>CAXARU010000174.1:0-2400000 GCA_963971365.1 Lasioglossum villosulum
CTGTGAACAGTGAACTGTGGACTGTGAACTGTGAACTGTGACCTGTGAACTGTGAACTGTGACCTGTCAACTGTGAACTGCGAACTGTGAACTGTGATTTGTGAACAGTGAACTGTGGACTGTGAACTGTGGACTGTGAACTGTGCACTGTGAACTGTGAACTGTGAACTGTGAACTGTGATCTGTGAACTGTGATCTGTGAACTGTGAACTGCGAACAGTGAATTGTGAAATGAAGAATGTGAACTGTGAACTGTGAACTGTGAACTGTGAACTGTGAACTGTGAACTGTGAACTGTGAACTGTGAACAGTGAACTGTGGACTGTGAACTGTGAACTGTGACCTGTGAACTGTGAACTGTGACCTGTGAACTGTGAACTGTGAACTGCGAACTGTGAACTGTGAACTGCCAACTGTGAAGTGTGAAATAAAGTCTGTGAACTGTGATCTGTGGACTGTGAACTGTGAACTGTGAAGTGTGAACTGTGATTTGTGAACAGTGAACTGTGGACTGTGAACTGTGCACTGTGAAGTGTAAAGTGTGAAATGAAGACTGTGATCTGTGAACTGTGATCTGTGAACAGTGAACTGTGGACTGTGAACTGTCAACTGTGATCTGTGAACTGTGAACTGTGAACTGTGAACTGTGAACTGTGAACTGTGATCTGTGAACTGTGAACTGCGAACTGTGAAGTGTGAAATGAAGACTGTGAACTGTGATCTGTGGACTGTGAACTGTGAACTGTGAACTGTGAACTGTGATTTGTGAACAGTGAACTGTGGACTGTGAACTGTGAACTGTGCACTGTGAAGTGTGAAGTGTGAAGTGTGAAGTGTGAAATGAAGACTGTGAACTGTGAACTGTGATCTGTGAACAGTGAACTGTGGACTGTGAACTGTGAACTGTGAACTGTGACCTGTGAACTGTGAACTGTGACCTGTGAACTGTGAACTGCGAACTGTGAATTGTGAAATGAAGACTGTGAACTGTGAACTGTGAACTGTGAACAGTGAACAGTGAACAGTGAACTGTGAACTGTGAACTGTGAACTGTGAACTGTGAACTGTGAACTGTGAACTGTGAACTGTGAACTGTGAACTGTGAACTGTGAACTGTGAACTGTGAATTGTGAACAGTGAACTGTGGACTGTGAACTGTGAACTGTGAACTGTGAACTGTGAACTGTGAAGTGTGAACTGTGAACTGTGAACTGTCAACTGTGAACTGAGAACTGTAAACTGAGAACTGTAAACTGTGAACAGTGAACTGTGAACTGTGAACTGTGAACTGTGAACTGTGAACTGTGATGTGTGATCAGTGAACTGTGAACTGCGAACTGTGAAGTGTGAAATGAAGACTGTGAACTGTGATCTGTGGACTGTGAACTGTGAACTGTGAACTGTGAACTGTGATTTGTGAACAGTGAACTGTGGACTGTGAACTGTGGACTGTGAACTGTGCACTGTGAAGTGTGAAGTGTGAAGTGTGAAATGAAGACTGTGAACTGTGAACTGTGATCTGTGAACAGTGAACTGTGGACTGTGAACTGTGACCTGTGAACTGTGAACTGTGAACTGTGAACTGCGAACTGTGAATTGTGAAATGAAGACTGTGAACTGTGAACTGTGAACAGTGAACAGTGAACTGTGAACTGTGAACTGTGAACTGTGAACTGTGGACTGTGAACTGTGAACTGTGAACTGTGACGTGTGAACTGTGAACTGTGAACTGTGAACTGTCAACTGTGAACTGTGAACTGTGAACTGTGAAAACTGAATTGTGAAATAAAGTCTGTGAACTGTGATCTGTGAACTGTGATCTGTGAACTGTGAACTGTGAAGTGTGATCTGTGAACTGTGAACTGCGAACTGTGAATTGTGAAATGAAGACTGTGAACTGTGAACTGTGCCCTGTGAAGACTGAAGTGTGAAATGAAGACTGTGAACTGTGATCTGTGAACTGTGAACTGTGAACTGAGAACTGTGAACTGTGAACTGTGAAAACTGAATTGTGAAATAAAGTCTGCGAACTGTGAACTGTGAACTGTGAACTGTGAACTGTGAGCTGTGAACTGCGAACTGTGAAGTGTGAAATAAAGTCTGTGAACTGTGATCTGTGGACTGTGAACTGTGAACTGTGAAGTGTGAACTGTGATTTGTGAACAGTGAACTGTGGACTGTGAACTGTGCACTGTGAAGTGTGAAGTGTGAAGTGTGAAATGAAGACTGTGATCTGTGAACTGTGATCTGTGAACCGTGAACTGTGGACTGTGAACTGTGAACTGTGACCTGTGACCTGTGAACTGTGAACTGTGACATGTGAACTGTGAACTGTGAACTGTGAACTGTGAACTGCGAACTGTGAAGCATGAAATGAAGACAGTGAACTGTGAAATGTGAACTGTGACCTGCGAACTGGGAACTGTGAACTGTGAACTGTGAACTGTGAACTGTGATCTGTGAACAGTGAAGTGTGAACTGTGAACTGTGAACTGTGAACTGTGAACTTTGAACTGTGAACTGGAACTGTGAACTGTGAACTGTGAACTGTGATCTGTGAACTGTGAACTGCGAACTGTGAAGTGTGAAATGAAGACTGTGAACTGTGATCTGTGGACTGTGAACTGTGAACTGTGAACTGTGCACTGTGAAGTGTGAAGTGTGAAGTGTGAAATGAAGACTGTGAACTGTGAACTGTGATCTGTGAACAGTGAACTGTGGACTGTGAACTGTGAACTGTGAACTGTGACCTGTGAACTGTGAACTGTGAACTGCGAACTGTGAATTGTGAAATGAAGACTGTGAACTGTGAACCTGGAACTGTGAACTGTGAACAGTGAACAGTGAACTGTGAACTGTGAACTGTGAACTGTGAACTGTGAACTGTGAACTGTGAACTGTGAACTGTGAACTGGGAACTGTGAATTGTGAACAGTGAACTGTGGAGTGTGAACTGTGAACGGTGTACTGTGAACTGTGAACTGCGAACTGTGAAGTATGAAATGAAGACAGTGAACTGTGAAATGTGAACTGTGACCTGCGAACTGGGAACTGTGATCTGTGAACAGTGAACTGTGGACTGTGAACTGTGAACTGTGAACTGTGACCTGTGAACTGTGAACTGTGAACTGCGAACTGTGAATTGTGAAATGAAGACTGTGAACTGTGAACCTGGAACTGTGAACTGTGAACTGTGAATAGTGAACAGTGAACTGTGAACTGTGAACTGTGAACTGTGAACTGTGAACTGTGAACTGTGAACTGGGAACTGTGAATTGTGAACAGTGAACTGTGGACTGAGAACTGTGAACGGTGTACTGTGAACTGTGAACTGCGAACTGTGAAGTATGAAATGAAGACAGTGAACTGTGAAGTATGAAATGAAGACAGTGAACTGTGAAATGTGAACTGTGACCTGCGAACTGGGAACTGTGAACTGTGAACTGTGAACTGTGATCTGTGAACAGTGAAGTGTGAACTGTGAACTGTGAACTGTGAACTGTGAACTGTGAACTGTGAACTGTGAACTGTGAACTGGAACTGAGAACTGTGAACTGTGAACTGTGAATTATGATCTGTGAACAGTGAACTGTGGACTGTTAACTGTGAACTGTGAAGTGTGAACTGTGAACTGTGATTTGTGAACAGTGAACTGTGGACTGTGAACTGTGCACTGTGAAGTGTGAAGTGTGAAATGAAGACTGTGATCTGTGAACTGTGAACTGTGAACTGTGAACTGTGAACTGCGAACTGTGAAGCATGAAATGAAGACAGTGAACTGTGAAATGTGAACTGTGACCTGCGAACTGGGAACTGTGAACTGTGGACTGTGAACTGTGATCTGTGAACAGTGAAGTGTGAACTGTGAACTGTGAACTGTGAACTTTGAACTGTGAACTGGAACTGTGAACTGTGAACTGTGAACTGTGATCTGTGAACTGTGAACTGCGAACTGTGAAGTGTGAAATGAAGACTGTGAACTGTGATCTGTGGACTGTGAACTGTGAACTGTGAACTGTGATTTGTGAACAGTGAACTGTGGACTGTGAACTGTGCACTGTGAAGTGTGAAGTGTGAAGTTTGAAATGAAGACTGTGAACTGTGAACTGTGATCTGTGAACAGTGAACTGTGGACTGTGAACTGTGAACTGTGAACTGTGACCTGTGAACTGTGAACTGTGAACTGCGAACTGTGAATTGTGAAATGAAGACTGTGAACTGTGAACCTGGAACTGTGAACTGTGAACTGTGAACTGTGAACTGTGAACTGTGAACTGTGAACTGGGAACTGTGAATTGTGAACAGTGAACTGTGGACTGTGAACTGTGAACGGTGTACTGTGAACTGTGAACTGCGAACTGTGAAGTATGAAATGAAGACAGTGAACTGTGAAGTATGAAATGAAGACAGTGAACTGTGAAATGTGAACTGTGACCTGCGAACTGGGAACTGTGAACTGTGAACTGTGAACTGTGATCTGTGAACAGTGAAGTGTGAACTGTGAACTGTGAAGTGTGATCTGTGAACTGTGAACTGTGAACTGGAACTGTGAACTGTGAACTGTGAACTGTGAACTGTGAACTGTGAACTATGATCTGTGAACAGTGAACTGTGGACTGTTAACTGTGAACTGTGAAGTGTGAACTGTGAACTGTGAACTGTGAACTGTCAACTGTGAACTGAGAACTGTAAACTGAGAACTGTAAACTGTGAACAGTGAACTGTGGACTGTGAACTGTGAACTGTGACCTGTGAACTGTGAACTGTGACCTGTGAACTGTGAACTGCGAACTGTGAATTGTGAAATGAAGACTGTGAACTGTGAACTGTGAACTGTGAACTGTGAACTGTGAATTGTGAACAGTGAACTGTGGACTGTGAACTGTGAACTGTGAACTGTGAAGTGTGAACTGTCAACTGTCAACTGTCAACTGTGAACTGAGAACTGTAAACTGAGAACTGTAAACTGTGAACAGTGAACTGTGAACTGTGAACTGTGAACTGTGAACTGTGAACTGGAACTGTGAACTGTGAACTGTGAACTGTGAACTGTGAACTGTGAACTATGATCTGTGAACAGTGAACTGTGGACTGTTAACTGTGAACTGTGAAGTGTGAACTGTGAACTGTGAACTGTGAACTGTCAACTGTGAACTGAGAACTGTAAACTGAGAACTGTAAACTGTGAACAGTGAACTGTGGACTGTGAACTGTGAACTGTGACCTGTGAACTGTGAACTGTGACCTGTGAACTGTGAACTGCGAACTGTGAATTGTGAAATGAAGACTGTGAACTGTGAACTGTGAACTGTGAACTGTGAACTGTGAATTGTGAACAGTGAACTGTGGACTGTGAACTGTGAACTGTGAACTGTGAAGTGTGAACTGTCAACTGTCAACTGTCAACTGTGAACTGAGAACTGTAAACTGAGAACTGTAAACTGTGAACAGTGAACTGTGAACTGTGAACTGTGAACTGTGAACTGTGAACTGTGAACTGTGAACTGTGAACTGTGAACTGTGAACTGTGAACTGTGAACTGTGTACTGTGAACTGTGAACTGTGAACTGTGAACTGTGAACTGTGAACTGTGAACTGCCAACTGTGAAGTGTGAAATAAAGTCTGTGAACTGTGATCTGTGGACTGTGAACTGTGAACTGTGAAGTGTGAACTGTGATTTGTGAACAGTGAACAGTGAACTGTGGACTGTGAACTGTGCACTGTGAAGTGTGAAGTGTGAAATGAAGACTGTGATCTGTGAACTGTGATCTGTGAACAGTGAACTGTGGACTGTGAACTGTGACCTGTGAACTGTGAACTGTGAACTGTGAACTGTGAACTGTGAACTGTGAACTGTGAACTGTGAACTGTGAACTGTGAACTGTGAACTGTGAACTGTGAACTGTGAACTGTGAACTGTGAATTGTGAAGTATGAAATGAAGACAGTGAACTGTGAAATGTGAACTGTGACCTGCGAACTGGGAACTGTGAACTGTGAACTGTGAACTGTGGACTGTGAACTGTGAACTGTGAACTGTGACGTGTGAACTGTGAACTGTCAACTGTCAACTGTGAACTGTGAACTGTGAACTGTGAAAACTGAATTGTGAAATAAAGTCTGTGAACTGTGATCTGTGAACTATGATCTGTGAACTGTGAACTGTGAAGTGTGATCTGTGAACTGTGAACTGTGAACTGTGAACTGTGAACTGTGAACTGTGATCTGTGAACTGTGATCTGTGAACTGTGAACTGTGAACTGTGAACTGTGAACTGTGAACTGTGAACTGTGAACTGTGAACTATGATCTGTGAACAGTGAACTGTGGACTGTGAACTGTGAACTGTGAAGTGTGAACTGTGAACTGTGACCTGTGAACTGTGAACTGCGAACTGTGAATTGTGAAATGAAGACTGTGAACTGTGAACTGTGAACAGTGAACAGTGAACTGTGAACTGTGAACTGTGAACTGTGAACTGTGAACTGTGAATTGTGAACAGTGAACTGTGGACTGTGAACTGTGAACTGTGAACTGTGAAGTGTGAACTGTCAACTGTGAACTGTCAACTGTGAACTGAGAACTGTAAACTGAGAACTGTAAACTGTGAACAGTGAACTGTGAACAGTGAACTGTGAACTGTGAACTGTGAACTGTGAACTGTGAACTGTGAACTGTGAACTACCAACTGTGAAGTGTGAAATAAAGACTGTGAACTGTGATCTGTGGACTGTGAACTGTGAACTGTGAAGTGTGAACTGTGATTTGTGAACAGTGAACTGTGGACTGTGAACTGTGCACTGTGAAGTGTGAAGTGTGAAATGAAGACTGTGATCTGTGAACTGTGATCTGTGAACAGTGAACTGTGGACTGTGAACTGTCAACTGTGACCTGTGAACTGTGAACTGTGATGTGTGATCAGTGAACTGTGAACTGCGAACTGTGAAGTGTGAAATGAAGACTGTGAACTGTGATCTGTGGACTGTGAACTGTGAACTGTGAACTGTGATTTGTGAACAGTGAACTGTGGACTGTGAACTGTGGACTGTGAACTGTGCACTGTGAAGTGTGAAGTGTGAAGTGTGAAATGAAGACTGTGAACTGTGAACTGTGATCTGTGAACAGTGAACTGTGGACTGTGAACTGTGAACTGTGACCTGTGAACTGTGAACTGTGAACTGTGACCTGTGAACTGTGAACTGCGAACTGTGAATTGTGAAATGACGACTGTGAACTGTGAACTGTGAACTGTGAACTGTGAACTGTGAACTGTGAACAGTGAACAGTGAACTGTGAACTGTGAACTGTGAACTGTGAACTGTGAACTGTGAACTGTGAACTGTGAATTGTGAACAGTGAACTGTGAACTGTGAACTGTGAAGTGTGAACTGTCAACTGTGAACTGTCAACTGTGAACTGAGAACTGTAAACTGAGAACTGTAAACTGTGAACAGTGAACTGTGAACTGTGAACTGTGAACTGTGAACTGTGAACTGTGAACTGTGAACTGTGAACTGTGAACTGTGAACTGTGAACTGTGAACTGTGAACTGTGAACTGTGAACTGTGAACTGTGAACTGTGAACTGTGAACTGTGAACTGCCAACTGTGAAGTGTGAAATAAAGTCTGTGAACTGTGATCTGTGGACTGTGAACTGTGAAGTGTGAAATAAAGTCTGTGAACTGTGATCTGTGGACTGTGAACTGTGAACTGTGAAGTGTGAACTGTGATTTGTGAACAGTGAACTGTGGACTGTGAACTGTGCACTGTGAAGTGTGAAGTGTGAAATGAAGACTGTGATCTGTGAACTGTGATCTGTGAACAGTGAACTGTGGACTGTGAACTGTGACCTGTGAACTGTGAACTGTGAACTGTGAACTGTGAACTGTGAACTGTGAATTGTGAAGTATGAAATGAAGACAGTGAACTGTGAAATGTGAACTGTGACCTGCGAACTGGGAACTGTGAACTGTGACGTGTGAACTGTGAACTGTGAACTGTCAACTGTGAACTGTGAACTGTGAACTGTGAACTGTGAAAACTGAATTGTGAAATAAAGTCTGTGAACTGTGATCTGTGAACTGTGATCTGTGAACTGTGAACTGTGAAGTGTGATCTGTGAACTGTGAACTGCGAACTGTGAATTGTGAAATGAAGACTGTGAACTGTGAACTGTGATCTGTGAACAGTGAACTGTGGACTGTGAACTGTGGACTGTGAACTATGAACTATGAACTGTGAACTGTGAACTGTGATCTGTGAACAGTGGGTTGTGAACTGTGATCTGTGAACTGTGGACTGTGAACTGTGAACTGTGACCTGTGACCTGTGAACTGTGAACTGTGACCTGTGAACTGTGAACTGCGAACTGTGAATTGTGAAATGAAGACTGTGAACTGTGAACTGTGAACTGTGAACTGTGAATTGTGAACAGTGAACTGTGGACTGTGAACTGTAAACTGTGAACAGTGAACTCTGAACTGTGAACTGTGAACTGTGAACTGTGAACTGCCAACTGTGAAGTGTGAAATAAAGTCTGTGAACTGTGATCTGTGGACTGTGAACTGTGAACTGTGAAGTGTGAACTGTGATTTGTAAACAGTGAACTGTGAAATGTGAACTGTGCACTGTGAAGTGTGAAGTGTGAAATGAAGACTGTGATCTGTGAACTGTGATCTGTGAACAGTGAACTGTGGACTCTGAACTGTGAACTGTGATCTGTGAACAGTGAACTGTGGACTGTGAACTGTGACCTGTGAACTGTGAACTGTGAACTGTGAACTGTGAACTGTGAACTGTGAACTGTGAATTGTGAAGTATGAAATGAAGACAGTGAACTGTGAAATGTGAACTGTGACCTGCGAACTGGGAACTGTGAACTGTGACGTGTGAACTGTGAACTGTGAACTGTGAACTGTCAACTGTGAACTGTGAACTGTGAACTGTGAACTGTGAAAACTGAATTGTGAAATAAAGTCTGTGAACTGTGATCTGTGAACTGTGATCTGTGAACTGTGAACTGTGAAGTGTGATCTGTGAACTGTGAACTGCGAACTGTGAATTGTGAAATGAAGACTGTGAACTGTGAACTGTGCCCTGTGAAGACTGAAGTGTGAAATGAAGACTGTGAACTGTGATCTGTGAACTGTGAACTGTGAACTGAGAACTGTGAACTGTGAACTGTGAAAACTGAATTGTGAAATAAAGTCTGTGAACTGTGAACTGTGATCTGTGAACTGAGAACTGTGAACTGTGAACAGTGGGTTGTGAACTGTGATCTGTGAACTGTGGACTGTGAACTGTGAACTGTGACCTGTGACCTGTGAACTGTGAACTGTGACCTGTGAACTGTGAACTGCGAACTGTGAATTGTGAAATGAAGACTGTGAACTGTGAACTGTGAACTGTGAACTGTGAATTGTGAACAGTGAACTGTGGACTGTGAACTGTAAACTGTGAACAGTGAACTCTGAACTGTGAACTGTGAACTGTGAATTGTGAAGTATGAAATGAAGACAGTGAACTGTGAAATGTGAACTGTGACCTGCGAACTGGGAACTGTGAACTGTGAACTGTGAACTGTGGACTGTGAACTGTGAACTGTGAACTGTGACGTGTGAACTGTGAACTGTCAACTGTCAACTGTGAACTGTGAACTGTGAACTGTGAAAACTGAATTGTGAAATAAAGTCTGTGAACTGTGATCTGTGAACTATGATCTGTGAACTGTGAACTGTGAAGTGTGATCTGTGAACTGTGAACTGTGAACTGTGAACTGTGAACTGTGAACTGTGATCTGTGAACTGTGATCTGTGAACTGTGAACTGTGAACTGTGAACTGTGAACTGTGAACTGTGAACTGTGAACTGTGAACTGTGAACTATGATCTGTGAACAGTGAACTGTGGACTGTGAACTGTGAACTGTGAAGTGTGAACTGTGAACTGTGACCTGTGAACTGTGAACTGCGAACTGTGAATTGTGAAATGAAGACTGTGAACTGTGAACTGTGAACAGTGAACAGTGAACTGTGAACTGTGAACTGTGAACTGTGAACTGTGAATTGTGAACAGTGAACTGTGGACTGTGAACTGTGAACTGTGAACTGTGAAGTGTGAACTGTCAACTGTGAACTGTCAACTGTGAACTGAGAACTGTAAACTGAGAACTGTAAACTGTGAACAGTGAACTGTGAACAGTGAACTGTGAACTGTGAACTGTGAACTGTGAACTGTGAACTGTGAACTGTGAACTGCCAACTGTGAAGTGTGAAATAAAGACTGTGAACTGTGATCTGTGGACTGTGAACTGTGAACTGTGAAGTGTGAACTGTGATTTGTGAACAGTGAACTGTGGACTGTGAACTGTGCACTGTGAAGTGTGAAGTGTGAAATGAAGACTGTGATCTGTGAACTGTGATCTGTGAACAGTGAACTGTGGACTGTGAACTGTCAACTGTGACCTGTGAACTGTGAACTGTGATGTGTGATCAGTGAACTGTGAACTGCGAACTGTGAAGTGTGAAATGAAGACTGTGAACTGTGATCTGTGGACTGTGAACTGTGAACTGTGAACTGTGATTTGTGAACAGTGAACTGTGGACTGTGAACTGTGGACTGTGAACTGTGCACTGTGAAGTGTGAAGTGTGAAGTGTGAAATGAAGACTGTGAACTGTGAACTGTGATCTGTGAACAGTGAACTGTGGACTGTGAACTGTGAACTGTGACCTGTGAACTGTGAACTGTGAACTGTGACCTGTGAACTGTGAACTGCGAACTGTGAATTGTGAAATGACGACTGTGAACTGTGAACTGTGAACTGTGAACTGTGAACTGTGAACTGTGAACAGTGAACAGTGAACTGTGAACTGTGAACTGTGAACTGTGAACTGTGAACTGTGAACTGTGAACTGTGAATTGTGAACAGTGAACTGTGAACTGTGAACTGTGAAGTGTGAACTGTCAACTGTGAACTGTCAACTGTGAACTGAGAACTGTAAACTGAGAACTGTAAACTGTGAACAGTGAACTGTGAACTGTGAACTGTGAACTGTGAACTGTGAACTGTGAACTGTGAACTGTGAACTGTGAACTGTGAACTGTGAACTGTGAACTGTGAACTGTGAACTGTGAACTGTGAACTGTGAACTGCCAACTGTGAAGTGTGAAATAAAGTCTGTGAACTGTGATCTGTGGACTGTGAACTGTGAAGTGTGAAATAAAGTCTGTGAACTGTGATCTGTGGACTGTGAACTGTGAACTGTGAAGTGTGAACTGTGATTTGTGAACAGTGAACTGTGGACTGTGAACTGTGCACTGTGAAGTGTGAAGTGTGAAATGAAGACTGTGATCTGTGAACTGTGATCTGTGAACAGTGAACTGTGGACTGTGAACTGTGACCTGTGAACTGTGAACTGTGAACTGTGAACTGTGAACTGTGAACTGTGAATTGTGAAGTATGAAATGAAGACAGTGAACTGTGAAATGTGAACTGTGACCTGCGAACTGGGAACTGTGAACTGTGACGTGTGAACTGTGAACTGTGAACTGTCAACTGTGAACTGTGAACTGTGAACTGTGAACTGTGAAAACTGAATTGTGAAATAAAGTCTGTGAACTGTGATCTGTGAACTGTGATCTGTGAACTGTGAACTGTGAAGTGTGATCTGTGAACTGTGAACTGCGAACTGTGAATTGTGAAATGAAGACTGTGAACTGTGAACTGTGCCCTGTGAAGACTGAAGTGTGAAATGAAGACTGTGAACTGTGATCTGTGAACTGTGAACTGTGAACTGAGAACTGTGAACTGTGAACTGTGAAAACTGAATTGTGAAATAAAGTCTGTGAACTGTGAACTGTGATCTGTGAACTGAGAACTGTGAACTGTGAACAGTGGGTTGTGAACTGTGATCTGTGAACTGTGGACTGTGAACTGTGAACTGTGACCTGTGACCTGTGAACTGTGAACTGTGACCTGTGAACTGTGAACTGCGAACTGTGAATTGTGAAATGAAGACTGTGAACTGTGAACTGTGAACTGTGAACTGTGAATTGTGAACAGTGAACTGTGGACTGTGAACTGTAAACTGTGAACAGTGAACTCTGAACTGTGAACTGTGAACTGTGAACTGTGAACTGCCAACTGTGAAGTGTGAAATAAAGTCTGTGAACTGTGATCTGTGGACTGTGAACTGTGAACTGTGAAGTGTGAACTGTGATTTGTAAACAGTGAACTGTGAAATGTGAACTGTGCACTGTGAAGTGTGAAGTGTGAAATGAAGACTGTGATCTGTGAACTGTGATCTGTGAACAGTGAAATGTGGACTCTGAACTGTGAACTGTGAACTGTGAACTGCGAACTGTGAAGTATGAAATGAAGACAGTGAACTGTGAAGTATGAAATGAAGACAGTGAACTGTGAAATGTGAACTGTGACCTGCGAACTGGGAACTGTGAACTGTGAACTGTGAACTGTGATCTGTGAACAGTGAAGTGTGAACTGTGAACTGTGAACTGTGAACTGTGAACTGTGAACTGGAACTGTGAACTGTGAACTGTGAACTGTGAACTGTGAACTGTGAACTGTGAACTATGATCTGTGAACAGTGAACTGTGGACTGTGAACTATGAACTATGAACTGTGAACTGTGAACTGTGATCTGTGAACTGTGAACTGGGAACTGTGAAGTGTGAAATGAAGACTGTGAACTGTGATTTGTGAACAGTGAACTGTGGACTGTGAACTGTGCACTGTGAAGTGTGAAGTGTGAAATGAAGACTGTGATCTGTGAACTGTGATCTGTGAACAGTGAACTGTGGACTGTGAACTGTGACCTGTGAACTGTGAACTGTGAACTGTGAACTGTGAACTGTGAACTGTGAATTGTGAAGTATGAAATGAAGACAGTGAACTGTGAAATGTGAACTGTGACCTGCGAACTGGGAACTGTGAACTGTGACGGTGTGAACTGTGAACTGTGAACTGTCAACTGTGAACTGTGAACTGTGAACTGTGAACTGTGAAAACTGAATTGTGAAATAAAGTCTGTGAACTGTGATCTGTGAACTGTGATCTGTGAACTGTGAACTGTGAAGTGTGATCTGTGAACTGTGAACTGCGAACTGTGAATTGTGAAATGAAGACTGTGAACTGTGAACTGTGCCCTGTGAAGACTGAAGTGTGAAATGAAGACTGTGAACTGTGATCTGTGAACTGTGAACTGTGAACTGAGAACTGTGAACTGTGAACTGTGAAAACTGAATTGTGAAATAAAGTCTGTGAACTGTGAACTGTGATCTGTGAACTGTGAACTGTGAACTGAGAACTGTGAACTGTGAACTGTGAAAACTGAATTGTGAAATAAAGTCTGTGAACTGTGAACTGTGATCTGGGAACTGAGAACTGTGAACTGTGAACAGTGGGTTGTGAACTGTGATCTGTGAACTGTGGACTGTGAACTGTGAACTGTGACCTGTGACCTGTGAACTGTGAACTGTGACCTGTGAACTGTGAACTGCGAACTGTGAATTGTGAAATGAAGACTGTGAACTGTGAACTGTGAACTGTGAACTGTGAATTGTGAACAGTGAACTGTGGACTGTGAACTGTAAACTGTGAACAGTGAACTCTGAACTGTGAACTGTGAACTGTGAACTGTGAACTGCCAACTGTGAAGTGTGAAATAAAGTCTGTGAACTGTGATCTGTGGACTGTGAACTGTGAACTGTGAAGTGTGAACTGTGATTTGTAAACAGTGAACTGTGAAATGTGAACTGTGCACTGTGAAGTGTGAAGTGTGAAATGAAGACTGTGATCTGTGAACTGTGATCTGTGAACAGTGAACTGTGGACTCTGAACTGTGAACTGTGAACTGTGAACTGCGAACTGTGAAGTATGAAATGAAGACAGTGAACTGTGAAGTATGAAATGAAGACAGTGAACTGTGAAATGTGAACTGTGACCTGCGAACTGGGAACTGTGAACTGTGAACTGTGAACTGTGATCTGTGAACAGTGAAGTGTGAACTGTGAACTGTGAACTGTGAACTGTGAACTGGAACTGTGAACTGTGAACTGTGAACTGTGAACTGTGAACTGTGAACTGTGAACTATGATCTGTGAACAGTGAACTGTGGACTGTGAACTATGAACTATGAACTGTGAACTGTGAACTGTGATCTGTGAACTGTGAACTGGGAACTGTGAAGTGTGAAATGAAGACTGTGAACTGTGATTTGTGAACAGTGAACTGTGGACTGTGAACTGTGCACTGTGAAGTGTGAAGTGTGAAATGAAGACTGTGATCTGTGAACTGTGATCTGTGAACAGTGAACTGTGGACTGTGAACTGTGACCTGTGAACTGTGAACTGTGAACTGTGAACTGTGAACTGTGAACTGTGAATTGTGAAGTATGAAATGAAGACAGTGAACTGTGAAATGTGAACTGTGACCTGCGAACTGGGAACTGTGAACTGTGACGTGTGAACTGTGAACTGTGAACTGTGAACTGTCAACTGTGAACTGTGAACTGTGAACTGTGAACTGTGAAAACTGAATTGTGAAATAAAGTCTGTGAACTGTGATCTGTGAACTGTGATCTGTGAACTGTGAACTGTGAAGTGTGATCTGTGAACTGTGAACTGTGAACTGCGAACTGTGAATTGTGAAATGAAGACTGTGAACTGTGAACTGTGCCCTGTGAAGACTGAAGTGTGAAATGAAGACTGTGAACTGTGATCTGTGAACTGTGAACTGTGAACTGAGAACTGTGAACTGTGAACTGTGAAAACTGAATTGTGAAATAAAGTCTGTGAACTGTGAACTGTGATCTGTGAACTGAGAACTGTGAACTGTGAACAGTGGGTTGTGAACTGTGATCTGTGAACTGTGGACTGTGAACTGTGAACTGTGACCTGTGACCTGTGAACTGTGAACTGTGACCTGTGAACTGCGAACTGTGAATTGTGAAATGAAGACTGTGAACTGTGAACTGTGAACTGTGAACTGTGAATTGTGAACAGTGAACTGTGGACTGTGAACTGTAAACTGTGAACAGTGAACTCTGAACTGTGAACTGTGAACTGTGAACTGTGAACTGCCAACTGTGAAGTGTGAAATAAAGTCTGTGAACTGTGATCTGTGGACTGTGAACTGTGAACTGTGAAGTGTGAACTGTGATTTGTAAACAGTGAACTGTGAAATGTGAACTGTGCACTGTGAAGTGTGAAGTGTGAAATGAAGACTGTGATCTGTGAACTGTGATCTGTGAACAGTGAACTGTGGACTCTGAACTGTGAACTGTGAACTGTGAACTGCGAACTGTGAAGTATGAAATGAAGACAGTGAACTGTGAAGTATGAAATGAAGACAGTGAACTGTGAAATGTGAACTGTGACCTGCGAACTGGGAACTGTGAACTGTGAACTGTGAACTGTGATCTGTGAACAGTGAAGTGTGAACTGTGAACTGTGAACTGTGAACTGTGAACTGGAACTGTGAACTGTGAACTGTGAACTGTGAACTGTGAACTGTGAACTGTGAACTATGATCTGTGAACAGTGAACTGTGGACTGTGAACTATGAACTATGAACTGTGAACTGTGAACTGTGATCTGTGAACTGTGAACTGGGAACTGTGAAGTGTGAAATGAAGACTGTGAACTGTGATCTGTGGACTGTGAACTGTGAACTGTGAACTGTGATTTGTGAACAGTGAACTGTGGACTGTGAACTGTGGACTGTGAACTGTGCACTGTGAAGTGTGATCTGTGAACTGTGAACTGGGAACTGTGAAGTGTGAAATGAAGACTGTGAACTGTGATTTGTGAACAGTGAACTGTGGACTGTGAACTGTGCACTGTGAAGTGTGAAGTGTGAAATGAAGACTGTGATCTGTGAACTGTGATCTGTGAACAGTGAACTGTGGACTGTGAACTGTGACCTGTGAACTGTGAACTGTGAACTGTGAACTGTGAACTGTGAACTGTGAATTGTGAAGTATGAAATGAAGACAGTGAACTGTGAAATGTGAACTGTGACCTGCGAACTGGGAACTGTGAACTGTGACGGTGTGAACTGTGAACTGTGAACTGTCAACTGTGAACTGTGAACTGTGAACTGTGAACTGTGAAAACTGAATTGTGAAATAAAGTCTGTGAACTGTGATCTGTGAACTGTGATCTGTGAACTGTGAACTGTGAAGTGTGATCTGTGAACTGTGAACTGCGAACTGTGAATTGTGAAATGAAGACTGTGAACTGTGAACTGTGCCCTGTGAAGACTGAAGTGTGAAATGAAGACTGTGAACTGTGATCTGTGAACTGTGAACTGTGAACTGAGAACTGTGAACTGTGAACTGTGAAAACTGAATTGTGAAATAAAGTCTGTGAACTGTGAACTGTGATCTGTGAACTGTGAACTGTGAACTGAGAACTGTGAACTGTGAACTGTGAAAACTGAATTGTGAAATAAAGTCTGTGAACTGTGAACTGTGATCTGGGAACTGAGAACTGTGAACTGTGAACAGTGGGTTGTGAACTGTGATCTGTGAACTGTGGACTGTGAACTGTGAACTGTGACCTGTGACCTGTGAACTGTGAACTGTGACCTGTGAACTGTGAACTGCGAACTGTGAATTGTGAAATGAAGACTGTGAACTGTGAACTGTGAACTGTGAACTGTGAATTGTGAACAGTGAACTGTGGACTGTGAACTGTAAACTGTGAACAGTGAACTCTGAACTGTGAACTGTGAACTGTGAACTGTGAACTGCCAACTGTGAAGTGTGAAATAAAGTCTGTGAACTGTGATCTGTGGACTGTGAACTGTGAACTGTGAAGTGTGAACTGTGATTTGTAAACAGTGAACTGTGAAATGTGAACTGTGCACTGTGAAGTGTGAAGTGTGAAATGAAGACTGTGATCTGTGAACTGTGATCTGTGAACAGTGAACTGTGGACTCTGAACTGTGAACTGTGAACTGTGAACTGCGAACTGTGAAGTATGAAATGAAGACAGTGAACTGTGAAGTATGAAATGAAGACAGTGAACTGTGAAATGTGAACTGTGACCTGCGAACTGGGAACTGTGAACTGTGAACTGTGAACTGTGATCTGTGAACAGTGAAGTGTGAACTGTGAACTGTGAACTGTGAACTGTGAACTGGAACTGTGAACTGTGAACTGTGAACTGTGAACTGTGAACTGTGAACTGTGAACTATGATCTGTGAACAGTGAACTGTGGACTGTGAACTATGAACTATGAACTGTGAACTGTGAACTGTGATCTGTGAACTGTGAACTGGGAACTGTGAAGTGTGAAATGAAGACTGTGAACTGTGATTTGTGAACAGTGAACTGTGGACTGTGAACTGTGCACTGTGAAGTGTGAAGTGTGAAATGAAGACTGTGATCTGTGAACTGTGATCTGTGAACAGTGAACTGTGGACTGTGAACTGTGACCTGTGAACTGTGAACTGTGAACTGTGAACTGTGAACTGTGAACTGTGAATTGTGAAGTATGAAATGAAGACAGTGAACTGTGAAATGTGAACTGTGACCTGCGAACTGGGAACTGTGAACTGTGACGTGTGAACTGTGAACTGTGAACTGTGAACTGTCAACTGTGAACTGTGAACTGTGAACTGTGAACTGTGAAAACTGAATTGTGAAATAAAGTCTGTGAACTGTGATCTGTGAACTGTGATCTGTGAACTGTGAACTGTGAAGTGTGATCTGTGAACTGTGAACTGTGAACTGCGAACTGTGAATTGTGAAATGAAGACTGTGAACTGTGAACTGTGCCCTGTGAAGACTGAAGTGTGAAATGAAGACTGTGAACTGTGATCTGTGAACTGTGAACTGTGAACTGAGAACTGTGAACTGTGAACTGTGAAAACTGAATTGTGAAATAAAGTCTGTGAACTGTGAACTGTGATCTGTGAACTGAGAACTGTGAACTGTGAACAGTGGGTTGTGAACTGTGATCTGTGAACTGTGGACTGTGAACTGTGAACTGTGACCTGTGACCTGTGAACTGTGAACTGTGACCTGTGAACTGCGAACTGTGAATTGTGAAATGAAGACTGTGAACTGTGAACTGTGAACTGTGAACTGTGAATTGTGAACAGTGAACTGTGGACTGTGAACTGTAAACTGTGAACAGTGAACTCTGAACTGTGAACTGTGAACTGTGAACTGTGAACTGCCAACTGTGAAGTGTGAAATAAAGTCTGTGAACTGTGATCTGTGGACTGTGAACTGTGAACTGTGAAGTGTGAACTGTGATTTGTAAACAGTGAACTGTGAAATGTGAACTGTGCACTGTGAAGTGTGAAGTGTGAAATGAAGACTGTGATCTGTGAACTGTGATCTGTGAACAGTGAACTGTGGACTCTGAACTGTGAACTGTGAACTGTGAACTGCGAACTGTGAAGTATGAAATGAAGACAGTGAACTGTGAAGTATGAAATGAAGACAGTGAACTGTGAAATGTGAACTGTGACCTGCGAACTGGGAACTGTGAACTGTGAACTGTGAACTGTGATCTGTGAACAGTGAAGTGTGAACTGTGAACTGTGAACTGTGAACTGTGAACTGGAACTGTGAACTGTGAACTGTGAACTGTGAACTGTGAACTGTGAACTGTGAACTATGATCTGTGAACAGTGAACTGTGGACTGTGAACTATGAACTATGAACTGTGAACTGTGAACTGTGATCTGTGAACTGTGAACTGGGAACTGTGAAGTGTGAAATGAAGACTGTGAACTGTGATCTGTGGACTGTGAACTGTGATTTGTGAACAGTGAACTGTGGACTGTGAACTGTGGACTGTGAACTGTGCACTGTGAAGTGTGAACTGTGAAAACTGAATTGTGAAATAAAGTCTGTGAACTGTGATCTGTGAACTATGATCTGTGAACTGTGAACTGTGATTTGTGAACAGTGAACTGTGGACTGTGAACTGTGCACTGTGAAGTGTGAAGTGTGAAGTGTGAAATGAAGACTGTGAACTGTGAACTGTGATCTGTGAACTGTGACCTGTGAACTGTGAACTGCGAACTGTGAATTGTGAAATGAAGACTGTGAACTGTGAACTGTGAACTGTGAACTGTGACCTGTAAACTGTGAACTGCGAACTGTGAATTGTGAAATGAAGACTGTGAACTGTGAACTGTGAACAGTGAACAGTGAACTGTGAACTGTGAACTGTGAACTGTGAACTGTGAACTGTGAACTGTGAACTGTGAACTGTGAACTGTGAACTGTGAACTGTGAATTGTGAACAGTGAACTGTGGACTGTGAACTGTGAACTGTGAACTGTGAAGTGTGAACTGTGAACTGTGAACTGTGAACTGTGAACTGTGAACTGAGAACTGTAAACTGAGAACTGTAAACTGTGAACAGTGAACTGTGAACTGTGAACTGTGAACTGTGAACTGTGAACTGTGAACTGTGAACTGTGAACTGCCAACTGTGAAGTGTGAAATAAAGTCTGTGAACTGTGATCTGTGGACTGTGAACTGTGAACTGTGAAGTGTGAAGTGTGAACTGTGATTTGTGAACAGTGAACTGTGAAATGTGAACTGTGCACTGTGAAGTGTGAAGTGTGAAATGAAGACTGTGATCTGTGAACTGTGATCTGTGAACAGTGAACTGTGGACTGTGAACTGTGAACTGTGACCTGTGAACTGTGAACTGTGAACTGTGACCTGTGAACTGTGAACTGTGAACTGTGAACTGTGAACTGTGAACTGCGAACTGTGAAGTATGAAATGAAGACAGTGAACTGTGAAGTATGAAATGAAGACAGTGAACTGTGAAATGTGAACTGTGACCTGCGAACTGGGAACTGTGAACTGTGAACTGTGAACTGTGATCTGTGAACAGTGAAGTGTGAACTGTGAACTGTGAACTGTGAACTGTGAACTGGAACTGTGAACTGTGAACTGTGAACTGTGAACTGTGAACTGTGAACTGTGAACTGTGATTTGTGAACAGTGAACTGTGGACTGTGAACTGTGGACTGTGAACTGTGCACTGTGAAGTGTGAAGTGTGAAGTGTGAAATGAAGACTGTGAACTGTGAACTGTGATCTGTGATCTGTGAACAGTGAACTGTGGACTGTGAACTGTGAACTGTGACCTGTGAACTGTGAACTGTGACCTGTGAACTGTGAACTGCGAACTGTGAATTGTGAAATGAAGACTGTGAACTGTGAACTGTGAACAGTGAACAGTGAACTGTGAACTGTGAACTGTGAACTGTGAACTGTGAACTGTGAACTGTGAATTGTGAACAGTGAACTGTGGACTGTGAACTGTGAACTGTGAACTGTGAAGTGTGAACTGTGAACTGTGAACTGTCAACTGTGAACTGAGAACTGTAAACTGAGAACTGTAAACTGTGAACAGTGAACTGTGAACTGTGAACTGTGAACTGTGAACTGTGAACTGTGAACTGTGAACTGTGAACTGTGAACTGTGAACTGTGAACTGTTAACTGTGAACTGTGAACTGCCAACTGTGAAGTGTGAAATAAAGTCTGTGAACTGTGATCTGTGGACTGTGAACTGTGAACTGTGAAGTGTGAACTGTGATTTGTGAACAGTGAACTGTGAAATGTGAACTGTGCACTGTGAAGTGTGAAGTGTGAAATGAAGACTGTGATCTGTGAACTGTGATCTGTGAACAGTGAACTGTGGACTGTGAACTGTGAACTGTGACCTGTGAACTGTGAACTGTGACCTGTGAACTGTGAACTGTGAACTGTGAACTGTGAACTGTGAACTGCGAACTGTGAAGTATGAAATGAAGACAGTGAACTGTGAAGTATGAAATGAAGACAGTGAACTGTGAAATGTGAACTGTGAACTGTGAAAACTGAATTGTGAAATAAAGTCTGTGAACTGTGATCTGTGAACTGTGATCTGTGAACTGTGAACTGTGAAGTGTGATCTGTGAACTGTGAACTGCGAACTGTGAATTGTGAAATGAAGACTGTGAACTGTGAACTGTGCCCTGTGAAGACTGAAGTGTGAAATGAAGACTGTGAACTGTGATCTGTGAACTGTGAACTGTGAACTGAGAACTGTGAACTGTGAACTGTGAAAACTGAATTGTGAAATAAAGTCTGTGAACTGTGAACTGTGATCTGTGAACTGAGAACTGTGAACTGTGAACAGTGGGTTGTGAACTGTGATCTGTGAACTGTGGACTGTGAACTGTGAACTGTGAACTGTGACCTGTGACCTGTGAACTGTGAACTGTGACCTGTGAACTGTGAACTGCGAACTGTGAATTGTGAAATGAAGACTGTGAACTGTGAACTGTGAACTGTGAACAGTGAACAGTGAACAGTGAACTGTGAACTGTGAACTGTGAACTGTGAACTGTGAACTGTGAATTGTGAACAGTGAACTGTGGACTGTGAACTGTAAACTGTGAACAGTGAACTGTGAACTGTGAACTGTGAACTGTGAACTGTGAACTGCCAACTGTGAAGTGTGAAATAAAGTCTGTGAACTGTGATCTGTGGACTGTGAACTGTGAACTGTGAAGTGTGAACTGTGATTTGTAAACAGTGAACTGTGAAATGTGAACTGTGCACTGTGAAGTGTGAAGTGTGAAATGAAGACTGTGATCTGTGAACTGTGATCTGTGAACAGTGAACTGTGGACTCTGAACTGTGAACTGTGAACTGTGAACTGCGAACTGTGAAGTATGAAATGAAGACAGTGAACTGTGAAGTATGAAATGAAGACAGTGAACTGTGAAATGTGAACTGTGACCTGCGAACTGGGAACTGTGAACTGTGAACTGTGAACTGTGATCTGTGAACAGTGAAGTGTGAACTGTGAACTGTGAACTGTGAACTGTGAACTGTGAACTGGAACTGTGAACTGTGAACTGTGAACTGTGAACTGTGAACTGTGAACTGTGAACTATGATCTGTGAACAGTGAACTGTGGACTGTGAACTATGAACTATGAACTGTGAACTGTGAACTGTGATCTGTGAACTGTGAACTGGGAACTGTGAAGTGTGAAATGAAGACTGTGAACTGTGATCTGTGGACTGTGAACTGTGAACTGTGAACTGTGATTTGTGAACAGTGAACTGTGGACTGTGAACTGTGGACTGTGAACTGTGCACTGTGAAGTGTGAACTGTGAAAACTGAATTGTGAAATAAAGTCTGTGAACTGTGATCTGTGAACTATGATCTGTGAACTGTGAACTGTGATTTGTGAACAGTGAACTGTGGACTGTGAACTGTGCACTGTGAAGTGTGAAGTGTGAAGTGTGAAATGAAGACTGTGAACTGTGAACTGTGATCTGTGAACAGTGAACTGTGGACTGTGAACTGTGAACTGTGAACTGTGACCTGTGAACTGTGAACTGTGAACTGCGAACTGTGAATTGTGAAATGAAGACTGTGAACTGTGAACTGTGAACTGTGAACTGTGACCTGTGAACTGTGACCTGTGAACTGTGAACTGCGAACTGTGAATTGTGAAATGAAGACTGTGAACTGTGAACTGTGAACTGTGAACTGTGACCTGTAAACTGTGAACTGCGAACTGTGAATTGTGAAATGAAGACTGTGAACTGTGAACTGTGAACAGTGAACAGTGAACTGTGAACTGTGAACTGTGAACTGTGAACTGTGAACTGTGAACTGTGAACTGTGAACTGTGAACTGTGAATTGTGAACAGTGAACTGTGGACTGTGAACTGTGAACTGTGAACTGTGAAGTGTGAACTGTGAACTGTGAACTGTGAACTGTGAACTGTGAACTGAGAACTGTAAACTGAGAACTGTAAACTGTGAACAGTGAACGGTGAACTGTGAACTGTGAACTGTGAACTGTGAACTGTGAACTGTGAACTGTGAACTGTGAACTGCCAACTGTGAAGTGTGAAATAAAGTCTGTGAACTGTGATCTGTGGACTGTGAACTGTGAACTGTGAAGTGTGAAGTGTGAACTGTGATTTGTGAACAGTGAACTGTGAAATGTGAACTGTGCACTGTGAAGTGTGAAGTGTGAAATGAAGACTGTGATCTGTGAACTGTGATCTGTGAACAGTGAACTGTGGACTGTGAACTGTGAACTGTGACCTGTGAACTGTGAACTGTGACCTGTGAACTGTGAACTGTGAACTGTGAACTGTGAACTGTGAACTGTGAACTGCGAACTGTGAAGTATGAAATGAAGACAGTGAACTGTGAAGTATGAAATGAAGACAGTGAACTGTGAAATGTGAACTGTGACCTGCGAACTGGGAACTGTGAACTGTGAACTGTGAACTGTGATCTGTGAACAGTGAAGTGTGAACTGTGAACTGTGAACTGTGAACTGTGAACTGTGAACTGGAACTGTGAACTGTGAACTGTGAACTGTGAACTGTGAACTGTGAACTGTGAACTGTGATTTGTGAACAGTGAACTGTGGACTGTGAACTGTGGACTGTGAACTGTGAACAGTGAACTGTGGACTGTTAACTGTGAACTGTGAAGTGTGAACTGTGAACTGTGAACTGTCAACTGTGAACTGAGAACTGTAAACTGAGAACTGTAAACTGTGAACAGTGAACTGTGAACTGTGAACTGTGAACTGTGATCTGTGAACTGTGAACTGCGAACTGTGAAGTGTGAAATGAAGACTGTGAACTGTGATCTGTGGACTGTGAACTGTGAACTGTGAACTGTGATTTGTGAACAGTTAACTGTGGACTGTGAACAGTGGACTGTGAACTGTGAACTGTGATCTGTGAACTGTGATCTGTGAACTGTGAACTGCGAACTGTGAATTGTGAAATGAAGAATGTGAACTGTGAACTGTGAACTGTGAACTGTGAACTGTGAACTGTGAACTGTGAACTGTGAACTATGATCTGTGAACAGTGAACTGTGGACTGTGAACTGTGAACTGTGAAGTGTGAACTGTGAACTGTGAACTGTCAACTGTGAACTGAGAACTGTAAACTGAGAACTGTAAACTGTGAACAGTGAACTGTGAACTGTGAACTGTGAACTGCGAACTGTGAAGTGTGAAATGAGGACTGTGAACTGTGATCTGTGGACTGTGAACTGTGAACTGTGAACTGTGATTTGTGAACAGTGAACTGTGGACTGTGAACTGTGGACTGTGAACTGTGCACTGTGAACTGTGAACTGTGAACTGTGATCTGTGAACTGTGATCTGTGAACTGTGAACTGCGAACAGTGAATTGTGAATTGAAGAATGTGAACTGTGAACTGTGAACTGTGAACTGTGAACTGTGAACTGTGAACTGTGAACTGTGAACAGTGAACTGTGGACTGTGAACTGTGAACTGTGACCTGTGAACTGTGAACTGTGACCTGTCAACTGTGAACTGCGAACTGTGAACTGTGATTTGTGAACAGTGAACTGTGGACTGTGAACTGTGGACTGTGAACTGTGCACTGTGAACTGTGAACTGTGAACTGTGATCTGTGAACTGTGATCTGTGAACTGTGAACAGCGAACAGTGAATTGTGAACTGAAGAATGTGAACTGTGAACTGTGAACTGTGAACTGTGAACTGTGAACTGTGAACTGTGAACAGTGAACTGTGGACTGTGAACTGTGAACTGTGACCTGTGAACTGTGAACTGTGACCTGTGAACTGTGAACTGTGAACTGCGAACTGTGAACTGTGAACTGCCAACTGTGAAGTGTGAAATAAAGTCTGTGAACTGTGATCTGTGGACTGTGAACTGTGAACTGTGAAGTGTGAACTGTGATTTGTGAACAGTGAACTGTGGACTGTGAACTGTGCACTGTGAAGTGTGAAGTGCGAAATGAAGACTGTGATCTGTGAACTGTGATCTGTGAACAGTGAACTGTGGACTGTGAACTGTCAACTGTGATCTGTGAACTGTGAACTGTGAACTGTGAACTGTGATGTGTGATCAGTGAACTGTGAACTGCGAACTGTGAAGTGTGAAATGAAGACTGTGAACTGTGATCTGTGGACTGTGAACTGTGAACTGTGAACTGTGATTTGTGAACAGTGAACTGTGGACTGTGAACTGTGGACTGTGAACTGTGCACTGTGAAGTGTGAAGTGTGAAGTGTGAAATGAAGACTGTGAACTGTGAACTGTGATCTGTGAACAGTGAACTGTGGACTGTGAACTGTGAACTGTGACCTGTGAACTGTGAACTGTGAACTGTGAACTGCGAACTGTGAATTGTGAAATGAAGACTGTGAACTGTGAACTGTGAACAGTGAACAGTGAACTGTGAACTGTGAACTGTGAACTGTGAACTGTGGACTGTGAACTGTGAACTGTGAACTGTGACGTGTGAACTGTGAACTGTGAACTGTGAACTGTGAACTGTCAACTGTGAACTGTGAACTGTGAACTGTGAAAACTGAATTGTGAAATAAAGTCTGTGAACTGTGATCTGTGAACTGTGATCTGTGAACTGTGAACTGTGAAGTGTGATCTGTGAACTGTGAACTGCGAACTGTGAATTGTGAAATGAAGACTGTGAACTGTGAACTGTGCCCTGTGAAGACTGAAGTGTGAAATGAAGACTGTGAACTGTGATCTGTGAACTGTGAACTGTGAACTGAGAACTGTGAACTGTGAACTGTGAAAACTGAATTGTGAAATAAAGTCTGCGAACTGTGAACTGTGAACTGTGAACTGTGAACTGTGAGCTGTGAACTGCGAACTGTGAAGTGTGAAATAAAGTCTGTGAACTGTGATCTGTGGACTGTGAACTGTGAACTGTGAAGTGTGAACTGTGATTTGTGAACAGTGAACTGTGGACTGTGAACTGTGCACTGTGAAGTGTGAAGTGTGAAATGAAGACTGTGATCTGTGAACTGTGATCTGTGAACCGTGAACTGTGGACTGTGAACTGTGAACTGTGACCTGTGACCTGTGAACTGTGAACTGTGACATGTGAACTGTGAACTGTGAACTGTGAACTGTGAACTGCGAACTGTGAAGCATGAAATGAAGACAGTGAACTGTGACATGTGAACTGTGACCTGCGAACTGGGAACTGTGAACTGTGAACTGTGAACTGTGATCTGTGAACAGTGAAGTGTGAACTGTGAACAGTGAACTGTGAACTGTGAACTGTGAACTGCGAACTGTGAAGTGTGAAATGAAGACTGTGAACTGTGATCTGTGGACTGTGAACTGTGAACTGTGAACTGTGATTTGTGAACAGTGAACTGTGGACTGTGAACTGTGGACTGTGAACTGTGCACTGTGAACTGTGAACTGTGAACTGTGATCTGTGAACTGTGATCTGTGAACTGTGAACTGCGAACAGTGAATTGTGAATTGAAGAATGTGCACTGTGAACTGTGAACTGTGAACTGTGAACTGTGAACTGTGAACTGTGAACAGTGAACTGTGGACTGTGAACTGTGAACTGTGACCTGTGAACTGTGAACTGTGACCTGTCAACTGTGAACTGCGAACTGTGAACTGTGATTTGTGAACAGTGAACTGTGGACTGTGAACTGTGGACTGTGAACTGTGCACTGTGAACTGTGAACTGTGAACTGTGATCTGTGAACTGTGATCTGTGAACTGTGAACTGCGAACAGTGAATTGTGAAATGAAGAATGTGAACTGTGAACTGTGAACTGTGAACTGTGAACTGTGAACTGTGAACTGTGAACAGTGAACTGTGGACTGTGAACTGTGAACTGTGACCTGTGAACTGTGAACTGTGACCTGTGAACTGTGAACTGTGAACTGCGAACTGTGAACTGTGAACTGCCAACTGTGAAGTGTGAAATAAAGTCTGTGAACTGTGATCTGTGGACTGTGAACTGTGAACTGTGAAGTGTGAACTGTGATTTGTGAACAGTGAACTGTGGACTGTGAACTGTGCACTGTGAAGTGTGAAGTGCGAAATGAAGACTGTGATCTGTGAACTGTGATCTGTGAACAGTGAACTGTGGACTGTGAACTGTCAACTGTGATCTGTGAACTGTGAACTGTGAACTGTGAACTGTGATGTGTGATCAGTGAACTGTGAACTGCGAACTGTGAAGTGTGAAATGAAGACTGTGAACTGTGATCTGTGGACTGTGAACTGTGAACTGTGAACTGTGATTTGTGAACAGTGAACTGTGGACTGTGAACTGTGGACTGTGAACTGTGCACTGTGAAGTGTGAAGTGTGAAGTGTGAAATGAAGACTGTGAACTGTGAACTGTGATCTGTGAACAGTGAACTGTGGACTGTGAACTGTGAACTGTGACCTGTGAACTGTGAACTGTGAACTGTGAACTGCGAACTGTGAATTGTGAAATGAAGACTGTGAACTGTGAACTGTGAACAGTGAACAGTGAACTGTGAACTGTGAACTGTGAACTGTGAACTGTGGACTGTGAACTGTGAACTGTGAACTGTGACGTGTGAACTGTGAACTGTGAACTGTGAACTGTGAACTGTCAACTGTGAACTGTGAACTGTGAACTGTGAAAACTGAATTGTGAAATAAAGTCTGTGAACTGTGATCTGTGAACTGTGATCTGTGAACTGTGAACTGTGAAGTGTGATCTGTGAACTGTGAACTGCGAACTGTGAATTGTGAAATGAAGACTGTGAACTGTGAACTGTGCCCTGTGAAGACTGAAGTGTGAAATGAAGACTGTGATCTGTGAACTGTGAACTGTGAACTGAGAACTGTGAACTGTGAACTGTGAAAACTGAATTGTGAAATAAAGTCTGCGAACTGTGAACTGTGAACTGTGAACTGTGAACTGTGAGCTGTGAACTGCGAACTGTGAAGTGTGAAATAAAGTCTGTGAACTGTGATCTGTGGACTGTGAACTGTGAACTGTGAAGTGTGAACTGTGATTTGTGAACAGTGAACTGTGGACTGTGAACTGTGCACTGTGAAGTGTGAAGTGTGAAATGAAGACTGTGATCTGTGAACTGTGATCTGTGAACCGTGAACTGTGGACTGTGAACTGTGAACTGTGACCTGTGACCTGTGAACTGTGAACTGTGACATGTGAACTGTGAACTGTGAACTGTGAACTGTGAACTGCGAACTGTGAAGCATGAAATGAAGACAGTGAACTGTGACATGTGAACTGTGACCTGCGAACTGGGAACTGTGAACTGTGAACTGTGAACTGTGATCTGTGAACAGTGAAGTGTGAACTGTGAACAGTGAACTGTGAACTGTGAACTGTGAACTGCGAACTGTGAAGTGTGAAATGAAGACTGTGAACTGTGATCTGTGGACTGTGAACTGTGAACTGTGAACTGTGATTTGTGAACAGTGAACTGTGGACTGTGAACTGTGGACTGTGAACTGTGCACTGTGAACTGTGAACTGTGAACTGTGATCTGTGAACTGTGATCTGTGAACTGTGAACTGCGAACAGTGAATTGTGAATTGAAGAATGTGCACTGTGAACTGTGAACTGTGAACTGTGAACTGTGAACTGTGAACTGTGAACAGTGAACTGTGGACTGTGAACTGTGAACTGTGACCTGTGAACTGTGAACTGTGACCTGTCAACTGTGAACTGCGAACTGTGAACTGTGATTTGTGAACAGTGAACTGTGGACTGTGAACTGTGGACTGTGAACTGTGCACTGTGAACTGTGAACTGTGAACTGTGATCTGTGAACTGTGATCTGTGAACTGTGAACTGCGAACAGTGAATTGTGAAATGAAGAATGTGAACTGTGAACTGTGAACTGTGAACTGTGAACTGTGAACTGTGAACTGCGAACTGTGAACTGTGAACTGCCAACTGTGAAGTGTGAAATAAAGTCTGTGAACTGTGATCTGTGGACTGTGAACTGTGAACTGTGAAGTGTGAACTGTGATTTGTGAACAGTGAACTGTGGACTGTGAACTGTGCACTGTGAAGTGTGAAGTGTGAAATGAAGACTGTGATCTGTGAACTGTGATCTGTGAACAGTGAACTGTGGACTGTGAACTGTCAACTGTGATCTGTGAACTGTGAACTGTGAACTGTGAACTGTGATGTGTGATCAGTGAACTGTGAACTGCGAACTGTGAAGTGTGAAATGAAGACTGTGAACTGTGATCTGTGGACTGTGAACTGTGAACTGTGAACTGTGATTTGTGAACAGTGAACTGTGGACTGTGAACTGTGGACTGTGAACTGTGCACTGTGAAGTGTGAAGTGTGAAGTGTGAAATGAAGACTGTGAACTGTGAACTGTGATCTGTGAACAGTGAACTGTGGACTGTGAACTGTG
This sequence comes from Lasioglossum villosulum, assembly GCA_963971365.1. Lineage (NCBI taxonomy): Eukaryota > Metazoa > Arthropoda > Insecta > Hymenoptera > Halictidae > Lasioglossum > Lasioglossum villosulum. The sequence continues at coordinate 29,248 of CAXARU010000174.1, forward strand.
AACTGTGACCTGTGAACTGTGAACTGTGAACTGTGAACTGCGAACTGTGAATTGTGAAATGAAGACTGTGAACTGTGAACTGTGAACAGTGAACAGTGAACTGTGAACTGTGAACTGTGAACTGTGAACTGTGGACTGTGAACTGTGAACTGTGAACTGTGACGTGTGAACTGTGAACTGTGAACTGTGAACTGTGAACTGTCAACTGTGAACTGTGAACTGTGAACTGTGAAAACTGAATTGTGAAATAAAGTCTGTGAACTGTGATCTGTGAACTGTGATCTGTGAACTGTGAACTGTGAAGTGTGATCTGTGAACTGTGAACTGCGAACTGTGAATTGTGAAATGAAGACTGTGAACTGTGAACTGTGCCCTGTGAAGACTGAAGTGTGAAATGAAGACTGTGAACTGTGATCTGTGAACTGTGAACTGTGAACTGAGAACTGTGAACTGTGAACTGTGAAAACTGAATTGTGAAATAAAGTCTGCGAACTGTGAACTGTGAACTGTGAACTGTGAACTGTGAGCTGTGAACTGCGAACTGTGAAGTGTGAAATAAAGTCTGTGAACTGTGATCTGTGGACTGTGAACTGTGAACTGTGAAGTGTGAACTGTGATTTGTGAACAGTGAACTGTGGACTGTGAACTGTGCACTGTGAAGTGTGAAGTGTGAAATGAAGACTGTGATCTGTGAACTGTGATCTGTGAACCGTGAACTGTGGACTGTGAACTGTGAACTGTGACCTGTGACCTGTGAACTGTGAACTGTGACATGTGAACTGTGAACTGTGAACTGTGAACTGTGAACTGCGAACTGTGAAGCATGAAATGAAGACAGTGAACTGTGAAATGTGAACTGTGACCTGCGAACTGGGAACTGTGAACTGTGAACTGTGAACTGTGATCTGTGAACAGTGAAGTGTGAACTGTGAACTGTGAACTGTGAACTTTGAACTGTGAACTGGAACTGTGAACTGCGAACTGTGAACTGTGATCTGTGAACTGTGAACTGCGAACTGTGAAGTGTGAAATGAAGACTGTGAACTGTGATCTGTGGACTGTGAACTGTGAACTGTGAACTGTGATTTGTGAACAGTGAACTGTGGACTGTGAACTGTGCACTGTGAAGTGTGAAGTGTGAAGTGTGAAATGAAGACTGTGAACTGTGAACTGTGATCTGTGAACAGTGAACTGTGGACTGTGAACTGTGAACTGTGAACTGTGACCTGTGAACTGTGAACTGTGAACTGTGAACTGCGAACTGTGAATTGTGAAATGAAGACTGTGAACTGTGAACCTGGAACTGTGAACTGTGAACAGTGAACAGTGAACTGTGAACTGTGAACTGTGAACTGTGAACTGTGAACTGTGAACTGTGAACTGTGAACTGGGAACTGTGAATTGTGAACAGTGAACTGTGGACTGTGAACTGTGAACGGTGTACTGTGAACTGTGAACTGCGAACTGTGAAGTATGAAATGAAGACAGTGAACTGTGAAGTATGAAATGAAGACAGTGAACTGTGAAATGTGAACTGTGACCTGCGAACTGGGAACTGTGATCTGTGAACAGTGAACTGTGGACTGTGAACTGTGAACTGTGAACTGTGACCTGTGAACTGTGAACTGTGAACTGCGAACTGTGAATTGTGAAATGAAGACTGTGAACTGTGAACCTGGAACTGTGAACTGTGAACTGTGAACAGTGAACAGTGAACTGTGAACTGTGAACTGTGAACTGTGAACTGTGAACTGTGAACTGTGAACTGGGAACTGTGAATTGTGAACAGTGAACTGTGGACTGAGAACTGTGAACGGTGTACTGTGAACTGTGAACTGCGAACTGTGAAGTATGAAATGAAGACAGTGAACTGTGAAGTATGAAATGAAGACAGTGAACTGTGAAATGTGAACTGTGACCTGCGAACTGGGAATTGTGAACTGTGAACTGTGAACTGTGATCTGTGAACAGTGAAGTGTGAACTGTGAACTGTGAACTGTGAACTGTGAACTGTGAACTGTGAACTGTGAACTGTGAACTGGAACTGTGAACTGTGAACTGTGAACTGTGAATTATGATCTGTGAACAGTGAACTGTGGACTGTTAACTGTGAACTGTGAAGTGTGAACTGTGAACTGTGAACTGTGATTTGTGAACAGTGAACTGTGGACTGTGAACTGTGCACTGTGAAGTGTGAAGTGTGAAATGAAGACTGTGATCTGTGAACTGTGATCTGTGAACCGTGAACTGTGCACTGTGAACTGTGAACTGTGACCTGTGACCTGTGAACTGTGAACTGTGACATGTGAACTGTGATCTGTGAACTGTGAACTGCGAACTGTGAAGTGTGAAATGAAGACTGTGAACTGTGATCTGTGGACTGTGAACTGTGAACTGTGAACTGTGATTTGTGAACAGTGAACTGTGGACTGTGAACTGTGCACTGTGAAGTGTGAAGTGTGAAGTGTGAAATGAAGACTGTGAACTGTGAACTGTGATCTGTGAACAGTGAACTGTGGACTGTGAACTGTGAACTGTGAACTGTGACCTGTGAACTGTGAACTGTGAACTGCGAACTGTGAATTGTGAAATGAAGACTGTGAACTGTGAACCTGGAACTGTGAACTGTGAACTGTGAACTGTGAACTGTGAACTGTGAACTGTGAACTGGGAACTGTGAATTGTGAACAGTGAACTGTGGACTGTGAACTGTGAACGGTGTACTGTGAACTGTGAACTGCGAACTGTGAAGTATGAAATGAAGACAGTGAACTGTGAAGTATGAAATGAAGACAGTGAACTGTGAAATGTGAACTGTGACCTGCGAACTGGGAACTGTGAACTGTGAACTGTGAACTGTGATCTGTGAACAGTGAAGTGTGAACTGTGAACTGTGAACTGTGATCTGTGAACTGTGAACTGTGAACTGGAACTGTGAACTGTGAACTGTGAACTGTGAACTGTGAACTGTGAACTGTGAACTATGATCTGTGAACAGTGAACTGTGGACTGTTAACTGTGAACTGTGAAGTGTGAACTGTGAACTGTGAACTGTGAACTGTGAACTGTCAACTGTGAACTGAGAACTGTAAACTGAGAACTGTAAACTGTGAACAGTGAACTGTGGACTGTGAACTGTGAACTGTGACCTGTGAACTGTGAACTGTGACCTGTGAACTGTGAACTGCGAACTGTGAATTGTGAAATGAAGACTGTGAACTGTGAACTGTGAACTGTGAACTGTGAACTGTGAACAGTGAACAGTGAACTGTGAACTGTGAACTGTGAACTGTGAACTGTGAACTGTGAATTGTGAACAGTGAACTGTGGACTGTGAACTGTGAACTGTGAACTGTGAAGTGTGAACTGTCAACTGTGAACAGTCAACTGTGAACTGAGAACTGTAAACTGAGAACTGTAAACTGTGAACAGTGAACTGTGAACTGTGAACTGTGAACTGTGAACTGTGAACTGTGAACTGTGAACTGTGAACTGTGAACTGCCAACTGTGAAGTGTGAAATAAAGTCTGTGAACTGTGATCTGTGGACTGCGAACTGTGAACTGTGAAGTGTGAACTGTGATTTGTGAACAGTGAACAGTGAACTGTGGACTGTGAACTGTGCACTGTGAAGTGTGAAGTGTGAAATGAAGACTGTGATCTGTGAACTGTGATCTGTGAACAGTGATCTGTGGACTGTGAACTGTGAACTGTGAACTGTGATTTGTGAACAGTGAACTGTGGACTGTGAACTGTGGACTGTGAACTGTGCACTGTGAAGTGTGAAGTGTGAAGTGTGAAATGAAGACTGTGAACTGTGAACTGTGATCTGTGAACAGTGAACTGTGGACTGTGAACTGTGAACTGTGACCTGTGAACTGTGAACTGTGAACTGTGACCTGTGAACTGTGAACTGCGAACTGCGAACTGTGAATTGTGAAATGAAGACTGTGAACTGTGAACTGTGAACTGTGAACTGTGAACTGTGAACTGTGAACAGTGAACAGTGAACTGTGAACTGTGAACTGTGAACTGTGAACTGTGAATTGTGAACAGTGAACTGTGAACTGTGAACTGTGAACTGTGAACTGTGAAGTGTGAACTGTCAACTGTGAACTGTCAACTGTGAACTGAGAACTGTAAACTGAGAACTGTAAACTGTGAACAGTGAACTGTGAACTGTGAACTGTGAACTGTGAACTGTGAACTGTGAACTGTGAACTGTGAACTGTGAACTGTGAACTGTGAACTGTGAACTGTGAACTGTGAACTGCCAACTGTGAAGTGTGAAATAAAGTCTGTGAACTGTGATCTGTGGACTGTGAACTGTGAACTGTGAAGTGTGAACTGTGATTTGTGAACAGTGAACAGTGAACTGTGGACTGTGAACTGTGCACTGTGAAGTGTGAAGTGTGAAATGAAGACTGTGATCTGTGAACTGTGATCTGTGAACAGTGAACTGTGGACTGTGAACTGTGACCTGTGAACTGTGAACTGTGAACTGTGAACTGTGAACTGTGAACTGTGAACTGTGAACTGTGAACTGTGAACTGTGAACTGTGAACTGTGAACTGTGAACTGTGAATTGTGAAGTATGAAATGAAGACAGTGAACTGTGAAATGTGAACTGTGACCTGCGAACTGGGAACTGTGAACTGTGAACTGTGAACTGTGGACTGTGAACTGTGAACTGTGAACTGTGACGTGTGAACTGTGAACTGTCAACTGTCAACTGTCAACTGTGAACTGTGAACTGTGAAAACTGAATTGTGAAATACAGTCTGTGAACTGTGATCTGTGAACTATGATCTGTGAACTGTGAACTGTGAAGTGTGATCTGTGAACTGTGAACTGTGAACTGTGATCTGTGAACTGTGATCTGTGAACTGTGAACTGTGAACTGTGAACTGTGAACTGTGAACTGTGAACTGTGAACTGTGAACTGTGAACTGTGAACTGTGAACTATGATCTGTGAACAGTGAACTGTGGACTGTGAACTGTGAACTGTGAAGTGTGAACTGTGAACTGTGAACTGTCAACTGTGAACTGAGAACTGTAAACTGAGAACTGTAAACTGTGAACAGTGAACTGTGAACTGTGAACTGTGAACTGCGAACTGTGAAGTGTGAAATGAAGACTGTGAACTGTGAACTGTGATCTGTGAACAGTGAACTGTGGACTGTGAACTGTGAACTGTGACCTGTGAACTGTGAACTGTGACCTGTGAACTGTGAACTGCGAACTGTGAATTGTGAAATGAAGACTGTGAACTGTGAACTGTGAACTGTGAACTGTGAACAGTGAACAGTGAACTGTGAACTGTGAACTGTGAACTGTGAACTGTGAACTGTGAATTGTGAACAGTGAACTGTGGACTGTGAACTGTGAACTGTGAACTGTGAAGTGTGAACTGTCAACTGTGAACTGTCAACTGTGAACTGAGAACTGTAAACTGAGAACTGTAAACTGTGAACAGTGAACTGTGAACTGTGAACTGTGAACTGTGAACTGTGAACTGTGAACTGTGAACTGTGAACTGTGAACTGCCAACTGTGAAGTGTGAAATAAAGTCTGTGAACTGTGATCTGTGGACTGTGAACTGTGAACTGTGAAGTGTGAACTGTGATTTGTGAACAGTGAACTGTGGACTGTGAACTGTGCACTGTGAAGTGTGAAGTGTGAAATGAAGACTGTGATCTGTGAACTGTGATCTGTGAACAGTGAACTGTGGACTGTGAACTGTCAACTGTGACCTGTGAACTGTGAACTGTGATGTGTGATCAGTGAACTGTGAACTGCGAACTGTGAAGTGTGAAATGAAGACTGTGAACTGTGATCTGTGGACTGTGAACAGTGAACTGTGGACTGTGAACTGTGGACTGTGAACTGTGCACTGTGAAGTGTGAAGTGTGAAGTGTGAAATGAAGACTGTGAACTGTGAACTGTGATCTGTGAACAGTGAACTGTGGACTGTGAACTGTGAACTGTGACCTGTGAACTGTGAACTGTGAACTGTGACCTGTGAACTGTGAACTGCGAACTGTGAATTGTGAAATGACGACTGTGAACTGTGAACTGTGAACTGTGAACTGTGAACTGTGAACTGTGAACAGTGAACAGTGAACTGTGAACTGTGAACTGTGAATTGTGAACAGTGAACTGTGAACTGTGAACTGTGAAGTGTGAACTGTCAACTGTGAACTGTCAACTGTGAACTGAGAACTGTAAACTGAGAACTGTAAACTGTGAACAGTGAACTGTGAACTGTGAACTGTGAACTGTGAACTGTGAACTGTGAACTGTGAACTGTGAACTGTGAACTGTGAACTGTGAACTGTGAACTGTGAACTGTGAACTGTGAACTGTGAACTGTGAACTGTGAAGTGTGAAATAAAGTCTGTGAACTGTGATCTGTGGACTGTGAACTGTGAACTGTGAAGTGTGAACTGTGATTTGTGAACAGTGAACTGTGGACTGTGAACTGTGCACTGTGAAGTGTGAAGTGTGAAATGAAGACTGTGATCTGTGAACTGTGATCTGTGAACAGTGAACTGTGGACTGTGAACTGTGACCTGTGAACTGTGAACTGTGAACTGTGAACTGTGAACTGTGAACTGTGAATTGTGAAGTATGAAATGAAGACAGTGAACTGTGAAATGTGAACTGTGACCTGCGAACTGGGAACTGTGAACTGTGAACTGTGAACTGTGGACTGTGAACTGTGAACTGTGAACTGTGACGTGTGAACTGTGAACTGTGAACTGTGAACTGTGAACTGTGAACTGTGAATTGTGAACAGTGAACTGTGGACTGTGGACTGTGAACTGTAAACTGTGAACAGTGAACTGTGAACTGTGAACTGTGAACTGTGAACTGTGAACTGCCAACTGTGAAGTGTGAAATAAAGTCTGTGAACTGTGATCTGTGGACTGTGAACTGTGAACTGTGAAGTGTGAACTGTGATTTGTAAACAGTGAACTGTGAAATGTGAACTGTGCACTGTGAAGTGTGAAGTGTGAAATGAAGACTGTGATCTGTGAACTGTGATCTGTGAACAGTGAACTGTGGACTGTGAACTGTGAACTGTGAACTGTGAACTGCGAACTGTGAAGTATGAAATGAAGACAGTGAACTGTGAAGTATGAAATGAAGACAGTGAACTGTGAAATGTGAACTGTGACCTGCGAACTGGGAACTGTGAACTGTGAACTGTGAACTGTGATCTGTGAACAGTGAAGTGTGAACTGTGAACTGTGAACTGTGAACTGTGAACTGGAACTGTGAACTGTGAACTGTGAACAGTGAACTGTGAACTGTGAACTATGATCTGTGAACAGTGAACTGTGGACTGTGAACTATGAACTATGAACTGTGAACTGTGAACTGTGATCTGTGAACTGTGAACTGTGAACTGGGAACTGTGAAGTGTGAAATGAAGACTGTGAACTGTGATCTGTGGACTGTGAACTGTGAACTGTGAACTGTGATTTGTGAACAGTGAACTCTGGACTGTGAACTGTGGACTGTGAACTGTGCACTGTGAAGTGTGAACTGTGAAAACTGAATTGTGAAATAAAGTCTGTGAACTGTGATCTGTGAACTATGATCTGTGAACTGTAAACTGTGATTTGTGAACAGTGAACTGTGGACTGTGAACTGTGCACTGTGAAGTGTGAAGTGTGAAGTGTGAAATGAAGACTGTGAACTGTGAACTGTGATCTGTGAACAGTGAACTGTGGACTGTGAACTGTGAACTGTGAACTGTGACCTGTGAACTGTGAACTGTGAACTGCGAACTGTGAATTGTGAAATGAAGACTGTGAACTGTGAACTGTGAACTGTGAACTGTGAACTGTGACCTGTGAACTGTGACCTGTGAACTGTGAACTGCGAACTGTGAAGTATGAAATGAAGACAGTGAACTGTGAACTGTGAACTGTGACCTGTGAACTGTGAACTGCGAACTGTGAATTGTGAAATGAAGACTGTGAACTGTGAACTGTGAACTGTGAACAGTGAACAGTGAACAGTGAACTGTGAACTGTGAACTGTGAACTGTGATCTGTGAACTGTGAATTGTGAACAGTGAACTGTGGACTGTGAACTGTGAACTGTGAACTGTGAAGTGTGAACTGTGAACTGTGAACTGTCAACTGTGAACTGAGAACTGTAAACTGAGAACTGTAAACTGTGAACAGTGAACTGTCAACTGTCAACTGTGAACTGTGAACTGTGAACTGTGAACTGTGAACTGTGAACTGTGAACTGTGAACTGTGAACTGTGAACTGTGAACTGTGAACTGCCAACTGTGAAGTGTGAAATAAAGTCTGTGAACTGTGATCTGTGGACTGTGAACTGTGAACTGTGAAGTGTGAACTGTGATTTGTGAAGAGTGAACTGTGAAATGTGAACTGTGCACTGTGAAGTGTGAAGTGTGAAATGAAGACTGTGAACTGTGAACTGTGAACAGTGAACTGTGAACTGTGAACTGTGAACAGTGAACTGTGAACTGTGAACTGTGAACTGTGAACTGTGAACTGTGAACTGTGAACTGTGAACTGTGAACTGTGAACTGTGAACTGTGAACTGTGAACTGTGAACTGTGAACTGTGAACTGTGAACTGCCAACTGTGAAGTGTGAAATAATGTCTGTGAACTGTGATCTGTGGACTGTGAACTGTGAACTGTGAAGTGTGAACTGTGATTTGTGAACAGTGAACTGTGAAATGTGAACTGTGCACTGTGAAGTGTGAAGTGTGAAATGAAGACTGTGATCTGTGAACTGTGATCTGTGAACAGTGAACTGTGGACTGTGAACTGTGAACTGTGACCTGTGAACTGTGAACTGTGAACTGTGAACTGTGAACTGTGAACTGTGAACTGTGAACTGTGAACTGTGAACTGTGAACTATGATCTGTGAACAGTGAACTGTGGACTGTTAACTGTGAACTGTGAAGTGTGAACTGTGAACTGTGAACTGTCAACTGTGAACTGAGAACTGTAAACTGAGAACTGTAAACTGTGAACAGTGAACTGTGAACTGTGAACTGTGAACTGTGAACTGTGAACTGTGATCTGTGAACTGTGAACTGCGAACTGTGAAGTGTGAAATGAAGACTGTGAACTGTGAACTGTGAACTGTGAACTGTGATTTGTGAACAGTGAACTGTGGACTGTGAACTGTGGACTGTGAACTGTGCACTGTGAAGTGTGAACTGTGAAAACTGAATTGTGAAATAAAGTCTGTGAACTGTGATCTGTGAACTATGATCTGTGAACTGTGAACTGTGAAGTGTGATCTGTGAACTGTGAACTGTGAACTGTGAACTGTGAACTGTGAACTGTGAACTGTGAACTGTGATCTGTGAACTGTGATCTGTGAACTGTGAACTGCGAACTGTGAATTGTGAAATGAAGAATGTGAACTGTGAACTGTGAACTGTGAACTGTGAACTGTGAACTGTGAACTGTGAACTGTGAACTGTGAACTGTGAACTGTGAACTATGATCTGTGAACAGTGAACTGTGGACTGTGAACTGTGAACTGTGAACTGTGAAGTGTGAACTGTGAACTGTGAACTGTCAACTGTGAACTGAGAACTGTAAACTGAGAACTGTAAACTGTGAACAGTGAACTGTCAACTGTCAACTGTGAACTGTGAACTGTGAACTGTGAACTGTGAACTGTGAACTGTGAACTGTGAACTGTGAACTGTGAACTGTGAACTGTGAACTGCCAACTGTGAAGTGTGAAATAAAGTCTGTGAACTGTGATCTGTGGACTGTGAACTGTGAACTGTGAAGTGTGAACTGTGATTTGTGAAGAGTGAACTGTGAAATGTGAACTGTGCACTGTGAAGTGTGAAGTGTGAAATGAAGACTGTGAACTGTGAACTGTGAACAGTGAACTGTGAACTGTGAACTGTGAACTGTGAACTGTGAACTGTGAACTGTGAACTGTGAACTGTGAACTGTGAACTGTGAACTGTGAACTGTGAACTGTGAACTGTGAACTGTGAACTGTGAACTGTGAACTGCCAACTGTGAAGTGTGAAATAATGTCTGTGAACTGTGATCTGTGGACTGTGAACTGTGAACTGTGAAGTGTGAACTGTGATTTGTGAACAGTGAACTGTGAAATGTGAACTGTGCACTGTGAAGTGTGAAGTGTGAAATGAAGACTGTGATCTGTGAACTGTGATCTGTGAACAGTGAACTGTGGACTGTGACCTGTGAACTGTGACCTGTGAACTGTGAACTGTGAACTGTGAACTGTGAACTGTGAACTGCGAACTGTGAAGTATGAAATGAAGACAGTGAACTGTGAAGTATGAAATGAAGACAGTGAACTGTGAAATGTGAACTGTGACCTGCGAACTGGGAACTGTGAACTGTGAACTGTGAACTGTGATCTGTGAACAGTGAAGTGTGAACTGTGAACTGTGAACTGTGAACTGTGAACTGTGAACTGTGAACTGTGAACTGTGAACTGTGAACTGTGAACTGTGAACTGTGAACTGTGAACTATGATCTGTGAACAGTGAACTGTGGACTGTTAACTGTGAACTGTGAAGTGTGAACTGTGAACTGTGAACTGTCAACTGTGAACTGAGAACTGTAAACTGAGAACTGTAAACTGTGAACAGTGAACTGTGAACTGTGAACTGTGAACTGTGAACTGTGAACTGTGATCTGTGAACTGTGAACTGCGAACTGTGAAGTGTGAAATGAAGACTGTGAACTGTGAACTGTGAACTGTGAACTGTGATTTGTGAACAGTGAACTGTGGACTGTGAACTGTGGACTGTGAACTGTGCACTGTGAAGTGTGAACTGTGAAAACTGAATTGTGAAATAAAGTCTGTGAACTGTGATCTGTGAACTATGATCTGTGAACTGTGAACTGTGAAGTGTGATCTGTGAACTGTGAACTGTGAACTGTGAACTGTGAACTGTGAACTGTGAACTGTGAACTGTGATCTGTGAACTGTGATCTGTGAACTGTGAACTGCGAACTGTGAATTGTGAAATGAAGAATGTGAACTGTGAACTGTGAACTGTGAACTGTGAACTGTGAACTGTGAACTGTGAACTGTGAACTGTGAACTGTGAACTGTGAACTATGATCTGTGAACAGTGAACTGTGGACTGTGAACTGTGAACTGTGAAGTGTGAACTGTGAACTGTGAACTGTGAACTGTGAACTGTGAACTGTGATCTGTGAACTGTGATCTGTGAACTGTGAACTGCGAACTGTGAATTGTGAAATGAAGAATGTGAACTGTGAACTGTGAACTGTGAACTGTGAACTGTGAACTGTGAACTGTGAACTATGATCTGAGAACAGTGAACTGTGAACTGTGAACTGTGAACTGTGAACTGTGAACTGTGAACTGTGAACTGTGAACTATGATCTGAGAACAGTGAACTGTGGACTGTGAACTGTGAAGTGTGAAGTGTGAAATGAAGACTGTGATCTGTGAACTGTGATCTGTGAACAGTGAACTGTGGACTGTGAACTGTCAACTGTGACCTGTGAACTGTGAACTGTGATGTGTGATCAGTGAACTGTGAACTGCGAACTGTGAAGTGTGAAATGAAGACTGTGAACTGTGATCTGTGGACCGTGAACTGTGAACTGTGAACTGTGATTTGTGAACAGTGAACTGTGGACTGTGAACTGTGGACTGTGAACTGTGGACTGTGAAGTGTGAAGTGTGAAGTGTGAAATGAAGACTGTGAACTGTGAACTGTGATCTGTGAACAGTGAACTGTGGACTGTGAACTGTGAACTGTGACCTGTGAACTGTGAACTGTGAACTGTGACCTGTGAACTGTGAACTGCGAACTGTGAATTGTGAAATGAAGACTGTGAACTACGAACTGTGAAGTATGAAATGAAGACAGTGAACTGTGAAGTATGAAATGAAGACAGTGAACTGTGAAATGTGAACTGTGACCTGCGAACTGGGAACTGTGAACTGTGAACTGTGAACTGTGATCTGTGAACAGTGAAGTGTGAACTGTGAACTGTGAACTGTGAACTGTGAACTGTGAACTGGAACTGTGAACTGTGAACTGTGAACTGTGAACTGTGAACTATGATCTGTGAACAGTGAACTGTGGACTGTGAACTGTGAACTGTGAAGTGTGAACTGTGAACTGTGAACTGTCAACTGTGAACTGAGAACTGTAAACTGAGAACTGTAAACTGTGAACAGTGAACTATGAACTATGAACTGTGAACTGTGAACTGTGATCTGTGAACTGTGAACTGGGAACTGTGAAGTGTGAAATGAAGACTGTGAACTGTGATCTGTGGACTGTGAACTGTGGACTGTGAACTGTGAACTGTGAAGTGTGAACTGTGAACTGTGAACTGTCAACTGTGAACTGAGAACTGTAAACTGAGAACTGTAAACTGTGAACAGTGAACTATGAACTATGAACTGTGAACTGTGAACTGTGATCTGTGAACTGTGAACTGGGAACTGTGAAGTGTGAAATGAAGACTGTGAACTGTGATCTGTGGACTGTGAACTGTGAACTGTGAACTGTGATTTGTGAACAGTGAACTGTGGACTGTGAACTGTGGACTGTGAACTGTGCACTGTGAAGTGTGAACTGTGAAAACTGAATTGTGAAATAAAGTCTGTGAACTGTGATCTGTGAACTATGATCTGTGAACTGTGAACTGTGATTTGTGAACAGTGAACTGTGGACTGTGAACTGTGCACTGTGAAGTGTGAAGTGTGAAGTGTGAAATGAAGACTGTGAACTGTGAACTGTGATCTGTGAACAGTGAACTGTGGACTGTGAACTGTGAACTGTGAACTGTGACCTGTGAACTGTGAACTGTGAACTGCGAACTGTGAATTGTGAAATGAAGACTGTGAACTGTGAACTGTGAACTGTGAACTGTGAACTGTGAACTGTGACCTGTGAACTGTGACCTGTGAACTGTGAACTGCGAACTGTGAATTGTGAAATGAAGACTGTGAACTGTGAACTGTGAACTGTGGACTGTGAAATGTGCACTGTGAAGTGTGAAGTGTGAAGTGTGAAGTGTGAAATGAAGACTGTGAACTGTGAACTGTGATCTGTGATCTGTGAACTGTGAACTGCGAACTGTGAAGTGTGAAATGAAGACTGTGAACTGTGAACTGTGAACTGTGAACTGTGATTTGTGAACAGTGAACTGTGGACTGTGAAATGTGCACTGTGAAGTGTGAAGTGTGAAGTGTGAAGTGTGAAATGAAGACTGTGAACTGTGAACTGTGATCTGTGATCTGTGAACTGTGAACTGCGAACTGTGAAGTGTGAAATGAAGACTGTGAACTGTGACCTGTGAACTGTGAACTGCGAACTGTGAATTGTGAAATGAAGACTGTGAACTGTGAACTGTGAACTGTGGACTGTGAAATGTGCACTGTGAAGTGTGAAGTGTGAAGTGTGAAGTGTGAAATGAAGACTGTGAACTGTGAACTGTGAACTGTGAACTGTGAACTGTGAACTGTGAACTGTGAACTGTGAACTGTGAACTGTGAACTGTGAACTGCCAACTGTGAAGTGTGAAATAATGTCTGTGAACTGTGATCTGTGGACTGTGAACTGTGAACTGTGAAGTGTGAACTGTGATTTGTGAACAGTGAACTGTGAAATGTGAACTGTGCACTGTGAAGTGTGAAGTGTGAAATGAAGACTGTGATCTGTGAACTGTGATCTGTGAACAGTGAACTGTGGACTGTGACCTGTGAACTGTGACCTGTGAACTGTGAACTGTGAACTGTGAACTGTGAACTGTGAACTGCGAACTGTGAAGTATGAAATGAAGACAGTGAACTGTGAAGTATGAAATGAAGACAGTGAACTGTGAAATGTGAACTGTGACCTGCGAACTGGGAACTGTGAACTGTGAACTGTGAACTGTGATCTGTGAACAGTGAAGTGTGAACTGTGAACTGTGAACTGTGAACTGTGAACTGTGAACTGTGAACTGTGAACTGTGAACTGTGAACTGTGAACTGTGAACTGTGAACTGTGAACTATGATCTGTGAACAGTGAACTGTGGACTGTTAACTGTGAACTGTGAAGTGTGAACTGTGAACTGTGAACTGTCAACTGTGAACTGAGAACTGTAAACTGAGAACTGTAAACTGTGAACAGTGAACTGTGAACTGTGAACTGTGAACTGTGAACTGTGAACTGTGATCTGTGAACTGTGAACTGCGAACTGTGAAGTGTGAAATGAAGACTGTGAACTGTGAACTGTGAACTGTGAACTGTGATTTGTGAACAGTGAACTGTGGACTGTGAACTGTGGACTGTGAACTGTGCACTGTGAAGTGTGAACTGTGAAAACTGAATTGTGAAATAAAGTCTGTGAACTGTGATCTGTGAACTATGATCTGTGAACTGTGAACTGTGAAGTGTGATCTGTGAACTGTGAACTGTGAACTGTGAACTGTGAACTGTGAACTGTGAACTGTGAACTGTGATCTGTGAACTGTGATCTGTGAACTGTGAACTGCGAACTGTGAATTGTGAAATGAAGAATGTGAACTGTGAACTGTGAACTGTGAACTGTGAACTGTGAACTGTGAACTGTGAACTGTGAACTGTGAACTGTGAACTGTGAACTGTGAACTATGATCTGTGAACAGTGAACTGTGGACTGTGAACTGTGAACTGTGAAGTGTGAACTGTGAACTGTGAACTGTGAACTGTGAACTGTGAACTGTGATCTGTGAACTGTGATCTGTGAACTGTGAACTGCGAACTGTGAATTGTGAAATGAAGAATGTGAACTGTGAACTGTGAACTGTGAACTGTGAACTGTGAACTGTGAACTGTGAACTATGATCTGAGAACAGTGAACTGTGAACTGTGAACTGTGAACTGTGAACTGTGAACTGTGAACTGTGAACTGTGAACTATGATCTGAGAACAGTGAACTGTGGACTGTGAACTGTGAAGTGTGAAGTGTGAAATGAAGACTGTGATCTGTGAACTGTGATCTGTGAACAGTGAACTGTGGACTGTGAACTGTCAACTGTGACCTGTGAACTGTGAACTGTGATGTGTGATCAGTGAACTGTGAACTGCGAACTGTGAAGTGTGAAATGAAGACTGTGAACTGTGATCTGTGGACCGTGAACTGTGAACTGTGAACTGTGATTTGTGAACAGTGAACTGTGGACTGTGAACTGTGGACTGTGAACTGTGGACTGTGAAGTGTGAAGTGTGAAGTGTGAAATGAAGACTGTGAACTGTGAACTGTGATCTGTGAACAGTGAACTGTGGACTGTGAACTGTGAACTGTGACCTGTGAACTGTGAACTGTGAACTGTGACCTGTGAACTGTGAACTGCGAACTGTGAATTGTGAAATGAAGACTGTGAACTACGAACTGTGAAGTATGAAATGAAGACAGTGAACTGTGAAGTATGAAATGAAGACAGTGAACTGTGAAATGTGAACTGTGACCTGCGAACTGGGAACTGTGAACTGTGAACTGTGAACTGTGATCTGTGAACAGTGAAGTGTGAACTGTGAACTGTGAACTGTGAACTGTGAACTGTGAACTGGAACTGTGAACTGTGAACTGTGAACTGTGAACTGTGAACTGTGAACTATGATCTGTGAACAGTGAACTGTGGACTGTGAACTGTGAACTGTGAAGTGTGAACTGTGAACTGTGAACTGTCAACTGTGAACTGAGAACTGTAAACTGAGAACTGTAAACTGTGAACAGTGAACTATGAACTATGAACTGTGAACTGTGAACTGTGATCTGTGAACTGTGAACTGGGAACTGTGAAGTGTGAAATGAAGACTGTGAACTGTGATCTGTGGACTGTGAACTGTGGACTGTGAACTGTGAACTGTGAAGTGTGAACTGTGAACTGTGAACTGTCAACTGTGAACTGAGAACTGTAAACTGAGAACTGTAAACTGTGAACAGTGAACTATGAACTATGAACTGTGAACTGTGAACTGTGATCTGTGAACTGTGAACTGGGAACTGTGAAGTGTGAAATGAAGACTGTGAACTGTGATCTGTGGACTGTGAACTGTGAACTGTGAACTGTGATTTGTGAACAGTGAACTGTGGACTGTGAACTGTGGACTGTGAACTGTGCACTGTGAAGTGTGAACTGTGAAAACTGAATTGTGAAATAAAGTCTGTGAACTGTGATCTGTGAACTATGATCTGTGAACTGTGAACTGTGATTTGTGAACAGTGAACTGTGGACTGTGAACTGTGCACTGTGAAGTGTGAAGTGTGAAGTGTGAAATGAAGACTGTGAACTGTGAACTGTGATCTGTGAACAGTGAACTGTGGACTGTGAACTGTGAACTGTGAACTGTGACCTGTGAACTGTGAACTGTGAACTGCGAACTGTGAATTGTGAAATGAAGACTGTGAACTGTGAACTGTGAACTGTGAACTGTGAACTGTGAACTGTGACCTGTGAACTGTGACCTGTGAACTGTGAACTGCGAACTGTGAATTGTGAAATGAAGACTGTGAACTGTGAACTGTGAACTGTGGACTGTGAAATGTGCACTGTGAAGTGTGAAGTGTGAAGTGTGAAGTGTGAAATGAAGACTGTGAACTGTGAACTGTGATCTGTGAACAGTGAACTGTGGACTGTGGACTGTGAACTGTGAACTGTGACCTGTGAACTGTGATGTGTGATCAGTGAACTGTGAACTGCGAACTGTGAAGTGTGAAATGAAGACTGTGAACTGTGATCTGTGGACCGTGAACTGTGAACTGTGAACTGTGATTTGTGAACAGTGAACTGTGGACTGTGAACTGTGGACTGTGAACTGTGCACTGTGAAGTGTGAAGTGTGAAGTGCGAACTGTGAAGTATGAAATGAAGACAGTCAACTGTGAACTGTGAACTGTGACCTGTGAACTGTGAACTGCGAACTGTGAATTGTGAAATGAAGACTGTGAACTGTGAACTGTGAACTGTGAACAGTGAACAGTGAACTGTGAACTGTGAACTGTGAACTGTGAACTGTGAACTGTGAACTGTGAACTGTGAATTGTGAACAGTGAACTGTGGACTGTGAACTGTGAACTGTGAACTGTGAAGTGTGAACTGTGAACTGTCAACTGTCAACTGTGAACTGAGAACTGTAAACTGAGAACTGTAAACTGTGAACAGTGAACTGTCAACTGTCAACTGTGAACTGTGAACTGTGAACTGTGAACTGTGAACTGTGAACTGTGAACTGTGAACTGTGAACTGTGAACTGCCAACTGTGAAGTGTGAAATAAAGTCTGTGAACTGTGATCTGTGGACTGTGAACTGTGAACTGTGAAGTGTGAACTGTGATTTGTGAAGAGTGAACTGTGAAATGTGAACTGTGCACTGTGAAGTGTGAAGTGTGAAATGAAGACTGTGAACTGTGAACTGTGAACAGTGAACTGTGAACTGTGAACTGTGAACTGTGAACTGTGAACTGTGAACTGTGAACTGTGAACTGTGAACTGTGAACTGTGAACTGTGAACTGTGAACTGTGAACTGTGAACTGTGAACTGCCAACTGTGAAGTGTGAAATAAAGTCTGTGAACTGTGATCTGTGGACTGTGAACTGTGAACTGTGAAGTGTGAAGTGTGAACTGTGATTTGTGAACAGTGAACTGTGAAATGTGAACTGTGCACTGTGAAGTGTGAAGTGTGAAATGAAGACTGTGATCTGTGAACTGTGATCTGTGAACAGTGAACTGTGGACTGTGAACTGTGAACTGTGACCTGTGAACTGTGACCTGTGAACTGTGAACTGTGAACTGTGAACTGTGAACTGTGAACTGTGAACTGCGAACTGTGAAGTATGAAATGAAGACAGTGAACTGTGAAGTATGAAATGAAGACAGTGAACTGTGAAATGTGAACTGTGACCTGCGAACTGGGAACTGTGAACTGTGAACTGTGAACTGTGATCTGTGAACAGTGAAGTGTGAACTGTGAACTGTGAACTGTGAACTGTGAACTGTGAACTGTGAACTGTGAACTGTGAACTGTGAACTGTGAACTGTGAACTGCCAACTGTGAAGTGTGAAATGAAGACTGTGAACTGTGAACTGTGATCTGTGAACAGTGAACTGTGGACTGTGAACTGTGAACTGTGACCTGTGAACTGTGAACTGTGAACTGTGACCTGTGAACTGTGAACTGCGAACTGTGAATTATGAAATGACGACTGTGAACTGTGAACAGTGAACTGTGAACTGTGAACTGTGAACTGTGAACTGTGAACTGTGAATTGTGAACAGTGAACTGTGAACTGTGAACTGTGAAGTGTGAACTGTCAACTGTGAACTGTCAACTGTGAACTGAGAACTGTAAACTGAGAACTGTAAACTGTGAACAGTGAACTGTGAACTGTGAACTGTGAACTGTGAACTGTGAACTGTGAACTGTGAACTGTGAACTGTGAACTGTGAACTGTGAACTGTGAACTGTGAACTGTGAACTGTGAACTGTGCACTGTGAACTGTGAACTGTGAACTGTGAACTGTGAACTGTGAACTGTGAACTGTGAACTGTGAACTGTGAACTGTGAACTGCCAACTGTGAAGTGTGAAATAAAGTCTGTGAACTGTGATCTGTGGACTGTGAACTGTGAACTGTGAAGTGTGAACTGTGATTTGTGAACAGTGAACTGTGGACTGTGAACTGTGCACTGTGAAGTGTGAAGTGTGAAATGAAGACTGTGATCTGTGAACTGTGATCTGTGAACAGTGAACTGTGGACTGTGAACTGTGACCTGTGAACTGTGAACTGTGAACTGTGAACTGTGAACTGTGAACAGTGAATTGTGAAGTATGAAATGAAGACAGTGAACTGTGAAATGTGAACTGTGACCTGCGAACTGGGAACTGTGAACTGTGAACTGTGAACTGTGAACTGTGGACTGTGAACTGTGAACTGTGAACTGTGACGTGTGAACTGTGAACTGTGAACTGTCAACTGTGAACTGTGAACTGTGAACTGTGAACTGTGAAAACTGAATTGTGAAATAAAGTCTGTGAACTGTGATCTGTGAACTGTGATCTGTGAACTGTGAACTGTGAAGTGTGATCTGTGAACTGTGAACTGCGAACTGTGAATTGTGAAATGAAGACTGTGAACTGTGAACTGTGAACTGTGCCCTGTGAAGACTGAAGTGTGAAATGAAGACTGTGAACTGTGATCTGTGAACTGTGAACTGTGAACTGAGAACTGTGAACTGTGAACTGTGAAAACTGAATTGTGAAATAAAGTCTGTGAACTGTGAACTGTGATCTGTGAACTGAGAACTGTGAACTGTGAACAGTGGGTTGTGAACTGTGATCTGTGAACTGTGGACTGTGAACTGTGAACTGTGACCTGTGACCTGTGAACTGTGAACTGTGACCTGTGAACTGTGAACTGCGAACTGTGAATTGTGAAATGAAGACTGTGAACTGTGAACTGTGAACTGTGAACAGTGAACAGTGAACAGTGAACTGTGAACTGTGAACTGTGAACTGTGAACTGTGAACTGTGAATTGTGAACAGTGAACTGTGGACTGTGAACTGTAAACTGTGAACAGTGAACTGTGAACTGTGAACTGTGAACTGTGAACTGCCTACTGTGAAGTGTGAAATAAAGTCTGTGAACTGTGATCTGTGGACTATGAACTGTGAACTGTGAAGTGTGAACTGTGATTTGTAAACAGTGAACTGTGAAATGTGAACTGTGCACTGTGAAGTGTGAAGTGTGAAATGAAGACTGTGATTTGTGAACTGTGATCTGTGAACAGTGAACTGTGGACTGTGAACTGTGAACTGTGAACTGTGAACTGCGAACTGTGAAGTATGAAATGAAGACAGTGAACTGTGAAGTATGAAATGAAGACAGTGAACTGTGAAATGTGAACTGTGACCTGCGAACTGGGAACTGTGAACTGTGAACTGTGAACTGTGATCTGTGAACAGTGAAGTGTGAACTGTGAACTGTGAACTGTGAACTGTGAACTGTGAACTGTGAACTGTGAACTGTGAACTGGAACTGTGAACTGTGAACTGTGAACTGTGAACTGTGCCCTGTGAAGACTGAAGTGTGAAATGAAGACTGTGAACTGTGATCTGTGAACTGTGAACTGTGAACTGAGAACTGTGAACTGTGAACTGTGAAAACTGAATTGTGAAATAAAGTCTGTGAACTGTGAACTGTGATCTGTGAACTGAGAACTGTGAACTGTGAACAGTGGGTTGTGAACTGTGATCTGTGAACTGTGGACTGTGAACTGTGAACTGTGACCTGTGACCTGTGAACTGTGAACTGTGACCTGTGAACTGTGAACTGCGAACTGTGAATTGTGAAATGAAGACTGTGAACTGTGAACTGTGAACTGTGAACAGTGAACAGTGAACAGTGAACTGTGAACTGTGAACTGTGAACTGTGAACTGTGAACTGTGAATTGTGAACAGTGAACTGTGGACTGTGAACTGTAAACTGTGAACAGTGAACTGTGAACTGTGAACTGTGAACTGTGAACTGCCTACTGTGAAGTGTGAAATAAAGTCTGTGAACTGTGATCTGTGGACTATGAACTGTGAACTGTGAAGTGTGAACTGTGATTTGTAAACAGTGAACTGTGAAATGTGAACTGTGCACTGTGAAGTGTGAAGTGTGAAATGAAGACTGTGATCTGTGAACTGTGATCTGTGAACAGTGAACTGTGGACTGTGAACTGTGAACTGTGAACTGTGAACTGCGAACTGTGAAGTATGAAATGAAGACAGTGAACTGTGAAGTATGAAATGAAGACAGTGAACTGTGAAATGTGAACTGTGACCTGCGAACTGGGAACTGTGAACTGTGAACTGTGAACTGTGATCTGTGAACAGTGAAGTGTGAACTGTGAACTGTGAACTGTGAACTGTGAACTGTGAACTGTGAACTGTGAACTGGAACTGTGAACTGTGAACTGTGAACTGTGAACTGTGCCCTGTGAAGACTGAAGTGTGAAATGAAGACTGTGAACTGTGATCTGTGAACTGTGAACTGTGAACTGAGAACTGTGAACTGTGAACTGTGAAAACTGAATTGTGAAATAAAGTCTGTGAACTGTGAACTGTGATCTGTGAACTGAGAACTGTGAACTGTGAACAGTGGGTTGTGAACTGTGATCTGTGAACTGTGGACTGTGAACTGTGAACTGTGACCTGTGACCTGTGAACTGTGAACTGTGACCTGTGAACTGTGAACTGCGAACTGTGAATTGTGAAATGAAGACTGTGAACTGTGAACTGTGAACTGTGAACAGTGAACAGTGAACAGTGAACTGTGAACTGTGAACTGTGAACTGTGAACTGTGAACTGTGAATTGTGAACAGTGAACTGTGGACTGTGAACTGTAAACTGTGAACAGTGAACTGTGAACTGTGAACTGTGAACTGTGAACTGCCTACTGTGAAGTGTGAAATAAAGTCTGTGAACTGTGATCTGTGGACTATGAACTGTGAACTGTGAAGTGTGAACTGTGATTTGTAAACAGTGAACTGTGAAATGTGAACTGTGCACTGTGAAGTGTGAAGTGTGAAATGAAGACTGTGATCTGTGAACTGTGATCTGTGAACAGTGAACTGTGAACTGTGAACTGCGAACTGTGAACTGTGAACTGTGAACTGCGAACTGTGAAGTATGAAATGAAGACAGTGAACTGTGAAGTATGAAATGAAGACAGTGAACTGTGAAATGTGAACTGTGACCTGCGAACTGGGAACTGTGAACTGTGACCTGTGAACTGTGACCTGTGAACTGTGAACTGTGAACTGTGAACTGTGAACTGTGAACTGTGAACTGCGAACTGTGAAGTATGAAATGAAGACAGTGAACTGTGAAGTATGAAATGAAGACAGTGAACTGTGAAATGTGAACTGTGACCTGCGAACTGGGAACTGTGAACTGTGAACTGTGAACTGTGATCTGTGAACAGTGAAGTGTGAACTGTGAACTGTGAACTGTGAACTGTGAACTGTGAACTGTGAACTGTGAACTGTGAACTGTGAACTGTGAACTGTGAACTGTGAACTGCCAACTGTGAAGTGTGAAATGAAGACTGTGAACTGTGAACTGTGATCTGTGAACAGTGAACTGTGGACTGTGAACTGTGAACTGTGACCTGTGAACTGTGAACTGTGAACTGTGACCTGTGAACTGTGAACTGCGAACTGTGAATTATGAAATGACGACTGTGAACTGTGAACAGTGAACTGTGAACTGTGAACTGTGAACTGTGAACTGTGAACTGTGAATTGTGAACAGTGAACTGTGAACTGTGAACTGTGAAGTGTGAACTGTCAACTGTGAACTGTCAACTGTGAACTGAGAACTGTAAACTGAGAACTGTAAACTGTGAACAGTGAACTGTGAACTGTGAACTGTGAACTGTGAACTGTGAACTGTGAACTGTGAACTGTGAACTGTGAACTGTGAACTGTGAACTGTGAACTGTGAACTGTGAACTGTGCACTGTGAACTGTGAACTGTGAACTGTGAACTGTGAACTGTGAACTGTGAACTGTGAACTGTGAACTGTGAACTGCCAACTGTGAAGTGTGAAATAAAGTCTGTGAACTGTGATCTGTGGACTGTGAACTGTGAACTGTGAAGTGTGAACTGTGATTTGTGAACAGTGAACTGTGGACTGTGAACTGTGCACTGTGAAGTGTGAAGTGTGAAATGAAGACTGTGATCTGTGAACTGTGATCTGTGAACAGTGAACTGTGGACTGTGAACTGTGACCTGTGAACTGTGAACTGTGAACTGTGAACTGTGAACTGTGAACTGTGAATTGTGAAGTATGAAATGAAGACAGTGAACTGTGAAATGTGAACTGTGACCTGCGAACTGGGAACTGTGAACTGTGAACTGTGAACTGTGAACTGTGGACTGTGAACTGTGAACTGTGAACTGTGACGTGTGAACTGTGAACTGTGAACTGTCAACTGTGAACTGTGAACTGTGAACTGTGAACTGTGAAAACTGAATTGTGAAATAAAGTCTGTGAACTGTGATCTGTGAACTGTGATCTGTGAACTGTGAACTGTGAAGTGTGATCTGTGAACTGTGAACTGCGAACTGTGAATTGTGAAATGAAGACTGTGAACTGTGAACTGTGAACTGTGCCCTGTGAAGACTGAAGTGTGAAATGAAGACTGTGAACTGTGATCTGTGAACTGTGAACTGTGAACTGAGAACTGTGAACTGTGAACTGTGAAAACTGAATTGTGAAATAAAGTCTGTGAACTGTGAACTGTGATCTGTGAACTGAGAACTGTGAACTGTGAACAGTGGGTTGTGAACTGTGATCTGTGAACTGTGGACTGTGAACTGTGAACTGTGACCTGTGACCTGTGAACTGTGAACTGTGACCTGTGAACTGTGAACTGCGAACTGTGAATTGTGAAATGAAGACTGTGAACTGTGAACTGTGAACTGTGAACAGTGAACAGTGAACAGTGAACTGTGAACTGTGAACTGTGAACTGTGAACTGTGAACTGTGAATTGTGAACAGTGAACTGTGGACTGTGAACTGTAAACTGTGAACAGTGAACTGTGAACTGTGAACTGTGAACTGTGAACTGCCTACTGTGAAGTGTGAAATAAAGTCTGTGAACTGTGATCTGTGGACTATGAACTGTGAACTGTGAAGTGTGAACTGTGATTTGTAAACAGTGAACTGTGAAATGTGAACTGTGCACTGTGAAGTGTGAAGTGTGAAATGAAGACTGTGATCTGTGAACTGTGATCTGTGAACAGTGAACTGTGGACTGTGAACTGTGAACTGTGAACTGTGAACTGCGAACTGTGAAGTATGAAATGAAGACAGTGAACTGTGAAGTATGAAATGAAGACAGTGAACTGTGAAATGTGAACTGTGACCTGCGAACTGGGAACTGTGAACTGTGAACTGTGAACTGTGATCTGTGAACAGTGAAGTGTGAACTGTGAACTGTGAACTGTGAACTGTGAACTGTGAACTGTGAACTGTGAACTGTGAACTGGAACTGTGAACTGTGAACTGTGAACTGTGAACTGTGCCCTGTGAAGACTGAAGTGTGAAATGAAGACTGTGAACTGTGATCTGTGAACTGTGAACTGTGAACTGAGAACTGTGAACTGTGAACTGTGAAAACTGAATTGTGAAATAAAGTCTGTGAACTGTGAACTGTGATCTGTGAACTGAGAACTGTGAACTGTGAACAGTGGGTTGTGAACTGTGATCTGTGAACTGTGGACTGTGAACTGTGAACTGTGACCTGTGACCTGTGAACTGTGAACTGTGACCTGTGAACTGTGAACTGCGAACTGTGAATTGTGAAATGAAGACTGTGAACTGTGAACTGTGAACTGTGAACAGTGAACAGTGAACAGTGAACTGTGAACTGTGAACTGTGAACTGTGAACTGTGAACTGTGAATTGTGAACAGTGAACTGTGGACTGTGAACTGTAAACTGTGAACAGTGAACTGTGAACTGTGAACTGTGAACTGTGAACTGCCTACTGTGAAGTGTGAAATAAAGTCTGTGAACTGTGATCTGTGGACTATGAACTGTGAACTGTGAAGTGTGAACTGTGATTTGTAAACAGTGAACTGTGAAATGTGAACTGTGCACTGTGAAGTGTGAAGTGTGAAATGAAGACTGTGATCTGTGAACTGTGATCTGTGAACAGTGAACTGTGGACTGTGAACTGTGAACTGTGAACTGTGAACTGCGAACTGTGAAGTATGAAATGAAGACAGTGAACTGTGAAGTATGAAATGAAGACAGTGAACTGTGAAATGTGAACTGTGACCTGCGAACTGGGAACTGTGAACTGTGAACTGTGAACTGTGATCTGTGAACAGTGAAGTGTGAACTGTGAACTGTGAACTGTGAACTGTGAACTGTGAACTGTGAACTGTGAACTGGAACTGTGAACTGTGAACTGTGAACTGTGAACTGTGCCCTGTGAAGACTGAAGTGTGAAATGAAGACTGTGAACTGTGATCTGTGAACTGTGAACTGTGAACTGAGAACTGTGAACTGTGAACTGTGAAAACTGAATTGTGAAATAAAGTCTGTGAACTGTGAACTGTGATCTGTGAACTGAGAACTGTGAACTGTGAACAGTGGGTTGTGAACTGTGATCTGTGAACTGTGGACTGTGAACTGTGAACTGTGACCTGTGACCTGTGAACTGTGAACTGTGACCTGTGAACTGTGAACTGCGAACTGTGAATTGTGAAATGAAGACTGTGAACTGTGAACTGTGAACTGTGAACAGTGAACAGTGAACAGTGAACTGTGAACTGTGAACTGTGAACTGTGAACTGTGAACTGTGAATTGTGAACAGTGAACTGTGGACTGTGAACTGTAAACTGTGAACAGTGAACTGTGAACTGTGAACTGTGAACTGTGAACTGCCTACTGTGAAGTGTGAAATAAAGTCTGTGAACTGTGATCTGTGGACTATGAACTGTGAACTGTGAAGTGTGAACTGTGATTTGTAAACAGTGAACTGTGAAATGTGAACTGTGCACTGTGAAGTGTGAAGTGTGAAATGAAGACTGTGATCTGTGAACTGTGATCTGTGAACAGTGAACTGTGGACTGTGAACTGTGAACTGTGAACTGTGAACTGCGAACTGTGAAGTATGAAATGAAGACAGTGAACTGTGAAGTATGAAATGAAGACAGTGAACTGTGAAATGTGAACTGTGACCTGCGAACTGGGAACTGTGAACTGTGAACTGTGAACTGTGATCTGTGAACAGTGAAGTGTGAACTGTGAACTGTGAACTGTGAACTGTGAACTGTGAACTGTGAACTGGAACTGTGAACTGTGAACTGTGAACTGTGAACTGTGAACTGTGAACTATGATCTGTGAACAGTGAACTGTGGACTGTGAACTATGAACTATGAACTGTGAACTGTGAACTGTGATCTGTGAACTGTGAACTGGGAACTGTGAAGTGTGAAATGAAGACTGTGAACTGTGATCTGTGGACTGTGAACTGTGAACTGTGAACTGTGATTTGTGAACAGTGAACTGTGGACTGTGAACTGTGGACTGTGAACTGTGCACTGTGAAGTGTGAACTGTGAAAACTGAATTGTGAAATAAAGTCTGTGAACTGTGATCTGTGAACTATGATCTGTGAACTGTGAACTGTGATTTGTGAACAGTGAACTGTGGACTGTGAACTGTGCACTGTGAAGTGTGAAGTGTGAAGTGTGAAATGAAGACTGTGAACTGTGAACTGTGATCTGTGAACAGTGAACTGTGGACTGTGAACTGTGAACTGTGAACTGTGACCTGTGAACTGTGAACTGTGAACTGCGAACTGTGAATTGTGAAATGAAGACTGTGAACTGTGAACTGTGAACTGTGAACTGTGAACTGTGACCTGTGAACTGTGACCTGTGAACTGTGAACTGCGAACTGTGAATTGTGAAATGAAGACTGTGAACTGTGAACTGTGAACTGTGGACTGTGAAATGTGCACTGTGAAGTGTGAAGTGTGAAGTGTGAAATGAAGACTGTGAACTGTGAACTGTGATCTGTGAACAGTGAACTGTGGACTGTGAACTGTGAACTGTGACCTGTGAACTGTGATGTGTGATCAGTGAACTGTGAACTGCGAACTGTGAAGTGTGAAATGAAGACTGTGAACTGTGATCTGTGGACCGTGAACTGTGAACTGTGAACTGTGATTTGTGAACAGTGAACTGTGGACTGTGAACTGTGGACTGTGAACTGTGCACTGTGAAGTGTGAAGTGTGAAGTGCGAACTGTGAAGTATGAAATGAAGACAGTGAACTGTGCACTGTGAAGTGTGAAGTGTGAAGTGCGAACTGTGAAGTATGAAATGAAGACAGTGAACTGTGAACTGTGAACTGTGACCTGTGAACTGTGAACTGCGAACTGTGAATTGTGAAATGAAGACTGTGAACTGTGAACTGTGAACTGTGAACTGTGAACTGTGAATTGTGAACAGTGAACTGTGGACTGTGAACTGTGAACTGTGAACTGTGAAGTGTGAACTGTGAACTGTGAACTGTCAACTGTGAACTGAGAACTGTAAACTGAGAACTGTGAACTGTGAACTGTGAACTGTGAACTGTGAACTGTGAACTGTGAACTGTGAACTGTGAACTGCCAACTGTGAAGTGTGAAATAAAGTCTGTGAACTGTGATCTGTGGACTGTGAACTGTGAACTGTGAAGTGTGAACTGTGATTTGTGAAGAGTGAACTGTGAAATGTGAACTGTGCACTGTGAAGTGTGAAGTGTGAAATGAAGACTGTGAACTGTGAACTGTGAACAGTGAACTGTGAACTGTGAACTGTGAACTGTGAACTGTGAACTGTGAACTGTGAACTGTGAACAGTGAACTGTGAACTGTGAACTGTGAACTGTGAACTGCCAACTGTGAAGTGTGAAATAAAGTCTGTGAACTGTGATCTGTGGACTGTGAACTGTGAACTGTGAAGTGTGAACTGTGATTTGTGAACAGTGAACTGTGAAATGTGAACTGTGCACTGTGAAGTGTGAAGTGTGAAATGAAGACTGTGATCTGTGAACTGTGATCTGTGAACAGTGAACTGTGGACTGTGAACTCTGAACTGTGACCTGTGAACTGTGACCTGTGAACTGTGAACTGTGAACTGTGAACTGTGAACTGTGAACTGTGAACTGCGAACTGTGAAGTATGAAATGAAGACAGTGAACTGTGAAGTATGAAATGAAGACAGTGAACTGTGAAATGTGAACTGTGACCTGCGAACTGGGAACTGTGAACTGTGAACTGTGAACTGTGATCTGTGAACAGTGAAGTGTGAACTGTGAACTGTGAACTGTGAACTGTGAACTGTGAACTGTGAACTGTGAACTGTGAACTGTGAACTGTGAACTATGATCTGTGAACACTGAACTGTGGACTGTTAACTGTGAACTGTGAACTGTGAACTGTGAACTGTGAACTGTCAACTGTGAACTGAGAACTGTAAACTGAGAACTGTAAACTGTGAACAGTGAACTGTGAACTGTGAACTGTGAACTGTGATCTGTGAACTGTGAACTGCGAACTGTGAAGTGTGAAATGAAGACTGTGAACTGTGAACTGTGAACTGTGAACTGTGATTTGTGAACAGTGAACTGTGGACTGTGAACTGTGGACTGTGAACTGTGCACTGTGAAGTGTGAACTGTGAAAACTGAATTGTGAAATAAAGTCTGTGAACTGTGATCTGTGAACTATGATCTGTGAACTGTGAACTGAGAAGTGTGATCTGTGAACTGTGAACTGTGAACTGTGAACTGTGAACTGTGATCTGTGAACTGTGATCTGTGAACTGTGAACTGCGAACTGTGAATTGTGAAATGAAGAATGTGAACTGTGAACTGTGAACTGTGAACTGTGAACTGTGAACTGTGAACTATGATCTGTGAACAGTGAACTGTGAACTGTGAACTGTGAACTATGATCTGAGAACAGTGAACTGTGGACTGTGAACTGTGAAGTGTGAAGTGTGAAATGAAGACTGTGATCTGTGAACTGTGATCTGTGAACAGTGAACTGTGGACTGTGAACTGTCAACTGTGACCTGTGAACTGTGAACTGTGAACTGTGAACTGTGAACTGTGAACTGTGAACTGTGATGTGTGATCAGTGAACTGTGAACTGCGAACTGTGAAGTGTGAAATGAAGACTGTGAACTGTGATCTGTGGACCGTGAACTGTGAACTGTGAACTGTGATTTGTGAACAGTGAACTGTGGACTGTGAACTGTGGACTGTGAACTGTGGACTGTGAACTGTGAACTGTGAACTGCGAACTGTGAATTGTGAACTGTGAAGTGTGAACTGTGAACTGTGAACTGTCAACTGTGAACTGAGAACTGTAAACTGAGAACTGTAAACTGTGAACAGTGAACTGTGAACTGTGAACTGTGAACTGTGATCTGTGAACTGTGAACTGCGAACTGTGAAGTGTGAAATGAAGACTGTGAACTGTGAACTGTGAACTGTGAACTGTGATTTGTGAACAGTGAACTGTGGACTGTGAACTGTGGACTGTGAACTGTGCACTGTGAAGTGTGAACTGTGAAAACTGAATTGTGAAATAAAGTCTGTGAACTGTGATCTGTGAACTATGATCTGTGAACTGTGAACTGAGAAGTGTGATCTGTGAACTGTGAACTGTGAACTGTGAACTGTGAACTGTGAACTGTGATCTGTGAACTGTGATCTGTGAACTGTGAACTGCGAACTGTGAATTGTGAAATGAAGAATGTGAACTGTGAACTGTGAACTGTGAACTGTGAACTGTGAACTGTGAACTATGATCTGTGAACAGTGAACTGTGAACTGTGAACTGTGAACTATGATCTGAGAACAGTGAACTGTGGACTGTGAACTGTGAAGTGTGAAGTGTGAAATAAAGTCTGTGAACTGTGATCTGTGGACTATGAACTGTGAACTGTGAAGTGTGAACTGTGATTTGTAAACAGTGAACTGTGAAATGTGAACTGTGCACTGTGAAGTGTGAAGTGTGAAATGAAGACTGTGATCTGTGAACTGTGATCTGTGAACAGTGAACTGTGGACTGTGAACTGTGAACTGTGAACTGTGAACTGCGAACTGTGAAGTATGAAATGAAGACAGTGAACTGTGAAGTATGAAATGAAGACAGTGAACTGTGAAATG
Organism: Lasioglossum villosulum; assembly: GCA_963971365.1. Lineage (NCBI taxonomy): Eukaryota > Metazoa > Arthropoda > Insecta > Hymenoptera > Halictidae > Lasioglossum > Lasioglossum villosulum. The sequence continues at coordinate 58,999 of CAXARU010000174.1, forward strand.
TGAACTGTGACCTGCGAACTGGGAACTGTGAACTGTGAACTGTGAACTGTGATCTGTGAACAGTGAAGTGTGAACTGTGAACTGTGAACTGTGAACTGTGAACTGTGAACTGTGAACTGTGAACTGTGAACTGGAACTGTGAACTGTGAACTGTGAACTGTGAACTGTGAAATGTGAACTGTGCACTGTGAAGTGTGAAGTGTGAAATGAAGACTGTGATCTGTGAACTGTGATCTGTGAACAGTGAACTGTGGACTGTGAACTGTGAACTGTGAACTGTGAACTGCGAACTGTGAAGTATGAAATGAAGACAGTGAACTGTGAAGTATGAAATGAAGACAGTGAACTGTGAAATGTGAACTGTGACCTGCGAACTGGGAACTGTGAACTGTGAACTGTGAACTGTGATCTGTGAACAGTGAAGTGTGAACTGTGAACTGTGAACTGTGAACTGTGAACTGTGAACTGTGAACTGTGAACTGGAACTGTGAACTGTGAACTGTGAACTGTGAACTGTGCCCTGTGAAGACTGAAGTGTGAAATGAAGACTGTGAACTGTGATCTGTGAACTGTGAACTGTGAACTGAGAACTGTGAACTGTGAACTGTGAAAACTGAATTGTGAAATAAAGTCTGTGAACTGTGAACTGTGATCTGTGAACTGAGAACTGTGAACTGTGAACAGTGGGTTGTGAACTGTGATCTGTGAACTGTGGACTGTGAACTGTGAACTGTGACCTGTGACCTGTGAACTGTGAACTGTGACCTGTGAACTGTGAACTGCGAACTGTGAATTGTGAAATGAAGACTGTGAACTGTGAACTGTGAACTGTGAACAGTGAACAGTGAACAGTGAACTGTGAACTGTGAACTGTGAACTGTGAACTGTGAACTGTGAATTGTGAACAGTGAACTGTGGACTGTGAACTGTAAACTGTGAACAGTGAACTGTGAACTGTGAACTGTGAACTGTGAACTGCCTACTGTGAAGTGTGAAATAAAGTCTGTGAACTGTGATCTGTGGACTATGAACTGTGAACTGTGAAGTGTGAACTGTGATTTGTAAACAGTGAACTGTGAAATGTGAACTGTGCACTGTGAAGTGTGAAGTGTGAAATGAAGACTGTGATCTGTGAACTGTGATCTGTGAACAGTGAACTGTGGACTGTGAACTGTGAACTGTGAACTGTGAACTGCGAACTGTGAAGTATGAAATGAAGACAGTGAACTGTGAAGTATGAAATGAAGACAGTGAACTGTGAAATGTGAACTGTGACCTGCGAACTGGGAACTGTGAACTGTGAACTGTGAACTGTGATCTGTGAACAGTGAAGTGTGAACTGTGAACTGTGAACTGTGAACTGTGAACTGTGAACTGTGAACTGGAACTGTGAACTGTGAACTGTGAACTGTGAACTGTGAACTGTGAACTATGATCTGTGAACAGTGAACTGTGGACTGTGAACTATGAACTATGAACTGTGAACTGTGAACTGTGATCTGTGAACTGTGAACTGGGAACTGTGAAGTGTGAAATGAAGACTGTGAACTGTGATCTGTGGACTGTGAACTGTGAACTGTGAACTGTGATTTGTGAACAGTGAACTGTGGACTGTGAACTGTGGACTGTGAACTGTGCACTGTGAAGTGTGAACTGTGAAAACTGAATTGTGAAATAAAGTCTGTGAACTGTGATCTGTGAACTATGATCTGTGAACTGTGAACTGTGATTTGTGAACAGTGAACTGTGGACTGTGAACTGTGCACTGTGAAGTGTGAAGTGTGAAGTGTGAAATGAAGACTGTGAACTGTGAACTGTGATCTGTGAACAGTGAACTGTGGACTGTGAACTGTGAACTGTGAACTGTGACCTGTGAACTGTGAACTGTGAACTGCGAACTGTGAATTGTGAAATGAAGACTGTGAACTGTGAACTGTGAACTGTGAACTGTGAACTGTGACCTGTGAACTGTGACCTGTGAACTGTGAACTGCGAACTGTGAATTGTGAAATGAAGACTGTGAACTGTGAACTGTGAACTGTGGACTGTGAAATGTGCACTGTGAAGTGTGAAGTGTGAAGTGTGAAATGAAGACTGTGAACTGTGAACTGTGATCTGTGAACAGTGAACTGTGGACTGTGAACTGTGAACTGTGACCTGTGAACTGTGATGTGTGATCAGTGAACTGTGAACTGCGAACTGTGAAGTGTGAAATGAAGACTGTGAACTGTGATCTGTGGACCGTGAACTGTGAACTGTGAACTGTGATTTGTGAACAGTGAACTGTGGACTGTGAACTGTGGACTGTGAACTGTGCACTGTGAAGTGTGAAGTGTGAAGTGCGAACTGTGAAGTATGAAATGAAGACAGTGAACTGTGCACTGTGAAGTGTGAAGTGTGAAGTGCGAACTGTGAAGTATGAAATGAAGACAGTGAACTGTGAACTGTGAACTGTGACCTGTGAACTGTGAACTGCGAACTGTGAATTGTGAAATGAAGACTGTGAACTGTGAACTGTGAACTGTGAACTGTGAATTGTGAACAGTGAACTGTGGACTGTGAACTGTGAACTGTGAACTGTGAAGTGTGAACTGTGAACTGTGAACTGTCAACTGTGAACTGAGAACTGTAAACTGAGAACTGTAAACTGTGAACAGTGAACTGTGAACAGTGAACTGTCAACTGTCAACTGTGAACTGTGAACTGTGAACTGTGAACTGTGAACTGTGAACTGTGAACTGTCAACTGTGAACTGTGAACTGTGAACTGTGAACTGTGAACTGTGAACTGTGAACTGTGAACTGTGAACTGTGAACTGTGAACTGTGAACTGTGAACTGCCAACTGTGAAGTGTGAAATAAAGTCTGTGAACTGTGATCTGTGGACTGTGAACTGTGAACTGTGAAGTGTGAACTGTGATTTGTGAAGAGTGAACTGTGAAATGTGAACTGTGCACTGTGAAGTGTGAAGTGTGAAATGAAGACTGTGAACTGTGAACTGTGAACAGTGAACTGTGAACTGTGAACTGTGAACTGTGAACTGTGAACTGTGAACTGTGAACAGTGAACTGTGAACTGTGAACTGTGAACTGTGAACTGCCAACTGTGAAGTGTGAAATAAAGTCTGTGAACTGTGATCTGTGGACTGTGAACTGTGAACTGTGAAGTGTGAACTGTGATTTGTGAACAGTGAACTGTGAAATGTGAACTGTGCACTGTGAAGTGTGAAGTGTGAAATGAAGACTGTGATCTGTGAACTGTGATCTGTGAACAGTGAACTGTGGACTGTGAACTCTGAACTGTGACCTGTGAACTGTGACCTGTGAACTGTGAACTGTGAACTGTGAACTGTGAACTGTGAACTGTGAACTGTGAACTGCGAACTGTGAAGTATGAAATGAAGACAGTGAACTGTGAAGTATGAAATGAAGACAGTGAACTGTGAAATGTGAACTGTGACCTGCGAACTGGGAACTGTGAACTGTGAACTGTGAACTGTGATCTGTGAACAGTGAAGTGTGAACTGTGAACTGTGAACTGTGAACTGTGAACTGTGAACTGTGAACTGTGAACTGTGAACTGTGAACTATGATCTGTGAACAGTGAACTGTGGACTGTTAACTGTGAACTGTGAAGTGTGAACTGTGAACTGTGAACTGTCAACTGTGAACTGAGAACTGTAAACTGAGAACTGTAAACTGTGAACTGTAAACTGTGAACAGTGAACTGTGAACTGTGAACTGTGAACTGTGAACTGTGATCTGTGAACTGTGAACTGCGAACTGTGAAGTGTGAAATGAAGACTGTGAACTGTGAACTGTGAACTGTGAACTGTGATTTGTGAACAGTGAACTGTGGACTGTGAACTGTGGACTGTGAACTGTGCACTGTGAAGTGTGAACTGTGAAAACTGAATTGTGAAATAAAGTCTGTGAACTGTGATCTGTGAACTATGATCTGTGAACTGTGAACTGAGAAGTGTGATCTGTGAACTGTGAACTGTGAACTGTGAACTGTGAACTGTGAACTGTGATCTGTGAACTGTGATCTGTGAACTGTGAACTGCGAACTGTGAATTGTGAAATGAAGAATGTGAACTGTGAACTGTGAACTGTGAACTGTGAACTGTGAACTGTGAACTATGATCTGTGAACAGTGAACTGTGAACTGTGAACTGTGAACTATGATCTGAGAACAGTGAACTGTGGACTGTGAACTGTGAAGTGTGAAGTGTGAAATGAAGACTGTGATCTGTGAACTGTGATCTGTGAACAGTGAACTGTGGACTGTGAACTGTCAACTGTGACCTGTGAACTGTGAACTGTGAACTGTGAACTGTGAACTGTGAACTGTGAACTGTGAACTGTGATGTGTGATCAGTGAACTGTGAACTGCGAACTGTGAAGTGTGAAATGAAGACTGTGAACTGTGATCTGTGGACCGTGAACTGTGAACTGTGAACTGTGATTTGTGAACAGTGAACTGTGGACTGTGAACTGTGGACTGTGAACTGTGGACTGTGAACTGTGAACTGTGAACTGCGAACTGTGAATTGTGAAATGAAGACTGTGAACTGTGAACTGTGAACTGTGAACTGTGAACTGTGACCTGTGAACTGTGACCTGTGAACTGTGAACTGCGAACTGTGAATTGTGAAATGAAGACTGTGAACTGTGAACTGTGAACTGTGGACTGTGAAATGTGCACTGTGAAGTGTGAAGTGTGAAGTGTGAAATGAAGACTGTGAACTGTGAACTGTGATCTGTGAACAGTGAACTGTGGACTGTGGACTGTGAACTGTGACCTGTGAACTGTGATGTGTGATCAGTGAACTGTGAACTGCGAACTGTGAAGTGTGAAATGAAGACTGTGAACTGTGATCTGTGGACCGTGAACTGTGAACTGTGAACTGTGATTTGTGAACAGTGAACTGTGGACTGTGAACTGTGGACTGTGAACTGTGCACTGTGAAGTGTGAAGTGTGAAGTGCGAACTGTGAAGTATGAAATGAAGACAGTGAACTGTGAACTGTGAACTGTGACCTGTGAACTGTGAACTGCGAACTGTGAATTGTGAAATGAAGACTGTGAACTGTGAACTGTGAACTGTGAACAGTGAACAGTGAACTGTGAACTGTGAACTGTGAACTGTGAACTGTGAACTGTGAACTGTGAACTGCGAACTGTGAAGTATGAAATGAAGACAGTGAACTGTGAAGTATGAAATGAAGACAGTGAACTGTGAAATGTGAACTGTGACCTGCGAACTGGGAACTGTGAACTGTGAACTGTGAACTGTGATCTGTGAACAGTGAAGTGTGAACTGTGAACTGTGAACTGTGAACTGTGAACTGTGAACTGTGAACTGTGAACTGTGAACTGTGAACTATGATCTGTGAACAGTGAACTGTGGACTGTTAACTGTGAACTGTGAAGTGTGAACTGTGAACTGTGAACTGTCAACTGTGAACTGAGAACTGTAAACTGAGAACTGTAAACTGTGAACTGTAAACTGTGAACAGTGAACTGTGAACTGTGAACTGTGAACTGTGAACTGTGATCTGTGAACTGTGAACTGCGAACTGTGAAGTGTGAAATGAAGACTGTGAACTGTGAACTGTGAACTGTGAACTGTGATTTGTGAACAGTGAACTGTGGACTGTGAACTGTGGACTGTGAACTGTGCACTGTGAAGTGTGAACTGTGAAAACTGAATTGTGAAATAAAGTCTGTGAACTGTGATCTGTGAACTATGATCTGTGAACTGTGAACTGAGAAGTGTGATCTGTGAACTGTGAACTGTGAACTGTGAACTGTGAACTGTGAACTGTGATCTGTGAACTGTGATCTGTGAACTGTGAACTGCGAACTGTGAATTGTGAAATGAAGAATGTGAACTGTGAACTGTGAACTGTGAACTGTGAACTGTGAACTGTGAACTATGATCTGTGAACAGTGAACTGTGAACTGTGAACTGTGAACTATGATCTGAGAACAGTGAACTGTGGACTGTGAACTGTGAAGTGTGAAGTGTGAAATGAAGACTGTGATCTGTGAACTGTGATCTGTGAACAGTGAACTGTGGACTGTGAACTGTCAACTGTGACCTGTGAACTGTGAACTGTGAACTGTGAACTGTGAACTGTGAACTGTGAACTGTGAACTGTGATGTGTGATCAGTGAACTGTGAACTGCGAACTGTGAAGTGTGAAATGAAGACTGTGAACTGTGATCTGTGGACCGTGAACTGTGAACTGTGAACTGTGATTTGTGAACAGTGAACTGTGGACTGTGAACTGTGGACTGTGAACTGTGGACTGTGAACTGTGAACTGTGAACTGCGAACTGTGAATTGTGAAATGAAGACTGTGAACTGTGAACTGTGAACTGTGAACTGTGACCTGTGAACTGTGACCTGTGAACTGTGAACTGCGAACTGTGAATTGTGAAATGAAGACTGTGAACTGTGAACTGTGAACTGTGGACTGTGAAATGTGCACTGTGAAGTGTGAAGTGTGAAGTGTGAAATGAAGACTGTGAACTGTGAACTGTGATCTGTGAACAGTGAACTGTGGACTGTGGACTGTGAACTGTGACCTGTGAACTGTGATGTGTGATCAGTGAACTGTGAACTGCGAACTGTGAAGTGTGAAATGAAGACTGTGAACTGTGATCTGTGGACCGTGAACTGTGAACTGTGAACTGTGATTTGTGAACAGTGAACTGTGGACTGTGAACTGTGGACTGTGAACTGTGCACTGTGAAGTGTGAAGTGTGAAGTGCGAACTGTGAAGTATGAAATGAAGACAGTGAACTGTGAACTGTGAACTGTGACCTGTGAACTGTGAACTGCGAACTGTGAATTGTGAAATGAAGACTGTGAACTGTGAACTGTGAACTGTGAACAGTGAACAGTGAACTGTGAACTGTGAACTGTGAACTGTGAACTGTGAACTGTGAACTGTGAACTGTGAACTGTGAATTGTGAACAGTGAACTGTGGACTGTGAACTGTGAACTGTGAACTGTGAAGTGTGAACTGTGAACTGTGAACTGTCAACTGTGAACTGAGAACTGTAAACTGAGAACTGTAAACTGTGAACAGTGAACTGTCAACTGTCAACTGTGAACTGTGAACTGTGAACTGTGAACTGTGAACTGTGAACTGTGAACTGTGAACTGTGAACTGTGAACTGTGAACTGTGAACTGCCAACTGTGAAGTGTGAAATAAAGTCTGTGAACTGTGATCTGTGGACTGTGAACTGTGAACTGTGAAGTGTGAACTGTGATTTGTGAAGAGTGAACTGTGAAATGTGAACTGTGCACTGTGAAGTGTGAAGTGTGAAATGAAGACTGTGAACTGTGAACTGTGAACAGTGAACTGTGAACTGTGAACTGTGAACTGTGAACTGTGAACTGTGAACTGTGAACAGTGAACTGTGAACTGTGAACTGTGAACTGTGAACTGCCAACTGTGAAGTGTGAAATAAAGTCTGTGAACTGTGATCTGTGGACTGTGAACTGTGAACTGTGAAGTGTGAACTGTGATTTGTGAACAGTGAACTGTGAAATGTGAACTGTGCACTGTGAAGTGTGAAGTGTGAAATGAAGACTGTGATCTGTGAACTGTGATCTGTGAACAGTGAACTGTGGACTGTGAACTCTGAACTGTGACCTGTGAACTGTGACCTGTGAACTGTGAACTGTGAACTGTGAACTGTGAACTGTGAACTGTGAACTGCGAACTGTGAAGTATGAAATGAAGACAGTGAACTGTGAAGTATGAAATGAAGACAGTGAACTGTGAAATGTGAACTGTGACCTGCGAACTGGGAACTGTGAACTGTGAACTGTGAACTGTGATCTGTGAACAGTGAAGTGTGAACTGTGAACTGTGAACTGTGAACTGTGAACTGTGAACTGTGATCTGTGAACAGTGAAGTGTGAACTGTGAACTGTGAACTGTGAACTGTGAACTGTGAACTGTGAACTGTGAACTGTGAACTGTGAACTGTGAACTGTGAACTATGATCTGTGAACAGTGAACTGTGGACTGTTAACTGTGAACTGTGAAGTGTGAACTGTGAACTGTGAACTGTCAACTGTGAACTGAGAACTGTAAACTGAGAACTGTAAACTGTGAACAGTGAACTGTGAACTGTGAACTGTGAACTGTGATCTGTGAACTGTGAACTGCGAACTGTGAAGTGTGAAATTAAGACTGTGAACTGTGAACTGTGAACTGTGAACTGTGATTTGTGAACAGTGAACTGTGGACTGTGAACTGTGGACTGTGAACTGTGCACTGTGAAGTGTGAACTGTGAAAACTGAATTGTGAAATAAAGTCTGTGAACTGTGATCTGTGAACTATGATCTGTGAACTGTGAACTGAGAAGTGTGATCTGTGAACTGTGAACTGTGAACTGTGAACTGTGAACTGTGATCTGTGAACTGTGATCTGTGAACTGTGAACTGCGAACTGTGAATTGTGAAATGAAGAATGTGAACTGTGAACTGTGAACTGTGAACTGTGAACTGTGAACTGTGAACTGTGAACTATGATCTGTGAACAGTGAACTGTGAACTGTGAACTGTGAACTATGATCTGAGAACAGTGAACTGTGGACTGTGAACTGTGAAGTGTGAAGTGTGAAATGAAGACTGTGATCTGTGAACTGTGATCTGTGAACAGTGAACTGTGGACTGTGAACTGTCAACTGTGACCTGTGAACTGTGAACTGTGAACTGTGAACTGTGATGTGTGATCAGTGAACTGTGAACTGCGAACTGTGAAGTGTGAAATGAAGACTGTGAACTGTGATCTGTGGACCGTGAACTGTGAACTGTGAACTGTGATTTGTGAACAGTGAACTGTGGACTGTGAACTGTGGACTGTGAACTGTGGACTGTGAAGTGTGAAGTGTGAAGTGTGAAATGAAGACTGTGAACTGTGAACTGTGATCTGTGAACAGTGAACTGTGGACTGTGAAATGTGAACTGTGACCTGTGAACTGTGAACTGTGAACTGTGACCTGTGAACTGTGAACTGCGAACTGTGAATTGTGAAATGAAGACTGTGAACTGTGAACTGCGAACTGTGAAGTATGAAATGAAGACAGTGAACTGTGAAGTATGAAATGAAGACAGTGAACTGTGAAATGTGAACTGTGACCTGCGAACTGGGAACTGTGAACTGTGAACTGTGAACTGTGATCTGTGAACAGTGAAGTGTGAACTGTGAACTGTGAACTGTGAACTGTGAACTGTGAACTGGAACTGTGAACTGTGATCTGTGGACTGTGAACTGTGAACTGTGAACTGTGAACTGTGATTTGTGAACAGTGAACTGTGCACTGTGAAGTGTGAACTGTGAAAACTGAATTGTGAAATAAAGTCTGTGAACTGTGATCTGTGAACAGTGAACTGTGGACTGTGAACTGTGAACTGTGAACTGTGAACTGCGAACTGTGAAGTATGAAATGAAGACAGTGAACTGTGAAGTATGAAATGAAGACAGTGAACTGTGAAATGTGAACTGTGACCTGCGAACTGGGAACTGTGAACTGTGAACTGTGAACTGTGATCTGTGAACAGTGAAGTCTGAACTGTGAACTGTGAACTGTGAACTGTGAACTGTGAACTGTGAACTGGAACTGTGAACTGTGAACTGTGAACTGCGAACTGTGAAGTATGAAATGAAGACAGTGAACTGTGAAGTATGAAATGAAGACAGTGAACTGTGAAATGTGAACAGTGACCTGCGAACTGGGAACTGTGAACTGTGAACTGTGAACTGTGATCTGTGAACAGTGAAGTGTGAACTGTGAACTGTGAACTGTGAACTGTGAACTGTGAACTGTGAACTGTGAACTGTGAACTGTGAACTGTGAACTGTGAACTATGATCTGTGAACAGTGAACTGTGGACTGTTAACTGTGAACTGTGAAGTGTGAACTGTGAACAGTGAACTGTGAACTGCCAACTGTGAAGTGTGAAATAAAGTCTGGGAACTGTGATCTGTGGACTGTGAACTGTGAACTGTGAAGTGTGAACTGTGATTTGTGAACAGTGAACTGTGAAATGTGAACTGTGCACTGTGAAGTGTGAAGTGTGAAATGAAGACTGTGATCTGTGAACTGTGATCTGTGAACAGTGAACTGTGGACTGTGAACTGTGAACTGTGACCTGTGAACTGTGACCTGTGAACTGTGAACTGTGAACTGTGAACTGTGAACTGTGAACTGTGAACTGCGAACTGTGAAGTATGAAATGAAGACAGTGAACTGTGAAGTATGAAATGAAGACAGTGAACTGTGAAATGTGAACTGTGACCTGCGAACTGGGAACTGTGAACTGTGAACTGTGAACTGTAATCTGTGAACAGTGAAGTGTGAACTGTGAACTGTGAACTGTGAACTGTGAACTGTGAACTGTGAACTGTGAACTGTGAACTGTGAACTGTGATGTGTGATCAGTGAACTGTGAACTGCGAACTGTGAAGTGTGAAATGAAGACTGTGAACTGTGATCTGTGGACCGTGAACTGTGAACTGTGAACTGTGATTTGTGAACAGTGAACTGTGGACTGTGAACTGTGGACTGTGAACTGTGCACTGTGAAGTGTGAAGTGTGAAGTGCGAACTGTGAAGTATGAAATGAAGACAGTGAACTGTGAACTGTGAACTGTGACCTGTGAACTGTGAACTGCGAACTGTGAATTGTGAAATGAAGACTGTGAACTGTGAACTGTGAACTGTGAACAGTGAACAGTGAACTGTGAACTGTGAACTGTGAACTGTGAACTGTGAACTGTGAACTGTGAACTGTGAACTGTGAATTGTGAACAGTGAACTGTGGACTGTGAACTGTGAACTGTGAACTGTGAAGTGTGAACTGTGAACTGTGAACTGTCAACTGTGAACTGAGAACTGTAAACTGAGAACTGTAAACTGTGAACAGTGAACTGTCAACTGTCAACTGTGAACTGTGAACTGTGAACTGTGAACTGTGAACTGTGAACTGTGAACTGTGAACTGTGAACTGTGAACTGTGAACTGTGAACTGTGAACTGCCAACTGTGAAGTGTGAAATAAAGTCTGTGAACTGTGATCTGTGGACTGTGAACTGTGAACTGTGAAGTGTGAACTGTGATTTGTGAAGAGTGAACTGTGAAATGTGAACTGTGCACTGTGAAGTGTGAAGTGTGAAATGAAGACTGTGAACTGTGAACTGTGAACAGTGAACTGTGAACTGTGAACTGTGAACTGTGAACTGTGAACTGTGAACTGTGAACTGTGAACAGTGAACTGTGAACTGTGAACTGTGAACTGTGAACTGCCAACTGTGAAGTGTGAAATAAAGTCTGTGAACTGTGATCTGTGGACTGTGAACTGTGAACTGTGAAGTGTGAACTGTGATTTGTGAACAGTGAACTGTGAAATGTGAACTGTGCACTGTGAAGTGTGAAGTGTGAAATGAAGACTGTGATCTGTGAACTGTGATCTGTGAACAGTGAACTGTGGACTGTGAACTCTGAACTGTGACCTGTGAACTGTGACCTGTGAACTGTGAACTGTGAACTGTGAACTGTGAACTGTGAACTGTGAACTGTGAACTGTGAACTGCGAACTGTGAAGTATGAAATGAAGACAGTGAACTGTGAAGTATGAAATGAAGACAGTGAACTGTGAAATGTGAACTGTGACCTGCGAACTGGGAACTGTGAACTGTGAACTGTGAACTGTGATCTGTGAACAGTGAAGTGTGAACTGTGAACTGTGAACTGTGAACTGTGAACTGTGAACTGTGAACTGTGAACTGTGAACTGTGAACTGTGAACTATGATCTGTGAACAGTGAACTGTGGACTGTTAACTGTGAACTGTGAAGTGTGAACTGTGAACTGTGAACTGTCAACTGTGAACTGAGAACTGTAAACTGAGAACTGTAAACTGTGAACAGTGAACTGTGAACTGTGAACTGTGAACTGTGATCTGTGAACTGTGGACTGTGAACTGTGAAGTGTGAAATGAAGACTGTGAACTGTGATCTGTGGACCGTGAACTGTGAACTGTGAACTGTGATTTGTGAACAGTGAACTGTGGACTGTGAACTGTGGACTGTGAACTGTGCACTGTGAAGTGTGAAGTGTGAAGTGCGAACTGTGAAGTATGAAATGAAGACAGTGAACTGTGAACTGTGAACTGTGACCTGTGAACTGTGAACTGCGAACTGTGAATTGTGAAATGAAGACTGTGAACTGTGAACTGTGAACTGTGAACAGTGAACAGTGAACTGTGAACTGTGAACTGTGAACTGTGAACTGTGAACTGTGAACTGTGAACTGTGAACTGTGAATTGTGAACAGTGAACTGTGGACTGTGAACTGTGAACTGTGAACTGTGAAGTGTGAACTGTGAACTGTGAACTGTCAACTGTGAACTGAGAACTGTAAACTGAGAACTGTAAACTGTGAACAGTGAACTGTCAACTGTCAACTGTGAACTGTGAACTGTGAACTGTGAACTGTGAACTGTGAACTGTGAACTGTGAACTGTGAACTGTGAACTGTGAACTGTGAACTGTGAACTGTGAACTGCCAACTGTGAAGTGTGAAATAAAGTCTGTGAACTGTGATCTGTGGACTGTGAACTGTGAACTGTGAAGTGTGAACTGTGATTTGTGAAGAGTGAACTGTGAAATGTGAACTGTGCACTGTGAAGTGTGAAGTGTGAAATGAAGACTGTGAACTGTGAACTGTGAACAGTGAACTGTGAACTGTGAACTGTGAACTGTGAACTGTGAACTGTGAACTGTGAACTGTGAACTGTGATTTGTGAACAGTGAACTGTGCACTGTGAAGTGTGAACTGTGAAAACTGAATTGTGAAATAAAGTCTGTGAACTGTGATCTGTGAACAGTGAACTGTGGACTGTGAACTGTGAACTGTGAACTGTGAACTGCGAACTGTGAAGTATGAAATGAAGACAGTGAACTGTGAAGTATGAAATGAAGACAGTGAACTGTGAAATGTGAACTGTGACCTGCGAACTGGGAACTGTGAACTGTGAACTGTGAACTGTGATCTGTGAACAGTGAAGTCTGAACTGTGAACTGTGAACTGTGAACTGTGAACTGTGAACTGGAACTGTGAACTGTGAACTGTGAACTGCGAACTGTGAAGTATGAAATGAAGACAGTGAACTGTGAAGTATGAAATGAAGACAGTGAACTGTGAAATGTGAACAGTGACCTGCGAACTGGGAACTGTGAACTGTGAACTGTGAACTGTGATCTGTGAACAGTGAAGTGTGAACTGTGAACTGTGAACTGTGAACTGTGAACTGTGAACTGTGAACTGTGAACTGTGAACTGTGAACTGTGAACTGTGAACTATGATCTGTGAACAGTGAACTGTGGACTGTTAACTGTGAACTGTGAAGTGTGAACTGTGAACAGTGAACTGTGAACTGCCAACTGTGAAGTGTGAAATAAAGTCTGTGAACTGTGATCTGTGGACTGTGAACTGTGAACTGTGAAGTGTGAACTGTGATTTGTGAACAGTGAACTGTGAAATGTGAACTGTGCACTGTGAAGTGTGAAGTGTGAAATGAAGACTGTGATCTGTGAACTGTGATCTGTGAACAGTGAACTGTGGACTGTGAACTGTGAACTGTGACCTGTGAACTGTGACCTGTGAACTGTGAACTGTGAACTGTGAACTGTGAACTGTGAACTGTGAACTGCGAACTGTGAAGTATGAAATGAAGACAGTGAACTGTGAAGTATGAAATGAAGACAGTGAACTGTGAAATGTGAACTGTGACCTGCGAACTGGGAACTGTGAACTGTGAACTGTGAACTGTAATCTGTGAACAGTGAAGTGTGAACTGTGAACTGTGAACTGTGAACTGTGAACTGTGAACTGTGAACTGTGAACTGTGAACTGTGAACTGTGAACTGTGATGTGTGATCAGTGAACTGTGAACTGCGAACTGTGAAGTGTGAAATGAAGACTGTGAACTGTGATCTGTGGACCGTGAACTGTGAACTGTGAACTGTGATTTGTGAACAGTGAACTGTGGACTGTGAACTGTGGACTGTGAACTGTGCACTGTGAAGTGTGAAGTGTGAAGTGCGAACTGTGAAGTATGAAATGAAGACAGTGAACTGTGAACTGTGAACTGTGACCTGTGAACTGTGAACTGCGAACTGTGAATTGTGAAATGAAGACTGTGAACTGTGAAATGTGAACTGTGAACAGTGAACAGTGAACTGTGAACTGTGAACTGTGAACTGTGAACTGTGAACTGTGAACTGTGAACTGTGAACTGTGAATTGTGAACAGTGAACTGTGGACTGTGAACTGTTAACTGTGAACTGTGAAGTGTGAACTGTGAACTGTGAACTGTCAACTGTGAACTGAGAACTGTAAACTGAGAACTGTAAACTGTGAACAGTGAACTGTCAACTGTCAACTGTGAACTGTGAACTGTGAACTGTGAACTGTGAACTGTGAACTGTGAACTGTGAACTGTGAACTGTGAACTGTGAACTGTGAACTGTGAACTGTGAACTGTGAACTGCCAACTGTGAAGTGTGAAATAAAGTCTGTGAACTGTGATCTGTGGACTGTGAACTGTGAACTGTGAAGTGTGAACTGTGATTTGTGAAGAGTGAACTGTGAAATGTGAACTGTGCACTGTGAAGTGTGAAGTGTGAAATGAAGACTGTGAACTGTGAACTGTGAACAGTGAACTGTGAACTGTGAACTGTGAACTGTGAACTGTGAACTGTGAACTGTGAACAGTGAACTGTGAACTGTGAACTGTGAACTGTGAACTGCCAACTGTGAAGTGTGAAATAAAGTCTGTGAACTGTGATCTGTGGACTGTGAACTGTGAACTGTGAAGTGTGAACTGTGATTTGTGAACAGTGAACTGTGAAATGTGAACTGTGCACTGTGAAGTGTGAAGTGTGAAATGAAGACTGTGATCTGTGAACTGTGATCTGTGAACAGTGAACTGTGGACTGTGAACTCTGAACTGTGACCTGTGAACTGTGACCTGTGAACTGTGAACTGTGAACTGTGAACTGTGAACTGTGAACTGTGAACTGTGAACTGCGAACTGTGAAGTATGAAATGAAGACAGTGAACTGTGAAGTATGAAATGAAGACAGTGAACTGTGAAATGTGAACTGTGACCTGCGAACTGGGAACTGTGAACTGTGAACTGTGAACTGTGATCTGTGAACAGTGAAGTGTGAACTGTGAACTGTGAACTGTGAACTGTGAACTGTGAACTGTGAACTGTGAACTGTGAACTGTGAACTGTGAACTGTGAACTATGATCTGTGAACAGTGAACTGTGGACTGTTAACTGTGAACTGTGAAGTGTGAACTGTGAACTGTGAACTGTCAACTGTGAACTGAGAACTGTAAACTGAGAACTGTAAACTGTGAACAGTGAACTGTGAACTGTGAACTGTGAACTGTGATCTGTGAACTGTGAACTGCGAACTGTGAAGTGTGAAATGAAGACTGTGAACTGTGAACTGTGAACTGTGAACTGTGATTTGTGAACAGTGAACTGTGGACTGTGAACTGTGGACTGTGAACTGTGCACTGTGAAGTGTGAACTGTGAAAACTGAATTGTGAAATAAAGTCTGTGAACTGTGATCTGTGAACTATGATCTGTGAACTGTGAACTGAGAAGTGTGATCTGTGAACTGTGAACTGTGAACTGTGAACTGTGATCTGTGAACTGTGATCTGTGAACTGTGAACTGCGAACTGTGAATTGTGAAATGAAGAATGTGAACTGTGAACTGTGAACTGTGAACTGTGAACTGTGAACTGTGAACTATGATCTGTGAACAGTGAACTGTGAACTGTGAACTGTGAACTATGATCTGAGAACAGTGAACTGTGGACTGTGAACTGTGAAGTGTGAAGTGTGAAATGAAGACTGTGATCTGTGAACTGTGATCTGTGAACAGTGAACTGTGGACTGTGAACTGTCAACTGTGACCTGTGAACTGTGAACTGTGAACTGTGAACTGTGAACTGTGAACTGTGAACTGTGATGTGTGATCAGTGAACTGTGAACTGCGAACTGTGAAGTGTGAAATGAAGACTGTGAACTGTGATCTGTGGACCGTGAACTGTGAACTGTGAACTGTGATTTGTGAACAGTGAACTGTGGACTGTGAACTGTGGACTGTGAACTGTGGACTGTGAAGTGTGAAGTGTGAAGTGTGAAATGAAGACTGTGAACTGTGAACTGTGATCTGTGAACAGTGAACTGTGGACTGTGAAATGTGAACTGTGACCTGTGAACTGTGAACTGTGAACTGTGACCTGTGAACTGTGAACTGCGAACTGTGAATTGTGAAATGAAGACTGTGAACTGTGAACTGTGAACTGCGAACTGTGAAGTATGAAATGAAGACAGTGAACTGTGAAGTATGAAATGAAGACAGTGAACTGTGAAATGTGAACTGTGACCTGCGAACTGGGAACTGTGAACTGTGAACTGTGAACTGTGATCTGTGAACAGTGAAGTGTGAACTGTGAACTGTGAACTGTGAACTGTGAACTGTGAACTGGAACTGTGAACTGTGAACTGTGAACTGTGAACTGTGAACTGTGAACTATGATCTGTGAACAGTGAACTGTGGACTGTGAACTGTGAACTGTGAACTGTGAACTGTGAACTGTGAACTGTCAACTGTGAACTGAGAACTGTAAACTGAGAACTGTAAACTGTGAACAGTGAACTATGAACTATGAACTGTGAACTGTGAACTGTGATCTGTGAACTGTGAACTGGGAACTGTGAAGTGTGAAATGAAGACTGTGAACTGTGATCTGTGGACTGTGAACTGTGAACTGTGAACTGTGATTTGTGAACAGTGAACTGTGCACTGTGAAGTGTGAACTGTGAAAACTGAATTGTGAAATAAAGTCTGTGAACTGTGATCTGTGAACAGTGAACTGTGGACTGTGAACTGTGAACTGTGAACTGTGAACTGCGAACTGTGAAGTATGAAATGAAGACAGTGAACTGTGAAGTATGAAATGAAGACAGTGAACTGTGAAATGTGAACTGTGACCTGCGAACTGGGAACTGTGAACTGTGAACTGTGAACTGTGATCTGTGAACAGTGAAGTGTGAACTGTGAACTGTGAACTGTGAACTGTGAACTGTGAACTGGAACTGTGAACTGTGAACTGTGAACTGCGAACTGTGAAGTATGAAATGAAGACAGTGAACTGTGAAGTATGAAATGAAGACAGTGAACTGTGAAATGTGAACAGTGACCTGCGAACTGGGAACTGTGAACTGTGAACTGTGAACTGTGATCTGTGAACAGTGAAGTGTGAACTGTGAACTGTGAACTGTGAACTGTGAACTGTGAACTGTGAACTGTGAACTGTGAACTGTGAACTGTGAACTGTGAACTGTGAACTATGATCTGTGAACAGTGAACTGTGGACTGTTAACTGTGAACTGTGAAGTGTGAACTGTGAACAGTGAACTGTGAACTGCCAACTGTGAAGTGTGAAATAAAGTCTGTGAACTGTGATCTGTGGACTGTGAACTGTGAACTGTGAAGTGTGAACTGTGATTTGTGAACAGTGACCTGTGAACTGTGACCTGTGAACTGTGAACTGTGAACTGTGAACTGTGAACTGTGAACTGTGAACTGCGAACTGTGAAGTATGAAATGAAGACAGTGAACTGTGAAGTATGAAATGAAGACAGTGAACTGTGAAATGTGAACTGTGACCTGCGAACTGGGAACTGTGAACTGTGAACTGTGAACTGTAATCTGTGAACAGTGAAGTGTGAACTGTGAACTGTGAACTGTGAACTGTGAACTGTGAACTGTGAACTGTGAACTGTGATGTGTGATCAGTGAACTGTGAACTGCGAACTGTGAAGTGTGAAATGAAGACTGTGAACTGTGATTTGTGAACAGTGAACTGTGGACTGTGAACTGTGGACTGTGAACTGTGCACTGTGAAGTGTGAACTGTGAAAACTGAATTGTGAAATAAAGTCTGTGAACTGTGATCTGTGAACTATGATCTGTGAACTGTGAACTGAGAAGTGTGATCTGTGAACTGTGAACTGTGAACTGTGAACTGTGAACTGTGATCTGTGAACTGTGATCTGTGAACTGTGAACTGCGAACTGTGAATTGTGAAATGAAGAATGTGAACTGTGAACTGTGAACTGTGAACTGTGAACTGTGAACTGTGAACTATGATCTGTGAACAGTGAACTGTGAACTGTGAACTGTGAACTATGATCTGAGAACAGTGAACTGTGGACTGTGAACTGTGAAGTGTGAAGTGTGAAATGAAGACTGTGATCTGTGAACTGTGATCTGTGAACAGTGAACTGTGGACTGTGAACTGTCAACTGTGACCTGTGAACTGTGAACTGTGAACTGTGAACTGTGAACTGTGAACTGTGATGTGTGATCAGTGAACTGTGAACTGCGAACTGTGAAGTGTGAAATGAAGACTGTGAACTGTGATCTGTGGACCGTGAACTGTGAACTGTGAACTGTGATTTGTGAACAGTGAACTGTGGACTGTGAACTGTGGACTGTGAACTGTGGACTGTGAAGTGTGAAGTGTGAAGTGTGAAATGAAGACTGTGAACTGTGAACTGTGATCTGTGAACAGTGAACTGTGGACTGTGAAATGTGAACTGTGACCTGTGAACTGTGAACTGTGAACTGTGACCTGTGAACTGTGAACTGCGAACTGTGAATTGTGAAATGAAGACTGTGAACTGTGAACTGCGAACTGTGAAGTATGAAATGAAGACAGTGAACTGTGAAGTATGAAATGAAGACAGTGAACTGTGAAATGTGAACTGTGACCTGCGAACTGGGAACTGTGAACTGTGAACTGTGAACTGTGATCTGTGAACAGTGAAGTGTGAACTGTGAACTGTGAACTGTGAACTGTGAACTGTGAACTGGAACTGTGAACTGTGAACTGTGAACTGTGAACTGTGAACTGTGAACTATGATCTGTGAACAGTGAACTGTGGACTGTGAACTGTGAACTGTGAACTGTGAACTGTGAACTGTGAACTGTCAACTGTGAACTGAGAACTGTAAACTGAGAACTGTAAACTGTGAACAGTGAACTATGAACTATGAACTGTGAACTGTGAACTGTGATCTGTGAACTGTGAACTGGGAACTGTGAAGTGTGAAATGAAGACTGTGAACTGTGATCTGTGGACTGTGAACTGTGAACTGTGAACTGTGATTTGTGAACAGTGAACTGTGCACTGTGAAGTGTGAACTGTGAAAACTGAATTGTGAAATAAAGTCTGTGAACTGTGATCTGTGAACAGTGAACTGTGGACTGTGAACTGTGAACTGTGAACTGTGAACTGCGAACTGTGAAGTATGAAATGAAGACAGTGAACTGTGAAGTATGAAATGAAGACAGTGAACTGTGAAATGTGAACTGTGACCTGCGAACTGGGAACTGTGAACTGTGAACTGTGAACTGTGATCTGTGAACAGTGAAGTGTGAACTGTGAACTGTGAACTGTGAACTGTGAACTGTGAACTGGAACTGTGAACTGTGAACTGTGAACTGCGAACTGTGAAGTATGAAATGAAGACAGTGAACTGTGAAGTATGAAATGAAGACAGTGAACTGTGAAATGTGAACAGTGACCTGCGAACTGGGAACTGTGAACTGTGAACTGTGAACTGTGATCTGTGAACAGTGAAGTCTGAACTGTGAACTGTGAACTGTGAACTGTGAACTGTGAACTGGAACTGTGAACTGTGAACTGTGAACTGCGAACTGTGAAGTATGAAATGAAGACAGTGAACTGTGAAGTATGAAATGAAGACAGTGAACTGTGAAATGTGAACAGTGACCTGCGAAGTGGGAACTGTGAACTGTGAACTGTGAACTGTGATCTGTGAACAGTGAAGTGTGAACTGTGAACAGTGAACTGTGAACTGCCAACTGTGAAGTGTGAAATAAAGTCTGTGAACTGTGATCTGTGGACTGTGAACTGTGAACTGTGAAGTGTGAACTGTGATTTGTGAACAGTGAACTGTGAAATGTGAACTGTGCACTGTGAAGTGTGAACTGTGAACTGTGATTTGTGAACAGTGAACTGTGCACTGTGAAGTGTGAACTGTGAAAACTGAATTGTGAAATAAAGTCTGTGAACTGTGATCTGTGAACAGTGAACTGTGGACTGTGAACTGTGAACTGTGAACTGTGAACTGCGAACTGTGAAGTATGAAATGAAGACAGTGAACTGTGAAGTATGGAATGAAGACAGTGAACTGTGAAATGTGAACTGTGACCTGCGAACTGGGAACTGTGAACTGTGAACTGTGAACTGTGATCTGTGAACAGTGAAGTCTGAACTGTGAACTGTGAACTGTGAACTGTGAACTGTGAACTGGAACTGTGAACTGTGAACTGTGAACTGCGAACTGTGAAGTATGAAATGAAGACAGTGAACTGTGAAGTATGAAATGAAGACAGTGAACTGTGAAATGTGAACAGTGACCTGCGAACTGGGAACTGTGAACTGTGAACTGTGAACTGTGATCTGTGAACAGTGAAGTGTGAACTGTGAACTGTGAACTGTGAACTGTGAACTGTGAACTGTGAACTGTGAACTGTGAACTGTGAACTGTGAACTGTGAACTATGATCTGTGAACAGTGAACTGTGGACTGTTAACTGTGAACTGTGAAGTGTGAACTGTGAACAGTGAACTGTGAACTGCCAACTGTGAAGTGTGAAATAAAGTCTGTGAACTGTGAACTGTGAACTGTGAAGTGTGAACTGTGATTTGTGAACAGTGAACTGTGAAATGTGAACTGTGCACTGTGAAGTGTGAAGTGTGAAATGAAGACTGTGATCTGTGAACTGTGATCTGTGAACAGTGAACTGTGGACTGTGAACTGTGAACTGTGACCTGTGAACTGTGACCTGTGAACTGTGAACTGTGAACTGTGAACTGTGAACTGTGAACTGTGAACTGCGAACTGTGAAGTATGAAATGAAGACAGTGAACTGTGAAGTATGAAATGAAGACAGTGAACTGTGAAATGTGAACTGTGACCTGCGAACTGGGAACTGTGAACTGTGAACTGTGAACTGTAATCTGTGAACAGTGAAGTGTGAACTGTGAACTGTGAACTGTGAACTGTGAACTGTGAACTGTGAACTGTGAACTGTGAACTGTGAACTGTGAACTGTGATGTGTGATCAGTGAACTGTGAACTGCGAACTGTGAAGTGTGAAATGAAGACTGTGAACTGTGATCTGTGGACCGTGAACTGTGAACTGTGAACTGTGATTTGTGAACAGTGAACTGTGGACTGTGAACTGTGGACTGTGAACTGTGCACTGTGAAGTGTGAAGTGTGAAGTGCGAACTGTGAAGTATGAAATGAAGACAGTGAACTGTGAACTGTGAACTGTGACCTGTGAACTGTGAACTGCGAACTGTGAATTGTGAAATGAAGACTGTGAACTGTGAACTGTGAACTGTGAACAGTGAACTGTGAACTGTGAACTGTGAACTGTGAACTGTGAACTGTGAACTGTGAACTGTGAACTGTGAACTGTGAATTGTGAACAGTGAACTGTGGACTGTGAACTGTGAACTGTGAACTGTGAAGTGTGAACTGTCAACTGTGAACTGTCAACTGTGAACTGAGAACTGTAAACTGAGAACTGTAAACTGTGAACAGTGAACTGTCAACTGTGAACTGTGAACTGTGAACTGTGAACTGTGAACTGTGAACTGTGAACTGTGAACTGTGAACTGTGAACTGTGAACTGTGAACTGTGAACTGCCAACTGTGAAGTGTGAAATAAAGTCTGTGAACTGTGATCTGTGGACTGTGAACTGTGAACTGTGAAGTGTGAACTGTGATTTGTGAAGAGTGAACTGTGAAATGTGAACTGTGCACTGTGAAGTGTGAAGTGTGAAATGAAGACTGTGAACTGTGAACTGTGAACAGTGAACTGTGAACTGTGAACTGTGAACTGTGAACTGTGAACTGTGAACTGTGAACAGTGAACCTTGAACTGTGAACTGTGAACTGTGAACTGCCAACTGTGAAGTGTGAAATAAAGTCTGTGAACTGTGATCTGTGGACTGTGAACTGTGAACTGTGAAGTGTGAACTGTGATTTGTGAACAGTGAACTGTGAAATGTGAACTGTGCACTGTGAAGTGTGAAGTGTGAAATGAAGACTGTGATCTGTGAACTGTGATCTGTGAACAGTGAACTGTGGACTGTGAACTCTGAACTGTGACCTGTGAACTGTGACCTGTGAACTGTGAACTGTGAACTGTGAACTGTGAACTGTGAACTGTGAACTGCGAACTGTGAAGTATGAAATGAAGACAGTGAACTGTGAAGTATGAAATGAAGACAGTGAACTGTGAAATGTGAACTGTGACCTGCGAACTGGGAACTGTGAACTGTGAACTGTGAACTGTGATCTGTGAACAGTGAAGTGTGAACTGTGAACTGTGAACTGTGAACTGTGAACTGTGAACTGTGAACTGTGAACTGTGAACTGTGAACTGTGAACTGTGAACTATGATCTGTGAACAGTGAACTGTGGACTGTTAACTGTGAACTGTGAAGTGTGAACTGTGAACTGTGAACTGTCAACTGTGAACTGAGAACTGTAAACTGAGAACTGTAAACTGTGAACAGTGAACTGTGAACTGTGAACTGTGAACTGTGATCTGTGAACTGTGAACTGCGAACTGTGAAGTGTGAAATGAAGACTGTGAACTGTGAACTGTGAACTGTGAACTGTGATTTGTGAACAGTGAACTGTGGACTGTGAACTGTGGACTGTGAACTGTGCACTGTGAAGTGTGAACTGTGAAAACTGAATTGTGAAATAAAGTCTGTGAACTGTGATCTGTGAACTATGATCTGTGAACTGTGAACTGAGAAGTGTGATCTGTGAACTGTGAACTGTGAACTGTGAACTGTGATCTGTGAACTGTGATCTGTGAACTGTGAACTGCGAACTGTGAATTGTGAAATGAAGAATGTGAACTGTGAACTGTGAACTGTGAACTGTGAACTGTGAACTGTGAACTATGATCTGTGAACAGTGAACTGTGAACTGTGAACTGTGAACTATGATCTGAGAACAGTGAACTGTGGACTGTGAACTGTGAAGTGTGAAGTGTGAAATGAAGACTGTGATCTGTGAACTGTGATCTGTGAACAGTGAACTGTGGACTGTGAACTGTCAACTGTGACCTGTGAACTGTGAACTGTGAACTGTGAACTGTGAACTGTGAACTGTGATGTGTGATCAGTGAACTGTGAACTGCGAACTGTGAAGTGTGAAATGAAGACTGTGAACTGTGATCTGTGGACCGTGAACTGTGAACTGTGAACTGTGATTTGTGAACAGTGAACTGTGGACTGTGAACTGTGGACTGTGAACTGTGGACTGTGAACTGTGGACTGTGAAGTGTGAAGTGTGAAGTGTGAAATGAAGACTGTGAACTGTGGACTGTGATCTGTGAACAGTGAACTGTGGACTGTGAAATGTGAACTGTGACCTGTGAACTGTGAACTGTGAACTGTGAACTGTGACCTGTGAACTGTGAACTGCGAACTGTGAATTGTGAAATGAAGACTGTGAACTGTGAACTGCGAACTGTGAAGTATGAAATGAAGACAGTGAACTGTGAAGTATGAAATGAAGACAGTGAACTGTGAAATGTGAACTGTGACCTGCGAACTGGGAACTGTGAACTGTGAACTGTGAACTGTGATCTGTGAACAGTGAAGTGTGAACTGTGAACTGTGAACTGTGAACTGTGAACTGTGAACTGGAACTGTGAACTGTGAACTGTGAACTGTGAACTGTGAACTGTGAACTATGATCTGTGAACAGTGAACTGTGGACTGTGAACTGTGAACTGTGAACTGTGAACTGTGAACTGTGAACTGTCAACTGTGAACTGAGAACTGTAAACTGAGAACTGTAAACTGTGAACAGTGAACTATGAACTATGAACTGTGAACTGTGAACTGTGATCTGTGAACTGTGAACTGGGAACTGTGAAGTGTGAAATGAAGACTGTGAACTGTGATCTGTGGACTGTGAACTGTGAACTGTGAACTGTGATTTGTGAACAGTGAACTGTGCACTGTGAAGTGTGAACTGTGAAAACTGAATTGTGAAATAAAGTCTGTGAACTGTGATCTGTGAACAGTGAACTGTGGACTGTGAACTGTGAACTGTGAACTGTGAACTGCGAACTGTGAAGTATGAAATGAAGACAGTGAACTGTGAAGTATGAAATGAAGACAGTGAACTGTGAAATGTGAACTGTGACCTGCGAACTGGGAACTGTGAACTGTGAACTGTGAACTGTGATCTGTGAACAGTGAAGTGTGAACTGTGAACTGTGAACTGTGAACTGTGAACTGTGAACTGGAACTGTGAACTGTGAACTGTGAACTGCGAACTGTGAAGTATGAAATGAAGACAGTGAACTGTGAAGTATGAAATGAAGACAGTGAACTGTGAAATGTGAACAGTGACCTGCGAACTGGGAACTGTGAACTGTGAACTGTGAACTGTGATCTGTGAACAGTGAAGTGTGAACTGTGAACTGTGAACTGTGAACTGTGAACTGTGAACTGTGAACTGTGAACTGTGAACTGTGAACTGTGAACTGTGAACTGTGAACTGTGAACTATGATCTGTGAACAGTGAACTGTGGACTGTTAACTGTGAACTGTGAAGTGTGAACTGTGAACAGTGAACTGTGAACTGCCAACTGTGAAGTGTGAAATAAAGTCTGTGAACTGTGATCTGTGGACTGTGAACTGTGAACTGTGAAGTGTGAACTGTGATTTGTGAACAGTGAACTGTGAAATGTGAACTGTGCACTGTGAAGTGTGAAGTGTGAAATGAAGACTGTGATCTGTGAACTGTGATCTGTGAACAGTGAACTGTGGACTGTGAACTGTGAACTGTGACCTGTGAACTGTGACCTGTGAACTGTGAACTGTGAACTGTGAACTGTGAACTGTGAACTGTGAACTGCGAACTGTGAAGTATGAAATGAAGACAGTGAACTGTGAAGTATGAAATGAAGACAGTGAACTGTGAAATGTGAACTGTGACTTGCGAACTGGGAACTGTGAACTGTGAACTGTGAACTGTAATCTGTGAACAGTGAAGTGTGAACTGTGAACTGTGAACTGTGAACTGTGAACTGTGAACTGTGAACTGTGAACTGTGAACTGTGAACTGTGATGTGTGATCAGTGAACTGTGAACTGCGAACTGTGAAGTGTGAAATGAAGACTGTGAACTGTGATTTGTGAACAGTGAACTGTGGACTGTGAACTGTGGACTGTGAACTGTGCACTGTGAAGTGTGAACTGTGAAAACTGAATTGTGAAATAAAGTCTGTGAACTGTGATCTGTGAACTATGATCTGTGAACTGTGAACTGAGAAGTGTGATCTGTGAACTGTGAACTGTGAACTGTGAACTGTGAACTGTGATCTGTGAACTGTGATCTGTGAACTGTGAACTGCGAACTGTGAATTGTGAAATGAAGAATGTGAACTGTGAACTGTGAACTGTGAACTGTGAACTGTGAACTGTGAACTATGATCTGTGAACAGTGAACTGTGAACTGTGAACTGTGAACTATGATCTGAGAACAGTGAACTGTGGACTGTGAACTGTGAAGTGTGAAGTGTGAAATGAAGACTGTGATCTGTGAACTGTGATCTGTGAACAGTGAACTGTGGACTGTGAACTGTCAACTGTGACCTGGGAACTGTGAACTGTGAACTGTGAACTGTGAACTGTGAACTGTGATGTGTGATCAGTGAACTGTGAACTGCGAACTGTGAAGTGTGAAATGAAGACTGTGAACTGTGATCTGTGGACCGTGAACTGTGAACTGTGAACTGTGATTTGTGAACAGTGAACTGTGGACTGTGAACTGTGGACTGTGAACTGTGGACTGTGAAGTGTGAAGTGTGAAGTGTGAAATGAAGACTGTGAACTGTGAACTGTGATCTGTGAACAGTGAACTGTGGACTGTGAAATGTGAACTGTGACCTGTGAACTGTGAACTGTGAACTGTGACCTGTGAACTGTGAACTGCGAACTGTGAATTGTGAAATGAAGACTGTGAACTGTGAACTGCGAACTGTGAAGTATGAAATGAAGACAGTGAACTGTGAAGTATGAAATGAAGACAGTGAACTGTGAAATGTGAACTGTGACCTGCGAACTGGGAACTGTGAACTGTGAACTGTGAACTGTGATCTGTGAACAGTGAAGTGTGAACTGTGAACTGTGAACTGTGAACTGTGAACTGTGAACTGGAACTGTGAACTGTGAACTGTGAACTGTGAACTGTGAACTGTGAACTATGATCTGTGAACAGTGAACTGTGGACTGTGAACTGTGAACTGTGAACTGTGAACTGTGAACTGTGAACTGTCAACTGTGAACTGAGAACTGTAAACTGAGAACTGTAAACTGTGAACAGTGAACTATGAACTATGAACTGTGAACTGTGAACTGTGATCTGTGAACTGTGAACTGGGAACTGTGAAGTGTGAAATGAAGACTGTGAACTGTGATCTGTGGACTGTGAACTGTGAACTGTGAACTGTGATTTGTGAACAGTGAACTGTGCACTGTGAAGTGTGAACTGTGAAAACTGAATTGTGAAATAAAGTCTGTGAACTGTGATCTGTGAACAGTGAACTGTGGACTGTGAACTGTGAACTGTGAACTGTGAACTGCGAACTGTGAAGTATGAAATGAAGACAGTGAACTGTGAAGTATGAAATGAAGACAGTGAACTGTGAAATGTGAACTGTGACCTGCGAACTGGGAACTGTGAACTGTGAACTGTGAACTGTGATCTGTGAACAGTGAAGTGTGAACTGTGAACTGTGAACTGTGAACTGTGAACTGTGAACTGGAACTGTGAACTGTGAACTGTGAACTGTGAACTGTGAACTGCGAACTGTGAAGTATGAAATGAAGACAGTGAACTGTGAA
Source organism: Lasioglossum villosulum (assembly GCA_963971365.1). Lineage (NCBI taxonomy): Eukaryota > Metazoa > Arthropoda > Insecta > Hymenoptera > Halictidae > Lasioglossum > Lasioglossum villosulum. Next base: position 86,105 of record CAXARU010000174.1, read on the forward strand.
GTATGAAATGAAGACAGTGAACTGTGAAATGTGAACAGTGACCTGCGAACTGGGAACTGTGAACTGTGAACTGTGAACTGTGATCTGTGAACAGTGAAGTGTGAACTGTGAACTGTGAACTGTGAACTGTGAACTGTGAACTGTGAACTGTGAACTGTGAACTGTGAACTGTGAACTGTGAACTATGATCTGTGAACAGTGAACTGTGGACTGTTAACTGTGAACTGTGAAGTGTGAACTGTGAACAGTGAACTGTGAACTGCCAACTGTGAAGTGTGAAATAAAGTCTGTGAACTGTGATCTGTGGACTGTGAACTGTGAACTGTGAAGTGTGAACTGTGATTTGTGAACAGTGAACTGTGAAATGTGAACTGTGCAATGTGAAGTGTGAAGTGTGAAATGAAGACTGTGATCTGTGAACTGTGATCTGTGAACAGTGAACTGTGGACTGTGAACTGTGAACTGTGACCTGTGAACTGTGACCTGTGAACTGTGAACTGTGAACTGTGAACTGTGAACTGTGAACTGTGAACTGCGAACTGTGAAGTATGAAATGAAGACAGTGAACTGTGAAGTATGAAATGAAGACAGTGAACTGTGAAATGTGAACTGTGACCTGCGAACTGGGAACTGTGAACTGTGAACTGTGAACTGTAATCTGTGAACAGTGAAGTGTGAACTGTGAACTGTGAACTGTGAACTGTGAACTGTGAACTGTGAACTGTGAACTGTGAACTGTGAACTGTGATGTGTGATCAGTGAACTGTGAACTGCGAACTGTGAAGTGTGAAATGAAGACTGTGAACTGTGATCTGTGGACCGTGAACTGTGAACTGTGAACTGTGATTTGTGAACAGTGAACTGTGGACTGTGAACTGTGGACTGTGAACTGTGGACTGTGAAGTGTGAAGTGTGAAGTGTGAAATGAAGACTGTGAACTGTGAACTGTGATCTGTGAACAGTGAACTGTGGACTGTGAACTGTGAACTGTGACCTGTGAACTGTGAACTGTGAACTGTGAACTGTGAACTGTGACCTGTGAACTGTGAACTGCGAACTGTGAATTGTGAAATGAAGACTGTGAACTGTGAACTGCGAACTGTGAAGTATGAAATGAAGACAGTGAACTGTGAAGTATGAAATGAAGACAGTGAACTGTGAAATGTGAACTGTGACCTGCGAACTGGGAACTGTGAACTGTGAACTGTGAACTGTGATCTGTGAACAGTGAAGTGTGAACTGTGAACTGTGAACTGTGAACTGTGAACTGTGAACTGTGAACTGGAACTGTGAACTGTGAACTGTGAACTGTGAACTGTGAACTGTGAACTATGATCTGTGAACAGTGAACTGTGGACTGTGAACTGTGAACTGTGAACTGTGAACTGTGAACTGTGAACTGTCAACTGTGAACTGAGAACTGTAAACTGAGAACTGTAAACTGTGAACAGTGAACTATGAACTATGAACTGTGAACTGTGAACTGTGATCTGTGAACTGTGAACTGGGAACTGTGAAGTGTGAAATGAAGACTGTGAACTGTGATCTGTGGACTGTGAACTGTGAACTGTGAACTGTGATTTGTGAACAGTGAACTGTGCACTGTGAAGTGTGAACTGTGAAAACTGAATTGTGAAATAAAGTCTGTGAACTGTGATCTGTGAACAGTGAACTGTGGACTGTGAACTGTGAACTGTGAACTGTGAACTGCGAACTGTGAAGTATGAAATGAAGACAGTGAACTGTGAAGTATGAAATGAAGACAGTGAACTGTGAAATGTGAACTGTGACCTGCGAACTGGGAACTGTGAACTGTGAACTGTGAACTGTGATCTGTGAACAGTGAAGTGTGAACTGTGAACTGTGAACTGTGAACTGTGAACTGTGAACTGTGAACTGGAACTGTGAACTGTGAACTGTGAACTGTGAACTGTGAACTGTGAACTATGATCTGTGAACAGTGAACTGTGGACTGTGAACTGTGAACTGTGAAGTGTGAACTGTGAACTGTGAACTGTCAACTGTGAACTGAGAACTGTGAACTGTGAACTATGATCTGTGAACAGTGAACTGTGAACTGTGAAGTGTGAACTGTGAACTGTGAACTGTCAACTGTGAACTGAGAACTGTAAACTGAGAACTGTAAACTGTGAACAGTGAACTATGAACTATGAACTGTGAACTGTGAACTGTGATCTGTGAACTGTGAACTGGGAACTGTGAAGTGTGAAATGAAGACTGTGAACTGTGATCTGTGGACTGTGAACTGTGATTTGTGAACAGTGAACTGTGGACTGTGAACTGTGGACTGTGAACTGTGCACTGTGAAGTGTGAACTGTGAAAACTGAATTGTGAAATAAAGTCTGTGAACTGTGATCTGTGAACTATGATCTGTGAACTGTGAACTGTGATTTGTGAACAGTGAACTGTGGACTGTGAACTGTGCACTGTGAAGTGTGAAGTGTGAATTGTGAAATGAAGACTGTGAACTGTGAACTGTGAACTGTGAACTGTGAACTGTGACCTGTGAACTGTGACCTGTGATCTGTGGACTGTGAACTGTGAACTGTGAACTGTGATTTGTGAACAGTGAACTGTGCACTGTGAAGTGTGAACTGTGAAAACTGAATTGTGAAATAAAGTCTGTGAACTGTGATCTGTGAACAGTGAACTGTGGACTGTGAACTGTGAACTGTGAACTGTGAACTGCGAACTGTGAAGTATGAAATGAAGACAGTGAACTGTGAAGTATGAAATGAAGACAGTGAACTGTGAAATGTGAACTGTGACCTGCGAACTGGGAACTGTGAACTGTGAACTGTGAACTGTGAACTGTGAACTGTGAACAGTGAAGTGTGAACTGTGAACTGTGAACTGTGAACTGTGAACTGTGAACTGGAACTGTGAACTGTGAACTGTGAACTGTGAACTGTGAACTGTGAACTATGATCTGTGAACTGTGAACTGTGGACTGTGAACTGTGAACTGTGAAGTGTGAACTGTGAACTGTGAACTGTCAACTGTGAACTGAGAACTGTAAACTGAGAACTGTAAACTGTGAACAGTGAACTATGAACTATGAACTGTGAACTGTGCACTGTGATCTGTGAACTGTGAACTGGGAACTGTGAAGTGTGAAATGAAGACTGTGAACTGTGATCTGTGGACTGTGAACTGTGAACTGTGAACTGTGATTTGTGAACAGTGAACTGTGGACTGTGAACTGTGGACTGTGAACTGTGCACTGTGAAGTGTGAACTGTGAAAACTGAATTGTGAAATGAAGACTGTGAACTGTGAACTGTGATCTGTGAACAGTGAACTGTGGACTGTGAACTGTGAACTGTGAACTGTGACCTGTGAACTGTGAACTGTGAACTGCGAACTGTGAATTGTGAAATGAAGACTGTGAACTGTGAACTGTGAACTGTGAACTGTGAACTGTGACCTGTGAACTGTGACCTGTGAACTGTGAACTGCGAACTGTGAATTGTGAAATGAAGACTGTGAACTGTGAACTGTGAACTGTGGACTGTGAAATGTGCACTGTGAAGTGTGAAGTGTGAAGTGTGAAATGAAGACTGTGAACTGTGAACTGTGATCTGTGAACAGTGAACTGTGGACTGTGAACTGTGAACTGTGACCTGTGAACTGTGATGTGTGATCAGTGAACTGTGAACTGCGAACTGTGAAGTGTGAAATGAAGACTGTGAACTGTGATCTGTGGACCGTGAACTGTGAACTGTGAACTGTGATTTGTGAACAGTGAACTGTGGACTGTGAACTGTGGACTGTGAACTGTGCACTGTGAAGTGTGAAGTGTGAAGTGCGAACTGTGAAGTATGAAATGAAGACAGTCAACTGTGAACTGTGAACTGTGACCTGTGAACTGTGAACTGCGAACTGTAAATTGTGAAATGAAGACTGTGAACTGTGAACTGTGAACTGTGAACAGTGAACAGTGAACTGTGAACTGTGAACTGTGAACTGTGAACTGTGAACTGTGAACTGTGAACTGTGAATTGTGAACAGTGAACTGTGGACTGTGAACTGTGAACTGTGAACTGTGAACTGTGAAGTGTGAACTGTGAACTGTGAACTGTCAACTGTGAACTGAGAACTGTAAACTGAGAACTGTAAACTGTGAACAGTGAACTGTCAACTGTCAACTGTGAACTGTGAACTGTGAACTGTGAACTGTGAACTGTGAACTGTGAACTGCCAACTGTGAAGTGTGAAATAAAGTCTGTGAACTGTGATCTGTGGACTGTGAACTGTGAACTGTGAAGTGTGAACTGTGATTTGTGAAGAGTGAACTGTGAAATGTGAACTGTGCACTGTGAAGTGTGAAGTGTGAAATGAAGACTGTGAACTGTGAACTGTGAACAGTGAACTGTGAACTGTGAACTGTGAACTGTGAACTGTGAACTGTGAACTGTGAACTGTGAACTGTGAACTGTGAACTGTGAACTGTGAACTGTGAACTGCCAACTGTGAAGTGTGAAATAAAGTCTGTGAACTGTGATCTGTGGACTGTGAACTGTGAACTGTGAAGTGTGAAGTGTGAAAACTGAATTGTGAAATAAAGTCTGTGAACTGTGATCTGTGAACTATGATCTGTGAACTGTGAACTGTGATTTGTGAACAGTGAACTGTGGACTGTGAACTGTGCACTGTGAAGTGTGAAGTGTGAATTGTGAAATGAAGACTGTGAACTGTGAACTGTGAACTGTGAACTGTGAACTGTGACCTGTGAACTGTGACCTGTGATCTGTGGACTGTGAACTGTGAACTGTGAACTGTGATTTGTGAACAGTGAACTGTGCACTGTGAAGTGTGAACTGTGAAAACTGAATTGTGAAATAAAGTCTGTGAACTGTGATCTGTGAACAGTGAACTGTGGACTGTGAACTGTGAACTGTGAACTGTGAACTGCGAACTGTGAAGTATGAAATGAAGACAGTGAACTGTGAAGTATGAAATGAAGACAGTGAACTGTGAAATGTGAACTGTGACCTGCGAACTGGGAACTGTGAACTGTGAACTGTGAACTGTGAACTGTGAACAGTGAAGTGTGAACTGTGAACTGTGAACTGTGAACTGTGAACTGTGAACTGGAACTGTGAACTGTGAACTGTGAACTGTGAACTGTGAACTGTGAACTATGATCTGTGAACTGTGAACTGTGGACTGTGAACTGTGAACTGTGAAGTGTGAACTGTGAACTGTGAACTGTCAACTGTGAACTGAGAACTGTAAACTGAGAACTGTAAACTGTGAACAGTAAACTATGAACTATGAACTGTGAACTGTGCACTGTGATCTGTGAACTGTGAACTGGGAACTGTGAAGTGTGAAATGAAGACTGTGAACTGTGATCTGTGGACTGTGAACTGTGAACTGTGAACTGTGATTTGTGAAAAGTGAACTGTGGACTGTGAACTGTGGACTGTGAACTGTGCACTGTGAAGTGTGAACTGTGAAAACTGAATTGTGAAATGAAGACTGTGAACTGTGAACTGTGATCTGTGAACAGTGAACTGTGGACTGTGAACTGTGAACTGTGAACTGTGACCTGTGAACTGTGAACTGTGAACTGCGAACTGTGAATTGTGAAATGAAGACTGTGAACTGTGAACTGTGAACTGTGAACTGTGAACTGTGACCTGTGAACTGTGACCTGTGAACTGTGAACTGCGAACTGTGAATTGTGAAATGAAGACTGTGAACTGTGAACTGTGAACTGTGGACTGTGAAATGTGCACTGTGAAGTGTGAAGTGTGAAGTGTGAAATGAAGACTGTGAACTGTGAACTGTGATCTGTGAACAGTGAACTGTGGACTGTGAACTGTGAACTGTGACCTGTGAACTGTGATGTGTGATCAGTGAACTGTGAACTGCGAACTGTGAAGTGTGAAATGAAGACTGTGAACTGTGATCTGTGGACCGTGAACTGTGAACTGTGAACTGTGATTTGTGAACAGTGAACTGTGGACTGTGAACTGTGGACTGTGAACTGTGCACTGTGAAGTGTGAAGTGTGAAGTGCGAACTGTGAAGTATGAAATGAAGACAGTCAACTGTGAACTGTGAACTGTGACCTGTGAACTGTGAACTGCGAACTGTGAATTGTGAAATGAAGACTGTGAACTGTGAACTGTGAACTGTGAACAGTGAACAGTGAACTGTGAACTGTGAACTGTGAACTGTGAACTGTGAACTGTGAACTGTGAACTGTGAATTGTGAACAGTGAACTGTGGACTGTGAACTGTGAACTGTGAACTGTGAACTGTGAAGTGTGAACTGTGAACTGTGAACTGTCAACTGTGAACTGAGAACTGTAAACTGAGAACTGTAAACTGTGAACAGTGAACTGTCAACTGTCAACTGTGAACTGTGAACTGTGAACTGTGAACTGTGAACTGTGAACTGTGAACTGTGAACTGTGAACTGCCAACTGTGAAGTGTGAAATAAAGTCTGTGAACTGTGATCTGTGGACTGTGAACTGTGAACTGTGAAGTGTGAACTGTGATTTGTGAAGAGTGAACTGTGAAATGTGAACTGTGCACTGTGAAGTGTGAAGTGTGAAATGAAGACTGTGAACTGTGAACTGTGAACAGTGAACTGTGAACTGTGAACTGTGAACTGTGAACTGTGAACTGTGAACTGTGAACTGTGAACTGTGAACTGTGAACTGTGAACTGTGAACTGTGAACTGTGAACTGTGAACTGTGAACTGTGAACTGTGAACTGTGAACTGCCAACTGTGAAGTGTGAAATAAAGTCTGTGAACTGTGATCTGTGGACTGTGAACTGTGAACTGTGAAGTGTGAAGTGTGAACTGTGATTTGTGAACAGTGAACTGTGAAATGTGAACTGTGCACTGTGAAGTGTGAAGTGTGAAATGAAGACTGTGATCTGTGAACTGTGATCTGTGAACAGTGAACTGTGGACTGTGAACTGTGAACTGTGACCTGTGAACTGTGACCTGTGAACTGTGAACTGTGAACTGTGAACTGTGAACTGTGAACTGTGAACTGTGAACTGTGAACTGCGAACTGTGAAGTATGAAATGAAGACAGTGAACTGTGAAGTATGAAATGAAGACAGTGAACTGTGAAATGTGAACTGTGACCTGCGAACTGGGAACTGTGAACTGTGAACTGTGAACTGTGATGTGTGAACAGTGAAGTGTGAACTGTGAACTGTGAACTGTGAACTGTGAACTGTGAACTGTGAACTGTGAACTGTGAACTGTGAACTATGATCTGTGAACAGTGAACTGTGGACTGTTAACTGTGAACTGTGAAGTGTGAACTGTGAACTGTGAACTGTCAACTGTGAACTGAGAACTGTAAACTGAGAACTGTAAACTGTGAACAGTGAACTGTGAACTGTGAACTGTGAACTGTGAACTGTGAACTGTGAACTGTGATCTGTGAACTGTGAACTGCGAACTGTGAAGTGTGAAATGAAGACTGTGAACTGTGATCTGTGGACTGTGAACTGTGAACTGTGAACTGTGATTTGTGAACAGTGAACTGTGGACTGTGAACTGTGGACTGTGAACTGTGCACTGTGAAGTGTGAACTGTGAAAACTGAATTGTGAAATAAAGTCTGTGAACTGTGATCTGTGAACTATGATCTGTGAACTGTGAACTGTGAAGTGTGATCTGTGAACTGTGAACTGCGAACTGTGAATTGTGAAATGAAGAATGTGAACTGTGAACTGTGAACTGTGAACTGTGAACTGTGAACTGTGAACTGTGAACTGTGAACTATGATCTGTGAACAGTGAACTGTGGACTGTGAACTGTGAACTGTGAAGTGTGAACTGTAAACTGTGAACTGTGAACTGTGAACAGTGATCTGTGAACTGTGATCTGTGAACTGTGAACTGCGAACTGTGAATTGTGAAATGAAGAATGTGAACTGTGAACTGTGAACTGTGAACTGTGAACTGTGAACTGTGAACTGTGAACTGTGAACTATGATCTGAGAACAGTGAACTGTGAACTGTGAACTGTGAAGTGTGAAGTGTGAAATGAAGACTGTGATCTGTGAACTGTGATCTGTGAACAGTGAACTGTGGACTGTGAACTGTCAACTGTGACCTGTGAACTGTGAACTGTGAACTGTGATCTGTGAACTGTGAACTGTGAAGTGTGATCTGTGAACTGTGAACTGCGAACTGTGAATTGTGAAATGAAGACTGTGAACTGTGAACTGTGCCCTGTGAAGACTGAAGTGTGAAATGAAGACTGTGAACTGTGAACTGTGACCTGTGAACTGTGAACTGTGAACTGTGAATTGTGAAGTATGAAATGAAGACAGTGAACTGTGAAATGTGAACTGTGACCTGCGAACTGGGAACTGTGAACTGTGAACTGTGGACTGTGAACTGTGAACTGTGAACTGTGACGTGTGAACTGTGAACTGTCAACTGTGAACTGTGAACTGTGAACTGTGAACTGTGAACTGTGAACTGTGAACTGTGAACTGCCAACTGTGAAGTGTGAAATAAAGTCTGTGAACTGTGATCTGTGGACTGTGAACTGTGAACTGTGAAGTGTGAAGTGTGAACTGTGATTTGTGAACAGTGAACTGTGAAATGTGAACTGTGCACTGTAAACTGAGAACTGTGAAATGTGAACTGTGGACTGTGAACTGTGAACTGCGAACTGTGAAGTGTGAAATGAAGACTGTGATCTGTGAACTGTGATCTGTGAACAGTGAACTGTGGACTGTGAACTGTGAACTGTGACCTGTGAACTGTGAACTGTGTACTGTGAACTGTGAACAGTGAACTGTGAACTGTGAACTGCGAACTGTGAAGTGTGAAATAAAGTCTGTGAACTGTGATCTGTGGACTGTGAACTGTGAACTGTGAAGTGTGAACTGTGATTTGTGAACAGTGAACTGTGGACTGTGAACTGTGCACTGTGAAGTGTGAAGTGTGAAATGAAGACTGTGATCTGTGAACTGTGATCTGTGAACAGTGAACTGTGAACTGTGGACTGTGAACTGTGAACTGTGACCTGTGACCTGTGAACTGTGAACTGTGAACTGTGACCTGTGAACTGTGAACTGTGAACTGTGAACTGTGAACTGCGAACTGTGAAGTATGAAATGAAGACAGTGAACTGTGAAGTATGAAATGAAGACAGTGAACTGTGAAATGTGAACTGTGACCTGCGAACTGGGATCTGTGAACTGTGAACTGCGAACTGTGAATTGTGAAATGAAGACTGTGAACTGTGAACTGTGAACTGTGAACTGTGAACTGTGAACTGTGAACTATGATCTGTGAACAGTGAACTGTGAACAGTGAACTGTGAACTGTGAACTGTGAACTGTGAACTGTGATCTGTGATCTGTGAACTGTGAACTGCGAACTGTGAAGTGTGAAATGAAGACTGTGAACTGTGACCTGTGGACTGTGAACTGTGAACTGTGAACTGTGATTTGTGAACAGTGAACTGTGGACTGTGAACTGTGGACTGTGAACTGTGCACTGTGAAGTGTGAAGTGTGAAATGAAGACTGTGAACTGTGAACTGTGAATTGTCAACAGTGAACTGTGGACTGTGAACTGTGAACTGTGAACTGTGAAGTGTGAACTGTCAACTGTGAACTGTCAACTGTGAACTGAGAACTGTAAACTGAGAATTGTAAACTGTGAACAGTGAACTGTGAACTGTGAGCTGTGAACTGTGAACTGTGAACTGTGAACTGTGAACTGTGAACTGTGAACTGTGAACTGTGAAGTGTGAAATAAAGTCTGTGAACTGTGATCTGTGGACTGTGAACTGTGAACTGTGAAGTGTGAACTGTGATTTGTGAACAGTGAACTGTGGACTGTGAACTGTGCACTGTGAAGTGTGAAGTGTGAAATGAAGACTGTGATCTGTGAACTGTGATCTGTGAACAGTGAACTGTGGACTGTGAACTGTGAACTGCGAACTGTGAAGTATGAAATGAAGACAGTGAACTGTGAAATGTGAACTGTGACCTGCGAACTGGGAACTGTGAACTGTGAACTGTGAACTGTGATCTGTGAACAGTGAAGTGTGAACTGTGAACTGTGAACTGTGAACTGTGAACTGTGAACTGTGAACTGGAACTGTGAACTGTGAACTGTGAACTGGAACTGTGAACTGTGAACTGTGAACAATGAACTGTGAACTGTGAACTATGATCTGTGAACAGTGAACTGCGGACTGTCAACTGTGAACTGTGAACTGTGAAAACTGAATTGTGAAATAAAGTCTGTGAACTGTGATCTGTGAACTGTGAACTGCGAACTGTGAATTGTGAAATGAAGACTGTGAACTGTGAACTGTGAACTGTGAAGTATGAAATGAAGACAGTGAACTGTGAAATGTGAACTGTGACCTGCGAACTGGGAACTGTGAACTGTGAACTGTGAACTGTGAACTGTGAACTGTGAACTGTGATCTGTGAACAGTGAACTGTGATCTGTGAACTGTGAACTGCGAACTGTGAAGTGTGAAATGAAGACTGTGAACTGTGAACTGTGATCTGTGAACTGTGAACTGCGAACTGTGAATTGTGAAATGAAGATTGTGAACTGTGAACTGTGAACTGTGAACTGCGAACTGTGAATTGTGAAATGAAGACTGTGAACTGTGAACTGTGCCCTGTGAAGACTGAAGTGTGAAATGAAGACTGTGAACTGTGATCTGTGAACTGTGAACTGTGAACTGTGAAAACTGAATTGTGAAATAAAGTCTGTGAACTGTGAACTGTGATCTGTGAACTGAGAACTGTGAACTGTGAACAGTGGGCTGTGAACTGTGACCTGTGAACTGTGAACTGCGAACTGTGAAGTATGAAATGAAGACAGTGAACTGTGAAATGTGAACTGTGACCTGCGAACTGGGAACTGTGAACTGTGAACTGTGGACTGTGAACTGTGAACTGTGAACTGTGACGTGTGAACTGTGAACTGTGAACTGTGAAGTGTGAAATAAAGTCTGTGAACTGTGATCTGTGGACTGTGAACTGTGAACTGTGAAGTGTGAACTGTGATTTGTGAACAGTGAACTGTGGACTGTGAACTGTGCACTGTGAAGTGTGAAGTGTGAAATGAAGACTGTGATCTGTGAACTGTGATCTGTGAACAGTGAACTGTGGACTGTGAACTGTGAACTGCGAACTGTGAAGTATGAAATGAAGACAGTGAACTGTGAAATGTGAACTGTGACCTGCGAACTGGGAACTGTGAACTGTGAACTGTGAACTGTGATCTGTGAACAGTGAAGTGTGAACTGTGAACTGTGAACTGTGAACTGTGAACTGTGAACTGTGAACTGTGAACTGGAACTGTGAACTGTGAACTGTGAACTGGAACTGTGAACTGTGAACTGTGAACAATGAACTGTGAACTGTGAACTATGATCTGTGAACAGTGAACTGCGGACTGTCAACTGTGAACTGTGAACTGTGAAAACTGAATTGTGAAATAAAGTCTGTGAACTGTGATCTGTGAACTGTGAACTGCGAACTGTGAATTGTGAAATGAAGACTGTGAACTGTGAACTGTGAACTGTGAACTGTGAACTGTGAAGTATGAAATGAAGACAGTGAACTGTGAAATGTGAACTGTGACCTGCGAACTGGGAACTGTGAACTGTGAACTGTGAACTGTGAACTGTGAACTGTGATCTGTGAACAGTGAAGTGTGAACTGTGAACTGTGAACTGTGAACTGTGAACTGTGAACTGGAACTGTGAACTGTGAACTGTGAACTGTGAACTGTGAACTGTGAACTATGATCTGTGAACAGTGAACTGTGGACTGTGAACTGTGGACTGTGAACTGTGAACTGTGAAGTGTGAACTGTGAACTGTGAACTGTGAACTGTGAACTGTCAACTGTGAACTGAGACCTGTAAACTGAGAACTGTAAACTGTGAACAGTGAACTGTGAACTGTGAACTGTGAACAGTGAACTGTGGACTGTGAACTGTGAACTGTGAAGTGTGAACTGTCAACTGTGAACTGTCAACTGTGAACTGTCAACTGTGAACTGCGAACTGTGAAGTATGAAATGAAGACAGTGAACTGTGAAATGTGAACTGTGACCTGCGAACTGGGAACTGTGAACTGTGAACTGTGGACTGTGAACTGTGAACTGTGAACTGTGACGTGTGAACTGTGAACTGTGAACTGTCAACTGTGAACTGAGAACTGTAAACTGAGAACTGTAAACTGTGAACTGTCAACTGTGATCTGTGAACTGTGAACTGCGAACTGTGAAGTGTGAAATGAAGACTGTGATCTGTGAACTGTGATCTGTGAACAGTGAACTGTGGACTGTGAACTGTGAACTGTGACCTGTGACCTGTGAACTGTGAACTGTGTACTGTGAACTGTGAACAGTGAACTGTGAACTGTGAACTGCGAACTGTGAAGTGTGAAATAAAGTCTGTGAACTGTGATCTGTGGACTGTGAACTGTGAACTGTGAAGTGTGAACTGTGATTTGTGAACAGTGAACTGTGGACTGTGAACTGTGCACTGTGAAGTGTGAAGTGTGAAATGAAGACTGTGATCTGTGAACTGTGATCTGTGAACAGTGAACTGTGAACTGTGGACTGTGAACTGTGAACTGTGACCTGTGACCTGTGAACTGTGAACTGTGAACTGTGACCTGTGAACTGTGAACTGTGAACTGTGAACTGTGAACTGTGAACTGCGAACTGTGAAGTATGAAATGAAGACAGTGAACTGTGAAGTATGAAATGAAGACAGTGAACTGTGAAATGTGAACTGTGACCTGCGAACTGGGATCTGTGAACTGTGAACTGCGAACTGTGAATTGTGAAATGAAGACTGTGAACTGTGAACTGTGAACTGTGAACTGTGAACTGTGAACTGTGAACTGTGAACTATGATCTGTGAACAGTGAACTGTGAACAGTGAACTGTGAACTGTGAACTGTGAACTGTGAACTGTGATCTGTGATCTGTGAACTGTGAACTGCGAACTGTGAAGTGTGAAATGAAGACTGTGAACTGTGATCTGTGGACTGTGAACTGTGAACTGTGAACTGTGATTTGTGAACAGTGAACTGTGGACTGTGAACTGTGGACTGTGAACTGTGCACTGTGAAGTGTGAAGTGTGAAATGAAGACTGTGAACTGTGAACTGTGAATTGTCAACAGTGAACTGTGGACTGTGAACTGTGAACTGTGAACTGTGAAGTGTGAACTGTCAACTGTGAACTGTCAACTGTGAACTGAGAACTGTAAACTGAGAATTGTAAACTGTGAACAGTGAACTGTGAACTGTGAGCTGTGAACTGTGAACTGTGAACTGTGAACTGTGAACTGTGAACTGTGAACTGTGAACTGTGAACTGTGAAGTGTGAAATAAAGTCTGTGAACTGTGATCTGTGGACTGTGAACTGTGAACTGTGAAGTGTGAACTGTGATTTGTGAACAGTGAACTGTGGACTGTGAACTGTGCACTGTGAAGTGTGAAGTGTGAAATGAAGACTGTGATCTGTGAACTGTGATCTGTGAACAGTGAACTGTGGACTGTGAACTGTGAACTGCGAACTGTGAAGTATGAAATGAAGACAGTGAACTGTGAAATGTGAACTGTGACCTGCGAACTGGGAACTGTGAACTGTGAACTGTGAACTGTGATCTGTGAACAGTGAAGTGTGAACTGTGAACTGTGAACTGTGAACTGTGAACTGTGAACTGTGAACTGGAACTGTGAACTGTGAACTGTGAACTGGAACTGTGAACTGTGAACTGTGAACAATGAACTGTGAACTGTGAACTATGATCTGTGAACAGTGAACTGCGGACTGTCAACTGTGAACTGTGAACTGTGAAAACTGAATTGTGAAATAAAGTCTGTGAACTGTGATCTGTGAACTGTGCACTGTGAAGTGTGAAGTGTGAAATGAAGACTGTGAACTGTGAACTGTGAACTGTGAACTGTGAACTGTGAACTGTGAACTGTGAACTGTGAACTGTGAACTGTGAACTGTGAACTGTGAACTGTGAACTGTGAACTGTGAACTGTGAACTGTGAACTGTGAACTGTGAACTGTGAACTGTGAACTGTGAACTGTGAACTGTGAACTGTGAACTGTGAACTGTGAACTGTGAACTGTGAACTGTGAACTGTGAACTGTGAACTGTGAACTGTGAACTGTGAACTGTGAACTGTGAACTGTGAACTGTGAACTGTGAACTGTGAACTGTGAACTGTGAACTGTGAACTGTGAACTGTGAACTGTGAACTGTGAACTGTGAACTGTGAACTGTGAACTGTGAACTGTGAACTGTGAACTGTGAACTGTGAACTGTGAACTGTGAACTGTGAACTGTGAACTGTGAACTGTGAACTGTGAACTGTGAACTGTGAACTGTGAACTGTGAACTGTGAACTGTGAACTGTGAACTGTGAACTGTGAACTGTGAACTGTGAACTGTGAACTGTGAACTGTGAACTGTGAACTGTGAACTGTGAACTGTGAACTGTGAACTGTGAACTGTGAACTGTGAACTGTGAACTGTGAACTGTGAACTGTGAACTGTGAACTGTGAACTGTGAACTGTGAACTGTGAACTGTGAACTGTGAACTGTGAACTGTGAACTGTGAACTGTGAACTGTGAACTGTGAACTGTGAACTGTGAACTGTGAACTGTGAACTGTGAACTGTGAACTGTGAACTGTGAACTGTGAACTGTGAACTGTGAACTGTGAACTGTGAAGTGTGAAGTGTGAAGTGTGAAGTGTGAACTGTGAACTGTGAACTGTGAACTGTGAACTGTGAACTGTGAAGTGTGAAGTGTGAACTGTGAACTGTGAACTGTGAACTGTGAACTGTGAACTGTGAACTGTGAACTGTGAACTGTGAACTGTGAACTGTGAACTGTGAACTGTGAACTGTAAACTGTGAACTGTGAACTGTGAACTGTGAACTGTGAACTGTGAACTGTGAACTGTGAACTGTGAAGTGTGAAGTGTGAACTGTGAAGTGTGAACTGTGAAGTGTGAACTGTGAAGTGTGAACTGTGAACTGTGATCTGTGAACTGTGAAGTGTGAACTGTGAACTGTGAACTGTGATCTGTGAACTGTGAACTGCGAACTGTGAAGTGTGAAATGAAGACTGTGAACTGTGAACTGTGATCTGTGAACTGTGAACTGCGAACTGTGAATTGTGAAATGAAGATTGTGAACTGTGAACTGTGAACTGTGAACTGCGAACTGTGAATTGTGAAATGAAGACTGTGAACTGTGAACTATGCCCTGTGAAGACTGAAGTGTGAAATGAAGACTGTGAACTGTGATCTGTGAACTGTGAACTGTGAACTGTGAAAACTGAATTGTGAAATAAAGTCTGTGAACTGTGAACTGTGATCTGTGAACTGAGAACTGTGAACTGTGAACAGTGGGCTGTGAACTGTGACCTGTGAACTGTGAACTGCGAACTGTGAAGTATGAAATGAAGACAGTGAACTGTGAAATGTGAACTGTGACCTGCGAACTGGGAACTGTGAACTGTGAACTGTGGACTGTGAACTGTGAACTGTGAACTGTGACGTGTGAACTGTGAACTGTGAACTGTCAACTGTGAACTGAGAACTGTAAACTGAGAACTGTAAACTGTGAACTGTCAACTGTGATCTGTGAACTGTGAACTGCGAACTGTGAAGTGTGAAATGAAGACTGTGATCTGTGAACTGTGATCTGTGAACAGTGAACTGTGGACTGTGAACTGTGAACTGTGACCTGTGACCTGTGAACTGTGAACTGTGTACTGTGAACTGTGAACAGTGAACTGTGAACTGTGAACTGCGAACTGTGAAGTGTGAAATAAAGTCTGTGAACTGTGATTTGTGGACTGTGAACTGTGAACTGTGAAGTGTGAACTGTGATTTGTGAACAGTGAACTGTGGACTGTGAACTGTGCACTGTGAAGTGTGAAGTGTGAAATGAAGACTGTGATCTGTGAACTGTGATCTGTGAACAGTGAACTGTGAACTGTGAACTGTGGACTGTGAACTGTGAACTGTGACCTGTGACCTGTGAACTGTGAACTGTGAACTGTGACCTGTGAACTGTGAACTGTGAACTGTGAACTGTGAACTGCGAAGTATGAAATGAAGACAGTGAACTGTGAAATGTGAACTGTGACCTGCGAACTGGGAACTGTGAACTGTGAACTGTGATCTGTGAACTGTGAACTGGAACTGTGAACTGTGAACTGTGAACTGTGAACCGTGAACTGTGAACTATGATCTGTGAACAGTGAACTGTGAACTGTGAAGTGTGAACTGTGAACTGTGAACTGTCAACTGTGAACTGAGAACTGTAAACTGAGAACTGTAAACTGTGAACAGTGAACTGTGAACTGTGAACTGTGAACAGTGAACTGTGGACTGTGAACTGTGAACTGTGAAGTGTGAACTGTGAACTGTGAACTGTGAACTGTGAACTGTGAACTGTGAACTGTGAACTGTGATCTGTGAACAGTGAAGTGTGAACTGTGAACTGTGAACTGTGAACTGAGAACTGTAAACTGAGAACTGTAAACTGAGAACTGTAAACTGTGAACAGTGAACTGTGAACTGTGAACTGTGAACTGTGAACTGTGAACTGTGATCTGTGAACTGTGAACTGTGATCTGTGAACTGTGAACTGCGAACTGTGAAGTGTGAAATGAAGACTGTGAACTGTGAACTGTGATCTGTGAACTGTGAACTGCGAACTGTGAATTGTGAAATGAAGACTGTGAACTGTGAACTGTGAACTGTGAACTGCGAACTGTGAATTGTGAAATGAAGACTGTGAACTGTGAACTGTGCCCTGTGAAGACTGAAGTGTGAAATGAAGACTGTGAACTGTGATCTGTGAACTGTGAACTGTGAACTGTGAAAACTGAATTGTGAAATAAAGTCTGTGAACTGTGAACTGTGATCTGTGAACTGAGAACTGTGAACAGTGAACAGTGGGCTGTGAACTGTGACCTGTGAACTGTGAACTGCGAACTGTGAAGTATGAAATGAAGACAGTGAACTGTGAAATGTGAACTGTGACCTGCGAACTGTGAACTGTGAACTGTGAACTGTGGACTGTGAACTGTGAACTGTGAACTGTGAACTGTGAACTGTGAACTGTGAACTATGATCTGTGAACAGTGAACTGTGGACTGTGAACTGTGAACTGTGAAGTGTGAACTGTGAACTGTGAACTGTCAACTGTGAACTGAGAACTGTAAACTGAGAACTGTAAACTGTGAACAGTGAACTGTGAACTGTGAACTGTGAACAGTGAACTGTGGACTGTGAACTGTGAACTGTGAAGTGTGAACTGTGAACTGTGAACTGTGAACTGTGAACTGTGAACTGTGAACTGTGAACTGTGAAGTATGAAATGAAGACAGTGAACTGTGAAATGTGAACTGTGACCTGCGAACTGGGAACTGTGAACTGTGAACTGTGAACTGTGAACTGTGATCTGTGAACAGTGAAGTGTGAACTGTGAACTGTGAACTGTGATCTGTGAACTGTGAACTGGAACTGTGAACTGTGAACTGTGAACTGTGAACTGTGAACCGTGAACTGTGAACTATGATCTGTGAACAGTGAACTGTGGACTGTGAACTGTGAACTGTGAAGTGTGAACTGTGAACTGTGAACTGTCAACTGTGAACTGAGAACTGTAAACTGAGAACTGTAAACTGTGAACAGTGAACTGTGAACTGTGAACTGTGAACAGTGAACTGTGGACTGTGAACTGTGAACTGTGAAGTGTGAACTGTGAACTGTGAACTGTGAACTGTGAACTGTGATCTGTGAACAGTGAAGTGTGAACTGTGAACTGTGAACTGTGAACTGAGAACTGTAAACTGAGAACTGTAAACTGAGAACTGTAAACTGTGAACAGTGAACTGTGAACTGTGAACTGTGAACTGTGAACTGTGATCTGTGAACTGTGAACTGTGATCTGTGAACTGTGAACTGCGAACTGTGAAGTGTGAAATGAAGACTGTGAACTGTGAACTGTGATCTGTGAACTGTGAACTGCGAACTGTGAATTGTGAAATGAAGACTGTGAACTGTGAACTGTGAACTGTGAACTGCGAACTGTGAATTGTGAAATGAAGACTGTGAACTGTGAACTGTGCCCTGTGAAGACTGAAGTGTGAAATGAAGACTGTGAACTGTGATCTGTGAACTGTGAACTGTGAACTGTGAAAACTGAATTGTGAAATAAAGTCTGTGAACTGTGAACTGTGATCTGTGAACTGAGAACTGTGAACAGTGAACAGTGGGCTGTGAACTGTGACCTGTGAACTGTGAACTGCGAACTGTGAAGTATGAAATGAAGACAGTGAACTGTGAAATGTGAACTGTGACCTGCGAACTGGGAACTGTGAACTGTGAACTGTGGACTGTGAACTGTGAACTGTGAACTGTGACGTGTGAACTGTGAACTGTGAACTGTCAACTGTGAACTGAGAACTGTAAACTGAGAACTGTAAACTGTGAACTGTCAACTGTGATCTGTGAACTGTGAACTGCGAACTGTGAAGTGTGAAATGAAGACTGTGATCTGTGAACTGTGATCTGTGAATTGTGAACAGTGAACTGTGGACTGTGAACTGTGAACGGTGAACTGTGAACTGCGAACTGTGAAGTATGAAATGAAGACAGTGAACTGTGAAGTATGAAATGAAGACAGTGAACTGTGAAATGTGAACTGTGACCTGCGAACTGGGAACTGTGAACTGTGAACTGTGAACTGTGAACTGTGAACTGTGAACTGTGAACTGTGATCTGTGAACAGTGAAGTGTGAACTGTGAACTGTGAACTGTGAACTGTGAACTGTGAACTGTGAACTGGAACTGTGAACTGTGAACTGTGAACAATGAACTGTGAACTGTGAACTATGATCTGTGAACAGTGAACTGCGGACTGCCAACTGTGAACTGTGAACTGTGAAAACTGAATTGTGAAATAAAGTCTGTGAACTGTGATCTGTGAACTGTGATCTGTGAACTGTGAACTGCGAACTGTGAATTGTGAAATGAAGACTGTGAACTGTGAACTGTGAACTGTGAACTGTGAAGTATGAAATGAAGACAGTGAACTGTGAAATGTGAACTGTGACCTGCGAACTGGGAACTGTGAACTGTGAACTGTGAACTGTGAACTGTGGACTGTGAACTGTGAACTGTGATCTGTGAACTGTGAACTGCGAACTGTGAATTGTGAAATGAAGACTGTGAACTGTGAACTGAGAACTGTGAACTGTGAACTGTGAACTGTGAACTGTGAAGTATGAAATGAAGACAGTGAACTGTGAAATGTGAACTGTGACCTGCGAACTGGGAACTGTGAACTGTAAACTGAGAACTGTAAACTGAGAACTGTAAACTGTGAACAGTGAACTGTGAACTGCGAACTGTGAACTGTGAACTGTGATCTGTGAACTGTGAACTGTGATCTGTGAACTGTGAACTGCGAACTGTGATGTGTGAAATGAAGACTGTGAACTGTGAACTGTGATCTGTGAACTGTGAACTGCGAACTGTGAATTGTGAAATGAAGACTGTGAACTGTGAACTGTGAACTGTGAACTGTGAACTGTGAACTGTGATCTGTGAACAGTGAAGTGTGAACTGTGAACTGTGAACTGTGAACTGTGAACTGTGAACTGTGAACTGTGAACTGTGAACTGTGATCTGTGAACTGTGAACTGTGATCTGTGAACTGTGAACTGCGAACTGTGATGTGTGAAATGAAGACTGTGAACTGTGAACTGTGATCTGTGAACTGTGAACTGCGAACTGTGAATTGTGAAATGAAGACTGTGAACTGTGATCTGTGAACTGTGAACTGCGAACTGTGAATTGTGAAATGAAGACTGTGAACTGTGAACTGTGAACTGTGAACTGCGAACTGTGAATTGTGAAATGAAGACTGTGAACTGTGAACTGTGAACTGTGAACTGTGAACTGCGAACTGTGAATTGTGAAATGAAGACTGTGAACTGTGATCTGTGAACTGTGAAAACTGAATTGTGAAATAAAGTCTGTGAACTGTGAACTGTGATCTGTGAACTGAGAACTGTGAACTGTGAACAGTGGGCTGTGAACTGTGACCTGTGAACTGTGAACTGCGAACTGTGAAGTATGAAATGAAGACAGTGAACTGTGAAATGTGAACTGTGACCTGCGAACTGGGAACTGTGAACTGTGAACTGTCAACTGTGAACTGAGAACTGTAAACTGAGAACTGTAAACTGTGAACAGTGAACTGTGAACTGTGAACTGTGAACTGTGAACTGTGAACTGTGAACTGTGAACTGTGAACTGTGATCTGTGAACTGTGAACTGCGAACTGTGAAGTGTGAACTGTGAAGTGTGAACTGTGAACTGTGAACTGTGAACTGTGAACTGTGAACTGTGAACTGTGAACTGTGAACTGTGAACTGTGATCTGTGAACAGTGAAGTGTGAACTGTGAACTGTGAACTGTGAACTGTGAACTGTGAACTGTGAACTGGAACTGTGAACTGTGAACTGTGAACTGTGAACTATGATCTGTGAACAGTGAACTGTGGACTGTGAACTGTGAACTGTGAACTGTGAACTGTGAAGTGTGAACTGTGAACAGTGAACTGTGAACAGTGAACTGTGAACTGTGAACTGTGAACTGTGAACTGTGATCTGTGAACTGTGAACTGTGATCTGTGAACTGTGAACTGCGAACTGTGATGTGTGAAATGAAGACTGTGAACTGTGAACTGTGATCTGTGAACTGTGAACTGCGAACTGTGAATTGTGAAATGAAGACTGTGAACTGTGAACTGTGAACTGTGAACTGCGAACTGTGAATTGTGAAATGAAGACTGTGAACTGTGATCTGTGAACTGTGAAAACTGAATTGTGAAATAAAGTCTATGAACTGTGAACTGTGATCTGTGAACTGAGAACTGTGAACTGTGAACAGTGGGCTGTGAACTGTGACCTGTGAACTGTGAACTGCGAACTGTGAAGTATGAAATGAAGACAGTGAACTGTGAAATGTGAACTGTGACCTGCGAACTGGGAACTGTGAACTGTGAACTGTGGACTGTGAACTGTGAACTGTGAACTGTGACGTGTGAACTGTGAACTGTGAACTGTCAACTGTGAACTGAGAACTGTAAACTGAGAACTGTAAACTGTGAACTGTCAACTGTGATCTGTGAACTGTGAACTGCGAACTGTGAAGTGTGAAATGAAGACTGTGATCTGTGAACTGTGATCTGTGAACAGTGAACTGTGGACTGTGAACTGTGAACTGTGACCTGTGAACTGTGAACTGTGAACTGTGAACTGTGAACTGTGAACTGTGAACTGTGAACTGTGAACTGTGAACTGCGAACTGTGAAGTGTGAAATAAAGTCTGTGAACTGTGATCTGTGGACTGTGAACTGTGAACTGTGAAGTGTGAACTGTGATTTGTGAACAGTGAACTGTGGACTGTGAACTGTGCACTGTGAAGTGTGAAGTGTGAAATGAAGACTGTGATCTGTGAACTGTGATCTGTGAACAGTGAACTGTGAACTGTGGACTGTGAACTGTGAACTGTGAACTGTGACCTGTGACCTGTGAACTGTGAACTGTGACCTGTGAACTGTGAACTGTGAACTGTGAACTGTGAACTGTGAACTGTGAACTGCGAACTGTGACCTGTGAACTGTGAACTGCGAACTGTGAATTGTGAAATGAAGACTGTGAACTGTGAACCTGGAACTGTGAACTGTGAACTGTGTACAGTGAACAGTGAACTGTGAACTGTGAACTGTGAACTGTGAACTGTGAACTGTGAACTGTGAACTGTGAACTGTGAACTGTGAATTGTGAACAGTGAACTGTGGACTGTGAACTGTGAACGGTGAACTGTGAACTGCGAACTGTGAAGTATGAAATGAAGACAGTGAACTGTGAAGTATGAAATGAAGACAGTGAACTGTGAAATGTGAACTGTGACCTGCGAACTGGGAACTGTGAACTGTGAACTGTGAACTGTGAACTGTGAACTGTGATCTGTGAACAGTGAAGTGTGATCTGTGAACTGTGAACTGTGAACTGTGAACTGTGAACTGTGAACTGTGAACTGGAACTGTGAACTGTGAACTGTGAACAATGAACTGTGAACTGTGAACTATGATCTGTGAACAGTGAACTGCGGACTGTCAACTGTGAACTGTGAACTGTGAAAACTGAATTGTGAAATAAAGTCTGTGAACTGTGATCTGTGAACTGTGATCTGTGAACTGTGAACTGCGAACTGTGAATTGTGAAATGAAGACTGTGAACTGTGAACTGTGAACTGTGAACTGTGAACTGTGAAGTATGAAATGAAGACAGTGAACTGTGAAATGTGAACTGTGACCTGCGAACTGGGAACTGTGAACTGTGAACTGTGAACTGTGAACTGTGATCTGTGAACTGTGAACTGCGAACTGTGAATTGTGAAATGAAGACTGTGAACTGTGAACTGAGAACTGTGAACTGTGAACTGTGAACTGTGAACTGTGAAGTATGAAATGAAGACAGTGAACTGTGAAATGTGAACTGTGACCTGCGAACTGGGAACTGTGAACTGTAAACTGAGAACTGTAAACTGAGAACTGTAAACTGTGAACAGTGAACTGTGAACTGTGAACTGTGAACTGTGAACTGTGATCTGTGAACTGTGAACTGTGATCTGTGAACTGTGAACTGCGAACTGTGATGTGTGAAATGAAGACTGTGAACTGTGAACTGTGATCTGTGAACTGTGAACTGCGAACTGTGAATTGTGAAATGAAGACTGTGAACTGTGAACTGTGAACTGTGAACTGTGAACTGTGAACTGTGATCTGTGAACAGTGAAGTGTGAACTGTGAACTGTGAACTGTGAACTGTGAACTGTGAACTGTGAACTGTGAACTGTGAACTGTGAACTGTGAACTGTGATCTGTGAACTGTGAACTGTGATCTGTGAACTGTGAACTGCGAACTGTGATGTGTGAAATGAAGACTGTGAACTGTGAACTGTGATCTGTGAACTGTGAACTGCGAACTGTGAATTGTGAAATGAAGACTGTGAACTGTGATCTGTGAACTGTGAACTGCGAACTGTGAATTGTGAAATGAAGACTGTGAACTGTGAACTGTGAACTGTGAACTGCGAACTGTGAATTGTGAAATGAAGACTGTGAACTGTGAACTGTGAACTGTGAACTGCGAACTGTGAATTGTGAAATGAAGACTGTGAACTGTGATCTGTGAACTGTGAAAACTGAATTGTGAAATAAAGTCTGTGAACTGTGAACTGTGATCTGTGAACTGAGAACTGTGAACTGTGAACAGTGGGCTGTGAACTGTGACCTGTGAACTGTGAACTGCGAACTGTCAAGTATGAAATGAAGACAGTGAACTGTGAAATGTGAACTGTGACCTGCGAACTGGGAACTGTGAACTGTGAACTGTCAACTGTGAACTGAGAACTGTAAACTGAGAACTGTAAACTGTGAACAGTGAACTGTGAACTGGGAACTGTGAACTGTGAACTGTGAACTGTGATCTGTGAACTGTGAACTGCGAACTGTGAAGTGTGAACTGTGAAGTGTGAACTGTGAACTGTGAACTGTGAACTGTGAACTGTGAACTGTGAACTGTGAACTGTGAACTGTGATCTGTGAACAGTGAAGTGTGAACTGTGAACTGTGAACTGTGAACTGTGAACTGTGAACTGGAACTGTGAACTGTGAACTGTGAACTGTGATCTGTGAACTGTGAACTGTGATCTGTGAACTGTGAACTGCGAACTGTGATGTGTGAAATGAAGACTGTGAACTGTGAACTGTGATCTGTGAACTGTGAACTGCGAACTGTGAATTGTGAAATGAAGACTGTGAACTGTGATCTGTGAACTGTGAACTGCGAACTGTGAATTGTGAAATGAAGACTGTGAACTGTGAACTGTGAACTGTGAACTGCGAACTGTGAATTGTGAAATGAAGACTGTGAACTGTGAACTGTGAACTGTGAACTGCGAACTGTGAATTGTGAAATGAAGACTGTGAACTGTGATCTGTGAACTGTGAAAACTGAATTGTGAAATAAAGTCTGTGAACTGTGAACTGTGATCTGTGAACTGAGAACTGTGAACTGTGAACAGTGGGCTGTGAACTGTGACCTGTGAACTGTGAACTGCGAACTGTGAAGTATGAAATGAAGACAGTGAACTGTGAAATGTGAACTGTGACCTGCGAACTGGGAAC
Organism: Lasioglossum villosulum; assembly: GCA_963971365.1. Classification (NCBI taxonomy): domain Eukaryota; kingdom Metazoa; phylum Arthropoda; class Insecta; order Hymenoptera; family Halictidae; genus Lasioglossum; species Lasioglossum villosulum. Next base: position 110,421 of record CAXARU010000174.1, read on the forward strand.
TGTGAACTGTGAACTGTCAACTGTGAACTGAGAACTGTAAACTGAGAACTGTAAACTGTGAACAGTGAACTGTGAACTGTGAACTGTGAACTGTGAACTGTGAACTGTGAACTGTGATCTGTGAACTGTGAACTGCGAACTGTGAAGTGTGAACTGTGAAGTGTGAACTGTGAACTGTGAACTGTGAACTGTGAACTGTGAACTGTGAACTGTGAACTGTGAACTGTGATCTGTGAACAGTGAAGTGTGAACTGTGAACTGTGAACTGTGAACTGTGAACTGTGAACTGGAACTGTGAACTGTGAACTGTGAACTGTGAACTATGATCTGTGAACAGTGAACTGTGGACTGTGAACTGTGAACTGTGAACTGTGAACTGTGAAGTGTGAACTGTGAACTGTGAACTGTCAACTGTGAACTGAGACCTGTAAACTGAGAACTGTAAACTGTGAACTGTGAACTGTGAACTGTGAACTGTGAACAGTGAACTGTGGACTGTGAACTGTGAACTGTGAAGTGTGAACTGTGAACTGTGAACTGTCAACTGTGAACTGAGAACTGTAAACTGAGAACTGTAAACTGTGAACAGTGAACTGTGAACTGTGAACTGTGAACTGTGAACTGTGATCTGTGAACTGTGAACTGCGAACTGTGAAGTGTGAACTGTGAAGTGTGAACTGTGAACTGTGAACTGTGAACTGTGAACTGTGAACTGTGAACTGTGAACTGTGAACTGTGAACTGTGATCTGTGAACAGTGAAGTGTGAACTGTGAACTGTGAACTGTGAACTGTGAACTGTGAACTGTGAACTGTGAACTGTGAACTGTGAACTATGATCTGTGAACAGTGAACTGTGGACTGTGAACTGTGAACTGTGAAGTGTGAACTGTGAACTGTGAACTGTGAACTGTCAACTGTGAACTGAGAACTGTAAACTGAGAACTGTAAACTGAGAACTGTAAACTGTGAACAGTGAACTGTGAACTGTGAACTGTGAACTGTGAACAGTGAACTGTGGACTGTGAACTGTGAACTGTGAAGTGTGAACTGTGAACTGTGAAGTGTGAACTGTGAACTGTGAACTGTGACCTGTGAACTGTGAACTGTGAACTGTGAACTGTGAACTGTGAACTGTGAACTGTGAACTGAGAACTGTAAACTGAGAACTGTAAACTGAGAACTGAGAACTGTAAACTGTGAACAGTGAACTGTGAACAGTGAACTGTGAACAGTGAACTGTGAACTGTGAACTGTGAACTGTGAACTGTGATCTGTGAACTGTGAACTGTGATCTGTGAACTGTGAACTGCGAACTGTGATGTGTGAAATGAAGACTGTGAACTGTGAACTGTGATCTGTGAACTGTGAACTGCGAACTGTGAATTGTGAAATGAAGACTGTGAACTGTGAACTGTGAACTGTGAACTGCGAACTGTGAATTGTGAAATGAAGACTGTGAACTGTGATCTGTGAACTGTGAAAACTGAATTGTGAAATAAAGTCTGTGAACTGTGAACTGTGATCTGTGAACTGAGAACTGTGAACTGTGAACAGTGGGCTGTGAACTGTGACCTGTGAACTGTGAACTGCGAACTGTGAAGTATGAAATGAAGACAGTGAACTGTGAAATGTGAACTGTGACCTGCGAACTGGGAACTGTGAACTGTGAACTGTGGACTGTGAACTGTGAACTGTGAACTGTGACGTGTGAACTGTGAACTGTGAACTGTCAACTGTGAACTGAGAACTGTAAACTGAGAACTGTAAACTGTGAACTGTCAACTGTGATCTGTGAACTGTGAACTGCGAACTGTGAAGTGTGAAATGAAGACTGTGATCTGTGAACTGTGATCTGTGAACAGTGAACTGTGGACTGTGAACTGTGAACTGTGACCTGTGAACTGTGAACTGTGAACTGTGAACTGTGAACTGTGAACTGTGAACTGTGAACTGTGAACTGTGAACTGCGAACTGTGAAGTGTGAAATAAAGTCTGTGAACTGTGATCTGTGGACTGTGAACTGTGAACTGTGAAGTGTGAACTGTGATTTGTGAACAGTGAACTGTGGACTGTGAACTGTGCACTGTGAAGTGTGAAGTGTGAAATGAAGACTGTGATCTGTGAACTGTGATCTGTGAACAGTGAACTGTGAACTGTGGACTGTGAACTGTGAACTGTGACCTGTGACCTGTGAACTGTGAACTGTGACCTGTGAACTGTGAACTGTGAACTGTGAACTGTGAACTGTGAACTGTGAACTGCGAACAGTGACCTGTGAACTGTGAACTGCGAACTGTGAATTGTGAAATGAAGACTGTGAACTGTGAACCTGGAACTGTGAACTGTGAACTGTGTACAGTGAACAGTGAACTGTGAACTGTGAACTGTGAACTGTGAACTGTGAACTGTGAACTGTGAACTGTGAACTGTGAACTGTGAATTGTGAACAGTGAACTGTGGACTGTGAACTGTGAACGGTGAACTGTGAACTGCGAACTGTGAAGTATGAAATGAAGACAGTGAACTGTGAAGTATGAAATGAAGACAGTGAACTGTGAAATGTGAACTGTGACCTGCGAACTGGGAACTGTGAACTGTGAACTGTGAACTGTGAACTGTGAACTGTGATCTGTGAACAGTGAAGTGTGAACTGTGAACTGTGAACTGTGAACTGTGAACTGTGAACTGTGAACTGGAACTGTGAACTGTGAACTGTGAACAATGAACTGTGAACTGTGAACTATGATCTGTGAACAGTGAACTGCGGACTGTCAACTGTGAACTGTGAACTGTGAAAACTGAATTGTGAAATAAAGTCTGTGAACTGTGATCTGTGAACTGTGATCTGTGAACTGTGAACTGCGAACTGTGAATTGTGAAATGAAGACTGTGAACTGTGAACTGTGAACTGTGAACTGTGAACTGTGAAGTATGAAATGAAGACAGTGAACTGTGAAATGTGAACTGTGACCTGCGAACTGGGAACTGTGAACTGTGAACTGTGAACTGTGAACTGTGATCTGTGAACAGTGAAGTGTGAACTGTGAACTGTGAACTGTGATCTGTGAACTGTGAACTGGAACTGTGAACTGTGAACTGTGAACTGTGAACTGTGAACTGTGAACTGTGAACTATGATCTGTGAACAGTGAACTGTGGACTGTGAACTGTGAACTGTGAAGTGTGAACTGTGAACTGTGAACTGTCAACTGTGAACTGAGAACTGTAAACTGAGAACTGTAAACTGTGAACAGTGAACTGTGAACTGTGAACTGTGAACAGTGAACTGTGGACTGTGAACTGTGAACTGTGAACTGTGAACTGTGAACTGTGAACTATGATCTGTGAACAGTGAACTGTGGACTGTGAACTGTGAACTGTGAACTGTGAACTGTGAACTGTGAACTATGATCTGTGAACAGTGAACTGTGGACTGTGAACTGTGAACTGTGAAGTGTGAACTGTGAACTGTGAACTGTCAACTGTGAACTGAGAACTGTAAACTGAGAACTGTAAACTGTGAACAGTGAACTGTGAACTGTGAACTGTGAACAGTGAACTGTGGACTGTGAACTGTGAACTGTGAAGTGTGAACTGTGAACTGTGAACTGTGAACTGTGAACTGTGAACTGTGAACTGTGAACTGTGAACTGTGAACTGTGAACTGTGAACTGTGAACTGTGAACTGTGAAGTATGAAATGAAGACAGTGAACTGTGAAATGTGAACTGTGACCTGCGAACTGGGAACTGTGAACTGTGAACTGTGAACTGTGAACTGTGATCTGTGAACAGTGAAGTGTGAACTGTGAACTGTGAACTGTGATCTGTGAACTGTGAACTGGAACTGTGAACTGTGAACTGTGAACTGTGAACCGTGAACTGTGAACTATGATCTGTGAACAGTGAACTGTGGACTGTGAACTGTGAACTGTGAAGTGTGAACTGTGAACTGTGAACTGTGAACTGTGAACTGTCAACTGTGAACTGAGAACTGTAAACTGAGAACTGTAAACTGTGATCAGTGAACTGTGAACTGTGAACTGTGAACAGTGAACTGTGGACTGTGAACTGTGAACTGTGAAGTGTGAACTGTGAACTGTGAACTGTGAACTGTGAACTGTGATCTGTGAACAGTGAAGTGTGAACTGTGAACTGTGAACTGTGAACTGAGAACTGTAAACTGAGAACTGTAAACTGAGAACTGTAAACTGTGAACAGTGAACTGTGAACTGTGAACTGTGAACTGTGAACTGTGATCTGTGAACTGTGAACTGTGATCTGTGAACTGTGAACTGCGAACTGTGAAGTGTGAAATGAAGACTGTGAACTGTGAACTGTGATCTGTGAACTGTGAACTGCGAACTGTGAATTGTGAAATGAAGACTGTGAACTGTGAACTGTGAACTGTGAACTGCGAACTGTGAATTGTGAAATGAAGACTGTGAACTGTGAACTGTGCCCTGTGAAGACTGAAGTGTGAAATGAAGACTGTGAACTGTGATCTGTGAACTGTGAACTGTGAACTGTGAAAACTGAATTGTGAAATAAAGTCTGTGAACTGTGAACTGTGATCTGTGAACTGAGAACTGTGAACAGTGAACAGTGGGCTGTGAACTGTGACCTGTGAACTGTGAACTGCGAACTGTGATGTATGAAATGAAGACAGTGAACTGTGAAATGTGAACTGTGACCTGCGAACTGTGAACTGTGAACTGTGGACTGTGAACTGTGAACTGTGAACTGTGAACTGTGAACTGTGAACTGTGAACTGTGAACTGTGAACTGTGAACTGTGAACTATGATCTGTGAACAGTGAACTGTGGACTGTGAACTGTGAACTGTGAAGTGTGAACTGTGAACTGTGAACTGTCAACTGTGAACTGAGAACTGTAAACTGAGAACTGTAAACTGTGAACAGTGAACTGTGAACTGTGAACTGTGAACAGTGAACTGTGGACTGTGAACTGTGAACTGTGAAGTGTGAACTGTGAACTGTGAACTGTGAACTGTGAACTGTGAACTGTGAACTGTGAACTGTGAAGTATGAAATGAAGACAGTGAACTGTGAAATGTGAACTGTGACCTGCGAACTGGGAACTGTGAACTGTGAACTGTGAACTGTGAACTGTGATCTGTGAACAGTGAAGTGTGAACTGTGAACTGTGAACTGTGATCTGTGAACTGTGAACTGGAACTGTGAACTGTGAACTGTGAACTGTGAACTGTGAACCGTGAACTGTGAACTATGATCTGTGAACAGTGAACTGTGGACTGTGAACTGTGAACTGTGAAGTGTGAACTGTGAACTGTGAACTGTCAACTGTGAACTGAGAACTGTAAACTGAGGACTGTAAACTGTGAACAGTGAACTGTGAACTGTGAACTGTGAACAGTGAACTGTGGACTGTGAACTGTGAACTGTGAAGTGTGAACTGTGAACTGTGAACTGTGAACTGTGAACTGTGATCTGTGAACAGTGAAGTGTGAACTGTGAACTGTGAACTGTGAACTGAGAACTGTAAACTGAGAACTGTAAACTGAGAACTGTAAACTGTGAACAGTGAACTGTGAACTGTGAACTGTGAACTGTGATCTGTGAACTGTGAACTGTGATCTGTGAACTGTGAACTGCGAACTGTGAAGTGTGAAATGAAGACTGTGAACTGTGAACTGTGATCTGTGAACTGTGAACTGCGAACTGTGAATTGTGAAATGAAGACTGTGAACTGTGAACTGTGAACTGTGAACTGCGAACTGTGAATTGTGAAATGAAGACTGTGAACTGTGAACTGTGCCCTGTGAAGACTGAAGTGTGAAATGAAGACTGTGAACTGTGATCTGTGAACTGTGAACTGTGAACTGTGAAAACTGAATTGTGAAATAAAGTCTGTGAACTGTGAACTGTGATCTGTGAACTGAGAACTGTGAACAGTGAACAGTGGGCTGTGAACTGTGACCTGTGAACTGTGAACTGCGAACTGTGAAGTATGAAATGAAGACAGTGAACTGTGAAATGTGAACTGTGACCTGCGAACTGGGAACTGTGAACTGTGAACTGTGGACTGTGAACTGTGAACTGTGAACTGTGACGTGTGAACTGTGAACTGTGAACTGTCAACTGTGAACTGAGAACTGTAAACTGAGAACTGTAAACTGTGAACTGTCAACTGTGATCTGTGAACTGTGAACTGCGAACTGTGAAGTGTGAAATGAAGACTGTGATCTGTGAACTGTGATCTGTGAACAGTGAACTGTGGACTGTGAACTGTGAACTGTGACCTGTGAACTGTGAACTGTGAACTGTGAACTGTGAACTGTGAACTGTGAACTGCGAACTGTGAAGTGTGAAATAAAGTCTGTGAACTGTGATCTGTGGACTGTGAACTGTGAACTGTGAAGTGTGAACTGTGATTTGTGAACAGTGAACTGTGGACTGTGAACTGTGCACTGTGAAGTGTGAAGTGTGAAATGAAGACTGTGATCTGTGAACTGTGATCTGTGAACAGTGAACTGTGAACTGTGGACTGTGAACTGTGACCTGTGACCTGTGACCTGTGAACTGTGAACTGTGACCTGTGAACTGTGAACTGTGAACTGTGAACTGTGAACTGCGAACTGTGACCTGTGAACTGTGAACTGCGAACTGTGAATTGTGAAATGAAGACTGTGAACTGTGAACCTGGAACTGTGAACTGTGAACTGTGAACAGTGAACAGTGAACTGTGAACTGTGAACTGTGAACTGTGAACTGTGAACTGTGAACTGTGAACTGTGAATTGTGAACAGTGAACTGTGGACTGTGAACTGTGAACGGTGAACTGTGAACTGCGAACTGTGAAGTATGAAATGAAGACAGTGAACTGTGAAGTATGAAATGAAGACAGTGAACTGTGAACTGTGAACTGTGAACTGTGAAGTATGAAATGAAGACAGTGAACTGTGAAATGTGAACTGTGACCTGCGAACTGGGAACTGTGAACTGTGAACTGTGAACTGTGAACTGTGGACTGTGAACTGTGAACTGTGATCTGTGAACTGTGAACTGTGAACTGCGAACTGTGAATTGTGAAATGAAGACTGTGAACTGTGAACTGAGAACTGTGAACTGTGAACTGTGAACTGTGAACTGTGAAGTATGAAATGAAGACAGTGAACTGTGAAATGTGAACTGTGACCTGCGAACTGGGAACTGTGAACTGTGAACTGTGAACTGTGAACTGTGAACTGTGATCTGTGAACAGTGAAGTGTGAACTGTGAACTGTGAACTGTGAACTGTGAACTGTGAACTGTGAACTGTGAACTGGAACTGTGAACTGTGAACTGTGAACTGTGAACTGTGAACTGTGAACTGTGAACTGTGAACTGTGAACTATGATCTGTGAACAGTGAACTGTGGACTGTGAACTGTGAACTGTGAACTGTGAACTGTGAACTGTGAACTGTGAACTGTGAACTGTGATCTGTGAACAGTGAAGTGTGAACTGTGAACTGTGAACTGTGAACTGTGAACTGGAACTGTGAACTGTGAACTGTGAAGTGTGAACTGTGAACTGTGAACTGTGAACTGTGAACTGTGAACTGTGAACTGTGAACTGTGAACTGAGAACTGTAAACTGAGAACTGTAAACTGTGAACAGTGAACTGTGAACTGTGAACTGTGAACTGTGAACTGTGATCTGTGAACTGTGAACTGCGAACTGTGATGTGTGAAATGAAGACTGTGAACTGTGAACTGTGATCTGTGAACTGTGAACTGCGAACTGTGAATTGTGAAATGAAGACTGTGAACTGTGAACTGTGAACTGTGAACTGCGAACTGTGAATTGTGAAATGAAGACTGTGAACTGTGATCTGTGAACTGTGAACTGTGAACTGTGAACTGTGAAAACTGAATTGTGAAATAAAGTCTGTGAACTGTGAACTGTGATCTGTGAACTGAGAACTGTGAACTGTGAACAGTGGGCTGTGAACTGTGACCTGTGAACTGTGAACTGCGAACTGTGAAGTATGAAATGAAGACAGTGAACTGTGAAATGTGAACTGTGACCTGCGAACTGGGAACTGTGAACTGTGAACTGTGGACTGTGAACTGTGAACTGTGAACTGTGACGTGTGAACTGTGAACTGTGAACTGTGAACTGTCAACTGTGAACTGAGAACTGTAAACTGAGAACTGTAAACTGTGAACTGTCAACTGTGATCTGTGAACTGTGAACTGCGAACTGTGAAGTGTGAAATGAAGACTGTGATCTGTGAACTGTGATCTGTGAACAGTGAACTGTGGACTGTGAACTGTGAACTGTGAACTGTGAACTGTGACCTGTGACCTGTGAACTGTGAACTGTGAACTGTGAACTGTGAACTGTGAACTGTGAACTGTGAACTGTGAACTGTGAACTGTGAACTGCGAACTGTGAAGTGTGAAATAAAGTCTGTGAACTGTGATCTGTGGACTGTGAACTGTGAACTGTGAAGTTTGAACTGTGATTTGTGAACAGTGAACTGTGGACTGTGAACTGTGCACTGTGAAGTGTGAAGTGTGAAATGAAGACTGTGATCTGTGAACTGTGATCTGTGAACAGTGAACTGTGAACTGTGGACTGTGAACTGTGAACTGTGACCTGTGACCTGTGAACTGTGAACTGTGAACTGTGACCTGTGAACTGTGATCTGTGAACTGTGAACTGCGAACTGTGAATTGTGAAATGAAGACTGTGAACTGTGAACTGAGAACTGTGAACTGTGAACTGTGAACTGTGAAGTATGAAATGAAGACAGTGAACTGTGAAATGTGAACTGTGACCTGCGAACTGGGAACTGTGAACTGTGAACTGTGAACTGTGAACTGTGAACTGTGATCTGTGAACAGTGAAGTGTGAACTGTGAACTGTGAACTGTGAACTGTGAACTGTGAACTGTGAACTGGAACTGTGAACTGTGAACTGTGAACTGTGAACTGTGAACTGTGAACTATGATCTGTGAACAGTGAACTGTGGACTGTGAACTGTGAACTGTGAAGTGTGAACTGTGAACTGTGAACTGTGAACTGTGAACTGTCAACTGTGAACTGAGACCTGTAAACTGAGAACTGTAAACTGTGAACAGTGAACTGTGAACTGTGAACTGTGAACTGTGAACAGTGAACTGTGGACTGTGAACTGTGAACTGTGAAGTGTGAACTGTGAACTGTGAACTGTCAACTGTGAACTGAGAACTGTAAACTGAGAACTGTAAACTGTGAACAGTGAACTGTGAACTGTGAACTGTGAACTGTGAACTGTGATCTGTGAACTGTGAACTGTGAACTGTGAACTGTGATCTGTGAACTGTGAACTGCGAACTGTGAAGTGTGAAATGAAGACTGTGAACTGTGATCTGTGGACTGTGAACTGTGAACTGTGAACTGTGAACTGTGATTTGTGAACAGTGAACTGTGGACTGTGAACTGTGAACTGTGAACTGTGAACTGTGAACTGTGAACTGTGATCTGTGAACTGTGAACTGCGAACTGTGAAGTGTGAACTGTGAAGTGTGAACTGTGAAGTGTGAACTGTGAACTGTGAACTGTGAACTGTGAACTGTGAACTGTGAACTGTGAACTGTGAACTGTGATCTGTGAACAGTGAAGTGTGAACTGTGAACTGTGAACTGTGAACTGTGAACTGGAACTGTGAACTGTGAACTGTGAAGTGTGAACTGTGAACTGTGAACTGTGAACTGTGAACTGTGAACTGTGAACTGTGAACTGTGAACTGAGAACTGTAAACTGAGAACTGTAAACTGAGAACTGTAAACTGTGAACAGTGAACTGTGAACTGTGAACTGTGAACTGTGAACTGTGATCTGTGAACTGTGAACTGCGAACTGTGATGTGTGAAATGAAGACTGTGAACTGTGAACTGTGATCTGTGAACTGTGAACTGCGAACTGTGAATTGTGAAATGAAGACTGTGAACTGTGAACTGTGAACTGTGAACTGCGAACTGTGAATTGTGAAATGAAGACTGTGAACTGTGATCTGTGAACTGTGAACTGTGAACTGTGAACTGTGAAAACTGAATTGTGAAATAAAGTCTGTGAACTGTGAACTGTGATCTGTGAACTGAGAACTGTGAACTGTGAACAGTGGGCTGTGAACTGTGACCTGTGAACTGTGAACTGCGAACTGTGAAGTATGAAATGAAGACAGTGAACTGTGAAATGTGAACTGTGACCTGCGAACTGGGAACTGTGAACTGTGAACTGTGGACTGTGAACTGTGAACTGTGAACTGTGACGTGTGAACTGTGAACTGTGAACTGTGAACTGTCAACTGTGAACTGAGAACTGTAAACTGAGAACTGTAAACTGTGAACTGTCAACTGTGATCTGTGAACTGTGAACTGCGAACTGTGAAGTGTGAAATGAAGACTGTGATCTGTGAACTGTGATCTGTGAACAGTGAACTGTGGACTGTGAACTGTGAACTGTGAACTGTGAACTGTGACCTGTGACCTGTGAACTGTGAACTGTGAACTGTGAACTGTGAACTGTGAACTGTGAACTGTGAACTGTGAACTGTGAACTGCGAACTGTGAAGTGTGAAATAAAGTCTGTGAACTGTGAACTGTGAACTGCGAACTGTGAATTGTGAAATGAAGACTGTGAACTGTGATCTGTGAACTGTGAACTGTGAACTGTGAACTGTGAAAACTGAATTGTGAAATAAAGTCTGTGAACTGTGAACTGTGATCTGTGAACTGAGAACTGTGAACTGTGAACAGTGGGCTGTGAACTGTGACCTGTGAACTGTGAACTGCGAACTGTGAAGTATGAAATGAAGACAGTGAACTGTGAAATGTGAACTGTGACCTGCGAACTGGGAACTGTGAACTGTGAACTGTGGACTGTGAACTGTGAACTGTGAACTGTGACGTGTGAACTGTGAACTGTGAACTGTGAACTGTCAACTGTGAACTGAGAACTGTAAACTGAGAACTGTAAACTGTGAACTGTCAACTGTGATCTGTGAACTGTGAACTGCGAACTGTGAAGTGTGAAATGAAGACTGTGATCTGTGAACTGTGATCTGTGAACAGTGAACTGTGGACTGTGAACTGTGAACTGTGAACTGTGAACTGTGACCTGTGACCTGTGAACTGTGAACTGTGAACTGTGAACTGTGAACTGTGAACTGTGAACTGTGAACTGTGAACTGTGAACTGCGAACTGTGAAGTGTGAAATAAAGTCTGTGAACTGTGATCTGTGGACTGTGAACTGTGAACTGTGAAGTTTGAACTGTGATTTGTGAACAGTGAACTGTGGACTGTGAACTGTGCACTGTGAAGTGTGAAGTGTGAAATGAAGACTGTGATCTGTGAACTGTGATCTGTGAACAGTGAACTGTGAACTGTGGACTGTGAACTGTGAACTGTGACCTGTGACCTGTGAACTGTGAACTGTGAACTGTGACCTGTGAACTGTGATCTGTGAACTGTGAACTGCGAACTGTGAATTGTGAAATGAAGACTGTGAACTGTGAACTGAGAACTGTGAACTGTGAACTGTGAACTGTGAACTGTGAAGTATGAAATGAAGACAGTGAACTGTGAAATGTGAACTGTGACCTGCGAACTGGGAACTGTGAACTGTGAACTGTGAACTGTGAACTGTGATCTGTGAACTGTGAACTGCGAACTGTGATGTGTGAAATGAAGACTGTGAACTGTGAACTGTGATCTGTGAACTGTGAACTGCGAACTGTGAATTGTGAAATGAAGACTGTGAACTGTGAACTGTGAACTGTGAACTGCGAACTGTGAATTGTGAAATGAAGACTGTGAACTGTGATCTGTGAACTGTGAACTGTGAACTGTGAACTGTGAAAACTGAATTGTGAAATAAAGTCTGTGAACTGTGAACTGTGATCTGTGAACTGAGAACTGTGAACTGTGAACAGTGGGCTGTGAACTGTGACCTGTGAACTGTGAACTGCGAACTGTGAAGTATGAAATGAAGACAGTGAACTGTGAAATGTGAACTGTGACCTGCGAACTGGGAACTGTGAACTGTGAACTGTGGACTGTGAACTGTGAACTGTGAACTGTGACGTGTGAACTGTGAACTGTGAACTGTGAACTGTCAACTGTGAACTGAGAACTGTAAACTGAGAACTGTAAACTGTGAACTGTCAACTGTGATCTGTGAACTGTGAACTGCGAACTGTGAAGTGTGAAATGAAGACTGTGATCTGTGAACTGTGATCTGTGAACAGTGAACTGTGGACTGTGAACTGTGAACTGTGAACTGTGAACTGTGACCTGTGACCTGTGAACTGTGAACTGTGAACTGTGAACTGTGAACTGTGAACTGTGAACTGTGAACTGTGAACTGTGAACTGTGAACTGTGAACTGCGAACTGTGAAGTGTGAAATAAAGTCTGTGAACTGTGATCTGTGGACTGTGAACTGTGAACTGTGAAGTTTGAACTGTGATTTGTGAACAGTGAACTGTGGACTGTGAACTGTGCACTGTGAAGTGTGAAGTGTGAAATGAAGACTGTGATCTGTGAACTGTGATCTGTGAACAGTGAACTGTGAACTGTGGACTGTGAACTGTGAACTGTGACCTGTGACCTGTGAACTGTGAACTGTGAACTGTGACCTGTGAACTGTGATCTGTGAACTGTGAACTGCGAACTGTGAATTGTGAAATGAAGACTGTGAACTGTGAACTGAGAACTGTGAACTGTGAACTGTGAACTGTGAACTGTGAAGTATGAAATGAAGACAGTGAACTGTGAAATGTGAACTGTGACCTGCGAACTGGGAACTGTGAACTGTGAACTGTGAACTGTGAACTGTGAACTGTGATCTGTGAACAGTGAAGTGTGAACTGTGAACTGTGAACTGTGAACTGTGAACTGTGAACTGTGAACTGTGAACTGTGAACTGTGAACTGGAACTGTGAACTGTGAACTGTGAACTGTGAACTGTGAACTGTGAACTATGATCTGTGAACAGTGAACTGTGGACTGTGAACTGTGAACTGTGAAGTGTGAACTGTGAACTGTGAACTGTGAACTGTGAACTGTCAACTGTGAACTGAGACCTGTAAACTGAGAACTGTAAACTGTGAACAGTGAACTGTGAACTGTGAACTGTGAACTGTGAACAGTGAACTGTGGACTGTGAACTGTGAACTGTGAAGTGTGAACTGTGAACTGTGAACTGTCAACTGTGAACTGAGAACTGTAAACTGAGAACTGTAAACTGTGAACAGTGAACTGTGAACTGTGAACTGTGAACTGTGAACTGTGATCTGTGAACTGTGAACTGTGAACTGTGAACTGTGATCTGTGAACTGTGAACTGCGAACTGTGAAGTGTGAAATGAAGACTGTGAACTGTGATCTGTGGACTGTGAACTGTGAACTGTGAACTGTGAACTGTGATTTGTGAACAGTGAACTGTGGACTGTGAACTGTGAACTGTGAACTGTGAACTGTGATCTGTGAACTGTGAACTGCGAACTGTGAAGTGTGAACTGTGAAGTGTGAACTGTGAAGTGTGAACTGTGAACTGTGAACTGTGAACTGTGAACTGTGAACTGTGAACTGTGAACTGTGAACTGTGAACTGTGAACTGTGATCTGTGAACAGTGAAGTGTGAACTGTGAACTGTGAACTGTGAACTGTGAACTGGAACTGTGAACTGTGAACTGTGAAGTGTGAACTGTGAACTGTGAACTGTGAACTGTGAACTGTGAACTGTGAACTGTGAACTGTGAACTGAGAACTGTAAACTGAGAACTGTAAACTGAGAACTGTAAACTGTGAACAGTGAACTGTGAACTGTGAACTGTGAACTGTGAACTGTGAACTGTGATCTGTGAACTGTGAACTGCGAACTGTGATGTGTGAAATGAAGACTGTGAACTGTGAACTGTGATCTGTGAACTGTGAACTGCGAACTGTGAATTGTGAAATGAAGACTGTGAACTGTGAACTGTGAACTGTGAACTGCGAACTGTGAATTGTGAAATGAAGACTGTGAACTGTGATCTGTGAACTGTGAACTGTGAACTGTGAACTGTGAAAACTGAATTGTGAAATAAAGTCTGTGAACTGTGAACTGTGATCTGTGAACTGAGAACTGTGAACTGTGAACAGTGGGCTGTGAACTGTGACCTGTGAACTGTGAACTGCAAACTGTGAAGTATGAAATGAAGACAGTGAACTGTGAAATGTGAACTGTGACCTGCGAACTGGGAACTGTGAACTGTGAACTGTGGACTGTGAACTGTGAACTGTGAACTGTGACGTGTGAACTGTGAACTGTGAACTGTGAACTGTCAACTGTGAACTGAGAACTGTAAACTGAGAACTGTAAACTGTGAACTGTCAACTGTGATCTGTGAACTGTGAACTGCGAACTGTGAAGTGTGAAATGAAGACTGTGATCTGTGAACTGTGATCTGTGAACAGTGAACTGTGGACTGTGAACTGTGAACTGTGAACTGTGAACTGTGACCTGTGACCTGTGAACTGTGAACTGTGAACTGTGAACTGTGAACTGTGAACTGTGAACTGTGAACTGTGAACTGTGAACTGCGAACTGTGAAGTGTGAAATAAAGTCTGTGAACTGTGAACTGTGAACTGCGAACTGTGAATTGTGAAATGAAGACTGTGAACTGTGATCTGTGAACTGTGAACTGTGAACTGTGAACTGTGAAAACTGAATTGTGAAATAAAGTCTGTGAACTGTGAACTGTGATCTGTGAACTGAGAACTGTGAACTGTGAACAGTGGGCTGTGAACTGTGACCTGTGAACTGTGAACTGCGAACTGTGAAGTATGAAATGAAGACAGTGAACTGTGAAATGTGAACTGTGACCTGCGAACTGGGAACTGTGAACTGTGAACTGTGGACTGTGAACTGTGAACTGTGAACTGTGACGTGTGAACTGTGAACTGTGAACTGTGAACTGTCAACTGTGAACTGAGAACTGTAAACTGAGAACTGTAAACTGTGAACTGTCAACTGTGATCTGTGAACTGTGAACTGCGAACTGTGAAGTGTGAAATGAAGACTGTGATCTGTGAACTGTGATCTGTGAACAGTGAACTGTGGACTGTGAACTGTGAACTGTGAACTGTGAACTGTGACCTGTGACCTGTGAACTGTGAACTGTGAACTGTGAACTGTGAACTGTGAACTGTGAACTGTGAACTGTGAACTGTGAACTGCGAACTGTGAAGTGTGAAATAAAGTCTGTGAACTGTGATCTGTGGACTGTGAACTGTGAACTGTGAAGTTTGAACTGTGATTTGTGAACAGTGAACTGTGGACTGTGAACTGTGCACTGTGAAGTGTGAAGTGTGAAATGAAGACTGTGATCTGTGAACTGTGATCTGTGAACAGTGAACTGTGAACTGTGGACTGTGAACTGTGAACTGTGACCTGTGACCTGTGAACTGTGAACTGTGAACTGTGACCTGTGAACTGTGATCTGTGAACTGTGAACTGCGAACTGTGAATTGTGAAATGAAGACTGTGAACTGTGAACTGAGAACTGTGAACTGTGAACTGTGAACTGTGAACTGTGAAGTATGAAATGAAGACAGTGAACTGTGAAATGTGAACTGTGACCTGCGAACTGGGAACTGTGAACTGTGAACTGTGAACTGTGAACTGTGAACTGTGATCTGTGAACAGTGAAGTGTGAACTGTGAACTGTGAACTGTGAACTGTGAACTGTGAACTGTGAACTGGAACTGTGAACTGTGAACTGTGAACTGTGAACTGTGAACTGTGAACTATGATCTGTGAACAGTGAACTGTGGACTGTGAACTGTGAACTGTGAAGTGTGAACTGTGAACTGTGAACTGTGAACTGTGAACTGTCAACTGTGAACTGAGACCTGTAAACTGAGAACTGTAAACTGTGAACAGTGAACTGTGAACTGTGAACTGTGAACTGTGAACAGTGAACTGTGGACTGTGAACTGTGAACTGTGAAGTGTGAACTGTGAACTGTGAACTGTCAACTGTGAACTGAGAACTGTAAACTGAGAACTGTAAACTGTGAACAGTGAACTGTGAACTGTGAACTGTGAACTGTGAACTGTGATCTGTGAACTGTGAACTGCGAACTGTGAAGTGTGAACTGTGAAGTGTGAACTGTGAACTGTGAACTGTGAACTGTGAACTGTGAACTGTGAACTGTGATCTGTGAACAGTGAAGTGTGAACTGTGAACTGTGAACTGTGAACTGTGAACTGTGAACTGTGAACTGTGAACTGGAACTGTGAACTGTGAACTGTGAACTGTGAACTATGATCTGTGAACAGTGAACTGTGAACTGTGAACAGTGAACTGTGGACTGTGAACTGTGACCTGTGAAGTGTGAACTGTGAACTGCGAAGTGTGAACTGTGAACTGTGAACTGTGAACTGTGAACTGTGAACTGTGAACTGAGAACTGTAAACTGAGAACTGTAAACTGAGAACTGTAAACTGTGAACAGTGAACTGTGAACTGTGAACTGTGAACTGTGAACTGTGATCTGTGAACTGTGAACTGTGATCTGTGAACTGTGAACTGCGAACTGTGATGTGTGAAATGAAGACTGTGAACTGTGAACTATGATCTGTGAACAGTGAACTGTGGACTGTGAACTGTGAACTGTGAAGTGTGAACTGTGAACTGTGAACTGTGAACTGTGAACTGAGAACTGTAAACTGAGAACTGTAAACTGTGAACAGTGAACTGTGAACTGTGAACTGTGAACAGTGAACTGTGGACTGTGAACTGTGACCTGTGAAGTGTGAACTGTGAACTGTGAACTGTGAAGTGTGAACTGTGAACTGTGAACTGTGAACTGTGAACTGTGAACTGTGAACTGTGAACTGTGAACTGTGAACTGAGAACTGTAAACTGAGAACTGTAAACTGAGAACTGTAAACTGTGAACAGTGAACTGTGAACTGTGAACTGTGAACTGTGAACTGTGAACTGTGATCTGTGAACTGTGAACTGCGAACTGTGATGTGTGAAATGAAGACTGTGAACTGTGAACTGTGATCTGTGAACTGCGAACTGCGAACTGTGAATTGTGAAATGAAGACTGTGAACTGTGAACTGTGAACTGTGAACTGCGAACTGTGAATTGTGAAATGAAGACTGTGAACTGTGATCTGTGAACTGTGAACTGTGAACTGTGAACTGTGAACTGTGAACTGTGAAAACTGAATTGTGAAATAAAGTCTGTGAACTGTGAACTGTGATCTGTGAACTGAGAACTGTGAACTGTGAACAGTGGGCTGTGAACTGTGACCTGTGAACTGTGAACTGCGAACTGTGAAGTATGAAATGAAGACAGTGAACTGTGAAATGTGAACTGTGACCTGCGAACTGGGAACTGTGAACTGTGAACTGTGGACTGTGAACTGTGAACTGTGAACTGTGACGTGTGAACTGTGAACTGTGAACTGTCAACTGTGAACTGAGAACTGTAAACTGAGAACTGTAAACTGTGAACTGTCAACTGTGATCTGTGAACTGTGAACTGCGAACTGTGAAGTGTGAAATGAAGACTGTGATCTGTGAACTGTGATCTGTGAACAGTGAACTGTGGACTGTGAACTGTGAACTGTGAACTGTGACCTGTGACCTGTGAACTGTGAACTGTGAACTGTGAACTGTGAACTGTGAACTGTGAACTGTGAACTGTGAACTGTGAACTGCGAACTGTGAAGTGTGAAATAAAGTCTGTGAACTGTGATCTGTGGACTGTGAACTGTGAACTGTGAAGTTTGAACTGTGATTTGTGAACAGTGAACTGTGGACTGTGAACTGTGCACTGTGAAGTGTGAAGTGTGAAATGAAGACTGTGATCTGTGAACTGTGATCTGTGAACAGTGAACTGTGAACTGTGGACTGTGAACTGTGAACTGTGACCTGTGACCTGTGAACTGTGAACTGTGAACTGTGACCTGTGAACTGTGAACTGTGAACTGTGAACTGTGAACTGTGAACTGCGAACTGTGATCTGTGAACTGTGAACTGCGAACTGTGAATTGTGAAATGAAGACTGTGAACTGTGAACTGTGAACTGCGAACTGTGAATTGTGAAATGAAGACTGTGAACTGTGATCTGTGAACTGTGAACTGTGAACTGTGAAAACTGAATTGTGAAATAAAGTCTGTGAACTGTGAACTGTGATCTGTGAACTGAGAACTGTGAACTGTGAACAGTGGGCTGTGAACTGTGACCTGTGAACTGTGAACTGCGAACTGTGAAGTATGAAATGAAGACAGTGAACTGTGAAATGTGAACTGTGACCTGCGAACTGGGAACTGTGAACTGTGAACTGTGGACTGTGAACTGTGAACTGTGAACTGTGACGTGTGAACTGTGAACTGTGAACTGTCAACTGTGAACTGAGAACTGTAAACTGAGAACTGTAAACTGTGAACTGTCAACTGTGATCTGTGAACTGTGAACTGCGAACTGTGAAGTGTGAAATGAAGACTGTGATCTGTGAACTGTGATCTGTGAACAGTGAACTGTGGACTGTGAACTGTGAACTGTGACCTGTGAACTGTGAACTGTGAACTGTGAACTGTGAACTGTGAACTGTGAACTGTGAACTGTGAACTGTGAACTGTGAACTGTGAACTGCGAACTGTGAAGTGTGAAATAAAGTCTGTGAACTGTGATCTGTGGACTGTGAACTGTGAACTGTGAAGTGTGAACTGTGATTTGTGAACAGTGAACTGTGGACTGTGAACTGTGCACTGTGAAGTGTGAAGTGTGAAATGAAGACTGTGATCTGTGAACTGTGATCTGTGAACAGTGAACTGTGAACTGTGGACTGTGGACTGTGAACTGTGAACTGTGACCTGTGACCTGTGAACTGTGAACTGTGACCTGTGAACTGTGAACTGTGAACTGTGAACTGTGAACTGCGAACTGTGACCTGTGAACTGTGAACTGCGAACTGTGAATTGTGAAATGAAGACTGTGAACTGTGAACCTGGAACTGTGAACTGTGAACTGTGTACAGTGAACAGTGAACTGTGAACTGTGAACTGTGAACTGTGAACTGTGAACTGTGAACTGTGAACTGTGAATTGTGAACAGTGAACTGTGGACTGTGAACTGTGAACGGTGAACTGTGAACTGCGAACTGTGAAGTATGATATGAAGACAGTGAACTGTGAAGTATGAAATGAAGACAGTGAACTGTGAAATGTGAACTGTGACCTGCGAACTGGGAACTGTGAACTGTGAACTGTGAACTGTGAACTGTGAACTGTGATCTGTGAACAGTGAAGTGTGAACTGTGAACTGTGAACTGTGAACTGTGAACTGTGAACTGTGAACTGGAACTGTGAACTGTGAACTGTGAACAATGAACTGTGAACTGTGAACTATGATCTGTGAACAGTGAACTGCGGACTGTCAACTGTGAACTGTGAACTGTGAAAACTGAATTGTGAAATAAAGTCTGTGAACTGTGATCTGTGAACTGTGATCTGTGAACTGTGAACTGCGAACTGTGAATTGTGAAATGAAGACTGTGAACTGTGAACTGTGAACTGTGAACTGTGAACTGTGAAGTATGAAATGAAGACAGTGAACTGTGAAATGTGAACTGTGACCTGCGAACTGGGAACTGTGAACTGTGAACTGTGAACTGTGAACTGTGAACTGTGAACTGTGAACTGTGAACTATGATCTGTGAACAGTGAACTGTGGACTGTGAACTGTGAACTGTGAAGTGTGAACTGTGAACTGTCAACTGTGAACTGAGAACTGTAAACTGAGAACTGTAAACTGTGAACAGTGAACTGTGAACTGTGAACTGTGAACAGTGAACTGTGGACTGTGAACTGTGAACTGTGAAGTGTGAACTGTGAACTGTGAACTGTGAACTGTGAACTGTGATCTGTGAACAGTGAAGTGTGAACTGTGAACTGTGAACTGTGAACTGAGAACTGTAAACTGAGAACTGTAAACTGAGAACTGTAAACTGTGAACAGTGAACTGTGAACTGTGAACTGTGAACTGTGAACTGTGATCTGTGAACTGTGAACTGTGATCTGTGAACTGTGAACTGCGAACTGTGAAGTGTGAAATGAAGACTGTGAACTGTGAACTGTGATCTGTGAACTGTGAACTGCGAACTGTGAATTGTGAAATGAAGACTGTGAACTGTGAACTGTGAACTGTGAACTGCGAACTGTGAATTGTGAAATGAAGACTGTGAACTGTGAACTGTGCCCTGTGAAGACTGAAGTGTGAAATGAAGACTGTGAACTGTGATCTGTGAACTGTGAACTGAGAACTGTGAAAACTGAATTGTGAAATAAAGTCTGTGAACTGTGAACTGTGATCTGTGAACTGAGAACTGTGAACTGTGAACAGTGGGCTGTGAACTGTGACCTGTGAACTGTGAACTGCGAACTGTGAAGTATGAAATGAAGACAGTGAACTGTGAAATGTGAACTGTGACCTGCGAACTGGGAACTGTGAACTGTGAACTGTGGACTGTGAACTGTGAACTGTGAACTGTGACGTGTGAACTGTGAACTGTGAACTGTCAACTGTGAACTGAGAACTGTAAACTGAGAACTGTAAACTGTGAACTGTCAACTGTGATCTGTGAACTGTGAACTGCGAACTGTGAAGTGTGAAATGAAGACTGTGATCTGTGATCTGTGAACAGTGAACTGTGGACTGTGAACTGTGAACTGTGACCTGTGAACTGTGAACTGTGAACTGTGAACTGTGAAGTGTGAACTGTGATTTGTGAACAGTGAACTGTGGACTGTGAACTGTGCACTGTGAAGTGTGAAGTGTGAAATGAAGACTGTGATCTGTGAACTGTGATCTGTGAACAGTGAACTGTGAACTGTGGACTGTGAACTGTGAACTGTGAACTGTGACCTGTGACCTGTGAACTGTGAACTGTGACCTGTGAACTGTGAACTGTGAACTGTGAACTGTGAACTGCGAACTGTGACCTGTGAACTGTGAACTGCGAACTGTGAATTGTGAAATGAAGACTGTGAACTATGAACCTGGAACTGTGAACTGTGAACTGTGAACAGTGAACAGTGAACTGTGAACTGTGAACTGTGAACTGTGAACTGTGAACTGTGAACTGTGAACTGTGAACTGTGAACTGTGAATTGTGAACAGTGAACTGTGAAGTGTGAAATGAAGACTGTGATCTGTGAACTGTGATCTGTGAACAGTGATCTGTGGACTGTGAACTGTGAACTGTGAAGTGTGAACTGTGATTTGTGAACAGTGAACTGTGGACTGTGAACTGTGAACTGTGAACTGTGAACTGTGAACTGTGAACTGTGAAAACTGAATTGTGAAATAAAGTCTGTGAACTGTGATCTGTGAACTGTGATCTGTGAACTGTGAACTGCGAACTGTGAATTGTGAAATGAAGACTGTGAACTGTGAACTGTGAACTGTGAACTGTGAACTGTGAAGTATGAAATGAAGACAGTGAACTGTGAAATGTGAACTGTGACCTGCGAACTGGGAACTGTGAACTGTGAACTGTGAACTGTGAACTGTGATCTGTGAACAGTGAAGTGTGAACTGTGAACTGTGAACTGTGAACTGTGATCTGTGAACTGTGAACTGGAACTGTGAACTGTGAACTGTGAACTGTGAACTGTGAACTGTGAACTATGATCTGTGAACAGTGAACTGTGGACTGTGAACTGTGAACTGTGAAGTGTGAACTGTGAACTGTGAACTGTCAACTGTGAACTGAGAACTGTAAACTGAGAACTGTAAACTGTGAACAGTGAACTGTGAACTGTGAACTGTGAACAGTGAACTGTGGACTGTGAACTGTGAACTGTGAAGTGTGAACTGTGAACTGTGAACTGTCAACTGTGAACTGAGAACTGTAAACTGTGAACAGTGAACTGTGAACTGTGAACTGTGAACTGTGAACTGTGATCTGTGAACTGTGAACTGCGAACTGTGAAGTGTGAAATGAAGACTGTGAACTGTGATCTGTGGACTGTGAACTGTGAACTGTGAACTGTGAACAGTGAACAGTGAACAGTGAACTGTGAACTGTGAACTGTGAACTGTGAATTGTGAACAGTGAACAGTGAACTGTGGACTGTGAACTGTGAACTGTGAACTGTGAAGTGTGAACTGTCAACTGTGAACTGAGAACTGTAAACTGAGAACTGTAAACTGTGAACAGTGAACTGTGAACTGTGAACTGTGAACTGCGAACTGTGAAGTATGAAATGAAGACAGTGAACTGTGAGATGTGAACTGTGACCTGCGAACTGGGAACTGTGAACTGTGAACTGTGAACTGTGAACTGTGAACTGTGAACTGTGAACTGTGAACTGTGAACTGTGAACTGTGAACTGTGAACTGTGAACTGTGAACTGTGAACTGTGAACTGTGAACTGTGAACTGTGAACTGTGAACTGTGAACTGTGAACTGTGAACTGTGAACTGTGAACTGTGAACTGTGAACTGTGAACTGTGAACTGTGAACTGTGAACTGTGAACTGTGAACTGTGAACTGTGAACTGTGAACTGTGAACTGTGAACTGTGAACTGTGAACTGTGAACTGTGAACTGTGAACTGTGAACTGTGAACTGTGAACTGTGAACTGTGAACTGTGAACTGTGAACTGTGAACTGTGAACTGTGAACTGTGAACTGTGAACTGTGAACTGTGAACTGTGAACTGTGAACTGTGAACTGTGAACTGTGAACTGTGAACTGTGAACTGTGAACTGTGAACTGTGAACTGTGAACTGTGAACTGTGAACTGTGAACTGTGAACTGTGAACTGTGAACTGTGAACTGTGAACTGTGAACTGTGAACTGTGAACTGTGAACTGTGAACTGTGAACTGTGAACTGTGAACTGTGAACTGTGAACTGTGAACTGTGAACTGTGAACTGTGAACTGTGAACTGTGAACTGTGAACTGTGAACTGTGAACTGTGAACTGTGAACTGTGAACTGTGAACTGTGAACTGTGAACTGTGAACTGTGAACTGTGAACTGTGAACTGTGAACTGTGAACTGTGAACTGTGAACTGTGAACTGTGAACTGTGAACTGTGAACTGTGAACTGTGAACTGTGAACTGTGAACTGTGAACTGTGAACTGTGAACTGTGAACTGTGAACTGTGAACTGTGAACTGTGAACTGTGAACTGTGAACTGTGAACTGTGAACTGTGAACTGTGAACTGTGAACTGTGAAGTGTGAACTGTGAAGTGTGAAGTGTGAAGTGTGAACTGTGAACAGTGAAGTGTGAACTGTGAACTGTGAACTGTGAACTGTGAACTGGAACTGTGAACTGTGAACTGTGAACTGTGAACTGTGAACTGTGAACTGTGAACTGTGAACTGTGAATTGTGAACAGTGAACAGTGAACTGTGAACTGTGAACTGTGAAGTGTGAACTGTCAACTGTGAACTGAGAACTGTAAACTGAGAACTGTAAACTGTGAACAGTGAACTGTGAACTGTGAACTGTGAACTGCGAACTGTGAAGTATGAAATGAAGACAGTGAACTGTGCAATGTGAACTGTGACCTGCGAACTGGGAACTGTGAACTGTGAACTGTGAACTGTGAACTGTGAACTGTGAACTGTGAACTGTGAACTGTGAACTGTGAACTGTGAACTGTGAACTGTGAACTGTGGACTGTGAACTGTGAACTGTGAACTGTGAACTGTGAACTGTGAAGTGTGAACTGTCAACTGTGAACTGTCAACTGTGAACTGAGAACTGTAAACTGAGAATTGTAAACTGTGAACAGTGAACTGTGAACTGTGAGCTGTGAACTGTGAACTGTGAACTGTGAACTGTGAACTGTGAACTGTGAACTGTGAACTGTGAAGTGTGAAATAAAGTCTGTGAACTGTGATCTGTGGACTGTGAACTGTGAACTGTGAAGTGTGAACTGTGATTTGTGAACAGTGAACTGTGGACTGTGAACTGTGCACTGTGAAGTGTGAAGTGTGAAATGAAGACTGTGATCTGTGAACTGTGATCTGTGAACAGTGAACTGTGGACTGTGAACTGTGAACTGTGAACTGTGAACAATGAACTGTGAACTGTGAACTATGATCTGTGAACAGTGAACTGCGGACTGTCAACTGTGAACTGTGAACTGTGAAAACTGAATTGTGAAATAAAGTCTGTGAACTGTGATCTGTGAACTGTGATCTGTGAACTGTGAACTGCGAACTGTGAATTGTGAAATGAAGACTGTGAACTGTGAACTGTGAACTGTGAAGTATGAAATGAAGACAGTGAACTGTGAAATGTGAACTGTGACCTGCGAACTGGGAACTGTGAACTGTGAACTGTGAACTGTGAACTGTGAACTGTGATCTGTGAACAGTGAAGTGTGAACTGTGAACTGTGAACTGTGATCTGTGAACTGTGAACTGGAACTGTGAACTGAGAACTGTGAACTGTGAACTGTGAACTGTGAACTGTGAACTGTGAACTATGATCTGTGAACAGTGAACTGTGGACTGTGAACTGTGAACTGTGAAGTGTGAACTGTGAACTGTGAACTGTCAACTGTGAACTGAGAACTGTAAACTGAGAACTGTAAACTGTGAACAGTGAACTGTGAACTGTGAACTGTGAACAGTGAACTGTGAACAGTGAACTGTGGACTGTGAACTGTGAACTGTGAACTGTGAAGTGTGAACTGTGAACTGTGAACTGTGAACTGTGAACTGTGATCTGTGAACAGTGAAGTGTGAACTGTGAACTGTGAACTGTGAACTGAGAACTGTAAACTGAGAACTGTAAACTGAGAACTGCAAACTGTGAACAGTGAACTGTGAACTGTGAACTGTGAACTGTGAACTGTGAACTGTGATCTGTGAACTGTGAACTGTGATCTGTGAACTGTGAACTGCGAACTGTGAAGTGTGAAATGAAGACTGTGAACTGTGAACTGTGATCTGTGAACTGTGAACTGCGAACTGTGAATTGTGAAATGAAGACTGTGAACTGTGAACTGTGAACTGTGAACTGCGAACTGTGAATTGTGAAATGAAGACTGTGAACTGTGAACTGTGCCCTGTGAAGACTGAAGTGTGAAATGAAGACTGTGAACTGTGATCTGTGAACTGTGAACTGTGAACTGTGAAAACTGAATTGTGAAATAAAGTCTGTGAACTGTGAACTGTGATCTGTGAACTGAGAACTGTGAACTGTGAACAGTGGGCTGTGAACTGTGACCTGTGAACTGTGAACTGCGAACTGTGAAGTATGAAATGAAGACAGTGAACTGTGAAATGTGAACTGTGACCTGCGAACTGGGAACTGTGAACTGTGAACTGTGGACTGTGAACTGTGAACTGTGAACTGTGACGTGTGAACTGTGAACTGTGAACTGTCAACTGTGAACTGAGAACTGTAAACTGAGAACTGTAAACTGTGAACTGTCAACTGTGATCTGTGAACTGTGAACTGCGAACTGTGAAGTGTGAAATGAAGACTGTGATCTGTGAACTGTGATCTGTGAACAGTGAACTTTGGACTGTGAACTGTGAACTGTGACCTGTGAACTGTGAACTGTGAACTGTGAACTGTGAACTGTGAACTGTGAACTGCGAACTGTGAAGTGTGAAATAAAGTCTGTGAACTGTGATCTGTGGACTGTGAACTGTGAACTGTGAAGTGTGAACTGTGATTTGTGAACAGTGAACTGTGGACTGTGAACTGTGCACTGTGAAGTGTGAAGTGTGAAATGAAGACTGTGATCTGTGAACTGTGATCTGTGAACAGTGAACTGTGAACTGTGGACTGTGAACTGTGAACTGTGAACTGTGACCTGTGACCTGTGAACTGTGAACTGTGACCTGTGAACTGTGAACTGTGAACTGTGAACTGTGAACTGCGAACTGTGACCTGTGAACTGTGAACTGCGAACTGTGAATTGTGAAATGAAGACTGTGAACTGTGAACCTGGAACTGTGAACTGTGAACTGTGAACAGTGAACAGTGAACTGTGAACTGTGAACTGTGAACTGCGAACTGTGAAGTGTGAAATAAAGTCTGTGAACTGTGATCTGTGGACTGTGAACTGTGAACTGTGAAGTGTGAACTGTGATTTGTGAACAGTGAACTGTGGACTGTGAACTGTGCACTGTGAAGTGTGAAGTGTGAAATGAAGACTGTGATCTGTGAACTGTGATCTGTGAACAGTGAACTGTGAACTGTGGACTGTGAACTGTGAACTGTGAACTGTGACCTGTGACCTGTGAACTGTGAACTGTGACCTGTGAACTGTGAACTGTGAACTGTGAACTGTGAACTGCGAACTGTGACCTGTGAACTGTGAACTGCGAACTGTGAATTGTGAAATGAAGACTGTGAACTGTGAACCTGGAACTGTGAACTGTGAACTGTGAACAGTGAACAGTGAACTGTGAACTGTGAACTGTGAACTGTGAACTGTGAACTGTGAACTGTGAACTGTGAACTGTGAACTGTGAACTGTGAACTGTGAACTGTGAGCTGTGAACAGTGAAGTGTGAACTGTGAACTGTGAACTGTGAACTGTGATCTGTGAACTGTGAACTGGAACTGTGAACTGTGAACTGTGAACTGTGAACTGTGAACTGTGAACTGTGAACTATGATCTGTGAACAGTGAACTGTGGACTGTGAACTGTGAACTGTGAAGTGTGAACTGTGAACTGTGAACTGTGAACTGTGAACTGTGAACTGTCAACTGTGAACTGAGACCTGTAAACTGAGAACTGTAAACTGTGAACAGTGAACTGTGAACTGTGAACTGTGAACTGTGAACAGTGAACTGTGGACTGTGAACTGTGAACTGTGAAGTGTGAACTGTGAACTGTGAACTGTCAACTGTGAACTGAGAACTGTAAACTGAGAACTGTAAACTGTGAACAGTGAACTGTGAACTGTGAACTGTGAACTGTGAACTGTGATCTGTGAACTGTGAACTGCGAACTGTGAAGTGTGAACTGTGAAGTGTGAACTGTGAACTGTGAACTGTGAACTGTGAACTGTGAACTGTGAACTGTGATCTGTGAACAGTGAAGTGTGAACTGTGAACTGTGAACTGTGAACTGTGAACTGTGAACTGTGAACTGGAACTGTGAACTGTGAACTGTGAACTGTGAACTATGATCTGTGAACAGTGAACTGTGAACTGTGAACAGTGAACTGTGGACTGTGAACTGTGACCTGTGAAGTGTGAACTGTGAACTGCGAAGTGTGAACTGTGAACTGTGAACTGTGAACTGTGAACTGTGAACTGTGAACTGAGAACTGTAAACTGAGAACTGTAAACTGTGAACAGTGAACTGTGAACTGTGAACTGTGAACTGTGAACTGTGATCTGTGAACTGTGAACTGTGATCTGTGAACTGTGAACTGCGAACTGTGATGTGTGAAATGAAGACTGTGAACTGTGAACTATGATCTGTGAACAGTGAACTGTGGACTGTGAACTGTGAACTGTGAAGTGTGAACTGTGAACTGTGAACTGTGAACTGTGAACTGAGAACTGTAAACTGAGAACTGTAAACTGTGAACAGTGAACTGTGAACTGTGAACTGTGAACAGTGAACTGTGGACTGTGAACTGTGACCTGTGAAGTGTGAACTGTGAACTGTGAAGTGTGAACTGTGAACTGTGAACTGTGAACTGTGAACTGTGAACTGTGAACTGTGAACTGTGAACTGTGAACTGAGAACTGTAAACTGAGAACTGTAAACTGTGAACAGTGAACTGTGAACTGTGAACTGTGAACTGTGAACTGTGATCTGTGAACTGTGAACTGCGAACTGTGATGTGTGAAATGAAGACTGTGAACTGTGAACTGTGATCTGTGAACTGCGAACTGCGAACTGTGAATTGTGAAATGAAGACTGTGAACTGTGAACTGTGAACTGTGAACTGCGAACTGTGAATTGTGAAATGAAGACTGTGAACTGTGATCTGTGAACTGTGAACTGTGAACTGTGAAAACTGAATTGTGAAATAAAGTCTGTGAACTGTGAACTGTGATCTGTGAACTGAGAACTGTGAACTGTGAACAGTGGGCTGTGAACTGTGACCTGTGAACTGTGAACTGCGAACTGTGAAGTATGAAATGAAGACAGTGAACTGTGAAATGTGAACTGTGACCTGCGAACTGGGAACTGTGAACTGTGAACTGTGGACTGTGAACTGTGAACTGTGAACTGTGACGTGTGAACTGTGAACTGTGAACTGTCAACTGTGAACTGAGAACTGTAAACTGAGAACTGTAAACTGTGAACTGTCAACTGTGATCTGTGAACTGTGAACTGCGAACTGTGAAGTGTGAAATGAAGACTGTGATCTGTGAACTGTGATCTGTGAACAGTGAACTGTGGACTGTGAACTGTGAACTGTGAACTGTGACCTGTGAACTGTGAACTGTGAACTGTGAACTGTGAACTGTGAACTGTGAACTGTGAACTGTGAACTGTGAACTGTGAACTGTGAACTGTGAACTGTGAACTGTGAACTGTGAACTGTGAACTGTGAACTGTGAACTGTGAACTGTGAACTGTGAACTGTGAACTGTGAACTGTGAACTGTGGACTGTGAACTGTGAACTGTGAACTGTGACCTGTGACCTGTGAACTGTGAACTGTGACCTGTGAACTGTGAACTGTGAACTGTGAACTGTGAACTGCGAACTGTGACCTGTGAACTGTGAACTGCGAACTGTGAATTGTGAAATGAAGACTGTGAACTGTGAACCTGGAACTGTGAACTGTGAACTGTGAACAGTGAACAGTGAACTGTGAACTGTGAACTGTGAACTGTGAACTGTGAACTGTGAACTGTGAACTGTGAACTGTGAACTGTGAACTGTGAACTGTGAACTGTGAACTGTGAACTGTGAACTGTGAACTGTGAACTGTGAACTGTGAACTGTGAACTGTGAACTGTGAACTGTGAACTGTGAACTGTGAACTGTGAACTGTGAACTGTGAACTGTGAACTGTGAACTGTGAACTGTGAACTGTGAACTGTGAACTGTGAACTGTGAACTGTGAACTGTGAACTGTGAACTGTGAACTGTGAACTGTGAACTGTGAACTGTGAACTGTGAACTGTGAACTGTGAACTGTGAACTGTGAACTGTGAACTGTGAACTGTGAACTGTGAACTGTGAACTGTGAACTGTGAACTGTGAACTGTGAACTGTGAACTGTGAACTGTGAACTGTGAACTGTGAACTGTGAACTGTGAACTGTGAACTGTGAACTGTGAACTGTGAACTGTGAACTGTGAAGTGTGAACTGTGAAGTGTGAACTGTGAAGTGTGAAGTGTGAACTGTGAAGTGTGAACTGTGAACTGTGAACAGTGAAGTGTGAACTGTGAACTGTGAACTGTGAACTGTGAACTGTGAACTGTGAACTGGAACTGTGAACTGTGAACTGTGAACTGTGAACTGTGAACTGTGAATTGTGAACAGTGAACAGTGAACTGTGAACTGTGAACTGTGAACTGTGAACTGTGAAGTGTGAACTGTCAACTGTGAACTGAGAACTGTAAACTGAGAACTGTAAACTGTGAACAGTGAACTGTGAACTGTGAACTGTGAACTGCGAACTGTGAAGTATGAAATGAAGACAGTGAACTGTGCAATGTGAACTGTGACCTGCGAACTGGGAACTGTGAACTGTGAACTGTGAACTGTGAACTGTGAACTGTGAACTGTGAACTGTGAACTGTGAACTGTGAACTGTGAACTGTGAACTGTGAACTGTGAACTGTGAACTGTGAACTGTGAACTGTGAACTGTGAACTGTGAACTGTGAACTGTGAACTGTGAACTGTGAACTGTGGACTGTGAACTGTGAACTGTGAACTGTGAACTGTGAACTGTGAAGTGTGAACTGTCAACTGTGAACTGTCAACTGTGAACTGAGAACTGTAAACTGAGAATTGTAAACTGTGAACAGTGAACTGTGAACTGTGAGCTGTGAACTGTGAACTGTGAACTGTGAACTGTGAACTGTGAACTGTGAACTGTGAACTGTGAACTGTGAAGTGTGAAATAAAGTCTGTGAACTGTGATCTGTGGACTGTGAACTGTGAACTGTGAAGTGTGAACTGTGATTTGTGAACAGTGAACTGTGGACTGTGAACTGTGCACTGTGAAGTGTGAAGTGTGAAATGAAGACTGTGATCTGTGAACTGTGATCTGTGAACAGTGAACTGTGGACTGTGAACTGTGAACTGTGAACTGTGAACAATGAACTGTGAACTGTGAACTATGATCTGTGAACAGTGAACTGCGGACTGTCAACTGTGAACTGTGAACTGTGAAAACTGAATTGTGAAATAAAGTCTGTGAACTGTGATCTGTGAACTGTGATCTGTGAACTGTGAACTGCGAACTGTGAATTGTGAAATGAAGACTGTGAACTGTGAACTGTGAACTGTGAACTGTGAACTGTGAACTGTGAAGTATGAAATGAAGACAGTGAACTGTGAAATGTGAACTGTGACCTGCGAACTGGGAACTGTGAACTGTGAACTGTGAACTGTGAACTGTGAACTGTGAACTGTGATCTGTGAACAGTGAAGTGTGAACTGTGAACTGTGAACTGTGATCTGTGAACTGTGAACTGGAACTGTGAACTGTGAACTGTGAACTGTGAACTGTGAACTGTGAACTGTGAACTGTGAACTATGATCTGTGAACAGTGAACTGTGGACTGTGAACTGTGAACTGTGAAGTGTGAACTGTGAACTGTGAACTGTCAACTGTGAACTGAGAACTGTAAACTGAGAACTGTAAACTGTGAACAGTGAACTGTGAACTGTGAACTGTGAACAGTGAACTGTGGACTGTGAACTGTGAACTGTGAACTGTGAAGTGTGAACTGTGAACTGTGAACTGTGAACTGTGAACTGTGATCTGTGAACAGTGAAGTGTGAACTGTGAACTGTGAACTGTGAACTGAGAACTGTAAACTGAGAACTGTAAACTGAGAACTGCAAACTGTGAACAGTGAACTGTGAACTGTGAACTGTGAACTGTGAACTGTGATCTGTGAACTGTGAACTGTGATCTGTGAACTGTGAACTGCGAACTGTGAAGTGTGAAATGAAGACTGTGAACTGTGAACTGTGATCTGTGAACTGTGAACTGCGAACTGTGAATTGTGAAATGAAGACTGTGAACTGTGAACTGTGAACTGTGAACTGCGAACTGTGAATTGTGAAATGAAGACTGTGAACTGTGAACTGTGCCCTGTGAAGACTGAAGTGTGAAATGAAGACTGTGAACTGTGATCTGTGAACTGTGAACTGTGAACTGTGAAAACTGAATTGTGAAATAAAGTCTGTGAACTGTGAACTGTGATCTGTGAACTGAGAACTGTGAACTGTGAACAGTGGGCTGTGAACTGTGACCTGTGAACTGTGAACTGCGAACTGTGAAGTATGAAATGAAGACAGTGAACTGTGAAATGTGAACTGTGACCTGCGAACTGGGAACTGTGAACTGTGAACTGTGGACTGTGAACTGTGAACTGTGAACTGTGACGTGTGAACTGTGAACTGTGAACTGTCAACTGTGAACTGAGAACTGTAAACTGAGAACTGTAAACTGTGAACTGTCAACTGTGATCTGTGAACTGTGAACTGCGAACTGTGAAGTGTGAAATGAAGACTGTGATCTGTGAACTGTGATCTGTGAACAGTGAACTGTGGACTGTGAACTGTGAACTGTGACCTGTGAACTGTGAACTGTGAACTGTGAACTGTGAACTGTGAACTGTGAACTGCGAACTGTGAAGTGTGAAATAAAGTCTGTGAACTGTGATCTGTGGACTGTGAACTGTGAACTGTGAAGTGTGAACTGTGATTTGTGAACAGTGAACTGTGGACTGTGAACTGTGCACTGTGAAGTGTGAAGTGTGAAATGAAGACTGTGATCTGTGAACTGTGATCTGTGAACAGTGAACTGTGAACTGTGGACTGTGAACTGTGAACTGTGAACTGTGACCTGTGACCTGTGAACTGTGAACTGTGACCTGTGAACTGTGAACTGTGAACTGTGAACTGTGAACTGCGAACTGTGACCTGTGAACTGTGAACTGCGAACTGTGAATTGTAAAATGAAGACTGTGAACTGTGAACCTGGAACTGTGAACTGTGAACTGTGAACAGTGAACAGTGAACTGTGAACTGTGAACTGTGAACTGTGAACTGTGAACTGTGAACTGTGAACTGTGAACTGTGAACTGTGAACTGTGAACTGTGAACTGTGAACTGTGAACTGTGATCTGTGAACAGTGAAGTGTGAACTGTGAACTGTGAACTGTGAACTGTGATCTGTGAACTGTGAACTGGAACTGTGAACTGTGAACTGTGAACTGTGAACTGTGAACTGTGAACTATGATCTGTGAACAGTGAACTGTGGACTGTGAACTGTGAACTGTGAAGTGTGAACTGTGAACTGTGAACTGTGAACTGTCAACTGTGAACTGAGACCTGTAAACTGAGAACTGTAAACTGTGAACAGTGAACTGTGAACTGTGAACTGTGAACTGTGAACTGTGAACAGTGAACTGTGGACTGTGAACTGTGAACTGTGAAGTGTGAACTGTGAACTGTGAACTGTCAACTGTGAACTGAGAACTGTAAACTGAGAACTGTAAACTGTGAACAGTGAACTGTGAACTGTGAACTGTGAACTGTGAACTGTGATCTGTGAACTGTGAACTGCAAACTGTGAAGTGTGAACTGTGAAGTGTGAACTGTGAACTGTGAACTGTGAACTGTGAACTGTGAACTGTGAACTGTGAACTGTGAACTGTGAACTGTGATCTGTGAACAGTGAAGTGTGAACTGTGAACTGTGAACTGTGAACTGTGAACTGTGAACTGGAACTGTGAACTGTGAACTGTGAACTATGATCTGTGAACAGTGAACTGTGAACTGTGAACAGTGAACTGTGGACTGTGAACTGTGACCTGTGAAGTGTGAACTGTGAACTGCGAAGTGTGAACTGTGAACTGTGAACTGTGAACTGTGAACTGTGAACTGTGAACTGAGAACTGTAAACTGAGAACTGTAAACTGAGAACTGTAAACTGTGAACAGTGAACTGTGAACTGTGAACTGTGAACTGTGAACTGTGATCTGTGAACTGTGAACTGTGATCTGTGAACTGTGAACTGCGAACTGTGATGTGTGAAATGAAGACTGTGAACTGTGAACTATGATCTGTGAACAGTGAACTGTGGACTGTGAACTGTGAACTGTGAAGTGTGAACTGTGAACTGTGAACTGTGAACTGTGAACTGAGAACTGTAAACTGAGAACTGTAAACTGTGAACAGTGAACTGTGAACTGTGAACTGTGAACAGTGAACTGTGGACTGTGAACTGTGACCTGTGAAGTGTGAACTGTGAACTGTGAAGTGTGAACTGTGAACTGTGAACTGTGAACTGTGAACTGTGAACTGTGAACTGTGAACTGTGAACTGTGAACTGAGAACTGTAAACTGAGAACTGTAAACTGTGAACAGTGAACTGTGAACTGTGAACTGTGAACTGTGAACTGTGATCTGTGAACTGTGAACTGCGAACTGTGATGTGTGAAATGAAGACTGTGAACTGTGAACTGTGATCTGTGAACTGCGAACTGCGAACTGTGAATTGTGAAATGAAGACTGTGAACTGTGAACTGTGAACTGTGAACTGCGAACTGTGAATTGTGAAATGAAGACTGTGAACTGTGATCTGTGAACTGTGAACTGTGAAAACTGAATTGTGAAATAAAGTCTGTGAACTGTGAACTGTGATCTGTGAACTGAGAACTGTGAACTGTGAACAGTGGGCTGTGAACTGTGACCTGTGAACTGTGAACTGCGAACTGTGAAGTATGAAATGAAGACAGTGAACTGTGAAATGTGAACTGTGACCTGCGAACTGGGAACTGTGAACTGTGAACTGTGGACTGTGAACTGTGAACTGTGAACTGTGACGTGTGAACTGTGAACTGTGAACTGTCAACTGTGAACTGAGAACTGTAAACTGAGAACTGTAAACTGTGAACTGTCAACTGTGATCTGTGAACTGTGAACTGCGAACTGTGAAGTGTGAAATGAAGACTGTGATCTGTGAACTGTGATCTGTGAACAGTGAACTGTGGACTGTGAACTGTGAACTGTGAACTGTGACCTGTGACCTGTGAACTGTGAACTGTGAACTGTGAACTGTGAACTGTGAACTGTGAACTGTGAACTGTGAACTGTGAACTGCGAACTGTGAAGTGTGAAATAAAGTCTGTGAACTGTGATCTGTGGACTGTGAACTGTGAACTGTGAAGTTTGAACTGTGATTTGTGAACAGTGAACTGTGGACTGTGAACTGTGCACTGTGAAGTGTGAAGTGTGAAATGAAGACTGTGATCTGTGAACTGTGATCTGTGAACAGTGAACTGTGAACTGTGGACTGTGAACTGTGAACTGTGACCTGTGACCTGTGAACTGTGAACTGTGAACTGTGACCTGTGAACTGTGAACTGTGAACTGCGAACTGTGATCTGTGAACTGTGAACTGCGAACTGTGAATTGTGAAATGAAGACTGTGAACTGTGAACTGTGAACTGTGAACTGCGAACTGTGAATTGTGAAATGAAGACTGTGAACTGTGATCTGTGAACTGTGAACTGTGAACTGTGAAAACTGAATTGTGAAATAAAGTCTGTGAACTGTGAACTGTGATCTGTGAACTGAGAACTGTGAACTGTGAACAGTGGGCTGTGAACTGTGACCTGTGAACTGTGAACTGCGAACTGTGAAGTATGAAATGAAGACAGTGAACTGTGAAATGTGAACTGTGACCTGCGAACTGGGAACTGTGAACTGTGAACTGTGGACTGTGAACTGTGAACTGTGAACTGTGACGTGTGAACTGTGAACTGTGAACTGTCAACTGTGAACTGAGAACTGTAAACTGAGAACTGTAAACTGTGAACTGTCAACTGTGATCTGTGAACTGTGAACTGCGAACTGTGAAGTGTGAAATGAAGACTGTGATCTGTGAACTGTGATCTGTGAACAGTGAACTGTGGACTGTGAACTGTGAACTGTGACCTGTGAACTGTGAACTGTGAACTGTGAACTGTGAACTGTGAACTGTGAACTGTGAACTGTGAACTGTGAACTGTGAACTGCGAACTGTGAAGTGTGAAATAAAGTCTGTGAACTGTGATCTGTGGACTGTGAACTGTGAACTGTGAAGTGTGAACTGTGATTTGTGAACAGTGAACTGTGGACTGTGAACTGTGCACTGTGAAGTGTGAAGTGTGAAATGAAGACTGTGATCTGTGAACTGTGATCTGTGAACAGTGAACTGTGAACTGTGGACTGTGAACTGTGAACTGTGACCTGTGACCTGTGAACTGTGAACTGTGACCTGTGAACTGTGAACTGTGAACTGTGAACTGTGAACTGCGAACTGTGACCTGTGAACTGTGAACTGCGAACTGTGAATTGTGAAATGAAGACTGTGAACTGTGAACCTGGAACTGTGAACTGTGAACTGTGTACAGTGAACAGTGAACTGTGAACTGTGAACTGTGAACTGTGAACTGTGAATTGTGAACAGTGAACTGTGGACTGTGAACTGTGAACGGTGAACTGTGAACTGCGAACTGTGAAGTATGAAATGAAGACAGTGAACTGTGAAGTATGAAATGAAGACAGTGAACTGTGAAATGTGAACTGTGACCTGCGAACTGGGAACTGTGAACTGTGAACTGTGAACTGTGAACTGTGAACTGTGAACTGTGAACTGTGAACTGTGATCTGTGAACAGTGAAGTGTGAACTGTGAACTGTGAACTGTGAACTGTGAACTGTGAACTGTGAACTGGAACTGTGAACTGTGAACTGTGAACAATGAACTGTGAACTGTGAACTATGATCTGTGAACAGTGAACTGCGGACTGTCAACTGTGAACTGTGAACTGTGAAAACTGAATTGTGAAATAAAGTCTGTGAACTGTGATCTGTGAACTGTGATCTGTGAACTGTGAACTGCGAACTGTGAATTGTGAAATGAAGACTGTGAACTGTGAACTGTGAACTGTGAACTGTGAACTGTGAAGTATGAAATGAAGACAGTGAACTGTGAAATGTGAACTGTGACCTGCGAACTGGGAACTGTGAACTGTGAACTGTGAACTGTGAACTGTGAACTGTGAACTGTGAACTATGATCTGTGAACAGTGAACTGTGGACTGTGAACTGTGAACTGTGAAGTGTGAACTGTGAACTGTCAACTGTGAACTGAGAACTGTAATCTGAGAACTGTAAACTGTGAACAGTGAACTGTGAACTGTGAACTGTGAACAGTGAACTGTGGACTGTGAACTGTGAACTGTGAAGTGTGAACTGTGAACTGTGAACTGTGAACTGTGAACTGTGATCTGTGAACAGTGAAGTGTGAACTGTGAACTGTGAACTGTGAACTGAGAACTGTAAACTGAGAACTGTAAACTGAGAACTGTAAACTGTGAACAGTGAACTGTGAACTGTGAACTGTGAACTTTGAACTGTGATCTGTGAACTGTGAACTGTGATCTGTGAACTGTGAACTGCGAACTGTGAAGTGTGAAATGAAGACTGTGAACTGTGAACTGTGATCTGTGAACTGTGAACTGCGAACTGTGAATTGTGAAATGAAGACTGTGAACTGTGAACTGTGAACTGTGAACTGCGAACTGTGAATTGTGAAATGAAGACTGTGAACTGTGAACTGTGCCCTGTGAAGACTGAAGTGTGAAATGAAGACTGTGAACTGTGATCTGTGAACTGTGAACTGAGAACTGTGAAAACTGAATTGTGAAATAAAGTCTGTGAACTGTGAACTGTGATCTGTGAACTGAGAACTGTGAACTGTGAACAGTGGGCTGTGAACTGTGACCTGTGAACTGTGAACTGCGAACTGTGAAGTATGAAATGAAGACAGTGAACTGTGAAATGTGAACTGTGACCTGCGAACTGGGAACTGTGAACTGTGAACTGTGGACTGTGAACTGTGAACTGTGAACTGTGACGTGTGAACTGTGAACTGTGAACTGTCAACTGTGAACTGAGAACTGTAAACTGAGAACTGTAAACTGTGAACTGTCAACTGTGATCTGTGAACTGTGAACTGCGAACTGTGAAGTGTGAAATGAAGACTGTGATCTGTGAACTGTGATCTGTGAACAGTGAACTGTGGACTGTGAACTGTGAACTGTGACCTGTGAACTGTGAACTGTGAACTGTGAACTGTGAACTGTGAACTGTGAACTGTGAACTGCGAACTGTGAAGTGTGAAATAAAGTCTGTGAACTGTGATCTGTGGACTGTGAACTGTGAACTGTGAAGTGTGAACTGTGATTTGTGAACAGTGAACTGTGGACTGTGAACTGTGCACTGTGAAGTGTGAACTGCGAACTGTGACCTGTGAACTGTGAACTGCGAACTGTGAATTGTGAAATGAAGACTGTGAACTGTGAACCTGGAACTGTGAACTGTGAACTGTGTACAGTGAACAGTGAACTGTGAACTGTGAACTGTGAACTGTGAACTGTGAATTGTGAACAGTGAACTGTGGACTGTGAACTGTGAACGGTGAACTGTGAATTGCGAACTGTGAAGTATGAAATGAAGACAGTGAACTGTGAAGTATGAAATGAAGACAGTGAACTGTGAAATGTGAACTGTGACCTGCGAACTGGGAACTGTGAACTGTGAACTGTGAACTGTGAACTGTGAACTGTGAACTGTGAACTGTGAACTGTGAACTGTGAACTGTGATCTGTGAACAGTGAAGTGTGAACTGTGAACTGTGAACTGTGAACTGTGAACTGTGAACTGTGAACTGGAACTGTGAACTGTGAACTGTGAACAATGAACTGTGAACTGTGAACTATGATCTGTGAACAGTGAACTGCGGACTGTCAACTGTGAACTGTGAAAACTGAATTGTGAAATAAAGTCTGTGAACTGTGATCTGTGAACTGTGATCTGTGAACTGTGAACTGCGAACTGTGAATTGTGAAATGAAGACTGTGAACTGTGAACTGTGAACTGTGAACTGTGAACTGTGAAGTATGAAATGAAGACAGTGAACTGTGAAATGTGAACTGTGACCTGCGAACTGGGAACTGTGAACTGTGAACTGTGAACTGTGAACTGTGAACTGTGAACTGTGAACTGTGAACTGTGAACTGTGAACTATGATCTGTGAACAGTGAACTGTGGACTGTGAACTGTGAACTGTGAAGTGTGAACTGTGAACTGTCAACTGTGAACTGAGAACTGTAAACTGAGAACTGTAAACTGTGAACAGTGAACTGTGAACTGTGAACTGTGAACAGTGAACTGTGGACTGTGAACTGTGAACTGTGAAGTGTGAACTGTGAACTGTGAACTGTGAACTGTGAACTGTGATCTGTGAACAGTGAAGTGTGAACTGTGAACTGTGAACTGTGAACTGAGAACTGTAAACTGAGAACTGTAAACTGAGAACTGTAAACTGTGAACAGTGAACTGTGAACTGTGAACTGTGAACTTTGAACTGTGATCTGTGAACTGTGAACTGTGATCTGTGAACTGTGAACTGCGAACTGTGAAGTGTGAAATGAAGACTGTGAACTGTGAACTGTGATCTGTGAACTGTGAACTGCGAACTGTGAATTGTGAAATGAAGACTGTGAACTGTGAACTGTGAACTGTGAACTGCGAACTGTGAATTGTGAAATGAAGACTGTGAACTGTGAACTGTGCCCTGTGAAGACTGAAGTGTGAAATGAAGACTGTGAACTGTGATCTGTGAACTGTGAACTGAGAACTGTGAAAACTGAATTGTGAAATAAAGTCTGTGAACTGTGAACTGTGATCTGTGAACTGAGAACTGTGAACTGTGAACAGTGGGCTGTGAACTGTGACCTGTGAACTGTGAACTGCGAACTGTGAAGTATGAAATGAAGACAGTGAACTGTGAAATGTGAACTGTGACCTGCGAACTGGGAACTGTGAACTGTGAACTGTGGACTGTGAACTGTGAACTGTGAACTGTGACGTGTGAACTGTGAACTGTGAACTGTCAACTGTGAACTGAGAACTGTAAACTGAGAACTGTAAACTGTGAACTGTCAACTGTGATCTGTGAACTGTGAACTGCGAACTGTGAAGTGTGAAATGAAGACTGTGATCTGTGAACTGTGATCTGTGAACAGTGAACTGTGGACTGTGAACTGTGAACTGTGACCTGTGAACTGTGAACTGTGAACTGTGAACTGTGAACTGTGAACTGTGAACTGTGAACTGCGAACTGTGAAGTGTGAAATAAAGTCTGTGAACTGTGATCTGTGGACTGTGAACTGTGAACTGTGAAGTGTGAACTGTGATTTGTGAACAGTGAACTGTGGACTGTGAACTGTGCACTGTGAAGTGTGAAGTGTGAAATGAAGACTGTGATCTGTGAACTGTGATCTGTGAACAGTGAACTGTGAACTATGGACTGTGAACTGTGAACTGTGACCTGTGACCTGTGAACTGTGAACTGTGAACTGTGACCTGTGAACTGTGAACTGTGAACTGTGAACTGTGAACTGCGAACTGTGACCTGTGAACTGTGAACTGCGAACTGTGAATTGTGAAATGAAGACTGTGAACTGTGAACCTGGAACTGTGAACTGTGAACTGTGAACAGTGAACAGTGAACTGTGAACTGTGAACTGTGAACTGTGAACTGTGAACTGTGAACTGTGAACTGTGAACTGTGAACTGTGAATTGTGAACAGTGAACTGTGAAGTGTGAAATGAAGACTGTGATCTGTGAACTGTGATCTGTGAACAGTGATCTGTGGACTGTGAACTGTGAACTGTGAAGTGTGAACTGTGATTTGTGAACAGTGAACTGTGGACTGTGAACTGTGAACTGTGAACTGTGAACTGTGAACTGTGAAAACTGAATTGTGAAATAAAGTCTGTGAACTGTGATCTGTGAACTGTGATCTGTGAACTGTGAACTGCGAACTGTGAATTGTGAAATGAAGACTGTGAACTGTGAACTGTGAACTGTGAACTGTGAACTGTGAAGTATGAAATGAAGACAGTGAACTGTGAAATGTGAACTGTGACCTGCGAACTGGGAACTGTGAACTGTGAACTGTGAACTGTGAACTGTGATCTGTGAACAGTGAAGTGTGAACTGTGAACTGTGAACTGTGAACTGTGATCTGTGAACTGTGAACTGGAACTGTGAACTGTGAACTGTGAACTGTGAACTGTGAACTGTGAACTATGATCTGTGAACAGTGAACTGTGGACTGTGAACTGTGAACTGTGAAGTGTGAACTGTGAACTGTGAACTGTCAACTGTGAACTGAGAACTGTAAACTGAGAACTGTAAACTGTGAACAGTGAACTGTGAACTGTGAACTGTGAACAGTGAACTGTGGACTGTGAACTGTGAACTGTGAAGTGTGAACTGTGAACTGTGAACTGTCAACTGTGAACTGAGAACTGTAAACTGAGAACTGTAAACTGAGAACTGTAAACTGTGAACAGTGAACTGTGAACTGTGAACTGTGAACTGTGAACTGTGATCTGTGAACTGTGAACTGCGAACTGTGAAGTGTGAAATGAAGACTGTGAACTGTGATCTGTGGACTGTGAACTGTGAACTGTGAACTGTGAACAGTGAACAGTGAACAGTGAACTGTGAACTGTGAACTGTGAACTGTGAATTGTGAACAGTGAACAGTGAACTGTGGACTGTGAACTGTGAACTGTGAACTGTGAAGTGTGAACTGTCAACTGTGAACTGAGAACTGTAAACTGAGAACTGTAAACTGTGAACAGTGAACTGTGAACTGTGAACTGTGAACTGCGAACTGTGAAGTATGAAATGAAGACAGTGAACTGTGAAATGTGAACTGTGACCTGCGAACTGGGAACTGTGAACTGTGAACTGTGAACTGTGAACTGTGAACTGTGAACTGTGAACTGTGAACTGTGAACTGTGAACTGTGAACTGTGAACTGTGAACTGTGAACTGTGAACTGTGAACTGTGAACTGTGAACTGTGAACTGTGAACTGTGAACTGTGAACTGTGAACTGTGAACTGTGAACTGTGAACTGTGAACTGTGAACTGTGAACTGTGAACTGTGAACTGTGAACTGTGAACTGTGAACTGTGAACTGTGAACTGTGAACTGTGAACTGTGAACTGTGAACTGTGAACTGTGAACTGTGAACTGTGAACTGTGAACTGTGAACTGTGAACTGTGAACTGTGAACTGTGAACTGTGAACTGTGAACTGTGAACTGTGAACTGTGAACTGTGAACTGTGAACTGTGAACTGTGAACTGTGAACTGTGAACTGTGAACTGTGAGCTGTGAGCTGTGAACTGTGAACTGTGAACTGTGAACTGTGAACTGTGAACTGTGAACTGTGAACTGTGAACTGTGAACTGTGAACTGTGAACTGTGAACTGTGAACTGTGAACTGTGAACTGTGAACTGTGAACTGTGAACTGTGAACTGTGAACTGTGAACTGTGAACTGTGAACTGTGAACTGTGAACTGTGAACTGTGAACTGTGAACTGTGAACTGTGAACTGTGAACTGTGAACTGTGAACTGTGAACTGTGAACTGTGAACTGTGAACTGTGAACTGTGAACTGTGAACTGTGAACTGTGAACTGTGAACTGTGAACTGTGAACTGTGAACTGTGAACTGTGAACTGTGAACTGTGAACTGTGAACTGTGAACTGTGAACTGTGAACTGTGAACTGTGAACTGTGAACTGTGAACTGTGAACTGTGAACTGTGAACTGTGAACTGTGAACTGTGAACTGTGAACTGTGAACTGTGAACTGTGAACTGTGAACTGTGAACTGTGAACTGTGAACTGTGAACTGTGAACTGTGAACTGTGAACTGTGAACTGTGAACTGTGAACTGTGAACTGTGAACTGTGAACTGTGAACTGTGAACTGTGAACTGTGAACTGTGAACTGTGAACTGTGAACTGTGAACTGTGAACTGTGAACTGTGAACTGTGAACTGTGAACTGTGAACTGTGAACTGTGAAGTATGAACTGTGAAGTGTGAAGTGTGAACTGTGAAGTGTGAACTGTGAACTGTGAACAGTGAAGTGTGAACTGTGAACTGTGAACTGTGAACTGGAACTGTGAACTGTGAACTGTGAACTGTGAACTGTGAACTGTGAATTGTGAACAGTGAACAGTGAACTGTGGACAGTGAACTGTGAACTGTGAACTGTGAAGTGTGAACTGTCAACTGTGAACTGAGAACTGTAAACTGTGAACAGTGAACTGTGAACTGTGAACTGTGAACTGCGAACTGTGAAGTATGAAATGAAGACAGTGAACTGTGAAATGTGAACTGTGACCTGCGAACTGGGAACTGTGAACTGTGAACTGTGAACTGTGAACTGTGAACTGTGAACTGTGAACTGTGAACTGTGAACTGTGAACTGTGAACTGTGAACTGTGAACTGTGAACTGTGAACTGTGAACTGTGAACTGTGAACTGTGAACTGTGGACTGTGAACTGTGAACTGTGAACTGTGAACTGTGAACTGTGAAGTGTGAACTGTGAAGTGTGAACTGTCAACTGTGAACTGTCAACTGTGAACTGAGAACTGTAAACTGAGAATTGTAAACTGTGAACAGTGAACTGTGAACTGTGAGCTGTGAACTGTGAACTGTGAACTGTGAACTGTGAACTGTGAACTGTGAACTGTGAAGTGTGAAATAAAGTCTGTGAACTGTGATCTGTGGACTGTGAACTGTGAACTGTGAAGTGTGAACTGTGATTTGTGAACAGTGAACTGTGGACTGTGAACTGTGCACTGTGAAGTGTGAAGTGTGAAATGAAGACAGTGATCTGTGAAATGTGAACTGTGACCTGCGAACTGGGAACTGTGAACTGTGAACTGTGAACTGTGAACTGTGAACTGTGATCTGTGAACAGTGAAGTGTGAACTGTGAACTGTGAACTGTGATCTGTGAACTGTGAACTGGAACTGTGAACTGTGAACTGTGAACTGTGAACTGTGAACTGTGACGTGTGAACTATGATCTGTGAACAGTGAACTGTGGACTGTGAACTGTGAACTGTGAAGTGTGAACTGTGAACTGTGAACTGTCAACTGTGAACTGAGAACTGTAAACTGAGAACTGTAAACTGTGAACAGTGAACTGTGAACTGTGAACTGTGAACAGTGAACTGTGGACTGTGAACTGTGAACTGTGAACTGTGAAGTGTGAACTGTGAACTGTGAACTGTGAACTGTGAACTGTGATCTGTGAACAGTGAAGTGTGAACTGTGAACTGTGAACTGTGAACTGAGAACTGTAAACTGAGAACTGTGATCTGTGAACTGTGAACTGGAACTGTGAACTGTGAACTGTGAACTGTGAACTGTGAACTGTGAACTGTGAACTGTGAACTATGATCTGTGAACAGTGAACTGTGGACTGTGAACTGTGAACTGTGAAGTGTGAACTGTGAACTGTGAACTGTCAACTGTGAACTGAGAACTGTAAACTGAGAACTGTAAACTGTGAACAGTGAACTGTGAACTGTGAACTGTGAACAGTGAACTGTGGACTGTGAACTGTGAACTGTGATCTGTGAACTGTGAACTGCGAACTGTGAAGTGTGAAATGAAGACTGTGAACTGTGAACTGTGATCTGTGAACTGTGAACTGCGAACTGTGAATTGTGAAATGAAGACTGTGAACTGTGAACTGTGAACTGTGAACTGCGAACTGTGAATTGTGAAATGAAGACTGTGAACTGTGAACTGTGCCCTGTGAAGACTGAAGT
The DNA here is from genome assembly GCA_963971365.1 of Lasioglossum villosulum. Taxonomy (NCBI): domain Eukaryota; kingdom Metazoa; phylum Arthropoda; class Insecta; order Hymenoptera; family Halictidae; genus Lasioglossum; species Lasioglossum villosulum. Next base: position 154,346 of record CAXARU010000174.1, read on the forward strand.
GTGAAATGAAGACTGTGAACTGTGATCTGTGAACTGTGAACTGTGAACTGTGAAAACTGAATTGTGAAATAAAGTCTGTGAACTGTGAACTGTGATCTGTGAACTGAGAACTGTGAACTGTGAACAGTGGGCTGTGAACTGTGACCTGTGAACTGTGAACTGCGAACTGTGAAGTATGAAATGAAGACAGTGAACTGTGAAATGTGAACTGTGACCTGCGAACTGGGAACTGTGAACTGTGAACTGTGGACTGTGAACTGTGAACTGTGAACTGTGACGTGTGAACTGTGAACTGTCAACTGTCAACTGTGAACTGAGAACTGTAAACTGAGAACTGTAAACTGTGAACTGTCAACTGTGATCTGTGAACTGTGAACTGCGAACTGTGAAGTGTGAAATGAAGACTGTGATCTGTGAACTGTGATCTGTGAACAGTGAACTGTGGACTGTGAACTGTGAACTGTGACCTGTGAACTGTGAACTGTGAACTGTGAACTGTGAACTGTGAACTGTGAACTGCGAACTGTGAAGTGTGAAATAAAGTCTGTGAACTGTGATCTGTGGACTGTGAACTGTGAACTGTGAAGTGTGAACTGTGATTTGTGAACAGTGAACTGTGGACTGTGAACTGTGAACTGTGAACTGTGAACTGTGAACTGTGAAGTATGAACTGTGAAGTGTGAACTGTGAACTGTGAACAGTGAAGTGTGAACTGTGAACTGTGAACTGTGAACTGGAACTGTGAACTGTGAACTGTGAACTGTGAACTGTGAACTGTGAATTGTGAACAGTGAACAGTGAACTGTGGACAGTGAACTGTGAACTGTGAACTGTGAAGTGTGAACTGTCAACTGTGAACTGAGAACTGTAAACTGTGAACAGTGAACTGTGAACTGTGAACTGTGAACTGCGAACTGTGAAGTATGAAATGAAGACAGTGAACTGTGAAATGTGAACTGTGACCTGCGAACTGGGAACTGTGAACTGTGAACTGTGAACTGTGAACTGTGAACTGTGAACTGTGAACTGTGAACTGTGAACTGTGAACTGTGAACTGTGAACTGTGAACTGTGAACTGTGAACTGTGAACTGTGAACTGTGAACTGTGAACTGTGGACTGTGAACTGTGAACTGTGAACTGTGAACTGTGAACTGTGAAGTGTGAACTGTGAAGTGTGAACTGTCAACTGTGAACTGTCAACTGTGAACTGAGAACTGTAAACTGAGAATTGTAAACTGTGAACAGTGAACTGTGAACTGTGAGCTGTGAACTGTGAACTGTGAACTGTGAACTGTGAACTGTGAACTGTGAACTGTGAAGTGTGAAATAAAGTCTGTGAACTGTGATCTGTGGACTGTGAACTGTGAACTGTGAAGTGTGAACTGTGATTTGTGAACAGTGAACTGTGGACTGTGAACTGTGCACTGTGAAGTGTGAAGTGTGAAATGAAGACAGTGATCTGTGAAATGTGAACTGTGACCTGCGAACTGGGAACTGTGAACTGTGAACTGTGAACTGTGAACTGTGAACTGTGATCTGTGAACAGTGAAGTGTGAACTGTGAACTGTGAACTGTGATCTGTGAACTGTGAACTGGAACTGTGAACTGTGAACTGTGAACTGTGAACTGTGAACTGTGACGTGTGAACTATGATCTGTGAACAGTGAACTGTGGACTGTGAACTGTGAACTGTGAAGTGTGAACTGTGAACTGTGAACTGTCAACTGTGAACTGAGAACTGTAAACTGAGAACTGTAAACTGTGAACAGTGAACTGTGAACTGTGAACTGTGAACAGTGAACTGTGGACTGTGAACTGTGAACTGTGAACTGTGAAGTGTGAACTGTGAACTGTGAACTGTGAACTGTGAACTGTGATCTGTGAACAGTGAAGTGTGAACTGTGAACTGTGAACTGTGAACTGAGAACTGTAAACTGAGAACTGTGATCTGTGAACTGTGAACTGGAACTGTGAACTGTGAACTGTGAACTGTGAACTGTGAACTGTGAACTGTGAACTGTGAACTATGATCTGTGAACAGTGAACTGTGGACTGTGAACTGTGAACTGTGAAGTGTGAACTGTGAACTGTGAACTGTCAACTGTGAACTGAGAACTGTAAACTGAGAACTGTAAACTGTGAACAGTGAACTGTGAACTGTGAACTGTGAACAGTGAACTGTGGACTGTGAACTGTGAACTGTGATCTGTGAACTGTGAACTACGAACTGTGAAGTGTGAAATGAAGACTGTGAACTGTGAACTGTGATCTGTGAACTGTGAACTGCGAACTGTGAATTGTGAAATGAAGACTGTGAACTGTGAACTGTGAACTGTGAACTGCGAACTGTGAATTGTGAAATGAAGACTGTGAACTGTGAACTGTGCCCTGTGAAGACTGAAGTGTGAAATGAAGACTGTGAACTGTGATCTGTGAACTGTGAACTGTGAACTGTGAAAACTGAATTGTGAAATAAAGTCTGTGAACTGTGAACTGTGATCTGTGAACTGAGAACTGTGAACTGTGAACAGTGGGCTGTGAACTGTGACCTGTGAACTGTGAACTGCGAACTGTGAAGTATGAAATGAAGACAGTGAACTGTGAAATGTGAACTGTGACCTGCGAACTGGGAACTGTGAACTGTGAACTGTGGACTGTGAACTGTGAACTGTGAACTGTGACGTGTGAACTGTGAACTGTCAACTGTCAACTGTGAACTGAGAACTGTAAACTGAGAACTGTAAACTGTGAACTGTCAACTGTGATCTGTGAACTGTGAACTGCGAACTGTGAAGTGTGAAATGAAGACTGTGATCTGTGAACTGTGATCTGTGAACAGTGAACTGTGGACTGTGAACTGTGAACTGTGACCTGTGAACTGTGAACTGTGAACTGTGAACTGTGAACTGTGAACTGTGAACTGCGAACTGTGAAGTGTGAAATAAAGTCTGTGAACTGTGATCTGTGGACTGTGAACTGTGAACTGTGAAGTGTGAACTGTGATTTGTGAACAGTGAACTGTGGACTGTGAACTGTGCACTGTGAAGTGTGAAGTGTGAAATGAAGACTGTGATCTGTGAACTGTGATCTGTGAACAGTGAACTGTGAACTGTGGACTGTGAACTGTGAACTGTGAACTGTGACCTGTGACCTGTGAACTGTGAACTGTGACCTGTGAACTGTGAACTGTGAACTGTGAACTGTGAACTGCGAACTGTGACCTGTGAACTGTGAACTGCGAACTGTGAATTGTGAAATGAAGACTGTGAACTGTGAACCTGGAACTGTGAACTGTGAACTGTGAACAGTGAACAGTGAACTGTGAACTGTGAACTGTGAACTGTGAACTGTGAACTGTGAACTGTGAACTGTGAACTGTGAACTGTGAATTGTGAACAGTGAACTGTGGACTGTGAACTGTGAACGGTGAACTGTGAACTGCGAACTGTGAAGTATGAAATGAAGACAGTGAACTGTGAAGTATGAAATGAAGACAGTGAACTGTGAAATGTGAACTGTGACCTGCGAACTGGGAACTGTGAACTGTGAACTGTGAACTGTGAACTGTGAACTGTGAACTGTGAACTGTGAACAGTGATCTGTGAACAGTGAAGTGTGAACTGTGAACTGTGAACTGTGAACTGTGAACTGTGAACTGTGAACTGTGAACTGTGAACTGGAACTGTGAACTGTGAACTGTGAACAATGAACTGTGAACTGTGAACTATGATCTGTGAACAGTGAACTGCGGACTGTCAACTGTGAACTGTGAACTGTGAAAACTGAATTGTGAAATAAAGTCTGTGAACTGTGATCTGTGAACTGTGATCTGTGAACTGTGAACTGCGAACTGTGAATTGTGAAATGAAGACTGTGAACTGTGAACTGTGAACTGTGAACTGTGAACTGTGAAGTATGAAATGAAGACAGTGAACTGTGAAATGTGAACTGTGACCTGCGAACTGGGAACTGTGAACTGTGAACTGTGAACTGTGATCTGTGAACAGTGAAGTGTGAACTGTGAACTGTGAACTGTGAACTGTGATCTGTGAACTGTGAACTGGAACTGTGAACTGTGAACTGTGAACTGTGAACTGGAACTGTGAACTGTGAACTGTGAACTGTGAACTGTGAACTGTGAACTATGATCTGTGAACAGTGAACTGTGAACTGTGAACTGAGAACTGTAAACTGAGAACTGTAAACTGAGAACTGTAAACTGTGAACAGTGAACTGTGAAGTGTGAAATGAAGACTGTGAACTGTGATCTGTGGACTGTGAACTGTGAACTGTGAACTGTGAACAGTGAACAGTGAACAGTGAACTGTGAACTGTGAACTGTGAACTGTGAATTGTGAACAGTGAACAGTGAACTGTGGACTGTGAACTGTGAACTGTGAACTGTGAAGTGTGAACTGTCAACTGTGAACTGAGAACTGTAAACTGAGAACTGTAAACTGTGAACAGTGAACTGTGAACTGTGAACTGTGAACTGCGAACTGTGAAGTATGAAATGAAGACAGTGAACTGTGAAATGTGAACTGTGACCTGCGAACTGGGAACTGTGAACTGTGAACTGTGAACTGTGAACTGTGAACTGTGAACTGTGAACTGTGAACTGTGAACTGTGAACTGTGAACTGTGAACTGTGAACTGTGAACTGTGAACTGTGAACTGGAACTGTGAACTGTGAACTGTGAACTGTGAACTGTGAACTGTGACGTGTGAACTATGATCTGTGAACAGTGAACTGTGGACTGTGAACTGTGAACTGTGAAGTGTGAACTGTGAACTGTGAACTGTCAACTGTGAACTGAGAACTGTAAACTGAGAACTGTAAACTGTGAACAGTGAACTGTGAACTGTGAACTGTGAACAGTGAACTGTGGACTGTGAACTGTGAACTGTGAACTGTGAAGTGTGAACTGTGAACTGTGAACTGTGAACTGTGATCTGTGAACAGTGAAGTGTGAACTGTGAACTGTGAACTGTGAACTGAGAACTGTAAACTGAGAACTGTGATCTGTGAACTGTGAACTGGAACTGTGAACTGTGAACTGTGAACTGTGAACTGTGAACTGTGAACTGTGAACTGTGAACTGTGAACTATGATCTGTGAACAGTGAACTGTGGACTGTGAACTGTGAACTGTGAAGTGTGAACTGTGAACTGTGAACTGTCAACTGTGAACTGAGAACTGTAAACTGAGAACTGTAAACTGTGAACAGTGAACTGTGAACTGTGAACTGTGAACAGTGAACTGTGGACTGTGAACTGTGAACTGTGATCTGTGAACTGTGAACTGCGAACTGTGAAGTGTGAAATGAAGACTGTGAACTGTGAACTGTGATCTGTGAACTGTGAACTGCGAACTGTGAATTGTGAAATGAAGACTGTGAACTGTGAACTGTGAACTGTGAACTGCGAACTGTGAATTGTGAAATGAAGACTGTGAACTGTGAACTGTGCCCTGTGAAGACTGAAGTGTGAAATGAAGACTGTGAACTGTGATCTGTGAACTGTGAACTGTGAACTGTGAAAACTGAATTGTGAAATAAAGTCTGTGAACTGTGAACTGTGATCTGTGAACTGAGAACTGTGAACTGTGAACAGTGGGCTGTGAACTGTGACCTGTGAACTGTGAACTGCGAACTGTGAAGTATGAAATGAAGACAGTGAACTGTGAAATGTGAACTGTGACCTGCGAACTGGGAACTGTGAACTGTGAACTGTGGACTGTGAACTGTGAACTGTGAACTGTGACGTGTGAACTGTGAACTGTCAACTGTCAACTGTGAACTGAGAACTGTAAACTGAGAACTGTAAACTGTGAACTGTCAACTGTGATCTGTGAACTGTGAACTGCGAACTGTGAAGTGTGAAATGAAGACTGTGATCTGTGAACTGTGATCTGTGAACAGTGAACTGTGGACTGTGAACTGTGAACTGTGACCTGTGAACTGTGAACTGTGAACTGTGAACTGTGAACTGTGAACTGTGAACTGCGAACTGTGAAGTGTGAAATAAAGTCTGTGAACTGTGATCTGTGGACTGTGAACTGTGAACTGTGAAGTGTGAACTGTGACTTGTGAACAGTGAACTGTGGACTGTGAACTGTGCACTGTGAAGTGTGAAGTGTGAAATGAAGACTGTGATCTGTGAACTGTGATCTGTGAACAGTGAACTGTGAACTGTGGACTGTGAACTGTGAACTGTGAACTGTGACCTGTGACCTGTGAACTGTGAACTGTGACCTGTGAACTGTGAACTGTGAACTGTGAACTGTGAACTGCGAACTGTGACCTGTGAACTGTGAACTGCGAACTGTGAATTGTGAAATGAAGACTGTGAACTGTGAACCTGGAACTGTGAACTGTGAACTGTGAACAGTGAACAGTGAACTGTGAACTGTGAACTGTGAACTGTGAACTGTGAACTGTGAACTGTGAACTGTGAACTGTGAACTGTGAACTGTGAATTGTGAACAGTGAACTGTGGACTGTGAACTGTGAACGGTGAACTGTGAACTGCGAACTGTGAAGTATGAAATGAAGACAGTGAACTGTGAAGTATGAAATGAAGACAGTGAACTGTGAAATGTGAACTGTGACCTGCGAACTGGGAACTGTGAACTGTGAACTGTGAACTGTGAACTGTGAACTGTGAACTGTGAACTGTGAACAGTGATCTGTGAACAGTGAAGTGTGAACTGTGAACTGTGAACTGTGAACTGTGAACTGTGAACTGTGAACTGTGAACTGTGAACTGGAACTGTGAACTGTGAACTGTGAACAATGAACTGTGAACTGTGAACTATGATCTGTGAACAGTGAACTGCGGACTGTCAACTGTGAACTGTGAACTGTGAAAACTGAATTGTGAAATAAAGTCTGTGAACTGTGATCTGTGAACTGTGATCTGTGAACTGTGAACTGCGAACTGTGAATTGTGAAATGAAGACTGTGAACTGTGAACTGTGAACTGTGAACTGTGAACTGTGAAGTATGAAATGAAGACAGTGAACTGTGAAATGTGAACTGTGACCTGCGAACTGGGAACTGTGAACTGTGAACTGTGAACTGTGATCTGTGAACAGTGAAGTGTGAACTGTGAACTGTGAACTGTGAACTGTGATCTGTGAACTGTGAACTGGAACTGGAACTGTGAACTGTGAACTGTGAACTGTGAACTGTGAACTGTGAACTATGATCTGTGAACAGTGAACTGTGGACTGTGAACTGTGAACTGTGAAGTGTGAACTGTGAACTGTGAACTGAGAACTGTAAACTGAGAACTGTAAACTGAGAACTGTAAACTGTGAACAGTGAACTGTGAAGTGTGAAATGAAGACTGTGAACTGTGATCTGTGGACTGTGAACTGTGAACTGTGAACTGTGAACAGTGAACAGTGAACAGTGAACTGTGAACTGTGAACTGTGAACTGTGAATTGTGAACAGTGAACAGTGAACTGTGGACTGTGAACTGTGAACTGTGAACTGTGAAGTGTGAACTGTCAACTGTGAACTGAGAACTGTAAACTGAGAACTGTAAACTGTGAACAGTGAACTGTGAACTGTGAACTGTGAACTGCGAACTGTGAAGTATGAAATGAAGACAGTGAACTGTGAAATGTGAACTGTGACCTGCGAACTGGGAACTGTGAACTGTGAACTGTGAACTGTGAACTGTGAACTGTGAACTGTGAACTGTGAACTGTGAACTGTGAACTGTGAACTGTGAACTGTGAACTGTGAACTGTGAACTGTGAACTGTGAACTGTGAACTGTGAACTGTGAACTGTGAACTGTGAACTGTGAACTGTGAACTGTGAACTGTGAACTGTGAACTGTGAACTGTGAACTGTGAACTGTGAACTGTGAACTGTGAACTGTGAACTGTGAACTGTGAACTGTGAACTGTGAACTGTGAACTGTGAACTGTGAACTGTGATCTGTGAACTGTGAACTGCGAACTGTGAAGTGTGAAATGAAGACTGTGAACTGTGATCTGTGGACTGTGAACTGTGAACTGTGAACTGTGAACAGTGAACAGTGAACTGTGAACTGTGAACTGTGAACTGTGAATTGTGAACAGTGAACTGTAAACTGTGAACAGTGAACTGTGAACTGTGAACTGTGATCTGTGAACTGTGAACTGCGAACTGTGAAGTGTGAAATGAAGACTGTGAACTGTGATCTGTGGACTGTGAACTGTGAACTGTGAACTGTGAACAGTGAACAGTGAACAGTGAACTGTGAACTGTGAACTGTGAACTGTGAATTGTGAACAGTGAACAGTGAACTGTGGACTGTGAACTGTGAACTGTGAACTGTGAACTGTGAAGTGTGAACTGTCAACTGTGAACTGAGAACTGTAAACTGAGAACTGTAAACTGTGAACAGTGAACTGTGAACTGTGAAGTATGAAATGAAGACAGTGAACTGTGAAATGTGAACTGTGACCTGCGAACTGGGAACTGTGAACTGTGAACTGTGAACTGTGAACTGTGAACTGTGAACTGTGAACTGTGAACTGTGAACTGTGAACTGTGAACTGTGAACTGTGAACTGTGAACTGTGAACTGTGAACTGTGAACTGTGAACTGTGAACTGTGGACTGTGAACTGTGAACTGTGAACTGTGAACTGTGAACTGTGAAGTGTGAACTGTCAACTGTGAACTGTCAACTGTGAACTGAGAACTGTAAACTGAGAATTGTAAACTGTGAACAGTGAACTGTGAACTGTGAGCTGTGAACTGTGAACTGTGAACTGTGAACTGTGAACTGTGAACTGTGAACTGTGAACTGTGAAGTGTGAAATAAAGTCTGTGAACTGTGATCTGTGGACTGTGAACTGTGAACTGTGAAGTGTGAACTGTGATTTGTGAACAGTGAACTGTGGACTGTGAACTGTGCACTGTGAAGTGTGAAGTGTGAAATGAAGACTGTGATCTGTGAACTGTGATCTGTGAACAGTGAACTGTGGACTGTGAACTGTGAACTGTGAACTGTGAACAATGAACTGTGAACTGTGAACTATGATCTGTGAACAGTGAACTGCGGACTGTCAACTGTGAACTGTGAACTGTGAAAACTGAATTGTGAAATAAAGTCTGTGAACTGTGATCTGTGAACTGTGATCTGTGAACTGTGAACTGCGAACTGTGAATTGTGAAATGAAGACTGTGAACTGTGAACTGTGAACTGTGAACTGTGAACTGTGAAGTATGAAATGAAGACAGTGAACTGTGAAATGTGAACTGTGACCTGCGAACTGGGAACTGTGAACTGTGAACTGTGAACTGTGAACTGTGAACTGTGATCTGTGAACAGTGAAGTGTGAACTGTGAACTGTGAACTGTGATCTGTGAACTGTGAACTGGAACTGTGAACTGTGAACTGTGAACTGTGAACTGTGAACTGTGAACTGTGAACTGTGAACTGTGAACTATGATCTGTGAACAGTGAACTGTGGACTGTGAACTGTGAACTGTGAAGTGTGAACTGTGAACTGTGAACTGTCAACTGTGAACTGAGAACTGTAAACTGAGAACTGTAAACTGTGAACAGTGAACTGTGAACTGTGAACTGTGAACAGTGAACTGTGGACTGTGAACTGTGAACTGTGAACTGTGAAGTGTGAACTGTGAACTGTGAACTGTGAACTGTGAACTGTGATCTGTGAACAGTGAAGTGTGAACTGTGAACTGTGAACTGTGAACTGTGAACTGAGAACTGTAAACTGAGAACTGTAAACTGAGAACTGCAAACTGTGAACAGTGAACTGTGAACTGTGAACTGTGAACTGTGAACTGTGATCTGTGAACTGTGAACTGTGATCTGTGAACTGTGAACTGCGAACTGTGAAGTGTGAAATGAAGACTGTGAACTGTGAACTGTGATCTGTGAACTGTGAACTGCGAACTGTGAATTGTGAAATGAAGACTGTGAACTGTGAACTGTGAACTGTGAACTGCGAACTGTGAATTGTGAAATGAAGACTGTGAACTGTGAACTGTGCCCTGTGAAGACTGAAGTGTGAAATGAAGACTGTGAACTGTGATCTGTGAACTGTGAACTGTGAACTGTGAAAACTGAATTGTGAAATAAAGTCTGTGAACTGTGAACTGTGATCTGTGAACTGAGAACTGTGAACTGTGAACAGTGGGCTGTGAACTGTGACCTGTGAACTGTGAACTGCGAACTGTGAAGTATGAAATGAAGACAGTGAACTGTGAAATGTGAACTGTGACCTGCGAACTGGGAACTGTGAACTGTGAACTGTGGACTGTGAACTGTGAACTGTGAACTGTGACGTGTGAACTGTGAACTGTGAACTGTCAACTGTGAACTGAGAACTGTAAACTGAGAACTGTAAACTGTGAACTGTCAACTGTGATCTGTGAACTGTGAACTGCGAACTGTGAAGTGTGAAATGAAGACTGTGATCTGTGAACTGTGATCTGTGAACAGTGAACTGTGGACTGTGAACTGTGAACTGTGACCTGTGAACTGTGAACTGTGAACTGTGAACTGTGAACTGTGAACTGTGAACTGCGAACTGTGAAGTGTGAAATAAAGTCTGTGAACTGTGATCTGTGGACTGTGAACTGTGAACTGTGAAGTGTGAACTGTGATTTGTGAACAGTGAACTGTGGACTGTGAACTGTGCACTGTGAAGTGTGAAGTGTGAAATGAAGACTGTGATCTGTGAACTGTGATCTGTGAACAGTGAACTGTGAACTGTGAACTGTGGACTGTGAACTGTGAACTGTGAACTGTGACCTGTGACCTGTGAACTGTGAACTGTGACCTGTGAACTGTGAACTGTGAACTGTGAACTGTGAACTGCGAACTGTGACCTGTGAACTGTGAACTGCGAACTGTGAATTGTGAAATGAAGACTGTGAACTGTGAACCTGGAACTGTGAACTGTGAACTGTGAACAGTGAACAGTGAACTGTGAACTGTGAACTGTGAACTGTGAACTGTGAACTGTGAACTGTGAACTGTGAACTGTGAACTGTGAACTGTGAATTGTGAACAGTGAACTGTGGACTGTGAACTGTGAACGGTGAACTGTGAACTGCGAACTGTGAAGTATGAAATGAAGACAGTGAACTGTGAAGTATGAAATGAAGACAGTGAACTGTGAAATGTGAACTGTGACCTGCGAACTGGGAACTGTGAACTGTGAACTGTGAACTGTGAACTGTGAACTGTGAACTGTGAACAGTGATCTGTGAACAGTGAAGTGTGAACTGTGAACTGTGAACTGTGAACTGTGAACTGTGAACTGTGAACTGTGAACTGTGAACTGGAACTGTGAACTGTGAACTGTGAACAATGAACTGTGAACTGTGAACTATGATCTGTGAACAGTGAACTGCGGACTGTCAACTGTGAACTGTGAACTGTGAAAACTGAATTGTGAAATAAAGTCTGTGAACTGTGATCTGTGAACTGTGATCTGTGAACTGTGAACTGCGAACTGTGAATTGTGAAATGAAGACTGTGAACTGTGAACTGTGAACTGTGAACTGTGAACTGTGAAGTATGAAATGAAGACAGTGAACTGTGAAATGTGAACTGTGACCTGCGAACTGGGAACTGTGAACTGTGAACTGTGAACTGTGATCTGTGAACAGTGAAGTGTGAACTGTGAACTGTGAACTGTGAACTGTGATCTGTGAACTGTGAACTGGAACTGTGAACTGTGAACTGTGAACTGTGAACTGTGAACTGTGAACTATGATCTGTGAACAGTGAACTGTGGACTGTGAACTGTGAACTGTGAAGTGTGAACTGTGAACTGTGAACTGTCAACTGTGAACTGAGAACTGTAAACTGAGAACTGTAAACTGTGAACAGTGAACTGTGAACTGTGAACTGTGAACAGTGAACTGTGGACTGTGAACTGTGAACTGTGAAGTGTGAACTGTGAACTGTGAACTGTCAACTGTGAACTGAGAACTGTAAACTGAGAACTGTAAACTGTGAACAGTGAACTGTGAACTGTGAACTGTGAACTGTGAACTGTGATCTGTGAACTGTGAACTGCGAACTGTGAAGTGTGAAATGAAGACTGTGAACTGTGATCTGTGGACTGTGAACTGTGAACTGTGAACTGTGAACAGTGAACAGTGAACAGTGAACTGTGAACTGTGAACTGTGAACTGTGAATTGTGAACAGTGAACAGTGAACTGTGGACTGTGAACTGTGAACTGTGAACTGTGAAGTGTGAACTGTCAACTGTGAACTGAGAACTGTAAACTGAGAACTGTAAACTGTGAACAGTGAACTGTGAACTGTGAACTGTGAACTGCGAACTGTGAAGTATGAAATGAAGACAGTGAACTGTGAAATGTGAACTGTGACCTGCGAACTGTGAACTGTGAACTGTGAACTGTGAACTGTGAACTGTGAACTGTGAACTGTGAACTGTGAACTGTGAACTGTGAACTGTGAACTGTGAACTGTGAACTGTGAACTGTGAACTGTGAACTGTGAACTGTGAACTGTGAACTGTGAACTGTGAACTGTGAACTGTGAACTGTGAACTGTGAACTGTGAACTGTGAACTGTGAACTGTGAACTGTGAACTGTGAACTGTGAACTGTGAACTGTGAACTGTGAACTGTGAACTGTGAACTGTGAACTGTGAACTGTGAACTGTGAACTGTGAACTGTGAACTGTGATCTGTGAACTGTGAACTGCGAACTGTGAAGTGTGAAATGAAGACTGTGAACTGTGATCTGTGGACTGTGAACTGTGAACTGTGAACTGTGAACAGTGAACAGTGAACAGTGAACTGTGAACTGTGAAGTGTGAACTGTGAATTGTGAACAGTGAACTGTAAACTGTGAACAGTCAACTGTGAACTGTGAACTGTGATCTGTGAACTGTGAACTGCGAACTGTGAAGTGTGAAATGAAGACTGTGAACTGTGATCTGTGGACTGTGAACTGTGAACTGTGAACTGTGAACAGTGAACAGTGAACAGTGAACTGTGAACTGTGAACTGTGAATTGTGAACAGTGAACAGTGAACTGTGGACTGTGAACTGTGAACTGTGAACTGTGAAGTGTGAACTGTCAACTGTGAACTGAGAACTGTAAACTGAGAACTGTAAACTGTGAACAGTGAACTGTGAACTGTGAACTGTGAACAGTGAACTGTGGACTGTGAACTGTGAACTGTGAAGTGTGAACTGTGAACTGTGAACTGTCAACTGTGAACTGAGAACTGTAAACTGAGAACTGTAAACTGTGAACAGTGAACTGTGAACTGTGAACTGTGAACTGTGAACTGTGATCTGTGAACTGTGAACTGCGAACTGTGAAGTGTGAAATGAAGACTGTGAACTGTGATCTGTGGACTGTGAACTGTGAACTGTGAACTGTGAACAGTGAACAGTGAACAGTGAACTGTGAACTGTGAACTGTGAACTGTGAATTGTGAACAGTGAACAGTGAACTGTGGACTGTGAACTGTGAACTGTGAACTGTGAAGTGTGAACTGTCAACTGTGAACTGAGAACTGTAAACTGAGAACTGTAAACTGTGAACAGTGAACTGTGAACTGTGAACTGTGAACTGCGAACTGTGAAGTATGAAATGAAGACAGTGAACTGTGAAATGTGAACTGTGACCTGCGAACTGGGAACTGTGAACTGTGAACTGTGAACTGTGAACTGTGAACTGTGAACTGTGAACTGTGAACTGTGAACTGTGAACTGTGAACTGTGAACTGTGAACTGTGAACTGTGAACTGTGAACTGTGAACTGTGAACTGTGAACTGTGAACTGTGAACTGTGAACTGTGAACTGTGAACTGTGAACTGTGAACTGTGAACTGTGAACTGTGAACTGTGATCTGTGAACTGTGAACTGCGAACTGTGAAGTGTGAAATGAAGACTGTGAACTGTGATCTGTGGACTGTGAACTGTGAACTGTGAACTGTGAACTGTGAACAGTGAACAGTGAACAGTGAACTGTGAACTGTGAACTGTGAACTGTGAATTGTGAACAGTGAACTGTAAACTGTGAACAGTGAACTGTGAACTGTGAACTGTGATCTGTGAACTGTGAACTGCGAACTGTGAAGTGTGAAATGAAGACTGTGAACTGTGATCTGTGGACTGTGAACTGTGAACTGTGAACTGTGAACAGTGAACAGTGAACAGTGAACTGTGAACTGTGAACTGTGAATTGTGAACAGTGAACAGTGAACTGTGGACTGTGAACTGTGAACTGTGAACTGTGAAGTGTGAACTGTCAACTGTGAACTGAGAACTGTAAACTGAGAACTGTAAACTGTGAACAGTGAACTGTGAACTGTGAACTGTGAACTGCGAACTGTGAAGTATGAAATGAAGACAGTGAACTGTGAAATGTGAACTGTGACCTGCGAACTGGGAACTGTGAACTGTGAACTGTGAACTGTGAACTGTGAACTGTGAACTGTGAACTGTGAACTGTGAACTGTGAACTGTGAACTGTGAACTGTGAACTGTGAACTGTGAACTGTGAACTGTGAACTGTGAACTGTGAACTGTGAACTGTGAACTGTGAACTGTGAACTGTGAACTGTGAACTGTGAACTGTGAACTGTGAACTGTGAACTGTGAACTGTGAACTGTGAACTGTGAACTGTGAACTGTGAACTGTGAACTGTGAACTGTGAACTGTGAACTGTGAACTGTGAACTGCGAACTGCGAACTGCGAACTGCGAACTGCGAACTGCGAACTGCGAACTGCGAACTGCGAACTGCGAACTGTGAACTGTGAACTGTGAACTGTGAACTGTGAACTGTGAACTGTGAACTGTGAACTGTGAACTGTGAACTGTGAACTGTGAACTGTGAACTGTGAACTGTGAACTGTGAACTGTGAACTGTGAACTGTGAACTGTGAACTGTGAACTGTGAACTGTGAACTGTGAACTGTGAACTGTGAACTGTGAACTGTGAACTGTGAACTGTGAACTGTGAACTGTGAACTGTGAACTGTGAACTGTGAACTGTGAAGTGTGAACTGTGAAGTGTGAAGTGTGAACTGTGAAGTGTGAACTGTGAACTGTGAACTGTGAACTGTGAACAGTGAAGTGTGAACTGTGAACTGTGAACTGTGAACTGGAACTGTGAACTGTGAACTGTGAACTGTGAACTGTGAATTGTGAACAGTGAACAGTGAACTGTGGACTGTGAACTGTGAACTGTGAACTGTGAAGTGTGAACTGTCAACTGTGAACTGAGAACTGTAAACTGTGAACAGTGAACTGTGAACTGTGAACTGTGAACTGCGAACTGTGAAGTATGAAATGAAGACAGTGAACTGTGAAATGTGAACTGTGACCTGCGAACTGGGAACTGTGAACTGTGAACTGTGAACTGTGAACTGTGAACTGTGAACTGTGAACTGTGAACTGTGAACTGTGAACTGTGAACTGTGAACTGTGAACTGTGAACTGTGAACTGTGAACTGTGGACTGTGAACTGTGAACTGTGAACTGTGAAGTGTGAACTGTCAACTGTGAACTGTCAACTGTGAACTGAGAACTGTAAACTGAGAATTGTAAACTGTGAACAGTGAACTGTGAACTGTGAGCTGTGAACTGTGAACTGTGAACTGTGAACTGTGAACTGTGAACTGTGAAGTGTGAAATAAAGTCTGTGAACTGTGATCTGTGGACTGTGAACTGTGAACTGTGAAGTGTGAACTGTGATTTGTGAACAGTGAACTGTGGACTGTGAACTGTGCACTGTGAAGTGTGAAGTGTGAAATGAAGACTGTGATCTGTGAACTGTGATCTGTGAACAGTGAACTGTGGACTGTGAACTGTGAACTGCGAACTGTGAAGTATGAAATGAAGACAGTGAACTGTGAAATGTGAACTGTGACCTGCGAACTGGGAACTGTGAACTGTGAACTGTGAACTGTGAACTGTGAACTGTGAACTGTGAACTGTGAACTGTGAACTGTGAACTGTGAACTGTGAACTGTGAACTGTGAACTGTGAACTGTGAACTGTGAACTGTGAACTGTGAACTGTGAACTGTGAACTGTGAACTGTGAACTGTGAACTGTGAACTGTGAACTGTGAACTGTGAACTGTGAACTGTGAACTGTGAACTGTGAACTGTGAACTGTGAACTGTGAACTGTGAACTGTGAACTGTGAACTGTGAACTGTGAACTGTGAACTGTGAACTGTGAACTGTGAACTGTGAACTGTGAACTGTGAACTGTGAACTGTGAACTGTGAACTGTGAACTGTGAACTGTGAACTGTGAACTGTGAACTGTGAACTGTGAACTGTGAACTGTGAACTGTGAACTGTGAACTGTGAACTGTGAACTGTGAACTGTGAACTGTGAAGTGTGAACTGTGAAGTGTGAAGTGTGAACTGTGAAGTGTGAACTGTGAACTGTGAACTGTGAACTGTGAACAGTGAAGTGTGAACAGTGAAGTGTGAACTGTGAACTGTGAACTGTGAACTGGAACTGTGAACTGTGAACTGTGAACTGTGAACTGTGAACTGTGAATTGTGAACAGTGAACTGTGGACTGTGAACTGTGAACTGTGAACTGTGAAGTGTGAACTGTGAAGTGTGAACTGTCAACTGTGAACTGAGAACTGTAAACTGTGAACAGTGAACTGTGAACTGTGAACTGTGAACTGCGAACTGTGAAGTATGAAATGAAGACAGTGAACTGTGAAATGTGAACTGTGACCTGCGAACTGGGAACTGTGAACTGTGAACTGTGAACTGTGAACTGTGAACTGTGAACTGTGAACTGTGAACTGTGAACTGTGAACTGTGAACTGTGAACTGTGAACTGTGAACTGTGAACTGTGAACTGTGAACTGTGAACTGTGGACTGTGAACTGTGAACTGTGAACTGTGAACTGTGAACTGTGAACTGTGAACTGTGAACTGTGAACTGTGAACTGTGAACTGTGAACTGTGAACTGTGAACTGTGAACTGTGAACTGTGAACTGTGAACTGTGAACTGTGAACTGTGAACTGTGAAGTGTGAACTGTGAAGTGTGAAGTGTGAACTGTGAAGTGTGAACTGTGAACTGTGAACTGTGAACTGTGAACAGTGAAGTGTGAACTGTGAACTGTGAACTGTGAACTGGAACTGTGAACTGTGAACTGTGAACTGTGAACTGTGAATTGTGAACAGTGAACAGTGAACTGTGGACTGTGAACTGTGAACTGTGAACTGTGAAGTGTGAACTGTCAACTGTGAACTGAGAACTGTAAACTGTGAACAGTGAACTGTGAACTGTGAACTGTGAACTGCGAACTGTGAAGTATGAAATGAAGACAGTGAACTGTGAAATGTGAACTGTGACCTGCGAACTGGGAACTGTGAACTGTGAACTGTGAACTGTGAACTGTGAACTGTGAACTGTGAACTGTGAACTGTGAACTGTGAACTGTGAACTGTGAACTGTGAACTGTGAACTGTGAACTGTGAACTGTGAACTGTGGACTGTGAACTGTGAACTGTGAACTGTGAAGTGTGAACTGTCAACTGTGAACTGTCAACTGTGAACTGAGAACTGTAAACTGAGAATTGTAAACTGTGAACAGTGAACTGTGAACTGTGAGCTGTGAACTGTGAACTGTGAACTGTGAACTGTGAACTGTGAACTGTGAAGTGTGAAATAAAGTCTGTGAACTGTGATCTGTGGACTGTGAACTGTGAACTGTGAAGTGTGAACTGTGATTTGTGAACAGTGAACTGTGGACTGTGAACTGTGCACTGTGAAGTGTGAAGTGTGAAATGAAGACTGTGATCTGTGAACTGTGATCTGTGAACAGTGAACTGTGGACTGTGAACTGTGAACTGCGAACTGTGAAGTATGAAATGAAGACAGTGAACTGTGAAATGTGAACTGTGACCTGCGAACTGGGAACTGTGAACTGTGAACTGTGAACTGTGAACTGTGAACTGTGAACTGTGAACTGTGAACAGTGAACTGTGAACTGTGAACTGTGAACTGTGAACTGTGAACTGTGAACTGTGAACTGTGAACTGTGAACTGTGAACTGTGAACTGTGAACTGTGAACTGTGAACTGTGAACTGTGAACTGTGAACTGTGAACTGTGAACTGTGAACTGTGAACTGTGAACTGTGAACTGTGAACTGTGAACTGTGAACTGTGAACTGTGAACTGTGAACTGTGAACTGTGAACTGTGAACTGTGAACTGTGAACTGTGAACTGTGAACTGTGAACTGTGAACTGTGAACTGTGAACTGTGAACTGTGAACTGTGAACTGTGAACTGTGAACTGTGAACTGTGAACTGTGAACTGTGAACTGTGAACTGTGAACTGTGAACTGTGAACTGTGAACTGTGAACTGTGAACTGTGAACTGTGAACTGTGAACTGTGAAGTGTGAACTGTGAAGTGTGAAGTGTGAACTGTGAAGTGTGAACTGTGAACTGTGAACTGTGAACTGTGAACAGTGAAGTGTGAACAGTGAAGTGTGAACTGTGAACTGTGAACTGTGAACTGGAACTGTGAACTGTGAACTGTGAACTGTGAACTGTGAACTGTGAATTGTGAACAGTGAACTGTGGACTGTGAACTGTGAACTGTGAACTGTGAAGTGTGAACTGTGAAGTGTGAACTGTCAACTGTGAACTGAGAACTGTAAACTGTGAACAGTGAACTGTGAACTGTGAACTGTGAACTGCGAACTGTGAAGTATGAAATGAAGACAGTGAACTGTGAAATGTGAACTGTGACCTGCGAACTGGGAACTGTGAACTGTGAACTGTGAACTGTGAACTGTGAACTGTGAACTGTGAACTGTGAACTGTGAACTGTGAACTGTGAACTGTGAACTGTGAACTGTGAACTGTGAACTGTGAACTGTGAACTGTGGACTGTGAACTGTGAACTGTGAACTGTGAACTGTGAACTGTGAAGTGTGAACTGTCAACTGTGAACTGTCAACTGTGAACTGAGAACTGTAAACTGAGAATTGTAAACTGTGAACAGTGAACTGTGAACTGTGAGCTGTGAGCTGTGAACTGTGAACTGTGAACTGTGAACTGTGAACTGTGAACTGTGAACTGTGAAGTGTGAAATAAAGTCTGTGAACTGTGATCTGTGGACTGTGAACTGTGAACTGTGAAGTGTGAACTGTGATTTGTGAACAGTGAACTGTGGACTGTGAACTGTGCACTGTGAAGTGTGAAGTGTGAAATGAAGACTGTGATCTGTGAACTGTGATCTGTGAACAGTGAACTGTGGACTGTGAACTGTGAACTGCGAACTGTGAAGTATGAAATGAAGACAGTGAACTGTGAAATGTGAACTGTGACCTGCGAACTGGGAACTGTGAACTGTGAACTGTGAACTGTGATCTGTGAACAGTGAAGTGTGAACTGTGAACTGTGAACTGTGAACTGTGAACTGTGAACTGTGAACTGTGAACTGTGAACTGGAACTGTGAACTGTGAACTGTGAACTGGAACTGTGAACTGTGAACTGTGAACAATGAACTGTGAACTGTGAACTATGATCTGTGAACAGTGAACTGCGGACTGTCAACTGTGAACTGTGAACTGTGAAAACTGAATTGTGAAATAAAGTCTGTGAACTGTGATCTGTGAACTGTGATCTGTGAACTGTGAACTGCGAACTGTGAATTGTGAAATGAAGACTGTGAACTGTGAACTGTGAACTGTGAACTGTGAACTGTGAAGTATGAAATGAAGACAGTGAACTGTGAAATGTGAACTGTGACCTGCGAACTGGGAACTGTGAACTGTGAACTGTGAACTGTGAACTGTGAACTGTGAACTGTGAACTGTGAACTGTGATCTGTGAACAGTGAAGTGTGAACTGTGAACTGTGAACTGTGAACTGTGAACTGTGAACTGTGAACTGTGAACTGGAACTGTGAACTGTGAACTGTGAACTGTGAACTGTGAACTGTGAACTATGATCTGTGAACAGTGAACTGTGGACTGTGAACTGTGAACTGTGAAGTGTGAACTGTGAAGTGTGAACTGTGAACTGTGAACTGTGAACTGTGAACTGTCAACTGTGAACTGAGACCTGTAAACTGAGAACTGTAAACTGTGAACAGTGAACTGTGAACTGTGAACTGTGAACTGTGAACAGTGAACTGTGGACTGTGAACTGTGAACTGTGAAGTGTGAACTGTGAACTGTGAACTGTCAACTGTGAACTGAGAACTGTAAACTGAGAACTGTAAACTGTGAACAGTGAACTGTGAACTGTGAACTGTGAACTGTGAACTGTGATCTGTGAACTGTGAACTGCGAACTGTGAAGTGTGAACTGTGAAGTGTGAACTGTGAACTGTGAACTGTGAACTGTGAACTGTGAACTGTGAACTGTGAACTGTGAACTGTGAACTGTGATCTGTGAACAGTGAAGTGTGAACTGTGAACTGTGAACTGTGAACTGTGAACTGTGAACTGGAACTGTGAACTGTGAACTGTGAACTGTGAACTATGATCTGTGAACAGTGAACTGTGGACTGTGAACTGTGAACTGTGAAGTGTGAACTGTGAACTGTGAACTGTCAACTGTGAACTGAGAACTGTAAACTGAGAACTGTAAACTGTGAACAGTGAACTGTGAACTGTGAACTGTGAACAGTGAACTGTGGACTGTGAACTGTGAACTGTGAACTGTGAACTGTGAACTGTGAACTGTGAACTGTGAACTGTGAACTGTGAACTGTGAACTGTGAACTGTGAACTGTGAACTGTGAACTGTGAACTGTGAACTGTGAACTGTGAACTGTGAACTGTGAAGTGTGAACTGTGAAGTGTGAAGTGTGAACTGTGAAGTGTGAACTGTGAACTGTGAACTGTGAACTGTGAACAGTGAAGTGTGAACTGTGAACTGTGAACTGTGAACTGGAACTGTGAACTGTGAACTGTGAACTGTGAACTGTGAATTGTGAACAGTGAACAGTGAACTGTGGACTGTGAACTGTGAACTGTGAACTGTGAAGTGTGAACTGTCAACTGTCAACTGTGAACTGAGAACTGTAAACTGTGAACAGTGAACTGTGAACTGTGAACTGTGAACTGCGAACTGTGAAGTATGAAATGAAGACAGTGAACTGTGAAATGTGAACTGTGACCTGCGAACTGGGAACTGTGAACTGTGAACTGTGAACTGTGAACTGTGAACTGTGAACTGTGAACTGTGAACTGTGAACTGTGAACTGTGAACTGTGAACTGTGAACTGTGAACTGTGAACTGTGAACTGTGAACTGTGAACTGTGGACTGTGAACTGTGAACTGTGAACTGTGAAGTGTGAACTGTCAACTGTGAACTGTCAACTGTGAACTGAGAACTGTAAACTGAGAATTGTAAACTGTGAACAGTGAACTGTGAACTGTGAGCTGTGAACTGTGAACTGTGAACTGTGAACTGTGAACTGTGAAGTGTGAAATAAAGTCTGTGAACTGTGATCTGTGGACTGTGAACTGTGAACTGTGAAGTGTGAACTGTGATTTGTGAACAGTGAACTGTGGACTGTGAACTGTGCACTGTGAAGTGTGAAGTGTGAAATGAAGACTGTGATCTGTGAACTGTGATCTGTGAACAGTGAACTGTGGACTGTGAACTGTGAACTGCGAACTGTGAAGTATGAAATGAAGACAGTGAACTGTGAAATGTGAACTGTGACCTGCGAACTGGGAACTGTGAACTGTGAACTGTGAACTGTGAACTGTGAACTGTGAACTGTGAACTGTGAACTGTGAACTGTGAACTGTGAACTGTGAACTGTGAACTGTGAACTGTGAACTGTGAACTGTGAACTGTGAACTGTGAACTGTGAACTGTGAACTGTGAACTGTGAACTGTGAACTGTGAACTGTGAACTGTGAACTGTGAACTGTGAACTGTGAACTGTGAACTGTGAACTGTGAACTGTGAACTGTGAACTGTGAACTGTGAACTGTGAACTGTGAACTGTGAACTGTGAACTGTGAACTGTGAACTGTGAACTGTGAACTGTGAACTGTGAACTGTGAACTGTGAACTGTGAACTGTGAACTGTGAACTGTGAACTGTGAACTGTGAACTGTGAACTGTGAACTGTGAACTGTGAACTGTGAACTGTGAACTGTGAACTGTGAACTGTGAACTGTGAACTGTGAAGTGTGAACTGTGAAGTGTGAAGTGTGAACTGTGAAGTGTGAACTGTGAACTGTGAACTGTGAACTGTGAACAGTGAAGTGTGAACAGTGAAGTGTGAACTGTGAACTGTGAACTGTGAACTGGAACTGTGAACTGTGAACTGTGAACTGTGAACTGTGAACTGTGAATTGTGAACAGTGAACTGTGGACTGTGAACTGTGAACTGTGAACTGTGAAGTGTGAACTGTGAAGTGTGAACTGTCAACTGTGAACTGAGAACTGTAAACTGTGAACAGTGAACTGTGAACTGTGAACTGTGAACTGCGAACTGTGAAGTATGAAATGAAGACAGTGAACTGTGAAATGTGAACTGTGACCTGCGAACTGGGAACTGTGAACTGTGAACTGTGAACTGTGAACTGTGAACTGTGAACTGTGAACTGTGAACTGTGAACTGTGAACTGTGAACTGTGAACTGTGAACTGTGAACTGTGAACTGTGAACTGTGAACTGTGGACTGTGAACTGTGAACTGTGAACTGTGAACTGTGAACTGTGAAGTGTGAACTGTCAACTGTGAACTGTCAACTGTGAACTGAGAACTGTAAACTGAGAATTGTAAACTGTGAACAGTGAACTGTGAACTGTGAGCTGTGAGCTGTGAACTGTGAACTGTGAACTGTGAACTGTGAACTGTGAACTGTGAACTGTGAAGTGTGAAATAAAGTCTGTGAACTGTGATCTGTGGACTGTGAACTGTGAACTGTGAAGTGTGAACTGTGATTTGTGAACAGTGAACTGTGGACTGTGAACTGTGCACTGTGAAGTGTGAAGTGTGAAATGAAGACTGTGATCTGTGAACTGTGATCTGTGAACAGTGAACTGTGGACTGTGAACTGTGAACTGCGAACTGTGAAGTATGAAATGAAGACAGTGAACTGTGAAATGTGAACTGTGACCTGCGAACTGGGAACTGTGAACTGTGAACTGTGAACTGTGATCTGTGAACAGTGAAGTGTGAACTGTGAACTGTGAACTGTGAACTGTGAACTGTGAACTGTGAACTGTGAACTGTGAACTGGAACTGTGAACTGTGAACTGTGAACTGGAACTGTGAACTGTGAACTGTGAACAATGAACTGTGAACTGTGAACTATGATCTGTGAACAGTGAACTGCGGACTGTCAACTGTGAACTGTGAACTGTGAAAACTGAATTGTGAAATAAAGTCTGTGAACTGTGATCTGTGAACTGTGATCTGTGAACTGTGAACTGCGAACTGTGAATTGTGAAATGAAGACTGTGAACTGTGAACTGTGAACTGTGAACTGTGAACTGTGAATTATGAAATGAAGACAGTGAACTGTGAAATGTGAACTGTGACCTGCGAACTGGGAACTGTGAACTGTGAACTGTGAACTGTGAACTGTGAACTGTGAACTGTGAACTGTGAACTGTGATCTGTGAACAGTGAAGTGTGAACTGTGAACTGTGAACTGTGAACTGTGAACTGTGAACTGTGAACTGTGAACTGGAACTGTGAACTGTGAACTGTGAACTGTGAACTGTGAACTGTGAACTATGATCTGTGAACAGTGAACTGTGGACTGTGAACTGTGAACTGTGAAGTGTGAACTGTGAAGTGTGAACTGTGAACTGTGAACTGTGAACTGTGAACTGTGAACTGTGAACTGAGACCTGTAAACTGAGAACTGTAAACTGTGAACAGTGAACTGTGAACTGTGAACTGTGAACTGTGAACAGTGAACTGTGGACTGTGAACTGTGAACTGTGAAGTGTGAACTGTGAACTGTGAACTGTCAACTGTGAACTGAGAACTGTAAACTGAGAACTGTAAACTGTGAACAGTGAACTGTGAACTGTGAACTGTGAACTGTGAACTGTGATCTGTGAACTGTGAACTGCGAACTGTGAAGTGTGAACTGTGAAGTGTGAACTGTGAACTGTGAACTGTGAACTGTGAACTGTGAACTGTGAACTGTGAACTGTGAACTGTGAACTGTGAACTGTGATCTGTGAACAGTGAAGTGTGAACTGTGAACTGTGAACTGTGAACTGTGAACTGTGAACTGGAACTGTGAACTGTGAACTGTGAACTGTGAACTATGATCTGTGAACAGTGAACTGTGGACTGTGAACTGTGAACTGTGAAGTGTGAACTGTGAACTGTGAACTGTCAACTGTGAACTGAGAACTGTAAACTGAGAACTGTAAACTGTGAACAGTGAACTGTGAACTGTGAACTGTGAACAGTGAACTGTGGACTGTGAACTGTGAACTGTGAAGTGTGAACTGTGAACTGTGAAGTGTGAACTGTGAACTGTGAACTGTGAACTGTGAACTGTGAACTGTGAACTGTGAACTGTGAACTGAGACCTGTAAACTGAGAACTGTAAACTGTGAACAGTGAACTGTGAACTGTGAACTGTGAACTGTGAACAGTGAACTGTGGACTGTGAACTGTGAACTGTGAAGTGTGAACTGTGAACTGTGAACTGTCAACTGTGAACTGAGAACTGTAAACTGAGAACTGTAAACTGTGAACAGTGAACTGTGAACTGTGAACTGTGAACTGTGAACTGTGATCTGTGAACTGTGAACTGCGAACTGTGAACTGTGAACTGTGAACTGTGAACTGTGAACTGTGAACTGTGAACTGTGAACTGTGAACTGTGAACTGTGAACTGTGAACTGTGAACTGTGAACTGTGAACTGTGAACTGTGAACTGTGAACTGTGAACTGTGAACTGTGAACTGTGAACTGTGAACTGTGAACTGTGAACTGTGAACTGTGAACTGTGAACTGTGAAGTGTGAACTGTGAAGTGTGAAGTGTGAACTGTGAAGTGTGAACTGTGAACTGTGAACTGTGAACTGTGAACAGTGAAGTGTGAACAGTGAAGTGTGAACTGTGAACTGTGAACTGTGAACTGGAACTGTGAACTGTGAACTGTGAACTGTGAACTGTGAACTGTGAATTGTGAACAGTGAACTGTGGACTGTGAACTGTGAACTGTGAACTGTGAAGTGTGAACTGTGAAGTGTGAACTGTCAACTGTGAACTGAGAACTGTAAACTGTGAACAGTGAACTGTGAACTGTGAACTGTGAACTGCGAACTGTGAAGTATGAAATGAAGACAGTGAACTGTGAAATGTGAACTGTGACCTGCGAACTGGGAACTGTGAACTGTGAACTGTGAACTGTGAACTGTGAACTGTGAACTGTGAACTGTGAACTGTGAACTGTGAACTGTGAACTGTGAACTGTGAACTGTGAACTGTGAACTGTGAACTGTGAACTGTGGACTGTGAACTGTGAACTGTGAACTGTGAACTGTGAACTGTGAAGTGTGAACTGTCAACTGTGAACTGTCAACTGTGAACTGAGAACTGTAAACTGAGAATTGTAAACTGTGAACAGTGAACTGTGAACTGTGAGCTGTGAGCTGTGAACTGTGAACTGTGAACTGTGAACTGTGAACTGTGAACTGTGAACTGTGAAGTGTGAAATAAAGTCTGTGAACTGTGATCTGTGGACTGTGAACTGTGAACTGTGAAGTGTGAACTGTGATTTGTGAACAGTGAACTGTGGACTGTGAACTGTGCACTGTGAAGTGTGAAGTGTGAAATGAAGACTGTGATCTGTGAACTGTGATCTGTGAACAGTGAACTGTGGACTGTGAACTGTGAACTGCGAACTGTGAAGTATGAAATGAAGACAGTGAACTGTGAAATGTGAACTGTGACCTGCGAACTGGGAACTGTGAACTGTGAACTGTGAACTGTGATCTGTGAACAGTGAAGTGTGAACTGTGAACTGTGAACTGTGAACTGTGAACTGTGAACTGTGAACTGTGAACTGTGAACTGGAACTGTGAACTGTGAACTGTGAACTGGAACTGTGAACTGTGAACTGTGAACAATGAACTGTGAACTGTGAACTATGATCTGTGAACAGTGAACTGCGGACTGTCAACTGTGAACTGTGAACTGTGAAAACTGAATTGTGAAATAAAGTCTGTGAACTGTGATCTGTGAACTGTGATCTGTGAACTGTGAACTGCGAACTGTGAATTGTGAAATGAAGACTGTGAACTGTGAACTGTGAACTGTGAACTGTGAACTGTGAAGTATGAAATGAAGACAGTGAACTGTGAAATGTGAACTGTGACCTGCGAACTGGGAACTGTGAACTGTGAACTGTGAACTGTGAACTGTGAACTGTGAACTGTGAACTGTGAACTGTGATCTGTGAACAGTGAAGTGTGAACTGTGAACTGTGAACTGTGAACTGTGAACTGTGAACTGTGAACTGTGAACTGGAACTGTGAACTGTGAACTGTGAACTGTGAACTGTGAACTGTGAACTATGATCTGTGAACAGTGAACTGTGGACTGTGAACTGTGAACTGTGAAGTGTGAACTGTGAAGTGTGAACTGTGAACTGTGAACTGTGAACTGTGAACTGTCAACTGTGAACTGAGACCTGTAAACTGAGAACTGTAAACTGTGAACAGTGAACTGTGAACTGTGAACTGTGAACTGTGAACAGTGAACTGTGGACTGTGAACTGTGAACTGTGAAGTGTGAACTGTGAACTGTGAACTGTCAACTGTGAACTGAGAACTGTAAACTGAGAACTGTAAACTGTGAACAGTGAACTGTGAACTGTGAACTGTGAACTGTGAACTGTGATCTGTGAACTGTGAACTGCGAACTGTGAAGTGTGAACTGTGAAGTGTGAACTGTGAACTGTGAACTGTGAACTGTGAACTGTGAACTGTGAACTGTGAACTGTGAACTGTGAACTGTGATCTGTGAACAGTGAAGTGTGAACTGTGAACTGTGAACTGTGAACTGTGAACTGTGAACTGGAACTGTGAACTGTGAACTGTGAACTGTGAACTATGATCTGTGAACAGTGAACTGTGGACTGTGAACTGTGAACTGTGAAGTGTGAACTGTGAACTGTGAACTGTCAACTGTGAACTGAGAACTGTAAACTGAGAACTGTAAACTGTGAACAGTGAACTGTGAACTGTGAACTGTGAACAGTGAACTGTGGACTGTGAACTGTGAACTGTGAAGTGTGAACTGTGAACTGTGAAGTGTGAACTGTGAACTGTGAACTGTGAACTGTGAACTGTGAACTGTGAACTGTGAACTGTGAACTGTGAACTGAGAACTGTAAACTGAGAACTGTAAACTGAGAACTGTAAACTGTGAACAGTGAACTGTGAACTGTGAACTGTGAACTGTGATCTGTGAACTGTGAACTGTGATCTGTGAACTGTGAACTGCGAACTGTGATGTGTGAAATGAAGACTGTGAACTGTGAACTGTGATCTGTGAACTGTGAACTGCGAACTGTGAATTGTGAAATGAAGACTGTGAACTGTGAACTGTGAACTGTGAACTGCGAACTGTGAATTGTGAAATGAAGACTGTGAACTGTGATCTGTGAACTGTGAACTGTGAACTGTGAAAACTGAATTGTGAAATAAAGTCTGTGAACTGTGAACTGTGATCTGTGAACTGAGAACTGTGAACTGTGAACAGTGGGCTGTGAACTGTGACCTGTGAACTGTGAACTGCGAACTGTGAAGTATGAAATGAAGACAGTGAACTGTGAAATGTGAACTGTGACCTGCGAACTGGGAACTGTGAACTGTGAACTGTGGACTGTGAACTGTGAACTGTGAACTGTGAACTGTGAACTGCGAACTGTGAAGTGTGAAATAAAGTCTGTGAACTGTGATCTGTGGACTGTGAACTGTGAACTGTGAAGTGTGAACTGTGATTTGTGAACAGTGAACTGTGGACTGTGAACTGTGCACTGTGAAGTGTGAAGTGTGAAATGAAGACTGTGATCTGTGAACTGTGATCAGTGAACAGTGAACTGTGAACTGTGGACTGTGAACTGTGAACTGTGACCTGTGACCTGTGAACTGTGAACTGTGACCTGTGAACTGTGAACTGTGAACTGTGAACTGTGAACTGCGAACTGTGACCTGTGAACTGTGAACTGCGAACTGTGAATTGTGAAATGAAGACTGTGAACTGTGAACCTGGAACTGTGAACTGTGAACTGTGAACAGTGAACAGTGAACTGTGAACTGTGAACTGTGAACTGTGAACTGTGAACTGTGAACTGTGAACTGTGAACTGTGAACTGTGAACTGTGATCTGTGAACAGTGAAGTGTGAACTGTGAACTGTGAACTGTGAACTGTGAACTGTGAACTGTGAACTGGAACTGTGAACTGTGAACTGTGAACTGTGAACTATGATCTGTGAACAGTGAACTGTGGACTGTGAACTGTGAACTGTGAAGTGTGAACTGTGAACTGTGAACTGTCAACTGTGAACTGAGAACTGTAAACTGAGAACTGTAAACTGTGAACAGTGAACTGTGAACTGTGAACTGTGAACAGTGAACTGTGGACTGTGAACTGTGAACTGTGAAGTGTGAACTGTGAACTGTGAAGTGTGAACTGTGAACTGTGAACTGTGAACTGTGAACTGTGAACTGTGAACTGTGAACTGAGAACTGTAAACTGAGAACTGTAAACTGAGAACTGTAAACTGAGAACTGTAAACTGTGAACAGTGAACTGTGAACTGTGAACTGTGAACTGTGAACTGTGATCTGTGAACTGTGAACTGTGATCTGTGAACTGTGAACTGCGAACTGTGATGTGTGAAATGAAGACTGTGAACTGTGAACTGTGATCTGTGAACTGTGAACTGCGAACTGTGAATTGTGAAATGAAGACTGTGAACTGTGAACTGTGAACTGTGAACTGCGAACTGTGAATTGTGAAATGAAGACTGTGAACTGTGATCTGTGAACTGTGAACTGTGAACTGTGAAAACTGAATTGTGAAATAAAGTCTGTGAACTGTGAACTGTGATCTGTGAACTGAGAACTGTGAACTGTGAACAGTGGGCTGTGAACTGTGACCTGTGAACTGTGAACTGCGAACTGTGAAGTATGAAATGAAGACAGTGAACTGTGAAATGTGAACTGTGACCTGCGAACTGGGAACTGTGAACTGTGAACTGTGGACTGTGAACTGTGAACTGTGAACTGTGACGTGTGAACTGTGAACTGAGAACTGTAAACTGAGAACTGTAAACTGTGAACTGTCAACTGTGATCTGTGAACTGTGAACTGCGAACTGTGAAGTGTGAAATGAAGACTGTGATCTGTGAACTGTGATCTGTGAACAGTGAACTGTGGACTGTGAACTGTGAACTGTGACCTGTGAACTGTGAACTGTGAACTGTGAACTGTGAACTGTGAACTGTGAACTGTGAACTGTGAACTGTGAACTGCGAACTGTGAAGTGTGAAATAAAGTCTGTGAACTGTGATCTGTGGACTGTGAACTGTGAACTGTGAAGTGTGAACTGTGATTTGTGAACAGTGAACTGTGGACTGTGAACTGTGCACTGTGAAGTGTGAAGTGTGAAATGAAGACTGTGATCTGTGAACTGTGATCTGTGAACAGTGAACTGTGAACTGTGGACTGTGAACTGTGAACTGTGACCTGTGACCTGTGAACTGTGAACTGTGACCTGTGAACTGTGAACTGTGAACTGTGAACTGTGAACTGTGAACTGCGAACTGTGACCTGTGAACTGTGAACTGCGAACTGTGAATTGTGAAATGAAGACTGTGAACTGTGAACCTGGAACTGTGAACTGTGAACTGTGTACAGTGAACAGTGAACTGTGAACTGTGAACTGTGAACTGTGAACTGTGTACTGTGAACTGTGAACTGTGAACTGTGAATTGTGAACAGTGAACTGTGGACTGTGAACTGTGAACGGTGAACTGTGAACTGCGAACTGTGAAGTATGAAATGAAGACAGTGAACTGTGAAGTATGAAATGAAGACAGTGAACTGTGAAATGTGAACTGTGACCTGCGAACTGGGAACTGTGAACTGTGAACTGTGAACTGTGAACTGTGAACTGTGAACTGTGAACTGTGAACTGTGAACTGTGATCTGTGAACAGTGAAGTGTGAACTGTGAACTGTGAACTGTGAACTGTGAACTGTGAACTGTGAACTGTGAACTGGAACTGTGAACTGTGAACTGTGAACAATGAACTGTGAACTGTGAACTATGATCTGTGAACAGTGAACTGCGGACTGTCAACTGTGAACTGTGAAAACTGAATTGTGAAATAAAGTCTGTGAACTGTGATCTGTGAACTGTAAACTGAGAACTGTAAACTGTGAGCAGTGAACTGTGAACTGTGAACTGTGAACAGTGAACTGTGGACTGTGAACTGTGAACTGTGAACTGTGAACTGTGATCTGTGAACAGTGAAGTGTGAACTGTGAACTGTGAACTGTGAACTGAGAACTGTAAACTGAGAACTGTAAACTGAGAACTGTAAACTGTGAACAGTGAACTGTGAACTGTGAACTGTGAACTGTGAACTGTGATCTGTGAACTGTGAACTGTGATCTGTGAACTGTGAACTGCGAACTGTGAAGTGTGAAATGAAGACTGTGAACTGTGAACTGTGATCTGTGAACTGTGAACTGCGAACTGTGAATTGTGAAATGAAGACTGTGAACTGTGAACTGTGAACTGTGAACTGTGAACTGCGAACTGTGAATTGTGAAATGAAGACTGTGAACTGTGAACTGTGCCCTGTGAAGACTGAAGTGTGAAATGAAGACTGTGAACTGTGATCTGTGAACTGTGAACTGTGAACTGTGAAAACTGAATTGTGAAATAAAGGCTGTGAACTGTGAACTGTGATCTGTGAACTGAGAACTGTGAACTGTGAACAGTGGGCTGTGAACTGTGACCTGTGAACTGTGAACTGCGAACTGTGAAGTATGAAATGAAGACAGTGAACTGTGAAATGTGAACTGTGACCTGCGAACTGGGAACTGTGAACTGTGAACTGTGGACTGTGAACTGTGAACTGTGAACTGTGACGTGTGAACTGTGAACTGTGAACTGTCAACTGTGAACTGAGAACTGTAAACTGAGAACTGTAAACTGTGAACTGTCAACTGTGATCTGTGAACTGTGAACTGCGAACTGTGAAGTGTGAAATGAAGACTGTGATCTGTGAACTGTGATCTGTGAACAGTGAACTGTGGACTGTGAACTGTGAACTGTGACCTGTGAACTGTGAACTGTGAACTGTGAACTGTGAACTGCGAACTGTGAAGTGTGAAATAAAGTCTGTGAACTGTGATCTGTGGACTGTGAACTGTGAACTGTGAAGTGTGAACTGTGATTTGTGAACAGTGAACTGTGGACTGTGAACTGTGCACTGTGAAGTGTGAAGTGTGAAATGAAGACTGTGATCTGTGAACTGTGATCAGTGAACAGTGAACTGTGAACTGTGGACTGTGAACTGTGAACTGTGACCTGTGACCTGTGAACTGTGAACTGTGACCTGTGAACTGTGAACTGTGAACTGTGAACTGTGAACTGCGAACTGTGACCTGTGAACTGTGAACTGCGAACTGTGAATTGTGAAATGAAGACTGTGAACTGTGAACCTGGAACTGTGAACTGTGAACTGTGAACAGTGAACAGTGAACTGTGAACTGTGAACTGTGAACTGTGAACTGTGAACTGTGAACTGTGAACTGTGAACTGTGAATTGTGAACAGTGAACTGTGGACTGTGAACTGTGAACGGTGAACTGTGAACTGCGAACTGTGAAGTATGAAATGAAGACAGTGAACTGTGAAGTATGAAATGAAGACAGTGAACTGTGAAATGTGAACTGTGACCTGCGAACTGGGAACTGTGAACTGTGAACTGTGAACTGTGAACTGTGAACTGTGAACTGTGAACGGTGAACTGTGATCTGTGAACAGTGAAGTGTGAACTGTGAACTGTGAACTGTGAACTGTGAACTGTGAACTGTGAACTGGAACTGTGAACTGTGAACTGTGAACAATGAACTGTGAACTGTGAACTATGATCTGTGAACAGTGAACTGCGGACTGTCAACTGTGAACTGTGAACTGTGAAAACTGAATTGTGCAATAAAGTCTGTGAACTGTGATCTGTGAACTGTGAACTGCGAACTGTGAATTGTGAAATGAAGACTGTGAACTGTGAACTGTGAACTGTGAACTGTGAACTGTGAACTGTGAAGTATGAAATGAAGACAGTGAACTGTGAAATGTGAACTGTGACCTGCGAACTGGGAACTGTGAACTGTGAACTGTGAACTGTGAACTGTGATCTGTGAACAGTGAAGTGTGAACTGTGAACTGTGAACTGTGAACTGGAACTGTGAACTGTGAACTGTGAACTGTGAACTGTGAACTGTGAACTGTGAACTATGATCTGTGAACAGTGAACTGTGGACTGTGAACTGTGAACTGTGAAGTGTGAACTGTGAACTGTGAACTGTCAACTGTGAACTGAGAACTGTAAACTGAGAACTGTAAACTGTGAACAGTGAACTGTGAACTGTGGACTGTGAACTGTGAACTGTGAAGTGTGAACTGTGAACTGTGAACTGTCAACTGTGAACTGAGAACTGTAAACTGAGAACTGTAAACTGTGAACAGTGAACTGTGAACTGTGAACTGTGAACTGTGAACTGTGATCTGTGAACTGTGAACTGCGAACTGTGAAGTGTGAAATGAAGACTGTGAACTGTGATCTGTGGACTGTGAACTGTGAACTGTGAACTGTGAACAGTGAACAGTGAACAGTGAACTGTGAACTGTGAACTGTGAACTGTGAATTGTGAACAGTGAACAGTGAACTGTGGACTGTGAACTGTGAACTGTGAACTGTGAAGTGTGAACTGTCAACTGTGAACTGAGAACTGTAAACTGAGAACTGTAAACTGTGAACAGTGAACTGTGAACTGTGAACTGTGAACTGCGAACTGTGAAGTATGAAATGAAGACAGTGAACTGTGAAATGTGAACTGTGACCTGCGAACTGGGAACTGTGAACTGTGAACTGTGAACTGTGAACTGTGAACTGTGAACTGTGAACTGTGAACTGTGAACTGTGAACTGTGAACTGTGAACTGTGAACTGTGAACTGTGAACTGTGAACTGTGAACTGTGAACTGTGAACTGTGAACTGTGAACTGTGAACTGTGAACTGTGAACTGTGAACTGTGAACTGTGAACTGTGAACTGTGAACTGTGAACTGTGAACTGTGAACTGTGAACTGTGAACTGTGAACTATGATCTGTGAACAGTGAACTGTGGACTGTGAACTGTGAACTGTGAAGTGTGAACTGTGAACTGTGAACTGTCAACTGTGAACTGAGAACTGTAAACTGAGAACTGTAAACTGTGAACAGTGAACTGTGAACTGTGAACTGTGAACAGTGAACTGTGGACTGTGAACTGTGAACTGTGAAGTGTGAACTGTGAACTGTGAAGTGTGAACTGTGAACTGTGAAGTGTGAACTGTGAACTGTGAACTGTGAACTGTCAACTGTGAACTGAGAACTGTAAACTGAGAACTGTAAACTGTGAACAGTGAACTGTGAACTGTGAACTGTGAACTGTGAACTGTGATCTGTGAACTGTGAACTGCGAACTGTGAAGTGTGAAATGAAGACTGTGAACTGTGAACTGTGATCTGTGAACTGTGAACTGCGAACTGTGAATTGTGAAATGAAGACTGTGATCTGTGAACTGTGAACTGTGAACTGCGAACTGTGAATTGTGAAATGAAGACTGTGAACTGTGAACTGTGCCCTGTGAAGACTGAAGTGTGAAATGAAGACTGTGAACTGTGATCTGTGAACTGTGAACTGTGAACTGTGAGAACTGAATTGTGAAATAAAGTCTGTGAACTGTGAACTGTGATCTGTGAACTGAGAACTGTGAACTGTGAACAGTGGGCTGTGAACTGTGACCTGTGAACTGTGAACTGCGAACTGTGAAGTATGAAATGAAGACAGTGAACTGTGAAATGTGAACTGTGACCTGCGAACTGGGAACTGTGAACTGTGAACTGTGGACTGTGAACTGTGAACTGTGAACTGTGACGTGTGAACTGTGAACTGTGAACTGTCAACTGTGAACTGAGAACTGTAAACTGAGAACTGTAAACTGTCAACTGTCAACTGTGATCTGTGAACTGTGAACTGCGAACTGTGAAGTGTGAAATGAAGACTGTGATCTGTGAACTGTGATCTGTGAACAGTGAACTGTGGACTGTGAACTGTGAACTGTGACCTGTGAACTGTGAACTGTGAACTGTGAACTGTGAACTGTGAACAGTGAACTGTGAACTGTGAACTGCGAACTGTGAAGTGTGAAATAAAGTCTGTGAACTGTGATCTGTGGACTGTGAACTGTGAACTGTGAAGTGTGAACTGTGATTTGTGAACAGTGAACTGTGGACTGTGAACTGTGCACTGTGAAGTGTGAAGTGTGAAATGAAGACTGTGATCTGTGAACTGTGATCTGTGAACAGTGAACTGTGAACTGTGGACTGTGAACTGTGAACTGTGACCTGTGACCTGTGAACTGTGAACTGTGAACTGTGAACTGTGAACTGTGAACTGTGACCTGTGAACTGTGAACTGTGAACTGTGAACTGTGAACTGTGAAGTGTGAACTGCGAACTGTGAAGTATGAAATGAAGACAGTGAACTGTGAAGTATGAAATGAAGACAGTGAACTGTGAAATGTGAACTGTGACCTGCGAACTGGGATCTGTGAACTGTGAACTGCGAACTGTGAATTGTGAAATGAAGACTGTGAACTGTGAACTGTGATCTGTGAACTGTGAACAGTGGGCTGTGAACTGTGACCTGTGAACTGTGAACTGCGAACTGTGAAGTATGAAATGAAGACAGTGAACTGTGAAATGTGAACTGTGACCTGCGAACTGTGAACTGTGAACTGTGAACTGTGAACTGTGAACTGTGGACTGTGAACTGTGAACTGTGATCTGTGAACTGTGAACTGTGATCTGTGAACTGTGAACTGCGAACTGTGAAGTGTGAAATGAAGACTGTGAACTGTGAACTGTGATCTGTGAACTGTGAACTGCGAACTGTGAATTGTGAAATGAAGACTGTGAACTGTGAACTGTGAACTGCGAACTGTGAATTGTGAAATGAAGACTGTGAACTGTGAACTGTGCCCTGTGAACTGTGAACTGTGACGTGTGAACTGTGAACTGTGAACTGTCAACTGTCAACTGTGAACTGAGAACTGTAAACTGAGAACTGTAAACTGTGAACTGTCAACTGTGATCTGTGAACTGTGAACTGCGAACTGTGAAGTGTGAAATGAAGACTGTGATCTGTGAACTGTGATCTGTGAACAGTGAACTGTGGACTGTGAACTGTGAACTGTGACCTGTGAACTGTGAACTGTGAACTGTGAACTGTGAACTGTGAACTGCGAACTGTGAAGTGTGAAATAAAGTCTGTGAACTGTGATCTGTGGACTGTGAACTGTGAACTGTGAAGTGTGAACTGTGATTTGTGAACAGTGAACTGTGGACTGTGAACTGTGCACTGTGAAGTGTGAAGTGTGAAATGAAGACTGTGATCTGTGAACTGTGATCAGTGAACAGTGAACTGTGAACTGTGGACTGTGAACTGTGAACTGTGACCTGTGACCTGTGAACTGTGAACTGTGACCTGTGAACTGTGAACTGTGAACTGTGAACTGTGAACTGCGAACTGTGACCTGTGAACTGTGAACTGCGAACTGTGAATTGTGAAATGAAGACTGTGAACTGTGAACCTGGAACTGTGAACTGTGAACTGTGAACAGTGAACAGTGAACTGTGAACTGTGAACTGTGAACTGTGAACTGTGAACTGTGAACTGTGAACTGTGAACTGTGAACTGTGATCTGTGAACAGTGAAGTGTGAACTGTGAACTGTGAACTGTGAACTGTGAACTGTGAACTGTGAACTGGAACTGTGAACTGTGAACTGTGAACTGTGAACTATGATCTGTGAACAGTGAACTGTGGACTGTGAACTGTGAACTGTGAAGTGTGAACTGTGAACTGTGAACTGTCAACTGTGAACTGAGAACTGTAAACTGAGAACTGTAAACTGTGAACAGTGAACTGTGAACTGTGAACTGTGAACAGTGAACTGTGGACTGTGAACTGTGAACTGTGAAGTGTGAACTGTGAACTGTGAAGTGTGAACTGTGAACTGTGAACTGTGAACTGTGAACTGTGAACTGTGAACTGTGAACTGAGAACTGTAAACTGAGAACTGTAAACTGAGAACTGTAAACTGAGAACTGTAAACTGTGAACAGTGAACTGTGAACTGTGAACTGTGAACTGTGAACTGTGATCTGTGAACTGTGAACTGTGATCTGTGAACTGTGAACTGCGAACTGTGATGTGTGAAATGAAGACTGTGAACTGTGAACTGTGATCTGTGAACTGTGAACTGCGAACTGTGAATTGTGAAATGAAGACTGTGAACTGTGAACTGTGAACTGTGAACTGCGAACTGTGAATTGTGAAATGAAGACTGTGAACTGTGATCTGTGAACTGTGAACTGTGAACTGTGAAAACTGAATTGTGAAATAAAGTCTGTGAACTGTGAACTGTGATCTGTGAACTGAGAACTGTGAACTGTGAACAGTGGGCTGTGAACTGTGACCTGTGAACTGTGAACTGCGAACTGTGAAGTATGAAATGAAGACAGTGAACTGTGAAATGTGAACTGTGACCTGCGAACTGGGAACTGTGAACTGTGAACTGTGGACTGTGAACTGTGAACTGTGAACTGTGACGTGTGAACTGTGAACTGAGAACTGTAAACTGAGAACTGTAAACTGTGAACTGTCAACTGTGATCTGTGAACTGTGAACTGCGAACTGTGAAGTGTGAAATGAAGACTGTGATCTGTGAACTGTGATCTGTGAACAGTGAACTGTGGACTGTGAACTGTGAACTGTGACCTGTGAACTGTGAACTGTGAACTGTGAACTGTGAACTGTGAACTGTGAACTGTGAACTGTGAACTGTGAACTGCGAACTGTGAAGTGTGAAATAAAGTCTGTGAACTGTGATCTGTGGACTGTGAACTGTGAACTGTGAAGTGTGAACTGTGATTTGTGAACAGTGAACTGTGGACTGTGAACTGTGCACTGTGAAGTGTGAAGTGTGAAATGAAGACTGTGATCTGTGAACTGTGATCTGTGAACAGTGAACTGTGAACTGTGGACTGTGACCTGTGAACTGTGACCTGTGACCTGTGAACTGTGAACTGTGACCTGTGAACTGTGAACTGTGAACTGTGAACTGTGAACTGTGAACTGCGAACTGTGACCTGTGAACTGTGAACTGCGAACTGTGAATTGTGAAATGAAGACTGTGAACTGTGAACCTGGAACTGTGAACTGTGAACTGTGTACAGTGAACAGTGAACTGTGAACTGTGAACTGTGAACTGTGAACTGTGTACTGTGAACTGTGAACTGTGAACTGTGAATTGTGAACAGTGAACTGTGGACTGTGAACTGTGAACGGTGAACTGTGAACTGCGAACTGTGAAGTATGAAATGAAGACAGTGAACTGTGAAGTATGAAATGAAGACAGTGAACTGTGAAATGTGAACTGTGACCTGCGAACTGGGAACTGTGAACTGTGAACTGTGAACTGTGAACTGTGAACTGTGAACTGTGAACTGTGAACTGTGAACTGTGAACTGTGATCTGTGAACAGTGAAGTGTGAACTGTGAACTGTGAACTGTGAACTGTGAACTGTGAACTGTGAACTGTGAACTGGAACTGTGAACTGTG
The DNA here is from genome assembly GCA_963971365.1 of Lasioglossum villosulum. Lineage (NCBI taxonomy): Eukaryota > Metazoa > Arthropoda > Insecta > Hymenoptera > Halictidae > Lasioglossum > Lasioglossum villosulum. The sequence continues at coordinate 192,299 of CAXARU010000174.1, forward strand.
AACTGTGAACAATGAACTGTGAACTGTGAACTATGATCTGTGAACAGTGAACTGCGGACTGTCAACTGTGAACTGTGAAAACTGAATTGTGAAATAAAGTCTGTGAACTGTGATCTGTGAACTGTAAACTGAGAACTGTAAACTGTGAGCAGTGAACTGTGAACTGTGAACTGTGAACAGTGAACTGTGGACTGTGAACTGTGAACTGTGAACTGTGAACTGTGATCTGTGAACAGTGAAGTGTGAACTGTGAACTGTGAACTGTGAACTGAGAACTGTAAACTGAGAACTGTAAACTGAGAACTGTAAACTGTGAACAGTGAACTGTGAACTGTGAACTGTGAACTGTGAACTGTGATCTGTGAACTGTGAACTGTGATCTGTGAACTGTGAACTGCGAACTGTGAAGTGTGAAATGAAGACTGTGAACTGTGAACTGTGATCTGTGAACTGTGAACTGCGAACTGTGAATTGTGAAATGAAGACTGTGAACTGTGAACTGTGAACTGTGAACTGTGAACTGCGAACTGTGAATTGTGAAATGAAGACTGTGAACTGTGAACTGTGCCCTGTGAAGACTGAAGTGTGAAATGAAGACTGTGAACTGTGATCTGTGAACTGTGAACTGTGAACTGTGAAAACTGAATTGTGAAATAAAGGCTGTGAACTGTGAACTGTGATCTGTGAACTGAGAACTGTGAACTGTGAACAGTGGGCTGTGAACTGTGACCTGTGAACTGTGAACTGCGAACTGTGAAGTATGAAATGAAGACAGTGAACTGTGAAATGTGAACTGTGACCTGCGAACTGGGAACTGTGAACTGTGAACTGTGGACTGTGAACTGTGAACTGTGAACTGTGACGTGTGAACTGTGAACTGTGAACTGTCAACTGTGAACTGAGAACTGTAAGCTGAGAACTGTAAACTGTGAACTGTCAACTGTGATCTGTGAACTGTGAACTGCGAACTGTGAAGTGTGAAATGAAGACTGTGATCTGTGAACTGTGATCTGTGAACAGTGAACTGTGGACTGTGAACTGTGAACTGTGACCTGTGAACTGTGAACTGTGAACTGTGAACTGTGAACTGCGAACTGTGAAGTGTGAAATAAAGTCTGTGAACTGTGATCTGTGGACTGTGAACTGTGAACTGTGAAGTGTGAACTGTGATTTGTGAACAGTGAACTGTGGACTGTGAACTGTGCACTGTGAAGTGTGAAGTGTGAAATGAAGACTGTGATCTGTGAACTGTGATCAGTGAACAGTGAACTGTGAACTGTGGACTGTGAACTGTGAACTGTGACCTGTGACCTGTGAACTGTGAACTGTGACCTGTGAACTGTGAACTGTGAACTGTGAACTGTGAACTGCGAACTGTGACCTGTGAACTGTGAACTGCGAACTGTGAATTGTGAAATGAAGACTGTGAACTGTGAACCTGGAACTGTGAACTGTGAACTGTGAACAGTGAACAGTGAACTGTGAACTGTGAACTGTGAACTGTGAACTGTGAACTGTGAACTGTGAACTGTGAACTGTGAATTGTGAACAGTGAACTGTGGACTGTGAACTGTGAACGGTGAACTGTGAACTGCGAACTGTGAAGTATGAAATGAAGACAGTGAACTGTGAAGTATGAAATGAAGACAGTGAACTGTGAAATGTGAACTGTGACCTGCGAACTGGGAACTGTGAACTGTGAACTGTGAACTGTGAACTGTGAACTGTGAACTGTGAACTGTGAACGGTGAACTGTGATCTGTGAACAGTGAAGTGTGAACTGTGAACTGTGAACTGTGAACTGTGAACTGTGAACTGTGAACTGGAACTGTGAACTGTGAACTGTGAACAATGAACTGTGAACTGTGAACTATGATCTGTGAACAGTGAACTGCGGACTGTCAACTGTGAACTGTGAACTGTGAAAACTGAATTGTGCAATAAAGTCTGTGAACTGTGATCTGTGAACTGTGATCTGTGAACTGTGAACTGCGAACTGTGAATTGTGAAATGAAGACTGTGAACTGTGAACTGTGAACTGTGAACTGTGAACTGTGAACTGTGAAGTATGAAATGAAGACAGTGAACTGTGAAATGTGAACTGTGACCTGCGAACTGGGAACTGTGAACTGTGAACTGTGAACTGTGAACTGTGATCTGTGAACAGTGAAGTGTGAACTGTGAACTGTGAACTGTGAACTGGAACTGTGAACTGTGAACTGTGAACTGTGAACTGTGAACTGTGAACTGTGAACTATGATCTGTGAACAGTGAACTGTGGACTGTGAACTGTGAACTGTGAAGTGTGAACTGTGAACTGTGAACTGTCAACTGTGAACTGAGAACTGTAAACTGAGAACTGTAAACTGTGAACAGTGAACTGTGAACTGTGGACTGTGAACTGTGAACTGTGAAGTGTGAACTGTGAACTGTGAACTGTCAACTGTGAACTGAGAACTGTAAACTGAGAACTGTAAACTGTGAACAGTGAACTGTGAACTGTGAACTGTGAACTGTGAACTGTGATCTGTGAACTGTGAACTGCGAACTGTGAAGTGTGAAATGAAGACTGTGAACTGTGATCTGTGGACTGTGAACTGTGAACTGTGAACTGTGAACAGTGAACAGTGAACAGTGAACTGTGAACTGTGAACTGTGAACTGTGAATTGTGAACAGTGAACAGTGAACTGTGGACTGTGAACTGTGAACTGTGAACTGTGAAGTGTGAACTGTCAACTGTGAACTGAGAACTGTAAACTGAGAACTGTAAACTGTGAACAGTGAACTGTGAACTGTGAACTGTGAACTGCGAACTGTGAAGTATGAAATGAAGACAGTGAACTGTGAAATGTGAACTGTGACCTGCGAACTGGGAACTGTGAACTGTGAACTGTGAACTGTGAACTGTGAACTGTGAACTGTGAACTGTGAACTGTGAACTGTGAACTGTGAACTGTGAACTGTGAACTGTGAACTGTGAACTATGATCTGTGAACAGTGAACTGTGGACTGTGGACTGTGAACTGTGAAGTGTGAACTGTGAACTGTGAACTGTCAACTGTGAACTGAGAACTGTAAACTGAGAACTGTAAACTGTGAACAGTGAACTGTGAACTGTGGACTGTGAACTGTGAACTGTGAAGTGTGAACTGTGAACTGTGAACTGTCAACTGTGAACTGAGAACTGTAAACTGAGAACTGTAAACTGTGAACAGTGAACTGTGAACTGTGAACTGTGAACTGTGAACTGTGATCTGTGAACTGTGAACTGCGAACTGTGAAGTGTGAAATGAAGACTGTGAACTGTGATCTGTGGACTGTGAACTGTGAACTGTGAACTGTGAACAGTGAACAGTGAACAGTGAACTGTGAACTGTGAACTGTGAACTGTGAATTGTGAACAGTGAACAGTGAACTGTGGACTGTGAACTGTGAACTGTGAACTGTGAAGTGTGAACTGTCAACTGTGAACTGAGAACTGTAAACTGAGAACTGTAAACTGTGAACAGTGAACTGTGAACTGTGAACTGTGAACTGCGAACTGTGAAGTATGAAATGAAGACAGTGAACTGTGAAATGTGAACTGTGACCTGCGAACTGGGAACTGTGATCTGTGAACTGTGATCAGTGAACAGTGAACTGTGAACTGTGAACTGTGGACTGTGAACTGTGAACTGTGACCTGTGACCTGTGAACTGTGAACTGTGACCTGTGAACTGTGAACTGTGAACTGTGAACTGTGAACTGCGAACTGTGACCTGTGAACTGTGAACTGCGAACTGTGAATTGTGAAATGAAGACTGTGAACTGTGAACCTGGAACTGTGAACTGTGAACTGTGAACAGTGAACAGTGAACTGTGAACTGTGAACTGTGAACTGTGAACTGTGAACTGTGAACTGTGAACTGTGAACTGTGAATTGTGAACAGTGAACTGTGGACTGTGAACTGTGAACGGTGAACTGTGAACTGCGAACTGTGAAGTATGAAATGAAGACAGTGAACTGTGAAGTATGAAATGAAGACAGTGAACTGTGAAATGTGAACTGTGACCTGCGAACTGGGAACTGTGAACTGTGAACTGTGAACTGTGAACTGTGAACTGTGAACTGTGAACTGTGAACGGTGAACTGTGATCTGTGAACAGTGAAGTGTGAACTGTGAACTGTGAACTGTGAACTGTGAACTGTGAACTGTGAACTGGAACTGTGAACTGTGAACTGTGAACAATGAACTGTGAACTGTGAACTATGATCTGTGAACAGTGAACTGCGGACTGTCAACTGTGAACTGTGAACTGTGAAAACTGAATTGTGCAATAAAGTCTGTGAACTGTGATCTGTGAACTGTGATCTGTGAACTGTGAACTGCGAACTGTGAATTGTGAAATGAAGACTGTGAACTGTGAACTGTGAACTGTGAACTGTGAACTGTGAACTGTGAAGTATGAAATGAAGACAGTGAACTGTGAAATGTGAACTGTGACCTGCGAACTGGGAACTGTGAACTGTGAACTGTGAACTGTGAACTGTGATCTGTGAACAGTGAAGTGTGAACTGTGAACTGTGAACTGTGAACTGGAACTGTGAACTGTGAACTGTGAACTGTGAACTGTGAACTGTGAACTGTGAACTATGATCTGTGAACAGTGAACTGTGGACTGTGAACTGTGAACTGTGAAGTGTGAACTGTGAACTGTGAACTGTCAACTGTGAACTGAGAACTGTAAACTGAGAACTGTAAACTGTGAACAGTGAACTGTGAACTGTGGACTGTGAACTGTGAACTGTGAAGTGTGAACTGTGAACTGTGAACTGTCAACTGTGAACTGAGAACTGTAAACTGAGAACTGTAAACTGTGAACAGTGAACTGTGAACTGTGAACTGTGAACTGTGAACTGTGATCTGTGAACTGTGAACTGCGAACTGTGAAGTGTGAAATGAAGACTGTGAACTGTGATCTGTGGACTGTGAACTGTGAACTGTGAACTGTGAACAGTGAACAGTGAACAGTGAACTGTGAACTGTGAACTGTGAACTGTGAATTGTGAACAGTGAACAGTGAACTGTGGACTGTGAACTGTGAACTGTGAACTGTGAAGTGTGAACTGTCAACTGTGAACTGAGAACTGTAAACTGAGAACTGTAAACTGTGAACAGTGAACTGTGAACTGTGAACTGTGAACTGCGAACTGTGAAGTATGAAATGAAGACAGTGAACTGTGAACTGTGAACTGTGAACTGTGAACTGTGAACTGTGAACTGTGAACTGTGAACTGTGAACTGTGAACTGTGAACTGTGAACTGTGAACTGTGAACTGTGAACTGTGAACTGTGAACTGTGAACTGTGAACTGTGAACTGTGAACTGTGAACTGTGAACTGTGAACTGTGAACTGCGAACTGTGATGTGTGAAATGAAGACTGTGAACTGTGAACTGTGATCTGTGAACTGTGAACTGCGAACTGTGAATTGTGAAATGAAGACTGTGAACTGTGAACTGTGAACTGTGAACTGCGAACTGTGAATTGTGAAATGAAGACTGTGAACTGTGATCTGTGAACTGTGAACTGTGAACTGTGAAAACTGAATTGTGAAATAAAGTCTGTGAACTGTGAACTGTGATCTGTGAACTGAGAACTGTGAACTGTGAACAGTGGGCTGTGAACTGTGACCTGTGAACTGTGAACTGCGAACTGTGAAGTATGAAATGAAGACAGTGAACTGTGAAATGTGAACTGTGACCTGCGAACTGGGAACTGTGAACTGTGAACTGTGGACTGTGAACTGTGAACTGTGAACTGTGACGTGTGAACTGTGAACTGAGAACTGTAAACTGAGAACTGTAAACTGTGAACTGTCAACTGTGATCTGTGAACTGTGAACTGCGAACTGTGAAGTGTGAAATGAAGACTGTGATCTGTGAACTGTGATCTGTGAACAGTGAACTGTGGACTGTGAACTGTGAACTGTGACCTGTGAACTGTGAACTGTGAACTGTGAACTGTGAACTGTGAACTGTGAACTGTGAACTGTGAACTGTGAACTGCGAACTGTGAAGTGTGAAATAAAGTCTGTGAACTGTGATCTGTGGACTGTGAACTGTGAACTGTGAAGTGTGAACTGTGATTTGTGAACAGTGAACTGTGGACTGTGAACTGTGCACTGTGAAGTGTGAAGTGTGAAATGAAGACTGTGATCTGTGAACTGTGATCTGTGAACAGTGAACTGTGAACTGTGGACTGTGACCTGTGAACTGTGACCTGTGACCTGTGAACTGTGAACTGTGACCTGTGAACTGTGAACTGTGAACTGTGAACTGTGAACTGTGAACTGTGAACTGCGAACTGTGACCTGTGAACTGTGAACTGCGAACTGTGAATTGTGAAATGAAGACTGTGAACTGTGAACCTGGAACTGTGAACTGTGAACTGTGTACAGTGAACAGTGAACTGTGAACTGTGAACTGTGAACTGTGAACTGTGTACTGTGAACTGTGAACTGTGAACTGTGAATTGTGAACAGTGAACTGTGGACTGTGAACTGTGAACGGTGAACTGTGAACTGCGAACTGTGAAGTATGAAATGAAGACAGTGAACTGTGAAGTATGAAATGAAGACAGTGAACTGTGAAATGTGAACTGTGACCTGCGAACTGGGAACTGTGAACTGTGAACTGTGAACTGTGAACTGTGAACTGTGAACTGTGAACTGTGAACTGTGAACTGTGAACTGTGATCTGTGAACAGTGAAGTGTGAACTGTGAACTGTGAACTGTGAACTGTGAACTGTGAACTGTGAACTGTGAACTGGAACTGTGAACTGTGAACTGTGAACAATGAACTGTGAACTGTGAACTATGATCTGTGAACAGTGAACTGCGGACTGTCAACTGTGAACTGTGAAAACTGAATTGTGAAATAAAGTCTGTGAACTGTGATCTGTGAACTGTAAACTGAGAACTGTAAACTGTGAGCAGTGAACTGTGAACTGTGAACTGTGAACAGTGAACTGTGGACTGTGAACTGTGAACTGTGAACTGTGAACTGTGATCTGTGAACAGTGAAGTGTGAACTGTGAACTGTGAACTGTGAACTGAGAACTGTAAACTGAGAACTGTAAACTGAGAACTGTAAACTGTGAACAGTGAACTGTGAACTGTGAACTGTGAACTGTGAACTGTGATCTGTGAACTGTGAACTGTGATCTGTGAACTGTGAACTGCGAACTGTGAAGTGTGAAATGAAGACTGTGAACTGTGAACTGTGATCTGTGAACTGTGAACTGCGAACTGTGAATTGTGAAATGAAGACTGTGAACTGTGAACTGTGAACTGTGAACTGTGAACTGCGAACTGTGAATTGTGAAATGAAGACTGTGAACTGTGAACTGTGCCCTGTGAAGACTGAAGTGTGAAATGAAGACTGTGAACTGTGATCTGTGAACTGTGAACTGTGAACTGTGAAAACTGAATTGTGAAATAAAGGCTGTGAACTGTGAACTGTGATCTGTGAACTGAGAACTGTGAACTGTGAACAGTGGGCTGTGAACTGTGACCTGTGAACTGTGAACTGCGAACTGTGAAGTATGAAATGAAGACAGTGAACTGTGAAATGTGAACTGTGACCTGCGAACTGGGAACTGTGAACTGTGAACTGTGGACTGTGAACTGTGAACTGTGAACTGTGACGTGTGAACTGTGAACTGTGAACTGTCAACTGTGAACTGAGAACTGTAAGCTGAGAACTGTAAACTGTGAACTGTCAACTGTGATCTGTGAACTGTGAACTGCGAACTGTGAAGTGTGAAATGAAGACTGTGATCTGTGAACTGTGATCTGTGAACAGTGAACTGTGGACTGTGAACTGTGAACTGTGACCTGTGAACTGTGAACTGTGAACTGTGAACTGTGAACTGCGAACTGTGAAGTGTGAAATAAAGTCTGTGAACTGTGATCTGTGGACTGTGAACTGTGAACTGTGAAGTGTGAACTGTGATTTGTGAACAGTGAACTGTGGACTGTGAACTGTGCACTGTGAAGTGTGAAGTGTGAAATGAAGACTGTGATCTGTGAACTGTGATCAGTGAACAGTGAACTGTGAACTGTGGACTGTGAACTGTGAACTGTGACCTGTGACCTGTGAACTGTGAACTGTGACCTGTGAACTGTGAACTGTGAACTGTGAACTGTGAACTGCGAACTGTGACCTGTGAACTGTGAACTGCGAACTGTGAATTGTGAAATGAAGACTGTGAACTGTGAACCTGGAACTGTGAACTGTGAACTGTGAACAGTGAACAGTGAACTGTGAACTGTGAACTGTGAACTGTGAACTGTGAACTGTGAACTGTGAACTGTGAACTGTGAATTGTGAACAGTGAACTGTGGACTGTGAACTGTGAACGGTGAACTGTGAACTGCGAACTGTGAAGTATGAAATGAAGACAGTGAACTGTGAAGTATGAAATGAAGACAGTGAACTGTGAAATGTGAACTGTGACCTGCGAACTGGGAACTGTGAACTGTGAACTGTGAACTGTGAACTGTGAACTGTGAACTGTGAACTGTGAACGGTGAACTGTGATCTGTGAACAGTGAAGTGTGAACTGTGAACTGTGAACTGTGAACTGTGAACTGTGAACTGTGAACTGGAACTGTGAACTGTGAACTGTGAACAATGAACTGTGAACTGTGAACTATGATCTGTGAACAGTGAACTGCGGACTGTCAACTGTGAACTGTGAACTGTGAAAACTGAATTGTGCAATAAAGTCTGTGAACTGTGATCTGTGAACTGTGATCTGTGAACTGTGAACTGCGAACTGTGAATTGTGAAATGAAGACTGTGAACTGTGAACTGTGAACTGTGAACTGTGAACTGTGAACTGTGAAGTATGAAATGAAGACAGTGAACTGTGAAATGTGAACTGTGACCTGCGAACTGGGAACTGTGAACTGTGAACTGTGAACTGTGAACTGTGATCTGTGAACAGTGAAGTGTGAACTGTGAACTGTGAACTGTGAACTGGAACTGTGAACTGTGAACTGTGAACTGTGAACTGTGAACTGTGAACTGTGAACTATGATCTGTGAACAGTGAACTGTGGACTGTGAACTGTGAACTGTGAAGTGTGAACTGTGAACTGTGAACTGTCAACTGTGAACTGAGAACTGTAAACTGAGAACTGTAAACTGTGAACAGTGAACTGTGAACTGTGGACTGTGAACTGTGAACTGTGAAGTGTGAACTGTGAACTGTGAACTGTCAACTGTGAACTGAGAACTGTAAACTGAGAACTGTAAACTGTGAACAGTGAACTGTGAACTGTGAACTGTGAACTGTGAACTGTGATCTGTGAACTGTGAACTGCGAACTGTGAAGTGTGAAATGAAGACTGTGAACTGTGATCTGTGGACTGTGAACTGTGAACTGTGAACTGTGAACAGTGAACAGTGAACAGTGAACTGTGAACTGTGAACTGTGAACTGTGAATTGTGAACAGTGAACAGTGAACTGTGGACTGTGAACTGTGAACTGTGAACTGTGAAGTGTGAACTGTCAACTGTGAACTGAGAACTGTAAACTGAGAACTGTAAACTGTGAACAGTGAACTGTGAACTGTGAACTGTGAACTGCGAACTGTGAAGTATGAAATGAAGACAGTGAACTGTGAAATGTGAACTGTGACCTGCGAACTGGGAACTGTGAACTGTGAACTGTGAACTGTGAACTGTGAACTGTGAACTGTGAACTGTGAACTGTGAACTGTGAACTGTGAACTGTGAACTGTGAACTGTGAACTGTGAACTATGATCTGTGAACAGTGAACTGTGGACTGTGAACTGTGAACTGTGAAGTGTGAACTGTGAACTGTGAACTGTCAACTGTGAACTGAGAACTGTAAACTGAGAACTGTAAACTGTGAACAGTGAACTGTGAACTGTGGACTGTGAACTGTGAACTGTGAAGTGTGAACTGTGAACTGTGAACTGTCAACTGTGAACTGAGAACTGTAAACTGAGAACTGTAAACTGTGAACAGTGAACTGTGAACTGTGAACTGTGAACTGTGAACTGTGATCTGTGAACTGTGAACTGCGAACTGTGAAGTGTGAAATGAAGACTGTGAACTGTGATCTGTGGACTGTGAACTGTGAACTGTGAACTGTGAACAGTGAACAGTGAACAGTGAACTGTGAACTGTGAACTGTGAACTGTGAATTGTGAACAGTGAACAGTGAACTGTGGACTGTGAACTGTGAACTGTGAACTGTGAAGTGTGAACTGTCAACTGTGAACTGAGAACTGTAAACTGAGAACTGTAAACTGTGAACAGTGAACTGTGAACTGTGAACTGTGAACTGCGAACTGTGAAGTATGAAATGAAGACAGTGAACTGTGAAATGTGAACTGTGACCTGCGAACTGGGAACTGTGATCTGTGAACTGTGATCAGTGAACAGTGAACTGTGAACTGTGGACTGTGAACTGTGAACTGTGACCTGTGACCTGTGAACTGTGAACTGTGACCTGTGAACTGTGAACTGTGAACTGTGAACTGTGAACTGCGAACTGTGACCTGTGAACTGTGAACTGCGAACTGTGAATTGTGAAATGAAGACTGTGAACTGTGAACCTGGAACTGTGAACTGTGAACTGTGAACAGTGAACAGTGAACTGTGAACTGTGAACTGTGAACTGTGAACTGTGAACTGTGAACTGTGAACTGTGAACTGTGAATTGTGAACAGTGAACTGTGGACTGTGAACTGTGAACGGTGAACTGTGAACTGCGAACTGTGAAGTGTGAAATGAAGACTGTGAACTGTGATCTGTGGACTGTGAACTGTGAACTGCGAACTGTGAAGTATGAAATGAAGACAGTGAACTGTGAAGTATGAAATGAAGACAGTGAACTGTGAAATGTGAACTGTGACCTGCGAACTGGGAACTGTGAACTGTGAACTGTGAACTGTGAACTGTGAACTGTGAACTGTGAACTGTGAACTGTGAACTGTGAACTGTGATCTGTGAACAGTGAAGTGTGAACTGTGAACTGTGAACTGTGAACTGTGAACTGTGAACTGTGAACTGTGAACTGGAACTGTGAACTGTGAACTGTGAACAATGAACTGTGAACTGTGAACTATGATCTGTGAACAGTGAACTGCGGACTGTCAACTGTGAACTGTGAAAACTGAATTGTGAAATAAAGTCTGTGAACTGTGATCTGTGAACTGTAAACTGAGAACTGTAAACTGTGAGCAGTGAACTGTGAACTGTGAACTGTGAACAGTGAACTGTGGACTGTGAACTGTGAACTGTGAACTGTGAACTGTGATCTGTGAACAGTGAAGTGTGAACTGTGAACTGTGAACTGTGAACTGAGAACTGTAAACTGAGAACTGTAAACTGAGAACTGTAAACTGTGAACAGTGAACTGTGAACTGTGAACTGTGAACTGTGAACTGTGATCTGTGAACTGTGAACTGTGATCTGTGAACTGTGAACTGCGAACTGTGAAGTGTGAAATGAAGACTGTGAACTGTGAACTGTGATCTGTGAACTGTGAACTGCGAACTGTGAATTGTGAAATGAAGACTGTGAACTGTGAACTGTGAACTGTGAACTGTGAACTGCGAACTGTGAATTGTGAAATGAAGACTGTGAACTGTGAACTGTGCCCTGTGAAGACTGAAGTGTGAAATGAAGACTGTGAACTGTGATCTGTGAACTGTGAACTGTGAACTGTGAAAACTGAATTGTGAAATAAAGGCTGTGAACTGTGAACTGTGATCTGTGAACTGAGAACTGTGAACTGTGAACAGTGGGCTGTGAACTGTGACCTGTGAACTGTGAACTGCGAACTGTGAAGTATGAAATGAAGACAGTGAACTGTGAAATGTGAACTGTGACCTGCGAACTGGGAACTGTGAACTGTGAACTGTGGACTGTGAACTGTGAACTGTGAACTGTGACGTGTGAACTGTGAACTGTGAACTGTCAACTGTGAACTGAGAACTGTAAGCTGAGAACTGTAAACTGTGAACTGTCAACTGTGATCTGTGAACTGTGAACTGCGAACTGTGAAGTGTGAAATGAAGACTGTGATCTGTGAACTGTGATCTGTGAACAGTGAACTGTGGACTGTGAACTGTGAACTGTGACCTGTGAACTGTGAACTGTGAACTGTGAACTGTGAACTGCGAACTGTGAAGTGTGAAATAAAGTCTGTGAACTGTGATCTGTGGACTGTGAACTGTGAACTGTGAAGTGTGAACTGTGATTTGTGAACAGTGAACTGTGGACTGTGAACTGTGCACTGTGAAGTGTGAAGTGTGAAATGAAGACTGTGATCTGTGAACTGTGATCAGTGAACAGTGAACTGTGAACTGTGGACTGTGAACTGTGAACTGTGACCTGTGACCTGTGAACTGTGAACTGTGACCTGTGAACTGTGAACTGTGAACTGTGAACTGTGAACTGCGAACTGTGACCTGTGAACTGTGAACTGCGAACTGTGAATTGTGAAATGAAGACTGTGAACTGTGAACCTGGAACTGTGAACTGTGAACTGTGAACAGTGAACAGTGAACTGTGAACTGTGAACTGTGAACTGTGAACTGTGAACTGTGAACTGTGAACTGTGAACTGTGAATTGTGAACAGTGAACTGTGGACTGTGAACTGTGAACGGTGAACTGTGAACTGCGAACTGTGAAGTATGAAATGAAGACAGTGAACTGTGAAGTATGAAATGAAGACAGTGAACTGTGAAATGTGAACTGTGACCTGCGAACTGGGAACTGTGAACTGTGAACTGTGAACTGTGAACTGTGAACTGTGAACTGTGAACTGTGAACGGTGAACTGTGATCTGTGAACAGTGAAGTGTGAACTGTGAACTGTGAACTGTGAACTGTGAACTGTGAACTGTGAACTGGAACTGTGAACTGTGAACTGTGAACAATGAACTGTGAACTGTGAACTATGATCTGTGAACAGTGAACTGCGGACTGTCAACTGTGAACTGTGAACTGTGAAAACTGAATTGTGCAATAAAGTCTGTGAACTGTGATCTGTGAACTGTGATCTGTGAACTGTGAACTGCGAACTGTGAATTGTGAAATGAAGACTGTGAACTGTGAACTGTGAACTGTGAACTGTGAACTGTGAACTGTGAAGTATGAAATGAAGACAGTGAACTGTGAAATGTGAACTGTGACCTGCGAACTGGGAACTGTGAACTGTGAACTGTGAACTGTGAACTGTGATCTGTGAACAGTGAAGTGTGAACTGTGAACTGTGAACTGTGAACTGGAACTGTGAACTGTGAACTGTGAACTGTGAACTGTGAACTGTGAACTGTGAACTATGATCTGTGAACAGTGAACTGTGGACTGTGAACTGTGAACTGTGAAGTGTGAACTGTGAACTGTGAACTGTCAACTGTGAACTGAGAACTGTAAACTGAGAACTGTAAACTGTGAACAGTGAACTGTGAACTGTGGACTGTGAACTGTGAACTGTGAAGTGTGAACTGTGAACTGTGAACTGTCAACTGTGAACTGAGAACTGTAAACTGAGAACTGTAAACTGTGAACAGTGAACTGTGAACTGTGAACTGTGAACTGTGAACTGTGATCTGTGAACTGTGAACTGCGAACTGTGAAGTGTGAAATGAAGACTGTGAACTGTGATCTGTGGACTGTGAACTGTGAACTGTGAACTGTGAACAGTGAACAGTGAACAGTGAACTGTGAACTGTGAACTGTGAACTGTGAATTGTGAACAGTGAACAGTGAACTGTGGACTGTGAACTGTGAACTGTGAACTGTGAAGTGTGAACTGTCAACTGTGAACTGAGAACTGTAAACTGAGAACTGTAAACTGTGAACAGTGAACTGTGAACTGTGAACTGTGAACTGCGAACTGTGAAGTATGAAATGAAGACAGTGAACTGTGAAATGTGAACTGTGACCTGCGAACTGGGAACTGTGAACTGTGAACTGTGAACTGTGAACTGTGAACTGTGAACTGTGAACTGTGAACTGTGAACTGTGAACTGTGAACTGTGAACTGTGAACTGTGAACTGTGAACTATGATCTGTGAACAGTGAACTGTGGACTGTGAACTGTGAACTGTGAAGTGTGAACTGTGAACTGTGAACTGTCAACTGTGAACTGAGAACTGTAAACTGAGAACTGTAAACTGTGAACAGTGAACTGTGAACTGTGGACTGTGAACTGTGAACTGTGAAGTGTGAACTGTGAACTGTGAACTGTCAACTGTGAACTGAGAACTGTAAACTGAGAACTGTAAACTGTGAACAGTGAACTGTGAACTGTGAACTGTGAACTGTGAACTGTGATCTGTGAACTGTGAACTGCGAACTGTGAAGTGTGAAATGAAGACTGTGAACTGTGATCTGTGGACTGTGAACTGTGAACTGTGAACTGTGAACAGTGAACAGTGAACAGTGAACTGTGAACTGTGAACTGTGAACTGTGAATTGTGAACAGTGAACAGTGAACTGTGGACTGTGAACTGTGAACTGTGAACTGTGAAGTGTGAACTGTCAACTGTGAACTGAGAACTGTAAACTGAGAACTGTAAACTGTGAACAGTGAACTGTGAACTGTGAACTGTGAACTGCGAACTGTGAAGTATGAAATGAAGACAGTGAACTGTGAAATGTGAACTGTGACCTGCGAACTGGGAACTGTGATCTGTGAACTGTGATCAGTGAACAGTGAACTGTGAACTGTGGACTGTGAACTGTGAACTGTGACCTGTGACCTGTGAACTGTGAACTGTGACCTGTGAACTGTGAACTGTGAACTGTGAACTGTGAACTGCGAACTGTGACCTGTGAACTGTGAACTGCGAACTGTGAATTGTGAAATGAAGACTGTGAACTGTGAACCTGGAACTGTGAACTGTGAACTGTGAACAGTGAACAGTGAACTGTGAACTGTGAACTGTGAACTGTGAACTGTGAACTGTGAACTGTGAACTGTGAACTGTGAATTGTGAACAGTGAACTGTGGACTGTGAACTGTGAACGGTGAACTGTGAACTGCGAACTGTGAAGTATGAAATGAAGACAGTGAACTGTGAAGTATGAAATGAAGACAGTGAACTGTGAAATGTGAACTGTGACCTGCGAACTGGGAACTGTGAACTGTGAACTGTGAACTGTGAACTGTGAACTGTGAACTGTGAACTGTGAACGGTGAACTGTGATCTGTGAACAGTGAAGTGTGAACTGTGAACTGTGAACTGTGAACTGTGAACTGTGAACTGTGAACTGTGAACTGGAACTGTGAACTGTGAACTGTGAACAATGAACTGTGAACTGTGAACTATGATCTGTGAACAGTGAACTGCGGACTGTCAACTGTGAACTGTGAACTGTGAAAACTGAATTGTGCAATAAAGTCTGTGAACTGTGATCTGTGAACTGTGATCTGTGAACTGTGAACTGCGAACTGTGAATTGTGAAATGAAGACTGTGAACTGTGAACTGTGAACTGTGAACTGTGAACTGTGAACTGTGAAGTATGAAATGAAGACAGTGAACTGTGAAATGTGAACTGTGACCTGCGAACTGGGAACTGTGAACTGTGAACTGTGAACTGTGAACTGTGATCTGTGAACAGTGAAGTGTGAACTGTGAACTGTGAACTGTGAACTGGAACTGTGAACTGTGAACTGTGAACTGTGAACTGTGAACTGTGAACTGTGAACTATGATCTGTGAACAGTGAACTGTGGACTGTGAACTGTGAACTGTGAAGTGTGAACTGTGAACTGTGAACTGTCAACTGTGAACTGAGAACTGTAAACTGAGAACTGTAAACTGTGAACAGTGAACTGTGAACTGTGGACTGTGAACTGTGAACTGTGAAGTGTGAACTGTGAACTGTGAACTGTCAACTGTGAACTGAGAACTGTAAACTGAGAACTGTAAACTGTGAACAGTGAACTGTGAACTGTGAACTGTGAACTGTGAACTGTGATCTGTGAACTGTGAACTGCGAACTGTGAAGTGTGAAATGAAGACTGTGAACTGTGATCTGTGGACTGTGAACTGTGAACTGTGAACTGTGAACAGTGAACAGTGAACAGTGAACTGTGAACTGTGAACTGTGAACTGTGAATTGTGAACAGTGAACAGTGAACTGTGGACTGTGAACTGTGAACTGTGAACTGTGAAGTGTGAACTGTCAACTGTGAACTGAGAACTGTAAACTGAGAACTGTAAACTGTGAACAGTGAACTGTGAACTGTGAACTGTGAACTGCGAACTGTGAAGTATGAAATGAAGACAGTGAACTGTGAAATGTGAACTGTGACCTGCGAACTGGGAACTGTGAACTGTGAACTGTGAACTGTGAACTGTGAACTGTGAACTGTGAACTGTGAACTGTGAACTGTGAACTGTGAACTGTGAACTGTGAACTGTGAACTGTGAACTGTGAACTGTGAACTGTGAACTGTGAACTGTGAACTGTGAACTGTGAACTGTGAACTGTGAACTGTGAACTGTGAACTGTGAACTGTGAACTGTGAACTGTGAACTGTGAACTGTGAACTGTGAACTGTGAACTGTGAACTGTGAACTGTGAACTGTGAACTGTGAACTGTGAACTGTGAACTGTGAACTGTGAACTGTGAACTGTGAACTGTGAACTGTGAACTGGAACTGTGAACTGTGAACTGTGAACTGTGAACTGTGAACTGTGAACTGTGAACTATGATCTGTGAACAGTGAACTGTGGACTGGGAACTGTGAACTGTGAACTGTGAACTGTGAACTGTGAATTGTGAACAGTGAACAGTGAACTGTGGACTGTGAACTGTGAACTGTGAAGTGTGAACTGTCAACTGTGAACTGAGAACTGTAAACTGAGAACTGTAAACTGTGAACAGTGAACTGTGAACTGTGAACTGTGAACTGCGAACTGTGAAGTATGAAATGAAGACAGTGAACTGTGAAATGTGAACTGTGACCTGCGAACTGGGAACTGTGAACTGTGAACTGTGAACTGTGAACTGTGAACTGTGAACTGTGAACTGTGAACTGTGAACTGTGAACTGTGAACTGTGAACTGTGAACTGTGAACTGTGAACTGTGAACTGTGAACTGTGAACTGTGAACTGTGAACTGTGAACTGTGAACTGTGAACTGTGAACTGTGAACTGTGAACTGTGAACTGTGAACTGTGAACTGTGAACTGTGAACTGTGAACTGTGAACTGTGAACTGTGAACTATGATCTGTGAACAGTGAACTGTGGACTGTGAACTGTGAACTGTGAAGTGTGAACTGTGAACTGTGAACTGTCAACTGTGAACTGAGAACTGTAAACTGAGAACTGTAAACTGTGAACAGTGAACTGTGAACTGTGAACTGTGAACAGTGAACTGTGGACTGTGAACTGTGAACTGTGAAGTGTGAACTGTGAACTGTGAAGTGTGAACTGTGAACTGTGAAGTGTGAACTGTGAACTGTGAACTGTGAACTGTCAACTGTGAACTGAGAACTGTAAACTGAGAACTGTAAACTGTGAACAGTGAACTGTGAACTGTGAACTGTGAACTGTGAACTGTGATCTGTGAACTGTGAACTGCGAACTGTGAAGTGTGAAATGAAGACTGTGAACTGTGAACTGTGATCTGTGAACTGTGAACTGCGAACTGTGAATTGTGAAATGAAGACTGTGATCTGTGAACTGTGAACTGTGAACTGCGAACTGTGAATTGTGAAATGAAGACTGTGAACTGTGAACTGTGCCCTGTGAAGACTGAAGTGTGAAATGAAGACTGTGAACTGTGATCTGTGAACTGTGAACTGTGAACTGTGAGAACTGAATTGTGAAATAAAGTCTGTGAACTGTGAACTGTGATCTGTGAACTGAGAACTGTGAACTGTGAACAGTGGGCTGTGAACTGTGACCTGTGAACTGTGAACTGCGAACTGTGAAGTATGAAATGAAGACAGTGAACTGTGAAATGTGAACTGTGACCTGCGAACTGGGAACTGTGAACTGTGAACTGTGGACTGTGAACTGTGAACTGTGAACTGTGACGTGTGAACTGTGAACTGTGAACTGTCAACTGTGAACTGAGAACTGTAAACTGAGAACTGTAAACTGTCAACTGTCAACTGTGATCTGTGAACTGTGAACTGCGAACTGTGAAGTGTGAAATGAAGACTGTGATCTGTGAACTGTGATCTGTGAACAGTGAACTGTGGACTGTGAACTGTGAACTGTGACCTGTGAACTGTGAACTGTGAACTGTGAACTGTGAACTGTGAACAGTGAACTGTGAACTGTGAACTGCGAACTGTGAAGTGTGAAATAAAGTCTGTGAACTGTGATCTGTGGACTGTGAACTGTGAACTGTGAAGTGTGAACTGTGATTTGTGAACAGTGAACTGTGGACTGTGAACTGTGCACTGTGAAGTGTGAAGTGTGAAATGAAGACTGTGATCTGTGAACTGTGATCTGTGAACAGTGAACTGTGAACTGTGGACTGTGAACTGTGAACTGTGACCTGTGACCTGTGAACTGTGAACTGTGAACTGTGAACTGTGAACTGTGAACTGTGACCTGTGAACTGTGAACTGTGAACTGTGAACTGTGAACTGTGAAGTGTGAACTGCGAACTGTGAAGTATGAAATGAAGACAGTGAACTGTGAAGTATGAAATGAAGACAGTGAACTGTGAAATGTGAACTGTGACCTGCGAACTGGGATCTGTGAACTGTGAACTGCGAACTGTGAATTGTGAAATGAAGACTGTGAACTGTGAACTGTGATCTGTGAACTGTGAACAGTGGGCTGTGAACTGTGACCTGTGAACTGTGAACTGCGAACTGTGAAGTATGAAATGAAGACAGTGAACTGTGAAATGTGAACTGTGACCTGCGAACTGTGAACTGTGAACTGTGAACTGTGAACTGTGAACTGTGGACTGTGAACTGTGCACTGTGAACTGTGCACTGTGAAGTGTGAACTGTGAAGTGTGAACTGTGAACTATGATCTGTGAACAGTGGACTGTGGACTGTGAACTGTGAAGTGTGAACTGTGAACTGTGAACTGTCAACTGTGAACTGAGAACTGTAAACTGAGAACTGTAAATTGTGAACAGTGAACTGTGAACTGTGAACTGTGAACAGTGAACTGTGGACTGTGAACTGTGAACTGTGAAGTGTGAACTGTGAACTGTGAACTGTGAACTGTGAACTGTCAACTGTGAACTGAGAACTGTAAACTGAGAACTGTAAACTGAGAACTGTAAACTGTGAACAGTGAACTGTGAACTGTGAACTGTGAACTGTGAACTGTGATCTGTGAACTGTGAAGTGTGAAATGAAGACTGTGAACTGTGATCTGTGGACTGTGAACTGTGAACTGTGAACTGTGAACAGTGAACAGTGAACTGTGAACTGTGAACTGTGAACTGTGAACAGTGAACAGTGAACTGTGGACTGTGAACTGTGGACTGTGAACTGTGAACTGTGAAGTGTGAACTGTCAACTGTCAACTGTGAACTGTCAACTGTGAACTGTCAACTGTGAACTGTGAACTGTCAACTGTGAACTGTCAACTGTCAACTGTGAACTGAGAACTGTGAACTGTGAACTGTAAACTGTAAACTGAGAACTGTAAACTGTAAACTGTGAACTGTGAACTGTGAACTGTGAACTGTGAACTGTGAACTGTGAACTGTGAACTGTGAACTGTGAACTGTGAACTGTGAACTGTGAACTGTGAACTGTGAACTGTGAACTGTGAACTGTGAACTGTGAACTGTGAACAGTGAACTGTGGACTGTGAACTGTGAACTGTGAAGTGTGAACTGTGAACTGTGAAGTGTGAACTGTGAACTGTGAACTGTGAACTGTCAACTGTGAACTGAGAACTGTAAACTGAGAACTGTAAACTGTGAACAGTGAACTGTGAACTGTGAACTGTGAACTGTGAACTGTGAACTGTGATCTGTGAACTGTGAACTGCGAACTGTGAAGTGTGAAATGAAGACTGTGAACTGTGAACTGTGATCTGTGAACTGTGAACTGCGAACTGTGAATTGTGAAATGAAGACTGTGAACTGTGAACTGTGAACTGTGAACTGCGAACTGTGAATTGTGAAATGAAGACTGTGAACTGTGAACTGTGCCCTGTGAAGACTGAAGTGTGAAATGAAGACTGTGAACTGTGATCTGTGAACTGTGAACTGTGAACTGTGAAAACTGAATTGTGAAATAAAGTCTGTGAACTGTGAACTGTGATCTGTGAACTGAGAACTGTGAACTGTGAACAGTGGGCTGTGAACTGTGACCTGTGAACTGTGAACTGCGAACTGTGAAGTATGAAATGAAGACAGTGAACTGTGAAATGTGAACTGTGACCTGCGAACTGGGAACTGTGAACTGTGAACTGTGGACTGTGAACTGTGAACTGTGAACTGTGACGTGTGAACTGTGAACTGTGAACTGTCAACTGTGAACTGAGAACTGTAAACTGAGAACTGTAAACTGTGAACTGTCAACTGTGATCTGTGAACTGTGAACTGCGAACTGTGAAGTGTGAAATGAAGACTGTGATCTGTGAACTGTGATCTGTGAACAGTGAACTGTGGACTGTGAACTGTGAACTGTGACCTGTGAACTGTGAACTGTGAACTGTGAACTGTGAACTGTGAACTGTGAACTGTGAACAGTGAACTGTGAACTGTGAACTGCGAACTGTGAAGTGTGAAATAAAGTCTGTGAACTGTGATCTGTGGACTGTGAACTGTGAACTGTGAAGTGTGAACTGTGATTTGTGAACAGTGAACTGTGAACTGTGAACTGTGGACTGTGAACTGTGAACTGTGAACTGTGACGTGTGAACTGTGAACTGTGAACTGTCAACTGTGAACTGAGAACTGTAAACTGAGAACTGTAAACTGTGAACTGTCAACTGTGATCTGTGAACTGTGAACTGCGAACTGTGAAGTGTGAAATGAAGACTGTGATCTGTGAACTGTGATCTGTGAACAGTGAACTGTGGACTGTGAACTGTGAACTGTGACCTGTGAACTGTGAACTGTGAACTGTGAACTGTGAACTGTGAACTGTGAACTGTGAACAGTGAACTGTGAACTGTGAACTGCGAACTGTGAAGTGTGAAATAAAGTCTGTGAACTGTGATCTGTGGACTGTGAACTGTGAACTGTGAAGTGTGAACTGTGATTTGTGAACAGTGAACTGTGGACTGTGAACTGTGCACTGTGAAGTGTGAAGTGTGAAATGAAGACTGTGATCTGTGAACTGTGATCTGTGAACAGTGATTTGTGAACTGTGGACTGTGAACTGTGACCTGTGACCTGTGAACTGTGAACTGTGAACTGTGACCTGTGAACTGTGAACTGTGAACTGTGAACTGTGAACTGTGAACTGCGAACTGTGAAGTATGAAATGAAGACAGTGAACTGTGAAGTATGAAATGAAGACAGTGAACTGTGAAATGTGAACTGTGACCTGCGAACTGGGATCTGTGAACTGTGAACTGCGAACTGTGAATTGTGAAATGAAGACTGTGAACTGTGAACTGTGAACTGTGAACTGTGAACTGTGAACTGTGAACTGTGAACTATGATCTGTGAACAGTGAACTGTGAACAGTGAACTGTGAACTGTGAACTGTGAACTGTGAACTGTGATCTGTGATCTGTGATCTGTGAACTGTGAACTGCGAACTGTGAAGTGTGAAATGAAGACTGTGAACTGTGATCTGTGGACTGTGAACTGTGAACTGTGAACTGTGATTTGTGAACAGTGAACTGTGGACTGTGAACTGTGGACTGTGAACTGTGCACTGTGAAGTGTGAAGTGTGAAATGAAGACTGTGAACTGTGAACTGTGAACTGTGAACAGTGAACAGTGAACTGTGAACTGTGAACTGTGAACTGTGAACTGTGAACTGTGAATTGTCAACAGTGAACTGTGGACTGTGAACTGTGAACTGTGAACTGTGGACTGTGAACTGTGGACTGTGAACTGTGAACTGTGAACTGTGAAGTGTGAAATAAAGTCTGTGAACTGTGATCTGTGGACTGTGAACTGTGAACTGTGAAGTGTGAACTGTGATTTGTGAACAGTGAACTGTGGACTGTGAACTGTGCACTGTGAAGTGTGAAGTGTGAAATGAAGACTGTGATCTGTGAACTGTGATCTGTGAACAGTGAACTGTGGACTGTGAACTGTGAACTGCGAACTGTGAAGTATGAAATGAAGACAGTGAACTGTGAAATGTGAACTGTGACCTGCGAACTGGGAACTGTGAACTGTGAACTGTGAACTGTGATCTGTGAACAGTGAAGTGTGAACTGTGAACTGTGAACTGTGAACTGTGAACTGTGAACTGTGAACTGGAACTGTGAACTGTGAACTGTGAACTGTGAACTGTGAACTATGATCTGTGAACAGTGAACTGCGGACTGTGAACTGTGAACTGTGAACTGTGAAAACTGAATTGTGAAATAAAGTCTGTGAACTGTGATCTGTGAACTGTGATCTGTGAACTGTGAACTGTGAAGTGTGATCTGTGAACTGTGAACTGCGAACTGTGAATTGTGAATTGTGAAATGAAGACTGTGAACTGTGAACTGTGCCCTGTGAAGACTGAAGTGTGAAATGAAGACTGTGAACTGTGATCTGTGAACTGTGAACTGTGAACTGAGAACTGTGAACTGTGAACTGTGAACTGTTTAAACTGAATTGTGAAATAAAGTCTGTGAACTGTGAACTGTGATCTGTGAACTGTGAACAGTGGGCTGTGAACTGTGACCTGTGAACTGTGAACTGCGAACTGTGAAGTATGAAATGAAGACAGTGAACTGTGAAATGTGAACTGTGACCTGCGAACTGTGAACTGTGAACTGTGAACTGTGAACTGTGGACTGTGAACTGTGCACTGTGAAGTGTGAACTGTGAACTATGATCTGTGAACAGTGAACTGTGGACTGTGAACTGTGAACTGTGAAGTGTGAACTGTGAACTGTGAACTGTCAACTGTGAACTGAGAACTGTAAACTGAGAACTGTAAACTGTGAACAGTGAACTGTGAACTGTGAACTGTGAACTGTGAACTGTGAACTGTGAACAGTGAACTGTGGACTGTGAACTGTGAACTGTGAACTGTGAACTGTCAACTGTGAACTGTCAACTGTGAACTGTGAACTGTGAACTGTGAACTGTGAACTGTGAATTGTGAACAGTGAACAGTGAACTGTGGACTGTGAACTGTGAACTGTGAACTGTGAAGTGTGAACTGTCAACTGTGAACTGTCAACTGTGAACTGAGAACTGTAAACTGAGAACTGTGAACTGTGAACTGTGAACTGTGATCTGTGAACAGTGAAGTGTGAACTGTGAACTGTGAACTGTGAACTGTGAACTGTGAACTGTGAACTGGAACTGTGAACTGTGAACTGTGAACTGTGAACTGTGAACTGTGAACTGTGAACTGTGAACTATGCTCTGTGAACAGTGAACTGTGGACTGTGAACTGTGAACTGTGAAGTGTGAACTGTGAACTGTGAACTGTGAACTGTGAACTGTGAACTGTGAACTGAGAACTGTAAACTGAGAACTGTAAACTGTGAACAGTGAACTGTGAACTGTGAACTGTGAACAGTGAACTGTGGACTGTGAACTGTGAACTGTGAAGTGTGAACTGTGAACTGTGAAGTGTGACCTGTGAACTGTGAACTGTGAACTGTGAACTGTTAACTGTGAAATGTCAACTGTCAACTGTGAACTGAGAACTGTAAACTGAGAACTGTAAACTGAGAACTGTAAACTGTGAACAGTGAACAGTGAACAGTGAACTGTGAACAGTGAACTGTGAACTGTGAACTGTGAACTGTGAACTGTGAACTGTGAACTGTGATCTGTGAACAGTGAAGTGTGAACTGTGAACTGTGAACTGTGAACTGTGAACTGTGAACTGGAACTGTGAACTGTGAACTGTGAACTGTGAACTGTGAACTGTGAACTGTGAACTATGCTCTGTGAACAGTGAACTGTGGACTGTGAACTGTGAACTGTGAAGTGTGAACTGTGAACTGTGAACTGTGAACTGTGAACTGAGAACTGTAAACTGAGAACTGTAAACTGTGAACAGTGAACTGTGAACTGTGAACTGTGAACAGTGAACTGTGGACTGTGAACTGTGAACTGTGAAGTGTGAACTGTGAACTGTGAAGTGTGAACTGTGAAGTGTGAACTGTGAACTGTGAACTGTGAACTGTGAACTGTCAACTGTCAACTGTGAACTGAGAACTGTAAACTGAGAACTGTAAACTGAGAACTGTAAACTGTGAACAGTGAACTGTGAACAGTGAACTGTGAACTGTGAACTGTGAACTGTGAACTGTGATCTGTGAACTGTGAACTGCGAACTGTGAAGTGTGAAATGAAGACTGTGAACTGTGAACTGTGAACTGTGAACTGTGAACTGTGAACTGTGAACTGTGAACTGTGAACTGTGAACTGTGAACTGTGAACTGTGAACTGTGAACTGTGAACTGTGAACTGTGGACTGTGAACTGTGCACTGTGAAGTGTGAAGTGTTAAATGAAGACTGTGAACTGTGAACTGTGAACTGTGAACAGTGAACAGTGAACTGTGAACTGTGAACTGTGAACTGTGAACTGTGAACTGTGAACTGTGAACTGTGAACTGTGAATTGTCAACAGTGAACTGTGGACTGTGAACTGTGAACTGTGAACTGTGAAGTGTGAACTGTCAACTGTGAACTGTCAACTGTGAACTGAGAACTGTAAACTGAGAATTGTAAACTGTGAACAGTGAACTGTGAACTGTGAGCTGTGAACTGTGAACTGTGAACTGTGAACTGTGAACTGTGAACTGTGAACTGTGAACTGTGAACTGTGAACTGTGAAGTGTGAAATAAAGTCTGTGAACTGTGATCTGTGGACTGTGAACTGTGAACTGTGAAGTGTGAACTGTGATTTGTGAACAGTGAACTGTGGACTGTGAACTGTGCACTGTGAAGTGTGAAGTGTGAAATGAAGACTGTGATCTGTGAACTGTGATCTGTGAACAGTGAACTGTGGACTGTGAACTGTGAACTGCGAACTGTGAAGTATGAAATGAAGACAGTGAACTGTGAAATGTGAACTGTGACCTGCGAACTGGGAACTGTGAACTGTGAACTGTGAACTGTGATCTGTGAACAGTGAAGTGTGAACTGTGAACTGTGAACTGTGAACTGTGAACTGTGAACTGTGAACTGGAACTGTGAACTGTGAACTGTGAACTGTGAACTGTGAACTATGATCTGTGAACAGTGAACTGCGGACTGTGAACTGTGAACTGTGAACTGTGAAAACTGAATTGTGAAATAAAGTCTGTGAACTGTGATCTGTGAACTGTGATCTGTGAACTGTGAACTGTGAAGTGTGATCTGTGAACTGTGAACTGCGAACTGTGAATTGTGAATTGTGAAATGAAGACTGTGACCTGTGAACTGTGCCCTGTGAAGACTGAAGTGTGAAATGAAGACTGTGAACTGTGATCTGTGAACTGTGAACTGTGAACTGAGAACTGTGAACTGTGAACTGTTTAAACTGAATTGTGAAATAAAGTCTGTGAACTGTGAACTGTGATCTGTGAACTGTGAACAGTGGGCTGTGAACTGTGACCTGTGAACTGTGAACTGCGAACTGTGAAGTATGAAATGAAGACAGTGAACTGTGAAATGTGAACTGTGACCTGCGAACTGTGAACTGTGAACTGTGAACTGTGAACTGTGGACTGTGAACTGTGCACTGTGAAGTGTGAACTGTGAACTATGATCTGTGAACAGTGAACTGTGGACTGTGAACTGTGAACTGTGAAGTGTGAACTGTGAACTGTGAACTGTCAACTGTGAACTGAGAACTGTAAACTGAGAACTGTAAACTGTGAACAGTGAACTGTGAACTGTGAACTGTGAACTGTGAACTGTGAACAGTGAACTGTGGACTGTGAACTGTGAACTGTGAACTGTGAACTGTCAACTGTGAACTGTCAACTGTGAACTGTCAACTGTGAACTGAGAACTGTAAACTGAGAACTGTAAACTGTGAACAGTGAACTGTGAACTGTGAACTGTGAACTGTGAACTGTGATCTGTGAACTGTGAACTGTGAACTGCGAACTGTGAAGTGTGAAATGAAGACTGTGAACTGTGATCTGTGGACTGTGAACTGTGAACTGTGAACTGTGAACAGTGAACAGTGAACTGTGAACTGTGAACTGTGAACTGTGAACTGTGAACTGTGAATTGTGAACAGTGAACAGTGAACTGTGGACTGTGAACTGTGAACTGTGAACTGTGAAGTGTGAACTGTCAACTGTGAACTGTCAACTGTGAACTGAGAACTGTAAACTGAGAACTGTGAACTGTGAACTGTGAACTGTGATCTGTGAACAGTGAAGTGTGAACTGTGAACTGTGAACTGTGAACTGTGAACTGTGAACTGTGAACTGGAACTGTGAACTGTGAACTGTGAACTGTGAACTGTGAACTGTGAACTGTGAACTGTGAACTGTGAACTATGCTCTGTGAACAGTGAACTGTGGACTGTGAACTGTGAACTGTGAAGTGTGAACTGTGAACTGTGAACTGTGAACTGTGAACTGTGAACTGAGAACTGTAAACTGAGAACTGTAAACTGTGAACAGTGAACTGTGAACTGTGAACTGTGAACAGTGAACTGTGGACTGTGAACTGTGAACTGTGAAGTGTGAACTGTGAACTGTGAAGTGTGAACTGTGAACTGTGAACTGTGAACTGTGAACTGTGAACTGTGAACTGTCAACTGTCAACTGTGAACTGAGAACTGTAAACTGAGAACTGTAAACTGAGAACTGTAAACTGTGAACAGTGAACAGTGAACAGTGAACTGTGAACAGTGAACTGTGAACTGTGAACTGTGAACTGTGAACTGTGAACTGTGAACTGTGATCTGTGAACAGTGAAGTGTGAACTGTGAACTGGAACTGTGAACTGTGAACTGTGAACTGTGAACTGTGAACTGTGAACTGTGAACTATGCTCTGTGAACAGTGAACTGTGGACTGTGAACTGTGAACTGTGAAGTGTGAACTGTGAACTGTGAACTGTGAACTGTGAACTGAGAACTGTAAACTGAGAACTGTAAACTGTGAACAGTGAACTGTGAACTGTGAACTGTGAACAGTGAACTGTGGACTGTGAACTGTGAACTGTGAAGTGTGAACTGTGAACTGTGAACTGTGAAGTGTGAACTGTGAAGTGTGAACTGTGAACTGTGAACTGTGAACTGTGAACTGTGAACTGTCAACTGTCAACTGTGAACTGAGAACTGTAAACTGAGAACTGTAAACTGAGAACTGTAAACTGAGAACTGTAAACTGTGAACAGTGAACTGTGAACAGTGAACTGTGAACTGTGAACTGTGAACTGTGAACTGTGATCTATGAACTGTGAACTGCGAACTGTGAAGTGTGAAATGAAGACTGTGAACTGTGAACTGTGAACTGTGAACTGTGAACTGTGAACTGTGAACTGTGAACTGTGAACTGTGAACTGTGAACTGTGAACTGTGAACTGTGAACTGTGATCTGTGAACAGTGAAGTGTGAACTGTGAACTGTGAACTGTGAACTGTGAACTGGAACTGTGAACTGTGAACTGTGAACTGTGAACTGTGAACTGTTAACTATGATCTGTGAACAGTGAACTGTGGACTGTGAACTGTGAACTGTGAACTGTGAACTGTGAAGTGTGAACTGTGAACTGTGAACTGAGAACTGTAAACTGAGAACTGTAAACTGAGAACAGTGAACTGTGAACAGTGAACTGTGAACTGTGAACTGTCAACTGTGAACTGAGAACTGTGAACTGAGAACAGTGAACTGTGAACAGTGAACTGTGGACTGTGAACTGTGAGCTGTGAAGTGTGAACTGTGAACTGTGAAGTGTGAACTGTGAACTGTGAACTGTGAACTGTGAACTGTGAACTGTCAACTGTGAACTGTCAACTGTGAACTGAGAACTGTAAACTGAGAACTGTAAACTGAGAACTGTAAACTGAGAACTGTAAACTGAGAACTGTAAACTGAGAACTGTAAACTGTGAACAGTGAACTGTGAACTGTGAACTGTGAACTGTGAACTGTGAACTGTGAACTGTGAACTGTGAACTGTGATCTGTGAACTGTGAACTGCGAACTGTGAAGTGTGAAATGAAGACTGTGAACTGTGAACTGTGAACTGTGAACTGTGAACTGTGAACTGTGAACTGTGATCTGTGAACAGTGAAGTGTGAACTGTGAACTGTGAACTGTGAACTGTGAACTGTGAACTGTGAACTGGAACTGTGAACTGTGAACTGTGAACTGTGAACTGTCAACTGTGAACTATGATCTGTGAACAGTGAACTGTGGACTGTGAACTGTGAACTGTGAACTGTGAACTGTGAACTGTGAAGTGTGAACTGTGAAGTGTGAACTGTGAAGTGTGAACTGTGAAGTGTGAACTGTGAACTGTGAACTGTGATCTGTGAACAGTGAAGTGTGAACTGTGAACTGTGAACTGTGAACTGTGAACTGTGAACTGGAACTGTGATCTGTGAACAGTGAAGTGTGAACTGTGAACTGTGACCTGTGAACTGGAACTGTGAACTGTGAACTGTGAACTGTGAACTGTGAACTGTGAACTGTGAACTGTGAACTGTGAACTGTGAACTACGATCTGTGAACAGTGAACTGTGGACTGTGAACTGTGAACTGTGAAGTGTGAACTGTGAACTGTGAACTGTCAACTGTGAACTGAGAACTGTAAACTGAGAACTGTAAACTGTGAACAGTGAACTGTGAACTGTGAACTGTGAACAGTGAACTGTAGACTGTGAACTGTGAACTGTGAAGTGTGAACTGTGAACTGTGAACTGTGAAGTGTGAACTGTG
Organism: Lasioglossum villosulum; assembly: GCA_963971365.1. NCBI lineage: Eukaryota > Metazoa > Arthropoda > Insecta > Hymenoptera > Halictidae > Lasioglossum > Lasioglossum villosulum. The sequence goes on from CAXARU010000174.1 coordinate 221,312, forward strand.
AACTGTGAACTGTGAACTGTGAACTGTGAACTGTGAACTGTGAACTGTGATCTGTGAACTGTGAACTGCGAACTGTGAAGTGTGAAATGAAGACTGTGAACTGTGAACTGTGATCTGTGAACTGTGAACTGCGAACTGTGAATTGTGAAATGAAGACTGTGAACTGTGAACTGTGAACTGTGAACTGCGAACTGTGAATTGTGAAATGAAGACTGTGAACTGTGAACTGTGCCCTGTGAAGACTGAAGTGTGAAATGAAGACTGTGAACTGTGATCTGTGAACTGTGAACTGTGAACTGTGAACTGTGAAAACTGAATTGTGAAATAAAGTCTGTGAACTGTGAACTGTGATCTGTGAACTGAGAACTGTGAACTGTGAACAGTGGGCTGTGAACTGTGACCTGTGAACTGTGAACTGCGAACTGTGAAGTATGAAATGAAGACAGTGAACTGTGAAATGTGAACTGTGACCTGCGAACTGGGAACTGTGAACTGTGAACTGTGGACTGTGAACTGTGAACTGTGAACTGTGACGTGTGAACTGTGAACTGTGAACTGTCAACTGTGAACTGAGAACTGTAAACTGAGAACTGTAAACTGTGAACTGTCAACTGTGATCTGTGAACTGTGAACTGCGAACTGTGAAGTGTGAAATGAAGACTGTGATCTGTGAACTGTGATCTGTGAACAGTGAACTGTGGACTGTGAACTGTGAACTGTGACCTGTGAACTGTGAACTGTGAACTGTGAACTGTGAACTGTGAACTGTGAACTGTGAACTGTGAACTGTGAACTGCGAACTGTGAAGTGTGAAATAAAGTCTGTGAACTGTGATCTGTGGACTGTGAACTGTGAACTGTGAAGTGTGAACTGTGATTTGTGAACAGTGAACTGTGGACTGTGAACTGTGCACTGTGAAGTGTGAAGTGTGAAATGAAGACTGTGATCTGTGAACTGTGATCTGTGAACAGTGAACTGTGAACTGTGGACTGTGAACTGTGAACTGTGACCTGTGACCTGTGAACTGTGAACTGTGACCTGTGAACTGTGAACTGTGAACTGTGAACTGTGAACTGTGAACTGCGAACTGTGAAGTATGAAATGAAGACAGTGAACTGTGAAGTATGAAATGAAGACAGTGAACTGTGAAATGTGAACTGTGAAATGTGAACTGTGACCTGCGAACTGGGATCTGTGAACTGTGAACTGCGAACTGTGAATTGTGAAATGAAGACTGTGAACTGTGAACTGTGAACTGTGAACTGTGAACTGTGAACTGTGAACTGTGAACTGTGAACTGTGAACTGTGAACTGTGAACTGTGACTATGATCTGTGAACAGTGAACTGTGAACAGTGAAATGTGAACTGTGAACTGTGAACTGTGAACTGTGAACTGTGAAGTATGAAATGAAGACAGTGAACTGTGAAGTATGAAATGAAGACAGTGAACTGTGAAATGTGAACTGTGACCTGCGAACTGGGAACTGTGAACTGTGAACTGTGAACTGTGATGTGTGAACAGTGAAGTGTGAACTGTGAACTGTGAACTGTGAACTGTGAACTGTGAACTGTGAACTGTGAACTGTGAACTGTGAACTGTGAACTGTGAACTGTGAACTATGATCTGTGAACAGTGAACTGTGGACTGTTAACTGTGAACTGTGAAGTGTGAACTGTGAACTGTGAACTGTCAACTGTGAACTGAGAACTGTAAACTGAGAACTGTAAACTGTGAACAGTGAACTGTGAACTGTGAACTGTGAACTGTGAACTGTGAACTGTGATCTGTGAACTGTGAACTGCGAACTGTGAAGTGTGAAATGAAGACTGTGAACTGTGATCTGTGGACTGTGAACTGTGAACTGTGAACTGTGATTTGTGAACAGTGAACTGTGGACTGTGAACTGTGGACTGTGAACTGTGCACTGTGAAGTGTGAACTGTGAAAACTGAATTGTGAAATAAAGTCTGTGAACTGTGATCTGTGAACTATGATCTGTGAACTGTGAACTGTGAAGTGTGATCTGTGAACTGTGAACTGCGAACTGTGAATTGTGAAATGAAGAATGTGAACTGTGAACTGTGAACTGTGAACTGTGAACTGTGAACTGTGAACTGTGAACTGTGAACTATGATCTGTGAACAGTGAACTGTGGACTGTGAACTGTGAACTGTGAAGTGTGAACTGTAAACTGTGAACTGTGAACTGTGAACAGTGATCTGTGAACTGTGATCTGTGAACTGTGAACTGCGAACTGTGAATTGTGAAATGAAGAATGTGAACTGTGAACTGTGAACTGTGAACTGTGAACTGTGAACTGTGAACTGTGAACTGTGAACTATGATCTGAGAACAGTGAACTGTGAACTGTGAACTGTGAAGTGTGAAGTGTGAAATGAAGACTGTGATCTGTGAACTGTGATCTGTGAACAGTGAACTGTGGACTGTGAACTGTCAACTGTGACCTGTGAACTGTGAACTGTGAACTGTGATCTGTGAACTGTGAACTGTGAAGTGTGATCTGTGAACTGTGAACTGCGAACTGTGAATTGTGAAATGAAGACTGTGAACTGTGAACTGTGCCCTGTGAAGACTGAAGTGTGAAATGAAGACTGTGAACTGTGAACTGTGACCTGTGAACTGTGAACTGTGAACTGTGAATTGTGAAGTATGAAATGAAGACAGTGAACTGTGAAATGTGAACTGTGACCTGCGAACTGGGAACTGTGAACTGTGAACTGTGAACTGTGGACTGCGAACTGTGAACTGTGAACTGTGACGTGTGAACTGTGAACTGTCAACTGTGAACTGTGAACTGTGAACTGTGAAAACTGAATTGTGAAATAAAGTCTGTGAACTGTGATCTGTGAACTGAGAACTGTGAACTGTGAACAGTGGGTTGTGAACTGTGACCTGTGAACTGTGAACTGCGAACTGCGAACTGTGAAGTATGAAATGAAGACAGTGAACTGTGAAATGTGAACTGTGACCTGCGAACTGGGAACTGTGAACTGTGAACTGTGAACTGTGAACTGTGAACTGTGAACTGTGAACTGTGGATTGTGAACTGTGAACTGTGAACTGTGACGTGTGAACTGTGAACTGTGAACTGTGAACTGTGAACTGAGAACTGTAAACTGAGAACTGTAAACTGTGAACTGTGAACTGTGATCTGTGAACTGTGAACTGCGAACTGTGAAGTGTGAAATGAAGACTGTGAACTGTGATCTGTGGACTGTGAACTGTGAACTGTGAACTGTGATGTGTGATCAGTGAACTGTGGACTGTGAACTGTGAACTGTGACCTGTGAACTGTGAACTGCGAACTGTGAATTGTGAAATGAAGACTGTGAACTGTGAACTGTGAACTGTGAACTGTGAACTGTGAACTGTGAACTGTGACCTGTGACCTGTGAACTGTGAACTGTGACATGTGAACTGTGAACTGTGAACTGTGAACTGTGAACTGCGAACTGTGAAGTATGAAATGAAGACAGTGAACTGTGAAGTATGAAATGAAGACAGTGAACTGTGAAATGTGAACTGTGACCTGCGAACTGGGAACTGTGAACTGTGAACTGTGAACTGTGAACTGTGAACTGTGAACTGTGAACTGTGATCTGTGAACAGTGAAGTGTGAACTGTGAACTGTGAACTGTGAACTGTGAACTGTGAACTGTGAACTGGAACTGTGAACTGTGAACTGTGAACTGTGAACTGTGAACTGTGAACTTTGAACTATGATCTGTGAAAAGTGAACTGCGGACTGTGAACTGTGAACTGTGAACTGTGAAAACTGAATTGTGAAATAAAGTCTGTGAACTGTGATCTGTGACCTATGAACTGTGAACTGTGAACTATGATCTGTGAACAGTGAACTGTGGACTGTGAACTGTGAACTGTGAACTGTGAAGTGTGAACCCGTGAACTGTGAACTGTCAACTGTGAACTGTGAACTGTGAACTGTAAACTGAGAACTGTAAACTGTGAACAGTGAACTGTGAACTGTGAACTGTGAACTGTGAACTGTGAACTGTGAACTGTGAAGTGTGATCTGTGAACTGTGAACTGTGAACTGTGAACTGTGATCTGTGAACTGTGATCTGTGAACTGTGAACTGCGAACTGTGAATTGTGAAATGAAGACTGTGAACTGTGAACTGTGAACTGTGAACTGTGAACTGTGAACTGTGAACTATGATCTATGAACAGTGAACTGTGGACTGTGAACTGTGAACTGTGAAGTGTGAACTGTGAACTGTGAACTGTCAACTGTGAACTGTGAACTGCAAACTGAGAACTGTAAACTGTGAACAGTGAACTGTGAACTGTGAACTGTGAACTGTGAACTGTGAACTGTGATCTGTGAACTGTGAACTGCGAACTGTGAATTGTGAAATGAAGACTGTGAACTGTGAACTGTGAACTGCGAACTGTGAATTGTGAAATGAAGACTGTGATCTGTGAACTGTGAACTGCGAACTGTGAATTGTGAAATGAAGACTGTGAACTGTGAACTGTGAACTGTGAACTGTGAACTGTGAACTATGATCTATGAACAGTGAACTGTGGACTGTGAACTGTGAACTGTGAAGTGTGAACTGTGAACTGTGAACTGTGAACTGTGAACTGTGAACTGTAAACTGAGAACTGTAAACTGTGAACAGTGAACTGTGAACTGTGAACTGTGAACTATGATCTATGAACAGTGAACTGTGGACTGTGAACTGTGAACTGTGAAGTGTGAACTGTGAACTGTGAACTGTCAACTGTGAACTGTGAACTGTAAACTGAGAACTGTAAACTGTGAACAGTGAACAGTGAACTGTGAACTGTGAACTGTGAACTGTGAACTGTGAACTGTGATCTGTGAACTGTGAACTGCGAACTGTGAATTGTGAAATGAAGACTGTGAACTGTGAACTGTGAACTGCGAACTGTGAATTGTGAAATGAAGACTGTGAACTGTGAACTGTGCCCTGTGAAGACTGAAGTGTGAAATGAAGACTGTGAACTGTGATCTGTGAACTGTGAACTGTGAACTGAGAACTGTGAACTGTGAACTGTGAAAACTGAATTGTGAAATAAAGTCTGTGAACTGTGAACTGTGATCTGTGAACTGAGAACTGTGAACTGTGTACAGTGGGCTGTGAACTGTGACCTGTGAACTCTGAACTGCGAACTGTGAAGTATGAAATGAAGACAGTGAACTGTGAAATGTGAACTGTGACCTGCGAACTGGGAACTGTGAACTGTGAACTGGAACTGTGAACTGTGAACTGTGAACTGTGAACTGTCAACTTTGAACTATGATCTGTTAAAAGTGAACTGCGGACTGTGAACTGTGAACTGTGAACTGTGAACTGTGAAGTGTGAACCCGTGAACTGTGAACTGTCAACTGTGAACTGTGAACTGTAAACTGAGAACTGTAAACTGTGAACAGTGAACTGTGAACTGTGAACTGTGAACTGTGAACTGTGAACTGTGAACTGTGAACTGTGAACTGTGAACTGTGAAGTGTGATCTGTGAACTGTGAACTGTGAACTGTGAACTGTGATCTGTGAACTGTGATCTGTGAACTGTGAACTGCGAACTGTGAATTGTGAAATGAAGACTGTGAACTGTGAACTGTGAACTGTGAACTGGAACTGTGAACTGTGAACTGTGAACTGTGAACTGTGAACTGTGAACTGTGAACTTTGAACTATGATCTGTGAAAAGTGAACTGCGGACTGTGAACTGTGAACTGTGAACTGTGAAAACTGAATTGTGAAATAAAGTCTGTGAACTGTGATCTGTGAACTATGATCTGTGAACAGTGAACTGTGGACTGTGAACTGTGAACTGTGAACTGTGAAGTGTGAACCCGTGAACTGTGAACTGTCAACTGTGAACTGTGAACTGTGAACTGTAAACTGAGAACTGTAAACTGTGAACAGTGAACTGTGAACTGTGAACTGTGAACTGTGAACTGTGAACTGTGAAGTGTGATCTGTGAACTGTGAACTGTGAACTGTGAACTGTGATCTGTGAACTGTGATCTGTGAACTGTGAACTGCGAACTGTGAATTGTGAAATGAAGACTGTGAACTGTGAACTGTGAACTGTGAACTGTGAACTGTGAACTATGATCTATGAACAGTGAACTGTGGACTGTGAACTGTGAACTGTGAAGTGTGAACTGTGAACTGTGAACTGTGAACTGTCAACTGTGAACTGTGAACTGTAAACTGAGAACTGTAAACTGTGAACAGTGAACTGTGAACTGTGAACTGTGAACTGTGAACTGTGAACTGTGATCTGTGAACTGTGAACTGCGAACTGTGAATTGTGAAATGAAGACTGTGAACTGTGAACTGTGAACTGCGAACTGTGAATTGTGAAATGAAGACTGTGAACTGTGAACTGTGCCCTGTGAAGACTGAAGTGTGAAATGAAGACTGTGAACTGTGATCTGTGAACTGTGAACTGTGAACTGAGAACTGTGAACTGTGAACTGTGAAAACTGAATTGTGAAATAAAGTCTGTGAACTGTGAACTGTGATCTGTGAACTGTGAACTGTGATCTGTGAACTGAGAACTGTGAACTGTGTACAGTGGGCTGTGAACTGTGACCTGTGAACTCTGAACTGCGAACTGTGAAGTATGAAATGAAGACAGTGAACTGTGAAATGTGAACTGTGACCTGCGAACTGGGAACTGTGAACTGTGAACTGGAACTGTGAACTGTGAACTGTGAACTGTGAACTGTGAACTTTGAACTATGATCTGTTAAAAGTGAACTGCGGACTGTGAACTGTGAACTGTGAACTGTGAAAACTGAATTGTGAAATAAAGTCTGTGAACTGTGATCTGTGACCTATGAACTGTGAACTGTGAACTATGATCTGTGAACAGTGAACTGTGGACTGTGAACTGTGAACTGTGAACTGTGAACTGTGAAGTGTGAACCCGTGAACTGTGAACTGTCAACTGTGAACTGTGAACTGTGAACTGTAAACTGAGAACTGTAAACTGTGAACAGTGAACTGTGAACTGTGAACTGTGAACTGTGAACTGTGAACTGTGAACTGTGAAGTGTGATCTGTGAACTGTGAACTGTGAACTGTGAACTGTGATCTGTGAACTGTGATCTGTGAACTGTGAACTGCGAACTGTGAATTGTGAAATGAAGACTGTGAACTGTGAACTGTGAACTGTGAACTGTGAACTGTGAACTGTGAACTATGATCTATGAACAGTGAACTGTGGACTGTGAACTGTGAACTGTGAAGTGTGAACTGTGAACTGTGAACTGTCAACTGTGAACTGTGAACTGTAAACTGAGAACTGTAAACTGTGAACAGTGAACTGTGAACTGTGAACTGTGAACTGTGAACTGTGAACTGTGAACTGTGATCTGTGAACTGTGAACTGCGAACTGTGAATTGTGAAATGAAGACTGTGAACTGTGAACTGTGAACTGCGAACTGTGAATTGTGAAATGAAGACTGTGAACTGTGAACTGTGCCCTGTGAAGACTGAAGTGTGAAATGAAGACTGTGAACTGTGATCTGTGAACTGTGAACTGTGAACTGAGAACTGTGAACTGTGAACTGTGAAAACTGAATTGTGAAATAAAGTCTGTGAACTGTGAACTGTGATCTGTGAACTGAGAACTGTGAACTGTGTACAGTGGGCTGTGAACTGTGACCTGTGCACTGTGAAGTGTGAACTGTGAAAACTGAATTGTGAAATAAAGTCTGTGAACTGTGATCTGTGAACAGTGAACTGTGGACTGTGAACTGTGAACTGTGAACTGTGAACTGCGAACTGTGAAGTATGAAATGAAGACAGTGAACTGTGAAGTATGAAATGAAGACAGTGAACTGTGAAATGTGAACTGTGACCTGCGAACTGGGAACTGTGAACTGTGAACTGTGAACTGTGATCTGTGATCTGTGAACAGTGAAGTGTGAACTGTGAACTGTGAACTGTGAACTGTGAACTGTGAACTGGAACTGTGAACTGTGAACTGTGAACTGTGAACTGTGAACTATGATCTGTGAACAGTGAACTGTGGACTGTGAACTGTGAACTGTGAAGTGTGAACTGTGAACTGTGAACTGTCAACTGTGAACTGAGAACTGTAAACTGAGAACTGTAAACTGTGAACAGTGAACTATGAACTATGAACTGTGAACTGTGAACTGTGATCTGTGAACTGTGAACTGGGAACTGTGAAGTGTGAAATGAAGACTGTGAACTGTGATCTGTGGACTGTGAACTGTGAACTGTGAACTGTGATTTGTGAACAGTGAACTGTGGACTGTGAACTGTGGACTGTGAACTGTGCACTGTGAAGTGTGAACTGTGAAAACTGAATTGTGAAATGAAGACTGTGAACTGTGAACTGTGATCTGTGAACAGTGAACTGTGGACTGTGAACTGTGAACTGTGAACTGTGACCTGTGAACTGTGAACTGTGAACTGCGAACTGTGAATTGTGAAATGAAGACTGTGAACTGTGAACTGTGAACTGTGAACTGTGAACTGTGACCTGTGAACTGTGACCTGTGAACTGTGAACTGCGAACTGTGAATTGTGAAATGAAGACTGTGAACTGTGAACTGTGAACTGTGGACTGTGAAATGTGCACTGTGAAGTGTGAAGTGTGAAGTGTGAAATGAAGACTGTGAACTGTGAACTGTGATCTGTGAACAGTGAACTGTGGACTGTGAACTGTGAACTGTGACCTGTGAACTGTGATGTGTGATCAGTGAACTGTGAACTGCGAACTGTGAAGTGTGAAATGAAGACTGTGAACTGTGATCTGTGGACCGTGAACTGTGAACTGTGAACTGTGATTTGTGAACAGTGAACTGTGGACTGTGAACTGTGGACTGTGAACTGTGCACTGTGAAGTGTGAAGTGTGAAGTGCGAACTGTGAAGTATGAAATGAAGACAGTCAACTGTGAACTGTGAACTGTGACCTGTGAACTGTGAACTGCGAACTGTGAATTGTGAAATGAAGACTGTGAACTGTGAACTGTGAACTGTGAACAGTGAACAGTGAACTGTGAACTGTGAACTGTGAACTGTGAACTGTGAACTGTGAACTGTGAATTGTGAACAGTGAACTGTGGACTGTGAACTGTGAACTGTGAACTGTGAACTGTGAACTGTGAAGTGTGAACTGTGAACTGTGAACTGTCAACTGTGAACTGAGAACTGTAAACTGAGAACTGCAAACTGTGAACAGTGAACTGTCAACTGTGAACTGTGAACTGTGAACTGTGAACTGTGAACTGTGAACTGTGAACTGTGAACTGTGAACTGTGAACTGTGAACTGTGAACTGTGAACTGTGAACTGCCAACTGTGAAGTGTGAAATAAAGTCTGTGAACTGTGATCTGTGGACTGTGAACTGTGAACTGTGAAGTGTGAACTGTGATTTGTGAAGAGTGAACTGTGAAATGTGAACTGTGCACTGTGAAGTGTGAAGTGTGAAATGAAGACTGTGAACTGTGAACTGTGAACAGTGAACTGTGAACTGTGAACTGTGAACTGTGAACTGTGAACTGTGAACTGTGAACTGTGAACTGTGAACTGTGAACTGTGAACTGTGAACTGTGAACTGTGAACTGTGAACTGTGAACTGTGAACTGTGAACTGCCAACTGCGAAGTGTGAAATAAAGTCTGTGAACTGTGATCTGTGGACTGTGAACTGTGAACTGTGAAGTGTGAAGTGTGAACTGTGATTTGTGAACAGTGAACTGTGAAATGTGAACTGTGCACTGTGAAGTGTGAAGTGTGAAATGAAGACTGTGATCTGTGAACTGTGATCTGTGAACAGTGAACTGTGGACTGTGAACTGTGAACTGTGACCTGTGAACTGTGACCTGTGAACTGTGAACTGTGAACTGTGAACTGTGAACTGTGAACTGCGAACTGTGAAGTATGAAATGAAGACAGTGAACTGTGAAGTATGAAATGAAGACAGTGAACTGTGAAATGTGAACTGTGACCTGCGAACTGGGAACTGTGAACTGTGAACTGTGAACTGTGATCTGTGAACAGTGAAGTGTGAACTGTGAACTGTGAACTGTGAACTGTGAACTGTGAACTGTGAACTGTGAACTGTGAACTGTGAACTGTGAACTATGATCTGTGAACAGTGAACTGTGGACTGTTAACTGTGAACTGTGAAGTGTGAACTGTGAACTGTGAACTGTCAACTGTGAACTGAGAACTGTAAACTGAGAACTGTAAACTGTGAACAGTGAACTGTGAACTGTGAACTGTGAACTGTGAACTGTGAACTGTGAATTGTGAACAGTGAACTGTGAACTGTGAACTGTGAACTGTGAACTGTGAACTGTGAATTGTGATCTGTGAACTGTGAACTGCGAACTGTGAAGTGTGATATGAAGACTGTGAACTGTGATCTGTGGACTGTGAACTGTGAACTGTGAACTGTGATTTGTGAACAGTGAACTGTGGACTGTGAACTGTGGACTGTGAACTGTGCACTGTGAAGTGTGAACTGTGAAAACTGAATTGTGAAATAAAGTCTGTGAACTGTGATCTGTGAACTATGATCTGTGAACTGTGAACTGTGAAGTGTGATCTGTGAACTGTGAACTGCGAACTGTGAATTGTGAAATGAAGAATGTGAACTGTGAACTGTGAACTGTGAACTGTGAACTGTGAACTGTGAACTGTGAACTGTGAACTATGATCTGTGAACAGTGAACTGTGGACTGTGAACTGTGAACTGTGAAGTGTGAACTGTAAACTGTGAACTGTGAACTGTGAACAGTGATCTGTGAACTGTGATCTGTGAACTGTGAACTGCGAACTGTGAATTGTGAAATGAAGAATGTGAACTGTGAACTGTGAACTGTGAACTGTGAACTGTGAACTGTGAACTGTGAACTATGATCTGAGAACAGTGAACTGTGAACTGTGAACTGTGAACTGTGAACTGTGAACTGTGAACTGTGAACTATGATCTGAGAACAGTGAACTGTGGACTGTGAACTGTGAAGTGTGAAGTGTGAAATGAAGACTGTGATCTGTGAACTGTGATCTGTGAACAGTGAACTGTGGACTGTGAACTGTCAACTGTGACCTGTGAACTGTGAACTGTGAACTGTGAACTGTGAACTGTGAACTGTGAACTGTGATGTGTGATCAGTGAACTGTGAACTGCGAACTGTGAAGTGTGAAATGAAGACTGTGAACTGTGATCTGTGGACCGTGAACTGTGAACTGTGAACTGTGATTTGTGAACAGTGAACTGTGGACTGTGAACTGTGGACTGTGAACTGTGGACTGTGAAGTGTGAAGTGTGAAGTGTGAAATGAAGACTGTGAACTGTGAACTGTGATCTGTGAACAGTGAACTGTGGACTGTGAACTGTGACCTGTGAACTGTGAACTGTGAACTGTGAACTGTGACCTGTGAACTGTGAACTGCGAACTGTGAATTGTGAAATGAAGACTGTGAACTGTGAACTGTGAACTGTGAACTGTGAACTGTGAACAGTGAACAGTGAACTGTGAACTGTGAACTGTGAACTGTGAACTGTGAACTGTGAACTGTGAATTGTGAACAGTGAACTGTGGACTGTGAACTGTGAACTGTGAAGTGTGAACTGTCAACTGTGAACTGTCAACTGTGAACTGAGAACTGTAAACTGAGAACTGTAAACTGTGAACAGTGAACTGTGAACTGTGAACTGTGAACTGTGAACTGTGAACTGTGAACTGTGAACTGTGAACTGTGAACTGTGAACTGTGAACTGTGAACTGTGAACTGTGAACTGCCAACTGTGAAGTGTGAAATAAAGTCTGTGAACTGTGATCTGTGGACTGTGAACTGTGAACTGTGAAGTGTGAACTGTGATTTGTGAACAGTGAACTGTGGACTGTGAACTGTGCACTGTGAAGTGTGAAGTGTGAAATGAAGACTGTGATCTGTGAACTGTGATCTGTGAACAGTGAACTGTGGACTGTGAACTGTGAACTGTGACCTGTGAACTGTGAACTGTGACCTGTGAACTGTGAACTGTGAACTGTGAACTGTGAACTGTGAATTGTGAAGTATGAAATGAAGACAGTGAACTGTGAAATGTGAACTGTGACCTGCGAACTGGGAACTGTGAACTGTGAACTGTGAACTGTGGACTGTGAACTGTGAACTGTGAACTGTGACGTGTGAACTGTGAACTGTGAACTGTGAACTGTCAACTGTGAACTGTGAACTGTGAACTGTGAACTGTGAAAACTGAATTGTGAAATAAAGTCTGTGAACTGTGATCTGTGAACTGTGAACTGTGAAGTGTGATCTGTGAACTGTGAACTGCGAACTGTGAATTGTGAAATGAAGACTGTGAACTGTGAACTGTGCCCTGTGAAGACTGGAGTGTGAAATGAAGACTGTGAACTGTGAACTGTGAACTGTCAACTGTCAACTGTGAACTGTGAACTGTGAACTGTGAAAACTGAATTGTGAAATAAAGTCTGTGAACTGTGAACTGTGATCTGTGAACTGAGAACTGTGAACTGTGTACAGTGGGCTGTGAACTGTGACCTGTGAACTCTGAACTGCGAACTGTGAAGTATGAAATGAAGACAGTGAACTGTGAAATGTGAACTGTGACCTGCGAACTGGGAACTGTGAACTGTGAACTGGAACTGTGAACTGTGAACTGTGAACTGTGAACTGTCAACTTTGAACTATGATCTGTTAAAAGTGAACTGCGGACTGTGAACTGTGAACTGTGAACTGTGAACTGTGAAGTGTGAACCCGTGAACTGTGAATTGTCAACTGTGAACTGTGAACTGTAAACTGAGAACTGTAAACTGTGAACAGTGAACTGTGAACTGTGAACTGTGAACTGTGAACTGTGAACTGTGAACTGTGAACTGTGAAGTGTGATCTGTGAACTGTGAACTGTGAACTGTGAACTGTGAACTGTGATCTGTGAACTGTGATCTGTGAACTGTGAACTGCGAACTGTGAATTGTGAAATGAAGACTGTGAACTGTGAACTGTGAACTGTGAACTGGAACTGTGAACTGTGAACTGTGAACTGTGAACTGTGAACTTTGAACTATGATCTGTGAAAAGTGAACTGCGGACTGTGAACTGTGAACTGTGAACTGTGAAAACTGAATTGTGAAATAAAGTCTGTGAACTGTGATCTGTGAACTATGATCTGTGAACAGTGAACTGTGGACTGTGAACTGTGAACTGTGAACTGTGAAGTGTGAACCCGTGAACTGTGAACTGTGAACTGTGAACTATGATCTGTGAACAGTGAACTGTGGACTGTTAACTGTGAACTGTGAAGTGTGAACTGTGAACTGTGAACTGTCAACTGTGAACTGAGAACTGTAAACTGAGAACTGTAAACTGTGAACAGTGAACTGTGAACTGTGAACTGTGAACTGTGAACTGTGAACTGTGATCTGTGAACTGTGAACTGCGAACTGTGAAGTGTGATATGAAGACTGTGAACTGTGATCTGTGGACTGTGAACTGTGAACTGTGAACTGTGATTTGTGAACAGTGAACTGTGGACTGTGAACTGTGGACTGTGAACTGTGCACTGTGAAGTGTGAACTGTGAAAACTGAATTGTGAAATAAAGTCTGTGAACTATGATCTGTGAACTGTGAACTGTGAAGTGTGATCTGTGAACTGTGAACTGCGAACTGTGAATTGTGAAATGAAGAATGTGAACTGTGAACTGTGAACTGTGAACTGTGAACTATGATCTGTGAACAGTGAACTGTGGACTGTGAACTGTGAACTGTGAAGTGTGAACTGTAAACTGTGAACTGTGAACTGTGAACAGTGATCTGTGAACTGTGATCTGTGAACTGTGAACTGCGAACTGTGAATTGTGAAATGAAGAATGTGAACTGTGAACTGTGAACTGTGAACTGTGAACTGTGAACTGTGAACTGTGAACTATGATCTGAGAACAGTGAACTGTGAACTGTGAACTGTGAACTGTGAACTGTGAACTGTGAACTGTGAACTATGATCTGAGAACAGTGAACTGTGGACTGTGAACTGTGAAGTGTGAAGTGTGAAATGAAGACTGTGACCTGTGAACTGTGATCTGTGAACAGTGAACTGTGGACTGTGAACTGTCAACTGTGACCTGTGAACTGTGAACTGTGAACTGTGAACTGTGAACTGTGAACTGTGATGTGTGATCAGTGAACTGTGAACTGCGAACTGTGAAGTGTGAAATGAAGACTGTGAACTGTGATCTGTGGACCGTGAACTGTGAACTGTGAACTGTGATTTGTGAACAGTGAACTGTGGACTGTGAACTGTGGACTGTGAACTGTGGACTGTGAAGTGTGAAGTGTGAAGTGTGAAATGAAGACTGTGAACTGTGAACTGTGATCTGTGAACAGTGAACTGTGGACTGTGAACTGTGACCTGTGAACTGTGAACTGTGAACTGTGACCTGTGAACTGTGAACTGCGAACTGTGAATTGTGAAATGAAGACTGTGAACTGTGAACTGTGAACTGTGAACTGTGAACTGTGACCTGTGAACTGTGAACTGTGAACTGTGAACTGTGAACTGTGAATTGTGAAGTATGAAATGAAGACAGTGAACTGTGAAATGTGAACTGTGACCTGCGAACTGGGAACTGTGAACTGTGAACTGTGAACTGTGGACTGTGAACTGTGAACTGTGAACTGTGACGTGTGAACTGTGAACTGTGAACTGTGAACTGTCAACTGTGAACTGTGAACTGTGAACTGTGAACTGTGAAAACTGAATTGTGAAATAAAGTCTGTGAACTGTGATCTGTGAACTGTGATCTGTGAACTGTGAACTGTGAAGTGTGATCTGTGAACTGTGAACTGCGAACTGTGAATTGTGAAATGAAGACTGTGAACTGTGAACTGTGCCCTGTGAAGACTGGAGTGTGAAATGAAGACTGTGAACTGTGAACTGTGAACTGTCAACTGTCAACTGTGAACTGTGAACTGTGAACTGTGAAAACTGAATTGTGAAATAAAGTCTGTGAACTGTGATCTGAGAACTGTGATCTGTGAACTGTGAACTGTGAAGTGTGATCTGTGAACTGTGAACTGCGAACTGTGAATTGTGAAATGAAGACTGTGAACTGTGAACTGTGCCCTGTGAAGACTGAAGTGTGAAATGAAGACTGTGAACTGTGAACTGTGACCTGTGAACTGTGAACTGTGAACTGTGAACTGTGAATTGTGAAGTATGAAATGAAGACAGTGAACTGTGAAATGTGAACTGTGACCTGCGAACTGGGAACTGTGAACTGTGAACTGTGAACTGTGGACTGTGAACTGTGAACTGTGAACTGTGACGTGTGAACTGTGAACTGTCAACTGTGAACTGTGAACTGTGAACTGTGAAAACTGAATTGTGAAATAAAGTCTGTGAACTGTGATCTGTGAACTGAGAACTGTGAACTGTGAACAGTGGGTTGTGAACTGTGACCTGTGAACTGTGAACTGCGAACTGCGAACTGTGAAGTATGAAATGAAGACAGTGAACTGTGAAATGTGAACTGTGACCTGCGAACTGGGAACTGTGAACTGTGAACTGTGAACTGTGAACTGTGAACTGTGAACTGTGAACTGTGAACTGTGAACTGTGAACTGTGAACTGTGGATTGTGAGCTGTGAACTGTGAACTGTGACGTGTGAACTGTGAACTGTGAACTGTCAACTGTGAACTGAGAACTGTAAACTGAGAACTGTAAACTGTGAACTGTGAACTGTGATCTGTGAACTGTGAACTGCGAACTGTGAAGTGTGAAATGAAGACTGTGAACTGTGATCTGTGGACTGTGAACTGTGAACTGTGAACTGTGATGTGTGATCAGTGAACTGTGGACTGTGAACTGTGAACTGTGACCTGTGAACTGTGAACTGCGAACTGTGAATTGTGAAATGAAGACTGTGAACTGTGAACTGTGAACTGTGAACTGTGAACTGTGAACTGTGACCTGTGACCTGTGAACTGTGAACTGTGACATGTGAACTGTGAACTGTGAACTGTGAACTGTGAACTGCGAACTGTGAAGTATGAAATGAAGACAGTGAACTGTGAAGTATGAAATGAAGACAGTGAACTGTGAAATGTGAACTGTGACCTGCGAACTGGGAACTGTGAACTGTGAACTGTGAACTGTGAACTGTGAACTGTGAACTGTGATCTGTGAACAGTGAAGTGTGAACTGTGAACTGTGAACTGTGAACTGTGAACTGTGAACTGTGAACTGTGAACTGGAACTGTGAACTGTGAACTGTGAACTGTGAACTGTGAACTTTGAACTATGATCTGTGAAAAGTGAACTGCGGACTGTGAACTGTGAACTGTGAACTGTGAAAACTGAATTGTGAAATAAAGTCTGTGAACTGTGATCTGTGACCTATGAACTGTGAACTGTGAACTATGATCTGTGAACAGTGAACTGTGGACTGTGAACTGTGAACTGTGAACTGTGAAGTGTGAACCCGTGAACTGTGAACTGTCAACTGTGAACTGTGAACTGTGAACTGTAAACTGAGAACTGTAAACTGTGAACAGTGAACTGTGAACTGTGAACTGTCAACTGTGAACTGTGAACTGTGAACTGTGAAGTGTGATCTGTGAACTGTGAACTGTGAACTGTGAACTGTGAACTGTGAACTGTGATCTGTGAACTGTGATCTGTGAACTGTGAACTGCGAACTGTGAATTGTGAAATGAAGACTGTGAACTGTGAACTGTGAACTGTGAACTGTGAACTGTGAACTGTGAACTGTGAACTGTGAACTGTGAACTGTGAAGTGTGAACTGTGAACTGTGAACTGTCAACTGTGAACTGTGAACTGTAAACTGAGAACTGTAAACTGTGAACAGTGAACTGTGAACTGTGAACTGTGAACTGTGAACTGTGAACTGTGAACTGTGATCTGTGAACTGTGAACTGCGAACTGTGAATTGTGAAATGAAGACTGTGAACTGTGAACTGTGAACTGCGAACTGTGAATTGTGAAATGAAGACTGTGAACTGTGAACTGTGCCCTGTGAAGACTGAAGTGTGAAATGAAGACTGTGAACTGTGATCTGTGAACTGTGAACTGTGAACTGAGAACTGTGAACTGTGAACTGTGAAAACTGAATTGTGAAATAAAGTCTGTGAACTGTGAACTGTGATCTGTGAACTGAGAACTGTGAACTGTGTACAGTGGGCTGTGAACTGTGACCTGTGAACTCTGAACTGCGAACTGTGAAGTATGAAATGAAGACAGTGAACTGTGAAATGTGAACTGTGACCTGCGAACTGGGAACTGTGAACTGTGAACTGGAACTGTGAACTGTGAACTGTGAACTGTGAACTGTCAACTTTGAACTATGATCTGTTAAAAGTGAACTGCGGACTGTGAACTGTGAACTGTGAACTGTGAAGTGTGAACCCGTGAACTGTGAACTGTCAACTGTGAACTGTGAACTGTAAACTGAGAACTGTAAACTGTGAACAGTGAACTGTGAACTGTGAACTGTGAACTGTGAACTGTGAACTGTGAACTGTGAACTGTGAAGTGTGATCTGTGAACTGTGAACTGTGAACTGTGAACTGTGATCTGTGAACTGTGATCTGTGAACTGTGAACTGCGAACTGTGAATTGTGAAATGAAGACTGTGAACTGTGAACTGTGAACTGTGAACTGGAACTGTGAACTGTGAACTGTGAACTGTGAACTGTGAACTTTGAACTATGATCTGTGAAAAGTGAACTGCGGACTGTGAACTGTGAACTGTGAACTGTGAAAACTGAATTGTGAAATAAAGTCTGTGAACTGTGATCTGTGAACTATGATCTGTGAACAGTGAACTGTGGACTGTGAACTGTGAACTGTGAACTGTGAAGTGTGAACCCGTGAACTGTGAACTGTCAACTGTGAACTGTGAACTGTGAACTGTAAACTGAGAACTGTAAACTGTGAACAGTGAACTGTGAACTGTGAACTGTGAACTGTGAACTGTGAACTGTGAAGTGTGATCTGTGAACTGTGAACTGTGAACTGTGAACTGTAATCTGTGAACTTTGATCTGTGAACTGTGAACTGCGAACTGTGAATTGTGAAATGAAGACTGTGAACTGTGAACTGTGAACTGTAAACTGTGAACTGTGAACTGTGAACTATGATCTATGAACAGTGAACTGTGGACTGTGAACTGTGAACTGTGAAGTGTGAACTGTGAACTGTGAACTGTCAACTGTGAACTGTGAACTGTAAACTGAGAACTGTAAACTGTGAACAGTGAACTGTGAACTGTGAACTGTGAACTGTGAACTGTGAACTGTGATCTGTGAACTGTGAACTGCGAACTGTGAATTGTGAAATGAAGACTGTGAACTGTGAACTGTGAACTGCGAACTGTGAATTGTGAAATGAAGACTGTGAACTGTGAACTGTGCCCTGTGAAGACTGAAGTGTGAAATGAAGACTGTGAACTGTGATCTGTGAACTGTGAACTGTGAACTGAGAACTGTGAACTGTGAACTGTGAAAACTGAATTGTGAAATAAAGTCTGTGAACTGTGAACTGTGATCTGTGAACTGAGAACTGTGAACTGTGTACAGTGGGCTGTGAACTGTGACCTGTGAACTCTGAACTGCGAACTGTGAAGTATGAAATGAAGACAGTGAACTGTGAAATGTGAACTGTGACCTGCGAACTGGGAACTGTGAACTGTGAACTGGAACTGTGAACTGTGAACTGTGAACTGTGAACTGTGAACTGTCAACTTTGAACTATGATCTGTTAAAAGTGAACTGCGGACTGTGAACTGTGAACTGTGAACTGTGAACTGTGAAGTGTGAACCCGTGAACTGTGAACTGTCAACTGTGAACTGTGAACTGTAAACTGAGAACTGTAAACTGTGAACAGTGAACTGTGAACTGTGAACTGTGAACTGTGAACTGTGAACTGTGAACTGTGAACTGTGAAGTGTGATCTGTGAACTGTGAACTGTGAACTGTGAACTGTGATCTGTGAACTGTGATCTGTGAACTGTGAACTGCGAACTGTGAATTGTGAAATGAAGACTGTGAACTGTGAACTGTGAACTGTGAACTGGAACTGTGAACTGTGAACTGTGAACTGTGAACTGTGAACTGTGAACTTTGAACTATGATCTGTGAAAAGTGAACTGCGGACTGTGAACTGTGAACTGTGAACTGTGAAAACTGAATTGTGAAATAAAGTCTGTGAACTGTGATCTGTGAACTATGATCTGTGAACAGTGAACTGTGGACTGTGAACTGTGAACTGTGAACTGTGAAGTGTGAACCCGTGAACTGTGAACTGTCAACTGTGAACTGTGAACTGTGAACTGTAAACTGAGAACTGTAAACTGTGAACAGTGAACTGTGAACTGTGAACTGTGAACTGTGAACTGTGAACTGTGAAGTGTGATCTGTGAACTGTGAACTGTGAACTGTGAACTGTAATCTGTGAACTTTGATCTGTGAACTGTGAACTGCGAACTGTGAATTGTGAAATGAAGACTGTGAACTGTGAACTGTGAACTGTAAACTGTGAACTGTGAACTGTGAACTATGATCTATGAACAGTGAACTGTGGACTGTGAACTGTGAACTGTGAAGTGTGAACTGTGAACTGTGAACTGTCAACTGTCAACTGTGAACTGTGAACTGTAAACTGAGAACTGTAAACTGTGAACAGTGAACTGTGAACTGTGAACTGTGAACTGTGAACTGTGAACTGTGAACTGTGATCTGTGAACTGTGAACTGCGAACTGTGAATTGTGAAATGAAGACTGTGAACTGTGAACTGTGAACTGCGAACTGTGAATTGTGAAATGAAGACTGTGAACTGTGAACTGTGCCCTGTGAAGACTGAAGTGTGAAATGAAGACTGTGAACTGTGATCTGTGAACTGTGAACTGTGAACTGAGAACTGTGAACTGTGAACTGTGAAAACTGAATTGTGAAATAAAGTCTGTGAACTGTGAACTGTGATCTGTGAACTGAGAACTGTGAACTGTGTACAGTGGGCTGTGAACTGTGACCTGTGAACTCTGAACTGCGAACTGTGAAGTATGAAATGAAGACAGTGAACTGTGAAATGTGAACTGTGACCTGCGAACTGGGAACTGTGAACTGTGAACTGGAACTGTGAACTGTGAACTGTGAACTGTGAACTGTGAACTGTGAACTTTGAACTATGATCTGTTAAAAGTGAACTGCGGACTGTGAACTGTGAACTGTGAACTGTGAAAACTGAATTGTGAAATAAAGTCTGTGAACTGTGATCTGTGACCTATGAACTGTGAACTGTGAACTATGATCTGTGAACAGTGAACTGTGGACTGTGAACTGTGAACTGTGAACTGTGAAGTGTGAACCCGTGAACTGTGAACTGTCAACTGTGAACTGTGAACTGTGAACTGTAAACTGAGAACTGTCAACTGTGAACAGTGAACTGTGAACTGTGAACTGTGAACTGTGAACTGTGAACTGTGAACTGTGAAGTGTGATCTGTGAACTGTGAACTGTGAACTGTGAACTGTGATCTGTGAACTGTGATCTGTGAACTGTGAACTGCGAACTGTGAATTGTGAAATGAAGACTGTGAACTGTGAACTGTGAACTGTGAACTGTGAACTGTGAACTATGATCTATGAACAGTGAACTGTGGACTGTGAACTGTGAACTGTGAAGTGTGAACTGTGAACTGTGAACTGTCAACTGTGAACTGTGAACTGTAAACTGAGAACTGTAAACTGTGAACAGTGAACTGTGAACTGTGAACTGTGAACTGTGAACTGTGAACTGTGATCTGTGAACTGTGAACTGCGAACTGTGAATTGTGAAATGAAGGCTGTGAACTGTGAACTGTGAACTGCGAACTGTGAATTGTGAAATGAAGACTGTGAACTGTGAACTGTGCCCTGTGAAGACTGAAGTGTGAAATGAAGACTGTGAACTGTGATCTGTGAACTGTGAACTGTGAACTGAGAACTGTGAACTGTGAACTGTGAAAACTGAATTGTGAAATAAAGTCTGTGAACTGTGAACTGTGATCTGTGAACTGAGAACTGTGAACTGTGTACAGTGGGCTGTGAACTGTGACCTGTGAACTCTGAACTGCGAACTGTGAAGTATGAAATGAAGACAGTGAACTGTGAAATGTGAACTGTGACCTGCGAACTGGGAACTGTGAACTGTGAACTGTGAACTGTGAACTGTGAACTGTGAATTGTGAACAGTGAACTGTGGACTGTGAACTGTGAACTGTGAAGTGTGAACTGTCAACTGTGAACTGTCAACTGTGAACTGAGAACTGTAAACTGAGAACTGTAAACTGTGAACAGTGAACTGTGAACTGTGAACTGTGAACTGTGAACTGTGAACTGTGAACTGTGAACTGTGAACTGTGAACTGTGAACTGTGAACTGTGAACTGTGAACTGTGAACTGTGAACTGTGAACTGTGAACTGTGAACTGTGAACTGTGACCTGTGAACTGTGAACTGTGACCTGTGAACTGTGAACTGTGAACTGTGAATTGTGAAGTATGAAATGAAGACAGTGAACTGTGAAATGTGAACTGTGACCTGCGAACTGGGAACTGGGAACTGTGAACTGTGAACTGTGAACTGTGAAGTGTGAACTGTGATTTGTGAACAGTGAACTGTGGACTGTGAACTGTGCACTGTGAAGTGTGAAGTGTGAAATGAAGACAGTGAACTGTGAAATGTGAACTGTGACCTGCGAACTGGGAACTGGGAACTGTGAACTGTGAACTGTGAACTGTGGACTGTGAACTGTGAACTGTGAACTGTGACGTGTGAACTGTGAACTGTGAACTGTGAACTGTCAACTGTGAACTGTGAACTGTGAACTGTGAAAACTGAATTGTGAAATAAAGTCTGTGAACTGTGATCTGAGAACTGTGATCTGTGAACTGTGAACTGTGAAGTGTGATCTGTGAACTGTGAACTGCGAACTGTGAATTGTGAAATGAAGACTGTGAACTGTGAACTGTGCCCTGTGAAGACTGAAGTGTGAAATGAAGACTGTGAACTGTGAACTGTGACCTGTGAACTGTGAACTGTGAACTGTGAATTGTGAAGTATGAAATGAAGACCGTGAACTGTGAAATGTGA
Source organism: Lasioglossum villosulum (assembly GCA_963971365.1). NCBI lineage: Eukaryota > Metazoa > Arthropoda > Insecta > Hymenoptera > Halictidae > Lasioglossum > Lasioglossum villosulum. The sequence goes on from CAXARU010000174.1 coordinate 243,501, forward strand.
ACTGTGACCTGCGAACTGGGAACTGTGAACTGTGAACTGTGAACTGTGGACTGTGAACTGTGAACTGTGAACTGTGACGTGTGAACTGTGAACTGTGAACTGTGAACTGTGAACTGTGAAAACTGAATTGTGAAATAAAGTCTGTGAACTGTGATCTGTGAACTGAGAACTGTGAACTGTGAACAGTGGGTTGTGAACTGTGACCTGTGAACTGTGAACTGCGAACTGCGAACTGTGAAGTATGAAATGAAGACAGTGAACTGTGAAATGTGAACTGTGACCTGCGAACTGGGAACTGTGAACTGTGAACTGTGAACTGTGAACTGTGAACTGTGAACTGTGGATTGTGAACTGTGAACTGTGAACTGTGACGTGTGAACTGTGAACTGTGAACTGTCAACTGTGAACTGAGAACTGTAAACTGAGAACTGTAAACTGTGAACTGTGAACTGTGATCTGTGAACTGTGAACTGCGAACTGTGAAGTGTGAAATGAAGACTGTGAACTGTGATCTGTGGACTGTGAACTGTGAACTGTGAACTGTGATGTGTGATCAGTGAACTGTGGACTGTGAACTGTGAACTGTGACCTGTGAACTGTGAACTGCGAACTGTGAATTGTGAAATGAAGACTGTGAACTGTGAACTGTGAACTGTGAACTGTGAACTGTGAACTGTGACCTGTGACCTGTGAACTGTGAACTGTGAACTGTGAACTGTGAACTGTGAACTGGAACTGTGAACTGTGAACTGTGAACTGTGAACTGTGAACTTTGAACTATGATCTGTGAAAAGTGAACTGCGGACTGTGAACTGTGAAAACTGAATTGTGAAATAAAGTCTGTGAACTGTGATCTGTGAACTATGAACTGTGAACTGTGAACTATGATCTGTGAACAGTGAACTGTGGACTGTGAACTGTGAACTGTGAACTGTGAAGTGTGAACCCGTGAACTGTGAACTGTCAACTGTGAACTGTGAACTGTGAACTGTAAACTGAGAACTGTAAACTGTGAACAGTGAACTGTGAACTGTGAACTGTGAACTGTGAACTGTGAACTGTGAACTGTGAAGTGTGATCTGTGAACTGTGAACTGTGAACTGTGAACTGTGATCTGTGAACTGTGATCTGTGAACTGTGAACTGCGAACTGTGAATTGTGAAATGAAGACTGTGAACTGTGAACTGTGAACTGTGAACTGTGAACTGTGAACTATGATCTATGAACAGTGAACTGTGGACTGTGAACTGTGAACTGTGAAGTGTGAACTGTGAACTGTGAACTGTCAACTGTGAACTGTGAACTGTAAACTGAGAACTGTAAACTGTGAACAGTGAACTGTGAACTGTGAACTGTGAACTGTGAACTGTGAACTGTGATCTGTGAACTGTGAACTGCGAACTGTGAATTGTGAAATGAAGACTTTGAACTGTGAACTGTGAACTGCGAACTGTGAATTGTGAAATGAAGACTGTGAACTGTGAACTGTGCCCTGTGAAGACTGAAGTGTGAAATGAAGACTGTGAACTGTGATCTGTGAACTGTGAACTGTGAACTGAGAACTGTGAACTGTGAACTGTGTAAACTGAATTGTGAAATAAAGTCTGTGAACTGTGAACTGTGATCTGTGAACTGAGAACTGTGAACTGTGTACAGTGGGCTGTGAACTGTGACCTGTGAACTCTGAACTGCGAACTGTGAAGTATGAAATGAAGACAGTGAACTGTGAAATGTGAACTGTGACCTGCGAACTGGGAACTGTGAACTGTGAACTGTGAACTGTGAACTGTGAACTGTGGACTGTGAACTGTGAACTGTGAACTGTGACGTGTGAACTGTGAACTGTGAACTGTCAACTGAGAACTGTAAACTGTGAACTGTGAACTGTGATCTGTGAACTGTGAACTGCGAACTGTGAAGTGTGAAATGAAGACAGGGAACTGTGAAGTATGAAATGAAGACAGTGAACTGTGAAATGTGAACTGTGACCTGCGAACTGGGAACTGTGAACTGTGAACTGTGAACTGTGAACTGTGACCTGTGAACTGTGAACTGTGACCTGTGAACTGTGAACTGTGAACTGTGAACTGCGAACTGTGAAGTATGAAATGAAGACAGGGAACTGTGAAGTATGAAATAAAGACAGTGAACTGTGAAATGTGAACTGTGACCTGTGAACTGTGAACTGTGAACTGTGATCTGTGAACAGTGAAGTGTGAACTGTGAACTGTGAACTGTGAACTGTGAACTGGAACTGTGGACTGTGAACTGTGCACTGTGAAGTGTGAAGTGTGAAATGAAGACTGTGATCTGTGAACTGTGATCTGTGAACAGTGAACTGTGGACTGTGAACTGTGAACTGTGACCTGTGAACTGTGAACTGTGACCTGTGAACTGTGAACTGTGAACTGTGAACTGTGAACAGCGAACTGTGATGTATGAAATGAAGACAGGGAACTGTGAAGTATGAAATGAAGACAGTGAACTGTGAAATGTGAACTGTGACCTGCGAACTGGGAACTGTGAACTGTGAACTGTGAACTGTGAACTGTGAACTGTGATCTGTGAACAGTGAAGTGTGAACTGTGAACTGTGAACTGTGAACTGTGAACTGTGAACTGGAACTGTGAACTGTGAACTGTGAACTGTGAACTGTGAACTGTGAACTGTGAACTGCCAACTGTGAAGTGTGAAATAAAGTCTGTGAACTGTGATCTGTGGACTGTGAACTGTGAACTGTGAAGTGTGAACTGTGATTTGTGAACAGTGAACTGTGAAATGTGAACTGTGCACTGTGAAGTGTGAAGTGTGAAATGAAGACTGTGAACTGTGAACTGTGAACAGTGAACTGTGAACTGTGAACTGTGAACTGTGAACTGTGAACTGTGAACTGTGAACTGTGACCTGTGAACTGTGAACTGTGACCTGTGAACTGTGAACTGTGAACTGTGAACTGCGAACTGTGAAGTATGAAATGAAGACAGTGAACTGTGAAGTATGAAATGAAGACAGTGAACTGTGAAATGTGAACTGTGATCTGTGAACAGTGAACTGTGGACTGTTAACTGTGAACTGTGAAGTGTGAACTGTGAACTGTGAACTGTCAACTGTGAACTGAGAACTGTAAACTGAGAACTGTAAACTGTGAACAGTGAACTGTGAACTGTGAACTGTGAACTGTGAACTGTGAACTGTGATCTGTGAACTGTGAACTGCGAACTGTGAAGTGTGAAATGAAGACTGTGAACTGTGATCTGTGGACTGTGAACTGTGAACTGTGAACTGTGAACTGTGATTTGTGAACAGTGAACTGTGATCTGTGAACTATGATCTGTGAACTGTGAACTGTGAAGTGTGATCTATGAACTGTGAACTGCGAACTGTGAAGTGTGAAATGAAGACTGTGAACTGTGATCTGTGGACTGTGAACTGTGAACTGTGAACTGTGAACTGTGATTTGTGAACAGTGAACTGTGGACTGTGAACTGTGGACTGTGAACTGTGCACTGTGAAGTGTGAAGTGTGAAGTGTGAAGTGTGAAATGAAGACTGTGAACTGTGAACTGTGATCTGTGAACAGTGAACTGTGGACTGTGAACTGTGAACTGTGACCTGTGAACTGTGAACTGTGACCTGTGAACTGTGAACTGCGAACTGTGAATTGTGAAATGAAGACTGTGAACTGTGAACTGTGAACTGTGAACTGTGAACTGTGAACTGTGAATTGTGAACAGTGAACTGTGGACTGTGAACTGTGAACTGTGAAGTGTGAACTGTCAACTGTGAACTGTCAACTGTGAACTGTCAACTGTGAACTGAGAACTGTAAACTGAGAACTGTAAACTGTGAACAGTGAACTCTGAACTGTGAACTGTGAACTGTGAACTGTGAACTGTGAACTGTGAACTGTGAACTGCCAACTGTGAAGTGTGAAATAAAGTCTGTGAACTGTGATCTGTGGACTGTGAACTGTGAACTGTGAAGTGTGAACTGTGATTTGTTAACAGTGAACTGTGGACTGTGAACTGTGCACTGTGAAGTGTGAAGTGTGAACTGTGAACTGTGATGTGTGATCAGTGAACTGTGAACTGCGAACTGTGAAGTGTGAAATGAAGACTGTGAACTGTGATCTGTGGACCGTGAACTGTGAACTGTGAACTGTGATTTGTGAACAGTGAACTGTGGACTGTGAACTGTGGACTGTGAACTGTGGACTGTGAAGTGTGAAGTGTGAAGTGTGAAATGAAGACTGTGAACTGTGAACTGTGGACTGTGACCTGTGAACTGTGAACTGTGAACTGTGAACTGTGAACTGTGAACTGTGAACTGTGAACTGTGAACTGTGAATTGTGAACAGTGAACTGTGAACTGTGAACTGTGAACTGTGAACTGTGGACTGTGAACTGTGAACTGTGAACTGTGAAGTGTGAACTGTGAACTGTGAACTGCCAACTGTGAAGTGTGAAATAAAGTCTGTGAACTGTGATCTGTGGACTGTGAACTGTGAACTGTGAAGTGTGAACTGTGATTTGTGAACAGTGAACTGTGAAATGTGAACTGTGCACTGTGAAGTGTGAAGTGTGAAATGAAGACTGTGATCTGTGAACTGTGATCTGTGAACAGTGAACTGTGGACTGTGAACTGTGAACTGTGACCTGTGAACTGTGAACTGTGACCTGTGAACTGTGAACTGTGAACTGTGAACTGCGAACTGTGAAGTATGAAATGAAGACAGTGAACTGTGAAGTATGAAATGAAGACAGTGAACTGTGAAATGTGAACTGTGAACTGTGAACTGTGAACTGTGATCTGTGAACTGTGATCTGTGAACTGTGAACTGCGAACTGTGAATTGTGAAATGAAGAATGTGAACTGTGAACTGTGAACTGTGAACTGTGAACTGTGAACTGTGAACTGTGAACTGTGAACTATGATCTGTGAACAGTGAACTGTGGACTGTGAACTGTGAACTGTGAAGTGTGAACTGTGAACTGTGAACTGTCAACTGTGAACTGAGAACTGTAAACTGAGAACTGTAAACTGTGAACAGTGAACTGTGAACTGTGAACTGTGAACTGTGAACTGCGAACTGTGAAGTGTGAAATGAAGACTGTGAACTGTGATCTGTGGACTGTGAACTGTGAACTGTGAACTGTGATTTGTGAACAGTGAACTGTGGACTGTGAACTGTGGACTGTGAACTGTGCACTGTGAAGTGTGAAGTGTGAAGTGTGAAATGAAGACTGTGAACTGTGAACTGTGATCTGTGAACAGTGAACTGTGGACTGTGAACTGTGAACTGTGACCTGTGAACTGTGAACTGTGACCTGTGAACTGTGAACTGCGAACTGTGAATTGTGAAATGAAGACTGTGAACTGTGAACTGTGAACTGTGAACTGTGAACTGTGAACAGTGAACAGTGAACTGTGAACTGTGAACTGTGAACTGTGAACTGTGAACTGTGAACTGTGAACTGTGAATTGTGAACAGTGAACTGTGGACTGTGAACTGTGAACTGTGAAGTGTGAACTGTCAACTGTGAACTGTCAACTGTGAACTGAGAACTGTAAACTGAGAACTGTAAACTGTGAACAGTGAACTCTGAACTGTGAACTGTGAACTGTGAACTGTGAACTGCCAACTGTGAAGTGTGAAATAAGTAGGTAATATAGGCGGGTTCTAAATACTAGTTATCATTGTAGGCAGATTCCTACCTTACCGGCAGTTTACCTTATAGCGCGACTTTGTGTGGGAGGGGGAGGGGGGGAATTAGCTTATAACAGAAACAAATTTTGCGGGTGGAGGGGTGGGGGAATTACCTTATAGCATGAGCATATTTTTGAGGGGGGAGGGGGGGGTATCAAACTGCAGCGTCAGCTTTTTGGGGGTAACCTTGAACGTCAGCTTTATTTTTAAGGGGGAGGGGGGGTATCAAACTGCAGCGTCAGCTTTTTGAGTTTCTCGCACGTGCAAAACTGCAGCGTCAGCTTTTTGGGTAACCTTGAACGTCATCTTTTTGATATTTTTGCGGGGGAGGGGGGTATCTCGCACGTGCAAAAGTGCAGTGTCAGCTTTTTGGGTAACCTTGAACGTCAGCTTTATTTTTAAGGGGGAGGGGGGTATCAAACTGCAGCGTCAGCTTTTTGAGTTTCTCGCACGTGCAAAAGTGCAGTGTCAGCTTTTTGGGTAACCTTGAACGTCAGCTTTATTTTTAAGGGGGAGGGGGGTATCAAACTGCAGCGTCAGCTTTTTGAGTTTCTCGCACGTGCAAAACTGCAGCGTCAGCTTTTTGGGTAACCTTGAACGTCATCTTTTTGATATTTTTGCGGGGGAGGGGGGTATCTCGCACGTGCAAAAGTGCAGCTTTTTGGTTAACCTTGAACGTGTGATGAGTCATGCGTCATGACTCACCATCGTGGTATTCGGAGGTATGTAATATGATACCCCATCGCACGTGCAAAACTGCAGCCGTTTGGGTAACCTTGAACGTGTTCGTAGGGGGAGGGGTTATGTAATATGATACCGCATAGCAACAGCAATCTCGCACGTGTAAAACTGCAGCTTTTGGTTAACCTTGAACGTGTGATGAGTCATGATTGATGAGTCATCTGTAATATGATACCTCTTATCAAGGACAGTTTCCTTGGATAAATAGGACGTCGTCACAGTCGTCTTACGAAGTTATACCATAAGTAAACGCCGACAATAACGGTCATCATATGGATCGTGTTAAAGTTATTCTATACCGTGTGTTAACAAAGCAAGATGATCGAAACGTGTAAAAAAATGTTGAAGTGTTTGACACGCATGTCAGAGTTAGTGAAAACCATGGACGAGTATCGCGAATGGCATCGCTCGTACATCGAGTCTCTGCAGTGTTGCGTCAATTATCTATCCCATGCAAAAGATGAATTGTCAGTAGGCCAGAAATTTAGTTTAACATCGACTATGTGTCGTATGAAAACTTTGAACGTTTCGTTGAATCATCGCGTTTCCTCGTCGCGCGTCGGTAGAGGTTTATACGATCGCAGGGGTGCGAGACCCTCGACGCTTCGTTGGGAAAATGTCGAGTCGGCTTTTAAAAATCGCATATCGACCGGCATCGTTATCAACGTCGAACACATCGACCCCAAACAATTTCTGCAGCACGCGAAACGAATAGTTACGGGACGCGTTACGGAATTTTTAAACGCGCATTCGGCGTTGAAAGCTAACGTAACGTTGGAGGCGGAATTCATGCAGCGGGCCAACGAGGTTTCCGTGAAAAGTTTCGGCACGCGGAACGTTGCATTGTTTCGGACGAGCAATCTGCGACAGTGGTACCAGAAAAACGTTGTACCGACGATTTTGACATCGATGGAGGAGTTTCAAGAGCGAGACAGCGGGTGGGCGCTGTCGAAGATACTACACTTGATCGTGAACTTTAGCAAATACCAGCCATTGCAAGCCGGCTGCACCGCCGCATGCAGCGTGCCTCGAGCGATACAGTTGAAAAGAGCGGTCGTGAACGTGAACAGCAACGACGACGCATGTTTTTTTTGGGCGATCGTGGCGGGTCTCTATCCGGCCGAGAGAAATCCATCACATTTGTCATCGTATCCAGACTATAAAGAGGTGCTTCCGAAAACCGAAGGTTTTCAACTGCCTATGTCGTTCAAAGACATCCCGAAATTTGAACGAGAAAACGACGTTTCCGTGAACGTGTTCGAATGGAAGCGCAAGAAATGCGTAACGCTTCATTTGACCGAGAAGAAACGGGAGGGAAGACACGCCAACCTGCTGTTTCTACAGGATGATGCAAAGACGCATGGTCATTTCGCGTGCATACGAAATTTGTCAAGATTGGTTTCGTCGCAGCTTACCAAGAAGAAAAATCAGAAGTATATTTGCGATCGGTAAGTTACATTTATTTTTTTAAATTGTTTGAAGGAAAAGACATGATTTTTCCCTTCCCACAGGTGCTTGCAATATTTTCCCACGCCGGAGAGATTAGACGTTCATACGGTCGACTGCGAACGGATGAACGATTGCGCTTTGATGCTTCCAATATCGGAAGAAGACAAGTGGCTGAGGTTTAAGAACTACGCGAACAAAGAACAGGCGCCGTTTGTTATCTATGCTGACTTGGAATGCCTGCTGCTGCCGGGGGAACAGGACGGACAAGGCCGTGCGGCACGCGTACAGTATCAGCGTCACCACGCGTTTAGCATAGGATACTACTTGCATTGCCGCTATGACGAATCGTTGTGCGAGTATCAGGTTTACCGCGATAAAGAGGGATGCGCCGCGTGGTTCGCGAACAGGTTGCACGAACTCAGTCGTAAATTACAGCCGATATTCGATAAAACGGTGCCGATGGATTCGCTAACCGAAATGGAAAAGTTAAATTTTCGTACGGCAACACATTGTCACATCTGCGAGGAACCGTTCGACACTTCCGACGCGACGAGGGTCCACGATCATTGTCATCTCACGGGCGCGTATCGCGGTCCGGCTCATAACGGATGCAATATAAGCTATCAATCTTCGTACGTGATACTGGTGATTTTCCATAATCTATCAGGCTACGACGCGCATTTCATCATCAAGGAATTAGCAAACTCGTTCGAGGGGCGGATAGACGTGTTGCCATTGACGAAAGAGAAGTATATCTCTTTCACGAAAAACGTAAATATCGAGACACAGCCGGGTGAAGAGCGTAAACATGCAAAATTGTTGAAATTTCGCTTCATCGATTCGTTCAAGTTCTTGAACTCGAGTCTGGACAAGCTGTCGTCATACTTGGACGAAAGGAAATTACGCATCGTACGAGGTGAATTTGCGCATCTTTCCCGCGACGATTTCAAATTATTGACCAGAAAAGGCGTCTTTCCGTACGACTATCTGACGTCGTACGACAAATTAAACGACACGTGTTTGCCGCCGCGCGAGGCATTTTACAATCGGTTGTACGGCAGCGAGATATCCGACGTCGATTACATTCACGCGAATACGGTTTGGTCGCGTTTCGCTATACAAACGCTTGGACAGTACAGCGATTTGTACTTAAAATTGGATGTTCTGTTGTTGGCGGATGTTTTTGAAAATTTTCGCGACGACTGTCTCGAGAATTACAAGCTCGATCCGGCGCATTATTACACGCTCCCCGGTTTCGCGTGGGACGTGATGTTGAAAATGACAAAGATCGAATTGGAGTTGTTGACAGACGTTGACATGCTTTTGTTCGTGGAACGGGGAATACGCGGCGGATTGAGCCAGTGTTCTCACAGATATGCGCACGCCAACAACAAATATATGTCTATGCACGACTCGACCAAACCGTCCACCTACTTAATGTATTTCGACGTGAATAATCTGTACGGTTGGGCAATGTCGCAACCTCTGCCGCACAGAGACTTTCGATGGGTGGACGCGGACAATTTCGACGTCGAATCCATTCCGATCGATAGCCCCGTAGGATACATTTTGGAGGTGGATTTAGAGTATCCGCGCGAAATTCACGATGCTCACGCGGATCTTCCGTTTTGTCCAAGTCACGACACGGCGACTGACTCGAGTACGCAGAAAAAGTTGATGGCAACGCTTCGCGACAAGGAACGATACGTTGTACATTACCGATACCTCCAACAAAGTTTAAAACATAATTTGAAATTGCTGAAAATACATAGAATTTTAGAGTTTAGGCAGTCGCGATGGTTGCACGGTTACATCGATTTGAACACAAAGTTACGCGCCAACGCCACCAATGATTTTTCGAAGAATTTATTCAAATTAATGAACAATGCCGTGTTTGGAAAGACTATGGAGAACGTACGAAATCATACGATCGTGAAATTACTTTCTCGATGGAGCGGTAGACACGGCGTCGAACGATTGATAGCTAGACCGAATTTTCACAGCTGTGCGGTGTTTTCCGAGGACTTTGTCGCGGTTCAGCTGAAAAAGATGCTCGTTAAATTTTTCAAACCAATCTACGTGGGCATGTCTATATTAGATATTTCGAAATTTCATTTGTACAGTTTTCATTACGAGTACATGCAGCCAAAATTCCAGCAATATTGTAAGATTTTGTACACTGACACGGACAGTCTGATATACCAGATCGCTTGCGATGACGCGTACGAGGCGCTGTTGAAACGCGATATCCATCGATACGACACCAGTAATTATGCCGCGAACAACGTTTACGGTGTTCCCATCGCGAACAATAAACAGATCGGTTTGATGAAGGATGAGAACGGTGGTAAAATTATGATTGAGTTCGTAGGGCTTCGTTCGAAAATGTATGCGATTCGCGTGCACGGTGACCAGGATACTAAAAAGATCAAAGGTATCAGGACAAACGTTACCGCTCGAGATATAAGTTTCGAAGACTATGTCGAGTGTCTTCGTAATCATACGGAAAAGAGCGTTACCGGTAATCGCATAGTGTCCGTACGGCATCAGGTGTATTCGATGTCGGAAAAGAAATTGGCGTTGAGTTCGCACGACGATAAGCGATATATTTGTAGTAATTTGATCAATACTCTTCCTTGGGGGCATTACAACATCGATTAAGAAAAAACCGAGTCATCAAATTTATCCCCGTAAATGAAAAGGAAGTGGTAGGGAGATTATTGCAAGTCTGTAACTGTCGGGGGGGAGGGGATTGCTGATCTTATCTGTAAAAGAAGTGGTAGGGAGAGATCCTATAAAACGACGTATTCCAACCGTCAAGCTTCAGATTGACCGCTAAAAACGTTGCAAGATGCAGTACAACCGTCATCCGTCCGCTGAATGTGAGCGTTCAAACGTCGAGGAGCCACACAAAAAGAGGAGGCTAAATAATATGTAAGTATAAAAACATGAAAACAATTGTGAAAAAAAAATTTTATTGAAAAACGTCTAATTTGGAAATCTGTTGCAGGGTTTCTCAACAGCAGTCCAGATCATCAATGATGCAACCGCCGAGGAGTTTGCGCAGCGCACGGGTCTTGAGCCGAAGATATTCCATAGCTGGCAATTATTTTAAATATTTTGAGATTGGTGTGCGCGTTGGCGATGGCATTTGCGTGGAACTGGCTATAGGAGATAACCGCGGTAACGAGATCACATTTTTCCTGGATGCATGGACAGAGTTGTTGCGCTCGAAGGAGTATATTTCCGATTTACTGTCATCATCTATTCAAAAACAGTGTCGAAAAATGAGCGATGATTTAACATTTCAAACAGTTAATCGTAATGGTATGAATTTAGTGAAACTATCGAATCAGTTCGTAGCTTTGTACATTACAGAAAAAACTATGTATAACTTGTATAACCTCGAATTCTGCGTGTACAACATGTATTCGTGGCTGAGTGATAATGTTCCCGCGGTGACTGCTAAATTCATGAATTTCGTCGGTGCTGTGAAGGATAGCGACGCGAATAATATCACGAAAACGATTGTCGAGAGCGAATCTTTCGATCAAAGTTCGCTGATCGATTGTGAACTGGCGGCTTCGTGCGTCGATATCATCGCGGCGTTCGCGCAAAACAGATAGGTTAAGAAATATATAATGTGTGTAAAAATTATTGGAGAAGGTCTTTTGTAACAATACATTATTTTAAAAATAAAAAAATTATTTAAGAATATCTCGTTGTATTTTATTTGATTGTAAAATTATTCTTTTGCAATTCCTATAGAAAAATTAATTATCACAATTTCTACATATAAAGTATAGTCGTTTTAGAGAAAAAATGAATTATCATATTATCATCCCTCAACCACATACTAATATGTCAACGTCTAAGGAGAGGGGTTCTCGTTTAGGCTGTTCATCGCGTACAAAATCATTCAGCAGAACTAAGGTTTCCACCCTGACTTATTGATGCGAATGTATTTCGATAGGCATTGATTCACCTTAAGCAGAAAAGATAACTCCTCTACAGTTGATGATTTTGCAATGCACATAAGAACCCCGACCAACCAATTTAGAATTTCTACCAGTAAACGGTACAATTTCTACCAGTAAACGGTACAATTTCTACCAGTAAACGGTACAATTTCTACCAGTAAACGGTACAATGTGGACGGTCTGGGTTCTTATGTGCATGGCAAAATCATCAACTGTAGAGGAGTTATCTTCTACTAGACGGTTGAGGACGGTATATATGCAAATCGTCGACGGATCATGTTCTAGCGAGAAAGGATAGGAACAACGTCGCTATCTTGTGACGAGGGTAGAAAGTTAGCCGACACACATTACTCGACTGCAAGAAGTTTATTTAAATGTTGTATTTTATCGCAAATTACATTTTCACAATTCCTATAGAATAAAAGAATACAATTAAAAGAAGAGAAAAATTAATTATCTTACATATAAAATACGAGTAGAAATACAATTAAAGTATATTCGTTTTAGATATCCATGAATTATGTGACGCATCCATTCCCAACCATTTTACGTATACCTTATTTCCTTTTCTGCGTAATATTTTTTCAACTAAGTATACGTCAGGATATTTTGCCGCGCGTATCTCGTGTTCGTAAAATCCTCCAGCGATAGGTTTGCCCTTCGAATCGGTCAAGAGGTACGTGACGGGATTCGTTCGTTTCACCGCGGTAATCTTGAATATTTCGGTTGACCAGTTTGGTGTGTATCCTTTGTCAAATAGGGTTTTGAACTTGCTGACGCGCACGTGATCATTGACCTTGAATTTGGCAGGACCAGCAATCTTCACGTTGTTGTACACGGTGGACAGAAGGTGTCCGGCATTTTTACGGTTCACGTCGGCGGGTCGCATACGGATGGTACGATGTTTTCGATTATTGTAGTTCTCGGTCAACGTGGGAAGCGCATCGATCCAGCGATATTTTCCACTCAACGAGAAAAATTTCCACATGCTGTTCTTCAACGTACGATTGAAACGTTCCACGACCGATGCTTTCATAGGGCTAAACGTTGAATAATGGTTGATGTTACGTTTCTTCAGATATTCTTGGAACGTTGCATTGTAGAATTCTTTCCCCATGTCGGTCTGCAAGTTGTTCGGAGCTCTGCCGTCCTTCTCCAACGCTGACGCGAAAGCTTTACACACGTCGCTCGCATTTTTACTCTTCAAAGGAACCGTCCACGCGTATTTGCTAAATACATCGATTATTGTGAGAATATATCGATGCCCGCGATTGTTTCGCGCGTAGTTTTGAACTTCAACGATATCGGCTTGCCAAAGATCATCGAATCCTCGCACGATCACACGTCTACGCGGGTAAAAACGTCTCGCCGGAGCATGCAGCTCTTCCACCACGTTTTCTTTACTCATCCTCGCTGTTGTCTCCAGTAATTGAAGCGTAGCGCTCTCGCTCCTCGATACGTCGTATCTGCACGTATACTTATGTGAAACTCGTGAAATAGAACGAACTCGTGGTGATATATCCCTCCCTCATTTTTCCATACAGGTACAGGTACAGGTACAGGTACAGGTACAGGTACAGGTACAGGTACAGGTACAGGTACAGGTACAGATACAGGTACAGGTACAGGTACAGGTACAGGTACAGGTATAGCGGTTGCACAGTACGCAGTATGGCTGTTGTACAGTATGGCTGTTGTACAGTATGCAGTATGGTTGTTGTACATCTATTCATAGATTTCTCAAGATCGGGACGGTCATGAAAGCTTATTCCAAAGTTCTCCAGCCGATCGTCATCGACGATGTTGTTCATATCGCTTTTTTACCTTCTCCTTCTCGAGCATTTGCAACTCATCCGAATGATCGATTTTCGCGTCGATCTCATGGACACGTGAATCCATTGATCTCATATTTTTGCCTGCATCGTATCGAACGCCTTGTATCGTAGCCAGTATTTCAGACTTTATCATTTCTTTGACAGTTTTCAGTTTTTCATCCTGTTTAGCTAATATTTCAGACTTTATCGTCTCTTTAGCGGTTTTCAGTTCTTTGACCAGCGTTTTCATGATCTCGAACTCGAGCTTCGCGTTAAGCGTGTCCACGTATAGTTTGGTTGCTGCGTGATCGTTTGCCTCAGGATTCGCCACGTGCCCGATCCTCGTACCTTTCGCATCGTACAATTTAGCGTCATCGTTCAAACATATAGCGTTATCGCACACATAACTTTTCAAAACGTCAGGATAGAAAATTGAAGAAACATTTGGCTCGCTTTTGTTCGCTTCGCGAAGCACTCTACCAAATTTGTCGATAGACATTTTTTCGCTCGAGTTAGTCTTCTTCTTCTTCTTCTTCTTCTTCTTCTTCGATTATCGCCAACTCGTATCGTTTGCACAACCCTTTTACCTGCTTTTCTATCCACAGCATTCGTTGAAATATCTCATCCAGTTTTATCCTTAGACTTTGAAATCTCAACTTCCAGCTTTCACCGTCGTCGTCTTCTCCCGAGGATATCGTTTGATTCGTTTCGCAACAATTGAGACGAACACGCATTTTTATCGATCGACATTTCATTCATCACTGACTCGACGAACGCACGCGCTTTAATTTATAATTATACCGGCTTCGCGAAGTTCTTCGATTATCGACATTATTTCGTTGTCATGGTTGGAATGGCCGGCGTTCTTCGAAGCGGTTAACAATTTCAGACGATCGACAAGTTCGTTTGGATCGTCCCAATGCACGTAATCGATCGGATGGTCGGTCACACGCATAAAAGTTGGAAGTTCAATCCCTCTCCCACCTCGCGATGAAAACATCGGTCCTATAATTCTCCTATACTTGAATCCTTTGTTTCCCATTATCTGATTCCCGCGTCGATGTGCATGCGTAAGAGTGAGAATTCTTTTGTATGCGTTCTTATCATCCTCGGTGTACAGCTTCTCATCAGGTATTCTGTTGAATATCAATTCGTAAAGACCGCGAGTCCCATTGTACCGTACCCCCTTAACGATGATATCATCGTTGCTGTCCACCTCGAACGTTGAATTTCCCAGCATCAGCTTATCATCTTTCAAACATACTCCGTACACGTTGTCAGAATTTTTCGTCGGTCCGGTAAAAAATTTTTCTAAATATTCACGCGCCAAAGGTCCAAGATTCTCGGTTAGACGTTGATTTTCTTCTTGATGAGTTTCAGGATTTTCAAAAATATTACGCATTGAAGATTCCAAAGATGGCGTGCGCGGTGATTCGAAGGTATCTTGTCGTGGTACCATACTCGTCGATTCGAAGGTATCTTGTCGTGGTACCATGGTCGTCGATTCGATCTCATCGTCATCATAGTTGTCATCATCATCGTCATCATCATCATCATCATCAAGATATATTATTTTTTTCGAGGCGCGCGTTACATCGGCTGCGTCGTTCTTTTCCCTATTTCCATTCTTCTTTATTCTTCTTCTTTTTTTCATGGAGGACGATGGCGTTCCCCTAATATCCGAGAATCTTCTTTTTTTTCGTAGGAAGGACGACGGTGATGTTTCCTTGATATCTGATAACGCGTTGTCGTTCGGTTTGACAGCGGTCGTATTTTGAACTATCTGTTTCAACGGTTCGACGATTGGTTGTAAAGTCGTTCGCAAATTCGTCTCGGCCGTCAGTTTCCCAACTTTCAACGCTAAATACTTTTTACGTATGATATCGCTGGTCTTCGCTATTTCGTTCACGATTGAAGCTCACAGCTTCTCCTTCTCTTGGGCTGACATATTGGTTATGCAAGAGATATTTTACAACCGCGATACAGCACCGACGACTCTTATCGAGCAACTGTATTCGCTACAGTACGACAAACTCGTTAAATCCACGTCTGTAACGACCACGATTCGCAGGGCTGTCTTTATCGATTACGAGAAATCCATACTTCGTTCGCCAGCAATTCGCACATAACGCGCTAAACGTCTCGAACGACATATCGGTATTTACATGATCCTGATGAACGTGACGTAAATTCATGGTATCCTGTTTGAACAGAATCAACAGATTGGCATTGTCACGAATTAAATGTTTAGGTATTCTCGCGTACGACTGACCCAGGTAGAAGCAATCGACGTGCGAATGTCTACCCATCGCGAAATACTCTCTCATGATATCCTGCTCGTCGCACGCCACGTCGTCGAAGATAAAAATCGAATCGGGCCGTGCCTCTGTGGGGGGGATTACGTCAGCGTTATCCGCGAACGCGAAGTATCCTACATCCTTCCCCACGGATGAGAATAGTTTGCTCAAGTATTGGTATTTTGGTTGACACAGAGATTTCGAATACACGTAGACATTGGCGAATCGTAGCCCGTTCGCGCTCTCCAACAGGCTAATCATAACGTTCGTTTTACCACATCCTGACGGGCCGCTTATGACGCATCGTACATTGCCTGGTAACAATGATCCATGTTTCCGCATCGTTTCGTCGCAATCGTCGAACGCGCGACTCGTTGGAACGCGAATATCCAAAGATTGTCTCACAAAACGCATGTTCTGATTGATTCGATGAGGGGGTGGGTGGGGGAGTATTTATACGACAGCCCGAACACCATTGGTATCAGTCGCTCTAAAGGGTTCGTTTCTTTCCAAAGCGAGAGAGAGCAGAAAAAGTAGCTTATGCGTGCGAATCATCGTTCACAACGGTGCCCCGGTTCGCATACGGGTAAGGGATTCTTAAACAGAGCTATAAACGCGTTGCCGGTCGAATTACATATACCCGGTTATCAATTCTGTGGTCCTGGTACGAAACTGACCGCTCGATTAGCTCGTGGGGATCGAGGAATCAATCCGTTGGATGCAGCCTGTCGTGAACACGATATAGCGTATTCACGGTACAAGGATCTTGGAAATCGTCACGCAGCCGACAGCGTTTTGGCAGATCGAGCGTTGCATCGAGTAACGTCTGGGGACGCAACTTTGGGAGAGAAGGTGTCCGCGGCTGCAGTGTTGGCAGCCATGAAAGCTAAAACGAAATTGGGCATGGGCCTGATAAAGAAAAAAGGTGAAAAGAGAAAAAAACAACGAATTCTCCCGATCGCCAAACGCGGTGGTTTTCTGCCGCTGCTGCTGCCTGCTTTGTCGGCTATAGGAGCATTGACGGGTGGTGCCGCAGGAGTAGTCAAAGCCATTAACGCTGCGAAAGCTGCAAAGAAACAATTGCAAGAAGCGGAGCGACACAATCGTGCCATGGAGGGTCGTGGGGTATATCTCGCACCGTATAAGCATGGAAAAGGTTTGAAGAGGGGGAAAAAAAAACAACGAAGAAAGACAACACGACGACAGACGTCGAATTGATGACCTTCTGTAAAGAATTACCATACTTTCGCGGAGTTTTTATGCGTGACGATTTGCCGCCGCATGCGTGGGTAAACGAGCGGGGTATAGTCAATCTAGACGATAGTCGTGGACCGGGAACGCACTGGGTCGCCTATATAAAACACGGCTCGCGCGTCAAATACTTTGATAGTTTTGGAAATCTTCGACCGCCGATCGAGTTGATTCGCTATTTCGGTGCGAACGCGACGATCTTATATAACCACGAACGTTTTCAAAACTACGACGAAAGCGTGTGTGGGCAATTGTGCGTGAAATTTCTCCGAGAAACTACGTTATAAATTCTCTGGAAAGAGTCTCTCTCTCTCTCTCTCTCTCTGCACGATGCATGCGAAAAAGTCATTTACGCTCACGTTGTCGGGGAGAAGCAGCATACTGTCGTCCAAGTACTTTCCACCCATAGATCTGGCCAATGGCGAATACGAGCTGGGATTGCTCGATTTACAAACTTATTACACGATACCGAACATCAGCGCCAACATCGGAAACAATCGATTCTACTTCGGTGAAAAAGACGAGGAGATCGTCATCCCCGACGGATCGTACGAATTGGAAGCGATTAACGCATACTTGAGGCGTGAAATACGCGCGCGGTATCCCCCAAAAAATGTTGGCGAGTCGTCCACCGTCTCCGATATCGAATATCCGCTGGTCCTACGAGCGAACAACAACACCATGAAAAGCGAAATTATAAGCAAGTATCAAATAAACTTTACAAAGCCTCGCAACGTGGGATCTATTCTGGGATTTTCCTTGAATCGTGTTTTGTCACCGAACGCGTGGCACACGTCGAACGCACCTGTGAATATCATCAACGTGAATATCGTACGAGTGGAATGCAACATAACCACTGGATCGTACGACAATGGTAAACTCGTTCACACGATACATGAGTTCGCGCCCCAGGTACCACCGGGGTATAAATTATCGGAAACGCCCGCACGAGTCATTTACCTTCCGATCGTTGCACGAGTAATTGACGATTTAACGATTCGCATAGTTGACCAATCCGGACGTTTGATTGATTTTCGAGGTGAAGAAATCACGGTGCGACTACACGTGCGAAGAAGCAATGCTAATTCATAACAATACGGCATTCCATACGTTGAACAACAGCAGCAGCAGCACATTGATTCGCAAGAAACTAACTGTGGAAAAAAACGTAAAGTCAGCGATACGTAAAAAATTAACCGTGGAAAACGCAAAGTATCTACGATCTTTGGGATTTATTGTTAGAAAGTGAGAAGAAAAATCATGTTCGACGACATTTTGAACATCTCTGAAGCGCCGATCTCCGACAATCGCATAACGAAGATTGAGCTGCACACGTACAATCCGTACGCCAACACGACGTTCGAAAACAGCGATGAAGTACGGATACCCATTCAACAACAAGACCTGTACACGCTCCCGTGTAAAAGCTTTCTATATGTTGAGGGAAAACTTAGTTTACCGGGAAAACTCGAATTACCGGCTGGAGCAGGAGAATCACGCATCGATACGGCGACTCTCGAGAACAATGCCGTTGCGTTTATGTTCGAGGAAATACGCTACGAATTGAATGGAGTGGAAATCGATCGGTCCAGAAATCCTGGTGCAACGACAACTCTGAAGAATTACGTGAGTCTATCCAGAACGAGAAGCGACGCGTTATCCAACGCTGGCTGGCTGTATGGTGATGATCGACAGAAGCAAACGGCGACGACCACGGCTGCGATAAATTTCAACTTTTGTGTGCCTATGAACGTTTTATTAGGCTTCTGCGAAGACTACAAACGCGTTGTGATAAATGGTCGACATGAATTGATTTTGATTCGCTCGCGTACCGACGCGAACGCGTTGTTCAGTCCTTCCAACAACGCGAAACCTATTCTGGATCTGTACAAAATTCAATGGCGAATGCCACACGTTGCATTGGATGAACTACATAAGCTGTCCAAGTTACGTATTTTGGACAGCGACAGACCGATTGGCATGAGTTTTCGGTCGTGGGATCTGTTCGAATATCCTCTGCTGCAGACTACTACGAAGCATACATGGGCGATAAAAACGACTCAGCAAATGGAAAAACCGCGATACGTTATATTCGCTTTGCAAACCAATCGAAAGAATAACTTAACGAAAACGGTCACGCGATTCGATCATTGCGCATTGTCAAATATTCGGCTTTACTTGAACTCGGAAACCTATCCGTACGATGATTTAAATATTGATTTCGAGAAAGGTAAATACGCATTGCTCTACGACATGTATGCAAATGTGACGGTTAGCGAACAGATTCCGTTGACTTTCTCACAGGAATCTCTTCAAAAATCGTCTCTGGCAGGAAACGTCCTAGATAACCTTTTCATATCTTAGTTGATCCCTTTTAACGAAGACCGACTTCTGGCTCGACTTAATGGAAATCGACAAAAAACTAGAGTCTGGTCCTAAGCGGCGATTAGGTTATGAACAGTCCACCCCCTTCAATTTTGGGGTATATAAACCCGTACATTTTTACTCTCAGGGGGCAGTACTTCTGTAGTCACGAATCGTGTCGCGTCGTGCTGTATTTTCGTAAGTCGATTTCCAGTAAGATCGGGCTAAAGTTCCCCTTCGGACCAACCTTTGAACCGTATAGATTCCGTAGTCCGGTAATAAATCTATTAAGGCATTACGTAAAATCGCTTCGAAACCCCCGCATCTTGCCAGTGCGTCAACATCGAGCAACCTAGGTAATATTCTTTTATTCTCGCACACACTATCTCGCGACACATACACATATATTTCAATGTAAACTATAACGATTTGAATATATCTAAATTTTACCTACTCACTTCTAAATTCTTTCAACCCTTAATTATTGTTATACCAATCCTAATTTAGTAGTTGAACGTTCCCACATGATACAATCTTACCGCTCGGATTGTATCAATTAAATTATACTTGTTACGAGGCTTACTAACAACCCCATCACCTATCAAACTCTTAGACGACATTCCAATCGCCTAATCGGGATATTTTCCAACCTAGTACCTACCCGATTTCATATTGGGATCATCCACATTACCTATACGTCCACACACAAATTAAACGGCAACC
The DNA here is from genome assembly GCA_963971365.1 of Lasioglossum villosulum. Classification (NCBI taxonomy): domain Eukaryota; kingdom Metazoa; phylum Arthropoda; class Insecta; order Hymenoptera; family Halictidae; genus Lasioglossum; species Lasioglossum villosulum. Next base: position 263,826 of record CAXARU010000174.1, read on the forward strand.
TGACAATCGTATCAAGGATCGTCCGTTTTTCCCTTGAATCCAACCTACTAGCGGCTCCCTGACAATCGCATCAAGGTGCGTCCGCTAAACTCTATAACCTCCTTAATAATCTTTCAAGTCAGAGTTCCCCATTCACACGTAGGTTCATCCCTGAAACTTCACTCATACTAGCGGCAACCTGACAATCGTATCAAGGATCGTCCGCTTTAACTAACAGTTTTTAACCATACTCCCAGGGTAATAACCCTTCGCCGGCCACTCGTGCTGCTCGCGGCCCTGGCTCGTAACAGAACTGGTGACAGCGGTGGGATACGTTCAATTATTTTAGGATTACTTTAATTTTGGGTTTACTATATTAAATTACTCGTAGCTGAGTACTGATGATATACTAGTTTTCCTAGTTTACGTCTCGATATTACTGGCTATATACTAGTTTTCTCTAGTTACGCTTTTATATCAAAATTAATTAAAGTTTTAATATACTAGTTTTCCTAGTTAAAAGACTTCAATATACTAGTTTCCTCTAGTTACATTTTTAAATATAATATACTAGTTTTCGCTAGTTACATTTTTGAATAAAAATGCAGAATTCAGCTGCAAATACATCTTCTGTTGACATGATGAACTTGACGGTTTCACTTGCAACTTCTATGTCGCTGTTGACGCAAAAGACATGCTTACAGAATATTACTTCGACAATTCCTACCTTTAACGGGGAAGACCCCCCTTTGATTCGTTTCGCGCAAACTTTAGAGGACGGGTTAACTTTGATTCCGGAGGGTACGGAGGCCGAGTATCTGGCAATTGTTCTTACGAAACTCGTTGGACCGGCACGTAGAAGTACGTTAGAACACAAGTTTACAACCGTAAAATCATTGGTTCAACATTTGAAAAAACGGTTCGCTCCCGGTAAGAGCTTGTCATATTATCAAGTGGAAATCGCGAAGTTGCATATTCGCGAAGGAGAAAGCCTACGACAATATATCGATAGGACAAGCCATTTGGTTTACTGTACGCGCGGAGCCATGAGGGAAAAATACGAGGTCCATGCCGAAGAATTCATTAAATTGATGGAAAACGATGTCAAGGAAAATTTCATCGACGGTTTGCCGGATCGAGTTTCCTTCAAGGTGTCGGCTCTCTCTAAAGATATCAAGAATCTGGAAGAAGCTTACGACATCGTGCTACAGATAGACAAAAAATTAAGGAATCGGCGACAGTCGCCACGAAATGAATCACCATCAAGGTGGTCCCGCCGAGACTCTTACGACCAGGACTCTCAATATCACGATCGACAAGTGTCGTATCCTCTATCTCCGAGTAGATATGACCGAAACAGAGATCGACACGCGAGGCCATCTGGTTATTCGGAGGAAAAAGGAGGACGAGCTTCTGCCTGGACCTTGCGTCACAGGAGTCCTTCAAATTCCCCTTCCAACCGTACCGACACTTCAAGTGTAAGAGACGATGAAAAACGGTACACCATATTAAAAAATACCGACAAAGAACGTTTTTCAAAATCGTATTGTTGGCATTGCGGAACATCGGGACATGATGGAAAATTCTGTAAGAATCGTCCACATAATCCGAAATTCCGACGAGATTCGCGAGATTCATCGGTCGAATCAAACAAATCTTTAAACTTCGATCGCGCTCACCGTACCAGCGACACGATGAGCGAAACCAAAGAAGTTCGCCCAAGAACTGTCCGCTTCGAGGAAAAACCCTTCTCAAGGAAGCACCAGCCCCGCGAATCAACATCAAAATCCCGGAACTGGAATCAGGAAAGGGAGAATTTTTAATTGATGGCGGAGCCTCAGTCAATCTAGTAGTTCTCAACGCTTTGGGTACAGAAGCAGAAATTATCTCACGTGAAGAAATCGAGATAACGGGACTCACAAGTATTCCAATTCGTACCTTAGGAACTACGATTTTACACATTCATGAAGCTCCTGTGTTTTTCTACGTAGTGAAGCATCTTACAATTGAAGCAGATGGACTTATAGGAAGCCCATTTTTGAAACAGGAACAAGCAGAAATTTCTTATTACCATAGGACAGTGGTATTAAGAAGTAAACCTACCAGACCTATTCGATTCTCCAACTACCAGCAGGAATTGGAAACACCCACCAAACATCGCATAGATGCCCGAACGTCTCAGCAGATTGCAATTACAATAGCTAATCCGAAAGTTAAGGAAGGATATTTACCACGCATAAAAACTCATGATAAACTGTACATAGGAGAAGCTGCAGTCATAAATGACAGAGGAAAATGTCATGTTATGGCAACTAACACATGTGAAGAAGCACTGGACATAGAAATAGAACCACAAATTTTGGAACCTTATGATATTTTGAGTACCTCAGACGAAGATAATTATTCAGAAGTACGACACCATTCCAATTTCAAAACTAAAGAAGATAGGATACAGGGAATCTTCGAAACGCTAAATCTAAGCCACCTGAACAAAGAAGAACGATGCAGCATTACAGCATTGATAAAAGAATTTCCCGATCGATTTTATCTTCCTGGAGATAAATTAGGGAAGGCTTCCGATTTCAAACATTCTCTACATACAACTGATGAGATTCCGATTAACACAAGGCAATATCGCTATCCTCCCATACATCAAGATGAAATTAAAAAGCAGATTAATGGCTTATTATCCGAAGGTATTATAACCCCATCTAAATCTCCGTACAATTCGCCTTTGTGGATTGTACCCAAAAAGCCAGATGCGCAAGGAAACAAGCGTTGGCGCATGGTAATAGATTTCCGTGCGCTAAATGAAAAAACCATTTCCGATAAATATCCGCTTCCTCAGATCACAGAAATATTGGATCGTCTCGGTGGAGCTAAATACTTCTCCGTCTTCGATCTTGCCAGCGGATTTCACCAAATAGAAATGGATCCAAAAGATAGGCAGAAAACAGCTTTTACCACCCCTAATGGGCATTATGAATTTTCACGAATGCCGTTTGGTTTGAAAAATGCACCACCTACTTTTCAACGCCTGATGGACCAGGTATTAACTGGACTCCAGGGAACAGATGTTTTCGTTTATTTGGACGACATCGTGGTTTACGCTTCATCATTACAGGAACATAACATTAAAGTCAGGAAATTGCTGAATCGTCTGCGAGAACATGGCTTGACGCTTCAGACCAATAAATGCGAATTCTTACGGAAAGAAGTCACATATCTGGGACATATTATTTCAAGAAAGGGAGTAAAACCAGACCCTAGGAAACTAAAAGCTGTTCAGAATTTTCCAACGCCTACCTCACAGAAGAATATCCAACAATTTTTGGGTCTAGTGGGATATTACCGTCGTTTCATACAAGATTTTACCATAAAAGCAAAATCATTAATTGATCTTTTAGGAAAGGGCAAGAAATTCAAATGGGCTGAAGAACAAGAAAACAGTTTTAAAATGTTACGTGAAGAACTCTGTCGAGAACCAATCTTGCAGTACCAAGATTTCAACAAGCCATTCATCATCACAACAGACGCTTCTGAATATGCCATTGGAGCCGTGCTTAGTCAAGGCGAAATCGGCAATGATCTACCGATTGCTTACGCATCGCGTAGCCTCAATAAGGCAGAAAGAAATTATTCTGCCACTGAAAAGGAATGTTTAGCAATGGTATACGCCGTTATTTATTTTCGACCGTATGTTTATGGAACAAAATTCACACTCGTTACCGACCATCGCCCGTTGGTTTGGCTACATTCTGTAAAAGATCCAACGTCAAGACTCATGAAGTGGAAACTTCGTCTTTTGGAGTATGACTATCAAGTTCTCCATAAATCTGGAAAAAATAATAAAAATGCGGATGCACTGTCGCGTAATCCGACTACCGTCTGCCTTCCACTTATACCAAGGGAGCTTCAGGACCCCGACTTCAAGATGCAAATACCGAAAACGGATGCTAACGCTAGTTCAATTGGACAACGAATCAGGCAATTACGTCGGGATCGAGAAAACCGACCAAAACATCAACAACCAAATAGCAGTTCAGATGAGACAGAAGAACCCGCTCTTGGTAAGGTTCAGCATTCACCAATAATGTACAGGAACAGATCTTTCCCAAGTTTGTCTCGAGAGGTGACAATGCCAGATGAAAACCAGGACATCATTCAACACCTTCTACCCGTGGCAAACTCCACAGAAATTTTTTCTACGGATAAGAATACGAGTTCGTCCGGTGATTTAATTTCGTTTGAAGAAGCGACGGAAAACACTGTCATAGAGAATACGAACAATATACAGGGTGATATATCTAATATACCTCTAGAGGTATTCCCTGAAACAGGTGGAATTTTACAACCTACCATAATCCGATCATCAAACAATACTATAGGCGAAGCAAGGGTACAGCAATTTTTTGACCGCACAGCCGACCCTTACCCATTTTTCGACGCCACCACCGATGGTTCGTCTACCGAAACTGACCTGGAGGCGCCGCCGGAACCGAAACAAAGAATTAGCATTTCTTCAAACACCCTCACCGCAAAAGAGGATCATTATGTACATTTCGTATCGGTTGATTGCAATTTAACAACCCCCGTGGGAAAACTTTTATCAGACACTGGATTAATAAATAAGCAGGAACTTTTAGCTGCACGACCAGAGAAGGGACAGGTCATAATTTCAAGCAATGGGTTATTTAAAACATTTAGCGTAGTAATATCTGACAATTTCCACGATAAACCAAAAAGAGTAGAAATAGTTAATGGATTGAAAACCCTTCAATCTATCCTAGAACGTAACAAGATCAAATCTTTTCGAACATCCGCCACCGGAGATCATCATAAATTATTACCCAACGAGTTTTTCAAAACATTAGAGGAAGTCTTCATAGACTCACCTTATCAAATTACAATATGTAATTGTATCATCACTACACCTTCCATAGAAGACAGGCAAGAAATCATTTATGAAGCACATGATAGCTTAATAGGAGGACATAAGGGAGTTACAAAAACTTATAATCACATCCGTTCAAGATTTCATTGGCCTCAGATGCGCAACGAAATTCAAGAATATATCCGAAAATGCAGAAGTTGCCAAGAACAGAAACTAATCAGAATAAAGACTCGTCAGCCTATGCTGATCACCGACACACCGTTAGACGCATTTGACAAAATTTCCTTGAATACAGTTGGACCTTTACCAATCACACCTGGCGGAAATCGACACATCCTTACCATACAGGATAATCTAACTAAATATTGCATTGCGGTAGCGATACCGAATATCCGAGCCGCCACCATTGCAGATGCTTTTGCACGACATTTCATCGCAATTTATGGGACACCACGAGCAATACTCACGGATAAGGGAACCAGCTTTATTGGAAATCTTATGACAAACCTGTCGGAAATATTCAAAATCAAACAAATCACCACCTCAGGATACCGACCTCAAACTAATAGATCGCTGGAACGAAGTCATATTGTCCTCACAGAATATCTGAAGCATTACATGGAGAATTACGAAGACTGGGATTTATTAATCCCTTTTGCAATGTTCTCTTACAATACGTCAATTCATGAAGCTACCAACTTTACACCGTACGAACTGGTTTTTGGCAAACAGGCTCGAGAACCAAATTCATTTCCAACTGGTACAAATTTGAAGAAATATGGAGATTATTTATCAGAACTAATAACAAATATAGTCAGAATCCGTAATATAGCAGTAGACGGAAGAACTCCATAACAATCCTTTTTATCTACTCTGGCTGCCGCTGACAACACTACCAACCCCAGAAGGAAAATGATTCAACAAACATTCGGGCCAGCCGCCACACGATGTCACCCAGGGTTGGGCCCAACTGGGTTACGCAGTCCCGACCTAATCGACACACCTAGTCTATAAGTATACACACAACACACTACACCGATACAATTTTTCTTTCTCCTTTTTCTGTGACTCGTTTGTTTGCTCCAAAAAATTTTTTTTCTATTTTTATTTTTTCCTTCAAATCTGTGGTACCTAGGACGTTTCCTTCCTGATGAGAAAGCATCACGCGAACCGCGATGTTTCCTCTTGGTGGGGAGATGTGACGGTTAGCGAACAGATTCCGTTGACTTTCTCACAGGAATCTCTTCAAAAATCGTCTCTGGCAGGAAACGTCCTAGATAACCTTTTCATATCTTAGTTGATCCCTTTTAACGAAGACCGACTTCTGGCTCGACTTAATGGAAATCGACAAAAAACTAGAGTCTGGTCCTAAGCGGCGATTAGGTTATGAACAGTCCACCCCCTTCAATTTTGGGGTATATAAACCCGTACATTTTTACTCTCAGGGGGCAGTACTTCTGTAGTCACGAATCGTGTCGCGTCGTGCTGTATTTTCGTAAGTCGATTTCCAGTAAGATCGGGCTAAAGTTCCCCTTCGGACCAACCTTTGAACCGTATAGATTCCGTAGTCCGGTAATAAATCTATTAAGGCATTACGTAAAATCGCTTCGAAACCCCCGCATCTTGCCAGTGCGTCAACATCGAGCAACCTAGGTAATATTCTTTTATTCTCGCACACACTATCTCGCGACACATACACATATATTTCAATGTAAACTATAACGATTTGAATATATCTAAATTTTACCTACTCACTTCTAAATTCTTTCAACCCTTAATTATTGTTATACCAATCCTAATTTAGTAGTTGAACGTTCCCACATGATACAATCTTACCGCTCGGATTGTATCAATTAAATTATACTTGTTACGAGGCTTACTAACAACCCCATCACCTATCAAACTCTTAGACGACATTCCAATCGCCTAATCGGGATATTTTCCAACCTAGTACCTACCCGATTTCATATTGGGATCATCCACATTACCTATACGTCCACACACAAATTAAACGGCAACCTGACAATCGTATCAAGGATCGTCCGTTTTTCCCTTGAATCCAACCTACTAGCGGCTCCCTGACAATCGCATCAAGGTGCGTCCGCTAAACTCTATAACCTCCTTAATAATCTTTCAAGTCAGAGTTCCCCATTCACACGTAGGTTCATCCCTGAAACTTCACTCATACTAGCGGCAACCTGACAATCGTATCAAGGATCGTCCGCTTTAACTAACAGTTTTTAACCATACTCCCAGGGTAATAACCCTTCGCCGGCCACTCGTGCTGCTCGCGGCCCTGGCTCGTAACACAAAATTCCAAGAATCATACTATGGAAACGGCGAAGCGCTACTCGACGTCTCAGATTTCCTGCGATATGGTCCATTCGTCGTTCTCGATTGTTCCCGGCAAAACGATGCGTTAAAAAACGCTACGATTGACGTGCGAATCGAATTTGAATGTCGAACCGACGTCCCCCCATCGACAACAGCCTACTGCATGATGATACACGACCGCATCGTGGAGTACAGTCCATTAACGAATATTGTTCGAAAAATTACTTGAATCGCTTATACCGATAAAAAATATATATATACTTTATTATTTCTCTACTTTAATTGTATTGGAAATGTAAGAAAGGAATTGTAAGAAAGGAATTTGCAATAAAATAAAATAAAATACAAAAGAGATATTTTTAAATAATTTTTATTTTTAAAATACCTTGTGGGAATTACAGGAATTGTACAAAAGGAATTTGTAATAAACTACAACAGAGATGTTCTAAAATAATTTTTATTTTTTAAAGTACCTGCTGGAAATAATTTTTACACACACATATATACAATTAAAGCAAATAACATTAATAATATTATTCCCTCTCGCAATAGAATGAGGGTGGGGGTATACAGTATAAATTGTTCGCCGCAAACGTTAACAATCGCAGTCGCTGTACCAAGTTATATCGCGTGTATAATCTTAATCTACGACAACAAGTACAATAAAATTTCTTCGACAGTAAGTACAATCATAAAAGCTACATCTTTGAATTTTCCCCCGTCAAAACCGCAAACGCGACACATCCTTTTACATTTGATTTTTACACAGAGTATCACAATGATCGCGAAATCCGAGGGAACCGTCGCAATAATCGATCACGCAACACCACCCGATTACCGTCTCGAACGCGACAGACTACAAAGTTTTCACAATTGGCGTTACTCACACGTCATTGAGCCGGAGAAACTCGCCGCCGCAGGATTTTTTAATCTCGGTGATGAGGACTGCGTAGAATGCTTCGAGTGCCGTGTTCGTCTATGCCGATGGGAAGTCGACGATGATCCCGTGGAGGAACATCGCGCCTGGTCCAGATTCTGTTGGTATATCCGCGGGCTGGACTGCGGCAACGTACCGATGGGAGTCGATCCAGATGTAATTCTGCCAAATCCTCGTGGTGTGGATACCTGTGGAATCGCGAAAGAGTTTTCGCTCGAACGATAATAAAAACTACTATATAAACGACGCATACAAATTAACGAATAGGTACTCGGGCGAATATAAAAAAATCTAATATACTGATATATATAAAAAAGAATTTATTAAAAAATGAAAAAAGATACATAATAATAATAATAATAATAATGATAATGATAATGATAATATTGATAATCAAAAATTGAAAATAATGATAATATTTTTTTTTAAATAATTCTTGATAGTTGAGTCTGCAACAAATAAAATAAAAAATGGTATTAAGTTTTAATTTTAAAAAATAGATATATACAATTATTTTAATTTTACTTACCATGATTATGCAAATAGTGTCACAACCCCCTCGATGAATTCTCCTCCCCATTCTTCGAGCTCGATGCGATGGAGACGCATCGCCTTTCGCCATGCTCGAACGAACGATGCTCTATCTTCATCCGACACGAAGTTCTGTTAAAACATATAAAATATGATTATAAATTTTCCACCAATCATGTTGGATTACATAGTACATTTCTTTGTACTTACCAAACTGTTGAGCACCACATCTAGTGGTATGTTTGGGTCCACCAGATAATGTAGAGTTGTGGCAATATATACAAACATTTTGAAACTTTTGTATGTCAACTGTGCTTCACGTCGACGACACCCATTCTTATATACAATGTATCCCCACTAGAAAAGAGGTAACAAAATCTCTCCGCTGACGAGAAAATCTCCGCTCGCGAGATTAGAAAAGATGTTCATTGCAGTAATTTAAAACCTGCATAATGCATTTTACAATTAGCGCAAATCGGGGGAGAACTGATAACAATGGTGTGTCCAGATATCTCGCGGCTTGGACAACTCGATACCCCAAAGCATGAAGGGATACCGTTGCTACAACTCGCTAGATTAGATAAGTTCGACAGGGGGAAAGGACTGTGTGATGCGACGCGTGTCTCGGCCGAGCAACTCGACACCAGCCGCGATAGGATGCTGCTACTCCAGATTATGAGAACGCACAACATACATCTTGAACGATATAAACAAATAAATAAACGATAGTGCACGTACGATTCCACGACTCTATCTTGCATCGTGAACGGTCTCTCTCTCTCTCTCTCTTACATTTAAAGAATGCGCAAATGCATCGTGGGTGTGACTTCGTCATGAAATATTGCATTTTAACCTGATGCATACGTCTGCGGTACCCACGCTGCCTCCGTGACTGTTTATCGTGAACGATAAACCAAATCATACTGGGTGTCATATTTGTGACGCACGCGTTCAGACTAGCGAAAATATTGTCCGCTATAACGTGAGAAACTATCCTTGAGGAATTACCCCATCCCATCCACTCTCAATAAGTAAAAAATTAGAACACGTTCAAGGTTACCCAAAAAGCTGACACTGCACTTTTGCACGTGCGAGAAACTCAAAAAGCTGACGCTGCAGTTTGATACCCCCCCTCCCCCTTAAAAATAAAGCTGACGTTCAAGGTTACCCAAAAAGCTGACACTGCACTTTTGCACGTGCGAGATACCCCCCTCCCCCGCAAAAATATCAAAAAGATGACGTTCAAGGTTACCCAAAAAGCTGACGCTGCAGTTTTGCACGTGCGAGAAACTCAAAAAGCTGACGCTGCAGTTTGATACCCCCCTCCCCCCTCAAAAATAAAGCTGACGTTCAAGGTTACCCCCAAAAAGCTGACGCTGCAGTTTCATACCCCCCCCCTCCCCCCTCAAAAATATGCTCGTGCTATAAGGTAATTCCCCCACCCCTCCACCCGCAAAATTTGGTTCTGTTATAAGCTAATTCCCCCCCTCCCCTCCCACACAAAGTCGCGCTATAAGGTAAACTGCCGGTAAGGTAGGAATCTGCCTACAATGATAACTAGTATTTAGAACCCGCCTATATTACCTACTGAAATAAAGTCTGTGAACTGTGATCTGTGGACTGTGAACTGTGAACTGTGAACTGTGAACTGTGAACTGTGATCTGTGAACAGTGAACTGTGGACTGTGAACTGTGAACTGTGACCTGTGAACTGTGAACTGTGAACTGTGAACTGTGAACTGTGAACTGCCAACTGTGAAGTGTGAAATAAAGTCTGTGAACTGTGATCTGTGGACTGTGAACTGTGAACTGTGAAGTGTGAACTGTGATTTGTGAACAGTGAACTGTGGACTGTGAACTGTGCACTGTGAAGTGTGAAGTGTGAAATGAAGACTGTGATCTGTGAACTGTGATCTGTGAACAGTGAACTGTGGACTGTGAACAGTGAACTGTGACCTGTGAACTGTGAACTGTGACCTGTGAACTGTGAACTGTGAACTGTGAATTCTGAAGTATGAAATGAAGACAGTGAACTGTGAAATGTGAACTGTGACCTGCGAACTGGGAACTGTGAACTGTGAACTGTGAACTGTGGACTGTGAACTGTGAACTGTGAACTGTGACGTGTGAACTGTGAACTGTGAACTGTCAACTGTGAACTGTGAACTGTGAACTGTGAACTGTGAACAGTGAACTCTGAACTGTGAACTGTGACCTGTGAACTGTGAACTGTGACCTGTGAACTGTGAACTGCGAACTGTGAATTGTGAAATGAAGACTGTGAACTGTGAACTGTGAACTGTGAACTGTGAACAGTGAACAGTGAACTGTGAACTGTGAACTGTGAACTGTGAACTGTGAACTGTGAACTGTGAACTGTGAATTGTGAACAGTGAACTGTGAACTGTGAACTGTGAACTGTGGACTGTGAACTGTGAACTGTGAACTGTGAACTGTGAAGTGTGAACTGTGAACTGTGAACTGCCAACTGTGAAGTGTGAAATAAAGTCTGTGAACTGTGATCTGTGGACTGTGAACTGTGAACTGTGAAGTGTGAACTGTGATTTGTGAACAGTGAACTGTGCACTGTGAAGTGTGAAGTGTGAAATGAAGACTGTGATCTGTGAACTGTGATCTGTGAACAGTGGACTGTGAACTGTGAACTGTGACCTGTGAACTGTGAACTGTGACCTGTGAACTGTGAACTGTGAACTGTGAACTGCGAACTGTGAAGTATGAAATGAAGACAGTGAACTGTGAAGTATGAAATGAAGACAGTGAACTGTGAAATGTGAACTGTGATCTGTGAACAGTGAACTGTGGACTGTTAACTGTGAACTGTGAAGTGTGAACTGTGAACTGTGAAGTGTGAACTGTGAACTGTGAACTGTCAACTGTGAACTGAGAACTGTAAACTGAGAACTGTAAACTGTGAACAGTGAACTGTGAACTGTGAACTGTGAACTGCGAACTGTGAAGTGTGAAATGAAGACTGTGAACTGTGATCTGTGGACTGTGAACAGTGAACTGTGAACTGTGATTTGTGAACAGTGAACTGTGGACTGTGAACTGTGGACTGTGAACTGTGCACTGTGAAGTGTGAAGTGTGAAGTGTGAAATGAAGACTGTGAACTGTGAACTGTGATCTGTGAACAGTGAACTGTGGACTGTGAACTGTGACCTGTGAACTGTGAACTGTGACCTGTGAACTGTGAACTGCAAACTGTGAATTGTGAAATGAAGACTGTGAACTGTGAACTGTGAACAGTGAACAGTGAACTGTGAACTGTGAACTGTGAACTGTGAACTGTGAACTGTGAACTGTGAATTGTGAACAGTGAACTGTGGACTGTGAACTGTGAACTGTGAACTGTGAAGTGTGAACTGTCAACTGTGAACTGTCAACTGTGAACTGAGAACTGTAAACTGAGAACTGTAAACTGTGAACAGTGAACTCTGAACTGTGAACTGTGAACTGTGAACTGTGAACTGTGAACTGTGAACTGTGAACTGCCAACTGTGAAGTGTGAAATAAAGTCTGTGAACTGTGATCTGTGGACTGTGAACTGTGAAGTGTGAACTGTGATTTGTGAACAGTGAACTGTGGACTGTGAACTGTGCACTGTGAAGTGTGAAGTGTGAAATGAAGACTGTGATCTGTGAACTGTGATCTGTGAACAGTGAACTGTGGACTGTGAACTGTCAACTGTGACCTGTGGACTGTGAACTGTGAACTGTGAACTGTGAACTGTGAATTGTGAACTGTGAACTGTGAACTGTGAATTGTGAAATGAAGACTGTGAACTGTGAACTGTGAACTGTGAACTGTGAACTGTGAACAGTGAACAGTGAACTGTGAACTGTGAACTGTGAACTGTGAACTGTGAACTGTGAATTGTGAACAGTGAACTGTGGACTGTGAACTGTGAACTGTGAAGTGTGAACTGTCAACTGTGAACTGTCAACTGTGAACTGAGAACTGTAAACTGAGAACTGTAAACTGTGAACAGTGAACTGTGAACTGTGAACTGTGAACTGTGAACTGTGAACTGTGAACTGTGAACTGTGAACTGCCAACTGTGAAGTGTGAAATAAAGTCTGTGAACTGTGATCTGTGGACTGTGAACTGTGAACTGTGAACTGTGAACTGTGAAGTGTGAACTGTGATTTGTGAACAGTGAACTGTGGACTGTGAACTGTGCACTGTGAAGTGTGAAATGAAGACTGTGATCTGTGAACTGTGATCTGTGAACAGTGAACTGTGGACTGTGAACTGTGAACTGTGATCTGTGAACTGTGAACTGTGACCTGTGAACTGTGAACTGTGAACTGTGAACTGTGAACTGTGAACTGTCAACTGTGAACTGAGAACTGTAAACTGAGAACTGTAAACTGTGAACTGTGGACTGTGAACTGTGCACTGTGAAGTGTGAAATGAAGACTGTGAACTGTGATCTGTGGACTGTGAACTGTGAACTTTGAACTGTGATGTGTGATCAGTGAACTGTGATCTGTGAACAGTGAACTGTGGACTGTGAACTGTGAACTGTGACCTGTGATTTGTGAACAGTGAACTCTGAACTGTGAACTGTGACCTGTGACGTGTGAACTGTGAACTGTGAACTGTCAACTGTGAACTGTGAACTGTGAACTGTGAACTGTGAACTGTGAACAGTGAACTCTGAACTGTGAACTGTGACCTGTGAACTGTGAACTGTGACCTGTGAACTGTGAACTGCGAACTGTGAATTGTGAAATGAAGACTGTGAACTGTGAACTGTGAACAGTGAACAGTGAACTGTGAACTGTGAACTGTGAACTGTGAACTGTGAACTGTGAACTGTGAACTGTGAATTGTGAACAGTGAACTGTGAACTGTGAACTGTGAACTGTGGACTGTGAACTGTGAACTGTGAACTGTGAAGTGTGAACTGTGAACTGTGAACTGCCAACTGTGAAGTGTGAAATAAAGTCTGTGAACAGTGAACTGTGACCTGTGAACTGTGAACTGTGACCTGTGAACTGTGAACTGTGAACTGTGAATTCTGAAGTATGAAATGAAGACAGTGAACTGTGAAATGTGAACTGTGACCTGCGAACTGGGAACTGTGAACTGTGAACTGTGAACTGTGGACTGTGAACTGTGAACTGTGAACTGTGACGTGTGAACTGTGAACTGTGAACTGTGAACTGTGAACTGTGAACTGTGAACTGTGAACTGTGAACTGTGAACTGTGAACAGTGAACTCTGAACTGTGAACTGTGACCTGTGAACTGTGAACTGTGACCTGTGAACTGTGAACTGCAAACTGTGAATTGTGAAATGAAGACTGTGAACTGTGAACTGTGAACAGTGAACAGTGAACTGTGAACTGTGAACTGTGAACTGTGAACTGTGAACTGTGAACTGTGAACTGTGAACTGTGAACTGTGAATTGTGAACAGTGAACTGTGAACTGTGAACTGTGAACTGTGGACTGTGAACTGTGAACTGTGAACTGTGAAGTGTGAACTGTGAACTGTGAACTGCCAACTGTGAAGTGTGAAATAAAGTCTGTGAACTGTGATCTGTGGACTGTGAACTGTGAACTGTGATTTGTGGACAGTGAACTGTGAAATGTGAACTGTGCACTGTGAAGTGTGAAGTGTGAAATGAAGACTGTGATCTGTGAACTGTGATCTGTGAACAGTGGACTGTGAACTGTGAACTGTGACCTGTGAACTGTGACCTGTGAACTGTGAACTGTGAACTGTGAACTGCGAACTGTGAAGTATGAAATGAAGACAGTGAACTGTGAAATGTGAACTGTGATCAGTGAACAGTGAACTGTGGACTGTTAACTGTGAACTGTGAAGTGTGAACTGTGAACTGTGAACTGTGAACTGTCAACTGTGAACTGAGAACTGTAAACTGAGAACTGTAAACTGTGAACAGTGAACAGTGAACTGTGAACTGTGAACTGTGAACTGTGATCTGTGAACTGTGAACTGCGAACTGTGAAGTGTGAAATGAAGACTGTGAACTGTGATCTGTGGACTGTGAACTGTGAACTGTGAACTGTGATTTGTGAACAGTGAACTGTGGACTGTGAACTGTGGACTGTGAACTGTGCACTGTGAAGTGTGAACTGTGAAAACTGAATTGTGAAATAAAGTCTGTGAACTGTGATCTGTGAACTATGATCTGTGAACTGTGAACTGTGAAGTGTGATCTGTGAACTGTGAACTGTGAACTGTGAACTGTGAACTGTGAACTGTGAACTGTGATCTCGAACTGTGATCTGTGAACTGTGAACTGCGAACTGTGAATTGTGAAATGAAGAATGTGAACTGTGAACTGTGAACTGTGAACTGTGAACTATGATCTGTGAACAGTGAACTGTGGACTGTGAACTGTGAACTGTGAACTGTCAACTGTGAACTGAGAACTGTAAACTGAGAACTGTAAACTGTGAACAGTGAACTGTGAACTGTGAACTGTGAACTGCGAACTGTGAAGTGTGAAATGAAGACTGTGAACTGTGATCTGTGGACTGTGAACTGTGAACTGTGAACTGTGAACTGTGATTTGTGAACAGTGAACTGTGGACTGTGAACTGTGGACTGTGAACTGTGCACTGTGAAGTGTGAAGTGTGAAGTGTGAAATGAAGACTGTGAACTGTGAACTGTGATCTGTGAACAGTGAACTGTGGACTGTGAACTGTGAACTGTGACCTGTGAACTGTGAACTGTGACCTGTGAACTGTGAACTGCGAACTGTGAATTGTGAAATGAAGACTGTGAACTGTGAACTGTGAACTGTGAACTGTGAACTGTGAACTGTGAACAGTGAACAGTGAACTGTGAACTGTGAACTGTGAACTGTGAACTGTGAACTGTGAATTGTGAACAGTGAACTGTGGACTGTGAACTGTGAACTGTGAACTGTGAAGTGTGAACTGTCAACTGTGAACTGTCAACTGTGAACTGAGAACTGTAAACTGAGAACTGTAAACTGTGAACAGTGAACTCTGAACTGTGAACTGTGAACTGTGAACTGTGAACTGTGAACTGTGAACTGTGAACTGTGAACTGCCAACTGTGAAGTGTGAAATAAAGTCTGTGAACTGTGATCTGTGGACTGTGAACTGTGAAGTGTGAACTGTGATTTGTGAACAGTGAACTGTGGACTGTGAACTGTGCACTGTGAAGTGTGAAGTGTGAAATGAAGACTGTGATCTGTGAACTGTGATCTGTGAACAGTGAACTGTGGACTGTGAACTGTCAACTGTGACCTGTGAACTGTGAACTGTGAACTGTGAAGTGTGATGTGTGATCAGTGAACTGTGAACTGCGAACTGTGAAGTGTGAAATGAAGACTGTGAACTGTGATCTGTGGACCGTGAACTGTGAACTGTGAACTGTGATTTGTGAACAGTGAACTGTGGACTGTGAACTGTGAACTGTGATCTGTGAACAGTGAACTGTGGACTGTGAACTGTGAACTGTGAACTGTGAACTGTGAACTGTGACCTGTGAACTGTGAACTGTGAACTGTGAATTGTGAAATGAAGACTGTGAACTGTGAACTGTGAACTGTGAACTGTGAACTGTGAACTGTGAACTGTGAACAGTGAACAGTGAACTGTGAACTGTGAACTGTGAACTGTGAACTGTGAATTGTGAACAGTGAACTGTGGACTGTGAACTGTGAACTGTGAAGTGTGAACTGTCAACTGTGAACTGTCAACTGTGAACTGAGAACTGTAAACTGAGAACTGTAAACTGTGAACAGTGAACTGTGAACTGTGAACTGTGAACTGTGAACTGTGAACTGTGAACTGTGAACTGTGAACTGCCAACTGTGAAGTGTGAAATAAAGTCTGTGAACTGTGATCTGTGGACTGTGAACTGTGAACTGTGAACTGTGAACTGTGAAGTGTGAACTGTGATTTGTGAACAGTGAACTGTGGACTGTGAACTGTGCACTGTGAAGTGTGAAGTGTGAAATGAAGACTGTGATCTGTGAACTGTGATCTGTGAACAGTGAACTGTGGACTGTGAACTGTGAACTGTGATCTGTGAACTGTGAAATGTGACCTGTGAACTGTGAACTGTGAACTGTGAATTGTGAAGTATGAAATGAAGACAGTGAACTGTGAAATGTGAACTGTGACCTGCGAACTGGGAACTGTGAACTGTGAACTGTGAACTGTGGACTGTGAACTGTGAACTGTGAACTGTGACGTGTGAACTGTGAACTGTGAACTGTGAACTGTGAACTGTGAACTGTGAACTGTGAACTGTGAAAACTGAATTGTGAAATAAAGTCTGTGAACTGTGATCTGTGAACTGTGATCTGTGAACTGTGAACTGTGAAGTGTGATCTGTGAACTGTGAACTGCGAACTGTGAATTGTGAAATGAAGACTGTGAACTGTGAACTGTGCCCTGTGAAGACTGAAGTGTGAAATGAAGACTGTGAACTGTGATCTGTGAACTGTGAACTGTGAACTGAGAACTGTGAACTGTGAACTGTGAAAACTGAATTGTGAAATAAAGTCTGTGAACTGTGAACTGTGATCTGTGAACTGAGAACTGTGAACTGTGAACAGTGGGTTGTGAACTGTGACCTGTGAACTGTGAACTGCGAACTGTGAAGTATGAAATGAAGACAGTGAACTGTGAAATGTGAACTGTGACCTGCGAACTGGGAACTGTGAACTGTGAACTGTGAACTGTGGACTGTGAACTGTGAACTGTGAACTGTGACGTGTGAACTGTGAACTGTGAACTGTCAACTGTGAACTGAGAACTGTAAACTGAGAACTGTAAACTGTGAACTGTGAACTGTGATCTGTGAACTGTGAACTGCGAACTGTGAAGTGTGAAATGAAGACTGTGAACTGTGATCTGTGGACTGTGAACTGTGAACTGTGAACTGTGATGTGTGATCAGTGAACTGTGGACTGTGAACTGTGAACTGTGACCTGTGAACTGTGAACTGCGATCTGTGAATTGTGAAATGAAGACTGTGAACTGTGAACTGTGAACTGTGAACTGTGAACTGTGACCTGTGACCTGTGAACTGTGAACTGTGACATGTGAACTGTGAACTGTGAACTGTGAACTGCGAACTGTGAAGTATGAAATGAAGACAGTGAACTGTGAAGTATGAAATGAAGACAGTGAACTGTGAAATGTGAACTGTGACCTGCGAACTGGGAACTGTGACGTGTGAACTGTGAACTGTGAACTGTGAACTGTCAACTGTGAACTGAGAACTGTAAACTGAGAACTGTAAACTGTGAACTGTGAACTGTGATCTGTGAACTGTGAACTGTGAAGTGTGAAATGAAGACTGTGAACTGTGATCTGTGGACTGTGAACTGTGAACTGTGATGTGTGATCAGTGAACTGTGGACTGTGAACTGTGAACTGTGACCTGTGAACTGCGAACTGTGAATTGTGAACTGTGAACTGTGAACTGTGAATTGTGAAATGAAGACTGTGAACTGTGAACTGTGAACTGTGAACTGTGAACTGTGAACTGTGAAGTGTGAAATGAAGACTGTGAACTGTGATCTGTGGACTGTGAACTGTGAACTGTGAACTGTGATGTGTGATCAGTGAACTGTGGACTGTGAACTGTGAACTGTGACCTGTGAACTGTGAACTGCGAACTGTGAACTGTGGACTGTGAACTGTGAACTGTGACCTGTGAACTGTGAACTGCGAACTCTGAATTGTGAACTGTGAATTGTGAACTGTGAATTGTGAAATGAAGACTGTGAACTGTGAACTGTGAACTGTGAACTGTGAACTGTGAACTGTGAACTGTGAACTGTGAACTGTGAACTGTGAACTGTGAACTGTGATCAGTGAACTGTGAACTGTGGACTGTTAACTGTGAACTGTGAAGTGTGAACTGTGAACTGTGAACTGTCAACTGTCAACTGTGAACTGAGAACTGTAAACTGAGAACTGTAAACTGTGAACAGTGAACTGTGAACTGTGAACTGTGAACTGTGATCTGTGATCTGTGAACTGTGAACTGCGAACTGTGAAGTGTGAAATGAAGACTGTGAACTGTGATCTGTGGACTGTGAACTGTGAACTGTGAACTGTGAACTGTGATTTGTGAACAGTGAACTGTGGACTGTGAACTGTGGACTGTGAACTGTGAAGTGTGAACTGTGAACTGTGAACTGTCAACTGTGAACTGAGAACTGTAAACTGAGAACTGTAAACTGTGAACAGTGAACTGTGAACTGTGAACTGTGAACTGCGAACTGTGAAGTGTGAAATGAAGACTGTGAACTGTGATCTGTGGACTGTGAACTGTGAACTGTGAACTGTGAACTGTGATTTGTGAACAGTGAACTGTGGACTGTGAACTGTGGACTGTGAACTGTGCACTGTGAAGTGTGAAGTGTGAAGTGTGAAATGAAGACTGTGAACTGTGAACTGTGATCTGTGAACAGTGAACTGTGGACTGTGAACTGTGAACTGTGACCTGTGAACTGTGAACTGTGACCTGTGAACTGTGAACTGCGAACTGTGAATTGTGAAATGAAGACTGTGAACTGTGAACTGTGAACTGTGAACTGTGAACTGTGAACTGTGAACTGTGAACAGTGAACAGTGAACTGTGAACTGTGAACTGTGAACTGTGAACTGTGAACTGTGAATTGTGAACAGTGAACTGTGGACTGTGAACTGTGAACTGTGAACTGTGAAGTGTGAACTGTCAACTGTGAACTGTCATCTGTGAACTGAGAACTGTAAACTGAGAACTGTAAACTGTGAACAGTGAACTCTGAACTGTGAACTGTGAACTGTGAACTGTGAACTGTGAACTGTGAACTGTGAACTGTGAACTGCCAACTGTGAAGTGTGAAATAAAGTCTATGAACTGTGATCTGTGGACTGTGAACTGTGAAGTGTGAAATGAAGACTGTGAACTGTGATCTGTGGACTGTGAACTGTGAACTGTGATGTGTGATCAGTGAACTGTGGACTGTGAACTGTGAACTGTGACCTGTGAACTGTGAACTGCGAACTGTGAATTGTGAACTGTGAACTGTGAACTGTGAATTGTGAAATGAAGACTGTGAACTGTGAACTGTGAACTGTGAACTGTGAACTGTGAACTGTGAACTGTGAACTGTGAACTGTGAACAGTGAACAGTGAACTGTGAACTGTGAACTGTGAACTGTGAACTGTGAACTGTGAATTGTGAACAGTGAACTGTGGACTGTGAACTGTGAACTGTGAAGTGTGAACTGTCAACTGTGAACTGTCAACTGTGAACTGAGAACTGTAAACTGAGAACTGTAAACTGTGAACAGTGATCTGTGAACTGTGAACTGTGAAGTGTGAAATGAAGACTGTGAACTGTGATCTGTGGACTGTGAACTGTGAACTGTGAACTGTGATGTGTGATCAGTGAACTGTGGACTGTGAACTGTGAACTGTGACCTGTGAACTGTGAACTGCGAACTGTGAATTGTGAAATGAAGACTGTGAACTGTGAACTGTGATCTGTGAACTGTGAACTGTGAACTGAGAACTGTGAACTGTGAACTGTGAAAACTGAATTGTGAAATAAAGTCTGTGAACTGTGAACTGTGATCTGTGAACTGAGAACTGTGAACTGTGAACAGTGGGCTGTGAACTGTGACCTGTGAACTGTGAACTGCGAACTGTGAAGTATGAAATGAAGACAGTGAACTGTAAAATGTGAACTGTGACCTGTGACCTGCGAACTGGGAACTGTGATCTGTGAACTGTGAACTGTGAACTGTGATCTGTGAACTGTGAAGTGTGAACTGTGAACTGTGAACTGTGAACTGTGAACTGTGAACTGTGAACTGGAACTGTGAACTGTGAACTGTGAACTGTGAACTTTGAACTATGATCTGTGAACAGTGAACTGCGGACTGTGAACTGTGAACTGTGAACTGTGAAAACTGAATTGTGAAATAAAGTCTGTGAACTGTGATCTGTGAACTATGAACTGTGAACTGTGAACTATGATCTGTGAACAGTGAACTGTGGACTGTGAACTGTGAACTGTGAAGTGTGAACTGTGAACTGTGAACTGTGAACTGTGAACTGTCAACTGTGAACTGTGAACTGTAAACTGAGAACTGTAAACTGTGAACAGTGAACTGTGAACTGTGAACTGTGAACTGTGAACTGTGAACTGTGAACTGTGAACTGTGAAGTGTGATCTGTGAACTGTGAACTGTGAACTGTGAACTGTGATCTGTGAACTGTGATCTGTGAACTGTGAACTGCGAACTGTGAATTGTGAAATGAAGACTGTGAACTGTGAACTGTGAACTGTGAACTGTGAACTGTGAACTGTGAACTGTGAACTATGATCTATGAACAGTGAACTGTGGACTGTGAACTGTGAACTGTGAACTGTGAACTGTGAACTGTGAACTGTCAACTGTGAACTGTGAACTGTAAACTGAGAACTGTAAACTGTGAACAGTGAACTGTGAACTGTGAACTGTGAACTGTGAACTGTGATCTGTGAACTGTGAACTGCGAACTGTGAATTGTGAAATGAAGACTGTGAACTGTGAACTGTGATCTGTGAACTGTGAACTGTGAAAACTGAATTGTTAAATAAAGTCTGTGAACTGTGATCTGTGAACTATGAACTGTGAACTGTGAACTATGATCTGTGAACAGTGAACTGTGGACTGTGAACTGTGAACTGTGAAGTGTGAACTGTGCACTGTGAACTGTCAACTGTCAACTGTGAACTGTGAACTGTAAACTGAGAACTGTGAACTGTGACCTGTGACCTGTGAACTGTGAACTGTGACATGTGAACTGTGAACTGTGAACTGCGGACTGTGAACTGTGAACTGTGAACTGTGAAAACTGAATTGTGAAATAAAGTCTGTGAACTGTGATCTGTGAACTATGAACTGTGAACTGTGAACTATGATCTGTGAACAGTGAACTGTGGACTGTGAACTGTGAACTGTGAAGTGTGAACTGTGAACTGTGAACTGTGAACTGTGAACTGTCAACTGTGAACTGTGAACTGTAAACTGAGAACTGTAAACTGTGAACAGTGAACTGTGAACTGTGAACTGTGAACTGTGAACTGTGAACTGTGAACTGTGAACTGTGAAGTGTGATCTGTGAACTGTGAACTGTGAACTGTGAACTGTGATCTGTGAACTGTGATCTGTGAACTGTGAACTGCGAACTGTGAATTGTGAAATGAAGACTGTGAACTGTGAACTGTGAACTGTGAACTGTGAACTGTGAACTGTGAACTATGATCTATGAACAGTGAACTGTGGACTGTGAACTGTGAACTGTGAAGTGTGAACTGTGAACTGTGAACTGTGAACTGTGAACTGTGAACTGTAAACTGAGAACTGTAAACTGTGAACAGTGAACTGTGAACTGTGAACTGTGAACTGTGAACTGTGATCTGTGAACTGTGAACTGCGAACTGTGAATTGTGAAATGAAGACTGTGAACTGTGAACTGTGATCTGTGAACTGTGAACTGTGAACTGAGAACTGTGAACTGTGAACTGTGAAAACTGAATTGTGAAATAAAGTCTGTGAACTGTGAACTGTGATCTGTGAACTGAGAACTGTGAACTGTGAACAGTGGGCTGTGAACTGTGACCTGTGAACTGTGAACTGCGAACTGTGAAGTATGAAATGAAGACAGTGAACTGTAAAATGTGAACTGTGACCTGCGAACTGGGAACTGTGAACTGTGAACTGTGAACTGTGGACTGTGAACTGTGAACTGTGAACTGTGACGTGTGAACTGTGAACTGTGAACTGTCAACTGTGAACTGAGAACTGTAAACTGAGAACTGTAAACTGTGAACTGTGAACTGTGATCTGTGAACTGTGAACTGCGAACTGTGAAGTGTGAAATGAAGACTGTGAACTGTGATCTGTGGACTGTGAACTGTGAACTGTGAACTGTGAACAGTGAACTGTGGACTGTGAACTGTGAACTGTGACCTGTGAACTGTGAACTGTCAACTGTGACCTGTGAACTGTGAACTGTGAACTGTGAACTGTGAACTGTGAACTGTGATGTGTGATCAGTGAACTGTGAACTGCGAACTGTGAAGTGTGAAATGAAGACTGTGAACTGTGATCTGTGGACCGTGAACTGTGAACTGTGAACTGTGATTTGTGAACAGTGAACTGTGGACTGTGAACTGTGGACTGTGAACTGTGCACAGTGAAGTGTGAAGTGTGAAGTGTGAAATGAAGACTGTGAACTGTGAACTGTGATCTGTGAACAGTGAACTGTGGACTGTGAACTGTGAACTGTGAACTGTGAACTGTGAACTGTGACCTGTGAACTGTGAACTGTGAACTGTGAATTGTGAAATGAAGACTGTGAAATGAAGACTGTGAACTGTGAACTGTGAACTGTGAACAGTGAACAGTGAACTGTGAACTGTGAACTGTGAACTGTGAACTGTGAACTGTGAATTGTGAACATTGAACTGTGGACTGTGAACTGTGAACTGTGAAGTGTGAACTGTCAACTGTGAACTGTCAACTGTGAACTGAGAACTGTAAACTGAGAACTGTAAACTGTGAACAGTGAACTGTGAACTGTGAACTGTGAACTGTGAACTGTGAACTGTGAACTGTGAACTGTGAACTGTGAACTGTGAACTGTGAACTGTGAACTGCCAACTGTGAAGTGTGAAATAAAGTCTGTGAACTGTGTTCTGTGGACTGTGAACTGTGAACTGTGAACTGTGAATTGTGAACTGTGATTTGTGAACAGTGAACTGTGGACTGTGAACTGTGCACTGTGAAGTGTGAAGTGTGAAACGAAGACTGTGATCTGTGAACTGTGATCTGTGAACAGTGAACTGTGGACTGTGAACTGTGAACTGTGACCTGTGAACTGTGAACTGTGACCTGTGAACTGTGAACTGTGAACTGTGAATTGTGAAGTATGAAATGAAGACAGTGAACTGTGAAATGTGAACTGTGACCTGCGAACTGGGAACTGTGAACTGTGAACTGTGAACTGTGAACTTTGAACTATGATTTTTGAACAGTGAACTGCGGACTGTGAACTGTGAACTGTGAAAACTGAATTGTGAAATAAAGTCTGTGAACTGTGATCTGTGAGCTATGAACTGTGAACTGTGAACTATGATCTGTGAACAGTGAACTGTGGACTGTGAACTGTGAACTGTGAAGTGTGAACTGTGAACTGTGAACTGTGAACTGTGAACTGTCAACTGTGAACTGTGAACTGTAAACTGAGAACTGTAAACTGTGAACAGTGAACTGTGAACTGTGAACTGTGAACTGTGAACTGTGAACTGTGAACTGTGAAGTGTGATCTGTGAACTGTGAACTGTGAACTGTGAACTGTGATCTGTGAACTGTGATCTGTGAACTGTGAACTGCGAACTGTGAATTGTGAAATGAAGACTGTGAACTGTGAACTGTGAACTGTGAACTGTGAACTATGATCTATGAACAGTGAACTGTGGACTGTGAACTGTGAACTGTGAAGTGTGAACTGTGAACTGTGAACTGTCAACTGTGAACTGTGAACTGTAAACTGAGAACTGTAAACTGTGAACAGTGAACTGTGAACTGTGAACTGTGAACTGTGAACTGTGATCTGTGAACTGTGAACTGCGAACTGTGAATTGTGAAATGAAGACTGTGAACTGTGAACTGTGATCTGTGAACTGTGAACTGTGAACTGAGAACTGAGAACTGTGAACTGTGAACTGTGAAAACTGAATTGTGAAATAAAGTCTGTGAACTGTGAACTGTGATCTGTGAACTGAGAACTGTGAACTGTGAACAGTGGGCTGTGAACTGTTACCTGTGAACTGTGAACTGCGAACTGTGAAGTATGAAATGAAGACAGTGAACTGTAAAATGTGAACTGTGACCTGCGAACTGGGAACTGTGAACTGTGAACTGTGAACTGTGAACTGTGAACTGTGGACTGTGAACTGTGAACTGTGAACTGTGACGTGTGAACTGTGAACTGTGAACTGTCAACTGTGAACTGAGAACTGTAAACTGAGAACTGTAAACTGTGAACTGTGAACTGTGATCTGTGAACTGTGAACTGCGAACTGTGAAGTGTGAAATGAAGACTGTGAACTGTGATCTGTGGACTGTGAACTGTGAACTGTGAACTGTGAACTGTGAACAGTGAACTGTGGACTGTGAACTGTGAACTGTGACCTGTGAACAGTGAACTGTCAACTGTGACCTGTGAACTGTGAACTGTGAACTGTGAACTGTGATGTGTGATCAGTGAACTGTGAACTGCGAACTGTGAAGTGTGAAATGAAGACTGTGAACTGTGATCTGTGGACCGTGAACTGTGAACTGTGAACTGTGATTTGTGAACAGTGAACTGTGGACTGTGAACTGTGGACTGTGAACTGTGCACTGTGAAGTGTGAAGTGTGAAGTGTGAAATGAAGACTGTGAACTGTGAACTGTGATCTGTGAACAGTGAACTGTGGACTGTGAACTGTGAACTGTGAACTGTGATCTGTGAACTGTGAACTGCGAACTGTGAAGTGTGAAGTGTGAAGTGTGAAATGAAGACTGTGATCTGTGAACTGTGATCTGTGAA
Source organism: Lasioglossum villosulum (assembly GCA_963971365.1). Taxonomy (NCBI): domain Eukaryota; kingdom Metazoa; phylum Arthropoda; class Insecta; order Hymenoptera; family Halictidae; genus Lasioglossum; species Lasioglossum villosulum. The sequence goes on from CAXARU010000174.1 coordinate 289,127, forward strand.
CAGTGAACTGTGGACTGTGAACTGTAAACTGTGACCTGTGAACTGTGAACTGTGACCTGTGACCTGTGAACTGTGAACTGTGAACTGTGAATTGTGAAGTATGAAATGAAGACAGTGAACTGTGAAATGTGAACTGTGACCTGCGAACTGGGAACTGTGAACTGTGAACTGTGAACTGTGGACTGTGAACTGTGAACTGTGAACTGTGACGTGTGAACTGTGAACTGTGAACTGTCAACTGTGAACTGTGAACTGTGAACTGTGAACTGTGAAAACTGAATTGTGAAATAAAGTCTGTGAACTGTGATCTGTGAACTGTGATCTGTGAACTGTGAACTGTGAAGTGTGATCTGTGAACTGTGAACTGCGAACTGTGAATTGTGAAATGAAGACTGTGAACTGTGAACTGTGCCCTGTGAAGACTGAAGTGTGAAATGAAGACTGTGAACTGTGATCTGTGAACTGTGAACTGTGAACTGAGAACTATGAACTGTGAACTGTGAAAACTGAATTGTGAAATAAAGTCTGTGGACTGTGAACTGTGATCTGTGAACTGAGAACTGTGAACTGTGAACAGTGGGTTGTGAACTGTGACCTGTGAACTGTGAACTGCGAACTGTGAATTGTGAACTGTGATTTGTGAACAGTGAACTGTGGACTGTGAACTGTGCACTGTGAAGTGTGAAGTGTGAAACGAAGACTGTGATCTGTGAACTGTGATCTGTGAACAGTGAACTGTGGACTGTGAACTGTGAACTGTGACCTGTGAACTGTGAACTGTGACCTGTGAACTGTGAACTGTGAACTGTGAATTGTGAAGTATGAAATGAAGACAGTGAACTGTGAAATGTGAACTGTGACCTGCGAACTGGGAACTGTGAACTGTGAACTGTGAACTGTGAACTTTGAACTATGATTTTTGAACAGTGAACTGCGGACTGTGAACTGTGAACTGTGAAAACTGAATTGTGAAATAAAGTCTGTGAACTGTGATCTGTGAACTATGAACTGTGAACTGTGAACTATGATCTGTGAACAGTGAACTGTGGACTGTGAACTGTGAACTGTGAAGTGTGAACTGTGAACTGTGAACTGTGAACTGTCAACTGTGAACTGTGAACTGTAAACTGAGAACTGTAAACTGTGAACAGTGAACTGTGAACTGTGAACTTTGAACTGTGAACTGTGAACTGTGAACTGTGAAGTGTGATCTGTGAACTGTGAACTGTGAACTGTGAACTGTGATCTGTGAACTGTGATCTGTGAACTGTGAACTGCGAACTGTGAATTGTGAAATGAAGACTGTGAACTGTGAACTGTGAACTGTGAACTGTGAACTATGATCTATGAACAGTGAACTGTGGACTGTGAACTGTGAACTGTGAAGTGTGAACTGTGAACTGTGAACTGTCAACTGTGAACTGTGAACTGTAAACTGAGAACTGTAAACTGTGAACAGTGAACTGTGAACTGTGAACTGTGAACTGTGAACTGTGATCTGTGAACTGTGAACTGCGAACTGTGAATTGTGAAATGAAGACTGTGAACTGTGAACTGTGATCTGTGAACTGTGAACTGTGAACTGAGAACTGAGAACTGTGAACTGTGAAAACTGAATTGTGAAATAAAGTCTGTGAACTGTGAACTGTGATCTGTGAACTGAGAACTGTGAACTGTGAACAGTGGGCTGTGAACTGTTACCTGTGAACTGTGAACTGCGAACTGTGAAGTATGAAATGAAGACAGTGAACTGTAAAATGTGAACTGTGACCTGCGAACTGGGAACTGTGAACTGTGAACTGTGGACTGTGAACTGTGAACTGTGAACTGTGACATGTGAACTGTGAACTGTGAACTGTCAACTGTGAACTGAGAACTGTAAACTGAGAACTGTAAACTGTGAACTGTGAACTGTGATCTGTGAACTGTGAACTGCGAACTGTGAAGTGTGAAATGAAGACTGTGAACTGTGATCTGTGGACTGTGAACTGTGAACTGTGAACTGTGATGTGTGATCAGTGAACTGTGGACTGTGAACTGTGAACTGTGACCTGTGAACTGTGAACTGCGAACTGTGAATTGTGAAATGAAGACTGTGAACTGTGAGCTGTGAACTGTGAACTGTGAACTGTGAACTGTGACCTGTGACCTGTGAACTGTGAACTGTGACCTGCGAACTGGGAACTGTGAACTGTGAACTCTGAACTGTGGACTGTGAACTGTGAACTGTGAACTGTGACGTGTGAACTGTGAACTGTGAACTGTCAACTGTGAACTGTGACGTGTGAACTGTGAACTGTGAACTGTCAACTGTAAACTGAGAACTGTAAACTGAGAACTGTAAACTGTGAACTGTGAACTGTGATCTGTGAACTGTGAACTGCGAACTGTGAAGTGTGAAATGAAGACTGTGAACTGTGATCTGTGGACTGTGAACTGTGAACTGTGAACTGTGATGTGTGATCAGTGAACTGTGGACTGTGAACTGTGAACTGTGACCTGTGAACTGTGAACTGCGATCTGTGAATTGTGAAATGAAGACTGTGAACTGTGAACTGTGAACTGTGAACTGTGAACTGTGAACTGTGAACTGTGACCTGTGACCTGTGAACTGTGAACTGTGACATGTGAACTGTGAACTGTGAACTGTGAACTGTGAACTGCGAACTGTGAAGTATGAAATGAAGACAGTGAACTGTGAAGTATGAAATGAAGACAGTGAACTGTGAAATGTGAACTGTGACCTGCGAACTGGGAACTGTGACGTGTGAACTGTGAACTGTGAACTGTGAACTGTCAACTGTGAACTGAGAACTGTAAACTGAGAACTGTAAACTGTGAACTGTGAACTGTGATCTGTGAACTGTGAACTGCGAACTGTGAAGTGTGAAATGAAGACTGTGAACTGTGATCTGTGGACTGTGAACTGTGAACTGTGAACTGTGATGTGTGATCAGTGAACTGTGGACTGTGAACTGTGAACTGTGACCTGTGAACTGTGAACTGCGAACTGTGAATTGTGAAATGAAAACTGTGAACTGTGAACTGTGAACTGTGAACTGTGAACTGTGACCTGTGACCTGTGAACTGTGAACTGTGACATGTGAACTGTGAACTGTGAACTGTGAACTGTGAACTGCGAACTGTGAAGCATGAAATGAAGACAGTGAACTGTGAAGTATGAAATGAAGACAGTGAACTGTGAAATGTGAACTGTGACCTGCGAACTGGGAACTGTGATCTGTGAACTGTGAACTGTGAACTGTGATCTGTGAACTGTGAAGTGTCAACTGTGAACTGTGAACTGTGAACTGTGAACTGTGAACTGGAACTGTAAACTGTGAACTGTGAACTGTGAACTGTGAACTTTGCACTATGATCTGTGAACAGTGAACTGCGGACTGTGAACTGTGAACTGTGAACTGTGAACTGTGAAAACTGAATTGTGAAATAAAGTCTGTGAACTGTGATCTGTGAACTATGAACTGTGAACTGTGAACTATGATCTGTGAACAGTGAACTGTGGACTGTGAACTGTGAACTGTGAAGTGTGAACTGTGAACTGTGAACTGTGAACTGTCAACTGTGAACTGTGAACTGTAAACTGAGAACTGTAAACTGTGAACAGTGAACTGTGAACTGTGAACTGTGAACTGTGAACTGTGAACTGTGAACTGTGAACTGTGAACTGTGAACTGTGAACTGTGAACTGTGAAGTGTGATCTGTGAACTGTGAACTGTGAACTGTGAACTGTGATCTGTGAACTGTGATCTGTGAACTGTGAACTGCGAACTGCGAACTGTGAATTGTGAAATGAAGACTGTGAACTGTGAACTGTGAACTGTGAACTGTGAACTGTGAACTGTGAACTATGATCTATGAACAGTGAACTGTGGACTGTGAACTGTGAACTGTGAAGTGTGAACTGTGAACTGTGAACTGTCAACTGTGAACTGTGAACTGTAAACTGAGAACTGTAAACTGTGAACAGTGAACTGTGAACTGTGAACTGTGAACTGTGATCTGTGAACTGTGAACTGCGAACTGTGAATTGTGAAATGAAGACTGTGAACTGTGAACTGTGATCTGTGAACTGTGAACTGTGAAAACTGAATTGTGAAATAAAGTCTGTGAACTGTGATCTGTGAACTATGAACTCTGAACTGTGAACTATGATCTGTGAACAGTGAACTGTGGACTGTGAACTGTGAACTGTGAAGTGTGAACTGTGAACTGTGAACTGTGAACTGTCAACTGTGAACTGTGAACTGTAAACTGAGAACTGTGAACTGTGACCTGTGACCTGTGAACTGTGAACTGTGAACTGTGGACTGTGAACTGTGAACTGTGAACTGTGACGTGTGAACTGTGAACTGTGAACTGTCAACTGTGAACTGTGAACTGTGAACTGTGAAAACTGAATTGTGAAATAAAGTCTGTGAACTGTGATCTGTGAACTGTGATCTGTGAACTGTGAACTGTGAAGTGTGATCTGTGAACTGTGAACTGCGAACTGTGAATTGTGAAATGAAGACTGTGAACTGTGAACTGTGCCCTGTGAAGACTGAAGTGTGAAATGAAGACTGTGAACTGTGATCTGTGAACTGTGAACTGTGAACTGAGAACTGTGAACTGTGAACTGTGAAAACTGAATTGTGAAATAAAGTCTGTGAACTGTGAACTGTGATCTGTGAACTGAGAACTGTGAACTGTGAACAGTGGGTTGTGAACTGTGACCTGTGAACTGTGAACTGCGAACTGTGAAGTATGAAATGAAGACAGTGAACTGTGAAATGTGAACTGTGACCTGCGAACTGGGAACTGTGAACTGTGAACTGTGAACTGTGGACTGTGAACTGTGAACTGTGAACTGTGACGTGTGAACTGTGAACTGTGAACTGTCAACTGTAAACTGAGAACTGTAAACTGAGAACTGTAAACTGTGAACTGTGATCTGTGAACTGTGAACTGCGAACTGTGAAGTGTGAAATGAAGACTGTGAACTGTGATCTGTGGACTGTGAACTGTGAACTGTGAACTGTGATGTGTGATCAGTGAACTGTGGACTGTGAACTGTGAACTGTGACCTGTGAACTGTGAACTGCGATCTGTGAATTGTGAAATGAAGACTGTGAACTGTGAACTGTGAACTGTGAACTGTGAACTGTGAACTGTGAACTGTGAACTGTGACCTGTGACCTGTGAACTGTGAACTGTGACATGTGAACTGTGAACTGTGAACTGTGAACTGTGAACTGTGAACTGCGAACTGTGAAGTATGAAATGAAGACAGTGAACTGTGAAGTATGAAATGAAGACAGTGAACTGTGAAATGTGAACTGTGACCTGCGAACTGGGAACTGTGACGTGTGAACTGTGAACTGTGAACTGTGAACTGTCAACTGTGAACTGAGAACTGTAAACTGAGAACTGTAAACTGTGAACTGTGAACTGTGAACTGTGACGTGTGAACTGTGAACTGTGAACTGTCAACTGTGAACTGTGAACTGTGAACTGTGAAAACTGAATTGTGAAATAAAGTCTGTGAACTGTGATCTGTGAACTGTGATCTGTGAACTGTGAACTGTGAAGTGTGATCTGTGAACTGTGAACTGCGAACTGTGAATTGTGAAATGAAGACTGTGAACTGTGAACTGTGCCCTGTGAAGACTGAAGTGTGAAATGAAGACTGTGAACTGTGATCTGTGAACTGTGAACTGTGAACTGAGAACTGTGAACTGTGAACTGTGAAAACTGAATTGTGAAATAAAGTCTGTGAACTGTGAACTGTGATCTGTGAACTGAGAACTGTGAACTGTGAACAGTGGGTTGTGAACTGTGACCTGTGAACTGTGAACTGCGAACTGTGAAGTATGAAATGAAGACAGTGAACTGTGAAATGTGAACTGTGACCTGCGAACTGGGAACTGTGAACTGTGAACTGTGAACTGTGGACTGTGAACTGTGAACTGTGAACTGTGACGTGTGAACTGTGAACTGTGAACTGTCAACTGTAAACTGAGAACTGTAAACTGAGAACTGTAAACTGCGAACTGTGAAGTGTGAAATGAAGACTGTGAACTGTGATCTGTGGACTGTGAACTGTGAACTGTGAACTGTGATGTGTGATCAGTGAACTGTGGACTGTGAACTGTGAACTGTGACCTGTGAACTGTGAACTGCGAACTGTGAATTGTGAAATGAAGACTGTGAACTGTGAACTGTGAACTGTGAACTGTGAACTGTGAACTGTGAACTGTGACCTGTGACCTGTGAACTGTGAACTGTGACATGTGAACTGTGAACTGTGAACTGTGAACTGTGAACTGTGAACTGTGATGTGTGATCAGTGAACTGTGGACTGTGAACTGTGAACTGTGACCTGTGAACTGTGAACTGCGAACTGTGAATTGTGAAATGAAGACTGTGAACTGTGAACTGTGAACTGTGAACTGTGACCTGTGACCTGTGAACTGTGAACTGTGACATGTGAACTGTGAACTGTGAACTGCGAACTGTGAAGCATGAAATGAAGACAGTGAACTGTGAAGTATGAAATGAAGACAGTGAACTGTGAAATGTGAACTGTGACCTGCGAACTGGGAACTGTGATCTGTGAACTGTGAACTGTGAACTGTGATCTGTGAACTGTGAAGTGTGAACTGTGAACTGTGAACTGTGAACTGTGAACTGTGAACTGGAACTGTGAACTGTGAACTGTGAACTGTGAACTGTGAACTTTGCACTATGATCTGTGAACAGTGAACTGCGGACTGTGAACTGTGAACTGTGAACTGTGAACTGTGAAAACTGAATTGTGAAATAAAGTCTGTGAACTGTGATCTATGAACTATGAACTGTGAACTGTGAACTATGATCTGTGAACAGTGAACTGTGGACTGTGAACTGTGAACTGTGAAGTGTGAACTGTGAACTGTGAACTGTGAACTGTCAACTGTGAACTGTGAACTGTAAACTGAGAACTGTAAACTGTGAACAGTGAACTGTGAACTGTGAACTGTGAACTGTGAACTGTGAACTGTGAAGTGTGATCTGTGAACTGTGAACTGTGAACTGTGAACTGTGATCTGTGAACTGTGATCTGTGAACTGTGAACTGCGAACTGCGAACTGTGAATTGTGAAATGAAGACTGTGAACTGTGAACTGTGAACTGTGAACTGTGAACTGTGAACTGTGAACTATGATCTATGAACAGTGAACTGTGGACTGTGAACTGTGAACTGTGAAGTGTGAACTGTGAACTGTGAACTGTCAACTGTGAACTGTGAACTGTAAACTGAGAACTGTAAACTGTGAACAGTGAACTGTGAACTGTGAACTGTGAACTGTGATCTGTGAACTGTGAACTGCGAACTGTGAATTGTGAAATGAAGACTGTGAACTGTGAACTGTGATCTGTGAACTGTGAACTGTGAAAACTGAATTGTGAAATAAAGTCTGTGAACTGTGATCTGTGAACTATGAACTGTGAACTGTGAACTATGATCTGTGAACAGTGAACTGTGGACTGTGAACTGTGAACTGTGAAGTGTGAACTGTGAACTGTGAACTGTGAACTGTCAACTGTGAACTGTGAACTGTAAACTGAGAACTGTGAACTGTGACCTGTGACCTGTGAACTGTGAACTGTGAACTGTGGACTGTGAACTGTGAACTGTGAACTGTGACGTGTGAACTGTGAACTGTGAACTGTCAACTGTGAACTGTGAACTGTGAACTGTGAAAACTGAATTGTGAAATAAAGTCTGTGAACTGTGATCTGTGAACTGTGATCTGTGAACTGTGAACTGTGAAGTGTGATCTGTGAACTGTGAACTGCGAACTGTGAATTGTGAAATGAAGACTGTGAACTGTGAACTGTGCCCTGTGAAGACTGAAGTGTGAAATGAAGACTGTGAACTGTGATCTGTGAACTGTGAACTGTGAACTGAGAACTGTGAACTGTGAACTGTGAAAACTGAATTGTGAAATAAAGTCTGTGAACTGTGAACTGTGATCTGTGAACTGAGAACTGTGAACTGTGAACAGTGGGTTGTGAACTGTGACCTGTGAACTGTGAACTGCGAACTGTGAAGTATGAAATGAAGACAGTGAACTGTGAAATGTGAACTGTGACCTGCGAACTGGGAACTGTGAACTGTGAACTGTGAACTGTGGACTGTGAACTGTGAACTGTGAACTGTGACGTGTGAACTGTGAACTGTGAACTGTCAACTGTAAACTGAGAACTGTAAACTGAGAACTGTAAACTGTGAACTGTGAACTGTGATCTGTGAACTGTGAACTGCGAACTGTGAAGTGTGAAATGAAGACTGTGAACTGTGATCTGTGGACTGTGAACTGTGAACTGTGAACTGTGATGTGTGATCAGTGAACTGTGGACTGTGAACTGTGAACTGTGACCTGTGAACTGTGAACTGCGATCTGTGAATTGTGAAATGAAGACTGTGAACTGTGAACTGTGAACTGTGAACTGTGAACTGTGAACTGTGAACTGTGACCTGTGACCTGTGAACTGTGAACTGTGACATGTGAACTGTGAACTGTGAACTGTGAACTGTGAACTGTGAACTGCGAACTGTGAAGTATGAAATGAAGACAGTGAACTGTGAAGTATGAAATGAAGAGAGTGAACTGTGAAATGTGAACTGTGACCTGCGAACTGGGAACTGTGACGTGTGAACTGTGAACTGTGAACTGTGAACTGTGAACTGTCAACTGTGAACTGAGAACTGTAAACTGAGAACTGTAAACTGTGAACTGTGAACTGTGAACTGTGATCTGTGAACTGTGAACTGCGAACTGTGAAGTGTGAAATGAAGACTGTGAACTGTGATCTGTGGACTGTGAACTGTGAACTGTGAACTGTGATGTGTGATCAGTGAACTGTGGACTGTGAACTGTGAACTGTGACCTGTGAACTGTGACCTGCGAACTGTGAATTGTGAAATGAAGACTGTGAACTGTGAACTGTGAACTGTGAACTGTGAACTGCGAACTGTGAAGTATGAAATGAAGACAGTGAACTGTGAAGTATGAAATGAAGACAGTGAACTGTGAAATGTGAACTGTAACCTGCGAACTGGGAACTGTGATCTGTGAACTGTGAACTGTGAACTGTGATCTGTGATCTGTGAACTGTGAAGTGTGAACTGTGAACTGTGAACTGTGAACTGTGAACTGTGAACTGTTAACTGGAACTGTGAACTGTGAACTGTGAACTGTGAACTGTGAACTTTGAACTATGATGTGAAATAAAGTCTGTGAACTGTGATCTGTGAACTATGAACTGTGAACTGTGAACTATGATCTGTGAACAGTGAACTGTGGACTGTGAACTGTAACTGTGAAGTGTGAACTGTGAACTGTGAACTGTGAACTGTGAACTGTCAACTGTGAACTGTGAACTGTAAACTGAGAACTGTAAACTGTGAACAGTGAACTGTGAACTGTGAACTGTGAACTGTGAACTGTGAACTGTGAACTGTAAACTGTGAACAGTGAACTGTGAACTGTGAACTGTGAACTGTGAACTGTGAACTGTGAAATGTGAAGTGTGATCTGTGAACTGTGAACTGTGAACTGTGAACTGTGATCTGTGAACTGTGATCTGTGAACTGTGAACTGCGAACTGTGAATTGTGAAATGAAGACTGTGAACTGTGAACTGTGAACTGTGAACTGTGAACTGTGAACTGTGAACTATGATCTATGAACAGTGAACTGTGGACTGTGAACTGTGAACTGTGAAGTGTGAACTGTGTACTGTGAACTGTCAACTGTGAACTGTGAACTGTGAACTGTAAACTGAGAACTGTAAACTGTGAACAGTGAACTGTGAACTGTGAACTGTGAACTGTGAACTGTGATCTGTGAACTGTGAACTGCGAACTGTGAATTGTGAAATGAAGACTGTGAACTGTGATCTGTGAACTGTGAACTGTGAACTGTGATGTGTGATCAGTGAACTGTGAACTGCGAACTGTGAAGTGTGAAATGAAGACTGTGAACTGTGATCTGTGGACCGTGAACTGTGAACTGTGAACTGTGATTTGTGAACAGTGAACTGTGGACTGTGAACTGTGGACTGTGAACTGTGCACTGTGAAGTGTGAAGTGTGAAGTGTGAAATGAAGACTGTGAACTGTGAACTGTGATCTGTGAACAGTGAACTGTGGACTGTGAACTGTGAACTGTGAACTGTGAACTGTGACCTGTGAACTGTGAACTGTGAACTGTGAATTGTGAAATGAAGACTGTGAAATGAAGACTGTGAACTGTGAACTGTGAACAGTGAACAGTGAACTGTGAACTGTGAACTGTGAACTGTGAACTGTGAATTGTGAACAGTGAACTGTGGACTGTGAACTGTGAACTGTGAAGTGTGAACTGTCAACTGTGAACTGTCAACTGTGAACTGAGAACTGTAAACTGAGAACTGTAAACTGTGAACAGTGAACTGTGAACTGTGAACTGTGAACTGTGAACTGTGAACTGTGAACTGTGAACTGTGAACTGTGAACTGTGAACTGTGAACTGTGAACTGCCAACTGTGAAGTGTGAAATAAAGTCTGTGAACTGTGATCTGTGGACTGTGAACTGTGAACGGTGAACTGTGAAGTGTGAACTGTGATTTGTGAACTGTGAACTGTGGACTGTGAACTGTGCACTGTGAAGTGTGAAGTGTGAAATGAAGACTGTGATCTGTGAACTGTGATCTGTGAACAGTGAACTGTGGACTGTGAACTGTGAACTGTGACCTGTGAACTGTGAACTGTGACCTGTGCACTGTGAACTGTGAACTGTGATCTGTGAACTATGAACTGTGAACTGTGAACTATGATCTGTGAACAGTGAACTGTGAATTGTGAAATGAAGACTGTGAACTGTGAACTGTGATCTGTGAACTGTGAACTGTGAACTGAGAACTGTGAACTGTGAACTGTGAAAACTGAATTGTGAAATAAAGTCTGTGAACTGTGAACTGTGCCCTGTGAAGACTGAAGTGTGAAATGAAGACTGTGAACTGTGATCTGTGAACTGTGAACTGTGAACTGAGAACTGTGAACTGTGAACTGTGAAAACTGAATTGTGAAATAAAGTCTGTGGACTGTGAACTGTGATCTGTGAACTGAGAACTGTGAACTGTGAACAGTGGGTTGTGAACTGTGACCTGTGAACGGTGAACTGCAAACTGTGAAGTATGAAATGAAGACAGTGAACTGTGAAATGTGAACTGTGACCTGCGAACTGGGAACTGTGAACTGTGAACTGTGAACTGTGGACTGTGAACTGTGAACTGTGAACTGTGAACTGTGACGTGTGAACTGTGAACTGTGAACTGTCAACTGTGAACTGAGAACTGTAAACTGAGAACTGTAAACTGTGAACTGTGAACTGTGATCTGTGAACTGTGAACTGCGAACTGTGAAGTGTGAAATGAAGACTGTGAACTGTGATCTGTGGACTGTGAACTGTGAACTGTGAACTGTGATGTGTGATCAGTGAACTGTGGACTGTGAACTGTGAACTGTGACCTGTGACCTGTGAACTGTGAACTGCGAACTGTGAATTGTGAAATGAAGACTGTGAACTGTGAGCTGTGAACTGTGAACTGTGAACTGTGAACTGTGAACTGTGACCTGTGACCTGTGAACTGTGAACTGTGACATGTGAACTGTGAACTGTGAACTGTGAAGTATGAAATGAAGACAGTGAACTGTGAAGTATGAAATGAAGACAGTGAACTGTGAAATGTGAACTGTGACCTGCGAACTGGGAACTATGATCTGTGAACTGTGAACTGTGAACTGTGAACTGTCAACTGTGAACTGAGAACTGTAAACTGAGAACTGTAAACTGTGAACTGTGAACTGTGATCTGTGAACTGTGAACTGCGAACTGTGAAGTGTGAAATGAAGACTGTGAACTGTGATCTGTGGACTGTGAACTGTGAACTGTGAACTGTGATGTGTGATCAGTGAACTGTGGACTGTGAACTGTGAACTGTGACCTGTGAACTGTGACCTGCGAACTGTGAATTGTGAAATGAAGACTGTGAACTGTGAACTGTGAACTGTGAACTGTGAACTGCGAACTGTGAAGTATGAAATGAAGACAGTGAACTGTGAAGTATGAAATGAAGACAGTGAACTGTGAAATGTGAACTGTAACCTGCGAACTGGGAACTGTGATCTGTGAACTGTGAACTGTGAACTGTGATCTGTGATCTGTGAACTGTGAAGTGTGAACTGTGAACTGTGAACTGTGAACTGTGAACTGTGAACTGTGAACTGTTAACTGGAACTGTGAACTGTGAACTGTGAACTGTGAACTGTGAACTTTGAACTATGATGTGAAATAAAGTCTGTGAACTGTGATCTGTGAACTATGAACTGTGAACTGTGAACTATGATCTGTGAACAGTGAACTGTGGACTGTGAACTGTAACTGTGAAGTGTGAACTGTGAACTGTGAACTGTGAACTGTCAACTGTGAACTGTGAACTGTAAACTGAGAACTGTAAACTGTGAACAGTGAACTGTGAACTGTGAACTGTGAACTGTGAACTGTGAACTGTGAACTGTGAACTGTGAACTGTGAACTGTGAAGTGTGAACTGTGAAGTGTGAACTGTGAACTGTGAACTGTGAACTGTGAACTGTGATCTGTGAACTGTGAACTGCGAACTGTGAATTGTGAAATGAAGACTGTGAACTGTGAACTGTGAACTGTGAACTGTGAACTGTGAACTGTGAACTGTGAACTGTGAACTGTGAACTATGATCTATGAACTGTGGACTGTGAACTGTGAACTGTGACCTGTGAACTGTGAACTGTGAACTGTGACCTGTGAACTGTGAACTGTGAACTGTGAACTGTGAACTGCGAACTGTGAAGTATGAAATGAAGACAGGGAACTGTGAAGTATGAAATGAAGACAGTGAACTGTGAAATGTGAACTGTGACCTGCGAACTGGGAACTGTGAACTGTGAACTGTGAACTGTGAACTGCCAACTGTGAAGTGTGAAATAAAGTCTGTGAACTGTGATCTGTGGACTGTGAACTGTCAACTGTGAACTGTGAAGTGTGAACTGTGATTTGTGAACAGTGAACTGTGGACTGTGAACTGTGCACTGTGAAGTGTGAAGTGTGAAATGAAGACTGTGATCTGTGAACTGTGATCTGTGAACAGTGAACTGTGGACTGTGAACTGTGAACTGTGACCTGTGAACTGTGAACTGTGAACTGTGACCTGTGATCTGTGAACTGTGAACTGCGAACTGTGAATTGTGAAATGAAGACTGTGAACTGTGAACTGTGCCCTGTGAAGACTGAAGTGTGAAATGAAGACTGTGAACTGTGATCTGTGAACTGTGAACTGTGAACTGAGAACTGTGAACTGTGAACTGTGAAAACTGAATTGTGAAATAAAGTCTGTGAACTGTGAACTGTGATCTGTGAACTGAGAACTGTGAACTGTGAACTGTGACGTGTGAACTGTGAACTGTGAACTGTCAACTGTGAACTGAGAACTGTAAACTGTAAACTGTGAACTGTGAACTGTGATCTGTGAACTGTGAACTGCGAACTGTGAAGTGTGAAATGAAGACTGTGAACTGTGATCTGTGGACTGTGAACTGTGAACTGTGAACTGTGATGTGTGATCAGTGAACTGTGGACTGTGAACTGTGAACTGTGACCTGTGAACTGTGAACTGCGAACTGTGAATTGTGAAATGAAGACTGTGAACTGTGATCTGTGAACTGTGAACTGTGAACTGAGAACTGTGAACTGTGAACTGTGAAAACTGAATTGTGAAATAAAGTCTGTGAACTGTTAACTGTGATCTGTGAACTGAGAACTGTGAACTGTGAACAGTGGGCTGTGAACTGTGACCTGTGAACTGTGAACTGCGAACTGTGAAGTATGAAATGAAGACAGTGAACTGTAAAATGTGAACTGTGACCTGCGAACTGGGAACTGTGAACTGTGGACTGTGAACTGTGAACTGTGAACTGTGAACTGTGAACTGTGAACAGTGAACTGTGGACTGTGAACTGTGAACTGTGAACTGTGAACTGTGAACTGTGAACTGGAACTGTGAACTGTGAACTGCGAACTGTGAAGTATGAAATGAAGACAGGGAACTGTGAAGTATGAAATGAAGACAGTGAACTGTGAAATGTGAACTGTGACCTGCGAACTGGGAACTGTGAACTGTGAACTGTGAACTGTGATCTGTGAACAGTGAAGTGTGAACTGTGAACTGTGAACTGTGAACTGTGAACTGTGAACTGTGAACTGGAACTGTGGACTGTGAACTGTGCACTGTGAAGTGTGAAGTGTGAAATGAAGACTGTGATCTGTGAACTGTGATCTGTGAACAGTGAACTGTGGACTGTGAAGTGTGAAATGAAGACTGTGAACTGTGACCTGCGAACTGGGAACTGTGAACTGTGAACTGTGAACTGTGATCTGTGAACAGTGAAGTGTGAACTGTGAACTGTGAACTGTGAACTGTGAACTGGAACTGTGAACTGTGAACTGTGAACTGTGAACTATGATCTGTGAACAGTGAACTGCGGACTGTGAACTGTGAACTGTGAACTGTGAAAACTGAATTGTGAAATAAAGTATGTGAACTGTGATCTGTGAACTGTGATCTGTGAACTGTGAACTGTGAAGTGTGATCTGTGAACTGTGAACTGTGAACTGTGAACTGCGAACTGTGAATTGTGAAATGAAGACTGTGAACTGTGAACTGTGCCCTGTGAACTGTGAACTGTCAACTGTGAAAACTGAATTGTGAAATAAAGTCTGTGAACTGTGAACTGTGATCTGTGAACTGAGAACTGTGAACTGTGAACAGTGGGCTGTGAACTGTGACCTGTGAACTGTGAACTGCGAACTGTGAAGTATGAAATGAAGACAGTGAACTGTGAAATGTGAACTGTGACCTGCGAACTGGGATCTGTGAACTGTGAACTGTGGACTGTGAACTGTGAACTGTGACGTGTGAACTTTGAACTGTGAACTGTCAACTGTGAACTGAGAACTGTAAACTGAGAACTGTAAACTGTGAACTGTGAAGTATGAAATGAAGACAGTGAACTGTGAAATGTGAACTGTGACCTGCGAACTGGGAACTGTGAACTGTGAACTGTGAACTGTGGACTGTGAACTGTGAACTGTGAACTGTGACGTGTGAACTGTGAACTGAGAACTGTAAACTGAGAACTGTAAACTGTGAACAGTGAACTGTGAACTGTGAAGTGTGAACTGTGAAGTGTGAACTGTGAAGTGTGAACTGTGAAGTGTGAACTGTGAAGTGTGAACTGTGAAGTGTGAACTGTGAACTGTGAACTGTGAATTGTGAACAGTGAACTGTGGACTGTGAACTGTGAACTGTGAACTGTGAACTGTGAACTGCGAACTGTGAATTGTGAAATGAAGACTGTGAACTGTGAACTGTGAACTGTGAACTGTGAACTATGATCTGTGAACAGTGAACTGTGGACTGTGAACTTTGAACTGTGAAGTGTGAACTGTGAACTGTGAACTGTGAACCGTCAACTGTGAACTGAGAACTGTAAACTGAGAACTGTAAACTGTGAACAGTGAACTGTGAACTGTGAACTGTGAACTGTGAACTGTGATCTGTGAACTGTGAACTGCGAACTGTGAAGTGTGAAATGAAGACTGTGAACTGTGAACTGTGATCTGTGAACTGTGAACTGCGAACTGTGAATTGTGAAATGAAGACTGTGAACTGTGAACTGTGAACTGTGAACTGTGAACTGTGAACTGCGAACTGTGAATTGTGAAATGAAGACTGTGAACTGTGAACTGTGCCCTGTGAAGACTGAAGTGTGAAATGAAGACTGTGAACTGTGATCTGTGAACTGAGAACTGTGAACTGTGAACTGTGAAAACTGAATTGTGAAATAAAGTCTGTGAACTGTGAACTGTGATCTGTGAACTGAGAACTGTGAACTGTGAACAGTGAGCTGTGAACTGTGACCTGTGAACTGTGAACTGCCAACTGTGAAGTATGAAATGAAGACAGTGAACTGTGAAATGTGAACTGTGAAATGTGAACTGTCACCTGCGAACTGGGAACTGTGAACTGTGAACTGTGAACTGTGGACTGTGAACTGTGAACTGTGAACTGTGACGTGTGAACTGTGAACTGTGAACTGTGAACTGTCAACTGTGAACTGAGAACAGTGAACTGTGGACTGTGAACTGTGAACTGTGAACTGTGAACTGTGAACTGTGAACTGGAACTGTGAACTGTGAACTGCGAACTGTGAAGTATGAAATGAAGACAGGGAACTGTGAAGTATGAAATGAAGACAGTGAACTGTGAAATGTGAACTGTGACCTGCGAACTGGGAACTGTGAACTGTGAACTGTGAACTGTGATCTGTGAACAGTGAAGTGTGAACTGTGAACTGTGAACTGTGAACTGTGAACTGTGAACTGTGAACTGGAACTGTGGACTGTGAACTGTGCACTGTGAAGTGTGAAGTGTGAAATGAAGACTGTGATCTGTGAACTGTGATCTGTGAACAGTGAACTGTGGACTGTGAAGTGTGAAATGAAGACTGTGAACTGTGACCTGCGAACTGGGAACTGTGAACTGTGAACTGTGAACTGTGATCTGTGAACAGTGAAGTGTGAACTGTGAACTGTGAACTGTGAACTGTGAACTGGAACTGTGAACTGTGAACTGTGAACTGTGAACTATGATCTGTGAACAGTGAACTGCGGACTGTGAACTGTGAACTGTGAACTGTGAAAACTGAATTGTGAAATAAAGTATGTGAACTGTGATCTGTGAACTGTGATCTGTGAACTGTGAACTGTGAAGTGTGATCTGTGAACTGTGAACTGTGAACTGTGAACTGCGAACTGTGAATTGTGAAATGAAGACTGTGAACTGTGAACTGTGCCCTGTGAACTGTGAACTGTCAACTGTGAAAACTGAATTGTGAAATAAAGTCTGTGAACTGTGAACTGTGATCTGTGAACTGAGAACTGTGAACTGTGAACAGTGGGCTGTGAACTGTGACCTGTGAACTGTGAACTGCGAACTGTGAAGTATGAAATGAAGACAGTGAACTGTGAAATGTGAACTGTGACCTGCGAACTGGGATCTGTGAACTGTGAACTGTGGACTGTGAACTGTGAACTGTGACGTGTGAACTTTGAACTGTGAACTGTCAACTGTGAACTGAGAACTGTAAACTGAGAACTGTAAACTGTGAACTGTGAAGTATGAAATGAAGACAGTGAACTGTGAAATGTGAACTGTGACCTGCGAACTGGGAACTGTGAACTGTGAACTGTGAACTGTGGACTGTGAACTGTGAACTGTGAACTGTGACGTGTGAACTGTGAACTGAGAACTGTAAACTGAGAACTGTAAACTGTGAACAGTGAACTGTGAACTGTGAAGTGTGAACTGTGAAGTGTGAACTGTGAAGTGTGAACTGTGAAGTGTGAACTGTGAAGTGTGAACTGTGAAGTGTGAACTGTGAACTGTGAACTGTGAATTGTGAACAGTGAACTGTGGACTGTGAACTGTGAACTGTGAACTGTGAACTGTGAACTGCGAACTGTGAATTGTGAAATGAAGACTGTGAACTGTGAACTGTGAACTGTGAACTGTGAACTATGATCTGTGAACAGTGAACTGTGGACTGTGAACTTTGAACTGTGAAGTGTGAACTGTGAACTGTGAACTGTGAACCGTCAACTGTGAACTGAGAACTGTAAACTGAGAACTGTAAACTGTGAACAGTGAACTGTGAACTGTGAACTGTGAACTGTGAACTGTGATCTGTGAACTGTGAACTGCGAACTGTGAAGTGTGAAATGAAGACTGTGAACTGTGAACTGTGATCTGTGAACTGTGAACTGCGAACTGTGAATTGTGAAATGAAGACTGTGAACTGTGAACTGTGAACTGTGAACTGTGAACTGTGAACTGCGAACTGTGAATTGTGAAATGAAGACTGTGAACTGTGAACTGTGCCCTGTGAAGACTGAAGTGTGAAATGAAGACTGTGAACTGTGATCTGTGAACTGAGAACTGTGAACTGTGAACTGTGAAAACTGAATTGTGAAATAAAGTCTGTGAACTGTGAACTGTGATCTGTGAACTGAGAACTGTGAACTGTGAACAGTGAGCTGTGAACTGTGACCTGTGAACTGTGAACTGCCAACTGTGAAGTATGAAATGAAGACAGTGAACTGTGAAATGTGAACTGTGAAATGTGAACTGTCACCTGCGAACTGGGAACTGTGAACTGTGAACTGTGAACTGTGGACTGTGAACTGTGAACTGTGAACTGTGACGTGTGAACTGTGAACTGTGAACTGTGAACTGTCAACTGTGAACTGAGAACTGTAAACTGAGAACTGTAAACTGTGAACTGTGAACTGTGATCTGTGAACTGTGAACTGCGAACTGTGAAGTGTGAAATGAAGACTGTGAACAGTGAACTGTGACTGTGAACTGTGAACTGTGAACTGTGAACTGTGAACTGTGAACTGTGAACTGTGAACTGTGAACTGTGAACTGTGAACTGTGAACTGTGAACTGTGAACTGTGAACTGTGAACTGTGAACAGTGAACTGTGGACTGTGAACTGTGAACTGTGAACTGTGAACTGTGAAGTGTGAACTGTCAACTGTGAACTGTCAACTGTGATCTGTGAACAGTGAACTGTGGACTGTGAACTGTGAACTGTGACCTGTTAACTGTGAACTGTGATCTGTGAACTGTGAACTGCGAACTGTGAACTGTGAACTGTGAACTGTGAACTGTGAACTGTGAACAGTGAACTGTGGACTGTGAACTGTGAACTGTGAACTGTGAACTGTGAAGTGTGAACTGTCAACTGTGAACTGTCAACTGTGAACTGTCAACTGTGAACTGAGAACTGTAAACTGAGAACTGTAAACTGTGAACAGTGAACTGTGAACTGTGAACTGTGAACTGTGAACTGTGAACTGTGAACTGTGAACTGTGAACTGTGAACTGTGAACTGTGAACTGTGAACTGTGAACTGTGAACTGTGAACTGTGAACTGTGAACTGTGAACTGTGAACTGTGAACTGTGAACTGTGAACTGTGAACTGTGAACTGTGAACTGTGAACTGTGAATTGTGAACTGCCAACTGTGAAGTGTGAAATAAAGTCTGTGAACTGTGATCTGTGGACTGTGAACTGTGAACTGTGAAGTGTGAACTGTGATTTGTGAACAGTGAACTGTGGACTGTGAACTGTGCACTGTGAAGTGTGAAGTGTGAAATGAAGACTGTGATCTGTGAACTGTGATCTGTGAACAGTGAACTGTGGACTGTGAACTGTGAACTGTGACCTGTGAACTGTGAACTGTGACCTGTGAACTGTGAACTGTGAACTGTGAACTGTGAACTGCGAACTGTGAAGTACGAAATGAAGACAGTGAACTGTGAAGTATGAAATGAAGACAGTGAACTGTGAATTGTGAACTGTGACCTGCGAACTGGGAACTGTGAACTGTGAACTGTGAACTGTGATCGGTGAACAGTGAAGTGTGAACTGTGAACTGTGCCCTGTGAACTGTGAACTGTGAACTGTGAAAACTGAATTGTGAAATAAAGTCTGTGAACTGTGAACTGTGATCTGTGAACTGAGAACTGTGAACTGTGAACAGTGGGCTGTGAACTGTGACCTGTGAACTGTGAACTGCGAACTGTGAAGTATGAAATGAAGACAGTGAACTGTGAAATGTGAACTGTGACCTGCGATCTGGGAACTGTGAACTGTGAACTGTGAACTGTGAACTGTGAACTGTGGACTGTGAACTGTGAACTGTGAACTGTGACGTGTGAACTGTGAACTGTGAACTGTGAACTGAGAACTGTATACTGAGAACTGTAAACTGTGAACTGTGAACTGTGATCTGTGAACTGTGAACTGCGAACTGTGAAGTGTGAAATGAAGACTGTGAACTGCGAACTGTGAAGTGTGAAATGAAGACTGTGAACTGTGATCTGTGGACTGTGAACTGTGAACTGTGATGTGTGATCAGTGAACTGTGGACTGTGAACTGTGGACTGTGAACTGTGAACTGTGAAGTGTGAACTGTGAACTGTGACCTGTGAACTGTGAACTGTGAACTGTGAACTGTGAACTGTGAACTGTGAACTGTGAACTGTGAACTGTGAACTGTGAACTGTGAACTGTGAACTGTGAACTGTGAACTGTGAACTGTGAACTGTGAACTGTGAACTGTGAACTGTGAACTGTGAACTGTGAACTGTGAACTGTGAACTGTGAACTGTGAACTGTGAACTGTGAACTGTGAACTGTGAACTGTGAACTGTGAACTATGACCAGTGAACAGTGAACTGCGGACTGTGAACTGTGAACTGTGAACTGTGAAGTATGAAATGAAGACAGTGAACTGTGAAATGTGAACTGTGACCTGCGAACTGGGAACTGTGAACTGTGAACTGTGAACTGTGGACTGTGAACTGTGAACTGTGAACTGTGACGTGTGAACTGTGAACTGTGAACTGTCAACTGTGAACTGAGAACTGTAAACTGTGAACTGTGACCTGTGAACTGTGAACTGCGAACTATGAATTGTGAAATGAAGACTGTGAACTGTGAACTGTGAACTGTGAACAGTGAACAGTGAACTGTGAACTGTGAACTGTGAACTGTGAATTGTGAACAGTGAACTGTGGACTGTGAACTGTGAACTGTGAACTGTGAAGTATGAACTCTCAACTGTGAACTGTCAACTGTGAACTGAGAACTGTAAACTGAGAACTGTAAACTGTGAACAGTGAACTGTGAACTGTGAAGTGTGAACTGTGAAGTGTGAACTGTGAACTGTGAACTGTGAACTGTGAACTGTGAACTGTGAACTGTGAACTGTGAACTATGATCAGTGAACAGTGAACTGCGGACTGTGAACTGTGAACTGTGAAAACTGAATTGTGAAATAAAGTCTGTGAACAGTGATCTGTGAACTGTGAACTGTGAAGTGTGATCTGTGAAGTGTGATCTGTGAACTGTGAACTGTGAACTGTGATCTGTGAACTGTGAACTGTGATCTGTGAACTGTGAACTGCGAACTGTGAATTGTGAAATGAAGACTGTGAACTGTGAACTGTGAACTGTGAACTGTGAACTGTGAACTGTGAAATATGATCTGTGAACTGTGAACTGTGAACTGTGAACTGTGAACAGTGAACTGCGGACTGTGAACTGTGAACTGTGAACTGTGAAAACTGAATTGTGAAATAAAGTCTGTGAACAGTGATCTGTGAACTGTGAACTGTGAAGTGTGATCTGTGAAGTGTGATCTGTGAACTGTGAACTGTGAACTGTGATCTGTGAACTGTGAACTGCGAACTGTGAAGTGTGAAATGAAGACTGTGAACTGTGAACTGTGATCTGTGAACTGTGAACTGCGAACTGTGAATTGTGAAATGAAGACTGTGAACTGTGAACTGTGAACTGTGAACTGTGAACTGCGAACTGTGAATTGTGAAATGAAGACTATGAACTGTGAACTGTGCCCTGTGAAGACTGAAGTGTGAAATGAAGACTGTGAACTGTGATCTGTGAACTGTGAACTGTGAACTGAGAACTGTGAACTGTGAACTGTGAAAACTGAATTGTGAAATAAAGTCTGTGAACTGTGAACTGTGATCTGTGTACTGAGAACTGTGAACTGTGAACAGTGAGCTGTGAACTGTGACCTGTGAACTGTGAACTGCGTACTGTGAAGTATGAAATGAAGACAGTGAACTGTGAAATGTGAACTGTCAACTGTGAACTGAGAACTGTAAACTGAGAACTGTAAACTGTGAACTGTGAACTGTGATCTGTGAACTGTGAACTGCGAACTGTGAAGTGTGAAATGAAGACTGTGAACTGTGATCTGTGGACTGTGAACTGTGAACTGTGAACTGTGATGTGTGATCAGTGAACTGTGAAATGTGAACTGTCAACTGTGAACTGAGAACTGTAAACTGAGAACTGTAAACTGTGAACTGTGAACTGTGATCTGTGAACTGTGAACTGTGAACTGTGAAATATGATCTGTGAACTGTGAACTGTGAACTGTGAACTGTGAACAGTGAACTGCGGACTGTGAAGTGTGAACTGTGAACTGTGAAAACTGAATTGTGAAATAAAGTCTGTGAACAGTGATCTGTGAACTGTGAACTGTGAAGTGTGATCTGTGAAGTGTGATCTGTGAACTGTGAACTGTGAACTGTGAACTGTGAACTGTGAACTGTGAACTGTGAACTGTGATCTGTGAACTGTGATCTGTGAACTGTGAACTGTGAACTGCGAACTGTGAATTGTGAAATGAAGACTGTGAACTGTGAACTGTGAACTGTGAACTGTGAACTGTGAACTATGATCTGTGAACAGTGAACTGTGGACTGTGAACTGTGAACTGTGAAGTGTGAACTGTGAACTGTGAACTGTGAACCGTCAACTGTGAACTGAGAACTGTAAACTGAGAACTGTAAACTGTGAACAGTGAACTGTGAACTGTGAACTGTGAACTGTGAACTGTGATCTGTGAACTGTGAACTGCGAACTGTGAAGTGTGAAATGAAGACTGTGAACTGTGAACTGTGACCTGTGAACTGTGAACTGCGAACTGTGAAGTATGAAATGAAGACAGTGAACTGTGAAATGTGAACTGTCAACTGTGAACTGTGAACTGAGAACTGTAAACTGAGAACTGTAAACTGTGAACTGTGAACTGTGATCTGTGAACTGTGAACTGCGAACTGTGAAGTGTGAAATGAAGACTGTGAACTGTGATCTGTGGACTGTGAACTGTGAACTGTGAACTGTGACGTGTGATCAGTGAACTGTGGACTTGTGAACTGTGGACTGTGAACTGTGACCTGTGAACTGTGAACTGTGACCTGTGAACTGTGAACTGCGAACTGTGAATTGTGAAATGAAGACTGTGAACTGTGAACTGTGAACAGTGAACAGTGAACAGTGAACAGTGAACTGTGAACTGTGAACTGTCAACTGTGAACTGTGAACTGTGAACTGTGAACTGTGAACTGTGAACTGTGAACTGCCAACTGTGAAGTGTGAAATAAAGTCTGTGTACTGTGATCTGTGAACAGTGAACTGTGGACTGTGAACTGTGCACTGTGAAGTGTGAAGTGTGAAATGAAGACTGTGATCTGTGAACTGCGAACTGTGAAGTATGAAATGAAGACAGTGAACTGTGAAGTATGAAATGAAGACAGTGAACTGTGAAATGTGAACTGTGACCTGCGAACTGGGAACTGTGAACTGTGAACTGTGAACTGTGATCTGTGAACAGTGAAGTGTGAACTGTGAACTGTGAACTGTGAACTGTGAACTGTGAACTGTGAACTGGAACTGTGGACTGTGAACTGTGCACTGTGAAGTGTGAAGTGTGAAATGAAGACTGTGATCTGTGAACTGTGATCTGTGAACAGTGAACTGTGGACTGTGAAGTGTGAAATGAAGACTGTGAACTGTGACCTGCGAACTGGGAACTGTGAACTGTGAACTGTGAACTGTGATCTGTGAACAGTGAAGTGTGAACTGTGAACTGTGAACTGTGAACTGTGAACTGGAACTGTGAACTGTGAACTGTGAACTGTGAACTATGATCTGTGAACAGTGAACTGCGGACTGTGAACTGTGAACTGTGAACTGTGAAAACTGAATTGTGAAATAAAGTATGTGAACTGTGATCTGTGAACTGTGATCTGTGAACTGTGAACTGTGAAGTGTGATCTGTGAACTGTGAACTGTGAACTGTGAACTGCGAACTGTGAATTGTGAAATGAAGACTGTGAACTGTGAACTGTGCCCTGTGAACTGTGAACTGTCAACTGTGAAAACTGAATTGTGAAATAAAGTCTGTGAACTGCGAACTGGGATCTGTGAACTGTGAACTGTGGACTGTGAACTGTGAACTGTGACGTGTGAACTTTGAACTGTGAACTGTCAACTGTGAACTGAGAACTGTAAACTGAGAACTGTAAACTGTGAACTGTGAAGTATGAAATGAAGACAGTGAACTGTGAAATGTGAACTGTGACCTGCGAACTGGGAACTGTGAACTGTGAACTGTGAACTGTGGACTGTGAACTGTGAACTGTGAACTGTGACGTGTGAACTGTGAACTGAGAACTGTAAACTGAGAACTGTAAACTGTGAACAGTGAACTGTGAACTGTGAAGTGTGAACTGTGAAGTGTGAACTGTGAAGTGTGAACTGTGAAGTGTGAACTGTGAAGTGTGAACTGTGAAGTGTGAACTGTGAACTGTGAACTGTGAATTGTGAACAGTGAACTGTGGACTGTGAACTGTGAACTGTGAACTGTGAACTGTGAACTGTGAACTGTGAACTGCGAACTGTGAATTGTGAAATGAAGACTGTGAACTGTGAACTGTGAACTGTGAACTGTGAACTATGATCTGTGAACAGTGAACTGTGGACTGTGAACTTTGAACTGTGAAGTGTGAACTGTGAACTGTGAACTGTGAACCGTCAACTGTGAACTGAGAACTGTAAACTGAGAACTGTAAACTGTGAACAGTGAACTGTGAACTGTGAACTGTGAACTGTGATCTGTGAACTGTGAACTGCGAACTGTGAAGTGTGAAATGAAGACTGTGAACTGTGAACTGTGATCTGTGAACTGTGAACTGCGAACTGTGAATTGTGAAATGAAGACTGTGAACTGTGAACTATGAACTGTGAACTGTGAACTGCGAACTGTGAATTGTGAAATGAAGACTGTGAACTGTGAACTGTGCCCTGTGAAGACTGAAGTGTGAAATGAAGACTGTGAACTGTGATCTGTGAACTGAGAACTGTGAACTGTGAACTGTGAAAACTGAATTGTGAAATAAAGTCTGTGAACTGTGAACTGTGATCTGTGAACTGAGAACTGTGAACTGTGAACAGTGAGCTGTGAACTGTGACCTGTGAACTGTGAACTGCCAACTGTGAAGTATGAAATGAAGACAGTGAACTGTGAAATGTGAACTGTGAAATGTGAACTGTCACCTGCGAACTGGGAACTGTGAACTGTGAACTGTGAACTGTGGACTGTGAACTGTGAACTGTGAACTGTGACGTGTGAACTGTGAACTGTGAACTGTGAACTGTCAACTGTGAACTGAGAACTGTAAACTGAGAACTGTAAACTGTGAACTGTGAACTGTGATCTGTGAACTGTGAACTGCGAACTGTGAAGTGTGAAATGAAGACTGTGAACAGTGAACTGTGGACTGTGAACTGTGAACTGTGAACTGTGAACTGTGAACTGTGAACTGTGAACTGTGAACTGTGAACTGTGAACTGTGAACTGTGAACTGTGAACTGTGAACAGTGAACTGTGGACTGTGAACTGTGAACTGTGAACTGTGAACTGTGAAGTGTGAACTGTCAACTGTGAACTGTCAACTGTGATCTGTGAACAGTGAACTGTGGACTGTGAACTGTGAACTGTGACCTGTTAACTGTGAACTGTGATCTGTGAACTGTGAACTGCGAACTGTGAACTGTGAACTGTGAACTGTGAACTGTGAACTGTGAACAGTGAACTGTGGACTGTGAACTGTGAACTGTGAACTGTGAACTGTGAAGTGTGAACTGTCAACTGTGAACTGTCAACTGTGAACTGAGAACTGTAAACTGAGAACTGTAAACTGTGAACAGTGAACTGTGAACTGTGAACTGTGAACTGTGAACTGTGAACTGTGAACTGTGAACTGTGAACTGTGAACTGTGAACTGTGAACTGTGAACTGTGAACTGTGAACTGTGAACTGTGAACTGTGAACTGTGAACTGTGAACTGTGAACTGTGAACTGTGAACTGTGAACTGTGAACTGTGAACTGTGAACTGTGAATTGTGAACTGCCAACTGTGAAGTGTGAAATAAAGTCTGTGAACTGTGATCTGTGGACTGTGAACTGTGAACTGTGAAGTGTGAACTGTGATTTGTGAACAGTGAACTGTGGACTGTGAACTGTGCACTGTGAAGTGTGAAGTGTGAAATGAAGACTGTGATCTGTGAACTGTGATCTGTGAACAGTGAACTGTGGACTGTGAACTGTGAACTGTGACCTGTGAACTGTGAACTGTGACCTGTGAACTGTGAACTGTGAACTGTGAACTGTGAACTGCGAACTGTGAAGTACGAAATGAAGACAGTGAACTGTGAAGTATGAAATGAAGACAGTGAACTGTGAATTGTGAACTGTGACCTGCGAACTGGGAACTGTGAACTGTGAACTGTGAACTGTGATCGGTGAACAGTGAAGTGTGAACTGTGAACTGTGCCCTGTGAACTGTGAACTGTGAACTGTGAAAACTGAATTGTGAAATAAAGTCTGTGAACTGTGAACTGTGATCTGTGAACTGAGAACTGTGAACTGTGAACAGTGGGCTGTGAACTGTGACCTGTGAACTGTGAACTGCGAACTGTGAAGTATGAAATGAAGACAGTGAACTGTGAAATGTGAACTGTGACCTGCGATCTGGGAACTGTGAACTGTGAACTGTGAACTGTGAACTGTGAACTGTGGACTGTGAACTGTGAACTGTGAACTGTGACGTGTGAACTGTGAACTGTGAACTGTGAACTGAGAACTGTATACTGAGAACTGTAAACTGTGAACTGTGAACTGTGATCTGTGAACTGTGAACTGCGAACTGTGAAGTGTGAAATGAAGACTGTGAACTGCGAACTGTGAAGTGTGAAATGAAGACTGTGAACTGTGATCTGTGGACTGTGAACTGTGAACTGTGAACTGTGATGTGTGATCAGTGAACTGTGGACTGTGAACTGTGGACTGTGAACTGTGAACTGTGAAGTGTGAACTGTGAACTGTGACCTGTGAACTGTGAACTGTGAACTGTGAACTGTGAACTGTGAACTGTGAACTGTGAACTGTGAACTGTGAACTGTGAACTGTGAACTGTGAACTGTGAACTGTGAACTGTGAACTGTGAACTGTGAACTGTGAACTGTGAACTGTGAACTGTGAACTGTGAACTGTGAACTGTGAACTGTGAACTGTGAACTGTGAACTGTGAACTGTGAACTGTGAACTGTGAACTGTGAACTGTGAACTGTGAACTATGACCAGTGAACAGTGAACTGCGGACTGTGAACTGTGAACTGTGAACTGTGAAGTATGAAATGAAGACAGTGAACTGTGAAATGTGAACTGTGACCTGCGAACTGGGAACTGTGAACTGTGAACTGTGAACTGTGGACTGTGAACTGTGAACTGTGAACTGTGACGTGTGAACTGTGAACTGTGAACTGTCAACTGTGAACTGAGAACTGTAAACTGTGAACTGTGACCTGTGAACTGTGAACTGCGAACTATGAATTGTGAAATGAAGACTGTGAACTGTGAACTGTGAACTGTGAACAGTGAACAGTGAACTGTGAACTGTGAACTGTGAACTGTGAATTGTGAACAGTGAACTGTGGACTGTGAACTGTGAACTGTGAACTGTGAAGTATGAACTCTCAACTGTGAACTGTCAACTGTGAACTGAGAACTGTAAACTGAGAACTGTAAACTGTGAACAGTGAACTGTGAACTGTGAAGTGTGAACTGTGAAGTGTGAACTGTGAACTGTGAACTGTGAACTGTGAACTGTGAACTGTGAACTGTGAACTGTGAACTATGATCAGTGAACAGTGAACTGCGGACTGTGAACTGTGAACTGTGAAAACTGAATTGTGAAATAAAGTCTGTGAACAGTGATCTGTGAACTGTGAACTGTGAAGTGTGATCTGTGAAGTGTGATCTGTGAACTGTGAACTGTGAACTGTGATCTGTGAACTGTGAACTGTGATCTGTGAACTGTGAACTGCGAACTGTGAATTGTGAAATGAAGACTGTGAACTGTGAACTGTGAACTGTGAACTGTGAACTGTGAACTGTGAACTGTGAAATATGATCTGTGAACTGTGAACTGTGAACTGTGAACTGTGAACAGTGAACTGCGGACTGTGAACTGTGAACTGTGAACTGTGAAAACTGAATTGTGAAATAAAGTCTGTGAACAGTGATCTGTGAACTGTGAACTGTGAAGTGTGATCTGTGAAGTGTGATCTGTGAACTGTGAACTGTGAACTGTGATCTGTGAACTGTGAACTGCGAACTGTGAAGTGTGAAATGAAGACTGTGAACTGTGAACTGTGATCTGTGAACTGTGAACTGCGAACTGTGAATTGTGAAATGAAGACTGTGAACTGTGAACTGTGAACTGTGAACTGTGAACTGCGAACTGTGAATTGTGAAATGAAGACTATGAACTGTGAACTGTGCCCTGTGAAGACTGAAGTGTGAAATGAAGACTGTGAACTGTGATCTGTGAACTGTGAACTGTGAACTGAGAACTGTGAACTGTGAACTGTGAAAACTGAATTGTGAAATAAAGTCTGTGAACTGTGAACTGTGATCTGTGTACTGAGAACTGTGAACTGTGAACAGTGAGCTGTGAACTGCGACCTGTGAACTGTGAACTGCGTACTGTGAAGTATGAAATGAAGACAGTGAACTGTGAAATGTGAACTGTCAACTGTGAACTGAGAACTGTAAACTGAGAACTGTAAACTGTGAACTGTGAACTGTGATCTGTGAACTGTGAACTGCGAACTGTGAAGTGTGAAATGAAGACTGTGAACTGTGATCTGTGGACTGTGAACTGTGAACTGTGAACTGTGATGTGTGATCAGTGAACTGTGAAATGTGAACTGTCAACTGTGAACTGAGAACTGTAAACTGAGAACTGTAAACTGTGAACTGTGAACTGTGATCTGTGAACTGTGAACTGTGAACTGTGAAATATGATCTGTGAACTGTGAACTGTGAACTGTGAACTGTGAACAGTGAACTGTGATCTGTGAACTGTGATCTGTGAACTGTGAACTGTGAACTGCGAACTGTGAATTGTGAAATGAAGACTGTGAACTGTGAACTGTGAACTGTGAACTGTGAACTGTGAACTATGATCTGTGAACAGTGAACTGTGGACTGTGAACTGTGAACTGTGAAGTGTGAACTGTGAACTGTGAACTGTGAACCGTCAACTGTGAACTGAGAACTGTAAACTGAGAACTGTAAACTGTGAACAGTGAACTGTGAACTGTGAACTGTGAACTGTGAACTGTGAACTGTGATCTGTGAACTGTGAACTGCGAACTGTGAAGTGTGAAATGAAGACTGTGAACTGTGAACTGTGATCTGTGAACTGTGAACTGCGAACTGTGAATTGTGAAATGAAGACTGTGAACTGTGAACTGTGAACTGTGAACTGTGAACTGCGAACTGTGAATTGTGAAATGAAGACTGTGAACTGTGAACTGTGCCCTGTGAAGACTGAAGTGTGAAATGAAGACTGTGAACTGTGATCTGTGAACTGTGAACTGTGAACTGAGAACTGTGAACTGTGAACTGTGAAAACTGAATTGTGAAATAAAGTCTGTGAACTGTGAACTGTGATCTGTGAACTGAGAACTGTGAACTGTGAACAGTGAGCTGTGAACTGTGACCTGTGAACTGTGAACTGCGAACTGTGAAGTATGAAATGAAGACAGTGAACTGTGAAATGTGAACTGTCAACTGTGAACTGTGAACTGAGAACTGTAAACTGAGAACTGTAAACTGTGAACTGTGAACTGTGATCTGTGAACTGTGAACTGCGAACTGTGAAGTGTGAAATGAAGACTGTGAACTGTGATCTGTGGACTGTGAACTGTGAACTGTGAACTGTGACGTGTGATCAGTGAACTGTGACGTGTGAACTGTGAACTGTGAACTGTCAACTGTGAACTGAGAACTGTAAACTGAGAACTGTAAACTGTGAACAGAGAACTGTGAACTGTGAACTGTGAACTGTGAACTGTGAACTGTGAACTGTGAACTGTGAACTGTGAACTGTGATCTGTGAACTGTGAACTGCGAACTGTGAAGTGTGAAATGAAGACTGTGAACTGTGAACTGTGATCTGTGAACTGTGAACTGCGAACTGTGAATTGTGAAATGAAGACTGTGAACTGTGAACTGTGAACTGTGAACTGTGAACTGCGAACTGTGAATTGTGAAATGAAGACTGTGAACTGTGAACTGTGCCCTGTGAAGACTGAAGTGTGAAATGAAGACTGTGAACTGTGATCTGTGAACTGTGAACTGTGAACTGAGAACTGTGAACTGTGAACTGTGAAAACTGAATTGTGAAATAAAGTCTGTGAACTGTGAACTGTGATCTGTGAACTGAGAACTGTGAACTGTGAACAGTGAGCTGTGAACTGTGACCTGTGAACTGTGAACTGCGAACTGTGAAGTATGAAATGAAGACAGTGAACTGTGAACTGTCAACTGTGAACTGAGAACTGTAAACTGAGAACTGTAAACTGTGAACTGTGAACTGTGATCTGTGAACTGTGAACTGCGAACTGTGAAGTGTGAAATGAAGACTGTGAACTGTGATCTGTGGACTGTGAACTGTGAACTGTGAACTGTGAAGTGTGAACTGTCAACTGTGAACTGTCAACTGTGAACTGAGAACTGTAAACTGAGAACTGTAAACTGAGAACTGTAAACTGTGAACAGTGAACTGTGAACAGTGAACTGTGAACTGTGAACTGTGAACTGTGAACTGTGAACTGTGAACTGTGAACTGTGAACTGTGAACTGTGAACTGTGAACTGTGAACTGTGAACTGTGAACTGTGAACTGTGAACTGTGAACTGTGAACTGTGAACTGTGAACTGTGAACTGTGAACTGTGAACTGTGAACTGTGAACTGTGAACTGTGAACTGTGAACTGTGAACTGTGAACTGTGAACTGCCAACTGTGAAGTGTGAAATAAAGTCTGTGAACTGTGATCTGTGGACTGTGAACTGTGAACTGTGAAGTGTGAACTGTGATTTGTGAACAGTGAACTGTGGACTGTGAACTGTGCACTGTGAAGTGTGAAGTGTGAAATGAAGACTGTGAACTGTGATCTGTGAACTGTGAACTGTGAACTGAGAACTGTGAACTGTGAACTGTGAAAACTGAATTGTGAAATAAAGTCTGTGAACTGTGAACTGTGATCTGTGAACTGAGAACTGTGAACTGTGAACAGTGAGCTGTGAACTGTGACCTGTGAACTGTGAACTGCGAACTGTGAAGTATGAAATGAAGACAGTGAACTGTGAAATGTGAACTGTGACCTGCGAACTGGGAACTGTGAACTGTGAACTGTGAACTGTGGACTGTGAACTGTGAACTGTGAACTGTGACGTGTGAACTGTGAACTGTGAACTGTCAACTGTGAACTGAGAACTGTAAACTGAGAACTGTAAACTGTGAACTGTGAACTGTGATCTGTGAACTGTGAACTGCGAACTGTGAAGTGTGAAATGAAGACTGTGAACTGTGATCTGTGGACTGTGAACTGTGAACTGTGAACTGTGATGTGTGATCAGTGAACTGTGGACTGTGAACTGTGGACTGTGAACTGTGCACTGTGAAGTGTGAAGTGTGAAATGAAGACTGTGAACTGTGAACTGTGATCTGTGAACAGTGAACTGTGGACTGTGAACTGTGAACTGTGACCTGTGAACTGTGAACTGTGACCTGTGAACTGTGAACTGCGAACTGTGAATTGTGAAATGAAGACTGTGAACTGTGAACTGTGAACAGTGAACTGTGAACTGTGAACTGTGAACTGTGAACTGTGAACTGTGAACTGTGAACTGTGAACTGTGAACTGTGAACTGTGAACTGTGAACAGTGAACTGTGGACTGTGAACTGTGAACTGTGAACTGTGAACTGTGAAGTGTGAACTGTCAACTGTGAACTGTCAACTGTGAACTGAGAACTGTAAACTGAGAACTGCAAACTGTGAACAGTGAACTGTGAACTGTGAACTGTGAACTGTGAACTGTGAACTGTGAACTGCCAACTGTGAAGTGTGAAATAAAGTCTGTGTACTGTGATCTGTGGACTGTGAACTGTGGACTGTGAACTGTGGACTGTGAACTGTGCACTGTGAAGTGTGAAGTGTGAAATGAAGACTGTGATCTGTGAACTGTGATCTGTGAACAGTGAACTGTGGACTGTGAACTGTGAACTGTGACCTGTGAACTGTGAACTGTGACCTGTGAACTGTGAACTGTGAACTGTGAACTGTGAACTGTGAACTGTGAAGTGTGAACTGTCAACTGTGAACTGTCAACTGTGAACTGAGAACTGTAAACTGAGAACTGCAAACTGTGAACAGTGAACTGTGAACTGTGAACAGTGAACTGCGGACTGTGAACTGTGAACTGTGAACTGTGAACTGTGAAAACTGAATTGTGAAATAAAGTCTGTGAACAGTGATCTGTGAACTGTGAACTGTGAAGTGTGATCTGTGAAGTGTGATCTGTGAACTGTGAACTGTGAACTGTGAACTGTGAACTGTGAACTGTGATCTGTGAACTGTGATCTGTGAACTGTGAACTGTGAACTGCGAACTGTGAATTGTGAAATGAAGACTGTGAACTGTGAACTGTGAACTGTGAACTGTGAACTATGATCTGTGAACAGTGAACTGTGGACTGTCAACTGTGAACTGTGAAGTGTGAACTGTGAACTGTGAACTGTGAACCGTCAACTGTGAACTGAGAACTGTAAACTGAGAACTGTAAACTGTGAACAGAGAACTGTGAACTGTGAACTGTGAACTGTGAACTGTGAACTGTGAACTGTGAACTGTGATCTGTGAACTGTGAACTGCGAACTGTGAAGTGTGAAATGAAGACTGTGAACTGTGAACTGTGATCTGTGAACTGTGAACTGCGAACTGTGAATTGTGAAATGAAGACTGTGAACTGTGAACTGTGAACTGTGAACTGTGAACTGCGAACTGTGAATTGTGAAATGAAGACTGTGAACTGTGAACTGTGCCCTGTGAAGACTGAAGTGTGAAATGAAGACTGTGAACTGTGATCTGTGAACTGTGAACTGTGAACTGAGAACTGTGAACTGTGAACTGTGAAAACTGAATTGTGAAATAAAGTCTGTGAACTGTGAACTGTGATCTGTGAACTGAGAACTGTGAACTGTGAACAGTGAGCTGTGAACTGTGACCTGTGAACTGTGAACTGCGAACTGCGAACTGTGAAGTATGAAATGAAGACAGTGAACTGTGAAATGTGAACTGTGACCTGCGAACTGGGAACTGTGAACTGTGAACTGTGAACTGTGGACTGTGGACTGTGAACTGTGAACTGTGAACTGTGACGTGTGAACTGTGAACTGTGAACTGTCAACTGTGAACTGAGAACTGTAAACTGAGAACTGTAAACTGAGAACTGTAAACTGTGAACTGTGAACTGTGATCTGTGAACTGTGAACTGCGAACTGTGAAGTGTGAAATGAAGACTGTGAACTGTGATCTGTGGACTGTGAACTGTGAACTGTGAACTGTGAAGTGTGAACTGTCAACTGTGAACTGTCAACTGTGAACAGAGAACTGTGAACTGTGAACTGTGAACTGTGAACTGTGAACTGTGAACTGTGATCTGTGAACTGTGAACTGCGAACTGTGAAGTGTGAAATGAAGACTGTGAACTGTGAACTGTGATCTGTGAACTGTGAACTGCGAACTGTGAATTGTGAAATGAAGACTGTGAACTGTGAACTGTGAACTGTGAACTGTGAACTGCGAACTGTGAATTGTGAAATGAAGACTGTGAACTGTGAACTGTGCCCTGTGAAGACTGAAGTGTGAAATGAAGACTGTGAACTGTGATCTGTGAACTGTGAACTGTGAACTGAGAACTGTGAACTGTGAACTGTGAAAACTGAATTGTGAAATAAAGTCTGTGAACTGTGAACTGTGATCTGTGAACTGAGAACTGTGAACTGTGAACAGTGAGCTGTGAACTGTGACCTGTGAACTGTGAACTGCGAACTGCGAACTGTGAAGTATGAAATGAAGACAGTGAACTGTGAAATGTGAACTGTGACCTGCGAACTGGGAACTGTGAACTGTGAACTGTGAACTGTGGACTGTGGACTGTGAACTGTGAACTGTGAACTGTGACGTGTGAACTGTGAACTGTGAACTGTCAACTGTGAACTGAGAACTGTAAACTGAGAACTGTAAACTGAGAACTGTAAACTGTGAACTGTGAACTGTGATCTGTGAACTGTGAACTGCGAACTGTGAAGTGTGAAATGAAGACTGTGAACTGTGATCTGTGGACTGTGAACTGTGAACTGTGAACTGTGAAGTGTGAACTGTCAACTGTGAACTGTCAACTGTGAACTGAGAACTGTAAACTGAGAACTGTAAACTGAGAACTGTAAACTGTGAACAGTGAACTGTGAACAGTGAACTGTGAACAGTGAACAGTGAACTGTGAACTGTGAACTGTGAACTGTGAACTGTGAACTGTGAACTGTGAACTGTGAACTGTGAACTGTGAACTGTGAACTGTGAACTGTGAACTGTGAACTGTGAACTGTGAACTGTGAACTGTGAACTGTGAACTGTGAACTGTGAACTGTGAACTGTGAACTGTGAACTGTGAACTGTGAACTGTGAACTGCCAACTGTGAAGTGTGAAATAAAGTCTGTGAACTGTGATCTGTGGACTGTGAACTGTGAACTGTGAAGTGTGAACTGTGATTTGTGAACAGTGAACTGTGGACTGTGAACTGTGCACTGTGAAGTGTGAAGTGTGAAATGAAGACTGTGATCTGTGAACTGTGATCTGTGAACAGTGAACTGTGGACTGTGAACTGTGAACTGTGACCTGTGAACTGTGAACTGTGACCTGTGAACTGTGAACTGTGAACTGTGAACTGTGAACAGTGAACAGTGAACTGTGAACTGTGAACTGTGAACTGTGAACTGTGATCTGTGAACTGTGAACTGCGAACTGTGAATTGTGAAATGAAGACTGTGAACTGTGAACTGTGAACTGTGAACTGTGAACTGCGAACTGTGAATTGTGAAATGAAGACTGTGAACTGTGAACTGTGCCCTGTGCAGACTGAAGTGTGAAATGAAGACTGTGAACTGTGATCTGTGAACTGTGAACTGTGAACTGAGAACTGTGAACTGTGAACTGTGAAAACTGAATTGTGAAATAAAGTCTGTGAACTGTGAACTGTGATCTGTGAACTGAGAACTGTGAACTGTGAACAGTGAGCTGTGAACTGTGACCTGTGAACTGTGAACTGCGAACTGTGAAGTATGAAATGAAGACAGTGAACTGTGAAATGTGAACTGTGACCTGCGAACTGGGAACTGTGAACTGTGAACTGTGAACTGTGGACTGTGAACTGTGAACTGTGAACTGTGACGTGTGAACTGTGAACTGTGAACTGTCAACTGTGAACTGAGAACTGTAAACTGAGAACTGTAAACTGTGAACTGTGAACTGTGATCTGTGAACTGTGAACTGCGAACTGTGAAGTGTGAAATGAAGACTGTGAACTGTGATCTGTGGACTGTGAACTGTGAACTGTGAACTGTGATGTGTGATCAGTGAACTGTGGACTGTGAACTGTGGACTGTGAAGTGTGAAGTGTGAAATGAAGACTGTGAACTGTGAACTGTGATCTGTGAACAGTGAACTGTGGACTGTGAACTGTGAACTGTGACCTGTGAACTGTGAACTGTGACCTGTGAACTGTGAACTGCGAACTGTGAATTGTGAAATGAAGACTGTGAACTGTGAACTGTGAACTGTGAACAGTGAACAGTGAACTGTGAACTGTGAACTGTGAACTGTGAACTGTGAACTGTGAACTGTGAACTGTGAACAGTGAACTGTGGACTGTGAACTGTGAACTGTGAACTGTGAACTGTGAAGTGTGAACTGTCAACTGTGAACTGTCAACTGTGAACTGAGAACTGTAAACTGAGAACTGCAAACTGTGAACAGTGAACTGTGAACTGTGAACTGTGAACTGTGAACTGTGAACTGTGAACTGTGAACTGCCAACTGTGAAGTGTGAAATAAAGTCTGTGTACTGTGATCTGTGGACTGTGAACTGTGAACTGTGAACTGTGAAGTGTGAACTGTGATTTGTGAACAGTGAACTGTGGACTGTGAACTGTGCACTGTGAAGTGTGAAGTGTGAAATGAAGACTGTGATCTGTGAACTGTGATCTGTGAACAGTGAACTGTGGACTGTGAACTGTGAACTGTGACCTGTGAACTGTGAACTGTGACCTGTGAACTGTGAACTGTGAACTGTGAACTGTGAACTGCGAACTGTGAAGTATGAAATGAAGACAGTGAACTGTGAAGTATGAAATGAAGACAGTGAACTGTGAAATGTGAACTGTGACCTGCGAACTGGGAAATGTGAACTTTGAACTGTGAACTGTGAACTGTGTTCTGTGAACAGTGAAGTGTGAACTGTGAACTGTGCCCTGTGAACTGTGAACTGTGAAAACTGAATTGTGAAATAAAGTCTGTGAACTGTGAACTGTGATCTGTGAACTGAGAACTGTGAACTGTGAACAGTGGGCTGTGAACTGTGACCTGTGAACTGTGAACTGCGAACTGTGAAGTATGAAATGAAGACAGTGAACTGTGAAATGTGAACTGTGACCTGCGATCTGGGAACTGTGAACTGTGAACTGTGAACTGTGGACTGTGAACTGTGAACTGTGAACTGTGAACTGTGACGTGTGAACTGTGAACTGTGAACTGTCAACTGTGAACTGAGAACTGTATACTGAGAACTGTAAACTGTGAACTGTGAACTGTGATCTGTGAACTGTGAACTGCGAACTGTGAAGTGTGAAATGAAGACTGTGAACTGTGAACTGTGAACTGTGAACTGTGAACTGTGAACTGTGAACTGTGAACTGTGAACTGTGAACTGTGAACTGTGAACTGTGAACTGTGAACTATGACCAGTGAACAGTGAACTGCGGACTGTGAACTGTGAACTGTGAACTGTGAAGTATGAAATGAAGACAGTGAACTGTGAAATGTGAACTGTGAAATGTGAACTGTGACCTGCGAACTGGGAACTGTGAACTGTGAACTGTGAACTGTGAATTGTGAACAGTGAACTGTGGACTGTGAACTGTGAACTGTGAACTGTGAAGTGTGAACTGTCAACTGTGAACTGTCAACTGTGAACTGAGAACTGTAAACTGAGAACTGTAAACTGTGAACAGTGAACTGTGAACTGTGAAGTGTGAACTGTGAAGTGTGAACTGTGAAGTGTGAACTGTGAAGTGTGAACTGTGAACTGTGAACTGTGAACTGTGAACTGTGAACTATGATCAGTGAACAGTGAACTGCGGACTGTGAACTGTGAACTGTGAAAACTGAATTGTGAAATAAAGTCTGTGAACAGGGATCTGTGAACTGTGAACTGTGAAGTGTGATCTGTGAAGTGTGATCTGTGAACTGTGAACTGTGAACTGTGAACTGTGAACTGTGAACTGTGATCTGTGAACTGTGATCTGTGAACTGTGAACTGTGAACTGCGAACTGTGAATTGTGAAATGAAGACTGTGAACTGTGAACTGTGAACTGTGAACTGTGAACTATGATCTGTAAACAGTGAACTGTGGACTGTGAACTGTGAACTGTGAAGTGTGAACTGTGAACTGTGAACTGTGAACCGTCAACTGTGAACTGAGAACTGTAAACTGAGAACTGTAAACTGTGAACAGTGAACTGTGAACTGTGAACTGTGAACTGTGAACTGTGATCTGTGAACTGTGAACTGCGAACTGTGAAGTGTGAAATGAAGACTGTGAACTGTGAACTGTGATCTGTGAACTGTGAACTGCGAACTGTGAATTGTGAAATGAAGACTGTGAACTGTGAACTGTGAACTGTGAACTGTGAACTGTGAACTGCGAACTGTGAATTGTGAAATGAAGACTGTGAACTGTGAACTGTGCCCTGTGAAGACTGAAGTGTGAAATGAAGACTGTGAACTGTGATCTGTGAACTGTGAACTGTGAACTGAGAACTGTGAACTGTGAACTGTGAAAACTGAATTGTGAAATAAAGTCTGTGAACTGTGAACTGTGATCTGTGAACTGAGAACTGTGAACTGTGAACAGTGAGCTGTGAACTGTGACCTGTGAACTGTGAACTGCGAACTGTGAAGTATGAAATGAAGACAGTGAACTGTGAAATGTGAACTGTGACCTGCGAACTGGGAACTGTGAACTGTGAACTGTGAACTGTGGACTGTGAACTGTGAACTGTGAACTGTGACGTGTGAACTGTGAACTGTGAACTGTGAACTGTCAACTGTGAACTGAGAACTGTAAACTGAGAACTGTAAACTGTGAACTGTGAACTGTGATCTGTGAACTGTGAACTGCGAACTGTGAAGTGTGAAATGAAGACTGTGAACTGTGAACTGTGGACTGTGAACTGTGAACTGTGAACTGTGAACTGTGAACTATGACCAGTGAACAGTGAACTGCGGTCTGTGAACTGTGAACTGTGAACTGTGAAGTATGAAATGAAGACAGTGAACTGTGAAATGTGAACTGTGAAATGTGAACTGTGACCTGCGAACTGGGAACTGTGAACTGTGAACTGCGAACTGTGAACTGTGAATTGTGAACAGTGAACTGTGGACTGTGAACTGTGAACTGTGAACTGTGAAGTGTGAACTGTCAACTGTGAACTGTCAACTGTGAACTGAGAACTGTAAACTGAGAACTGTAAACTGTGAACAGTGAACTGTGAACTGTGAAGTGTGAACTGTGAAGTGTGAACTGTGAAGTGTGAACTGTGAACTGTGAACTGTGAACTGTGAACTGTGAACTGTGAACTGTGAACTGTGAACTGTGAACTGTGAACTATGATCAGTGAACAGTGAACTGCGGACTGTGAACTGTGAACTGTGAAAACTGAATTGTGAAATAAAGTCTGTGAACAGTGATCTGTGAACTGTGAACTGTGATCTGTGAACTGTGATCTGTGAACTGTGAACTGCGAACTGTGAATTGTGAAATGAAGACTGTGAACTGTGAACTGTGAACTGTGAACTGTGAACTGTGAACTGTGAAATATGATCTGTGAACTGTGAACTGTGAACTGTGAACTGTGAACAGTGAACTGCGGACTGTGAACTGTGAACTGTGAACTGTGAAAACTGAATTGTGAAATAAAGTCTGTGAACAGTGATCTGTGCACTGTGAACTGTGAAGTGTGATCTGT
Source organism: Lasioglossum villosulum (assembly GCA_963971365.1). NCBI lineage: Eukaryota > Metazoa > Arthropoda > Insecta > Hymenoptera > Halictidae > Lasioglossum > Lasioglossum villosulum. The sequence continues at coordinate 328,418 of CAXARU010000174.1, forward strand.
GAAGTGTGATCTGTGAACTGTGAACTGTGAACTGTGAACTGTGAACTGTGATCTGTGATCTGTGAACTGTGATCTGTGAACTGTGAACTGTGAACTGCGAACTGTGAATTGTGAAATGAAGACTGTGAACTGTGAACTGTGAACTGTGAACTGTGAACTGTGAACTATGATCTGTGAACAGTGAACTGTGGACTGTGAACTGTGAACTGTGAAGTGTGAACTGTGAACTGTGAACTGTGAACCGTCAACTGTGAACTGAGAACTGTAAACTGAGAACTGTAAACTGTGAACAGAGAACTGTGAACTGTGAACTGTGAACTGTGAACTGTGAACTGTGATCTGTGAACTGTGAACTGCGAACTGTGAAGTGTGAAATGAAGACTGTGAACTGTGAACTGTGATCTGTGAACTGTGAACTGCGAACTGTGAATTGTGAAATGAAGACTGTGAACTGTGAACTGTGAACTGTGAACTGTGAACTGCGAACTGTGAATTGTGAAATGAAGACTGTGAACTGTGAACTGTGCCCTGTGAAGACTGAAGTGTGAAATGAAGACTGTGATCTGTGATCTGTGAACTGTGAACTGTGAACTGAGAACTGTGAACTGTGAACTGTGAAAACTGAATTGTGAAATAAAGTCTGTGAACTGTGAACTGTGATCTGTGAACTGAGAACTGTGAACTGTGAACAGTGAGCTGTGAGCTGTGAACTGTGACCTGTGAACTGTGAACTGCGAACTGTGAAGTATGAAATGAAGACAGTGAACTGTGAAATGTGAACTGTGACCTGCGAACTGGGAACTGTGAACTGTGAACTGTGAACTGTGGACTGTGAACTGTGAACTGTGAACTGTGAACTGTGACGTGTGAACTGTGAACTGTGAACTGTCAACTGTGAACTGAGAACTGTAAACTGAGAACTGTAAACTGTGAACTGTGAACTGTGATCTGTGAACTGTGAACTGCGAACTGTGAAGTGTGAAATGAAGACTGTGAACTGTGATCTGGGGACTGTGAACTGTGATCTGTGAACTGTGATGTGTGATCAGTGAACTGTGGACTGTGAACTGTGGACTGTGAACTGTGCACTGTGAAGTGTGAAGTGTGAAATGAAGACTGTGAACTGTGAACTGTGATCTGTGAACAGTGAACTGTGGACTGTGAACTGTGAACTGTGACCTGTGAACTGTGAACTGTGACCTGTGAACTGTGAACTGCGAACTGTGAATTGTGAAATGAAGACTGTGAACTGTGAACTGTGAACTGTGAACAGTGAACAGTGAACAGTGAACTGTGAACAGTGAACTGTGAACTGTGAACTGTGAACTGTGAACTGTGAACTGTGAACAGTGAACTGTGAACAGTGAACAGTGAACTGTGAACTGTGAACTGTGAACTGTGAACTGTGAACTGTGAAGTGTGAACTGTCAACTGTGAACTGTCAACTGTGAACTGAGAACTGTAAACTGAGAACTGTAAACTGTGAACAGTGAACTGTGAACAGTGAACTGTGAACAGTGAACTGTGAACAGTGAACAGTGAACTGTGAACTGTGAACTGTGAACTGTGAACTGTGAACTGTGAACTGTGAACTGTGAACTGTGAACTGTGAACTGTGAACTGTGAACTGTGAACTGTGAACTGTGAACTGTGAACTGTGAACTGTGAACTGTGAACTGTGAACTGTGAACTGTGAACTGTGAACTGCCAACTGTGAAGTGTGAAATAAAGTCTGTGAACTGTGATCTGTGGACTGTGAACTGTGAACTGTGAAGTGTGAACTGTGATTTGTGAACAGTGAACTGTGGACTGTGAACTGTGCACTGTGAAGTGTGAAGTGTGAAATGAAGACTGTGATCTGTGAACTGTGATCTGTGAACAGTGAACTGTGGACTGTGAACTGTGAACTGTGACCTGTGAACTGTGAACTGTGACCTGTGAACTGTGAACTGTGAACTGTGAACTGTGAACTGTGAACTGCGAACTGTGAAGTATGAAATGAAGACAGTGAACTGTGAAGTATGAAATGAAGACAGTGAACTGTGAAATGTGAACTGTGACCTGCGAACTGTGAAGTATGAAATGAAGACAGTGAACTGTGAAATGTGAACTGTGACCTGCGAACTGGGAACTGTGAACTGTGAACTGTGAACTGTGGACTGTGAACTGTGAACTGTGAACTGTGACGTGTGAACTGTGAACTGTGAACTGTCAACTGTGAACTGTGAACAGTGAACTGTGAACAGTGAACAGTGAACTGTGAACTGTGAACTGTGAACTGTGAACTGTGAACTGTGAACTGTGAACTGTGAACTGTGAACTGTGAACTGTGAACTGTGAACTGTGAACTGTGAACTGTGAACTGTGAACTGTGAACTGTGAACTGTGAACTGTGAACTGTGAACTGTGAACTGTGAACTGTGAACTGTGAACTGCCAACTGTGAAGTGTGAAATAAAGTCTGTGAACTGTGATCTGTGGACTGTGAACTGTGAACTGTGAAGTGTGAACTGTGATTTGTGAACAGTGAACTGTGGACTGTGAACTGTGCACTGTGAAGTGTGAAGTGTGAAATGAAGACTGTGATCTGTGAACTGTGATCTGTGAACAGTGAACTGTGGACTGTGAACTGTGAACTGTGACCTGTGAACTGTGAACTGTGACCTGTGAACTGTGAACTGTGAACTGTGAACTGTGAACTGTGAACTGCGAACTGTGAAGTATGAAATGAAGACAGTGAACTGTGAAGTATGAAATGAAGACAGTGAACTGTGAAATGTGAACTGTGACCTGCGAACTGTGAAGTATGAAATGAAGACAGTGAACTGTGAAATGTGAACTGTGACCTGCGAACTGGGAACTGTGAACTGTGAACTGTGAACTGTGGACTGTGAACTGTGAACTGTGAACTGTGACGTGTGAACTGTGAACTGTGAACTGTCAACTGTGAACTGAGAACTGTAAACTGAGAACTGTAAACTGTGAACTGTGAACTGTGATCTGTGAACTGTGAACTGCGAACTGTGAAGTGTGAAATGAAGACTGTGAACTGTGATCTGGGGACTGTGAACTGTGATCTGTGAACTGAGAACTGTGAACTGTGAACAGTGAGCTGTGAGCTGTGAACTGTGACCTGTGAACTGTGAACTGCGAACTGTGAAGTATGAAATGAAGACAGTGAACTGTGAAATGTGAACTGTGACCTGCGAACTGGGAACTGTGAACTGTGAACTGTGAACTGTGGACTGTGAACTGTGAACTGTGAACTGTGACGTGTGAACTGTGAACTGTGAACTGTCAACTGTGAACTGAGAACTGTAAACTGAGAACTGTAAACTGTGAACTGTGAACTGTGATCTGTGAACTGTGAACTGCGAACTGTGAAGTGTGAAATGAAGACTGTGAACTGTGATCTGGGGACTGTGAACTGTGATCTGTGAACTGTGATGTGTGATCAGTGAACTGTGGACTGTGAACTGTGGACTGTGAACTGTGCACTGTGAAGTGTGAAGTGTGAAATGAAGACTGTGAACTGTGAACTGTGATCTGTGAACAGTGAACTGTGGACTGTGAACTGTGAACTGTGACCTGTGAACTGTGAACTGTGACCTGTGAACTGTGAACTGCGAACTGTGAATTGTGAAATGAAGACTGTGAACTGTGAACTGTGAACTGTGAACAGTGAACAGTGAACTGTGAACTGTGAACTGTGAACTGTGAACTGTGAACTGTGAACTGTGAACTGTGAACAGTGAACAGTGAACTGTGAACTGCGAACTGTGAAGTGTGAAATGAAGACTGTGAACTGTGAACTGTGATCTGTGAACTGTGAACTGCGAACTGTGAATTGTGAAATGAAGACTGTGAACTGTGAACTGTGAACTGTGAACTGTGAACTGCGAACTGTGAATTGTGAAATGAAGACTGTGAACTGTGAACTGTGCCCTGTGAAGACTGAAGTGTGAAATGAAGACTGTGAACTGTGATCTGTGAACTGTGAACTGTGAACTGAGAACTGTGAACTGTGAACTGTGAAAACTGAATTGTGAAATAAAGTCTGTGAACTGTGAACTGTGATCTGTGAACTGAAAACTGTGAACTGTGAACAGTGAGCTGTGAGCTGTGAACTGTGACCTGTGAACTGTGAACTGCGAACTGTGAAGTATGAAATGAAGACAGTGAACTGTGAAATGTGAACTGTGACCTGCGAACTGGGAACTGTGAACTGTGAACTGTGAACTGTGGACTGTGAACTGTGAACTGTGAACTGTGACGTGTGAACTGTGAACTGTGAACTGTGATCTGTGAACTGAGAACTGTGAACTGTGAACAGTGAGCTGTGAGCTGTGAACTGTGACCTGTGAACTGTGAACTGCGAACTGTGAAGTATGAAATGAAGACAGTGAACTGTGAAATGTGAACTGTGACCTGCGAACTGGGAACTGTGAACTGTGAACTGTGAACTGTGGACTGTGAACTGTGAACTGTGAACTGTGACGTGTGAACTGTGAACTGTGAACTGTCAACTGTGAACTGAGAACTGTAAACTGAGAACTGTAAACTGTGAACTGTGAACTGTGATCTGTGAACTGTGAACTGCGAACTGTGAAGTGTGAAATGAAGACTGTGAACTGTGATCTGGGGACTGTGAACTGTGATCTGTGAACTGTGATGTGTGATCAGTGAACTGTGGACTGTGAACTGTGGACTGTGAACTGTGCACTGTGAAGTGTGAAGTGTGAAATGAAGACTGTGAACTGTGAACTGTGATCTGTGAACAGTGAACTGTGGACTGTGAACTGTGAACTGTGACCTGTGAACTGTGAACTGTGACCTGTGAACTGTGAACTGCGAACTGTGAATTGTGAAATGAAGACTGTGAACTGTGAACTGTGAACTGTGAACAGTGAACAGTGAACAGTGAACTGTGAACAGTGAACTGTGAACTGTGAACTGTGAACTGTGAACTGTGAACTGTGAACAGTGAACTGTGAACAGTGAACAGTGAACTGTGAACTGTGAACTGTGAACTGTGAACTGTGAACTGTGAAGTGTGAACTGTCAACTGTGAACTGTCAACTGTGAACTGAGAACTGTAAACTGAGAACTGTAAACTGTGAACAGTGAACTGTGAACAGTGAACTGTGAACAGTGAACTGTGAACAGTGAACAGTGAACTGTGAACTGTGAACTGTGAACTGTGAACTGTGAACTGTGAACTGTGAACTGTGAACTGTGAACTGTGAACTGTGAACTGTGAACTGTGAACTGTGAACTGTGAACTGTGAACTGTGAACTGTGAACTGTGAACTGTGAACTGTGAACTGTGAACTGTGAACTGTGAACTGTGAACTGCCAACTGTGAAGTGTGAAATAAAGTCTGTGAACTGTGATCTGTGGACTGTGAACTGTGAACTGTGAAGTGTGAACTGTGATTTGTGAACAGTGAACTGTGGACTGTGAACTGTGCACTGTGAAGTGTGAAGTGTGAAATGAAGACTGTGATCTGTGAACTGTGATCTGTGAACAGTGAACTGTGGACTGTGAACTGTGAACTGTGACCTGTGAACTGTGAACTGTGACCTGTGAACTGTGAACTGTGAACTGTGAACTGTGAACTGTGAACTGCGAACTGTGAAGTATGAAATGAAGACAGTGAACTGTGAAGTATGAAATGAAGACAGTGAACTGTGAAATGTGAACTGTGACCTGCGAACTGTGAAGTATGAAATGAAGACAGTGAACTGTGAAATGTGAACTGTGACCTGCGAACTGGGAACTGTGAACTGTGAACTGTGAACTGTGGACTGTGAACTGTGAACTGTGAACTGTGACGTGTGAACTGTGAACTGTGAACTGTCAACTGTGAACTGTGAACAGTGAACTGTGAACAGTGAACAGTGAACTGTGAACTGTGAACTGTGAACTGTGAACTGTGAACTGTGAACTGTGAACTGTGAACTGTGAACTGTGAACTGTGAACTGTGAACTGTGAACTGTGAACTGTGAACTGTGAACTGTGAACTGTGAACTGTGAACTGTGAACTGTGAACTGTGAACTGTGAACTGTGAACTGTGAACTGCCAACTGTGAAGTGTGAAATAAAGTCTGTGAACTGTGATCTGTGGACTGTGAACTGTGAACTGTGAACTGTGAAGTGTGAACTGTGATTTGTGAACAGTGAACTGTGGACTGTGAACTGTGCACTGTGAAGTGTGAAGTGTGAAATGAAGACTGTGATCTGTGAACTGTGATCTGTGAACAGTGAACTGTGGACTGTGAACTGTGAACTGTGACCTGTGAACTGTGAACTGTGACCTGTGAACTGTGAACTGTGAACTGTGAACTGTGAACTGTGAACTGCGAACTGTGAAGTATGAAATGAAGACAGTGAACTGTGAAGTATGAAATGAAGACAGTGAACTGTGAAATGTGAACTGTGACCTGCGAACTGTGAAGTATGAAATGAAGACAGTGAACTGTGAAATGTGAACTGTGACCTGCGAACTGGGAACTGTGAACTGTGAACTGTGAACTGTGGACTGTGAACTGTGAACTGTGAACTGTGACGTGTGAACTGTGAACTGTGAACTGTCAACTGTGAACTGAGAACTGTAAACTGAGAAGTGTAAACTGTGAACTGTGAACTGTGATCTGTGAACTGTGAACTGCGAACTGTGAAGTGTGAAATGAAGACTGTGAACTGTGATCTGGGGACTGTGAACTGTGATCTGTGAACTGAGAACTGTGAACTGTGAACAGTGAGCTGTGAGCTGTGAACTGTGACCTGTGAACTGTGAACTGCGAACTGTGAAGTATGAAATGAAGACAGTGAACTGTGAAATGTGAACTGTGACCTGCGAACTGGGAACTGTGAACTGTGAACTGTGAACTGTGGACTGTGAACTGTGAACTGTGAACTGTGACGTGTGAACTGTGAACTGTGAACTGTCAACTGTGAACTGAGAACTGTAAACTGAGAACTGTAAACTGTGAACTGTGAACTGTGATCTGTGAACTGTGAACTGCGAACTGTGAAGTGTGAAATGAAGACTGTGAACTGTGATCTGGGGACTGTGAACTGTGATCTGTGAACTGTGATGTGTGATCAGTGAACTGTGGACTGTGAACTGTGGACTGTGAACTGTGCACTGTGAAGTGTGAAGTGTGAAATGAAGACTGTGAACTGTGAACTGTGATCTGTGAACAGTGAACTGTGGACTGTGAACTGTGAACTGTGACCTGTGAACTGTGAACTGTGACCTGTGAACTGTGAACTGCGAACTGTGAATTGTGAAATGAAGACTGTGAACTGTGAACTGTGAACTGTGAACAGTGAACAGTGAACTGTGAACTGTGAACTGTGAACTGTGAACTGTGAACTGTGAACTGTGAACTGTGAACAGTGAACAGTGAACTGTGAACTGCGAACTGTGAAGTGTGAAATGAAGACTGTGAACTGTGAACTGTGATCTGTGAACTGTGAACTGCGAACTGTGAATTGTGAAATGAAGACTGTGAACTGTGAACTGTGAACTGTGAACTGTGAACTGCGAACTGTGAATTGTAAAATGAAGACTGTGAACTGTGAACTGTGCCCTGTGAAGACTGAAGTGTGAAATGAAGACTGTGAACTGTGATCTGTGAACTGTGAACTGTGAACTGAGAACTGTGAACTGTGAACTGTGAAAACTGAATTGTGAAATAAAGTCTGTGAACTGTGAACTGTGATCTGTGAACTGAAAACTGTGAACTGTGAACAGTGAGCTGTGAGCTGTGAACTGTGACCTGTGAACTGTGAACTGCGAACTGTGAAGTATGAAATGAAGACAGTGAACTGTGAAATGTGAACTGTGACCTGCGAACTGGGAACTGTGAACTGTGAACTGTGAACTGTGGACTGTGAACTGTGAACTGTGAACTGTGACGTGTGAACTGTGAACTGTGAACTGTGATCTGTGAACTGAGAACTGTGAACTGTGAACAGTGAGCTGTGAGCTGTGAACTGTGACCTGTGAACTGTGAACTGCGAACTGTGAAGTATGAAATGAAGACAGTGAACTGTGAAATGTGAACTGTGACCTGCGAACTGGGAACTGTGAACTGTGAACTGTGAACTGTGGACTGTGAACTGTGAACTGTGAACTGTGACGTGTGAACTGTGAACTGTGAACTGTCAACTGTGAACTGAGAACTGTAAACTGAGAACTGTAAACTGTGAACTGTGAACTGTGATCTGTGAACTGTGAACTGCGAACTGTGAAGTGTGAAATGAAGACTGTGAACTGTGATCTGGGGACTGTGAACTGTGATCTGTGAACTGTGATGTGTGATCAGTGAACTGTGGACTGTGAACTGTGGACTGTGAACTGTGAACTGTGAACTGTGAACTGTGAACTGTGAACTGCGAACTGTGAAGTATGAAATGAAGACAGTGAACTGTGAAGTATGAAATGAAGACAGTGAACTGTGAAATGTGAACTGTGACCTGCGAACTGTGAAGTATGAAATGAAGACAGTGAACTGTGAAATGTGAACTGTGACCTGCGAACTGGGAACTGTGAACTGTGAACTGTGAACTGTGGACTGTGAACTGTGAACTGTGAACTGTGACGTGTGAACTGTGAACTGTGAACTGTCAACTGTGAACTGTGAACAGTGAACTGTGAACAGTGAACAGTGAACTGTGAACTGTGAACTGTGAACTGTGAACTGTGAACTGTGAACTGTGAACTGTGAACTGTGAACTGTGAACTGTGAACTGTGAACTGTGAACTGTGAACTGTGAACTGTGAACTGTGAACTGTGAACTGTGAACTGTGAACTGTGAACTGTGAACTGTGAACTGTGAACTGTGAACTGCCAACTGTGAAGTGTGAAATAAAGTCTGTGAACTGTGATCTGTGGACTGTGAACTGTGAACTGTGAACTGTGAAGTGTGAACTGTGATTTGTGAACAGTGAACTGTGGACTGTGAACTGTGCACTGTGAAGTGTGAAGTGTGAAATGAAGACTGTGATCTGTGAACTGTGATCTGTGAACAGTGAACTGTGGACTGTGAACTGTGAACTGTGACCTGTGAACTGTGAACTGTGACCTGTGAACTGTGAACTGTGAACTGTGAACTGTGAACTGTGAACTGCGAACTGTGAAGTATGAAATGAAGACAGTGAACTGTGAAGTATGAAATGAAGACAGTGAACTGTGAAATGTGAACTGTGACCTGCGAACTGTGAAGTATGAAATGAAGACAGTGAACTGTGAAATGTGAACTGTGACCTGCGAACTGGGAACTGTGAACTGTGAACTGTGAACTGTGGACTGTGAACTGTGAACTGTGAACTGTGACGTGTGAACTGTGAACTGTGAACTGTCAACTGTGAACTGAGAACTGTAAACTGAGAACTGTAAACTGTGAACTGTGAACTGTGATCTGTGAACTGTGAACTGCGAACTGTGAAGTGTGAAATGAAGACTGTGAACTGTGATCTGGGGACTGTGAACTGTGATCTGTGAACTGAGAACTGTGAACTGTGAACAGTGAGCTGTGAGCTGTGAACTGTGACCTGTGAACTGTGAACTGCGAACTGTGAAGTATGAAATGAAGACAGTGAACTGTGAAATGTGAACTGTGACCTGCGAACTGGGAACTGTGAACTGTGAACTGTGAACTGTGGACTGTGAACTGTGAACTGTGAACTGTGACGTGTGAACTGTGAACTGTGAACTGTCAACTGTGAACTGAGAACTGTAAACTGAGAACTGTAAACTGTGAACTGTGAACTGTGATCTGTGAACTGTGAACTGCGAACTGTGAAGTGTGAAATGAAGACTGTGAACTGTGATCTGGGGACTGTGAACTGTGATCTGTGAACTGTGATGTGTGATCAGTGAACTGTGGACTGTGAACTGTGGACTGTGAACTGTGCACTGTGAAGTGTGAAGTGTGAAATGAAGACTGTGAACTGTGAACTGTGATCTGTGAACAGTGAACTGTGGACTGTGAACTGTGAACTGTGACCTGTGAACTGTGAACTGTGACCTGTGAACTGTGAACTGCGAACTGTGAATTGTGAAATGAAGACTGTGAACTGTGAACTGTGAACTGTGAACAGTGAACAGTGAACTGTGAACTGTGAACTGTGAACTGTGAACTGTGAACTGTGAACTGTGAACTGTGAACAGTGAACAGTGAACTGTGAACTGCGAACTGTGAAGTGTGAAATGAAGACTGTGAACTGTGAACTGTGATCTGTGAACTGTGAACTGCGAACTGTGAATTGTGAAATGAAGACTGTGAACTGTGAACTGTGAACTGTGAACTGTGAACTGCGAACTGTGAATTGTGAAATGAAGACTGTGAACTGTGAACTGTGCCCTGTGAAGACTGAAGTGTGAAATGAAGACTGTGAACTGTGATCTGTGAACTGTGAACTGTGAACTGAGAACTGTGAACTGTGAACTGTGAAAACTGAATTGTGAAATAAAGTCTGTGAACTGTGAACTGTGATCTGTGAACTGAAAACTGTGAACTGTGAACAGTGAGCTGTGAGCTGTGAACTGTGACCTGTGAACTGTGAACTGCGAACTGTGAAGTATGAAATGAAGACAGTGAACTGTGAAATGTGAACTGTGACCTGCGAACTGGGAACTGTGAACTGTGAACTGTGAACTGTGGACTGTGAACTGTGAACTGTGAACTGTGACGTGTGAACTGTGAACTGTGAACTGTGATCTGTGAACTGAGAACTGTGAACTGTGAACAGTGAGCTGTGAGCTGTGAACTGTGACCTGTGAACTGTGAACTGCGAACTGTGAAGTATGAAATGAAGACAGTGAACTGTGAAATGTGAACTGTGACCTGCGAACTGGGAACTGTGAACTGTGAACTGTGAACTGTGGACTGTGAACTGTGAACTGTGAACTGTGACGTGTGAACTGTGAACTGTGAACTGTCAACTGTGAACTGAGAACTGTAAACTGAGAACTGTAAACTGTGAACTGTGAACTGTGATCTGTGAACTGTGAACTGCGAACTGTGAAGTGTGAAATGAAGACTGTGAACTGTGATCTGGGGACTGTGAACTGTGATCTGTGAACTGTGATGTGTGATCAGTGAACTGTGGACTGTGAACTGTGGACTGTGAACTGTGCACTGTGAAGTGTGAAGTGTGAAATGAAGACTGTGAACTGTGAACTGTGATCTGTGAACAGTGAACTGTGGACTGTGAACTGTGAACTGTGACCTGTGAACTGTGAACTGTGACCTGTGAACTGTGAACTGCGAACTGTGAATTGTGAAATGAAGACTGTGAACTGTGAACTGTGAACTGTGAACAGTGAACAGTGAACAGTGAACTGTGAACTGTGAACTGTGAACTGTGAACTGTGAACTGTGAACTGTGAACTGTGAACAGTGAACAGTGAACTGTGAACTGTGAACTGTGAACTGTGAACTGTGAACTGTGAACTGTGAACTGTGAACTGTGAACTGTGAACTGTGAACTGTGAACTGTGAACTGTGAACTGTGAACTGTGAACTGTGAACTGTGAACTGTGAACTGTGAACTGTGAACTGTGAACTGTGAACTGTGAACAGTGAACTGTGAACAGTGAACTGTGAACAGTGAACAGTGAACTGTGAACTGTGAACTGTGAACTGTGAACTGTGAACTGTGAACTGTGAACTGTGAACTGTGAACTGTGAACTGTGAACTGTGAACTGTGAACTGTGAACTGTGAACTGTGAACTGTGAACTGTGAACTGTGAACTGTGAACTGTGAACTGTGAACTGTGAACTGTGAACTGTGAACTGTGAACTGTGAACTGTGAACTGTGAACTGTGAACTGTGAACTGCCAACTGTGAAGTGTGAAATAAAGTCTGTGAACTGTGATCTGTGGACTGTGAACTGTGAACTGTGAAGTGTGAACTGTGATTTGTGAACAGTGAACTGTGGACTGTGAACTGTGCACTGTGAAGTGTGAAGTGTGAAATGAAGACTGTGATCTGTGAACTGTGATCTGTGAACAGTGAACTGTGGACTGTGAACTGTGAACTGTGACCTGTGAACTGTGAACTGTGACCTGTGAACTGTGAACTGTGAACTGTGAACTGTGAACTGCGAACTGTGAAGTATGAAATGAAGACAGTGAACTGTGAAGTATGAAATGAAGACAGTGAACTGTGAAATGTGAACTGTGACCTGCGAACTGTGAAGTATGAAATGAAGACAGTGAACTGTGAAATGTGAACTGTGACCTGCGAACTGGGAACTGTGAACTGTGAACTGTGAACTGTGAACTGTGAACTGTGACGTGTCAACTGTGAACTGTGAACTGTCAACTGTGAACTGAGAACTGTAAACTGAGAACTGTAAACTGTGAACTGTGAACTGTGATCTGTGAACTGTGAACTGCGAACTGTGAAGTGTGAAATGAAGACTGTGAACTGTGATCTGGGGACTGTGAACTGTGATCTGTGAACTGAGAACTGTGAACTGTGAACAGTGAGCTGTGAGCTGTGAACTGTGACCTGTGAACTGTGAACTGCGAACTGTGAAGTATGAAATGAAGACAGTGAACTGTGAAATGTGAACTGTGACCTGCGAACTGGGAACTGTGAACTGTGAACTGTGAACTGTGGACTGTGAACTGTGAACTGTGAACTGTGACGTGTGAACTGTGAACTGTGAACTGTCAACTGTGAACTGAGAACTGTAAACTGAGAACTGTAAACTGTGAACTGTGAACTGTGATCTGTGAACTGTGAACTGCGAACTGTGAAGTGTGAAATGAAGACTGTGAACTGTGATCTGGGGACTGTGAACTGTGATCTGTGAACTGTGATGTGTGATCAGTGAACTGTGGACTGTGAACTGTGGACTGTGAACTGTGCACTGTGAAGTGTGAAGTGTGAAATGAAGACTGTGAACTGTGAACTGTGATCTGTGAACAGTGAACTGTGGACTGTGAACTGTGAACTGTGACCTGTGAACTGTGAACTGTGACCTGTGAACTGTGAACTGCGAACTGTGAATTGTGAAATGAAGACTGTGAACTGTGAACTGTGAACTGTGAACAGTGAACAGTGAACTGTGAACTGTGAACTGTGAACTGTGAACTGTGAACTGTGAACTGTGAACTGTGAACAGTGAACAGTGAACTGTGAACTGCGAACTGTGAAGTGTGAAATGAAGACTGTGAACTGTGAACTGTGATCTGTGAACTGTGAACTGCGAACTGTGAATTGTGAAATGAAGACTGTGAACTGTGAACTGTGAACTGTGAACTGTGAACTGCGAACTGTGAATTGTGAAATGAAGACTGTGAACTGTGAACTGTGCCCTGTGAAGACTGAAGTGTGAAATGAAGACTGTGAACTGTGATCTGTGAACTGTGAACTGTGAACTGTGAACTGAGAACTGTGAACTGTGAACTGTGAAAACTGAATTGTGAAATAAAGTCTGTGAACTGTGAACTGTGATCTGTGAACTGAGAACTGTGAACTGTGACCTGCGATCTGGGAACTGTGAACTGTGAACTGTGAACTGTGGACTGTGAACTGTGAACTGTGAACTGTGAACTGTGACGTGTGAACTGTGAACTGTGAACTGTCAACTGTGAACTGAGAACTGTATACTGAGAACTGTAAACTGTGAACTGTGAACTGTGATCTGTGAACTGTGAACTGCGAACTGTGAAGTGTGAAATGAAGACTGTGAACTGTGAACTGTGAACTGTGAACTGTGAACTGTGAACTGTGAACTGTGAACTGTGAACTATGACCAGTGAACAGTGAACTGCGGTCTGTGAACTGTGAACTGTGAACTGTGAAGTATGAAATGAAGACAGTGAACTGTGAAATGTGAACTGTGAAATGTGAACTGTGACCTGCGAACTGGGAACTGTGAACTGTGAACTGCGAACTGTGAACTGTGAATTGTGAACAGTGAACTGTGGACTGTGAACTGTGAACTGTGAACTGTGAAGTGTGAACTGTCAACTGTGAACTGTCAACTGTGAACTGAGAACTGTAAACTGAGAACTGTAAACTGTGAACAGTGAACTGTGAACTGTGAAGTGTGAACTGTGAAGTGTGAACTGTGAAGTGTGAACTGTGAACTGTGAACTGTGAACTGTGAACTGTGAACTGTGAACTGTGAACTGTGAACTGTGAACTGTGAACTATGATCAGTGAACAGTGAACTGCGGACTGTGAACTGTGAACTGTGAAAACTGAATTGTGAAATAAAGTCTGTGAACAGTGATCTGTGAACTGTGAACTGTGATCTGTGAACTGTGATCTGTGAACTGTGAACTGCGAACTGTGAATTGTGAAATGAAGACTGTGAACTGTGAACTGTGAACTGTGAACTGTGAACTGTGAACTGTGAAATATGATCTGTGAACTGTGAACTGTGAACTGTGAACTGTGAACAGTGAACTGCGGACTGTGAACTGTGAACTGTGAACTGTGAAAACTGAATTGTGAAATAAAGTCTGTGAACAGTGATCTGTGCACTGTGAACTGTGAAGTGTGATCTGTGAAGTGTGATCTGTGAACTGTGAACTGTGAACTGTGAACTGTGATCTGTGATCTGTGAACTGTGATCTGTGAACTGTGAACTGTGAACTGCGAACTGTGAATTGTGAAATGAAGACTGTGAACTGTGAACTGTGAACTGTGAACTGTGAACTGTGAACTATGATCTGTGAACAGTGAACTGTGGACTGTGAACTGTGAACTGTGAAGTGTGAACTGTGAACTGTGAACTGTGAACCGTCAACTGTGAACTGAGAACTGTAAACTGAGAACTGTAAACTGTGAACAGAGAACTGTGAACTGTGAACTGTGAACTGTGAACTGTGAACTGTGAACTGTGATCTGTGAACTGTGAACTGCGAACTGTGAAGTGTGAAATGAAGACTGTGAACTGTGAACTGTGATCTGTGAACTGTGAACTGCGAACTGTGAATTGTGAAATGAAGACTGTGAACTGTGAACTGTGAACTGTGAACTGTGAACTGCGAACTGTGAATTGTGAAATGAAGACTGTGAACTGTGAACTGTGCCCTGTGAAGACTGAAGTGTGAAATGAAGACTGTGATCTGTGATCTGTGAACTGTGAACTGTGAACTGAGAACTGTGAACTGTGAACTGTGAAAACTGAATTGTGAAATAAAGTCTGTGAACTGTGAACTGTGATCTGTGAACTGAGAACTGTGAACTGTGAACAGTGAGCTGTGAGCTGTGAACTGTGACCTGTGAACTGTGAACTGCGAACTGTGAAGTATGAAATGAAGACAGTGAACTGTGAAATGTGAACTGTGACCTGCGAACTGGGAACTGTGAACTGTGAACTGTGAACTGTGGACTGTGAACTGTGAACTGTGAACTGTGAACTGTGACGTGTGAACTGTGAACTGTGAACTGTCAACTGTGAACTGAGAACTGTAAACTGAGAACTGTAAACTGTGAACTGTGAACTGTGATCTGTGAACTGTGAACTGCGAACTGTGAAGTGTGAAATGAAGACTGTGAACTGTGATCTGGGGACTGTGAACTGTGATCTGTGAACTGTGATGTGTGATCAGTGAACTGTGGACTGTGAACTGTGGACTGTGAACTGTGCACTGTGAAGTGTGAAGTGTGAAATGAAGACTGTGAACTGTGAACTGTGATCTGTGAACAGTGAACTGTGGACTGTGAACTGTGAACTGTGACCTGTGAACTGTGAACTGTGACCTGTGAACTGTGAACTGCGAACTGTGAATTGTGAAATGAAGACTGTGAACTGTGAACTGTGAACTGTGAACAGTGAACAGTGAACAGTGAACTGTGAACAGTGAACTGTGAACTGTGAACTGTGAACTGTGAACTGTGAACTGTGAACAGTGAACTGTGAACAGTGAACAGTGAACTGTGAACTGTGAACTGTGAACTGTGAACTGTGAACTGTGAAGTGTGAACTGTCAACTGTGAACTGTCAACTGTGAACTGAGAACTGTAAACTGAGAACTGTAAACTGTGAACAGTGAACTGTGAACAGTGAACTGTGAACAGTGAACTGTGAACAGTGAACAGTGAACTGTGAACTGTGAACTGTGAACTGTGAACTGTGAACTGTGAACTGTGAACTGTGAACTGTGAACTGTGAACTGTGAACTGTGAACTGTGAACTGTGAACTGTGAACTGTGAACTGTGAACTGTGAACTGTGAACTGTGAACTGTGAACTGTGAACTGTGAACTGTGAACTGTGAACTGTGAACTGCCAACTGTGAAGTGTGAAATAAAGTCTGTGAACTGTGATCTGTGGACTGTGAACTGTGAACTGTGAAGTGTGAACTGTGATTTGTGAACAGTGAACTGTGGACTGTGAACTGTGCACTGTGAAGTGTGAAGTGTGAAATGAAGACTGTGATCTGTGAACTGTGATCTGTGAACAGTGAACTGTGGACTGTGAACTGTGAACTGTGACCTGTGAACTGTGAACTGTGACCTGTGAACTGTGAACTGTGAACTGTGAACTGTGAACTGTGAACTGCGAACTGTGAAGTATGAAATGAAGACAGTGAACTGTGAAGTATGAAATGAAGACAGTGAACTGTGAAATGTGAACTGTGACCTGCGAACTGTGAAGTATGAAATGAAGACAGTGAACTGTGAAATGTGAACTGTGACCTGCGAACTGGGAACTGTGAACTGTGAACTGTGAACTGTGGACTGTGAACTGTGAACTGTGAACTGTGACGTGTGAACTGTGAACTGTGAACTGTCAACTGTGAACTGAGAACTGTAAACTGAGAACTGTAAACTGTGAACTGTGAACTGTGATCTGTGAACTGTGAACTGCGAACTGTGAAGTGTGAAATGAAGACTGTGAACTGTGATCTGGGGACTGTGAACTGTGATCTGTGAACTGAGAACTGTGAACTGTGAACAGTGAGCTGTGAGCTGTGAACTGTGACCTGTGAACTGTGAACTGCGAACTGTGAAGTATGAAATGAAGACAGTGAACTGTGAAATGTGAACTGTGACCTGCGAACTGGGAACTGTGAACTGTGAACTGTGAACTGTGGACTGTGAACTGTGAACTGTGAACTGTGACGTGTGAACTGTGAACTGTGAACTGTCAACTGTGAACTGAGAACTGTAAACTGAGAACTGTAAACTGTGAACTGTGAACTGTGATCTGTGAACTGTGAACTGCGAACTGTGAAGTGTGAAATGAAGACTGTGAACTGTGATCTGGGGACTGTGAACTGTGATCTGTGAACTGTGATGTGTGATCAGTGAACTGTGGACTGTGAACTGTGGACTGTGAACTGTGCACTGTGAAGTGTGAAGTGTGAAATGAAGACTGTGAACTGTGAACTGTGATCTGTGAACAGTGAACTGTGGACTGTGAACTGTGAACTGTGACCTGTGAACTGTGAACTGTGACCTGTGAACTGTGAACTGCGAACTGTGAATTGTGAAATGAAGACTGTGAACTGTGAACTGTGAACTGTGAACAGTGAACAGTGAACTGTGAACTGTGAACTGTGAACTGTGAACTGTGAACTGTGAACTGTGAACTGTGAACAGTGAACAGTGAACTGTGAACTGCGAACTGTGAAGTGTGAAATGAAGACTGTGAACTGTGAACTGTGATCTGTGAACTGTGAACTGCGAACTGTGAATTGTGAAATGAAGACTGTGAACTGTGAACTGTGAACTGTGAACTGTGAACTGCGAACTGTGAATTGTGAAATGAAGACTGTGAACTGTGAACTGTGCCCTGTGAAGACTGAAGTGTGAAATGAAGACTGTGAACTGTGATCTGTGAACTGTGAACTGTGAACTGAGAACTGTGAACTGTGAACTGTGAAAACTGAATTGTGAAATAAAGTCTGTGAACTGTGAACTGTGATCTGTGAACTGAAAACTGTGAACTGTGAACAGTGAGCTGTGAGCTGTGAACTGTGACCTGTGAACTGTGAACTGCGAACTGTGAAGTATGAAATGAAGACAGTGAACTGTGAAATGTGAACTGTGACCTGCGAACTGGGAACTGTGAACTGTGAACTGTGAACTGTGGACTGTGAACTGTGAACTGTGAACTGTGACGTGTGAACTGTGAACTGTGAACTGTGATCTGTGAACTGAGAACTGTGAACTGTGAACAGTGAGCTGTGAGCTGTGAACTGTGACCTGTGAACTGTGAACTGCGAACTGTGAAGTATGAAATGAAGACAGTGAACTGTGAAATGTGAACTGTGACCTGCGAACTGGGAACTGTGAACTGTGAACTGTGAACTGTGGACTGTGAACTGTGAACTGTGAACTGTGACGTGTGAACTGTGAACTGTGAACTGTCAACTGTGAACTGAGAACTGTAAACTGAGAACTGTAAACTGTGAACTGTGAACTGTGATCTGTGAACTGTGAACTGCGAACTGTGAAGTGTGAAATGAAGACTGTGAACTGTGATCTGGGGACTGTGAACTGTGATCTGTGAACTGTGATGTCTGATCAGTGAACTGTGGACTGTGAACTGTGGACTGTGAACTGTGCACTGTGAAGTGTGAAGTGTGAAATGAAGACTGTGAACTGTGAACTGTGATCTGTGAACAGTGAACTGTGGACTGTGAACTGTGAACTGTGACCTGTGAACTGTGAACTGTGACCTGTGAACTGTGAACTGCGAACTGTGAATTGTGAAATGAAGACTGTGAACTGTGAACTGTGAACTGTGAACAGTGAACAGTGAACAGTGAACTGTGAACTGTGAACTGTGAACTGTGAACTGTGAACTGTGAACTGTGAACTGTGAACTGTGAACAGTGAACAGTGAACTGTGAACTGTGAACTGTGAACTGTGAACTGTGAACTGTGAACTGTGAACTGTGAACTGTGAACTGTGAACTGTGAACTGTGAACTGTGAACTGTGAACTGTGAACTGTGAACTGTGAACTGTGAACTGTGAACTGTGAACTGTGAACTGTGAACTGTGAACAGTGAACTGTGAACAGTGAACTGTGAACAGTGAACAGTGAACTGTGAACTGTGAACTGTGAACTGTGAACTGTGAACTGTGAACTGTGAACTGTGAACTGTGAACTGTGAACTGTGAACTGTGAACTGTGAACTGTGAACTGTGAACTGTGAACTGTGAACTGTGAACTGTGAACTGTGAACTGTGAACTGTGAACTGTGAACTGTGAACTGTGAACTGTGAACTGTGAACTGTGAACTGTGAACTGTGAACTGCCAACTGTGAAGTGTGAAATAAAGTCTGTGAACTGTGATCTGTGGACTGTGAACTGTGAACTGTGAAGTGTGAACTGTGATTTGTGAACAGTGAACTGTGGACTGTGAACTGTGCACTGTGAAGTGTGAAGTGTGAAATGAAGACTGTGATCTGTGAACTGTGATCTGTGAACAGTGAACTGTGGACTGTGAACTGTGAACTGTGACCTGTGAACTGTGAACTGTGACCTGTGAACTGTGAACTGTGAACTGTGAACTGTGAACTGCGAACTGTGAAGTATGAAATGAAGACAGTGAACTGTGAAGTATGAAATGAAGACAGTGAACTGTGAAATGTGAACTGTGACCTGCGAACTGTGAAGTATGAAATGAAGACAGTGAACTGTGAAATGTGAACTGTGACCTGCGAACTGGGAACTGTGAACTGTGAACTGTGAACTGTGAACTGTGAACTGTGACGTGTCAACTGTGAACTGTGAACTGTCAACTGTGAACTGAGAACTGTAAACTGAGAACTGTAAACTGTGAACTGTGAACTGTGATCTGTGAACTGTGAACTGCGAACTGTGAAGTGTGAAATGAAGACTGTGAACTGTGATCTGGGGACTGTGAACTGTGATCTGTGAACTGAGAACTGTGAACTGTGAACAGTGAGCTGTGAGCTGTGAACTGTGACCTGTGAACTGTGAACTGCGAACTGTGAAGTATGAAATGAAGACAGTGAACTGTGAAATGTGAACTGTGACCTGCGAACTGGGAACTGTGAACTGTGAACTGTGAACTGTGGACTGTGAACTGTGAACTGTGAACTGTGACGTGTGAACTGTGAACTGTGAACTGTCAACTGTGAACTGAGAACTGTAAACTGAGAACTGTAAACTGTGAACTGTGAACTGTGATCTGTGAACTGTGAACTGCGAACTGTGAAGTGTGAAATGAAGACTGTGAACTGTGATCTGGGGACTGTGAACTGTGATCTGTGAACTGTGATGTGTGATCAGTGAACTGTGGACTGTGAACTGTGGACTGTGAACTGTGCACTGTGAAGTGTGAAGTGTGAAATGAAGACTGTGAACTGTGAACTGTGATCTGTGAACAGTGAACTGTGGACTGTGAACTGTGAACTGTGACCTGTGAACTGTGAACTGTGACCTGTGAACTGTGAACTGCGAACTGTGAATTGTGAAATGAAGACTGTGAACTGTGAACTGTGAACTGTGAACAGTGAACAGTGAACTGTGAACTGTGAACTGTGAACTGTGAACTGTGAACTGTGAACTGTGAACTGTGAACAGTGAACAGTGAACTGTGAACTGCGAACTGTGAAGTGTGAAATGAAGACTGTGAACTGTGAACTGTGATCTGTGAACTGTGAACTGCGAACTGTGAATTGTGAAATGAAGACTGTGAACTGTGAACTGTGAACTGTGAACTGTGAACTGCGAACTGTGAATTGTGAAATGAAGACTGTGAACTGTGAACTGTGCCCTGTGAAGACTGAAGTGTGAAATGAAGACTGTGAACTGTGATCTGTGAACTGTGAACTGTGAACTGAGAACTGTGAACTGTGAACTGTGAAAACTGAATTGTGAAATAAAGTCTGTGAACTGTGAACTGTGATCTGTGAACTGAGAACTGTGAACTGTGAACAGTGAGCTGTGAGCTGTGAACTGTGACCTGTGAACTGTGAACTGCGAACTGTGAAGTATGAAATGAAGACAGTGAACTGTGAAATGTGAACTGTGACCTGCGAACTGGGAACTGTGAACTGTGAACTGTGAACTGTGGACTGTGAACTGTGAACTGTGAACTGTGACGTGTGAACTGTGAACTGTGAACTGTCAACTGTGAACTGAGAACTGTAAACTGAGAACTGTAAACTGTGAACTGTGAACTGTGATCTGTGAACTGTGAACTGCGAACTGTGAAGTGTGAAATGAAGACTGTGAACTGTGATCTGGGGACTGTGAACTGTGATCTGTGAACTGTGATGTGTGATCAGTGAACTGTGGACTGTGAACTGTGGACTGTGAACTGTGCACTGTGAAGTGTGAAGTGTGAAATGAAGACTGTGAACTGTGAACTGTGATCTGTGAACAGTGAACTGTGGACTGTGAACTGTGAACTGTGACCTGTGAACTGTGAACTGTGAACTGCGAACTGTGAATTGTGAAATGAAGACTGTGAACTGTGAACTGTGAACTGTGAACAGTGAACAGTGAACTGTGAACAGTGAACTGTGAACTGTGAACTGTGAACTGTGAACTGTGAACTGTGAACTGTGAACAGTGAACAGTGAACTGTGAACTGTGAACTGTGAACTGTGAACTGTGAACTGTGAACTGTGAAGTGTGAACTGTCAACTGTGAACTGTCAACTGTGAACTGAGAACTGTAAACTGAGAACTGTAAACTGTGAACAGTGAACTGTGAACAGTGAACTGTGAACAGTGAACTGTGAACAGTGAACAGTGAACAGTGAACAGTGAACTGTGAACTGTGAACTGTGAACTGTGAACTGTGAACTGTGAACTGTGAACTGTGAACTGTGAACTGTGAACTGTGAACTGTGAACTGTGAACTGTGAACTGTGAACTGTGAACTGTGAACTGTGAACTGTGAACTGTGAACTGTGAACTGTGAACTGTGAACTGTGAACTGCCAACTGTGAAGTGTGAAATAAAGTCTGTGAACTGTGATCTGTGGACTGTGAACTGTGAACTGTGAAGTGTGAACTGTGATTTGTGAACAGTGAACTGTGGACTGTGAACTGTGCACTGTGAAGTGTGAAGTGTGAAATGAAGACTGTGATCTGTGAACTGTGATCTGTGAACAGTGAACTGTGGACTGTGAACTGTGAACTGTGACCTGTGAACTGTGAACTGTGACCTGTGAACTGTGAACTGTGAACTGTGAACTGTGAACTGTGAACTGCGAACTGTGAAGTATGAAATGAAGACAGTGAACTGTGAAGTATGAAATGAAGACAGTGAACTGTGAAATGTGAACTGTGACCTGCGAACTGTGAAGTATGAAATGAAGACAGTGAACTGTGAAATGTGAACTGTGACCTGCGAACTGGGAACTGTGAACTGTGAACTGTGAACTGTGGACTGTGAACTGTGAACTGTGAACTGTGACGTGTGAACTGTGAACTGTGAACTGTCAACTGTGAACTGAGAACTGTAAACTGAGAACTGTAAACTGTGAACTGTGAACTGTGATCTGTGAACTGTGAACTGCGAACTGTGAAGTGTGAAATGAAGACTGTGAACTGTGATCTGGGGACTGTGAACTGTGATCTGTGAACTGAGAACTGTGAACTGTGAACAGTGAGCTGTGAGCTGTGAACTGTGACCTGTGAACTGTGAACTGCGAACTGTGAAGTATGAAATGAAGACAGTGAACTGTGAAATGTGAACTGTGACCTGCGAACTGGGAACTGTGAACTGTGAACTGTGAACTGTGGACTGTGAACTGTGAACTGTGAACTGTGACGTGTGAACTGTGAACTGTGAACTGTCAACTGTGAACTGAGAACTGTAAACTGAGAACTGTAAACTGTGAACTGTGAACTGTGATCTGTGAACTGTGAACTGCGAACTGTGAAGTGTGAAATGAAGACTGTGAACTGTGATCTGGGGACTGTGAACTGTGATCTGTGAACTGTGATGTGTGATCAGTGAACTGTGGACTGTGAACTGTGGACTGTGAACTGTGCACTGTGAAGTGTGAAGTGTGAAATGAAGACTGTGAACTGTGAACTGTGATCTGTGAACAGTGAACTGTGGACTGTGAACTGTGAACTGTGACCTGTGAACTGTGAACTGTGACCTGTGAACTGTGAACTGCGAACTGTGAATTGTGAAATGAAGACTGTGAACTGTGAACTGTGAACTGTGAACAGTGAACAGTGAACTGTGAACTGTGAACTGTGAACTGTGAACTGTGAACTGTGAACTGTGAACTGTGAACTGTGAACAGTGAACAGTGAACTGTGAACTGTGAACTGTGAACTGTGAACTGTGAACTGTGAAGTGTGAACTGTCAACTGTGAACTGTCAACTGTGAACTGAGAACTGTAAACTGAGAACTGTAAACTGTGAACAGTGAACTGTGAACAGTGAACTGTGAACAGTGAACTGTGAACAGTGAACTGTGAACAGTGAACTGTGAACAGTGAACAGTGAACTGTGAACTGTGAACTGTGAACTGTGAACTGTGAACTGTGAACTGTGAACTGTGAACTGTGAACTGTGAACTGTGAACTGTGAACTGTGAACTGTGAACTGTGAACTGTGAACTGTGAACTGTGAACTGTGAACTGTGAACTGTGAACTGTGAACTGTGAACTGTGAACTGTGAACTGTGAACTGTGAACTGTGAACTGTGAACTGTGAACTGTGAACTGTGAACTGTGAACTGTGAACTGTGAACTGTGAACTGTGAACTGTGAACTGTGAACTGTGAACTGTGAACTGTGAACTGTGAACTGCCAACTGTGAAGTGTGAAATAAAGTCTGTGAACTGTGATCTGTGGACTGTGAACTGTGAACTGTGAAGTGTGAACTGTGATTTGTGAACAGTGAGCTGTGGACTGTGAACTGTGCACTGTGAAGTGTGAAGTGTGAAATGAAGACTGTGAACTGTGAACTGTGATCTGTGAACAGTGAACTGTGGACTGTGAACTGTGAACTGTGACCTGTGAACTGTGAACTGTGACCTGTGAACTGTGAACTGCGAACTGTGAATTGTGAAATGAAGACTGTGAACTGTGAACTGTGAACTGTGAACAGTGAACAGTGAACTGTGAACTGTGAACTGTGAACTGTGAACTGTGAACTGTGAACTGTGAACAGTGAACAGTGAACTGTGAACTGTGAACTGTGAACTGTGAACTGTGAACTGTGAAGTGTGAACTGTCAACTGTGAACTGTCAACTGTGAACTGAGAACTGTAAACTGAGAACTGTAAACTGTGAACAGTGAACTGTGAACAGTGAACTGTGAACAGTGAACTGTGAACAGTGAACTGTGAACAGTGAACTGTGAACAGTGAACAGTGAACTGTGAACTGTGAACTGTGAACTGTGAACTGTGAACTGTGAACTGTGAACTGTGAACTGTGAACTGTGAACTGTGAACTGTGAACTGTGAACTGTGAACTGTGAACTGTGAACTGTGAACTGTGAACTGTGAACTGTGAACTGTGAACTGTGAACTGTGAACTGTGAACTGTGAACTGTGAACTGTGAACTGTGAACTGTGAACTGTGAACTGTGAACTGTGAACTGTGAACTGTGAACTGTGAACTGTGAACTGTGAACTGTGAACTGTGAACTGTGAACTGTGAACTGTGAACTGTGAACTGTGAACTGTGAACTGTGAACTGTGAACTGTGAACTGCCAACTGTGAAGTGTGAAATAAAGTCTGTGAACTGTGATCTGTGGACTGTGAACTGTGAACTGTGAAGTGTGAACTGTGATTTGTGAACAGTGAGCTGTGGACTGTGAACTGTGCACTGTGAAGTGTGAAGTGTGAAATGAAGACTGTGATCTGTGAACTGTGATCTGTGAACAGTGAACTGTGGACTGTGAACTGTGAACTGTGACCTGTGAACTGTGAACTGTGACCTGTGAACTGTGAACTGTGAACTGTGAACTGCGAACTGTGAACTGAGAACTGTATACTGAGAACTGTAAACTGTGAACTGTGAACTGTGATCTGTGAACTGTGAACTGCGAACTGTGAAGTGTGAAATGAAGACTGTGAACTGTGATCTGTGGACTGTGAACTGTGAACTGTGAACTGTGATGTGTGATCAGTGAACTGTGGACTGTGAACTGTGGACTGTGAACTGTGAACTGTGAACTGTGAAGTGTGAACTGTGAACTGTGACCTGTGAACTGTGAAGTGTGACCTGTGAACTGTGAACTGCGAACTATGAATTGTGAAATGAAGACTGTGAACTGTGAACTGTGAACTGTGAACAGTGAACAGTGAACTGTGAACTATGAACTGTGAACTGTGAATTGTGAACAGTGAACTGTGGACTGTGAACTGTGAAGTGTGAACTGTCAACTGTGAACTGTCAACTGTGAACTGAGAACTGTAAACTGAGAACTGTAAACTGTGAACAGTGAACTGTGAACTGTGAACTGTGAACTGCGAACTGTGAAGTATGAAATGAAGACAGTGAACTGTGAAATGTGAACTGTGACCTGCGAACTGGGAACTGTGAACTGTGAACTGTGAACTGTGAACTGTGAACTGTGAACTGTGAACTGTGAACTGTGAACTGTGAACTGTGAACTGTGAACTGTGAACTGTGAACTGTGAACTGTGAACTGTGAACTGTGAACTGTGAACTGTGAACTGTGAACTGTGAACTATGATCAGTGAAGAGTGAACTGCGGACTGTGAACTGTGAACTGTGAAAACTGAATTGTGAAATAAAGTCTGTGAACAGTGATCTGTGAACTGTGAACTGTGAAGTGTGATCTGTGAAGTGTGATCTGTGAACTGTGAACTGTGAACTGTGAACTGTGAACTGTGATCTGTGAACTGTGATCTGTGAACTGTGAACTGCGAACTGTGAATTGTGAAATGAAGACTGTGAACTGTGAACTGTGAACTGTGAACTGTGAACTATGATCTGTGAACTGTGAACTGTGAACTGTGAACTGTGAACTGTGAACTGTGAACTGTGAACTATGATCAGTGAACAGTGAACTGCGGACTGTGAACTGTGAACTGTGAAAACTGAATTGTGGAATAAAGTCTGTGAACAGTGATCTGTGAACTGTGAACTGTGAAGTGTGATCTGTGAAGTGTGATCTGTGAACTGTGAACTGTGAACTGTGAACTGTGATCTGTGAACTGTGATCTGTGAACTGTGAACTGTGATCTGTGAACTGTGAACTGCGAACTGTGAATTGTGAAATGAAGACTGTGAACTGTGAACTGTGAACTGTGAACTGTGAACTGTGAACTATGATCTGTGAATTGTGAAATGAAGACTGTGAACTGTGAACTGTGAACTGTGAACTGTGAACTGCGAACTGTGAATTGTGAAATGAAGACTGTGAACTGTGAACTGTGAACTGAGAACTGTGAACTGTGAACTGTGAAAACTGAATTGTGAAATAAAGTCTGTGAACTGTGAACTGTGATCTGTGAACTGAGAACTGTGAACTGTGAACAGTGAGCTGTGAGCTGTGAACTGTGACCTGTGAACTGTGAACTGCGAACTGTGAAGTATGAAATGAAGACAGTGAACTGTGAAATGTGAACTGTGACCTGCGAACTGGGAACTGTGAACTGTGAACTGTGAACTGTGGACTGTGAACTGTGAACTGTGAACTGTGACGTGTGAACTGTGAACTGTGAACTGTCAACTGTGAACTGAGAACTGTAAACTGAGAACTGTAAACTGTGAACTGTGAACTGTGATCTGTGAACTGTGAACTGCGAACTGTGAAGTGTGAAATGAAGACTGTGAACTGTGATCTGGGGACTGTGAACTGTGATCTGTGAACTGTGATGTGTGATCAGTGAACTGTGGACTGTGAACTGTGGACTGTGAACTGTGCACTGTGAAGTGTGAAGTGTGAAATGAAGACTGTGAACTGTGAACTGTGATCTGTGAACAGTGAACTGTGGACTGTGAACTGTGAACTGTGACCTGTGAACTGTGAACTGTGACCTGTGAACTGTGAACTGCGAACTGTGAATTGTGAAATGAAGACTGTGAACTGTGAACTGTGAACTGTGAACAGTGAACAGTGAACTGTGAACTGTGAACTGTGAACTGTGAACTGTGAACTGTGAACTGTGAACTGTGAACTGTGAACTGTGAACTGTGAACTGTGAACTGTGAACAGTGAACAGTGAACTGTGAACTGTGAACTGTGAACTGTGAACTGTGAACTGTGAACTGTGAACTGTGAAGTGTGAACTGTCAACTGTGAACTGTGAACTGAGAACTGTAAACTGAGAACTGTAAACTGTGAACAGTGAACTGTGAACAGTGAACTGTGAACAGTGAACTGTGAACAGTGAACAGTGAACTGTGAACTGTGAACTGTGAACTGTGAACTGTGAACTGTGAACTGTGAACTGTGAACTGTGAACTGTGAACTGTGAACTGTGAACTGTGAACTGTGAACTGTGAACTGTGAACTGTGAACTGTGAACTGTGAACTGTGAACTGTGAACTGTAAACTGTGAACTGTGAACTGTGAACTGCCAACTGTGAAGTGTGAAATAAAGTCTGTGAACTGTGATCTGTGGACTGTGAACTGTGAACTGTGAAGTGTGAACTGTGATTTGTGAACAGTGAACTGTGGACTGTGAACTGTGCACTGTGAAGTGTGAAGTGTGAAATGAAGACTGTGATCTGTGAACTGTGATCTGTGAACAGTGAACTGTGGACTGTGAACTGTGAACTGTGACCTGTGAACTGTGAACTGTGACCTGTGAACTGTGAACTGTGAACTGTGAACTGTGAACTGCGAACTGTGAAGTATGAAATGAAGACAGTGAACTGTGAAGTATGAAATGAAGACAGTGAACTGTGAAATGTGAACTGTGACCTGCGAACTGGGAACTGTGAACTGTGAACTGTGATCTGTGAACAGTGAAGTGTGAACTGTGAACTGTGAACTGTGAACTGTGAACTGTGAACTGTGAACTGTGAACTGTGAACTGCCAACTGTGAAGTGTGAAATAAAGTCTGTGAACTGTGATCTGTGGACTGTGAACTGTGAACTGTGAAGTCTGAACTGTGATTTTTGAACTGCGAACTGTGAAGTATGAAATGAAGACAGTGAACTGTGAAATGTGAACTGTGACCTGCGATCTGGGAACTGTGAACTGTGAACTGTGAACTGTGGACTGTGAACTGTGAACTGTGAACTGTGACGTGTGAACTGTGAACTGTGAACTGTCAACTGTGAACTGAGAACTGTATACTGAGAACTGTAAACTGTGAACTGTGAACTGTGATCTGTGAACTGTGAACTGCGAACTGTGAAGTGTGAAATGAAGACTGTGAACTGTGATCTGTGGACTGTGAACTGTGAACTGTGAACTGTGATGTGTGATCAGTGAACTGTGGACTGTGAACTGTGGACTGTGAACTGTGAACTGTGAACTGTGAAGTGTGAACTGTGAACTGTGACCTGTGAACTGTGAAGTGTGACCTGTGAACTGTGAACTGCGAACTATGAATTGTGAAATGAAGACTGTGAACTGTGAACTGTGAACTGTGAACAGTGAACAGTGAACTGTGAACTATGAACTGTGAACTGTGAATTGTGAACAGTGAACTGTGGACTGTGAACTGTGAAGTGTGAACTGTCAACTGTGAACTGTCAACTGTGAACTGAGAACTGTAAACTGAGAACTGTAAACTGTGAACAGTGAACTGTGAACTGTGAACTGTGAACTGCGAACTGTGAAGTATGAAATGAAGACAGTGAACTGTGAAATGTGAACTGTGACCTGCGAACTGTGAACTGTGAACTGTGAACTGTGAACTGTGAACTGTGAACTGTGAACTGTGAACTGTGAACTGTGAACTGTGAACTGTGAACTGTGAACTGTGAACTGTGAACTGTGAACTGTGAACTGTGAACTGTGAACTGTGAACTGTGAACTGTGAACTATGATCAGTGAAGAGTGAACTGCGGACTGTGAACTGTGAACTGTGAAAACTGAATTGTGAAATAAAGTCTGTGAACAGTGATCTGTGAACTGTGAACTGTGAAGTGTGATCTGTGAAGTGTGATCTGTGAACTGTGAACTGTGAACTGTGAACTGTGATCTGTGAACTGTGATCTGTGAACTGTGAACTGCGAACTGTGAATTGTGAAATGAAGACTGTGAACTGTGAACTGTGAACTGTGAACTGTGAACTGTGAACTGTGAACTATGATCTGTGAACTGTGAACTGTGAACTGTGAACTGTGAACTGTGAACTGTGAACTGTGAACTGTGAACTATGATCAGTGAACAGTGAACTGCGGACTGTGAACTGTGAACTGTGAAAACTGAATTGTGGAATAAAGTCTGTGAACAGTGATCTGTGAACTGTGAACTGTGAAGTGTGATCTGTGAAGTGTGATCTGTGAACTGTGAACTGTGAACTGTGAACTGTGAACTGTGATCTGTGAACTGTGATCTGTGAACTGTGAACTGTGATCTGTGAACTGTGAACTGCGAACTGTGAATTGTGAAATGTAGACTGTGAACTGTGAACTGTGAACTGTGAACTGTGAACTGTGAACTATGATCTGTGAACAGTGAACTGTGGACTGTGAACTGTGAACTGTGAAGTGTGAACTGTGAACTGTGAACTGTGAACTGTCAACTGTCAACTGTGAACTGAGAACTGTAAACTGAGAACAGTGAACTGTGAACTGTGAACTGTGAACTGTGAACTGTGATCTGTGAACTGTGAACTGCGAACTGTGAAGTGTGAAATGAAGACTGTGAACTGTGATCTGTGGACTGTGAACTGTGAACTGTGAACTGTGATTTGTGAACAGTGAACTGTGGACTATTGAACTGTGGACTGTGAACTGTGCACTGTGAAGTGTGCACTGTGAAGTGTGAAGTGTGAAGTGTGAAATGAAGACTGTGAACTGTGAACTGTGATCTGTGAACAGTGAACTGTAAACTGTGACCTGTGAACTGTGAACTGTGAACTGCGAACTGTGAATTGTGAAATGAAGACTGTGAACTGTGAACTGTGAACTGTGAACTGTGAACAGTGAACAGTGAACTGTGAACTGTGAACTGTGAACCGTGAACTGTGAACTGTGAACTGTGAATTGTGAACAGTGAACTGTGGACTGTGAACTGTGAACTGTGAACTGTGAAGTGTGAACTGTCAACTGTGAACTGTCAACTGTGAACTGTAAACTGTGAACAGTGAACTGTGAACTGTGAACTGTGAACTGTGAACTGTGAACTGTGAACTGCCAACTGTGAAGTGTGAAATAAAGTCTGTGAACTGTGATCTGTGGACTGTGAACTGTGAACTGTGAAGTGTGAACTGTGATTTGTGAACAGTGAACTGTGACCTGTGAACTGTGAACTGTGAACTGTGAAGTGTGAACTGTCAACTGTGAACTGTCAACTGTGAACTGAGAACTGTAAACTGAGAACTGTAAACTGTGAACAGTGAACTGTGAACAGTGAACTGTGAACAGTGAACTGTGAACAGTGAACAGTGAACAGTGAACAGTGAACTGTGAACTGTGAACTGTGAACTGTGAACTGTGAACTGTGAACTGTGAACTGTGAACTGTGAACTGTGAACTGTGAACTGTGAACTGTGAACTGTGGACTGTGAACTGTGAACTGTGAAGTGTGAACTGTGAACTGTGAACTGTGAACTGTCAACTGTCAACTGTGAACTGAGAACTGTAAACTGAGAACAGTGAACTGTGAACTGTGAACTGTGAACTGTGAACTGTGATCTGTGAACTGTGAACTGCGAACTGTGAAGTGTGAAATGAAGACTGTGAACTGTGATCTGTGGACTGTGAACTGTGAACTGTGAACTGTGATTTGTGAACAGTGAACTGTGGACTATTGAACTGTGGACTGTGAACTGTGCACTGTGAAGTGTGCACTGTGAAGTGTGAAGTGTGAAGTGTGAAATGAAGACTGTGAACTGTGAACTGTGATCTGTGAACAGTGAACTGTAAACTGTGACCTGTGAACTGTGAACTGTGAACTGCGAACTGTGAATTGTGAAATGAAGACTGTGAACTGTGAACTGTGAACTGTGAACTGTGAACAGTGAACAGTGAACTGTGAACTGTGAACTGTGAACCGTGAACTGTGAACTGTGAACTGTGAATTGTGAACAGTGAACTGTGGACTGTGAACTGTGAACTGTGAACTGTGAAGTGTGAACTGTCAACTGTGAACTGTCAACTGTGAACTGTAAACTGTGAACAGTGAACTGTGAACTGTGAACTGTGAACTGTGAACTGTGAACTGTGAACTGCCAACTGTGAAGTGTGAAATAAAGTCTGTGAACTGTGATCTGTGGACTGTGAACTGTGAACTGTGAACAGTGAACAGTGAACTGTGAACTGTGAACTGTGAACTGTGAACTGTGAACTGTGAACTGTGAAGTGTGAACTGTCAACTGTGAACTGTCAACTGTGAACTGAGAACTGTAAACTGAGAACTGTAAACTGTGAACAGTGAACTGTGAACAGTGAACTGTGAACAGTGAACTGTGAACAGTGAACAGTGAACAGTGAACAGTGAACTGTGAACTGTGAACTGTGAACTGTGAACTGTGAACTGTGAACTGTGAACTGTGAACTGTGAACTGTGAACTGTGAACTGTGAACTGTGAACTGTGAACTGTGAACTGTGAACTGTGAACTGTGAACTGTGAACTGTGAACTGTGAACTGTGAACTGTGAACTGCCAACTGTGAAGTGTGAAATAAAGTCTGTGAACTGTGATCTGTGGACTGTGAACTGTGAACTGTGAAGTGTGAACTGTGATTTGTGAACAGTGAACTGTGGACTGTGAACTGTGCACTGTGAAGTGTGAAGTGTGAAATGAAGACTGTGATCTGTGAACTGTGATCTGTGAACAGTGAACTGTGGACTGTGAACTGTGAACTGTGACCTGTGAACTGTGAACTGTGACCTGTGAACTGTGAACTGTGAACTGTGAACTGTGAACTGTGAACTGCGAACTGTGAAGTATGAAATGAAGACAGTGAACTGTGAAGTATGAAATGAAGACAGTGAACTGTGAAATGTGAACTGTGACCTGCGAACTGTGAAGTATGAAATGAAGACAGTGAACTGTGAAATGTGAACTGTGACCTGCGAACTGGGAACTGTGAACTGTGAACTGTGAACTGTGGACTGTGAACTGTGAACTGTGAACTGTGACGTGTGAACTGTGAACTGTGAACTGTCAACTGTGAACTGAGAACTGTAAACTGAGAACTGTAAACTGTGAACTGTGAACTGTGATCTGTGAACTGTGAACTGCGAACTGTGAAGTGTGAAATGAAGACTGTGAACTGTGATCTGGGGACTGTGAACTGTGATCTGTGAACTGAGAACTGTGAACTGTGAACAGTGAGCTGTGAGCTGTGAACTGTGACCTGTGAACTGTGAACTGCGAACTGTGAAGTATGAAATGAAGACAGTGAACTGTGAAATGTGAACTGTGACCTGCGAACTGGGAACTGTGAACTGTGAACTGTGAACTGTGGACTGTGAACTGTGAACTGTGAACTGTGACGTGTGAACTGTGAACTGTGAACTGTCAACTGTGAACTGAGAACTGTAAACTGAGAACTGTAAACTGTGAACTGTGAACTGTGATCTGTGAACTGTGAACTGCGAACTGTGAAGTGTGAAATGAAGACTGTGAACTGTGATCTGGGGACTGTGAACTGTGATCTGTGAACTGTGATGTGTGATCAGTGAACTGTGGACTGTGAACTGTGGACTGTGAACTGTGCACTGTGAAGTGTGAAGTGTGAAATGAAGACTGTGAACTGTGAACTGTGATCTGTGAACAGTGAACTGTGGACTGTGAACTGTGAACTGTGACCTGTGAACTGTGAACTGTGACCTGTGAACTGTGAACTGCGAACTGTGAATTGTGAAATGAAGACTGTGAACTGTGAACTGTGAACTGTGAACAGTGAACAGTGAACTGTGAACTGTGAACTGTGAACTGTGAACTGTGAACTGTGAACTGTGAACTGTGAACTGTGAACAGTGAACAGTGAACTGTGAACTGTGAACTGTGAACTGTGAACTGTGAACTGTGAAGTGTGAACTGTCAACTGTGAACTGTCAACTGTGAACTGAGAACTGTAAACTGAGAACTGTAAACTGTGAACAGTGAACTGTGAACAGTGAACTGTGAACAGTGAACTGTGAACAGTGAACTGTGAACAGTGAACTGTGAACAGTGAACAGTGAACTGTGAACTGTGAACTGTGAACTGTGAACTGTGAACTGTGAACTGTGAACTGTGAACTGTGAACTGTGAACTGTGAACTGTGAACTGTGAACTGTGAACTGTGAACTGTGAACTGTGAACTGTGAACTGTGAACTGTGAACTGTGAACTGTGAACTGTGAACTGTGAACTGTGAACTGTGAACTGTGAACTGTGAACTGTGAACTGTGAACTGTGAACTGTGAACTGTGAACTGTGAACTGTGAACTGTGAACTGTGAACTGTGAACTGTGAACTGTGAACTGTGAACTGTGAACTGTGAACTGCCAACTGTGAAGTGTGAAATAAAGTCTGTGAACTGTGATCTGTGGACTGTGAACTGTGAACTGTGAAGTGTGAACTGTGATTTGTGAACAGTGAGCTGTGGACTGTGAACTGTGCACTGTGAAGTGTGAAGTGTGAAATGAAGACTGTGAACTGTGAACTGTGATCTGTGAACAGTGAACTGTGGACTGTGAACTGTGAACTGTGACCTGTGAACTGTGAACTGTGACCTGTGAACTGTGAACTGCGAACTGTGAATTGTGAAATGAAGACTGTGAACTGTGAACTGTGAACTGTGAACAGTGAACAGTGAACTGTGAACTGTGAACTGTGAACTGTGAACTGTGAACTGTGAACTGTGAACAGTGAACAGTGAACTGTGAACTGTGAACTGTGAACTGTGAACTGTGAACTGTGAAGTGTGAACTGTCAACTGTGAACTGTCAACTGTGAACTGAGAACTGTAAACTGAGAACTGTAAACTGTGAACAGTGAACTGTGAACAGTGAACTGTGAACAGTGAACTGTGAACAGTGAACTGTGAACAGTGAACTGTGAACAGTGAACAGTGAACTGTGAACTGTGAACTGTGAACTGTGAACTGTGAACTGTGAACTGTGAACTGTGAACTGTGAACTGTGAACTGTGAACTGTGAACTGTGAACTGTGAACTGTGAACTGTGAACTGTGAACTGTGAACTGTGAACTGTGAACTGTGAACTGTGAACTGTGAACTGTGAACTGTGAACTGTGAACTGTGAACTGTGAACTGTGAACTGTGAACTGTGAACTGTGAACTGTGAACTGTGAACTGTGAACTGTGAACTGTGAACTGTGAACTGTGAACTGTGAACTGTGAACTGTGAACTGTGAACTGTGAACTGTGAACTGTGAACTGTGAACTGTGAACTGCCAACTGTGAAGTGTGAAATAAAGTCTGTGAACTGTGATCTGTGGACTGTGAACTGTGAACTGTGAAGTGTGAACTGTGATTTGTGAACAGTGAGCTGTGGACTGTGAACTGTGCACTGTGAAGTGTGAAGTGTGAAATGAAGACTGTGATCTGTGAACTGTGATCTGTGAACAGTGAACTGTGGACTGTGAACTGTGAACTGTGACCTGTGAACTGTGAACTGTGACCTGTGAACTGTGAACTGTGAACTGTGAACTGTGAACTGCGAACTGTGAACTGAGAACTGTATACTGAGAACTGTAAACTGTGAACTGTGAACTGTGATCTGTGAACTGTGAACTGCGAACTGTGAAGTGTGAAATGAAGACTGTGAACTGTGATCTGTGGACTGTGAACTGTGAACTGTGAACTGTGATGTGTGATCAGTGAACTGTGGACTGTGAACTGTGGACTGTGAACTGTGAACTGTGAACTGTGAAGTGTGAACTGTGAACTGTGACCTGTGAACTGTGAAGTGTGACCTGTGAACTGTGAACTGCGAACTATGAATTGTGAAATGAAGACTGTGAACTGTGAACTGTGAACTGTGAACAGTGAACAGTGAACTGTGAACTATGAACTGTGAACTGTGAATTGTGAACAGTGAACTGTGGACTGTGAACTGTGAAGTGTGAACTGTCAACTGTGAACTGTCAACTGTGAACTGAGAACTGTAAACTGAGAACTGTAAACTGTGAACAGTGAACTGTGAACTGTGAACTGTGAACTGCGAACTGTGAAGTATGAAATGAAGACAGTGAACTGTGAAATGTGAACTGTGACCTGCGAACTGGGAACTGTGAACTGTGAACTGTGAACTGTGAACTGTGAACTGTGAACTGTGAACTGTGAACTGTGAACTGTGAACTGTGAACTGTGAACTGTGAACTGTGAACTGTGAACTGTGAACTGTGAACTGTGAACTGTGAACTGTGAACTGTGAACTGTGAACTATGATCAGTGAAGAGTGAACTGCGGACTGTGAACTGTGAACTGTGAAAACTGAATTGTGAAATAAAGTCTGTGAACAGTGATCTGTGAACTGTGAACTGTGAAGTGTGATCTGTGAAGTGTGATCTGTGAACTGTGAACTGTGAACTGTGAACTGTGAACTGTGATCTGTGAACTGTGATCTGTGAACTGTGAACTGCGAACTGTGAATTGTGAAATGAAGACTGTGAACTGTGAACTGTGAACTGTGAACTGTGAACTATGATCTGTGAACTGTGAACTGTGAACTGTGAACTGTGAACTGTGAACTGTGAACTGTGAACTATGATCAGTGAACAGTGAACTGCGGACTGTGAACTGTGAACTGTGAAAACTGAATTGTGGAATAAAGTCTGTGAACAGTGATCTGTGAACTGTGAACTGTGAAGTGTGATCTGTGAAGTGTGATCTGTGAACTGTGAACTGTGAACTGTGAACTGTGATCTGTGAACTGTGATCTGTGAACTGTGAACTGTGATCTGTGAACTGTGAACTGCGAACTGTGAATTGTGAAATGAAGACTGTGAACTGTGAACTGTGAACTGTGAACTGTGAACTGTGAACTATGATCTGTGAATTGTGAAATGAAGACTGTGAACTGTGAACTGTGAACTGTGAACTGTGAACTGCGAACTGTGAATTGTGAAATGAAGACTGTGAACTGTGAACTGTGAACTGAGAACTGTGAACTGTGAACTGTGAAAACTGAATTGTGAAATAAAGTCTGTGAACTGTGAACTGTGATCTGTGAACTGAGAACTGTGAACTGTGAACAGTGAGCTGTGAGCTGTGAACTGTGACCTGTGAACTGTGAACTGCGAACTGTGAAGTATGAAATGAAGACAGTGAACTGTGAAATGTGAACTGTGACCTGCGAACTGGGAACTGTGAACTGTGAACTGTGAACTGTGGACTGTGAACTGTGAACTGTGAACTGTGACGTGTGAACTGTGAACTGTGAACTGTCAACTGTGAACTGAGAACTGTAAACTGAGAACTGTAAACTGTGAACTGTGAACTGTGATCTGTGAACTGTGAACTGCGAACTGTGAAGTGTGAAATGAAGACTGTGAACTGTGATCTGGGGACTGTGAACTGTGATCTGTGAACTGTGATGTGTGATCAGTGAACTGTGGACTGTGAACTGTGGACTGTGAACTGTGCACTGTGAAGTGTGAAGTGTGAAATGAAGACTGTGAACTGTGAACTGTGATCTGTGAACAGTGAACTGTGGACTGTGAACTGTGAACTGTGACCTGTGAACTGTGAACTGTGACCTGTGAACTGTGAACTGCGAACTGTGAATTGTGAAATGAAGACTGTGAACTGTGAACTGTGAACTGTGAACAGTGAACAGTGAACTGTGAACTGTGAACTGTGAACTGTGAACTGTGAACTGTGAACTGTGAACTGTGAACTGTGAACTGTGAACTGTGAACTGTGAACTGTGAACAGTGAACAGTGAACTGTGAACTGTGAACTGTGAACTGTGAACTGTGAACTGTGAACTGTGAACTGTGAAGTGTGAACTGTCAACTGTGAACTGTGAACTGAGAACTGTAAACTGAGAACTGTAAACTGTGAACAGTGAACTGTGAACAGTGAACTGTGAACAGTGAACTGTGAACAGTGAACAGTGAACTGTGAACTGTGAACTGTGAACTGTGAACTGTGAACTGTGAACTGTGAACTGTGAACTGTGAACTGTGAACTGTGAACTGTGAACTGTGAACTGTGAACTGTGAACTGTGAACTGTGAACTGTGAACTGTGAACTGTGAACTGTGAACTGTAAACTGTGAACTGTGAACTGTGAACTGCCAACTGTGAAGTGTGAAATAAAGTCTGTGAACTGTGATCTGTGGACTGTGAACTGTGAACTGTGAAGTGTGAACTGTGATTTGTGAACAGTGAACTGTGGACTGTGAACTGTGCACTGTGAAGTGTGAAGTGTGAAATGAAGACTGTGATCTGTGAACTGTGATCTGTGAACAGTGAACTGTGGACTGTGAACTGTGAACTGTGACCTGTGAACTGTGAACTGTGACCTGTGAACTGTGAACTGTGAACTGTGAACTGTGAACTGCGAACTGTGAAGTATGAAATGAAGACAGTGAACTGTGAAGTATGAAATGAAGACAGTGAACTGTGAAATGTGAACTGTGACCTGCGAACTGGGAACTGTGAACTGTGAACTGTGATCTGTGAACAGTGAAGTGTGAACTGTGAACTGTGAACTGTGAACTGTGAACTGTGAACTGTGAACTGTGAACTGTGAACTGCCAACTGTGAAGTGTGAAATAAAGTCTGTGAACTGTGATCTGTGGACTGTGAACTGTGAACTGTGAAGTCTGAACTGTGATTTTTGAACTGCGAACTGTGAAGTATGAAATGAAGACAGTGAACTGTGAAATGTGAACTGTGACCTGCGATCTGGGAACTGTGAACTGTGAACTGTGAACTGTGGACTGTGAACTGTGAACTGTGAACTGTGACGTGTGAACTGTGAACTGTGAACTGTCAACTGTGAACTGAGAACTGTATACTGAGAACTGTAAACTGTGAACTGTGAACTGTGATCTGTGAACTGTGAACTGCGAACTGTGAAGTGTGAAATGAAGACTGTGAACTGTGATCTGTGGACTGTGAACTGTGAACTGTGAACTGTGATGTGTGATCAGTGAACTGTGGACTGTGAACTGTGGACTGTGAACTGTGAACTGTGAACTGTGAAGTGTGAACTGTGAACTGTGACCTGTGAACTGTGAAGTGTGACCTGTGAACTGTGAACTGCGAACTATGAATTGTGAAATGAAGACTGTGAACTGTGAACTGTGAACTGTGAACAGTGAACAGTGAACTGTGAACTATGAACTGTGAACTGTGAATTGTGAACAGTGAACTGTGGACTGTGAACTGTGAAGTGTGAACTGTCAACTGTGAACTGTCAACTGTGAACTGAGAACTGTAAACTGAGAACTGTAAACTGTGAACAGTGAACTGTGAACTGTGAACTGTGAACTGCGAACTGTGAAGTATGAAATGAAGACAGTGAACTGTGAAATGTGAACTGTGACCTGCGAACTGTGAACTGTGAACTGTGAACTGTGAACTGTGAACTGTGAACTGTGAACTGTGAACTGTGAACTGTGAACTGTGAACTGTGAACTGTGAACTGTGAACTGTGAACTGTGAACTGTGAACTGTGAACTGTGAACTGTGAACTGTGAACTGTGAACTATGATCAGTGAAGAGTGAACTGCGGACTGTGAACTGTGAACTGTGAAAACTGAATTGTGAAATAAAGTCTGTGAACAGTGATCTGTGAACTGTGAACTGTGAAGTGTGATCTGTGAAGTGTGATCTGTGAACTGTGAACTGTGAACTGTGAACTGTGATCTGTGAACTGTGATCTGTGAACTGTGAACTGCGAACTGTGAATTGTGAAATGAAGACTGTGAACTGTGAACTGTGAACTGTGAACTGTGAACTGTGAACTGTGAACTATGATCTGTGAACTGTGAACTGTGAACTGTGAACTGTGAACTGTGAACTGTGAACTGTGAACTGTGAACTATGATCAGTGAACAGTGAACTGCGGACTGTGAACTGTGAACTGTGAAAACTGAATTGTGGAATAAAGTCTGTGAACAGTGATCTGTGAACTGTGAACTGTGAAGTGTGATCTGTGAAGTGTGATCTGTGAACTGTGAACTGTGAACTGTGAACTGTGAACTGTGATCTGTGAACTGTGATCTGTGAACTGTGAACTGTGATCTGTGAACTGTGAACTGCGAACTGTGAATTGTGAAATGTAGACTGTGAACTGTGAACTGTGAACTGTGAACTGTGAACTGTGAACTATGATCTGTGAACAGTGAACTGTGGACTGTGAACTGTGAACTGTGAAGTGTGAACTGTGAACTGTGAACTGTGAACTGTCAACTGTCAACTGTGAACTGAGAACTGTAAACTGAGAACAGTGAACTGTGAACTGTGAACTGTGAACTGTGAACTGTGATCTGTGAACTGTGAACTGCGAACTGTGAAGTGTGAAATGAAGACTGTGAACTGTGATCTGTGGACTGTGAACTGTGAACTGTGAACTGTGATTTGTGAACAGTGAACTGTGGACTATTGAACTGTGGACTGTGAACTGTGCACTGTGAAGTGTGCACTGTGAAGTGTGAAGTGTGAAGTGTGAAATGAAGACTGTGAACTGTGAACTGTGATCTGTGAACAGTGAACTGTAAACTGTGACCTGTGAACTGTGAACTGTGAACTGCGAACTGTGAATTGTGAAATGAAGACTGTGAACTGTGAACTGTGAACTGTGAACTGTGAACAGTGAACAGTGAACTGTGAACTGTGAACTGTGAACCGTGAACTGTGAACTGTGAACTGTGAATTGTGAACAGTGAACTGTGGACTGTGAACTGTGAACTGTGAACTGTGAAGTGTGAACTGTCAACTGTGAACTGTCAACTGTGAACTGTAAACTGTGAACAGTGAACTGTGAACTGTGAACTGTGAACTGTGAACTGTGAACTGTGAACTGCCAACTGTGAAGTGTGAAATAAAGTCTGTGAACTGTGATCTGTGGACTGTGAACTGTGAACTGTGAAGTGTGAACTGTGATTTGTGAACAGTGAACTGTGACCTGTGAACTGTGAACTGTGAACTGTGAACTGTGAACTGCGAACTGTGAAGTATGAAATGAAGACAGTGAACTGTGAAGTATGAAATGAAGACAGTGAACTGTGAAATGTGAACTGTGACCTGCGAACTGGGAACTGTGAACTGTGAACTGGAACTGTGAACTGTGAACTGAGAACTGTGAACTGTGAACAGTGGGCTGTGAACTGTGACCTGTGAAATGTGAACTGTGACCTGCGAACTGGGAACTGTGAACTGTGAACTGTGAACTGTGGACTGTGAACTGTGAACTGTGAACTGTGACGTGTGAACTGTGAACTGTGAACTGTCAACTGTGAACTGAGAACTGTAAACTGAGAACTGTAAACTGTGAACTGTGAACTGTGATCTGTGAACTGTGAACTGCGAACTGTGAAATGAAGACTGTGAACTGTGATCTGTGGACTGTGAACTGTGAACTGTGAACTGTGATGTGTGATCAGTGAACTGTGGACTGTGAACTGTGGATTGTGAACTGTGCACTGTGAAGTGTGAAGTGTGAAATGAAGACTGTGAACTGTGAACTGTGATCTGTGAACAGTGAACTGTGGACTGTGAACTGTGACCTGTGAACTGTGAACTGTGAACTGCGAACTATGAATTGTGAAATGAAGACTGTGATCTGTGGACTGTG
The DNA here is from genome assembly GCA_963971365.1 of Lasioglossum villosulum. Lineage (NCBI taxonomy): Eukaryota > Metazoa > Arthropoda > Insecta > Hymenoptera > Halictidae > Lasioglossum > Lasioglossum villosulum. The sequence continues at coordinate 369,231 of CAXARU010000174.1, forward strand.
AACTGTGAACCGTGAACTGTGATGTGTGATCAGTGAACTGTGGACTGTGAACTGTGGACTGTGAACTGTGAACTGTGAACTGTGAAGTGTGAACTGTGAACTGTGACCTGTGAACTGTGAACTGTGAACTGTGACCTGTGGACTGTGAACTGCGAACTATGAATTGTGAAATGAAGACTGTGAACTGTGAACTGTGAACTGTGAACTGTGAACAGTGAACAGTGAACTGTGAACTATGAACTGTGAACTGTGAATTGTGAACAGTGAACTGTGGACTGTGAACTGTGAAGTGTGAACTGTCAACTGTGAACTGTCAACTGTGAACTGAGAACTGTAAACTGAGAACTGTAAACTGTGAACAGTGAACTGTGAACTGTGAACTGTGAACTGCGAACTGTGAAGTATGAAATGAAGACAGTGAACAGTGAACTGTGAACTATGAACTGTGAACTGTGAATTCTGAACAGTGAACTGTGGACTGTGAACTGTGAAGTGTGAACTGTCAACTGTGAACTGTCAACTGTGAACTGAGAACTGTAAACTGAGAACTGTAAACTGTGAACAGTGAACTGTGAACTGTGAACTGTGAACTGCGAACTGTGAAGTATGAAATGAAGACAGTGAACTGTGAAATGTGAACTGTGACCTGCGAACTGGGAACTGTGAACTGTGAACTGTGAACTGTGAACTGTGAACTGTGAAGTGTGATCTGTGAAGTGTGATCTGTGAACTGTGAACTGTGAACTGTGAACTGTGATCTGTGAACTGTGATCTGTGAACTGTGAACTGCGAACTGTGAATTGTGAAATGAAGACTGTGAACTGTGAACTGTGAACTGTGAACTGTGAACTGTGAACTATGATCTGTGAACTGTGAACTGTGAACTGTGAACTGTGAACTGTGAACTGTGAACTGTGAACTGTGAACTGTGAACTATGATCAGTGAACAGTGAACTGCGGACTGTGAACTGTGAACTGTGAAAACTGAATTGTGGAATAAAGTCTGTGAACAGTGATCTGTGAACTGTGAACTGTGAAGTGTGATCTGTGAAGTGTGATCTGTGAACTGTGAACTGTGAACTGTGAACTGTGATCTGTGAACTGTGATCTGTGAACTGTGAACTGCGAACTGTGAATTGTGAAATGAAGACTGTGAACTGTGAACTGTGAACTGTGAACTGTGAACTGTGAACTGTGAACTGTGAACTGTGAACTGTGAACTGTGAACTATGATCTGTGAACAGTGAACTGTGGACTGTGAACTGTGAACTGTGAAGTGTGAACTGTGAACTGTGAACTGTGAACTGTGAACTGTCAACTGTGAACTGAGAACTGTAAACTGAGAACTGTAAACTGTGAACAGTGAACTGTGAACTGTGAACTGTGAACTGTGAACTGTGAACTGTGATCTGTGAACTATGATCAGTGAACAGTGAACTGCGGACTGTGAACTGTGAACTGTGAAAACTGAATTGTGAAATAAAGTCTGTGAACAGTGATCTGTGAACTGTGAACTGTGAAGTGTGATCTGTGAAGTGTGATCTGTGAACTGTGAACTGTGAACTGTGAACTGTGATCTGTGAACTGTGATCTGTGAACTGTGAACTGCGAACTGTGAATTGTGAAATGAAGACTGTGAACTGTGAACTGTGAATTGTGAACTGTGAACTGTGAACTATGATCTGTGAACTGTGAACTGTGAACTGTGAACTGTGAACTGTGAACTGTGAACTGTGAACTATGATCAGTGAACAGTGAACTGCGGACTGTGAACTGTGAACTGTGATCTGTGAACTGTGAACTGTGAACTGTCAACTGTGAACTGAGAACTGTAAACTGAGAACTGTAAACTGTGAACAGTGAACTGTGAACTGTGAACTGTGAACTGTGAACTGTGATCTGTGAACTGTGAACTGCGAATTGTGAAGTGTGAAATGAAGACTGTGAACTGTGATCTGTGGACTGTGAACTGTGAACTGTGAACTGTGATTTGTGAACAGTGAACTGTGGACTGTGAACTGTGCACTGTGAAGTGTGAAGTGTGAAGTGTGAAATGAAGACTGTGAACTGTAAACTGTGATCTGTGAACAGTGAACTGTGGACTGTGAACTGTGAACTGTGACCTGTGAACTGTGAACTGTGAACTGCGAACTGTGAATTGTGAAATGAAGACTGTGAACTGTGAACTGTGAACTGTGAACTGTGAACAGTGAACAGTGAACTGTGAACTGTGAACTGTGAACAGTGAACTGTGAACTGTGAACTGTGAACTGCGAACTGTGAAATGAAGACTGTGAACTGTGATCTGTGTACTGTGAACTGTGAACTGTGAACTGTGATGTGTGATCAGTGAACTGTGGACTGTGAACTGTGGACTGTGAACTGTGCACTGTGAAGTGTGAAGTGTGAAATGAAGACTGTGAACTGTGAACTGTGATCTGTGAACAGTGAACTGTGGACTGTGAACTGTGACCTGTGAACTGTGAACTGCGAACTATGAATTGTGAAATGAAGACTGTGATCTGTGGACTGTGAACTGTGAACCGTGAACTGTGATGTGTGATCAGTGAACTGTGGACTGTGAACTGTGGACTGTGAACTGTGAACTGTGGACTGTGAACTGTGAACTGTGAACTGTGAAGTGTGAACTGTGAACTGTGACCTGTGAACTGTGAACTGTGACCTGTGAACTGTGAACTGCGAACTATGAATTGTGAAATGAAGACTGTGAACTGTGAACTGTGAACTGTGAACAGTGAACAGTGAACTGTGAACTATGAACTGTGAACTGTGAATTGTGAACAGTGAACTGTGGACTGTGAACTGTGAAGTGTGAACTGTCAACTGTGAACTGTCAACTGTGAACTGAGAACTGTAAACTGAGAACTGTAAACTGTGAACAGTGAACTGTGAACTGTGAACTGTGAACTGCGAACTGTGAAGTATGAAATGAAGACAGTGAACAGTGAACTGTGAACTATGAACTGTGAACTGTGAATTGTGAACAGTGAACTGTGGACTGTGAACTGTGAAGTGTGAACTGTCAACTGTGAACTGTCAACTGTGAACTGAGAACTGTAAACTGAGAACTGTAAACTGTGAACAGTGAACTGTGAACTGTGAACTGTGAACTGTGAACTGCGAACTGTGAAGTATGAAATGAAGACAGTGAACTGTGAAATGTGAACTGTGACCTGCGAACTGGGAACTGTGAACTGTGAACTGTGAACTGTGAACTGTGAACTGTGAAGTGTGATCTGTGAAGTGTGATCTGTGAACTGTGAACTGTGAACTGTGAACTGTGATCTGTGAACTGTGATCTGTGAACTGTGAACTGCGAACTGTGAATTGTGAAATGAAGACTGTGAACTGTGAACTGTGAACTGTGAACTGTGAACTGTGAACTGTGAACTATGATCTGTGAACTGTGAACTGTGAACTGTGAACTGTGAACTGTGAACTGTGAACTGTGAACTGTGAACTGTGAACTGTGAACTATGATCAGTGAACAGTGAACTGCGGACTGTGAACTGTGAACTGTGAAAACTGAATTGTGGAATAAAGTCTGTGAACAGTGATCTGTGAACTGTGAACTGTGAAGTGTGATCTGTGAAGTGTGATCTGTGAACTGTGAACTGTGAACTGTGAACTGTGATCTGTGAACTGTGATCTGTGAACAGTGAACTGTGATCTGTGAACTGTGAACTGCGAACTGTGAATTGTGAAATGAAGACTGTGAACTGTGAACTGTGAACTGTGAACTGTGAACTGTGAACTATGATCTGTGAACAGTGAACTGTGGACTGTGAACTGTGAACTGTGAACTGTGAAGTGTGAACTGTGAACTGTGAACTGTGAACTGTGAACTGTGAACTGTGAACTGTGAACTGTCAACTGTGAACTGAGAACTGTAAACTGAGAACTGTAAACTGTGAACAGTGAACTGTGAACTGTGAACTGTGAACTGTGAACTGTGATCTGTGAACTATGATCAGTGAACAGTGAACTGCGGACTGTGAACTGTGAACTGTGAAAACTGAATTGTGAAATAAAGTCTGTGAACAGTGATCTGTGAACTGTGAACTGTGAAGTGTGATCTGTGAAGTGTGATCTGTGAACTGTGAACTGTGAACTGTGAACTGTGATCTGTGAACTGTGATCTGTGAACTGTGAACTGCGAACTGTGAATTGTGAAATGAAGACTGTGAACTGTGAACTGTGAATTGTGAACTGTGAACTGTGAACTATGATCTGTGAACTGTGAACTGTGAACTGTGAACTGTGAACTGTGAACTGTGAACTGTGAACTGTGAACTATGATCAGTGAACAGTGAACTGCGGACTGTGAACTGTGAACTGTGATCTGTGAACTGTGAACTGTGAACTGTCAACTGTGAACTGAGAACTGTAAACTGAGAACTGTAAACTGTGAACAGTGAACTGTGAACTGTGAACTGTGAACTGTGAACTGTGATCTGTGAACTGTGAACTGCGAATTGTGAAGTGTGAAATGAAGACTGTGAACTGTGATCTGTGGACTGTGAACTGTGAACTGTGAACTGTGATTTGTGAACAGTGAACTGTGGACTATTGAACTGTGGACTGTGAACTGTGCACTGTGAAGTGTGAAGTGTGAAGTGTGAAATGAAGACTGTGAACTGTGAACTGTGATCTGTGAACAGTGAACTGTGGACTGTGAACTGTGAACTGTGACCTGTGAACTGTGAACTGTGAACTGCGAACTGTGAATTGTGAAATGAAGACTGTGAACTGTGAACTGTGAACTGTGAACTGTGAACTGTGAACTGTGAACAGTGAACAGTGAACTGTGAACTGTGAACTGTGAACAGTGAACTGTGAACTGTGAACTGTGAATTGTGAACAGTGAACTGTGGACTGTGAACTGTGAACTGTGAACTGTGAAGTGTGAACTGTCAACTGTGAACTGTCAACTGTGAACTGAGAACTGTAAACTGAGAACTGTAAACTGTGAACAGTGAACTGTGAACTGTGAACTGTGAACTGTGAACTGTGAACTGCCAACTGTGAAGTGTGAAATAAAGTCTGTGAACTGTGATCTGTGGACTGTGAACTGTGAACTGTGAAGTGTGAACTGTGATTTGTGAACAGTGAACTGTGACCTGTGAACTGTGAACTGTGAACTGTGAACTGTGAACTGCGAACTGTGAAGTATGAAATGAAGACAGTGAACTGTGAAGTATGAAATGAAGACAGTGAACTGTGAAATGTGAACTGTGACCTGCGAACTGGGAACTGTGAACTGTGAACTGGAACTGTGAACTGTGAACTGTGAACTGTGAACTGTGAACTGTGAACTATGATCTGTGAACAGTGAACTGCGGACTGTGAACTGTGAACTGTGAACTGTGAATACTGAATTGTGAAATAAAGACTGTGAACTGTGAACTGTGATCTGTGAACTGAAAACTGTGAACTGTGAACAGTGGGCTGTGAACTGTGACCTGTGAACTGTGAACTGCGAACTGTGAATTGTGAAATGAAGACTGTGAACTGTGAACTGTGCCCTGTGAAGACTGAAGTGTGAAATGAAGACTGTGAACTGTGATCTGTGAACTGTGAACTGTGAACTGAGAACTGTGAACTGTGAACTGTGAAAACTGAATTGTGAAATAAAGTCTGTGAACTGTGAACTGTGATCTGTGAACTGAAAACTGTGAACTGTGAACAGTGGGCTGTGAACTGTGACCTGTGAACTGTGAACTGCGAACTGTGAATTGTGAAATGAAGACTGTGAACTGTGAACTGTGCCCTGTGAAGACTGAAGTGTCAAATGAAGACTGTGAACTGTGATCTGTGAACTGTGAACTGTGAACTGAGAACTGAGAACTGTGAACTGTGAAAACTGAATTGTGAAATAAAGTCTGTGAACTGTGAGCTGTGATCTGTGAACTGAGAACTGTGAACTGTGAACAGTGGGCTGTGAACTGTGACCTGTGAACTGTGAACTGCGAACTGTGAAGTATGAAATGAAGACAGTGAACTGTGAAATGTGAACTGTGACCTGCGAACTGGGAACTGTGAACTGTGAACTGTGAACTGTGGACTGTGAAGTGTGAACTGTGAACTGTGACGTGTGAACTGTGAACTGTGAACTGTCAACTGTGAACTGAGAACTGTAAACTGAGAACTGTAAACTGTGAACTGTGAACGGTGATCTGTGAACTGTGAACTGTGACCTGTGAACTGTGAACTGCGAACTATGAATTGTGAAATGAAGACTGTGAACTGTGAACTGTGAACTGTGAACAGTGAACAGTGATCTGTGAACTGTGAACTGTGAACTGTGAATTGTGAACAGTGAACTGTGGACTGTGAACTGTGAACTGTGAACTGTGAAGTGTGAACTGTCAACTGTGAACTGTCAACTGTGAACTGAGAACTGTAAACTGAGAACTGTAAACTGTGAACAGTGATCTGTGAACTGTGAACTGTGAACTGCGAACTGTGAAGTATGAAATGAAGACAGTGAACTGTGAAATGTGAACTGTGACCTGCGAACTGGGAACTGTGAACTGTGAACTGTGAACTGTGAACTGTGAACTGTGAACTGTGAACTGTGAACTGTGAACTGTGAACTGTGAACTGTGAACTGTGAACTGTGCACTGTGAACTGTGAACTGTGAACTGTGAACTGTGAACTGTGAACTGTGAACTGTGAACTGTGATCTGTGAACTGTGAAGTGTGAACTGTGAAGTGTGAACTGTGAACTATGATCAGTGAACAGTGAACTGCGGACTGTGAATTGAGAACTGTGAACTGTGAAAACTGAATTGTGAAATTAAGTCTGTGAACAGTGATCTGTGAACTGTGAACTGTGAAGTGTGATCTGTGAACTGTGAACTGCGAACTGTGAATTGTGAAATGAAGACTGTGAACTGTGAACTGTGCCCTGTGAAGACTGAACTGTGATCTGTGAACTGAGAACTGTGAACTGTGAACTGTGAACTGTGAACTGTGAACTGTGATCTGTGAACTGTGAACTGCTAACTGTGAAGTGTGAAAAGAAGACTGTGAACTGTGATCTGTGAACTGAGAACTGTGAGCTGTGAATAGTGAACTGTGGACTGTGAACTGTGAACTGTGATTTGTGAACAGTGAACTGTGGACTGTGAACTGTGAAGTGTGTACTGTGAACTGTCAACTGTCAACTGTGAACTGTAATCTGTGAACTGTGATCTGTGAACTGTCAACTGTGAACTGCGAACTGTGAAATGTGAAATGAATACTGTGAACGGGGAACTGTGAACTGTGAAGTGTGAACTGTCAACTGTGAACTGTCAACTGTGAACTGAGAACTGTAAACTGAGAACTGTAAACTGTGAACAGTGAACTGTGAACTGTGAACTGTGAACTGCGAACTGTGAAGTATGAAATGAAGACAGTGAACTGTGAAATGCGAACTGTGACCTGCGAACTGGGAACTGCGAACTGTGAACTGTGAACTGTGAACTGTGAACTGTGAACTGTGAACTGTGAAGTGTGAAGTGTGAACTGTGAACTGTGAACTGTGAAGTGTGAACTGTGAAGTGTGAACTGTGAAGTGTGAACTGTGAACTGTGAACTGTGAACTGTGAACTGTGAACTGTGAACTGTGAACTGTGAACTGTGAACTGTGAACTGTGAACTGTGAACTGTGAACTGTGAACTGTGAACTGTGAACTATGATCAGTGAACAGTGAACTGCGGACTGTGAACTGTGAACTGTGAAAACTGAATTGTGAAATAAAGTCTGTGAACAGTGATCTGTGAACTGTGAACTGTGAAGTGTGATCTGTGAAGTGTGATCTGTGATCTGTGAACTGTGAACTGTGAACTGTGAACTGTGATCTGTGAACTGTGATCTGTGAACTGTGAACTGCGAACTGTGAATTGTGAAATGAAGACTGTGAACTGTGAACTGTGAACTGTGAACTGTGAACTGTGAACTGTGAACTGTGAAATATGATCTGTGAACTGTGAACTGTGAACTGTGAACTGTGAACTGTGAACTGTGAACTGTGAACTATGATCAGTGAACAGTGAACTGCGGACTGTGAACTGTGAACTGTGAAAACTGAATTGTGAAATAAAGTCTGTGAACAGTGATCTGTGAACTGTGAACTGTGAAGTGTGATATGTGAACTGTGAACTGTGAACTGTGAACTGTGAACTGTGATCTGTGAACTGTGATCTGTGAACTGTGAACTGTGAACTGCGAACTGTGAATTGTGAAATGAAGACTGTGAACTGTGAACTGTGAACTGTGAACTGTGAACTATGATCTGTGAACAGTGAACTGTGGACTGTGAACTGTGAACTGTGAAGTGTGAACTGTGAACTGTGAACTGTGAACTGTCAACTGTGAACTGAGAACTGTAAACTGAGAACTGTAAACTGTGAACAGTGAACTGTGAACTGTGAACTGTGAACTGTGAACTGTGAACTGTGATCTGTGAACTGTGAACTGCGAACTGTGAAGTGTGAAATGAAGACTGTGAACTGTGAACTGTGATCTGTGAACTGTGAACTGCGAACTGTGAATTGTGAAATGAAGACTGTGAACTGTGAACTGTGAACTGTGAACTGCGAACTGTGAATTGTGAAATGAAGACTGTGAACTGTGAACTGTGCCCTGTGAAGACTGAAGTGTGAAATGAAGACTGTGAACTGTGATCTGTGAACTGTGAACTGTGAACTGAGAACTGTGAACTGTGAACTGTGAAAACTGAATTGTGAAATAAAGTCTGTGAACTGTGAACTGTGATCTGTGAACTGAGAACTGTGAACTGTGAACAGTGGGCTGTGAACTGTGACCTGTGAACTGTGAACTGCGAACTGTGAAGTATGAAATGAAGACAGTGAACTGTGTAATGTGAACTGTGACCTGCGAACTGGGAACTGTGAACTGTGAACTGTGAACTGTGAACTGTGGACTGTGAACTGTGAACTGTGAACTGTGACGTGTGAACTGTGAACTGTGAACTGTGAACTGTGAACTGAGAACTGTAAACTGAGAACTGTAAACTGTGAACTGTGAACTGTGATCTGTGAACTGTGAACTGCGAACTGTGAAATGTGAAATGAAGACTGTGAACTGTGCTCTGTGGACTGTGAACTGTGAACTGTGAACTGTGATGTGTGATCAGTGAACTGTGGACTGTGAACTGTGCACTGTGAAGTGTGAAGTGTGAAATGAAGACTGTGAACTGTGAACTGTGATCTGTGAACAGTGAACTGTGGACTGTGAACTGTGAACTGTGACCTGTGAACTGTGAACTGTGACCTGTGAACTGTGAACTGCGAACTGTGAATTGTGAAATGAAGACTGTGAACTGTGAACTGTGAACTGTGAACTGTGAACTGTGAACAGTGAACTGTGAACTGTGAACTGTGAACTGTGAACTGTGAACTGTGAACTGTGAACTGTGAACTGTGAACTGTGAATTGTGAACAGTGAACTGTGGACTGTGAACTGTGAAGTGTGAACTGTGAACTGTGATCTGTGAACAGTGAAGTGTGAACTGTGAACTGTGAACTGTGAACTGTGAACTGTGAACTGGAACTGGAACTGTGAACTGTGAACTGTGAACTGTGAACTGTGAACTGTGAACTATGATCTGTGAACAGTGAACTGCGGACTGTGAACTGTGAACTGTGAACTGTGAACTGCGAACTGTGAAGTATGAAATGAAGACAGTGAACTGTGAAGTATGAAATGAAGACAGTGAACTGTGAAATGTGAACTGTGACCTGCGAACTGGGAACTGTGAACTGTGAACTGTGAACTGTGATCTGTGAACAGTGAAGTGTGAACTGTGAACTGTGAACTGTGAACTGTGAACTGTGAACTGTGAACTGGAACTGGAACTGTGAACTGTGAACTGTGAACTGTGAACTGTGAACTGTGAACTATGATCTGTGAACAGTGAACTGCGGACTGTGAACTGTGAACTGTGAACTGTGAAAACTGAATTGTGAAATAAAGTATGTGAACTGTGATCTGTGAACTGTGATCTGTGAACTGTGAACTGTGAAGTGTGATCTGTGAACTGTGAACTGCGAACTGTGAATTGTGAAATGAAGACTGTGAACTGTGAACTGTGCCCTGTGAACTGTGAACTGTGAACTGTGAAAACTGAATTGTGAAATAAAGTCTGTGAACTGTGAACTGTGATCTGTGAACTGAGAACTGTGAACTGTGAACAGTGGGCTGTGAACTGTGACGTGTGAACTGTGAACTGTGAACTGTGAACTGTGAACTGAGAACTGTAAACTGAGAACTGTAAACTGTGAACTGTGAACTGTGATCTGTGAACTGTGAACTGCGAACTGTGAAATGTGAAATGAAGACTGTGAACTGTGCTCTGTGGACTGTGAACTGTGAACTGTGAACTGTGATGTGTGATCAGTGAACTGTGGACTGTGAACTGTGCACTGTGAAGTGTGAAGTGTGAAATGAAGACTGTGAACTGTGAACTGTGATCTGTGAACAGTGAACTGTGGACTGTGAACTGTGAACTGTGACCTGTGAACTGTGAACTGTGACCTGTGAACTGTGAACTGCGAACTGTGAATTGTGAAATGAAGACTGTGAACTGTGAACTGTGAACTGTGAACTGTGAACTGTGAACAGTGAACTGTGAACTGTGAACTGTGAACTGTGAACTGTGAACTGTGAACTGTGAACTGTGAACTGTGAACTGTGAATTGTGAACAGTGAACTGTGGACTGTGAACTGTGAAGTGTGAACTGTGAACTGTGATCTGTGAACAGTGAAGTGTGAACTGTGAACTGTGAACTGTGAACTGTGAACTGTGAACTGGAACTGGAACTGTGAACTGTGAACTGTGAACTGTGAACTGTGAACTGTGAACTATGATCTGTGAACAGTGAACTGCGGACTGTGAACTGTGAACTGTGAACTGTGAACTGCGAACTGTGAAGTATGAAATGAAGACAGTGAACTGTGAAGTATGAAATGAAGACAGTGAACTGTGAAATGTGAACTGTGACCTGCGAACTGGGAACTGTGAACTGTGAACTGTGAACTGTGAACTGTGATCTGTGAACAGTGAAGTGTGAACTGTGAACTGTGAACTGTGAACTGTGAACTGTGAACTGTGAACTGGAACTGGAACTGGAACTGTGAACTGTGAACTGTGAACTGTGAACTGTGAACTGTGAACTATGATCTGTGAACAGTGAACTGCGGACTGTGAACTGTGAACTGTGAACTGTGAAAACTGAATTGTGAAATAAAGTATGTGAACTGTGATCTGTGAACTGTGATCTGTGAACTGTGAACTGTGAAGTGTGATCTGTGAACTGTGAACTGCGAACTGTGAATTGTGAAATGAAGACTGTGAACTGTGAACTGTGCCCTGTGAACTGTGAACTGTGAACTGTGAAAACTGAATTGTGAAATAAAGTCTGTGAACTGTGAACTGTGATCTGTGAACTGAGAACTGTGAACTGTGAACAGTGGGCTGTGAACTGTGACCTGTGAACTGTGAACTGCGAACTGTGAAGTATGAAATGAAGACAGTGAACTGTGAAATGTGAACTGTGACCTGCGATCTGGGAACTGTGAACTGTGGACTGTGAACTGTGAACTGTGAACTGTGACGTGTGAACTGTGAACTGTGAACTGTCAACTGTGAACTGAGAACTGTAAACTGAGAACTGTAAACTGTGAACTGTGAACTGTGATCTGTGAACTGTGATCTGTGAACTGTGAACTGTGAACTGAGAACTGTAAACTGAGAACTGTAAACTGTGAACTGTGAACTGTGATCTGTGAACTGTGAACTGCGAACTGTGAAATGTGAAATGAAGACTGTGAACTGTGCTCTGTGGACTGTGAACTGTGAACTGTGAACTGTGATGTGTGATCAGTGAACTGTGGACTGTGAACTGTGGACTGTGAACTGTGCACTGTGAAGTGTGAAGTGTGAAATGAAGACTGTGAACTGTGAACTGTGATCTGTGAACAGTGAACTGTGGACTGTGAACTGTGAACTGTGACCTGTGAACTGTGAACTGTGACCTGTGAACTGTGAACTGCGAACTGTGAATTGTGAAATGAAGACTGTGAACTGTGAACTGTGAACTGTGAACTGTGAACTGTGAACAGTGAACTGTGAACTGTGAACTGTGAACTGTGAACTGTGAACTGTGAACTGTGAACTGTGAACTGTGAACTGTGAATTGTGAACAGTGAACTGTGGACTGTGAACTGTGAAGTGTGAACTGTGAACTGTGATCTGTGAACAGTGAAGTGTGAACTGTGAACTGTGAACTGTGAACTGTGAACTGTGAACTGGAACTGGAACTGTGAACTGTGAACTGTGAACTGTGAACTGTGAACTGTGAACTATGATCTGTGAACAGTGAACTGCGGACTGTGAACTGTGAACTGTGAACTGTGAACTGCGAACTGTGAAGTATGAAATGAAGACAGTGAACTGTGAAGTATGAAATGAAGACAGTGAACTGTGAAATGTGAACTGTGACCTGCGAACTGGGAACTGTGAACTGTGAACTGTGAACTGTGATCTGTGAACAGTGAAGTGTGAACTGTGAACTGTGAACTGTGAACTGTGAACTGTGAACTGGAACTGGAACTGTGAACTGTGAACTGTGAACTGTGAACTGTGAACTGTGAACTATGATCTGTGAACAGTGAACTGCGGACTGTGAACTGTGAACTGTGAACTGTGAAAACTGAATTGTGAAATAAAGTATGTGAACTGTGATCTGTGAACTGTGATCTGTGAACTGTGAACTGTGAAGTGTGATCTGTGAACTGTGAACTGCGAACTGTGAATTGTGAAATGAAGACTGTGAACTGTGAACTGTGCCCTGTGAACTGTGAACTGTGAACTGTGAAAACTGAATTGTGAAATAAAGTCTGTGAACTGTGAACTGTGATCTGTGAACTGAGAACTGTGAACTGTGAACAGTGGGCTGTGAACTGTGACCTGTGAACTGTGAACTGCGAACTGTGAAGTATGAAATGAAGACAGTGAACTGTGAAATGTGAACTGTGACCTGCGATCTGGGAACTGTGAACTGTGGACTGTGAACTGTGAACTGTGAACTGTGACGTGTGAACTGTGAACTGTGAACTGTCAACTGTGAACTGAGAACTGTAAACTGAGAACTGTAAACTGTGAACTGTGAACTGTGATCTGTGAACTGTGATCTGTGAACTGTGAACTGCGAACTGTGAAGTGTGAAATGAAGACTGTGAACTGTGATCTGTGGGCTGTGAACTGTGAACTGTGAACTGTGTTGTGTGATCAGTGAACTGTGGACTGTGAACTGTGGACTGTGAACTGTGAACTGTGAACTGTGAAGTGTGAACTGTGAACTGTGACCTGTGAACTGTGAACTGTGACCTGTGAACTGTGAACTGCGAACTATGAATTGTGAAATGAAGACTGTGAACTGTGAACTGTGAACTGTGAACAGTGAACAGTGAACTGTGAACTATGAACTGTGAACTGTGAATTGTGAACAGTGAACTGTGAACTGTGAACTGCGAACTGTGAAGTATGAAATGAAGACAGTGAACTGTGAAATGTGAACTGTGACCTGCGAACTGGGAACTGTGAACTGTGAACTGTGAACTGTGCACTGTGAACTGTGAACTGTGAACTGTGAACTGTGAACTGTGAACTGTGAACTGTGAACTGTGAACTGTGAACTGTGAACTGTGAACTATGATCAGTGAACAGTGAACTGCGGACTGTGAACTGTGAACTGTGAAACTGAATTGTGAAATAAAGTCTGTGAACAGTGATCTGTGAACTGTCAACTGTGAAGTGTGATCTGTGAAGTGTGATCTGTGAACTGTCAACTGTGATTTGTGAACAGTGAACTGTGGACTGTGAACTGTGAAGTGTGTACTGTGAACTGTCAACTGTCAACTGTGAACTGTAATCTGTGAACTGTGATCTGTGAACTGTCAACTGTGAACTGCGAACTGTGAAATGTGAAATGAATACTGTGAACGGGGAACTGTGAACGGTGAACTGTGAACTGTGAAATGAAGACTGTGAACTGTGAAATGAAGACTGTGAACTGTGATCTGTGAACTGAGAACTGTGACCTGCGAACTGGGAACTGTGAACTGTGAACTGTGAACTGTGGACTGTGAACTGTGAACTGTGAACTGTGACGTGTGAACTGTGAACTGTGAACTGTCAACTGTGAACTGAGAACTGTAAACTGTGAACTGTGAACTGTGAACTGCGAACTGTGAAGTATGAAATGAAGACAGTGAACTGTGAAATGTGAACAGTGAACTGCGGACTGTGAACTGTGAACTGTGAAAACTGAATTGTGAAATAATGTCTGTGAACAGTGATCTGTGAACTGTGAACTGTGAAGTGTGATCTGTGAAGTGTGATCTGTGAACTGTGAACTGTGAACTGTGAACTGTGAACTGTGATCTGTGAACTGTGATCTGTGAACTGTGAACTGCGAACTGTGAATTGTGAAATGAAGACTGTGAACTGTGAACTGTGAACTGTGAACTGTGAACTAGGAAGTGTGAACTGTCAACTGTGAACTGTCAACTGTGAACTGAGAACTGTAAACTGTGAACTGTGAACTGTGAACTGTGGACTGCGAACTGTGAACTGTGAACTGTGACGTGTGAACTGTGAACTGTGAACTGTCAACTGTGAACTGAGAACTGTAATCTGTGAACTGTGACCTGTGAACTGTGAACTGCGAACTATGAATTGTGAAATGAAGACTGTGAACTGTGAACTGTGAACTGTGAACTGTGAACAGTGAACAGTGAACTGTGAACTGTGAATTGTGAACAGTGAACTGTGGACTGTGAACTGTGAACTGTGAACTGTGAACTGTGAACTGTGAACTGTGAACTGTGAATTGTGAACAGTGAACTGTGGACTGTGAACTGTGAACTGTGAAGTGTGAACTGTCAACTGTGAACTGTCAACTGTGAACTGAGAACTGTAAACTGAGAACTGTAAACTGTGAACAGTGAACTGTGAACTGTGAACTGTGAACTGCGAACTGTGAAGTATGAAATGAAGACAGTTAACTGTGAAATGTGAACTGTGACCTGCGAACTGTGAACTGTGAACTGTGAACTGTGAAGTGTGAACTGTGAAGTGTGAACTGTGAAGTGTGAACTGTGAAGTGTGAACTGTGAACTGTGAACTGTGAACTGTGAACTGTGAACTGTGAACTATGATCAGTGAACAGTGAACTGCGGACTGTGAACTGTGAACTGTGAAAACTGAATTGTGAAATAATGTCTGTGAACAGTAATCTGTGAACTGTGAACTGTGAAGTGTGATCTGTGAAGTGTGAACTGTGAACTGTGAACTGCGAACTGTGAAGTATGAAATGAAGACAGTGAACTGTGAAATGTGAACTGTGACCTGCGAACTGTGAACTGTGGACTGTGAACTGTGAACTGTGAACTGTGAACTGTGAACTGTGAATTGTGAACAGTGAACTGTGGACTGTGAACTGTGAACTGTGAAGTGTGAACTGTCAACTGTGAACTGTCAACTGTGAACTGAGAACTGTAAACTGAGAACTGTAAACTGTGAACAGTGAACTGTGAACTGTGAACTGTGAACTGCGAAC
The DNA here is from genome assembly GCA_963971365.1 of Lasioglossum villosulum. Classification (NCBI taxonomy): domain Eukaryota; kingdom Metazoa; phylum Arthropoda; class Insecta; order Hymenoptera; family Halictidae; genus Lasioglossum; species Lasioglossum villosulum. The sequence continues at coordinate 384,886 of CAXARU010000174.1, forward strand.
TGTGAAGTATGAATTGAAGACAGTGAACTGTGAAATGTGAACTGTGACCTGCGAACTGTGAACTGTGAACTGTGAACTGTGAAGTGTAAACTGTGAAGTGTGAACTGTGAAGTGTGAACTGTGAACTGTGAACTGTGAACTGTGAACTGTGAACTGTGAACTGTGAACTATGATCAGTGAACAGTGAACTGCGGACTGCGAACTGTGAACTGTGAAAACTGAATTGTGAAATAATGTCTGTGAACAGTAATCTGTGAACTGTGAACTGTGAAGTGTGATCTGTGAAGTGTGATCTGTGAACTGTGAACTGTGAACTGTGAACTGTGATCTGTGAACTGTGAACTGCGAACTGTGAATTGTGAAATGAAGACTGTGAACTGTGTACTGTGAACTGTGAACTGTGAACTGTGAACTGTGAACTGTGAACTATGATCTGTGAACTGTGAACTGTGAACTGTGAACTGTGAACTGTGAACTGTGAACTGTGAACTATGATCAGTGAACAGTGAACTGCGGACTGTGAACTGTGAACTGTGAAAACTGAATTGTGAAATAAAGTCTGTGAACAGTGATCTGTGAACTGTGAACTGTGAAGTGTGATCTGTGAAGTGTGATCTGTGAACTGTGAACTGTGAACTGTGAACTGTGATCTGTGAACTGTGGACTGTGAACTGTGAACTGTGAAGTGTGAACTGTGAACTGTGAATTGTGAACAGTGAACTGTGGACTGTGAACTGTGAACTGTGAAGTGTGAACTGTCAACTGTGAACTGTCAACTGTCAACTGTGAACTGAGAACTGTAAACTGAGAACTGTGAACTGTGAAATGTGAACTGTGACCTGCGAACTGTGAACTGTGAACTGTGAACTGTGAAGTGTGAACTGTGAAGTGTGAACTGTTAAGTGTGACCTGCGAACTGTGAACTGTGAACTGTGAACTGTGAAGTGTGAACTGTGAAGTGTGAACTGTTAAGTGTGAACTGTGAAGTGTGAACTGTGAACTGTGAAGTGTGAACTGTGAACTGTGAACTGTGAACTGTGAACTGTGAACTATGATCAGTGAACAGTGAACTGCGGACTGTGAACTGTGAACTGTGAAAACTGAATTGTGAAATAATGTCTGTGAACAGTAATCTGTGAACTGTGAACTGTGAAGTGTGATCTGTGAAGTGTGATCTGTGAACTGTGAACTGTGAACTGTGAACTGTGATCTGTGAACTGTGATCTGTGAACTGTGAACTGCGAACTGTGAATTGTGAAATGAAGACTGTGAACTGTGAACTGTGAACTGTGAACTGTGAACTGAGAACTATGATCTGTGAACTGTGAACTGTGAACTGTGAACTGTGAACTGTGAACTGTGAACTATGATCAGTGAACAGTGAACTGCGGACTGTGAACTGTGAACTGTGAAAACTGAATTGTGAAATAAAGTCTGTGAACAGTGATCTGTGAACTGTGAACTGTGAAGTGTGATCTGTGAAGTGTGATCTGTGAACTGTGAACTGTGAACTGTGAACTGTGATCTGTGAACTGTGATCTGTGAACTGTGAACTGTGAACTGCGAACTGTGAATTGTGAAATGAAGACTGTGAACTGTGAACTGTGAACTGTGAACTGTGAACTGTGAACTATGATCTGTGAACAGTGAACTGTGGACTGTGAACTGTGAACTGTGAAGTGTGAACTGTGAACTGTGAACTGTGAACTGTCAACTGTGAACTGAGAACTGTAAACTGAGAACTGTAAACTGTGAACAGTGAACTGTGAACTGTGAACTGTGAACTGTGAACTGTGAACTGTGATCTGTGAACTGTGAACTGCGAACTGTGAAGTGTGAAATGAAGACTGTGAACTGTGAACTGTGATCTGTGAACTGTGAACTGCGAACTGTGAATTGTGAAATGAAGACTGTGAACTGTGAACTGTGAACTGTGAACTGTGAACTGTGAACTATGATCTGTGAACAGTGAACTGTGGACTGTGAACTGTGAACTGTGAAGTGTGAACTGTGAACTGTGAACTGTGAACTGTCAACTGTGAACTGAGAACTGTAAACTGAGAACTGTAAACTGTGAACAGTGAACTGTGAACTGTGAACTGAGAACTGTAAACTGAGAACTGTAAACTGTGAACAGTGAACTGTGAACTGTGAACTGTGAACTGCGAACTGTGAAGTATGAAATGAAGACAGTGAACTGTGAAATGTGAACTGTGACCTGCGAACTGTGAACTGTGAACTGTGAACTGTGAAGTGTGAACTGTGAAGTGTGAACTGTGAAGTGTGAACTGTGAAGTGTGAACTGTGAACTGTGAACTGTGAACTGTGAACTGCGAACTGTGAATTGTGAAATGAAGACTGTGAACTGTGAACTGTGAACTGTGAACTGTGAACTGTGAACTATGATCTGTGAACAGTGAACTGTGGACTGTGAACTGTGAACTGTGAAGTGTGAACTGTGAACTGTGAACTGTGAACTGTGAACTGTCAACTGTGAACTGAGAACTGTAAACTGAGAACTGTAAACTGTGAACAGTGAACTGTGAACTGTGAACTGTGAACTGTGAACTGTGAACTGTGATCTGTGAACTGTGAACTGCGAACTGTGAAGTGTGAAATGAAGACTGTGAACTGTGAACTGTGATCTGTGAACTGTGAACTGCGAACTGTGAATTGTGAAATGAAGACTGTGAACTGTGAACTGTGAACTGTGAACTGTGAACTGTGAACTATGATCTGTGAACAGTGAACTGTGGACTGTGAACTGTGAACTGCGGACTGTGAACTGTGAACTGTGAAAACTGAATTGTGAAATAATGTCTGTGAACAGTAATCTGTGAACTGTGAACTGTGAAGTGTGATCTGTGAAGTGTGATCTGTGAACTGTGAACTGTGAACTGTGAACTGTGATCTGTGAACTGTGATCTGTGAACTGTGAACTGCGAACTGCGAACTGCGAACTATGAATTGTGAAATGAAGACTGTGAACTGTGAACTGTGAACTGTGAACTGTGAACTGTGAACAGTGAACAGTGAACTGTGAACTGTGAATTGTGAACAGTGAACTGTGGACTGTGAACTGTGAACTGTGAACTGTGAACTGTGAACTGTGAATTGTGAACAGTGAACTGTGGACTGTGAACTGTGAACTGTGAAGTGTGAACTGTCAACTGTGAACTGTCAACTGTGAACTGAGAACTGTAAACTGAGAACTGTAAACTGTGAACAGTGAACTGTGAACTGTGAACTGCGAACTGTGAAGTATGAAATGAAGACAGTGAACTGTGAAATGTGAACTGTGACCTGCGAACTGTGAACTGTGGACTGTGAACTGTGAACTGTGAACTGTGAACTGTGAACTGTGAATTGTGAACAGTGAACTGTGGACTGTGAACTGTGAACTGTGAAGTGTGAACTGTCAACTGTGAACTGTCAACTGTGAACTGAGAACTGTAAACTGAGAACTGTAAACTGAGAACTGTAAACTGTGAACAGTGAACTGTGAACTGTGAACTGTGAACTGCGAACTGTGAAGTATGAAATGAAGACAGTGAACTGTGAAATGTGAACTGTGACCTGCGAACTGTGAACTGTGAACTGTCAACTGTGAAGTGTAAACTGTGAAGTGTGAACTGTGAAGTGTGAACTGTGAACTGTGAACTGTGAACTGTGAACTGTGAACTGTGAACTATGATCAGTGAACAGTGAACTGCGGACTGCGAACTGTGAACTGTGAAAACTGAATTGTGAAATAATGTCTGTGAACAGTAATCTGTGAACTGTGAACTGTGAAGTGTGATCTGTGAAGTGTGATCTGTGAACTGTGAACTGTGAACTGTGAACTGTGATCTGTGAACTGTGATCTGTGAACTGTGAACTGCGAACTGTGAATTGTGAAATGAAGACTGTGAACTGTGAACTGTGAACTGTGAACTGTGAACTGTGAACTGTGAACTATGATCTGTGAACTGTGAACTGTGAACTGTGAACTGTGAACTGTGAACTGTGAACTGTGAACTATGATCAGTGAACAGTGAACTGCGGACTGTGAACTGTGAACTGTGAAAACTGAATTGTGAAATAAAGTCTGTGAACAGTGATCTGTGAACTGTGAACTGTGAAGTGTGATCTGTGAAGTGTGATCTGTGAACTGTGAACTGTGAACTGTGAACTGTGAACTGTGATCTGTGAACTGTGGACTGTGAACTGTGAACTGTGAAGTGTGAACTGTGAACTGTGAATTGTGAACAGTGAACTGTGGACTGTGAACTGTGAACTGTGAAGTGTGAACTGTCAACTGTGAACTGTCAACTGTGAACTGAGAACTGTAAACTGAGAACTGTAAACTGTGAACAGTGAACTGTGAACTGTGAACTGTGAACTGCGAACTGTGAAGTATGAAATGAAGACAGTGAACTGTGAAATGTGAACTGTGACCTGCGAACTGTGAACTGTGAACTGTGAACTGTGAAGTGTGAACTGTGAAGTGTGAACTGTTAAGTGTGAACTGTGAAGTGTGAACTGTGAACTGTGAACTGTGAACTGTGAACTGTGAACTATGATCAGTGAACAGTGAACTGCGGACTGTGAACTGTGAACTGTGAAAACTGAATTGTGAAATAATGTCTGTGAACAGTAATCTGTGAACTGTGAACTGTGAAGTGTGATCTGTGAAGTGTGATCTGTGAACTGTGAACTGTGAACTGTGAACTGTGATCTGTGAACTGTGATCTGTGAACTGTGAACTGCGAACTGTGAATTGTGAAATGAAGACTGTGAACTGTGAACTGTGAACTGTGAACTATGATCTGTGAACTGTGAACTGTGAACTGTGAACTGTGAACTGTGAACTGTGAACTGTGAACTATGATCAGTGAACAGTGAACTGCGGACTGTGAACTGTGAACTGTGAAAACTGAATTGTGAAATAAAGTCTGTGAACAGTGATCTGTGAACTGTGAACTGTGAAGTGTGATCTGTGAAGTGTGATCTGTGAACTGTGAACTGTGAACTGTGAACTGTGATCTGTGAACTGTGATCTGTGAACTGTGAACTGTGAACTGCGAACTGTGAATTGTGAAATGAAGACTGTGAACTGTGAACTGTGAACTGTGAACTGTGAACTGTGAACTATGATCTGTGAACAGTGAACTGTGGACTGTGAACTGTGAACTGTGAAGTGTGAACTGTGAACTGTGAACTGTGAACTGTCAACTGTGAACTGAGAACTGTAAACTGAGAACTGTAAACTGTGAACAGTGAACTGTGAACTGTGAACTGTGAATTGTGAACTGTGAACTGTGAACTGTGATCTGTGAACTGTGAACTGCGAACTGTGAATTGTGAAATGAAGACTGTGAACTGTGAACTGTGAACTGTGAACTGTGAACTGTGAACTGTGAACTATGATCTGTGAACAGTGAACTGTGGACTGTGAACTGTGAACTGTGAAGTGTGAACTGTGAACTGTGAACTGTGAACTGTCAACTGTGAACTGAGAACTGTAAACTGAGAACTGTAAACTGTGAACAGTGAACTGTGAACTGTGAACTGTGAACTGTGAACTGTGAACTGTGAACTGTGAACTGCGAACTGCCAACTGTGAAGTGTGAAATAAAGTCTGTGAACTGTGATCTGTGGACTGTGAACTGTGAACTGTGAAGTGTGAACTGTGATTTGTGAACAGTGAACTGTGGACTGTGAACTGTGAACTGTGCACTGTGAAGTGTGAAGTGTGAAATGAAGACTGTGATCTGTGAACTGTGATCTGTGAACAGTGAACTGTGGACCGTGAACTGTGAACTGTGACCTGAGAACTGTGAACTGTGACCTGTGAACTGTGAACTGTGAACTGTGAACTGTGAACTGCGAACTGTGAAGTATGAAATGAAGACAGTGAACTGTGAAATGTGAACTGTGACCTGCGAACTGGGAACTGTGAACTGTGAACTGTGAACTGTGATCTGTGAACAGTGAAGTGTGAACTGTGAACTGTGAACTGTGAACTGTGAACTGTGAACTGTGAACTGTGAACTGTGAACTGTGAACTGTGAACTGGAACTGTGAACTGTGAACTGTGAACTGTGAACTGTGAACTGTGAACTGTGAACTATGATCTGTGAACAGTGAACTGCGGACTGTGAACTGTGAACTGTGAACTGTGAAAACTGAATTGTGAAATAAAGTATGTGAACTGTGATCTGTGAACTGTGATCTGTGAACTGTGAACTGTGAAGTGTGATCTGTGAACTGTGAACTGCGAACTGTGAATTGTGAAATGAAGACTGTGAACTGTGAACTGTGCCCTGTGAACTGTGAACTGTGAACTGTGAAAACTGAATTGTGAAATAAAGTCTGTGAACTGTGAACTGTGATCTGTGAACTGAGAACGGTGAACTGTGAACAGAGGGCTGTGAACTGTGACCTGTGAACTGTGAACTGCGAACTGTGAAGTATGAAATGAAGACAGTGAACTGTGAAATGTGAACTGTGACCTGCGATCTGGGAACTGTGAACTGTGAACTGTGAACTGTGGACTGTGAACTGTGAACTGTGAACTGTGAACTGTCAACTGTGAACTGTCAACTGTCAACTGTGAACTGAGAACTGTAAACTGAGAACTGTAAACTGTGAACTGTGAACTGTGATCCGTGAACTGTGATCCGTGAACTGTGAACTGCGAACTGTGAAGTGTGAAATGAAGACTGTGAACTGTGATCTGTGGACTGTGAACTGTGAACTGTGAACTTTGATGTGTGATCAGTGAACTGTGGACTGTGAACTGTGGACTGTGAACTGTGAACTGTGAACTGTGAAGTGTGAACTGTGAACTGTGACCTGTGAACTGTGAACTGTGACCTGTGAACTGTGAACTGCGAACTATGAATTGTGAAATGAAGACTGTGAACTGTGAACCTTGAACTGTGAACAGTGAACAGTGAACTGTGAACTATGAACTGTGAACTGTGAATTGTGAACAGTGAACTGTGGACTGTGAACTGTGAAGTGTGAACTGTCAACTGTGAACTGTCAACTGTGAACTGAGAACTGTAAACTGAGAACTGTAAACTGTGAACAGTGAACTGTGAACTGTGAACTGTGAACTGCGAACTGTGAAGTATGAAATGAAGACAGTGAACTGTGAAATGTGAACTGTGACCTGCGAACTGGGAACTGTGAACTGTGAACTGTGAACTGTGAACTGTGAACTGTGAACTGTGAACTGTGAACTGTGAACTGTGCACTGTGAACTGTGAACTGTGAACTGTGAACTGTGAACTGTGAACTATGATCAGTGAACAGTGAACTGTGAACTATGATCCGTGAACAGTGAACTGCGGACTGTGAACTGTGAACTGTGAAAACTGAATTGTGAAATAAAGTCTGTGAACAGTGATCTGTGAACTGTCAACTGTGAAGTGTGATCTGTGAAGTGTGATCTGTGAACTGTGAACTGTGAACTGTGAACTGTGAACTGTGAACTGTGATCTGTGAACTGTGATCTGTGAACTGTGAACTGCGAACTGTGAATTGTGAAATGAAGACTGTGAACTGTGAACTGTGAACTGTGAACTGTGAACTGTGAACTATGATCTGTGAACTGTGAACTGTGAACTGTGAACTGTGAACTGTGAACTGTGAACAGTGAACTGCGGACTGTGAACTGTGAACTGTGAAAACTGAATTGTGAAATAAAGTCTGTGAACAGTGATCTGTGAACTGTGAACTGTGAAGTGTGATCTGTGAACTGTGAACTGTGAACTGTGAACTGTGAACTGCGAACTGTGAACTGTGAACTGTGAACTATGATCAGTGAACAGTGAACTGCGGACTGTGAACTGTGAACTGTGAAAACTGAATTGTGAAATAATGTCTGTGAACAGTGATCTGTGAACTGTGAACTGTGAAGTGTGATCTGTGAAGTGTGATCTGTGAACTGTGAACTGTGAACTGTGATCTGTGAACTGTGAACTGTGAACTGTGAACTGTGAACTGTGAACTGTGAATTGTGAACAGTGAACTGTGGACTGTGAACTGTGAACTGTGAAGTGTGAACTGTCAACTGTGAACTGTCAACTGTGAACTGAGAACTGTAAACTGAGAACTGGGAACTGTGAAGTGTGAACTGTGAACTGTGGACTGTGAACTGTGAACTGTGAACTGTGAACTGTGACGTGTGAACTGTGAACTGTGAACTGTCAACTGTGAACTGAGAACTGTAAACTGTGAACTGTGACCTGTGAACTGTGAACTGCGAACTATGAATTGTGAAATGAAGACTGTGAACTGTGAACTGTGAACTGTGAACAGTGAACAGTGAACTGTGAACTGTGAACTGTGAACTGTGAACTGTGAACTGTGAACTGTGAACTGTGAACTGTGAACTGTGAACTGTGAACTGTGAACTGGAACTGTGAACTGTGAACTGTGAACTGTGAACTGTGAACTGTGAACTGTGAACAATGATCTGTGAACAGTGAACTGCGGACTGTGAACTGTGAACTGTGAACTGTGAAAACTGAATTGTGAAATAAAGTATGTGAACTGTGATCTGTGAACTGTGATCTGTGAACTGTGATCTGTGAACTGTGAACTGTGAAGTGTGATCTGTGAACTGTGAACTGCGAACTGTGAATTGTGAAATGAAGACTGTGAACTGTGAACTGTGCCCTGTGAACTGTGAAAACTGAATTGTGAAATAAAGTCTGTGAACTGTGAACTGTGATCTGTGAACTGAGAACGGTGAACTGTGAACAGAGGGCTGTGAACTGTGGACTGTGAACTGTGGACTGTGAACTGTGAACTGTGAACTGTGAAGTGTGAACTGTGAACTGTGACCTGTGAACTGTGAACTGTGACCTGTGAACTGTGAACTGCGAACTATGAATTGTGAAATGAAGACTGTGAACTGTGAACCTTGAACTGTGAACAGTGAACAGTGAACTGTGAACTATGAACTGTGAACTGTGAATTGTGAACAGTGAACTGTGGACTGTGAACTGTGAAGTGTGAACTGTCAACTGTGAACTGTCAACTGTGAACTGAGAACTGTAAACTGAGAACTGTAAACTGTGAACAGTGAACTGTGAACTGTGAACTGTGAACTGCGAACTGTGAAGTATGAAATGAAGACAGTGAACTGTGAAATGTGAACTGTGACCTGCGAACTGGGAACTGTGAACTGTGAACTGTGAACTGTGAACTGTGAACTGTGAACTGTGAACTGTGAACTGTGCACTGTGAACTGTGAACTGTGAACTGTGAACTGTGAACTGTGAACTATGATCAGTGAACAGTGAACTGTGAACTATGATCCGTGAACAGTGAACTGCGGACTGTGAACTGTGAACTGTGAAAACTGAATTGTGAAATAAAGTCTGTGAACAGTGATCTGTGAACTGTCAACTGTGAAGTGTGATCTGTGAACTGTGAACTGTGAACTGTGAACTGTGAACTGTGATCTGTGAACTGTGATCTGTGAACTGTGAACTGCGAACTGTGAATTGTGAAATGAAGACTGTGAACTGTGAACTGTGAACTGTGAACTGTGAACTGTGAACTATGATCTGTGAACTGTGAACTGTGAACTGTGAACTGTGAACTGTGAACTGTGAACAGTGAACTGCGGACTGTGAACTGTGAACTGTGAAAACTGAATTGTGAAATAAAGTCTGTGAACAGTGATCTGTGAACTGTGAACTGTGAAGTGTGATCTGTGAACTGTGAACTGTGAACTGTGAACTGTGAACTGCGAACTGTGAACTGTGAACTGTGAACTATGATCAGTGAACAGTGAACTGCGGACTGTGAACTGTGAACTGTGAAAACTGAATTGTGAAATAATGTCTGTGAACAGTGATCTGTGAACTGTGAACTGTGAAGTGTGATCTGTGAAGTGTGATCTGTGAACTGTGAACTGTGAACTGTGATCTGTGAACTGTGAACTGTGAACTGTGAACTGTGAACTGTGAACTGTGAATTGTGAACAGTGAACTGTGGACTGTGAACTGTGAACTGTGAAGTGTGAACTGTCAACTGTGAACTGTCAACTGTGAACTGAGAACTGTAAACTGAGAACTGGGAACTGTGAAGTGTGAACTGTGAACTGTGGACTGTGAACTGTGAACTGTGAACTGTGAACTGTGACGTGTGAACTGTGAACTGTGAACTGTCAACTGTGAACTGAGAACTGTAAACTGTGAACTGTGACCTGTGAACTGTGAACTGCGAACTATGAATTGTGAAATGAAGACTGTGAACTGTGAACTGTGAACTGTGAACAGTGAACAGTGAACTGTGAACTGTGAACTGTGAACTGTGAATTGTGAACAGTGAACTGTGGACTGTGAACTGTGAACTGTGAACTGTGAACTGTGAAGTGTGAACTGTCAACTGTGAACTGTCAACTGTGAACTGAGAACTGTAAACTGAGAACTGTAAACTGTGAACAGTGAACTGTGAACTGTGAACTGTGAACTGCGAACTGTGAAGTATGAAATGAAGACAGTGAACTGTGAAATGTGAACTGTGACCTGCGAACTGTGAACTGTGAACTGTGAACTGTGAAGTGTGAACTGTGAAGTGTGAACTGTGAAGTGTGAACTGTGAAGTGTGAACTGTGAAGTGTGAACTGTGAAGTGTGAACTGTGAACTGTGAACTGTGAACTGTGAACTGTGGACTGTGAACTATGATCAGTGAACAGTGAACTGCGGACTGTGAACTGTGAACTGTGAAAACTGAATTGTGAAATAATGTCTGTGAACAGTGATCTGTGAACTGTGAACTGTGAAGTGTGATCTGTGAAGTGTGATCTGTGAACTGTGAACTGTGAACTGTGAACTGTGATCTGTGAACTGTTTTCTGTGAACTGTGAACTGCGAACTGTGAATTGTGAAATGAAGACTGTGAACTGTGAACTGTGAACTGTGAACTGTGAACTATGATCTGTGAACTGTGAACTGTGAACTGTGAACTGTGAACTGTGAACTGTGAACTGTGAACTGTGAACTGTGAACTATGATGAGTGAACATTGAACTGCGGACTGTGAACTGTGAACTGTGAAAACTAAATTGTGAAATAAAGTCTGTGAACAGTGATCTGTGAACTGTGAACTGTGAAGTGTGATCTGTGAAGTGTGATCTGTGAACTGTGAACTGTGAACTGTGAACTGTGAACTGTGATCTGTGAACTGTGATCTGTGAACTGTGAACTGTGAACTGTGAACTGCGAACTGTGAATTGTGAAATGAAGACTGTGAACTGTGAACTGTGAACTGTGAACTGTGAACTGTGAACTGTGAACTGTGAACTATGATCTGTGAACAGTGAACTGTGGACTGTGAACTGTGAACTGTGAAGTGTGAACTGTGAACTGTGAACTGTCAACTGTCAACTGTGAAGTGAGAACTGTAAACTGAGAACTGTAAACTGTGAACAGTGAACTGTGAACTGTGAACTGTGAACTGTGAACTGTGATCTGTGAACTGTGAACTGCGAACTGTGAAGTGTGAAATGAAGACTGTGAACTGTGAACTGTGATCTGTGAACTGTGAACTGCGAACTGTGAATTGTGAAATGAAGACTGTGAACTGTGAACTGTGAACTGTGAACTGCGAACTCTGAATTGTGAAATGAAGACTGTGAACTGTGAACTGTGCCCTGTGAAGACTGAAGTGTGAAATGAAGACTGTGAATTGTGATCTGTAAACTGTGAACTGTGAACTGAGAACTGTGAACTGTGAACTGTGAAAACTGAATTGTGAAATAAAGTCTGTGAACTGTGAACTGTGATGTGTGAACTGAGAACTGTGAACTGTGAACAGTGGGCTGTGAACTGTGACCTGTGAACTGTGAACTGCGAACTGTGAAGTATGAAATGGAGACAGTGAACTGTGAAATGTGAACTGTGACCTGCGAACTGGGAACTGTGAACTGTGAACTGTGAACTGTGGACTGTGAACTGTGAACTGTGAACTGTGACGTGTGAACTGTGAACTGTGAACTGTCAACTGTGAACTGAGAACTGTAAACTGAGAACTGTAAACTGTGAACTGTGAACTGTGATCTGTGAACTGTGAACTGCGAACTGTGAAGTGTGAAATGAAGACTGTGAACTGTGATTTGTGGACTGTGAACTGTGAACTGTGAACTGTGATGTGTGATCAGTGAACTGTGGACTGTGAACTGTGGACTGTGAACTGTGCACTGTGAAGTGTGAAATGTGAAATGAAGACTGTGAACTGTGAACTGTGAACTGTGATCTGTGAACAGTGAACTGTGGACTGTGAACTGTGAACTGTGACCTGTGAACTGTGAACTGTGACCTGTGAACTGTGAACTGCGAACTGTGAATTGTGAAATGAAGACTGTGAACTGTGAACTGTGAACTGTGAACTGTGAACTGTGAACAGTGAACAGTGAACTGTGAACTGTGAACTGTGAACTGTGAACTGTGAACTGTGAACTGTGAACTGTGAATTGTGAACAGTGAACTGTGGACTGTGAACTGTGAACTGTGAACTGTGAACTGTGAACTGTGAACTGTGAAGTGTGAACTGAGAACTGTAAACTGAGAACTGTAAACTGTGAACAGTGAACTGTGAACTGTGAACTGTGAACTGTGAACTGTGAACTGTGAACTGTGAACTGTGAACTGTGAACTGCCAACTGTGAAGTGTGAAATAAAGTCTGTGAACTGTGATCTGTGGACTGTGAACTGTGAACTGTGAAGTGTGAACTGTGATTTGTGAACAGTGAACTGTGGACTGTGCACTGTGAAGTGTGAAGTGTGAAATGAAGACTGTGATCTGTGAACTGTGATCTGTGAACAGTGAACTGTGGACCGTGAACTGTGAACTGTGACCTGAGAACTGTGAACTGTGACCTGTGAACTGTGAACTGTGAACTGTGAACTGCGAACTGCGAAGTATGAAATGAAGACAGTGAACTGTGAAGTATGAGATGAAGACAGTGAACTGTGAAATGTGAACTGTGACCTGCGAACTGGGAACTGTGAACTGTGAACTGTGAACTGTGATCTGTGAACTGAGAACTGTGAACTGTGAACAGTGGGCTGTGAACTGTGACCTGTGAACTGTGAACTGCGAACTGTGAAGTATGAAATGAAGACAGTGAACTGTGAAATGTGAACTGTGACCTGCGATCTGGGAACTGTGAACTGTGAACTGTGAACTGTGGACTGTGAACTGTGAACTGTGAACTGTGAACTGTCAACTGTGAACTGTGAACTGTCAACTGTGAACTGAGAACTGTAAACTGAGAACTGTAAACTGTCAACTGTGAACTGTGATCTGTGAACTGTGAACTGCGAACTGTGAAGTGTGAAATGAAGACTGTGAACTGTGATTTGTGGACTGTGAACTGTGAACTGTGAACTGTGATGTGTGATCAGTGAACTGTGGACTGTGAACTGTGGACTGTGAACTGTGAACTGTGAACTGTGAAGTGTGAACTGTGAACTGTGACCTGTGAACTGTGAACTGTGACCTGTGAACTGTGAACTGCGAACTATGAATTGTGAAATGAAGACTGTGAACTGTGAACTGTGAACTGTGAACTGTGAACTGTGAACAGTGAACAGTGAACTGTGAACTGTGAACTGTGAACTGTGAACTGTGAACTGTGAAGTGTGAACTGTGAACTGTGGACTGTGAACTGTGAACTGTGAACTGTGAACTGTGAACTGTGAACTGTGAACTGTGAACTGTCAACTGTGAACTGAGAACTGTAAACTGAGAACTGTAAACTGTGAACTGTGAACTGTGATCTGTGAACTGTGAACTGCGAACTGTGAAGTGTGAAATGAAGACTGTGAACTGTGATCTGTGGACTGTGAACTGTGAACTGTGAACTGTGATGTGTGATCAGTGAACTGTGGACTGTGAACTGTGGACTGTGAACTGTGAACTGTGAACTGTGAAGTGTGAACTGTGAACTGTGACCTGTGAACTGTGAACTGTGACCTGTGAACTGTGAACTGCGAACTATGAATTGTGAAATGAAGACTGTGAACTGTGAACTGTGAACTGTGAACTGTGAACTGTGAACTGTGAACTGTGAACTGTGAACTGTGAACAGTGAACAGTGAACTGTGAACTGCGAACTGTGAACTGTGAACTGTGAACTGTGAACTGTGAACTGTGAACTGTGAATTGTGAACAGTGAACTGTGGACTGTGAACTGTGAACTGTGAACTGTGAACTGTCAACTGTCAACTGTGAACTGTCAACTGTGAACTGTCAACTGTGAACTGAGAACTGTAAACTGAGAACTGTAAACTGTGAACAGTGAATTGTGAACTGTGAACTGTGAACTGTGAACTGTGAACTGTGAACTGTGAACTGCCAACTGTGAAGTGTGAAATAAAGTCTGTGAACTGTGATCTGTGGACTGTGAACTGTGAACTGTGGACCGTGAACTGTGAACTGTGACCTGAGAACTGTGAACTGTGACCTGTGAACTGTGAACTGTGAACTGTGAACTGCGAACTGTGAAGTATGAAATGAAGACAGTGAACTGTGAAGTATGAAATGAAGACAGTGAACTGTGAAATGTGAACTGTGACCTGCGAACTGGGAACTGTGAACTGTGAACTGTGAACTGTGAACTGTGATCTGTGAACAGTGAAGTGTGAACTGTGAACTGTGAACTGTGAACTGTGAACTGTGAACTGGAACTGGAACTGGAACTGTGAACTGTGAACTGTGAACTGTGAACTGTGAACTGTGAACTGTGAACTATGATCTGTGAAAACTGAATTGTGAAATAAAGTCTGTGAACTGTGAACTGTGATCTGTGAACTGAGAACTGTGAACTGTGAACAGTGGGCTGTGAACTGTGACCTGTGAACTGTGAACTGTCAACTGTGAACTGTGAACTGTCAACTGTGAACTGAGAACTGTAAACTGAGAACTGTAAACTGTCAACTGTGAACTGTGATCTGTGAACTGTGAACTGCGAACTGTGAAGTGTGAAATGAAGACTGTGAACTGTGATTTGTGGACTGTGAACTGTGAACTGTGAACTGTGATGTGTGATCAGTGAACTGTGGACTGTGAACTGTGGACTGTGAACTGTGAACTGTGAACTGTGAAGTGTGAACTGTGAACTGTGACCTGTGAACTGTGAACTGTGACCTGTGAACTGTGAACTGCGAACTATGAATTGTGAAATGAAGACTGTGAACTGTGAACTGTGAACTGTGAACTGTGAACTGTGAACAGTGAACAGTGAACTGTGAACTGTGAACTGTGAACTGTGAACTGTGAACTGTGAAGTGTGAACTGTGAACTGTGGACTGTGAACTGTGAACTGTGAACTGTGAACTGTGAACTGTGAACTGTGAACTGTGAACTGTCAACTGTGAACTGAGAACTGTAAACTGAGAACTGTAAACTGTGAACTGTGAACTGTGATCTGTGAACTGTGAACTGCGAACTGTGAAGTGTGAAATGAAGACTGTGAACTGTGATCTGTGGACTGTGAACTGTGAACTGTGAACTGTGATGTGTGATCAGTGAACTGTGGACTGTGAACTGTGGACTGTGAACTGTGAACTGTGAACTGTGAAGTGTGAACTGTGAACTGTGACCTGTGAACTGTGAACTGTGACCTGTGAACTGTGAACTGCGAACTATGAATTGTGAAATGAAGACTGTGAACTGTGAACTGTGAACTGTGAACTGTGAACTGTGAACTGTGAACTGTGAACTGTGAACAGTGAACAGTGAACTGTGAACTGCGAACTGTGAACTGTGAACTGTGAACTGTGAACTGTGAACTGTGAACTGTGAATTGTGAACAGTGAACTGTGGACTGTGAACTGTGAACTGTGAACTGTGAACTGTCAACTGTCAACTGTGAACTGTCAACTGTGAACTGTCAACTGTGAACTGAGAACTGTAAACTGAGAACTGTAAACTGTGAACAGTGAATTGTGAACTGTGAACTGTGAACTGTGAACTGTGAACTGTGAACTGTGAACTGCCAACTGTGAAGTGTGAAATAAAGTCTGTGAACTGTGATCTGTGGACTGTGAACTGTGAACTGTGGACCGTGAACTGTGAACTGTGACCTGAGAACTGTGAACTGTGACCTGTGAACTGTGAACTGTGAACTGTGAACTGCGAACTGTGAAGTATGAAATGAAGACAGTGAACTGTGAAGTATGAAATGAAGACAGTGAACTGTGAAATGTGAACTGTGACCTGCGAACTGGGAACTGTGAACTGTGAACTGTGAACTGTGAACTGTGATCTGTGAACAGTGAAGTGTGAACTGTGAACTGTGAACTGTGAACTGTGCACTGTGAACTGTGAACTGGAACTGTGAACTGTGAACTGTGAACTGTGAACTGTGAACTGTGAACTATGATCTGTGAAAACTGAATTGTGAAATAAAGTCTGTGAACTGTGAACTGTGATCTGTGAACTGAGAACTGTGAACTGTGAACAGTGGGCTGTGAACTGTGACCTGTGAACTGTGAACTGCGAACTGTGAAGTATGAAATGAAGACAGTGAACTGTGAAATGTGAACTGTGACCTGCGATCTGGGAACTGTGAACTGTGAACTGTGAACTGTGGACTGTGAACTGTGAACTGTGAACTGTGAACTGTGAACTGTCAACTGTGAACTGAGAACTGTAAACTGAGAACTGTAAACTGTGAACTGTGAACTGTGATCTGTGAACTGTGAACTGCGAACTGTGAAGTGTGAAATGAAGACTGTGAACTGTGATCTGTGGACTGTGAACTGTGAACTGTGAACTGTGATGTGTGATCAGTGAACTGTGGACTGTAAACTGTGGACTGTGAACTGTGAACTGTGAACTGTGAAGTGTGAACTGTGAACTGTGACCTGTGAACTGTGAACTGTGACCTGTGAACTGTGAACTGCGAACTATGAATTGTGAAATGAAGACTGTGAACTGTGAACTGTGAACTGTGAACAGTGAACAGTGAACTGTGAACTATGAACTGTGAACTGTGAATTGTGAACAGTGAACTGTGGACTGTGAACTGTGAAGTGTGAACTGTCAACTGTGAACTGTCAACTGTGAACTGAGAACTGTAAACTGAGAACTGTAAACTGTGAACAGTGAAGTGTGAACTGTGAACTGTGAACTGCGAACTGTGAAGTATGAAATGAAGACAGTGAACTGTGAAATGTGAACTATGACCTGCGAACTGGGAACTGTGAACTGTGAACTGTGAACTGTGAACTGTGAACTGTGAACTGTGAACTGTGAACTGTGCACTGTGAACTGTGAACTGTGAACTGTGAACTGTGAACTGTGAACTATGATCAGTGAACAGTGAACTGTGAACTATGATCAGTGAACAGTGAACTGCGGACTGTGAACTGTGAACTGTGAAAACTGAATTGTGAAATAAAGTCTGTGAACAGTGATCTGTGAACTGTCAACTGTGAAGTGTGATCTGTGAAGTGTGATCTGTGAACTGTGAACTGTGAACTGTGAACTGTGATCTGTGAACTGTGATCTGTGAACTGTGAACTGTGAACTGTGAACTGTGAACTGCCAACTGTGAAGTGTGAAATAAAGTCTGTGAACTGTGATCTGTGGACTGTGAACTGTGAACTGTGAAGTGTGAACTGTGATTTGTGAACAGTGAACTGTGGACTGTGAACTGTGCACTGTGAAGTGTGAAGTGTGAAATGAAGACTGTGATCTGTGAACTGTGATCTGTGAACAGTGAACTGTGGACCGTGAACTGTGAACTGTGACCTGAGAACTGTGAACTGTGACCTGTGAACTGTGAACTGTGAACTGTGAACTGCGAACTGTGAAGTATGAAATGAAGACAGTGAACTGTGAAGTATGAAATGAAGACAGTGAACTGTGAAATGTGAACTGTGACCTGCGAACTGGGAACTGTGAACTGTGAACTGTGAACTGTGAACTGTGATCTGTGAACAGTGAAGTGTGAACTGTGAACTGTGAACTGTGAACTGTGAACTGTGAACTGGAACTGTGAACTGTGAACTGTGAACTGTGAACTGTGAACTGTGAACTGTGAACTGTGAACTATGATCTGTGAAAACTGAATTGTGAAATAAAGTCTGTGAACTGTGAACTGTGATCTGTGAACTGAGAACTGTGAACTGTGAACAGTGGGCTGTGAACTGTGACCTGTGAACTGTGAACTGCGAACTGTGAAGTATGAAATGAAGACAGTGAACTGTGAAATGTGAACTGTGACCTGCGATCTGGGAACTGTGAACTGTGAACTGTGAACTGTGGACTGTGAACTGTGAACTGTGAACTGTGAACTGTCAACTGTGAACTGAGAACTGTAAACTGAGAACTGTAAACTGTGAACTGTGAACTGTGATCTGTGAACTGTGAACTGCGAACTGTGAAGTGTGAAATGAAGACTGTGAACTGTGATCTGTGGACTGTGAACTGTGAACTGTGAACTGTGATGTGTGATCAGTGAACTGTGGACTGTGAACTGTGGACTGTGAACTGTGAACTGTGAACTGTGAAGTGTGAACTGTGAACTGTGACCTGTGAACTGTGAACTGTGACCTGTGAACTGTGAACTGCGAACTATGAATTGTGAAATGAAGACTGTGAACTGTGAACTGTGAACTGTGAACAGTGAACAGTGAACTGTGAACTATGAACTGTGAACTGTGAATTGTGAACAGTGAACTGTGGACTGTGAACTGTGAAGTGTGAACTGTCAACTGTGAACTGTCAACTGTGAACTGAGAACTGTAAACTGAGAACTGTAAACTGTGAACAGTGAACTGTGAACTGTGAACTGTGAACTGCGAACTGTGAAGTATGAAATGAAGACAGTGAACTGTGAAATGTGAACTATGACCTGCGAACTGGGAACTGTGAACTGTGAACTGTGAACTGTGAACTGTGAACTGTGAGCTGTGAACTGTGAACTGTGAACTGTGAACTGTGAACTGTGCACTGTGAACTGTGAACTGTGAACTGTGAACTGCGGACTGTGAACTGTGAACTGTGAAAACTGAATTGTGAAATAAAGTCTGTGAACAGTGATCTGTGAACTGTCAACTGTGAAGTGTGATCTGTGAAGTGTGATCTGTGAACTGTGAACTGTGAACTGTGAACTGTGAACTGTGATCTGTGAACTGTGATCTGTGAACTGTGAACTGCGAACTGTGAATTGTGAAATGAAGACTGTGAACTGTGAACTGTGAACTGTGAACTGTGAACTGTGAACTATGATCTGTGAACTGTGAACTGTGAACTGTGAACTGTGAACTGTGAACTGTGAACTGTGAACTGTGAACTGTGAACTGTGAACTATGATCAGTGAACAGTGAACAGCGGACTGTGAACTGTGAACTGTGAAAACTGAATTGTGAAATAAAGTCTGTGAACAGTGATCTGTGAACTGTGAACTGTGAAGTGTGATCTGTGAAGTGTGATCTGTGAACTGTGAACTGTGAACTGTGAACTGTGATCTGTGAACTGTGATCTGTGAACTGTGAACTGTGAACTGTGATGTGTGATCAGTGAACTGTGGACTGTGAACTGTGGACTGTGAACTGTGAACTGTGAACTGTGAAGTGTGAACTGTGAACTATGATCTGTGAACAGTGAACTGTGGACTGTGAACTGTGAACTGCGAACTATGAATTGTGAAATGAAGACTGTGAACTGTGAACTGTGAACTGTGAACAGTGAACAGTGAACTGTGAACTATGAACTGTGAACTGTGAATTGTGAACAGTGAACTGTGGACTGTTAACTGTGAAGTGTGAACTGTCAACTGTGAACTGTCAACTGTGAACTGAGAACTGTAAACTGAGAACTGTAAACTGTGAACAGTGAACTGTGAACTGTGAACTGTGAACTGCGAACTGTGAAGTATGAAATGAAGACAGTGAACTGTGAAATGTGAACTATGACCTGCGAACTGGGAACTGTGAACTGTGAACTGTGAACTGTGAACTGCGAACTGTGAACTGTGAACTGTGAACTGTGAACTGTGAACTGTGCACTGTGAACTGTGAACTGTGAACTGTGAACTGTGAACTGTGAACTATGATCAGTGAACAGTGAACTGTGAACTATGATCAGTGAACAGTGAACTGCGGACTGTGAACTGTGAACTGTGAAAACTGAATTGTGAAATAAAGTCTGTGAACAGTGATCTGTGAACTGTCAACTGTGAAGTGTGATCTGTGAAGTGTGATCTGTGAACTGTGAACTGTGAACTGTGAACTGTGATCTGTGAACTGTGATCTGTGAACTGTGAACTGCGAACTGTGAATTGTGAAATGAAGACTGTGAACTGTGAACTGTGAACTGTGAACTGTGAACTGTGAACTGTGAACTATGATCTGTGAACTGTGAACTGTGAACTGTGAACTGTGAACTGTGAACTGTGAACTGTGAACTGTGAACTGTGAACTGTGAACTATGATCAGTGAACAGTGAACAGCGGACTGTGAACTGTGAACTGTGAAAACTGAATTGTGAAATAAAGTCTGTGAACAGTGATCTGTGAACTGTGAACTGTGAAGTGTGATCTGTGAAGTGTGATCTGTGAACTGTGAACTGTGAACTGTGAACTGTGATCTGTGAACTGTGATCTGTGAACTGTGAACTGTGATCTGTGAACTGTGAACTGCGAACTGTGAATTGTGAAATGAAGACTGTGAACTGTGAACTGTGAACTGTGAACTGTGAACTGTGAACTGTGAACTATGATCTGTGAACAGTGAACTGTGGACTGTGAACTGTGAACTGTGAAGTGTGAACTGTGAACTGTGAACTGTCAACTGTGAACTGAGAACTGTAAACTGAGAACTGTAAACTGTGAACAGTGAACTGTGAACTGTGAACTGTGAACTGTGAACTGCGAACTGTGAAGTGTGAAATGAAGACTGTGAAATGTGATCTGTGGACTGTGAACTGTGAACTGTGAACTGTGATTTGTGAACAGTGAACTGTGGACTATTGAACTGTGGACTGTGAACTGTGCACTGTGAAGTGTGAAGTGTGAAGTGTGAAATGAAGACTGTGAACTGTGAACTGTGATCTGTGAACAGTGAACTGTGGACTGTGAACTGTGAACTGTGACCTGTGAACTGTGAACTGTGAACTGCGAACTGTGAATTGTGAAATGAAGACTGTGAACTGTGAACTGTGAACTGTGAACTGTGAACAGTGAACAGTGAACTGTGAACTGTGAACTGTGAACTGTGAAGTGTGAACTGTCAACTGTGAAGTGTGAAGTGTGAAATGAAGACTGTGATCTGTGAACTGTGATCTGTGAACAGTGAACTGTGGACCGTGAACTGTGAACTGTGACCTGAGAACTGTGAACTGTGACCTGTGAACTGTGAACTGTGAACTGTGAACTGCGAACTGTGAAGTATGAAATGAAGACAGTGAACTGTGAAGTATGAAATGAAGACAGTGAACTGTGAAATGTGAACTGTGACCTGCGAACTGGGAACTGTGAACTGTGAACTGTGAACTGTGAACTGTGATCTGTGAACAGTGAAGTGTGAACTGTGAACTGTGAACTGTGAACTGTGAACTGTGAACTGGAACTGTGAACTGTGAACTGTGAACTGTGAACTGTGAACTGTGAACTGTGAACTGTGAACTGTGAACTATGATCTGTGAAAACTGAATTGTGAAATAAAGTCTGTGAACTGTGAACTGTGATCTGTGAACTGAGAACTGTGAACTGTGAACAGTGGGCTGTGAACTGTGACCTGTGAACTGTGAACTGCGAACTGTGAAGTATGAAATGAAGACAGTGAACTGTGAAATGTGAACTGTGACCTGCGATCTGGGAACTGTGAACTGTGAACTGTGAACTGTGAACTGTGGACTGTGAACTGTGAACTGTGAACTGTGAACTGTCAACTGTGAACTGAGAACTGTAAACTGAGAACTGTAAACTGTGAACTGTGAACTGTGATCTGTGAACTGTGAACTGCGAACTGTGAAGTGTGAAATGAAGACTGTGAACTGTGATCTGTGGACTGTGAACTGTGAACTGTGAACTGTGATGTGTGATCAGTGAACTGTGGACTGTGAACTGTGGACTGTGAACTGTGAACTGTGAACTGTGAAGTGTGAACTGTGAACTGTGACCTGTGAACTGTGAACTGTGACCTGTGAACTGTGAACTGCGAACTATGAATTGTGAAATGAAGACTGTGAACTGTGAACTGTGAACTGTCAACTGTGAACTGAGAACTGTAAACTGAGAACTGTAAACTGTGAACAGTGAACTGTGAACTGTGAACTGTGAACTGTGAACTGCGAACTGTGAAGTACGAAATGAAGACAGTGAACTGTGAAATGTGAACTATGACCTGCGAACTGGGAACTGTGAACTGTGAACTGTGAACTGTGAACTGTGAACTGTGAGCTGTGAACTGTGAACTGAGAACTGTGAACTGTGAACTGTGCACTGTGAACTGTGAACTGTGAACTGTGAACTGTGAACTGTGAACTGTGAACTATGATCAGTGAACAGTGAACTGTGAACTATGATCAGTGAACAGTGAACTGCGGACTGTGAACTGTGAACTGTGAAAACTGAATTGTGAAATAAAGTCTGTGAACAGTGATCTGTGAACTGTCAACTGTGAAGTGTGATCTGTGAAGTGTGATCTGTGAACTGTGAACTGTGAACTGTGAACTGTGATCTGTGAACTGTGATCTGTGAACTGTGAACTGCGAACTGTGAATTGTGAATTGAAGACTGTGAACTGTGAACTGTGAACTGTGAACTGTGAACTGTGAACTGTGAACTGTGAACTATGATCTGTGAACTGTGAACTGTGAACTGTGAACTGTGAACTGTGAACTGTGAACTGTGAACTGTGAACTGTGAACTGTGAACTGTGAACTATGATCAGTGAACAGTGAACAGCGGACTGTGAACTGTGAACTGTGAAAACTGAATTGTGAAATAAAGTCTGTGAACAGTGATCTGTGAACTGTGAACTGTGAAGTGTGATCTGTGAAGTGTGATCTGTGAACTGTGAACTGTGAACTGTGAACTGTGATCTGTGAACTGTGATCTGTGAACTGTGAACTGTGATCTGTGAACTGTGAACTGCGAACTGTGAATTGTGAAATGAAGACTGTGAACTGTGAACTGTGAACTGTGAACTGTGAACTGTGAACTGTGAACTATGATCTGTGAACAGTGAACTGTGGACTGTGAACTGTGAACTGTGAAGTGTGAACTGTGAACTGTGAACTGTCAACTGTGAACTGAGAACTGTAAACTGAGAACTGTAAACTGTGAACAGTGAACTGTGAACTGTGAACTGTGAACTGTGAACTGCGAACTGTGAAGTGTGAAATGAAGACTGTGAACTGTGATCTGTGGACTGTGAACTGTGAACTGTGAACTGTGATTTGTGAACAGTGAACTGTGGACTATTGAACTGTGGACTGTGAACTGTGCACTGTGAAGTGTGAAGTGTGAAGTGTGAAATGAAGACTGTGAACTGTGAACTGTGATCTGTGAACAGTGAACTGTGGACTGTGAACTGTGAACTGTGACCTGTGAACTGTGAACTGTGAACTGCGAACTGTGAATTGTGAAATGAAGACTGTGAACTGTGAACTGTGAACTGTGAACTGTGAACAGTGAACAGTGAACTGTGAACTGTGAACTGTGAACTGTGAAGTGTGAACTGTCAACTGTGAAGTGTGAAGTGTGAAATGAAGACTGTGATCTGTGAACTGTGATCTGTGAACAGTGAACTGTGGACCGTGAACTGTGAACTGTGACCTGAGAACTGTGAACTGTGACCTGTGAACTGTGAACTGTGAACTGTGAACTGCGAACTGTGAAGTATGAAATGAAGACAGTGAACTGTGAAGTATGAAATGAAGACAGTGAACTGTGAAATGTGAACTGTGACCTGCGAACTGGGAACTGTGAACTGTGAACTGTGAACTGTGAACTGTGATCTGTGAACAGTGAAGTGTGAACTGTGAACTGTGAACTGTGAACTGTGAACTGTGAACTGGAACTGTGAACTGTGAACTGTGAACTGTGAACTGTGAACTGTGAACTGTGAACTGTGAACTATGATCTGTGAAAACTGAATTGTGAAATAAAGTCTGTGAACTGTGAACTGTGATCTGTGAACTGAGAACTGTGAACTGTGAACAGTGGGCTGTGAACTGTGACCTGTGAACTGTGAACTGCGAACTGTGAAGTATGAAATGAAGACAGTGAACTGTGAAATGTGAACTGTGACCTGCGATCTGGGAACTGTGAACTGTGAACTGTGAACTGTGAACTGTGGACTGTGAACTGTGAACTGTGAACTGTGAACTGTCAACTGTGAACTGAGAACTGTAAACTGAGAACTGTAAACTGTGAACTGTGAACTGTGATCTGTGAACTGTGAACTGCGAACTGTGAAGTGTGAAATGAAGACTGTGAACTGTGATCTGTGGACTGTGAACTGTGAACTGTGAACTGTGATGTGTGATCAGTGAACTGTGGACTGTGAACTGTGGACTGTGAACTGTGAACTGTGAACTGTGAAGTGTGAACTGTGAACTGTGACCTGTGAACTGTGAACTGTGACCTGTGAACTGTGAACTGCGAACTATGAATTGTGAAATGAAGACTGTGAACTGTGAACTGTGAACTGTCAACTGTGAACTGAGAACTGTAAACTGAGAACTGTAAACTGTGAACAGTGAACTGTGAACTGTGAACTGTGAACTGTGAACTGCGAACTGTGAAGTATGAAATGAAGACAGTGAACTGTGAAATGTGAACTATGACCTGCGAACTGGGAACTGTGAACTGTGAACTGTGAACTGTGAACTGTGAACTGTGAGCTGTGAACTGTGAACTGTGAACTGTGAACTGTGAACTGTGCACTGTGAACTGTGAACTGTGAACTGTGAACTGTGAACTGTGAACTGTGAACTATGATCAGTGAACAGTGAACTGTGAACTATGATCAGTGAACAGTGAACTGCGGACTGTGAACTGTGAACTGTGAAAACTGAATTGTGAAATAAAGTCTGTGAACAGTGATCTGTGAACTGTCAACTGTGAAGTGTGATCTGTGAAGTGTGATCTGTGAACTGTGAACTGTGAACTGTGAACTGTGAACTGTGAACTGTGATCTGTGAACTGTGAACTGCGAACTGTGAATTGTGAATTGAAGACTGTGAACTGTGAACTGTGAACTGTGAACTGTGAACTGTGAACTGTGAACTGTGAACTATGATCTGTGAACTGTGAACTGTGAACTGTGAACTGTGAACTGTGAACTGTGAACTGTGAACTGTGAACTGTGAACTGTGAACTATGATCAGTGAACAGTGAACAGCGGACTGTGAACTGTGAACTGTGAAAACTGAATTGTGAAATAAAGTCTGTGAACAGTGATCTGTGAACTGTGAACTGTGAAGTGTGATCTGTGAAGTGTGATCTGTGAACTGTGAACTGTGAACTGTGAACTGTGATCTGTGAACTGTGATCTGTGAACTGTGAACTGTGAACTGTGATGTGTGATCAGTGAACTGTGGACTGTGAACTGTGGACTGTGAACTGTGAACTGTGAACTGTGAAGTGTGAACTGTGAACTATGATCTGTGAACAGTGAACTGTGGACTGTGAACTGTGAACTGCGAACTATGAATTGTGAAATGAAGACTGTGAACTGTGAACTGTGAACTGTGAACAGTGAACAGTGAACTGTGAACTATGAACTGTGAACTGTGAATTGTGAACAGTGAACTGTGGACTGTGAACTGTGAAGTGTGAACTGTCAACTGTGAACTGTCAACTGTGAACTGAGAACTGTAAACTGAGAACTGTAAACTGTGAACAGTGAACTGTGAACTGTGAACTGTGAACTGCGAACTGTGAAGTATGAAATGAAGACAGTGAACTGTGAAATGTGAACTATGACCTGCGAACTGGGAACTGTGAACTGTGAACTGTGAACTGTGAACTGCGAACTGTGAACTGTGAACTGTGAACTGTGAACTGTGAACTGTGCACTGTGAACTGTGAACTGTGAACTGTGAACTGTGAACTGTGAACTGTGAACTATGATCAGTGAACAGTGAACTGTGAACTATGATCAGTGAACAGTGAACTGCGGACTGTGAACTGTGAACTGTGAAAACTGAATTGTGAAATAAAGTCTGTGAACAGTGATCTGTGAACTGTCAACTGTGAAGTGTGATCTGTGAAGTGTGATCTGTGAACTGTGAACTGTGAACTGTGAACTGTGATCTGTGAACTGTGAACTGTGATCTGTGAACTGTGAACTGCGAACTGTGAATTGTGAAATGAAGACTGTGAACTGTGAACTGTGAACTGTGAACTGTGAACTATGATCTGTGAACTGTGAACTGTGAACTGTGAACTGTGAACTGTGAACTGTGAACTGTGAACTGTGAACTGTGAACTGTGAACTGTGAACTGTGAACTATGATCAGTGAACAGTGAACAGCGGACTGTGAACTGTGAACTGTGAAAACTGAATTGTGAAATAAAGTCTGTGAACAGTGATCTGTGAACTGTGAACTGTGAAGTGTGATCTGTGAAGTGTGATCTGTGAACTGTGAACTGTGAACTGTGAACTGTGATCTGTGAACTGTGATCTGTGAACTGTGAACTGTGATCTGTGAACTGTGAACTGCGAACTGTGAATTGTGAAATGAAGACTGTGAACTGTGAACTGTGAACTGTGAACTGTGAACTGTGAACTGTGAACTATGATCTGTGAACAGTGAACTGTGGACTGTGAACTGTGAACTGTGAAGTGTGAACTGTGAACTGTGAACTGTGAACTGTCAACTGTGAACTGAGAACTGTAAACTGAGAACTGTAAACTGTGAACAGTGAACTGTGAACTGTGAACTGTGAACTGTGAACTGCGAACTGTGAAGTGTGAAATGAAGACTGTGAACTGTGATCTGTGGACTGTGAACTGTGAACTGTGAACTGTGATTTGTGAACAGTGAACTGTGGACTATTGAACTGTGGACTGTGAACTGTGCACTGTGAAGTGTGAAGTGTGAAGTGTGAAATGAAGACTGTGAACTGTGAACTGTGATCTGTGAACAGTGAACTGTGGACTGTGAACTGTGAACTGTGACCTGTGAACTGTGAACTGTGAACTGCGAACTGTGAATTGTGAAATGAAGACTGTGAACTGTGAACTGTGAACTGTGAACTGTGAACAGTGAACAGTGAACTGTGAACTGTGAACTGTGAACTGTGAAGTGTGAACTGTCAACTGTGAACTGTCAACGGTGAACTGAGAACTGTAAACTGAGAACTGTAAACTGTGAACAGTGAACTGTGAACTGTGAACTGTGAACTGTGAACTGTGAACTGTGAACTGTGAACTGTGAACTGTGAACTGTGAACTGCCAACTGTGAAGTGTGAAATAAAGTCTGTGCACTGTGATCTGTGGACTGTGAACTGTGAACTGTGAAGTGTGAACTGTGATTTGTGAACAGTGAACTGTGACCTGTGAACTGTGAACTGTGAACTGTGAACTGCGAACTGTGAAGTATGAAATGAAGACAGTGAACTGTGAAGTATGAAATGAAGACAGTGAACTGTGAAATGTGAACTGTGACCTGCGAACTGGGAACTGTGAACTGTGAACTGGAACTGTGAACTGTGAACTGTGAACTGTGAACTGTGAACTGTGAACTGTGAACTATGATCTGTGAACAGTGAACTGCGGACTGTGAACTGTGAACTGTGAACTGTGAAAACTGAATTGTGAAATAAAGTCTGTGAACTGTGATCAGTGAACTGTGATCTGTGAACTGTGAACTGTGAAGTGTGATCTGTGAACTGTGAACTGTGAAAACTGAATTGTGAAATAAAGTCTGTGAACTGTGAACTGTGATCTGTGAACTGAAAACTGTGAACTGTGAACAGTGGGCTGTGAACTGTGACCTGTGAACTGTGAACTGCGAACTGTGAATTGTGAAATGAAGACTGTGAACTGTGAACTGTGCCCTGTGAAGACTGAAGTGTGAAATGAAGACTGTGAACTGTGATCTGTGAACTGTGAACTGTGAACTGAGAACTGAGAACTGAGAACTGTGAACTGTGAAAACTGAATTGTGAAATAAAGTCTGTGAACTGTGAGCTGTGATCTGTGAACTGGAACTGTGAACTGTGAACTGTGAACTGTGAACTGTGAACTGTGAACTATGATCTGTGAACAGTGAACTGCGGACTGTGAACTGTGAACTGTGAACTGTGAAAACTGAATTGTGAAATAAAGTCTGTGAACTGTGATCTGTGAACTGTGATCTGTGAACTGTGAACTGTGATGTGTGATCTGTGAACTGTGAACTGTGAAAACTGAATTGTGAAATAAAGTCTGTGAACTGTGAACTGTGATCTGTGAACTGAAAACTGTGAACTGTGAACTGTGAACTGCGAACTGTGAAGTATGAAATGAAGACAGTGAACTGTGAAATGTGAACTGTGACCTGCGAACTGGGAACTGTGAACTGTGAACTGTGAACTGTGGACTGTGAACTGTGAACTGTGAACTGTGACGTGTGAACTGTCAACTGTCAACTGTCAACTGTGAACTGAGAACTGTAAACTGAGAACTGTAAACTGTGAACTGTGAACTGTGATCTGTGAACTGTGAACTGTGAAATGAAGACTGTGAACTGTGATCTGTGGACTGTGAACTGTGAACTGTGAACTGTGATGTGTGATCAGTGAACTGTGGACTGTGAACTGTGCACTGTGAAGTGTGAAGTGTGAAATGAAGACTGTGAACTGTGCACTGTGATCTGTGAACAGTGAACTGTGGACTGTGAACTGTGAACTGTGAACTGTGAACTGTGAACTGTGAACTATGATCAGTGAACAGTGAACTGCGGACTGTGAACTGTGAACTGTGAGCTGTGAAAACTGAATTGTGAAATAAAGTCTGTGAACAGTGATCTGTGAACTGTGAACTGTGAAGTGTGATCTGTGAACTGTGAACTGCGAACTGTGAATTGTGAAATGAAGACTGTGAACTGTGAACTGTGCCCTGTGAAGACTGAAGTGTGAAATGAAGACTGTGAACTGTGGTCTGTGAACTGAGAACTGTGAACTGTGAACTGTGAACTGTGAACTGTGATCTGTGAACTGTGAACTGTGAACTGTGATCTGTGAACTGTGAACTGCTAACTGTGAAGTGTGAAATGAAGACTGTGAACTGTGATCTGTGAACTGAGAACTGTGAGCTGTGAATAGTGAACTGTGGACTGTGAACTGTGAACTGTGATTTGTGAACAGTGAACTGTGGACTGTGAACTGTGAAGTGTGTACTGTGAACTGTCAACTGTCAACTGTGAACTGTGATCTGTGAACTGTCTACTGTGAACTGCGAACTGTGAAATGTGAAATGAATACTGTGAACGGGGAACTGTGAACTGTGAACTGTGAACTGTGAAATGAAGACTGTGAACTGTGAAATGAAGACTGTGAACTGTGATCTGTGAACTGAGAACTGTAAACTGTGAACAGTGAACTGTGAACTGTGAACTGTGAACTGTGAACTGTGAACTGTGATCTGTGAACTGTGAACTGCGAACTGTGAAGCGTGAAATGAAGACTGTGAACTGTGAACTGTGATCTGTGAACAGTGAACTGTGAACTGTGATCTGTGAACTGTGAACTGTGACCTGTGACCTGTGAACTGTGAACTGTGACATGTGAACTGTGAACTGTGAACTGTGAACTGTGAACTGCGAACTGTGAAGTATGAAATGAAGACAGTGAACTGTGAAGTATGAAATGAAGACAGTGAACTGTGAAATGTGAACTGTGACCTGCGAACTGGGAACTGTGAACTGTGAACTGTGAACTGTGAACTGTGAACTGTGAACTGTGAACTGTGAACTGTGAGCTGTGACCTGTGACCTGTGAACTGTGAACTGTGACATGTGAACTGTGAACTGTGAACTGTGAACTGTGAACTGTGAACTATGATCTGTGAACAGTGAACTGCGGACTGTGAACTGTGAACTGTGAACTGTGAAAACTGAATTGTGAAATAAAGTCTGTGAACTGTGATCTGTGAACTGTGAACTGTGAACTGTGAACTGTGAACTGTGAACTGTGAACTGTGAACTGTGAACTGTGAACTGTGAACTGTGAACTGTGAACTGTGAACTGTGAACTGTGAACTGTGAACTGTGAACTGTGAACTGTGAACTGTGAACTGTGAACTGTGAACTGTGAACTGTGAACTGTGAACTGTGAACTGTGAACTGTGAACTGTGAACTGTGAACTGTGAACTGTGAACTGTGAACTGTGAACTGTGAACTGTGAACTGTGAACTGTGAACTGTGAACTGTGAACTGTGAACTGTGAACTGTGAACTGTGAACTGTGAACTGTGAACTGTGAACTGTGAACTGTGAACTGTGAACTGTGAACTGTGAACTGTGAACTGTGAACTGTGAACTGTGAACTGTGAACTGTGAACTGTGAACTGTGAACTGTGAACTGTGAACTGTGAACTGTGAACTGTGAACTGTGAACTGTGAACTGTGAACTGTGAACTGTGAACTGTGAACTGTGAACTGTGAACTGTGAACTGTGAACTGTGAACTGTGAACTGTGAACTGTGAACTGTGAACTGTGAACTGTGAACTGTGAACTGTGAACTGTGAACTGTGAACTGTGAACTGTGAACTGTGAACTGTGAACTGTGAACTGTGAACTGTGAACTGTGAACTTGTGAACTGTGATCTGTGAAGTGTGAACTGTGAAGTGTGAACTGTGAAGTGTGAACTGTGAAGTGTGAACTGTGAACTGTGAACTGTGAACTATGATCAGTGAACAGTGAACTGCGGACTGTGAACTGTGAGCTGTGAAAACTGAATTGTGAAATAAAGTCTGTGAACAGTGATCTGTGAACTGTGAACTGTGAAGTGTGATCTGTGAACTGTGAACTGCGAACTGTGAATTGTGAAATGAAGACTGTGAACTGTGAACTGTGCCCTGTGAAGACTGAAGTGTGAAATGAAGACTGTGAACTGTGATCTGTGAACTGAGAACTGTGAACTGTGAACTGTGAACTGTGATCTGTGAACTGTGAACTGTGAACTGTGATCTGTGAACTGTGAACTGCTAACTGTGAAGTGTGAAATGAAGACTGTGAACTGTGATCTGTGAACTGAGAACTGTGAGCTGTGAATAGTGAACTGTGGACTGTGAACTGTGAACTGTGATTTGTGAACAGTGAACTGTGATCTGTGAACTGTGAACTGCGAACTGTGAAGCGTGAAATGAAGACTGTGAACTGTGATCTGTGAACAGTGAACTGTGAACTGTGATCTGTGGACTGTGAACTGTGAACTGTGAATTGTGAAATGAAGACAGTGAACTGTGAACTGTGAACTCTGAACTGTAGACTGTGAACTGTGAACTGTGAACTGTGAACTGTGAACTGTGAACTGTGAACTGTGAACTGTGAACTGTGAACTGTGAACTGTGAACTGTGAACTGTGAACTGTGAACTGTGAACTGTGAACTGTGAACTGTGAACTGTGAACTGTGAACTGTGAACTGTGAACTGTGAACTGTGAACTGTGAACTGTGAACTGTGAACTGTGAACTGTGAACTGTGAACTGTGAACTGTGAACTGTGAACTGTGAACTGTGAACTGTGAACTTGTGAACTGTGATCTGTGAAGTGTGAACTGTGAAGTGTGAACTGTGAAGTGTGAACTGTGAAGTGTGAACTGTGAAGTGTGAACTGTGAACTGTGAACTGTGAACTATGATCAGTGAACAGTGAACTGCGGACTGTGAACTGTGAGCTGTGAAAACTGAATTGTGAAATAAAGTCTGTGAACAGTGATCTGTGAACTGTGAACTGTGAAGTGTGATCTGTGAACTGTGAACTGCGAACTGTGAATTGTGAAATGAAGACTGTGAACTGTGAACTGTGCCCTGTGAAGACTGAAGTGTGAAATGAAGACTGTGAACTGTGATCTGTGAACTGAGAACTGTGAACTGTGAACTGTGAACTGTGATCTGTGAACTGTGAACTGTGAACTGTGATCTGTGAACTGTGAACTGCTAACTGTGAAGTGTGAAATGAAGACTGTGAACTGTGATCTGTGAACTGAGAACTGTGAGCTGTGAATAGTGAACTGTGGACTGTGAACTGTGAACTGTGATTTGTGAACAGTGAACTGTGGTCTGTGAACTGTGAAGTGTGTACTGTGAACTGTCAACTGTCAACTGTGAACTGTAATCTGTGAACTGTGATCTGTGAACTGTCAACTGTGAACTGTGAACTGTGAACTGTGAACTGTGAACTGTGATCTGTGAACTGTGAACTGCGAACTGTGAAGCGTGAAATGAAGACTGTGAACTGTGAACTGTGATCTGTGAACAGTGAACTGTGAACTGTGAATTGTGAACAGTGAAATGTGGACTGTGAACTGTGAACTGTGATCTGTGAACTGTGAACTGCGAACTGTGAAGTGTGAAATGAAGACTGTCAACTGTGATCTGTGGACTGTGAACTGTGAACTGTGAACTGTGAACTGTGATCTGTGAACTGTGAACTGCGAACTGTGAAGTGTGAAATGAATACTGTGAACGGGGAACTGTGAACTGTGACCTGTGAACTGTGAACTGTGAACTGTGATCTGTGAACTGTGAACTGTGAACTGCGAACTGTGAATTGTGAAATGAAGACTGTGAACTGTGAACTGTGCCCTGTGAAGACTGAAGTGTGAAATGAAGACTGTGAACTGTGATCTGTGAACTGTGAACTGTGAACTGAGAACTGTGAACTGTGAACTGTGAAAACTGAATTGTGAAATAAAGTCTGTGAACTGTGAACTGTGATCTGTGAACTGAAAACTGTGAACTGTGAACAGTGGGCTGTGAACTGTGACCTGTGAACTGTGAACTGCGAACTGTGAATTGTGAACTGTGAACAGTGAACTGTCAACTGTGAACTGAGAACTGTATACTGAGAACTGTAAACTGTGAACAGTGAACTGTGAACTGTGAACTGTGAACTGTGAACTGTGAACTGTGAACTGTGAACTGTGAACTGTGAACTGTGATCTGTGAACTGTGAACTGCGAACTGTGAAGCGTGAAATGAAGACTGTGAACTGTGATCTGTGAACAGTGAACTGTGAACTGTGATCTGTGGACTGTGAACTGTGAACTGTGAATTGTGAAATGAAGACAGTGAACTGTGAACTGTGAACTCTGAACTGTAGACTGTGAACTATGATCTGCGAACAGTGAACTGTCGACTGTGAACTGTGAACTGTGAAGTGTGAACTGTGAAAAGTGAACTGTCTACTGTGAACTGAGAACTGTAAACTGAGAACTGTAAACTGTGAACAGTGAACTGTGAACTGTGAACTGTGAACTGTGAACTGTGAACTGTGATCTGTGAACTGTGAACTGCGAACTGTGAAGCGTGAAATGAAGACTGTGAACTGTGAACTGTGATCTGTGAACAGTGAACTGTGAACTGTGATCTGTGGACTGTGAACTGTGAACTGTGAACTGTGACGTGTGAACTGTGAACTGTGAACTGCGAACTGTGAAGTGTGAAATGAAGACTGTGAACTGTGATCTGTGGACTGTGAACTGTGAACTGTGAACTGTGATGTGTGATCAGTGAACTGTGAACTGTGAACTGTGAACTGTGAACTGTGAACTGTGAACTGTGAACTGTGAACTGTGAACTGTGAACTGTGAACTGTGAACTGTGAACTGTGAAC
The DNA here is from genome assembly GCA_963971365.1 of Lasioglossum villosulum. Taxonomy (NCBI): domain Eukaryota; kingdom Metazoa; phylum Arthropoda; class Insecta; order Hymenoptera; family Halictidae; genus Lasioglossum; species Lasioglossum villosulum. Next base: position 418,683 of record CAXARU010000174.1, read on the forward strand.
TGTGAACTGTGAACTGTGAACTGTGAACTGTGAACTGTGAACTGTGAACTGTGAACTGTGAACTGTGAACTGTGAACTGTGAACTGTGAACTGTGAACTGTGAACTGTGAACTGTGAACTGTGAACTGTGAACTGTGAACTGTGAACTGTGAACTGTGAACTGTGAACTGTGAACTGTGAACTGTGAACTGTGAACTGTGAACTGTGAACTGTGAACTGTGAACTGTGAACTGTGAACTGTGAACTGTGAACTGTGAACTGTGAACTGTGAACTGTGAACTGTGAACTTGTGAACTGTGATCTGTGAAGTGTGAACTGTGAAGTGTGAACTGTGAAGTGTGAACTGTGAAGTGTGAACTGTGAAGTGTGAACTGTGAACTGTGAACTGTGAACTATGATCAGTGAACAGTGAACTGCGGACTGTGAACTGTGAGCTGTGAAAACTGAATTGTGAAATAAAGTCTGTGAACAGTGATCTGTGAACTGTGAACTGTGAAGTGTGATCTGTGAACTGTGAACTGCGAACTGTGAATTGTGAAATGAAGACTGTGAACTGTGAACTGTGCCCTGTGAAGACTGAAGTGTGAAATGAAGACTGTGAACTGTGATCTGTGAACTGAGAACTGTGAACTGTGAACTGTGAACTGTGATCTGTGAACTGTGAACTGTGAACTGTGATCTGTGAACTGTGAACTGCTAACTGTGAAGTGTGAAATGAAGACTGTGAACTGTGATCTGTGAACTGAGAACTGTGAGCTGTGAATAGTGAACTGTGGACTGTGAACTGTGAACTGTGATTTGTGAACAGTGAACTGTGGTCTGTGAACTGTGAAGTGTGTACTGTGAACTGTCAACTGTCAACTGTGAACTGTAATCTGTGAACTGTGATCTGTGAACTGTCAACTGTGAACTGTGAACTGTGAACTGTGAACTGTGAACTGTGATCTGTGAACTGTGAACTGCGAACTGTGAAGCGTGAAATGAAGACTGTGAACTGTGAACTGTGATCTGTGAACAGTGAACTGTGAACTGTGAATTGTGAACAGTGAAATGTGGACTGTGAACTGTGAACTGTGATCTGTGAACTGTGAACTGCGAACTGTGAAGTGTGAAATGAAGACTGTCAACTGTGATCTGTGGACTGTGAACTGTGAACTGTGAACTGTGAACTGTGATCTGTGAACTGTGAACTGCGAACTGTGAAGTGTGAAATGAATACTGTGAACGGGGAACTGTGAACTGTGACCTGTGAACTGTGAACTGTGAACTGTGATCTGTGAACTGTGAACTGTGAACTGCGAACTGTGAATTGTGAAATGAAGACTGTGAACTGTGAACTGTGCCCTGTGAAGACTGAAGTGTGAAATGAAGACTGTGAACTGTGATCTGTGAACTGTGAACTGTGAACTGAGAACTGTGAACTGTGAACTGTGAAAACTGAATTGTGAAATAAAGTCTGTGAACTGTGAACTGTGATCTGTGAACTGAAAACTGTGAACTGTGAACAGTGGGCTGTGAACTGTGACCTGTGAACTGTGAACTGTGAACTGCGAACTGTGAATTGTGAACTGTGAACAGTGAACTGTCAACTGTGAACTGAGAACTGTATACTGAGAACTGTAAACTGTGAACAGTGAACTGTGAACTGTGAACTGTGAACTGTGAACTGTGAACTGTGAACTGTGAACTGTGATCTGTGAACTGTGAACTGCGAACTGTGAAGCGTGAAATGAAGACTGTGAACTGTGATCTGTGAACAGTGAACTGTGAACTGTGATCTGTGGACTGTGAACTGTGAACTGTGAATTGTGAAATGAAGACAGTGAACTGTGAACTGTGAACTCTGAACTGTAGACTGTGAACTATGATCTGCGAACAGTGAACTGTCGACTGTGAACTGTGAACTGTGAAGTGTGAACTGTGAAAAGTGAACTGTCTACTGTGAACTGAGAACTGTAAACTGAGAACTGTAAACTGTGAACAGTGAACTGTGAACTGTGAACTGTGAACTGTGAACTGTGAACTGTGATCTGTGAACTGTGAACTGCGAACTGTGAAGCGTGAAATGAAGACTGTGAACTGTGAACTGTGATCTGTGAACAGTGAACTGTGAACTGTGATCTGTGGACTGTGAACTGTGAACTGTGAATAGTAAACTGTGGACTGTGAACTGTCAACTGTGAACTGCGAACTGTGAAGTGTGAAATGAATACTGTGAACGGGGAACTGTGAACTGTGACCTGTGAACTGTGAACTGTGAACTGTGAACTGTGAACTGTGATCTGTGAACTGTGAACTGTGAACTGTGAACTGTGAACTGTGAACTGTGAACTGTGAACTGTGAACTGTGAACTGTGATCTGTGAACTGTGAACTGTGACCTGTCACCTGTGAACTGTGAACTGTGACATGTGAACTGTGAACTGTGAACTGTGAACTGTGAACTGCGAACTGTGAAGTATGAAATGAAGACAGTGAACTGTGAAGTATGAAATGAAGACAGTGAACTGTGAAATGTGAACTGTGACCTGCGAACTGTGAAGTATGAAATGAAGACAGTGAACGGGGAACTGTGAACTGTGACCTGTGAACTGTGAACTGTGAACTGTGAACTGTGATCTGTGAACTGTGAACTGTGAACTGTGAACTGTGAACTGTGAACTGTGAACTGTGAACTGTGAACTGTGAACTGTGAACTGTGAACTGTGAACTGTGATCTGTGAACTGTGAACTGTGACCTGTGACCTGTGAACTGTGAACTGTGACATGTGAACTGTGAACTGTGAACTGTGAACTGTGAACTGTGAACTGTGAACTGTGAACTGTGAACTGTGAACTGTGATCTGTGAACTGTGAACTGTGACCTGTGACCTGTGAACTGTGAACTGTGACATGTGAACTGTGAACTGCGAACTGTGAAGTATGAAATGAAGACAGTGAACTGTGAAGTATGAAATGAAGACAGTGAACTGTGAAATGTGAACTGTGACCTGCGAACTGTGACATGTGAACTGTGAACTGTGAACTGTGAACTGTGAACTGCGAACTGTGAAGTATGAAATGAAGACAGTGAACTGTGAAGTATGAAATGAAGACAGTGAACTGTGAAATGTGAACTGTGACCTGCGAACTGGGAACTGTGAACTGTGAACTGTGAACTGTGAACTGTGAACTGTGACCTGTGACCTGTGAACTGTGAACTGTGACATGTGAACTGTAAACTGTGAACTGTGAACTGTGATCTGTGAACTGTGAACTGCGAACTGTGAAGTGTGAAATGAAGACTGTGAACTGTGATCTGTGGACTGTGAACTGTGAACTGTGAACTGTGATGTGTGATCAGTGAACTGTGGACTGTGAACTGTGAACTGTGACCTGTGAACTGTGAACTGTGAACTGTGAACTGCGAACTGTGAAGTATGAAATGAAGACAGTGAACTGTGAATTATGAAATGAAGACAGTGAACTGTTAAATGTGAACTGTGACCTGCGAACTGGGAACTGTGAACTGTGAACTGTGAACTGTGATCTGTGAACAGTGAAGTGTGAACTGTGAACTGTGAACTGTGAATTGTGAACTGTGAACTGTGAACTGGAACTGTGAATTGTGAACTGTGAACTGTGAACTATGATCTGTGAACAGTGAACTGCGGACTGTGAACTGTGAACTGTGAACTGTGAAAACTGAATTGTGAAATAAAGTATGTGAACTGTGATCTGTGAACTGTGAACTGTGAAGTGTGATCTGTGAACTGTGAACTGCGAACTGTGAATTGTGAAATTGTAGGAGGGTAACTTTAACAAATCAGGACTGAGGTTAAATATATTTATTTCAAATTAACGGCGCGTGTTCGACGGCGAGATTCAGACTGACTGCCTGGATCTTTCGACTCTCTTTTATACTGAATCCTAGCAGCTTAAAATCGACGAATCACGAGGTGGGACTTTGATGGTGTCCGCACCCCGACGACGAGATCGACGATCGTTTCGCTAAAGCGATCGGATCCTTTGGTCGGCAACTATGTCGCGTACAGAGGCGGCGTGCCGCCACCGCGTTGTGCCGCTCGCGGACAGAGACACACTCACACGCCCGTGTGTGTCCCTACAACTCGGCCATCCTAAACTATTAATCGCCCCGATTAAACTAATACAAAGAAAATTTTTCATACATGTAACGTTAACAATACTTAACCTAGTATAACACAATAATGACAAACGGACAAAATGCTGATTTTTGGCATAGCTGTTTAATTCGATAGCCAGGGACGCATTTTGCCCGCAGCCCAGGTCCCCTGGTACGGTACTTGAGTGAGCTGGAATCCCTCGATATCCTTGACGACATATCGGTCGTTGCGCAAGACCCGTGCTATTTCGTATGGCCCCTTAAACTTCGGAATCAGCTTCGTACAGTCGCTGGAATTTACAACATTTTTTATCATTATTCTATCCCCGACTTTATATTCTATGGCTGGTTTTCGCTTTTTATCGTACAGTTTTTTGTTTGCGTCGAAACTGCGGTGCATTCGTAACGCCGCTTTTTCGCGTGTCTCGCTCATATCACGTTTATCCCCTAACGCTCCGGAAGCTTCGAGTGCGTTCCGAACATTGTCGATTGCTTTTCCGCGTTGGAGCACTCCGTACAATAACACGCTGGGGGTCTCGCCGGTCGACTTGTTAACGGAATTATTTATGGCAAACTCTACTTCTTCGATTAGCTCATACCAATGCGTGTTACGTTCATCTGCTAATTTTGCTATCATCGGTATGATTGTTCGGTTCATTCTTTCCGCTTGGCCATTCGCCTGCGGCATTGCGGTGGCGATTTTAATGTGTTGCACATCGTGATTTTCCACGAACTGTTCAAAGTCGCCCGCGGTAAAACAGCTGCCTCTATCCGATACAATACGTAACGGTCTGCTATAGGTCGCGAAATAGTTTTTTAGGCATTTAATTACCTCGTCCGTGCCTGTACTTTTCGTTGGATATATTTTTGTGTATTTTGTAAACCCGTCGACTACTAACAAAATATGACGATATTTTGAAGACTGTTTCTTCGACAAGGGCCCTAGGTGATCAATGTGCAGTGTGTGAAACGGCTTAATGTCCTTCGGTATCTCGTGTAACATGCCCTCTTGTCGTCCCGATTTTGGGGAAAAAGCTATGCATTTTAAACAGTTTCTTATATGTTTCGTAACTTTGTCTTTCATGTTGGGAAACCAGTAGCTATTCATGATGTTTGCTATTGTCTTTTCTGAACCGAAATGCCCTAGCTCGTTGTGGTATTGGTATATTATACTGCTTTCTAACGTTTCCGGAACAAAAAACAAAGCGCGATCATTAATCTTGCGATAAACCGACCCGTTTATCATTTCGAAAAATTTATCTTCGGACTTTTCTAACTTTTCCCGTATTTTTCGAATTTGTTCGTCCTGTTCCTGGCATAAAGCTAAATTTCTATCTAGCGTGTTATCCCGAAGTACCAAGACTTGTCTGCTCAACGCGTCGACATGCCTCATTCTCGTACCCGCTCTATGTTCGAGAGTATAGTCATAGTCCTGCAGTTCTAAAGTCCATCGCGCGATTCTAGGGTTTGTTTCTTTTTTGTTAAGTGTTAGACTAAGCGCCTGACAATCCGTGACTATTTTAAATGGGACTCCGCACAAGTAGGGGCGAAAACGGCGCAGTGCGTAGATTATCGCGAGTGTCTCTAGTTCGAAACTATGGTATTTCGATTCGGTGTTCGTAGTGCGTTTTGAAAAATAAAAAATCGGGTGGAACTTCTGATCGGCTTTCTTCTGTAATAGAATAGCACCGAAACCTATCGAGCTGGCGTCGCAGTGCAATTCTGTTTCGTCACGCGGGCAGTAAATGCCCAGAATGGGCGCCTGTATTAAACAATTCTTTAACGTGTCGAATGCTTCCTTTTCCTCGGGACCAAATTTGAATTTAATTTTTTCTTTAGTTAAATCATGTAAAGGCTTGGCAATAATTGAAAAATTCTCAATAAACTTTCTAAAATATGAGGAAAGGCCTAGGAAGCTCTGTACCTCGCGGATATTTCGCGGAACCGGGAACTTTTGTACATTATCAATACCTCGTTTCGTGGGTCTGATGCCGTCGCTCGTTACCCTGTATCCTAAATATTCGATTTCTGTCTCTAAGAATTTGCATTTGTCCATGCGTAGTTCTAACTTGTTCGCCACACATAATTTAAAAACTTCCCGCAGTACCTTCAGGTGGTGTTCAATTGTAACCGATGCGATCAGAAAATCGTCTAAATATACCGAAACATCCCCCGTGCTAATTAAGTTTTTAAATATACCCGCCACGTATCTTTGGAATCTTAACGGGCCCCCCTTCAAACCAAACGGCATTTTGGTGCATTCGTATTGCCCAAACGGCGTAACAAACGAGGTATATTTGACCGAATCCTCATGCATTCGGATGTGGAAAAATCCGTCCCTCAAATCCAATGATGAGAAATATTTTTTTCCTTGTAATAAATCTAGCTGATCTTCGATTAGAGGCAGCGGAAAGTTATCGCGTACTGTTACCTTGTTCAATACTCGGAAATCTATGCACATTCGCGTCTCCCCGTTTTTCTTCTTCGTTAGAACAATCGGTGACGCGTATTCGGATGTGCTTTCTCTAATCGCGTCTTTTGCCAACAAGTCGTCCAGGATTCCCCTTAATTTATCTTTTTCTGCAAACGACAATCTACGCGGCGCAAAGTGAAACGGTTTGCTGTCGGACAATCTGAGCTGTAATACGTTTTCTGTTTGCGGGTGCTCCGGGCGAGGTGGATTGACATATTCCTCCTCGAATAACCGATAGAAGTTTTCTATTATTTCGTGTTTTAATGCCCCATTTATCGCGGGACGCGGCTCTGATCTACGAATACCTGGTTCTACTTCAATATTCATTATATCGGCGATTTCTTCGTCTACAGTAAACGAGAGTTTAGCCAATTTTACGAAATCTCGGCCTAAAACTAACGCGCTTTGCATCGTCTTATCTGTTACGACGCGTAGCGGTATATCAAATTCGCGTCGCAGAAAATTAACTTTCGCATTAATAATACCGAGGATTTCCAGCGTACTGTTATTTATCCCGAAAAATCTACCATTCTCAACATTCTTCGTAACTAATCGCCGTGGTACTTGACCTTGTTTTACAAAACTTATTGGGCTACCAGTATCAATTAACGCTCTTACTTCGATTGTCGCTTTATCCTCGTCCCCGACTGTCAGCTGTACCGTCGGGTGGAACTCGTCCGTTTCCTTCGCAGGCTGGTCCACAAAGTTCACCTGCCCTGCGGTACCACTCGTCGCTCGTCCTCTGCCTTTCCATTGCCGCCGTATCTGCGTACAGGGTCACGTTCCCTCCTCGGCTGCCTGCATTCTGCCGAAAAATGCCCCATGCCGTTGCAATTATAGCAGCGGATCTGCTTAGCCTGTTGTAGCCTGGGTGACTCCCTGACTCTATCCCTCGGTGTGTATTCCTCGCGATGCTGCATCTGCCCCGATCGTCGTGGCTCCAGTGAGAGGGATATTTCCGCAAACGCTTCTAGCAAATCTTTAACTTCTTTGAAGCGTTGTGCGCGAGCCACCGCGCGTAGATTTTCACTGGGTATTCCATCCACCAAGTAATCGATCACCTCGTGGGCAGCTATAGGCACTCTGTTACCCAAGATTATTTTCTCGTGAGCGTAATCGGCGAACGATTCGCCGGTTTTCCACGTTCGCCGTTCGAATTCGCGCCGTAGTGACACGGTGTTAATTCGCTGGCCGTACATAGTAGACAATTCCCTCAGCAATTCTTCCCAAGTCAGATCCACACAATCTTCTCTCGAATGGAACCATCGGAGCGCTTTTCCTTTTAGCTTCTGGCAAGTCAGAGCCTTTGCTGCCTGATCATCCAACCGGTAAGTCTGGATCAGTTTGCGCATCTGGTTGTTCCAACTTTTAAACGTGAGGCTGCACCCGTCATAATCACCAATCATGTCCTTGATTTCCGTCCACTTCAACTCGCGCGTACGCGTGGACGCTGCGCTGCTCGTTCGTGGTGTTTCTAAACGTACGATTGCCAATTCTCTCCGTAGTAGCTGGATTTCGCGATCGGCCAGAATTCCTTCTCGTCGTAGTATATCCATCTCGTGCGTCAGATTGCTATTTTCAGATTGTCCCCGCGGCTCCATTGTTTCCTGTACCTCGAGATCTGCCCTTTCCCTGGAGGTGTTTTGGTTCCCCATGGCCGTTTCGAGAGTTGATTCCGAAACGCCGGCTTCGAACAATCTGTTGATTAGCTCGACCTTTGTCCCGGTTGTCGGCAACTCTTACGCTCGCAGCATATCCTTTAATTCGGCGACGGTACGCGAATTCATATTGAAGCACAGCGGTAACCGCAAGAAAGCGAAATGAAGAGGGAGAAGAAAAAAAACACAAAATCTTCGGTCTGTCCCGACACGCGTTTGAAATTGTTCACTAGATCCCACTTCTCAATTTGTAGGAGGGTAACTTTAACAAATCAGGACTGAGGTTAAATATATTTATTTCAAATTAACGGCGCGTGTTCGACGGCGAGATTCAGACTGACTGCCTGGATCTTTCGACTCTCTTTTATACTGAATCCTAGCAGCTTAAAATCGACGAATCACGAGGTGGGACTTTGATGGTGTCCGCACCCCGACGACGAGATCGACGATCGTTTCGCTAAAGCGATCGGATCCTTTGGTCGGCAACTATGTCGCGTACAGAGGCGGCGTGCCGCCACCGCGTTGTGCCGCTCGCGGACAGAGACACACTCACACGCCCGTGTGTGTCCCTACAAAATGAAGACTGTGAACTGTGAACTGTGCCCTGTGAACTGTGAACTGTGAACTGTGAAAACTGAATTGTGAAATAAAGTCTGTGAACTGTGAACTGTGATCTGTGAACTGAGAAATGTGAACTGTGAACAGTGGGATGTGAACTGTGACCTGTGAACTGTGAACTGCGAACTGTGAAGTATGAAATGAAGACAGTGAACTGTGAAATGTGAACTGTGACCTGCGATCTGGGAACTGTGAACTGTGAACTGTGAACTGTGGACTGTGAACTGTGAACTGTGAACTGTGACGTGTGAACTGTGAACTGTGAACTGTCAACTGTGAACTGAGAACTGTAAACTGAGAAGTGTAAACTGTGAACTGTGAACTGTGACATGTGAACTGTGAACTGTGAACTGTGAACTGTGAACTGCGAACTGTGAAGTATGAAATGAAGACAGTGAACTGTGAAGTATGAAATGAAGACAGTGAACTGTGAATTGTGAACAGTGAAATGTGGACTGTGAACTGTGAACTGTGATCCGTGACGTGTGAACTGTGAACTGTGAACTGTTAACTGTGAACTGTGAAGTGTGAAATGAAGACTGTGAACTGTGATCTGTGGACTGTGAACTGTGAACTGTGAACTGTGATGTGTGATCAGTGAACTGTGGACTGTGAACTGTGGACTGTGAACTGTGAACTGTGAACTGTGAACTGCGAACTGTGAAGTATGAAATGAAGACAGTGAACTGTGAAGTATGAAATGAAGACAGTGAACTGTGAAATGTGAACTGTGACCTGCGAACTGGGAACTGTGAACTGTGAACTGTGAACTGTGACCTGTGACCTGTGAACTGTGAACTGTGACATGTGAACTGTAAACTGTGAACTGTGCCCTGTGAACTGTGAACTGTGAACTGTGAACTGTGAAAACTGAATTGTGAAATAAAGTCTGTGAACTGTGAACTGTGATCTGTGAACTGAGAACTGTGAACTGTGAACAGTGGGCTGTGAACTGTGACCTGTGAACTGTGAACTGCGAACTGTGAAGTATGAAATTAAGACAGTGAACTGTGAAATGTGAACTGTGACCTGCGATCTGGGAACTGTGAACTGTGAACTGTGAACTGTGGACTGTGAACTGTGAACTGTGAACTGTGACGTGTGAACTGTCAACTGTGAACTGTCAACTGTGAACTGAGAACTGTAAACTGAGAAGTGTAAACTGTGAACTGTGAACTGTGACATGTGAACTGTGAACTGTGAACTGTGAACTGTGAACTGCGAACTGTGAAGTATGAAATGAAGACAGTGAACTGTGAAGTATGAAATGAAGACAGTGAACTGTGAATTGTGAACAGTGAAATGTGGACTGTGAACTGTGAACTGTGATCCGTGACGTGTGAACTGTGAACTGTCAACTGTCAACTGTGAACTGTGAAGTGTGAAATGAAGACTGTGAACTGTGATCTGTGGACTGTGAACTGTGAACTGTGAACTGTGATGTGTGATCAGTGAACTGTGGACTGTGAACTGTGGACTGTGAACTGTGAACTGTGAACTGTGAAGTGTGAACTGTGAACTGTGACCTGTGAACTGTGAACTGTGACCTGTGAACTGTGAACTGCGAACTATGAATTGTGAAATGAAGACTGTGAACTGTGAACTGTGAACTGTGAACAGTGAACAGTGAACTGTGAACTATGAACTGTGAACTGTGAATTGTGAACAGTGAACTGTGGACTGTGAACTGTGAACTGTGAACTGTGAACTGTGAAGTGTGAACTGTCAACTGTGAACTGTGAAGTATGAAATGAAGACAGTGAACTGTGAAGTATGAAATGAAGACAGTGAACTGTGAAATGTGAACTGTGACCTGCGAACTGGGAACTGTGAACTGTGAACTGTGAACTGTGAACTGTGACCTGTGAACTGGGAACTGTGAACTGTGAACTGTGAACTGTGATCTGTGAACAGTGAAGTGTGAACTGCGAACTGTGAAGTGTGAAATGAAGACTGTGAACTGTGATCTGTGGACTGTGAACTGTGAACTGTGAACTGTGATGTGTGATCAGTGAACTGTGGACTGTGAACTGTGAACTGTGACCTGTGAACTGTGAACTGTGAACTGTGAACTGTGAACTGTGAACTGTGAACTGCGAACTGTGAAGTATGAAATGAAGACAGTGAACTGTGAAGTATGAAATGAAGACAGTGAACTGTGAAATGTGAACTGTGACCTGCGAACTGGGAACTGTGAACAGTGAAGTGTGAACTGTGAACTGTGAACTGTGAACTGTGAACTGGAACTGTGAACTGTGAACTGTGAACTGTGAACTGTGAACTATGATCTGTGAACAGTGAACTGCGGACTGTGAACTGTGAACTGTGAACTGTGAACTGTGAAAACTGAATTGTGAAAGAACGTATGTGAACTGTGATCTGTGAACTGTGAACTGTGAAGTGTGATCTGTGAACTGTGAACTGCGAACTGTGAATTGTGAAATGAAGACTGTGAACTGTGCCCTGTGAACTGTGAACTGTGAACTGTGAAAACTGAATTGTGAAATAAAGTCTGCGAACTGTGAACTGTGATCTGTGAACTGAGAACTGTGAACTGTGAACAGTGGGCTGTGAACTGTGACCTGTGAACTGTGAACTGCGAACTGCGAAGTATGAAATGAAGACAGTGAACTGTGAAATGTGAACTGTGACCTGCGATCTGGGAACTGTGAACTGTGAACTGTGGACTGTGAACTGTGAACTGTGAACTGTGAACTGTGAAGTGTGAACTGTGAACTGTGACCTGTGAACTGTGAACTGTGACCTGTGAACTGTGAACTGCGAACTATGAATTGTGAAATGAAGACTGTGAACTGTGAACTGTGAACTGTGAACAGTGAACAGTGAACTGTGAACTATGAACTGTGAACTGTGAATTGTGAACAGTGAACTGTGGACTGTGAACTGTGAACTGTGAACTGTGAAGTGTGAACTGTCAACTGTGAACTGTGAAGTATGAAATGAAGACAGTGAACTGTGAAGTATGAAATGAAGACAGTGAACTGTGAAATGTGAACTGTGACCTGCGAACTGGGAACTGTGAACTGTGAACTGTGAACTGTGACCTGTGACCTGTGAACTGTGAACTGTGACATGTGAACTGTAAACTGTGAACTGTGAACTGTGATCTGTGAACTGTGAACTGCGAACTGTGAACTGCGAACTGTGAAGTGTGAAATGAAGACTGTGAACTGTGATCTGTGGACTGTGAACTGTGAACTGTGATGTGTGATCAGTGAACTGTGGACTGTGAACTGTGAACTGTGACCTGTGAACTGTGAACTGTGAACTGTGACCTGTGAACTGTGAACTGCGAACTATGAATTGTGAAATGAAGACTGTGAACTGTGAACTGTGAACTGTGAACAGTGAACAGTGAACTGTGAACTGTGAACTGTGAATTGTGAACAGTGAACTGTGGACTGTGAACTGTGAACTGTGAACTGTGAAGTGTGAACTGTCAACTGAGAACTGTAAACTGAGAACTGTAAACTGTGAACAGTGATCTGTGAACTGTCAACTGTCAACTGTGAAGTATGAAATGAAGACAGTGAACTGTGAAGTATGAAATGAAGACAGTGAACTGTGAAATGTGAACTGTGACCTGCGAACTGGGAACTGTGAACTGTGAACTGTGAACTGTGACCTGTGACCTGTGAACTGTGAACTGTGACATGTGAACTGTAAACTGTGAACTGTGAACTGTGAACAGTGAACAGTGAACTGTGAACAGTGAACAGTGAACTGTGAACTGTGAACTGTGAATTGTGAACAGTGAACTGTGGACTGTGAACTGTGAACTGTGAACTGTGAAGTGTGAACTGTCAACTGAGAACTGTAAACTGAGAACTGTAAACTGTGAACAGTGATCTGTGAACTGTGAACTGTGAACTGTGAACTGCGAACTGTGAAGTATGAAATGAAGACAGTGAACTGTGAAATGTGAACTGTGACCTGCGAACTGGGAACTGTGAACTGTGAACTGTGAACTGTGAACTGTGAACTGTGAACTGTGAACTGTGAACTGTGAACTGTGAACTGTGAACTGTGAACTGTGAACTGTGAACTGTGAACTGTGAACTGTGAACTGTGATCTGTGAACTGTGATCTGTGAACTGTGAAGTGTGAACTGTGAAGTGTGAAGTGTGAACTGTGATCTGTGAACTGAGAACTGTGAACTGTGAACTGTGAACTGTGATCTGTGAACTGTGAACTGTGAACTGTGATCTGTGAACTGTGAACTGCTAACTGTGAAGTGTGAAATGAAGACTGTGAACTGTGATCTGTGAACTGAGATCTGTGAGCTGTGAATAGTGAACTGTGGACTGTGAACTGTGCACTGTGATTTGTGAACAGTGAACTGTGGACTGTGAACTGTGAACTGTGAACTGTCAACTGTGAACTGTAATCTGTGAACTGTGATCTGTGAACTGCGAACTGTGAAATGTGAAATGAATACTGTGAACGGGGAACTGAGAACTGTGAACTGTGAACTGTGGACTGTGAACTGTGAACTGTGAACTGTGACCTGTGAACTGTGAACTGTGAACTGCGAACTATGAATTGTGAAATGAAGACTGTGAACTGTGAACTGTGAACTGTGAACAGTGAACAGTGAACAGTGAACTGTGAACTATGAACTGTGAACTGTGAATTGTGAACAGTGAACTGTGGACTGTGAACTGTGAACTGTGAACTGTGAAGTGTGAACTGTCAACTGTGAACTGTGAAGTATGAAATGAAGACAGTGAACTGTGAAGTATGAAATGAAGACAGTGAACTGTGAAATGTGAACTGTGACCTGCGAACTGGGAACTGTGAACTGTGAACTGTGAACTGTGACCTGTGACCTGTGAACTGTGAACTGTGACATGTGAACTGTAAACTGTAAACTGTGAACTGTGATCTGTGAACTGTGAACTGCGAACTGTGAAGTGTGAAATGAAGACTGTGAACTGTGATCTGTGGACTGTGAACTGTGAACTGTGATGTGTGATCAGTGAACTGTGGACTGTGAACTGTGAACTGTGACCTGTGAACTGTGAACTGTGAACTGTGACCTGTGAACTGTGAACTGCGAACTATGAATTGTGAAATGAAGACTGTGAACTGTGAACTGTGAACTGTGAACAGTGAACAGTGAACTGTGAACAGTGAACAGTGAACTGTGAACTGTGAACTGTGAATTGTGAACAGTGAACTGTGGACTGTGAACTGTGAACTGTGAACTGTGAAGTGTGAACTGTCAACTGAGAACTGTAAACTGAGAACTGTAAACTGTGAACAGTGATCTGTGAACTGTGAACTGTGAACTGTGAACTGCGAACTGTGAAGTATGAAATGAAGACAGTGAACTGTGAAATGTGAACTGTGACCTGCGAACTGGGAACTGTGAACTGTGAACTGTGAACTGTGAACTGTGAACTGTCAACTGTGAACTGTGAAGTATGAAATGAAGACAGTGAACTGTGAAGTATGAAATGAAGACAGTGAACTGTGAAATGTGAACTGTGACCTGCGAACTGGGAACTGTGAACTGTGAACTGTGAACTGTGAACTGTGACCTGTGACCTGTGAACTGTGAACTGTGACATGTGAACTGTAAACTGTGAACTGTGAACTGTGATCTGTGAACTGTGAACTGCGAACTGTGAAGTGTGAAATGAAGACTGTGAACTGTGATCTGTGGACTGTGAACTGTGAACTGTGATGTGTGATCAGTGAACTGTGGACTGTGAACTGTGAACTGTGACCTGTGAACTGTGAACTGTGAACTGTGACCTGTGAACTGTGAACTGCGAACTATGAATTGTGAAATGAAGACTGTGAACTGTGAACTGTGAACTGTGAACAGTGAACAGTGAACTGTGAACAGTGAACAGTGAACTGTGAACTGTGAACTGTGAATTGTGAACAGTGAACTGTGGACTGTGAACTGTGAACTGTGAACTGTGAAGTGTGAACTGTCAACTGAGAACTGTAAACTGAGAACTGTAAACTGTGAACAGTGATCTGTGAACTGTGAACTGTGAACTGTGAACTGCGAACTGTGAAGTATGAAATGAAGACAGTGAACTGTGAAATGTGAACTGTGACCTGCGAACTGGGAACTGTGAACTGTGAACTGTGAACTGTGAACTGTGAACTGTGAACTGTGAACTGTGAACTGTGAACTGTGAACTGTGAACTGTGAACTGTGAACTGTGAACTGTGAACTGTGATCTGTGAACTGTGATCTGTGAACTGTGAAGTGTGAACTGTGAAGTGTGAAGTGTGAACTGTGATCTGTGAACTGAGAACTGTGAACTGTGAACTGTGAACTGTGATCTGTGAACTGTGAACTGTGAACTGTGATCTGTGAACTGTGAACTGCTAACTGTGAAGTGTGAAATGAAGACTGTGAACTGTGATCTGTGAACTGAGATCTGTGAGCTGTGAATAGTGAACTGTGGACTGTGAACTGTGCACTGTGATTTGTGAACAGTGAACTGTGGACTGTGAACTGTGAAGTGTGTACTGTGAACTGTCAACTGTCAACTGTGAACTGTAATCTGTGAACTGTGATCTGTGAACTGCGAACTGTGAAATGTGAAATGAATACTGTGAACGGGGAACTGAGAACTGTGAACTGTGAACTGTGGACTGTGAACTGTGAACTGTGAACTGTGAACTGTGAACTGTGAACTGAGAACTGTAAACTGTGAACTGTGAACTGTGAAATGAAGACTGTGAACTGTGATCTGTGAACTGAGAACTGTGAACTGTGAACTGTGGACTGTGAACTGTGAACTGTGAACAGTGAACTGTGATCTGTGAACGGTGATCTGTGAACTGTGAACTGCGAACTGTGAATTGTGAAATGAAGACTGTGAACTGTGAACTGTGAACTCTGAACTGTAGACTGTGAACTATGATCTGTGAACAGTGAACTGTCGACTGTGAACTGTGAACTGTGAAGTGTGAACTGTGAACAGTGAACTGTCAACTGTGAACTGAGAACTGTAAACTGAGAATTGTAAACTTTGAACAGTGAACTGTGAACTGTGAACTGTGAACTGTGAACTGTGAACTGTGAACTGTGATCTGTGAACTGTGAACTGCGAACTGTGAAGCGTGAAATGAAGACTGTGAACTGTGAACTGTGATCTGTGAACAGTGAACTGTGAACTGTGAACTGTGAATTGTGAACAGTGAAATGTGGACTGTGAACTGTGAACTGTGATCTGTGAACTGTGAACTGCGAACTGTGAAGTGTGAAATGAAGACTGTGAACTGTGATCTGTGGACTGTGAACTGTGAATAGTGAACTGTGGACTGTGAACTGTCAACTGTGAACTGCGAACTGTGAAGTGTGAAATGAATACTGTGAAAGGGGAACTGTGAACTGTGACCTGTGAACTGTGAACTGTGAACTGTGATCTGTGAACTGTGAACTGTGAACTGTGAACTGTGAACTGTGAACTGTGAACTGTGAACTGTGAACTGTGAACTGTGAACTGTGAACTGTGAACTGTGAACTGTGAACTGTGAACTGTGAACTGCGAACTGTGAAGTATGAAGTGAAGTATGAAATGAAGACAGTGAACTGTGAAATGTGAACTGTGACCTGCGAACTGGGAACTGTGAACTGTGAACTGTGAACTGTGATCTGTGAACAGTGAAGTGTGAACTGTGAACTGTGAATTGTGAACAGTGAAATGTGGACTGTGAACTGTGAACTGTGATCCGTGACGTGTGAACTGTGAACTGTGAACTGTGGACTGTGAACTGTGGACTGTGAACTGTGAACTGTGAACTGTGAAGTGTGAACTGTGAACTGTGACCTGTGAACTGTGAACTGTGACCTGTGAACTGTGAACTGCGAACTATGAATTGTGAAATGAAGACTGTGAACTGTGAACTGTGAACTGTGAACTGTGAATTGTGAACTGTGAAGTGTGAAATGAAGACTGTGAACTGTGATCTGTGGACTGTGAACTGTGAATAGTGAACTGTGGACTGTGAACTGTCAACTGTGAACTGCGAACTGTGAAGTGTGAAATGAATACTGTGAACGGGGAACTGTGAACTGTGACCTGTGAACTGTGAACTGTGAACTGTGAACTGTGATCTGTGAACTGTGAACTGTGAACTGTGAACTGTGAACTGTGAACTGTGAACTGTGAACTGTGAACTGTGAACTGTGAACTGTGAACTGTGAACTGTGAACTGCGAACTGTGAAGTATGAAATGAAGACAGTGAACTGTGAAGTATGAAATGAAGACAGTGAACTGTGAAATGTGAACTGTGACCTGCGACCTGGGAACTGTGAACTGTGAACTGTGAACTGTGATCTGTGAACAGTGAAGTGTGAACTGTGAACTGTGAATTGTGAACAGTGAAATGTGGACTGTGAACTGTGAACTGTGATCCGTGACGTGTGAACTGTGAACTGTGAACTGTGGACTGTGAACTGTGAACTGTGAACTGTGAAGTGTGAACTGTGAACTGTGACCTGTGAACTGTGAACTGTGAATTGTGAAATGAAGACTGTGAACTGTGAACTGTGCCCTGTGAACTGTGAACTGTGAACTGTGAAAACTGAATTGTGAAATAAAGTCCGTGAACTGTGAACTGTGATCTGTGAACTGAGAACTGTGAACTGTGAACAGTGGGCTGTGAACTGTGACCTGTGAACTGTGAACTGCGAACTGCGAAGTATGAAATGAAGACAGTGAACTGTGAAATGTGAACTGTGACCTGCCATCTGGGAACTGTGAACTGTGAACTGTGAACTGTGGACTGTGAACTGTGAACTGTGAACTGTGACGTGTGAACTGTGAACTGTGAACTGCGAACTGTGAAGTGTGAAATGAAGACTGTGAACTGTGATCTGTGGACTGTGAACTGTGAACTGTGAACTGTGATGTGTGATCAGTGAACTGTGGACTGTGAACTGTGGACTGTGAACTGTGAACTGTGAACTGTGAACTGTGAACTGTGAAGTGTGAACTGTGAACTGTGACCTGTGAACTGTGAACTGTGACCTGTGAACTGTGAACTGCGAACTATGAATTGTGAAATGAAGACTGTGAACTGTGAACTGTGAACTGTGAACAGTGAACAGTGAACTGTGAACTATGAACTGTGAACTGTGAATTGTGAACAGTGAACTGTGGACTGTGAACTGTGAACTGTGAACTGTGAAGTGTGAACTGTCAACTGTGAACTGTGAAGTATGAAATGAAGACAGTGAACTGTGAAGTATGAAATGAAGACAGTGAACTGTGAAATGTGAACTGTGACCTGCGAACTGGGAACTGTGAACTGTGAACTGTGAACTGTGACCTGTGACCTGTGAACTGTGAACTGTGACATGTGAACTGTAAACTGTGAACTGTGAACTGTGATCTGTGAACTGTGAACTGCGAACTGTGAAGTGTGAAATGAAGACTGTGAACTGTGATCTGTGGACTGTGAACTGTGAACTGTGAACTGTGATGTGTGATCAGTGAACTGTGGACTGTGAACTGTGAACTGTGACCTGTGAACTGTGAACTGTGAATGTGACCTGTGAACTGTGAACTGTGAACTGCGAACTATGAATTGTGAAATGAAGACTGTGAACTGTGAACTGTGAACTGTGAACAGTGAACAGTGAACTGTGAACTGTGAACTGTGAACTGTGAACTGTGAATTGTGAACAGTGAACTGTGGACTGTGAACTGTGAACTGTGAACTGTGAAGTGTGAACTGTGAACTGTCAACTGTGAACTGAGAACTGTAAACTGAGAACTGTAAACTGTGAACAGTGATCTGTGAACTGTGAACTGTGAACTGTGAACTGTGAACTGCGAACTGTGAAGTATGAAATGAAGACAGTGAACTGTGAAATGTGAACTGTGACCTGCGAACTGGGAACTGTGAACTGTGAACTGTGAACTGTGAACTGTGAACTGTGAACTGTGAACTGTGAACTGTGAACTGTGAACTGTGAACTGTGAACTGTGAACTGTGAACTGTGAACTGTGAACTGTGAACTGTGAACTGTGAACTGTGAACTGTGAACTGTGAACTGTGAACTGTGAACTGTGAACTGTGAACTGTGAACTGTGAACTGTGAACTGTGAACTGTGAACTGTGAACTGTGAACTGTGAACTGTGAACTGTGAACTGTGAACTGTGAACTGTGAACTGTGAACTGTGAACTGTGAACTGTGAACTGTGAACTGTGAACTGTGAACTGTGAACTGTGAACTGTGAACTGTGAACTGTGAACTGTGAACTGTGAACTGTGAACTGTGAACTGTGAACTGTGAACTGTGAACTGTGAACTGTGAACTGTGAACTGTGAACTGTGAACTGTGAACTGTGAACTGTGAACTGTGAACTGTGAACTGTGAACTGTGAACTGTGAACTGTGAACTGTGAACTGTGAACTGTGAACTGTGAACTGTGAACTGTGAACTGTGAACTGTGAACTGTGAACTGTGAACTGTGATCTGTGAACTGTGATCTGTGAACTGTGATCTGTGAACTGTGAAGTGTGAACTGTGAAGTGTGAACTGTGAACTGTGAACTGTGAACTGTGAACTGTGAACTGTGAACTATGATCAGTGAACAGTGAACTGCGGACTGTGAACTGTGAACTGTGAACTGTGAAAACTGAATTGTGAAATAAAGTCTGTGAACAGTGATCTGTGAACTGTGAACTGTGAAGTGTGAAGTGTGATCTGTGAACTGTGAACTGCGAACTGTGAAGTGTGAAATGAAGACTGTGAACTGTGATCTGTGGACTGTGAACTGTGAACTGTGAACTGTGAACTGTGATCTGTGAACTGTGAACTGTGAACTGTGATCTGTGGACTGTGAACTGTGAACTGTGAACTGTGAACTGTGATCTGTGAACTGTGAAGTGTGAACTGTGAACTGTGAACTGTGAACTGTGAACTGTGAACTGAGAACTGTAAACTGTGAACTGTGAACTGTGAAATGAAGACTGTGAACTGTGATCTGTGAACTGAGAACTGTGAACTGTGAACTGTGGACTGTGAACTGTGAACTGTGAACAGTGAACTGTGATCTGTGAACGGTGATCTGTGAACTGTGAACTGCGAACTGTGAATTGTGAAATGAAGACTGTGAACTGTGAACTGTGAACTCTGAACTGTAGACTGTGAACTATGATCTGTGAACAGTGAACTGTCGACTGTGAACTGTGAACTGTGAAGTGTGAACTGTGAACAGTGAACTGTCAACTGTGAACTGAGAACTGTAAACTGAGAACTGTAAACTGTGAACAGTGAACTGTGAACTGTGAACTGTGAACTGTGAACTGTGAACTGTGATCTGTGAACTGTGAACTGCGAACTGTGAAGCGTGAAATGAAGACTGTGAACTGTGAACTGTGATCTGTGAACAGTGAACTGTGAACTGTGAACTGTGAATTGTGAACAGTGAAATGTGGACTGTGAACTGTGATCTGTGAACTGTGAACTGTGAACTGCGAACTGTGAACTGTGAACTGTGAACTGTGAACTGTGAACTGTGAACTGTGAACTGTGAACTGTGAACTGTGAACTGTGAACTGTGAACTGTGAACTGTGAACTGTGAACTGTGAACTGTGAACTGTGAACTGTGAACTGTGAACTGTGAACTGTGAACTGTGAACTGTGAACTGTGAACTGTGAACTGTGAACTGTGATCTGTGAACTGTGATCTGTGAACTGTGAAGTGTGAACTGTGAAGTGTGAACTGTGAACTGTGAACTGTGAACTGTGAACTGTGAACTGTGAACTATGATCAGTGAACAGTGAACTGCGGACTGTGAACTGTGAACTGTGAACTGTGAAAACTGAATTGTGAAATAAAGTCTGTGAACAGTGATCTGTGAACTGTGAACTGTGAAGTGTGAAGTGTGATCTGTGAACTGTGAACTGCGAACTGTGAAGTGTGAAATGAAGACTGTGAACTGTGATCTGTGGACTGTGAACTGTGAACTGTGAACTGTGAACTGTGATCTGTGAACTGTGAACTGTGAACTGTGATCTGTGGACTGTGAACTGTGAACTGTGAACTGTGAACTGTGATCTGTGAACTGTGAACTGTGAACTGTGAACTGTGAACTGTGAACTGTGAACTGTGAACTGAGAACTGTAAACTGTGAACTGTGAACTGTGAAATGAAGACTGTGAACTGTGATCTGTGAACTGAGAACTGTGAACTGTGAACTGTGAACTGTGGACTGTGAACTGTGAACTGTGAACAGTGAACTGTGATCTGTGAACGGTGATCTGTGAACTGTGAACTGCGAACTGTGAATTGTGAAATGAAGACTGTGAACTGTGAACTGTGAACTCTGAACTGTAGACTGTGAACTATGATCTGTGAACAGTGAACTGTCGACTGTGAACTGTGAACTGTGAAGTGTGAACTGTGAACAGTGAACTGTCAACTGTGAACTGAGAACTGTAAACTGAGAACTGTAAACTATGAACAGTGAACTGTGAACTGTGAACTGTGAACTGTGAACTGTGAACTGTGAACTGTGATCTGTGAACTGTGAACTGCGAACTGTGAAGCGTGAAATGAAGACTGTGAACTGTGATCTGTGAACTGTGAACTGCGAACTGTGAAGTGTGAAATGAAGACTGTGAACTGTGATCTGTGAACTGTGAACTGTGAACTGTGAAGTGTGAACTGTGAACTGTGACCTGTGAACTGTGAACTGTGAATTGTGAAATGAAGACTGTGAACTGTGAACTGTGCCCTGTGAACTGTGAACTGTGAACTGTGAAAACTGAATTGTGAAATAAAGTCCGTGAACTGTGAACTGTGATCTGTGAACTGAGAACTGTGAACTGTGAACAGTGGGCTGTGAACTGTGACCTGTGAACTGTGAACTGCGAACTGCGAAGTATGAAATGAAGACAGTGAACTGTGAAATGTGAACTGTGACCTGCCATCTGGGAACTGTGAACTGTGAACTGTGAACTGTGGACTGTGAACTGTGAACTGTGAACTGTGATCTGTGAACGGTGATCTGTGAACTGTGAACTGCGAACTGTGAATTGTGAAATGAAGACTGTGAACTGTGAACTGTGAACTGTGAACTCTGAACTGTAGACTGTGAACTATGATCTGTGAACAGTGAACTGTCGACTGTGAACTGTGAACTGTGAAGTGTGAACTGTGAACAGTGAACTGTCAACTGTGAACTGAGAACTGTAAACTGAGAACTGTAAACTGTGAACAGTGAACTGTGAACTGTGAACTGTGAACTGTGAACTGTGAACTGTGAACTGTGAACTGTGATCTGTGAACTGTGAACTGCGAACTGTGAAGCGTGAAATGAAGACTGTGAACTGTGAACTGTGATCTGTGAACAGTGAACTGTGAACTGTGAACTGTGAATTGTGAACAGTGAAATGTGGACTGTGAACTGTGATCTGTGAACTGTGAACTGCGAACTGTGAAGTGTGAAATGAAGACTGTGAACTGTGATCTGTGGACTGTGAACTGTGAACTGAGAACTGTAAACTGTGAACTGTGAACTGTGAAATGAAGACTGTGAACTGTGATCTGTGAACTGAGAACTGTGAACTGTGAACTGTGGACTGTGAACTGTGAACTGTGAACAGTGAACTGTGATCTGTGAACGGTGATCTGTGAACTGTGAACTGCGAACTGTGAATTGTGAAATGAAGACTGTGAACTGTGAACTGTGAACTGTGAACTCTGAACTGTAGACTGTGAACTATGATCTGTGAACAGTGAACTGTCGACTGTGAACTGTGAACTGTGAAGTGTGAACTGTGAACAGTGAACTGTCAACTGTGAACTGAGAACTGTAAACTGAGAACTGTAAACTGTGAACAGTGAACTGTGAACTGTGAACTGTGAACTGTGAACTGTGAACTGTGAACTGTGAACTGTGATCTGTGAACTGTGAACTGCGAACTGTGAAGCGTGAAATGAAGACTGTGAACTGTGAACTGTGATCTGTGAACAGTGAACTGTGAACTGTGAACTGTGAATTGTGAACAGTGAAATGTGGACTGTGAACTGTGATCTGTGAACTGTGAACTGCGAACTGTGAAGTGTGAAATGAAGACTGTGAACTGTGAATAGTGAACTGTGGACTGTGAACTGTCAACTGTGAACTGCGAACTGTGAAGTGTGAAATGAATACTGTGAACGGGGAACTGTGAACTGTGACCTGTGAACTGTGAACTGTGAACTGTGATCTGTGAACTGTGAACTGTGAACTGTGAACTGTGAACTGTGAACTGTGAACTGTGAACTGTGAACTGTGAACTGTGAACTGTGAACTGTGAACTGTGAACTGTGAACTGTGAACTGTGAACTGTGAACTGTGAACTGTGAACTGTGAACTGTGAACTGTGAACTGTGAACTGTGATCTGTGAACTGTGATCTGTGAACTGTGAAGTGTGAACTGTGAAGTGTGAACTGTGAACTGTGAACTGTGAACTGTGAACTGTGAACTGTGAACTATGATCAGTGAACAGTGAACTGCGGACTGTGAACTGTGAACTGTGAACTGTGAAAACTGAATTGTGAAATAAAGTCTGTGAACAGTGATCTGTGAACTGTGAACTGTGAAGTGTGAAGTGTGATCTGTGAACTGTGAACTGCGAACTGTGAAGTGTGAAATGAAGACTGTGAACTGTGATCTGTGGACTGTGAACTGTGAACTGTGAACTGTGAACTGTGATCTGTGAACTGTGAACTGTGAACTGTGATCTGTGGACTGTGAACTGTGAACTGTGAACTGTGAACTGTGATCTGTGAATTGTGAAGTGTGAACTGTGAACTGTGAACTGTGAACTGTGAACTGTGAACTGAGAACTGTAAACTGTGAACTGTGAACTGTGAAATGAAGACTGTGAACTGTGATCTGTGAACTGAGAACTGTGAACTGTGAACTGTGGACTGTGAACTGTGAACTGTGAACAGTGAACTGTGATCTGTGAACGGTGATCTGTGAACTGTGAACTGCGAACTGTGAATTGTGAAATGAAGACTGTGAACTGTGAACTGTGAACTCTGAACTGTAGACTGTGAACTATGATCTGTGAACAGTGAACTGTCGACTGTGAACTGTGAACTGTGAAGTGTGAACTGTGAACAGTGAACTGTCAACTGTGAACTGAGAACTGTAAACTGAGAACTGTAAACTGTGAACAGTGAACTGTGAACTGTGAACTGTGAACTGTGAACTGTGAACTGTGATCTGTGAACTGTGAACTGCGAACTGTGAAGCGTGAAATGAAGACTGTGAACTGTGAACTGTGATCTGTGAACAGTGAACTGTGAACTGTGAACTGTGAATTGTGAACAGTGAAATGTGGACTGTGAACTGTGATCTGTGAACTGTGAACTGTGAACTGCGAACTGTGAACTGTGAACTGTGAACTGTGAACTGTGAACTGTGAACTGTGAACTGTGAACTGTGAACTGTGAACTGTGAACTGTGAACTGTGAACTGTGAACTGTGAACTGTCAACTGTGAACTGTGAACTGTGAACTGTGAACTGTGAACTGTGAACTGTGAACTGTGAACTGTGAACTGTGAACTGTGAACTGTGAACTGTGAACTGTGATCTGTGAACTGTGATCTGTGAACTGTGAAGTGTGAACTGTGAAGTGTGAACTGTGAACTGTGAACTGTGAACTGTGAACTGTGAACTGTGAACTATGATCAGTGAACAGTGAACTGCGGACTGTGAACTGTGAACTGTGAACTGTGAAAACTGAATTGTGAAATAAAGTCTGTGAACAGTGATCTGTGAACTGTGAACTGTGAAGTGTGAAGTGTGATCTGTGAACTGTGAACTGCGAACTGTGAAGTGTGAAATGAAGACTGTGAACTGTGATCTGTGGACTGTGAACTGTGAACTGTGAACTGTGAACTGTGATCTGTGAACTGTGAACTGTGAACTGTGATCTGTGGACTGTGAACTGTGAACTGTGAACTGTGAACTGTGATCTGTGAACTGTGAACTGTGAACTGTGAACTGTGAACTGTGAACTGTGAACTGTGAACTGAGAACTGTAAACTGTGAACTGTGAACTGTGAAATGAAGACTGTGAACTGTGATCTGTGAACTGAGAACTGTGAACTGTGAACTGTGAACTGTGGACTGTGAACTGTGAACTGTGAACAGTGAACTGTGATCTGTGAACGGTGATCTGTGAACTGTGAACTGCGAACTGTGAATTGTGAAATGAAGACTGTGAACTGTGAACTGTGAACTCTGAACTGTAGACTGTGAACTATGATCTGTGAACAGTGAACTGTCGACTGTGAACTGTGAACTGTGAAGTGTGAACTGTGAACAGTGAACTGTCAACTGTGAACTGAGAACTGTAAACTGAGAACTGTAAACTATGAACAGTGAACTGTGAACTGTGAACTGTGAACTGTGAACTGTGAACTGTGATCTGTGAACTGTGAACTGCGAACTGTGAAGCGTGAAATGAAGACTGTGAACTGTGATCTGTAAACTGTGAACTGCGAACTGTGAAGTGTGAAATGAAGACTGTGAACTGTGATCTGTGAACTGTGAACTGTGAACTGTGAAGTGTGAACTGTGAACTGTGACCTGTGAACTGTGAACTGTGAATTGTGAAATGAAGACTGTGAACTGTGAACTGTGCCCTGTGAACTGTGAACTGTGAACTGTGAAAACTGAATTGTGAAATAAAGTCCGTGAACTGTGAACTGTGATCTGTGAACTGAGAACTGTGAACTGTGAACAGTGGGCTGTGAACTGTGACCTGTGAACTGTGAACTGCGAACTGCGAAGTATGAAATGAAGACAGTGAACTGTGAAATGTGAACTGTGACCTGCCATCTGGGAACTGTGAACTGTGAACTGTGAACTGTGGACTGTGAACTGTGAACTGTGAACTGTGATCTGTGAACGGTGATCTGTGAACTGTGAACTGCGAACTGTGAATTGTGAAATGAAGACTGTGAACTGTGAACTGTGAACTGTGAACTCTGAACTGTAGACTGTGAACTATGATCTGTGAACAGTGAACTGTCGACTGTGAACTGTGAACTGTGAAGTGTGAACTGTGAACAGTGAACTGTCAACTGTGAACTGAGAACTGTAAACTGAGAACTGTAAACTGTGAACAGTGAACTGTGAACTGTGAACTGTGAACTGTGAACTGTGAACTGTGAACTGTGAACTGTGATCTGTGAACTGTGAACTGCGAACTGTGAAGCGTGAAATGAAGACTGTGAACTGTGAACTGTGATCTGTGAACAGTGAACTGTGAACTGTGAACTGTGAATTGTGAACAGTGAAATGTGGACTGTGAACTGTGATCTGTGAACTGTGAACTGCGAACTGTGAAGTGTGAAATGAAGACTGTGAACTGTGATCTGTGGACTGTGAACTGTGAACTGAGAACTGTAAACTGTGAACTGTGAACTGTGAAATGAAGACTGTGAACTGTGATCTGTGAACTGAGAACTGTGAACTGTGAACTGTGGACTGTGAACTGTGAACTGTGAACAGTGAACTGTGATCTGTGAACGGTGATCTGTGAACTGTGAACTGCGAACTGTGAATTGTGAAATGAAGACTGTGAACTGTGAACTGTGAACTGTGAACTCTGAACTGTAGACTGTGAACTATGATCTGTGAACAGTGAACTGTCGACTGTGAACTGTGAACTGTGAAGTGTGAACTGTGAACAGTGAACTGTCAACTGTGAACTGAGAACTGTAAACTGAGAACTGTAAACTGTGAACAGTGAACTGTGAACTGTGAACTGTGAACTGTGAACTGTGAACTGTGAACTGTGAACTGTGATCTGTGAACTGTGAACTGCGAACTGTGAAGCGTGAAATGAAGACTGTGAACTGTGAACTGTGATCTGTGAACAGTGAACTGTGAACTGTGAACTGTGAATTGTGAACAGTGAAATGTGGACTGTGAACTGTGATCTGTGAACTGTGAACTGCGAACTGTGAAGTGTGAAATGAAGACTGTGAACTGTGATCTGTGGACTGTGAACTGTGAATAGTGAACTGTGGACTGTGAACTGTCAACTGTGAACTGCGAACTGTGAAGTGTGAAATGAATACTGTGAACGGGGAACTGTGAACTGTGACCTGTGAACTGTGAACTGTGAACTGTGATCTGTGAACTGTGAACTGTGAACTGTGAACTGTGAACTGTGAACTGTGAACTGTGAACTGTGAACTGTGAACTGTGAACTGTGAACAGTGATCTGTGAACTGTGAACTGTGACCTGTGACCTGTGAACTGTGAACTGTGACATGTGAACTGTGAACTGTGAACTGTGAACTGTGAACTGCGAACTGTGAAGTATGAAATGAAGACAGTGAACTGTGAAGTATGAAATGAAGACAGTGAACTGTGAAATGTGAACTGTGACCTGCGAACTGGGAACTGTGAACTGTGAACTGTGAACTGTGAACTGTGAACTGTGATCTGTGAACAGTGAAGTGTGAACTGTGAACTGTGAATTGTGAACAGTGAAATGTGGACTGTGAACTGTGAACTGTGATCCGTGACGTGTGAGCTGTGAACTGTGAACTGTCAACTGTGAACTGAGAACTGTAAACTGAGAACTGTAAACTGTGAACTGTGAACTGTGATCTGTGAACTGTGAACTGCGAACTGTGAAGTGTGAAATGAAGACTGTGAACTGTGATCTGTGGACTGTGAACTGTGAACTGTGAACTGTGATGTGTGATCAGTGAACTGTGGACTGTGAACTGTGGACTGTGAACTGTGAACTGTGAACTGTGAAGTGTGAACTGTGAACTGTGACCTGTGAACTGTGAACTGTGACCTGTGAACTGTGAACTGCGAACTATGAATTGTGAAATGAAGACTGTGAACTGTGAACTGTGAACTGTGAACAGTGAACAGTGAACTGTGAACTATGAACTGTGAACTGTGAATTGTGAACAGTGAACTGTGGACTGTGAACTGTGAACTGTCAACTGTGAAGTGTGAACTGTCAACTGTGAACTGTGAAGTATGAAATGAAGACAGTGAACTGTGAAGTATGAAATAAAGTCTGTGAACTGTGAACTGTGATCTGTGAACTGTGAACTGTGAACTGTGAACTGTGAACTGTGAACTGAGAACTGTAAACTGTGAACTGTGAACTGTGAAATGAAGACTGTGAACTGTGATCTGTGAACTGAGAACTGTGAACTGTGAACTGTGAACTGTGGACTGTGAACTGTGAACTGTGAACAGTGAACTGTGATCTGTGAACGGTGATCTGTGAACTGTGAACTGCGAACTGTGAATTGTGAAATGAAGACTGTGAACTGTGAACTGTGAACTCTGAACTGTAGACTGTGAACTATGATCTGTGAACAGTGAACTGTCGACTGTGAACTGTGAACTGTGAAGTGTGAACTGTGAACAGTGAACTGTCAACTGTGAACTGAGAACTGTAAACTGAGAACTGTAAACTATGAACAGTGAACTGTGAACTGTGAACTGTGAACTGTGAACTGTGAACTGTGATCTGTGAACTGTGAACTGCGAACTGTGAAGCGTGAAATGAAGACTGTGAACTGTGATCTGTAAACTGTGAACTGCGAACTGTGAAGTGTGAAATGAAGACTGTGAACTGTGATCTGTGAACTGTGAACTGTGAACTGTGAAGTGTGAACTGTGAACTGTGACCTGTGAACTGTGAACTGTGAATTGTGAAATGAAGACTGTGAACTGTGAACTGTGCCCTGTGAACTGTGAACTGTGAACTGTGAAAACTGAATTGTGAAATAAAGTCCGTGAACTGTGAACTGTGATCTGTGAACTGAGAACTGTGAACTGTGAACAGTGGGCTGTGAACTGTGACCTGTGAACTGTGAACTGCGAACTGCGAAGTATGAAATGAAGACAGTGAACTGTGAAATGTGAACTGTGACCTGCCATCTGGGAACTGTGAACTGTGAACTGTGAACTGTGGACTGTGAACTGTGAACTGTGAACTGTGATCTGTGAACGGTGATCTGTGAACTGTGAACTGCGAACTGTGAATTGTGAAATGAAGACTGTGAACTGTGAACTGTGAACTGTGAACTCTGAACTGTAGACTGTGAACTATGATCTGTGAACAGTGAACTGTCGACTGTGAACTGTGAACTGTGAAGTGTGAACTGTGAACAGTGAACTGTCAACTGTGAACTGAGAACTGTAAACTGAGAACTGTAAACTGTGAACAGTGAACTGTGAACTGTGAACTGTGAACTGTGAACTGTGAACTGTGAACTGTGAACTGTGATCTGTGAACTGTGAACTGCGAACTGTGAAGCGTGAAATGAAGACTGTGAACTGTGAACTGTGATCTGTGAACAGTGAACTGTGAACTGTGAACTGTGAATTGTGAACAGTGAAATGTGGACTGTGAACTGTGATCTGTGAACTGTGAACTGCGAACTGTGAAGTGTGAAATGAAGACTGTGAACTGTGATCTGTGGACTGTGAACTGTGAACTGAGAACTGTAAACTGTGAACTGTGAACTGTGAAATGAAGACTGTGAACTGTGATCTGTGAACTGAGAACTGTGAACTGTGAACTGTGGACTGTGAACTGTGAACTGTGAACAGTGAACTGTGATCTGTGAACGGTGATCTGTGAACTGTGAACTGCGAACTGTGAATTGTGAAATGAAGACTGTGAACTGTGAACTGTGAACTGTGAACTCTGAACTGTAGACTGTGAACTATGATCTGTGAACAGTGAACTGTCGACTGTGAACTGTGAACTGTGAAGTGTGAACTGTGAACAGTGAACTGTCAACTGTGAACTGAGAACTGTAAACTGAGAACTGTAAACTGTGAACAGTGAACTGTGAACTGTGAACTGTGAACTGTGAACTGTGAACTGTGAACTGTGAACTGTGATCTGTGAACTGTGAACTGCGAACTGTGAAGCGTGAAATGAAGACTGTGAACTGTGAACTGTGATCTGTGAACAGTGAACTGTGAACTGTGAACTGTGAATTGTGAACAGTGAAATGTGGACTGTGAACTGTGATCTGTGAACTGTGAACTGCGAACTGTGAAGTGTGAAATGAAGACTGTGAACTGTGATCTGTGGACTGTGAACTGTGAATAGTGAACTGTGGACTGTGAACTGTCAACTGTGAACTGCGAACTGTGAAGTGTGAAATGAATACTGTGAACGGGGAACTGTGAACTGTGACCTGTGAACTGTGAACTGTGAACTGTGATCTGTGAACTGTGAACTGTGAACTGTGAACTGTGAACTGTGAACTGTGAACTGTGAACTGTGAACTGTGAACTGTGAACTGTGAACAGTGATCTGTGAACTGTGAACTGTGACCTGTGACCTGTGAACTGTGAACTGTGACATGTGAACTGTGAACTGTGAACTGTGAACTGTGAACTGTGAACTGCGAACTGTGAAGTATGAAATGAAGACAGTGAACTGTGAAGTATGAAATGAAGACAGTGAACTGTGAAATGTGAACTGTGACCTGCGAACTGGGAACTGTGAACTGTGAACTGTGAACTGTGAACTGTGAACTGTGATCTGTGAACAGTGAAGTGTGAACTGTGAACTGTGAATTGTGAACAGTGAAATGTGGACTGTGAACTGTGAACTGTGATCCGTGACGTGTGAGCTGTGAACTGTGAACTGTCAACTGTGAACTGAGAACTGTAAACTGAGAACTGTAAACTGTGAACTGTGAACTGTGATCTGTGAACTGTGAACTGCGAACTGTGAAGTGTGAAATGAAGACTGTGAACTGTGATCTGTGGACTGTGAACTGTGAACTGTGAACTGTGATGTGTGATCAGTGAACTGTGGACTGTGAACTGTGGACTGTGAACTGTGAACTGTGAACTGTGAAGTGTGAACTGTGAACTGTGACCTGTGAACTGTGAACTGTGACCTGTGAACTGTGAACTGCGAACTATGAATTGTGAAATGAAGACTGTGAACTGTGAACTGTGAACTGTGAACAGTGAACAGTGAACTGTGAACTATGAACTGTGAACTGTGAATTGTGAACAGTGAACTGTGGACTGTGAACTGTGAACTGTCAACTGTGAAGTGTGAACTGTCAACTGTGAACTGTGAAGTATGAAATGAAGACAGTGAACTGTGAAGTATGAAATAAAGTCTGTGAACTGTGAACTGTGATCTGTGAACTGAGAACTGTGAACTGTGAACAGTGGGCTGTGAACTGTGACCTGTGAACTGTGAACTGTGAACTGCGAACTGTGAAGTATGAAATGAAGACAGTGAACTGTGAAATGTGAACTGTGACCTGCGATCTGGGAACTGTGAACTGTGAACTGTGAACTGTGGACTGTGAACTGTGAACTGTGAACTGTGAACTGTGACGTGTGAACTGTGAACTGTGAACTGTCAACTGTGAACTGAGAACTGTAAACTGAGAACTGTAAACTGTGAACTGTGAACTGTGATCTGTGAACTGTGAACTGCGAACTGTGAAGTGTGAAATGAAGACTGTGAACTGTGATCTGTGGACTGTGAACTGTGAACTGTGAACTGTGATGTGTGATCAGTGAACTGTGGACTGTGAACTGTGGACTGTGAACTGTGAACTGTGAACTGTGAAGTGTGAACTGTGAACTGTGACCTGTGAACTGTGAACTGTGACCTGTGAACTGTGAACTGCGAACTATGAATTGTGAAATGAAGACTGTGAACTGTGAACTGTGAACTGTGAACAGTGAACAGTGAACTGTGAACTATGAACTGTGAACTGTGAATTGTGAACAGTGAACAGTGAACTGTGAACTATGAACTGTGAACTGTGAATTGTGAACAGTGAACTGTGGACTGTGAACTGTGAACTGTGAACTGTGAAGTGTGAACTGTCAACTGTGAACTGTGAAGTATGAAATGAAGACAGTGAACTGTGAAGTATGAAATGAAGACAGTGAACTGTGAAATGTGAACTGTGACCTGTGAACTGTGATCTGTGAACTGTGAACTGCGAACTGTGAAGTGTGAAATGAAGACTGTGAACTGTGAACTGTGAACTGTGATGTGTGATCAGTGAACTGTGGACTGTGAACTGTGAACTGTGACCTGTGAACAGTGGACTGTGAACTGTGACCTGTGAACTGTGAACTGCGAACTATGAATTGTGAAATGAAGACTGTGAACTGTGAACTGTGAACTGTGAACTGTGAACAGTGAACAGTGAACTGTGAACTGTGAACTGTGAACTGTGAACTGTGAACTGTGAACTGTGAACTGTGAACTGTGAACTGAGAACTGTAAACTGTGAACTGTGAACTGTGAAATGAAGACTGTGAACTGTGATCTGTGAACTGAGAACTGTGAACTGTGAACTGTGGACTGTGAACTGTGAACTGTGAACTGTGAACTGTGAACTGTGAACTGTGAACTGTGAACTGTGAACTGTGATCTGTGAACTGTGAACTGTGACCTGTGACCTGTGAACTGTGAACTGTGACATGTGAACTGTGAACTGTGAACTGTGAACTGCGAACTGTGAAGTATGAAATGAAGACAGTGAACTGTGAAGTATGAAATGAAGACAGTGAACTGTGAAATGTGAACTGTGACCTGCGAACTGGGAACTGTGAACTGTGAACTGTGAACTGTGATCTGTGAACAGTGAAGTGTGAACTGTGAACTGTGAATTGTGAACAGTGAAATGTGGACTGTGAACTGTGAACTGTGATCCGTGACGTGTGAACTGTGAACTGTGAACTGTCAACTGTGAACTGAGAACTGTAAACTGAGAACTGTAAACTGTGAACTGTGAACTGTGAACTGTGATCTGTGAACTGTGAACTGCGAACTGTGAAGTGTGAAATGAAGACTGTGAACTGTGATCTGTGGACTGTGAACTGTGAACTGTGAACTGTGATGTGTGATCAGTGAACTGTGGACTGTGAACTGTGGACTGTGAACTGTGAACTGTGAACTGTGAACTGTGAAGTGTGAACTGTGAACTGTGACCTGTGAACTGTGAACTGTGACCTGTGAACTGTGAACTGCGAACTATGAATTGTGAAATGAAGACTGTGAACTGTGAACTGTGAACTGTGAACAGTGAACAGTGAACTGTGAACTATGAACTGTGAACTGTGAATTGTGAACAGTGAACTGTGGACTGTGAACTGTGAACTGTCAACTGTGAAGTGTGAACTGTCAACTGTGAACTGTGAAGTATGAAATGAAGACAGTGAACTGTGAAGTATGAAATAAAGTCTGTGAACTGTGAACTGTGATCTGTGAACTGAGAACTGTGAACTGTG
Source organism: Lasioglossum villosulum (assembly GCA_963971365.1). Classification (NCBI taxonomy): domain Eukaryota; kingdom Metazoa; phylum Arthropoda; class Insecta; order Hymenoptera; family Halictidae; genus Lasioglossum; species Lasioglossum villosulum. Next base: position 451,859 of record CAXARU010000174.1, read on the forward strand.
AACAGTGGGCTGTGAACTGTGACCTGTGAACTGTGAACTGTGAACTGCGAACTGTGAAGTATGAAATGAAGACAGTGAACTGTGAAATGTGAACTGTGACCTGCGATCTGGAAACTGTGAACTGTGAACTGTGAACTGTGGACTGTGAACTGTGAACTGTGAACTGTGACGTGTGAACTGTGAACTGTGAACTGTCAACTGTGAACTGAGAACTGTAAACTGAGAACTGTAAACTGTGAACTGTGAACTGTGAAGTGTGAACTGTGAACTGTGACCTGTGAACTGTGAACTGTGACCTGTGAACTGTGAACTGCGAACTATGAATTGTGAAATGAAGACTGTGAACTGTGAACTGTGAACTGTGAACTGTGAACTGTGAACAGTGAACAGTGAACTGTGAACTATGAACTGTGAACTGTGAATTGTGAACAGTGAACAGTGAACTGTGAACTATGAACTGTGAACTGTGAATTGTGAACAGTGATCTGTGGACTGTGAACTGTGAACTGTGAACTGTGAAGTGTGAACTGTCAACTGTGAACTGTGAAGTATGAAATGAAGACAGTGAACTGTGAAGTATGAAATGAAGACAGTGAACTGTGAAATGTGAACTGTGACCTGTGAACTGTGATCTGTGAACTGTGAACTGCGAACTGTGAAGTGTGAAATGAAGACTGTGAACTGTGATCTGTGGACTGTGAACTGTGAACTGTGAACTGTGATGTGTGATCAGTGAACTGTGGACTGTGAACTGTGAACTGTGACCTGTGAACTGTGGACTGTGAACTGTGACCTGTGAACTGTGAACTGCGAACTATGAATTGTGAAATGAAGACTGTGAACTGTGAACTGTGAACTGTGAACAGTGAACTGTGAACTGTGAACTGTGAACTGTGAACTGTGAACTGTGAACTGTGAACTGTGAACTGTGAACTGAGAACTGTAAACTGTGAACTGTGAACTGTGAAATGAAGACTGTGAACTGTGATCTGTGAACTGAGAACTGTGAACTGTGAACTGTGAACTGTGAACTGTGAACTGTGAACTGTGAACAGTGAACTGTGATCTGTGAACGGTGATCTGTGAACTGTGAACTGCGAACTGTGAATTGTGAAATGAAGACTGTGAACTGTGAACTGTGAACTCTGAACTGTAGACTGTGAACTATGATCTGTGAACAGTGAACTGTCGACTGTGAACTGTGAACTGTGAAGTGTGAACTGTGAACAGTGAACTGTCAACTGTGAACTGAGAACTGTAAACTGAGAACTGTAAACTGTGATCTGTGAACAGTGAACTGTGAACTGTGAACTGTGAACTGTGAATTGTGAACAGTGAAATGTGGACTGTGAACTGTGAACTGTGATCTGTGAACTTTGAAGTGTGAAATGAATACTGTGAACGGGGAACTGTGAACTGTGACATGTGAACTGTGAACTGTGAACTGTGAACTGTGAACTGCGAACTGTGAAGTATGAAATGAAGACAGTGAACTGTGAAGTATGAAATGAAGACAGTGAACTGTGAAATGTGAACTGTGACCTGCAAACTGGGAACTGTGAACTGTGAACTGTGAACTGTGAACTGTGAACTGTGAACAGTGAACTGCGAACTGTGAAGTATGAAATGAAGACAGTGAACTGTGAAGTATGAAATGAAGACAGTGAACTGTGAAATGTGAACTGTGACCTGCGAACTGGGAACTGTGAACTGTGAACTGTGAACTGTGACCTGTGAACTGTGAACTGTGAACTGTGAACTGTCAACTGCGAACTGTGAAGTATGAAATGAAGACAGTGAACTGTGAAGTATGAAATGAAGACAGTGAACTGTGAAATGTGAACTGTGACCTGCGAACTGGGAACTGTGAACTGTGAACTGTGAACTGTGATCTGTGAACAGTGAAGTGTGAACTGTGAACTGTGAATTGTGAACAGTGAAATGTGGACTGTGAACTGTGAACTGTGATCCGTGAGGTGTGAACTGTGAACTGTGAACTGTCAACCGTGAACTGAGAACTGTAAACTGAGAACTGTAAACTGTGAACTGTGAACTGTGATCTGTGAAATGTGAACTGCGAACTGTGAAGTGTGAAATGAAGACTGTGAACTGTGATCTGTGGACTGTGAACTGTGAACTGTGAACTGTGATGTGTGATCAGTGAACTGTGGACTGTGAACTGTGGACTGTGAACTGTGAACTGTGAACTGTGAAGTGTGAACTGTGACCTGTGAACTGTGAACTGTGACCTGTGAACTGTGAACTGCGAACTATGAATTGTGAAATGAAGACTGTGAACTGTGAACTGTGAACTGTGAACAGTGAACAGTGAACTGTGAACTATGAACTGTGAACTGTGAATTGTGAACAGTGAACTGTGGACTGTGAACTGTGAACTGTGAACTGTGAAGTGTGAACTGTCAACTGTGAACTGTGAAGTATGAAATGAAGACAGTGAACTGTGAAGTATGAAATGAAGACAGTGAACTGTGAAATGTGAACTGTGACCTGCGAACTGGGAACTGTGAACGGTGAACTGTGAACTGTGACCTGTGAACTGGGAACTGTGAACTGTGAACTGTGAACTGTGATCTGTGAACAGTGAAGTGTGAACTGCGAACTGTGAAGTGTGAAATGAAGACTGTGAACTGTGATCAGTGAACTGTGGACTGTGAACTGTGAACTGTGACCTGTGAACTGTGAACTGTGAACTGTGAACTGTGAACTGCGAACTGTGAAGTATGAAATGAAGACAGTGAACTGTGAAGTATGAAATGAAGACAATGAACTGTGAATTGTGAACTGTGATCTGTGAACTGTGAACTGTGAAGTGTGAACTGTGAACTGTGAACTGCGAACTGTGAATTGTGAAATGAAGACTGTGAACTGTGAACTGTGCCCTGTGAACTGTGAACTGTGAACTGTGAAAACTGAATTGTGAAATAAAGTCTGTGAACTGTGAACTGTGATCTGTGAACTGAGAACTGTGAACTGTGAACAGTGGGCTGTGAACTGTGACCTGTGAACTGTGAACTGCGAACTGTGAACTGTGAACTGTGAACTGTGAAAACTGAATTGTGAAATAAAGTATGTGAACTGTGATCTGTGAACTGTGAACTGTGAAGTGTGATCTGTGAACTGTGAACTGCGAACTGTGAATTGTGAAATGAAGACTGTGAACTGTAAACTGTGCCCTGTGCCCTGTGAACTGTGAACTGTGAAAACTGAATTGTGAAATAAAGTCTGTGAACTGTGAACTGCGATCTGTGAACTGTGAACTGTGAAGTGTGATCTGTGAACTGTGAACTGCGAACTGTGAATTGTGAAATGAAGACTGTGAACTGTAAACTGTGCCCTGTGCCCTGTGAACTGTGAACTGTGAAAACTGAATTGTGAAATAAAGTCTGTGAACTGTGAACTGTGATCTGTGAACTGTGAACTGTGGACTGTAAACTGTGAACTGTGAACTGTGAACTGTGACGTGTGACCTGTGAACTGTGAACTGTCAACTGTGAACTGAGAACTGTAAACTGAGAACTGTAAACTGTGAACTGTGAACTGTGATCTGTGATCTGTGAACTGTGAACTGCGAACTGTGAAGTGTGAAATGAAGACTGTGAACTGTGATCTGTGGACTGTGAACTGTGAACTGTGAACTGTGATGTGTGATCAGTGAACTGTGGACTGTGAACTGTGGACTGTGAACTGTGAACTGTGAACTGTGAACTGTGAAGTGTGAACTGTGAACTGTGACCTGTGAACTGTGAACTGTGACCTGTGAACTGTGAACTGCGAACTATGAATTGTGAAATGAAGACTGTGAACTGTGAACTGTGAACAGTGAACAGTGAACTGTGAACTATGAACTGTGATCTGTGAATTGTGAACAGTGAACTGTGGACTGTGAACTGTGAACTGTGAACTGTGAAGTGTGAACTGTCAACTGTGAACTGTGAAGTATGAAATGAAGACAGTGAACTGTGAAGTATGAAATGAAGACAGTGAACTGTGAAATGTGAACTGTGACCTGCGAACTGGGAACTGTGAACTGTGAACTGTGAACTGTGACCTGTGACCTGTGAACTGTGAACTGTGACATGTGAACTGTAAACTGTGAACTGTGAACTGTGAACTGTGATCTGTGAACTGTGAACTGCGAACTGTGAAGTGTGAAATGAAGACTGTGAACTGTGAACTGTGAACTGTGAACTGTGAATTGTGAACAGTGAACTTTGGACTGTGAACTGTGAACTGTGAACTGTGAAGTGTGAACTGTCAACTGTGAACTGTCAACTGTGAACTGAGAACTGTAAACTGAGAACTGTAAACTGTGAACAGTGATCTGTGAACTGTGAACTGTGAACTGTGAACTGTGAACTGCGAACTGAGAAGGATGAAATGAAGACAGTGAACTGTGAAATGTGAACTGTGAACTGTGAACTGTGAACTGTGAACTGTGAACTGTGAACTGTGAACTGTGAACTGTGAACTGTGAACTGTGAACTGTGAACTGTGAACTGTGAACTGTGAACTGTGAACTGTGAACTGTGAACTGTGAACTGTGAACTGTGAACTGTGAACTGTGAACTGTGAACTGTGAACTGTGAACTGTGAACTGTGAACTGTGAACTGTGAACTGTGAACTGTGAACTGTGAACTGTGAACTGTGAACTGTGAACTGTGAACTGTGAACTGTGAACTGTGAACTGTGAACTGTGAACTGTGAACTGTGAACTGTGAACTGTGAACTGTGAACTGTGAACTGTGAACTGTGAACTGTGAACTGTGAACTGTGAACTGTGAACTGTGAACTGTGAACTGTGAACTGTGAACTGTGAACTGTGAACTGTGAACTGTGAACTGTGAACTGTGAACTGTGAACTGTGAACTGTGAACTGTGAACTGTGAACTGTGAACTGTGAACTGTGAACTGTGAACTGTGAACTGTGAACTGTGAACTGTGAACTGTGAACTGTGAACTGTGAACTGTGAACTGTGAACTGTGAACTGTGAACTGTGAACTGTGAACTGTGAACTGGAACTGTGAACTGTGAACTGTGAACTATGATCTGTGAACAGTGAACTGCGGACTGTGAACTGTGAACTGTGAACTGTGAAAACTGAATTGTGAAATAAAGTATGTGAACTGTGATCTGTGAACTGTGAACTGTGAAGTGTGATCTGTGAACTGTGAACTGCGAACTGTGAATTGTGAAATGAAGACTGTGAACTGTAAACTGAGAACTGTAAACTGTGAACTGTGAACTGTGATCTGTGAAATGTGAACTGCGAACTGTGAAGTGTGAAATGAAGACTGTGAACTGTGATCTGTGGACTGTGAACTGTGAACTGTGAACTGTGATGTGTGATCAGTGAACTGTGAACTGTGAACTGTGAACTGTGAACTATGATCTGTGAACAGTGAACTGCGGACTGTGAACTGTGAACTGTGAACTGTGAAAACTGAATTGTGAAATAAAGTATGTGAACTGTGATCTGTGAACTGTGAACTGTGAAGTGTGATCTGTGAACTGTGAACTGCGAACTGTGAATTGTGAAATGAAGACTGTGAACTGTAAACTGTGCCCTGTGAACTGTGAACTGTGAACTGTGAAAACTGAATTGTGAAATAAAGTCTGTGAACTGTGAACTGTGATCTGTGAACTGAGAACTGTGAACTGTGAACAGTGGGCTGTGAACTGTGACCTGTGAACTGTGAACTGCGAACTGTGAAGTATGAAATGAAGACAGTGAACTGTGAAATGTGAACTGTGACCTGCGATCTGGGAACTGTGAACTGTGAACTGTGAACTGTGGACTGTAAACTGTGAACTGTGAACTGTGACGTGTGACCTGTGAACTGTGAACTGTCAACTGTGAACTGAGAACTGTAAACTGAGAACTGTAAACTGTGAACTGTGAACTGCGATCTGTGATCTGTGAACTGTGAACTGCGAACTGTGAAGTGTGAAATGAAGACTGTGAACTGTGATCTGTGGACTGTGAACTGTGAACTGTGAACTGTGATGTGTGATCAGTGAACTGTGGACTGTGAACTGTGGACTGTGAACTGTGAACTGTGAACTGTGATGTGTGATCAGTGAACTGTGGACTGTGAACTGTGGACTGTGAACTGTGAACTGTGAACTGTGAACTGTGAAGTGTGAACTGTGAACTGTGACCTGTGAACTGTGAACTGTGACCTGTGAACTGTGAACTGCGAACTATGAATTGTGAAATGAAGACTGTGAACTGTGAACTGTGAACAGTGAACAGTGAACTGTGAACTATGAACTGTGATCTGTGAATTGTGAACAGTGAACTGTGGACTGTAAACTGTGAACTGTGAACTGTGAAGTGTGAACTGTCAACTGTGAACTGTGAAGTATGAAATGAGGACAGTGAACTGTGAAGTATGAAATGAAGACAGTGAACTGTGAAATGTGAACTGTGACCTGCGAACTGGGAACTGTGAACTGTGAACTGTGAACTGTGACCTGTGACCTGTGAACTGTGAACTGTGACATGTGAACTGTAAACTGTGAACTGTGAACTGTGAACTGTGATCTGTGAACTGTGAACTGCGAACTGTGAAGTGTGAAATGAAGACTGTGAACTGTGAACTGTGAACTGTGAACTGTGAATTGTGAACAGTGAACTTTGGACTGTGAACTGTGAACTGTGAAGTGTGAACTGTCAACTGTGAACTGTCAACTGTCAACTGTGAACTGAGAACTGTAAACTGAGAACTGTAAACTGTGAACAGTGATCTGTGAACTGTGAACTGTGAACTGTGAACTGTGAACTGCGAACTGTGAAGGATGAAATGAAGACAGTGAACTGTGAAATGTGAACTGTGAACTGTGAACTGTGAACTGTGAACTGTGAACTGTGAACTGTGAACTGTGAACTGTGAACTGTGAACTGTGAACTGTGAACTGTGAACTGTGAACTGTGAACTGTGAACTGTGAACTGTGAACTGTGAACTGTGAACTGTGAACTGTGAACTGTGAACTGTGAACTGTGAACTGTGAACTGTGAACTGTGAACTGTGAACTGTGAACTGTGAACTGTGAACTGTGAACTGTGAACTGTGAACTGTGAACTGTGAACTGTGAACTGTGAACTGTGAACTGTGAACTGTGAACTGTGAACTGTGAACTGTGAACTGTGAACTGTGAACTGTGAACTGTGAACTGTGAACTGTGAACTGTGAACTGTGAACTGTGAACTGTGAACTGTGAACTGTGAACTGTGAACTGTGAACTGTGAACTGTGAACTGTGAACTGTGAACTGTGAACTGTGAACTGTGAACTGTGAACTGTGAACTGTGAACTATGATCAGTGAACAGTGAACTGCGGACTGTGAACTGTGAACTGTGAACTGTGAAAACTGAATTGTGAAATAAAGTCTGTGAACAGTGATCTGTGAACTGTGAACTGTGAAGTGTGATCTGTGAACTGTGAACTGCGAACTGTGAATTGTGAAATGAAGACTGTGAACTGTGAACTGTGCCCTGTGAAGACTGAAGTGTGAAATGAAGACTGTGAATTGTGATCTGTGAACTGAGAACTGTGAACTGTGAACTGTGAACTGTGATCTGTGAACTGTGAACTGTGAACTGTGATCTGTGAACTGTGAACTGCTAACTGTGAAGTGTGAAATGAAGACTGTGAACTGTGATCTGTGAACTGAGATCTGTGAGCTGTGAATAGTGAACTGTGAACTGTAATCTGTGAACTGTGATCTGTGATCTGTGAACTGTCAACTGTGAACTGTGAACTGTGAACTGTGAACTGTGACCTGTGAACTGTGAACTGTGAACTGCGAACTGTGAACTGCGAACTGTGAACTGCGAACTGTGAACTGCGAACTGTGAACTGTGAACTGTGAACTGTGAACTGTGAACTGTGAACTGTGAACTGTGAACTGTGAACTGTGAACTGTGAACTGTGAACTGTGAACTGTGAACTGTGAACTGTGAACTGTGAACTGTGAACTGTGAACTGTGAACTGTGAACTGTGAACTGTGAACTGTGAACTGTGAACTGTGAACTGTGAACTGTGAACTGTGAACTGTGAACTGTGAACTGTGAACTGTGAACTGTGAACTGTGAACTGTGAACTGTGAACTGTGAACTGTGAACTGTGAACTGTGAACTGTGAACTGTGAACTGTGAACTGTGAACTGTGAACTGTGAACTGTGAACTGTGAACTGTGAACTGTGAACTGTGAACTGTGAACTGTGAACTGTGAACTGTGAACTGTGAACTGTGAACTGTGAACTGTCAACTGTGAACTGTCAACTGTGAACTGTCAACTGTGAACTGTCAACTGTGAACTGTCAACTGTGAACTGTCAACTGTGAACTGTCAACTGTGAACTGTCAACTGTGAACTGTCAACTGTGAACTGTCAACTGTGAACTGTCAACTGTGAACTGTCAACTGTGAACTGTCAACTGTGAACTGTCAACTGTGAACTGTCAACTGTGAACTGTCAACTGTGAACTGTCAACTGTGAACTGTCAACTGTGAACTGTCAACTGTGAACTGTCAACTGTGAACTGTCAACTGTGAACTGTCAACTGTGAACTGTCAACTGTGAACTGTCAACTGTGAACTGTCAACTGTGAACTGTCAACTGTGAACTGTCAACTGTGAACTGTCTACTGTGAACTGTGAAGTGTGAACTGTGAAGTGTGAACTGTGAAGTGTGAACTGTGAAGTGTGAACTGTGAAGTGTGAACTGTGAAGTGTGAACTGTGAAGTGTGAACTGTGAAGTGTGAACTGTGAAGTGTGAACTGTGAAGTGTGAACTGTGAACTGTGAACTGTGAACTTTGAACTGTGAACTGTGAACTATGATCAGTGAACAGTGAACTGCGGACTGTGAACTGTGAACTGTGAACTGTGAAAACTGAATTGTGAAATAAAGTCTGTGAACAGTGATCTGTGAACTGTGAACTGTGAAGTGTGATCTGTGAACTGTGAACTGCGAACTGTGAATTGTGAAATGAAGACTGTGAACTGTGAACTGTGCCCTGTGAAGACTGAAGTGTGAAATGAAGACTGTGAACTGTGAACTGTGCCCTGTGAAGACTGAAGTGTGAAATGAAGACTGTGAACTGTGATCTGTGAACTGAGAACTGTGAACTGTGAACTGTGAACTGTGATCTGTGAACTGTGAACTGTGAACTGTGATCTGTGAACTGTGAACTGCTAACTGTGAAGTGTGAAATGAAGACTGTGAACTGTGATCTGTGAACTGAGATCTGTGAGCTGTGAATAGTGAACTGTGGACTGTGAACTGTGAACTGTGATTTGTGAACAGTGAACTGTGGACTGTGAACTGTGAAGTGTGTACTGTGAACTGTCATCTGTGAACTGTCTACTGTGAACTGTGAAGTGTGAACTGTGAAGTGTGAACTGTGAAGTGTGAACTGTGAAGTGTGAACTGTGAAGTGTGAACTGTGAACTGTAATCTGTGAACTGTGATCTGTGAACTGCGAACTGTGAAATGTGAAATGAATACTGTGAACGGGGAACTGTGAACTGTGAACTGTGAACTGTGAACTGTGAACTGTGAACTGTGAAATGAAGACTGTGAACTGTGATCTGTGAACTGAGATCTGTGAACTGTGAACTGTGGACTGTGAACTGTGAACTGTGAGCAGTGAACTGTGATCTGTGAACGGTGATCTGTGAACTGTGAACTGCGAACTGTGAATTGTGAAATGAAAACTGTGAACTGTGAACTGTGAACTCTGAACTGTAGACTGTGAACTATGATCTGTGAACAGTGAACTGTCGACTGTGAACTGTGAACTGTGAAGTGTGAACTGTGAACAGTGAACTGTCAACTGTGAACTGAGAACTGTAAACTGAGAACTGTAAACTGTGAACAGTGAACTGTGAACTGTGAACTGTGAACTGTGAACTGTGAACTGTGATCTGAGAACTGTGAACTGCGAACTGTGAAGCGTGAAATGAAGACTGTGAACTGTGAACTGTGATCTGTGAACAGTGAACTGTGAACTGTGAACTGTGAACTGTGAACTGTGAATTGTGAACAGTGAAATGTGGGCTGTGAACTGTGAACTGTGATCTGTGAACTGTGAACTGCGAACTGTGAAGTGTGAAATGAAGACTGTGAACTGTGATCTGTGGACTGTGAACTGTGAACTGTGAATAGTGAACTGTGGACTGTGAACTGTCAACTGTGAACTGCGAACTGTGAAGTGTGAAATGAATACTGTGAACGGGGAACTGTGAACTGTGACCTGAGAACTGTAAACTGTGAACTGTGAACTGTGAAATGAAGACTGTGAACTGTGATCTGTGAACTGTGATTTGTGAACAGTGAACTGTGGACTGTGAACTGTGAAGTATGTACTGTGAACTGTCAACTGTCAACTGTGAACTGTAATCTGTGAACTGTGATCTGTGAACTGTCAACTGTGAACTGCGAACTGTGAAATGTGAAATGAATACTGTGAACGGGGAACTGTGAACTGTGGACTGTGAACTGTGGACTGTGAACTGTGAACTGTGAACTGTGAACTGTGAACTGAGAACTGTAAACTGTGAACTGTGAACTGTGAAATGAAGACTGTGAACTGTGATCTGTGAACTGAGAACTGTGAACTGTGAACTGTGAAATGTGAACTGTGAACTGTGAACTGTGAACTGTGAACTGTGAACTGTGAACTGTGAACTGTGAACTGTGAACTGTGAACTGTGAACTGTGAACTGTGAACTGTGAACTGTGAACTGTGAACTGTGAACTGTGAACTGTGAACTGTGAACTGTGAACTGTGAACTGTGAACTGTGAACTGTGAACTGTGAACTGTGAACTGTGAACTGTGAACTGTGAACTGTGAACTGTGAACTGTGAACTGTGAACTGTGAACTGTGAACTGTGAACTGTGAACTGTGAACTGTGAACTGTGAACAGTGAACTGTGAACTGTGAACTGTGAACTGTGAACTGTGAACTGTGAACTGTGAACTGTGAACTGTGAACTGTGAACTGTGAACTGTGAACTGTGAACTGTGAACTGTGAACTGTGAACTGTGAACTGTGAACTGTGAACTGTGAACTGTGAACTGTGAACTGTGAACTGTGAACTGTGAACTGTGAACTGTGAACTGTGAACTGTGAACTGTGAACTGTGAACTGTGAACTGTGAACTGTGAACTGTGAACTGTGAACTGTGAACTGTGAACTGTGAACTGTGAACTGTGAACTGTGAACTGTGAACTGTGAACTGTGAACTGTGAACTGTGAACTGTGAACTGTGAACTGTGAACTGGAACTGTGAACTGTGAACTGTGAACTATGATCTGTGAACAGTGAACTGCGGACTGTGAACTGTGAACTGTGAACTGTGAAAACTGAATTGTGAAATAAAGTATGTGAACTGTGATCTGTGAACTGTGAACTGTGAAGTGTGATCTGTGAACTGTGAACTGCGAACTGTGAATTGTGAAATGAAGACTGTGAACTGTAAACTGAGAACTGTAAACTGTGAACTGTGAACTGTGATCTGTGAAATGTGAACTGCGAACTGTGAAGTGTGAAATGAAGATTGTGAACTGTGATCTGTGGACTGTGAACTGTGAACTGTGAACTGTGATGTGTGATCAGTGAACTGTGAACTGTGAACTGTGAACTGTGAACTATGATCTGTGAACTGCGGACTGTGAACTGTGAACTGTGAACTGTGAAAACTGAATTGTGAAATAAAGTATGTGAACTGTGATCTGTGAACTGTGAACTGTGAAGTGTGATCTGTGAACTGTGAACTGCGAACTGTGAATTGTGAAATGAAGACTGTGAACTGTAAACTGTGCCCTGTGAACTGTGAACTGTGAACTGTGAAAACTGAATTGTGAAATAAAGTCTGTGAACTGTGAACTGTGATCTGTGAACTGAGAACTGTGAACTGTGAACAGTGGGCTGTGAACTGTGACCTGTGAACTGTGAACTGCGAACTGTGAAGTATGAAATGAAGACAGTGAACTGTGAAATGTGAACTGTGACCTGCGATCTGGGAACTGTGAACTGTGAACTGTGAACTGTGAACTGTGGACTGTAAACTGTGAACTGTGAACTGTGACGTGTGACCTGTGAACTGTGAACTGTCAACTGTGAACTGAGAACTGTAAACTGAGAACTGTAAACTGTGAACTGTGAACTGCGATCTGTGATCTGTGAACTGTGAACTGCGAACTGTGAAGTGTGAAATGAAGACTGTGAACTGTGATCTGTGGACTGTGAACTGTGAACTGTGAACTGTGATGTGTGATCAGTGAACTGTGGACTGTGAACTGTGGACTGTGAACTGTGAACTGTGAACTGTGAACTGTGAAGTGTGAACTGTGAACTGTGACCTGTGAACTGTGAACTGTGACCTGTGAACTGTGAACTGCGAACTATGAATTGTGAAATGAAGACTGTGAACTGTGAACTGTGAACAGTGAACAGTGAACTGTGAACTATGAACTGTGATCTGTGAATTGTGAACAGTGAACTGTGGACTGTAAACTGTGAACTGTGAACTGTGAAGTGTGAACTGTCAACTGTGAACTGTGAAGTATGAAATGAAGACAGTGAACTGTGAAGTATGAAATGAAGACAGTGAACTGTGAAATGTGAACTGTGACCTGCGAACTGGGAACTGTGAACTGTGAACTGTGAACTGTGACCTGTGACCTGTGAACTGTGAACTGTGACATGTGAACTGTAAACTGTGAACTGTGAACTGTGAACTGTGATCTGTGAACTGTGAACTGCGAACTGTGAAGTGTGAAATGAAGACTGTGAACTGTGAACTGTGAACTGTGAACTGTGAATTGTGAACAGTGAACTTTGGACTGTGAACTGTGAACTGTGAAGTGTGAACTGTCAACTGTGAACTGTCAACTGTGAACTGAGAACTGTAAACTGAGAACTGTAAACTGTGAACAGTGATCTGTGAACTGTGAACTGTGAACTGTGAACTGTGAACTGTGAACTGCGAACTGTGAAGGATGAAATGAAGACAGTGAACTGTGAAATGTGAACTGTGAACTGTGAACTGTGAACTGTGAACTGTGAACTGTGAACTGTGAACTGTGAACTGTGAATTGTGAACTGTGAACTGTGAACTGTGAACTGTGAACTGTGAACTGTGAACTGTGAACTGTGAACTGTGAACTGTGAACTGTGAACTGTGAACTGTGAACTGTGAACTGTGAACTGTGAACTGTGAACTGTGAACTGTGAACTGTGAACTGTGAACTGTGAACTGTGAACTGTGAACTGTGAACTGTGAACTGTGAACTGTGAACTGTGAACTGTGAACTGTGAACTGTGAACTGTGAACTGTGAACTGTGAACTGTGAACTGTGAACTGTGAACTGTGAACTGTGAACTGTGAACTGTGAACTGTGAACTGTGAACTGTGAACTGTGAACTGTGAACTGTGAACTGTGAACTGTGAACTGTGAACTGTGAACTGTGAACTGTGAACTGTGAACTGTGAACTGTGAACTGTGAACTGTGAACTGTGAACTGTGAACTGTGAACTGTGAACTGTGAACTGTGAACTGTGAACTGTGAACTGTGAACTGTGAACTGTGAACTGTGAACTGTGAACTGTGAACTGTGAACTGTGAACTGTGAACTGTGAACTGGAACTGTGAACTGTGAACTGTGAACTATGATCTGTGAACAGTGAACTGCGGACTGTGAACTGTGAACTGTGAACTGTGAAAACTGAATTGTGAAATAAAGTATGTGAACTGTGATCTGTGAACTGTGAACTGTGAAGTGTGATCTGTGAACTGTGAACTGCGAACTGTGAATTGTGAAATGAAGACTGTGAACTGTAAACTGAGAACTGTAAACTGTGAACTGTGAACTGTGATCTGTGAAATGTGAACTGTGAACTGTGAACTGTGAACTGTGAACTGTGAACTGTGAACTGTGAACTGTGAACTGTGAACTGTGAACTGTGAACTGTGAACTGTGAACTGTCAACTGTGAACTGCGAACTGTGAAATGTGAAATGAATACTGTGAACGGGGAACTGTGAACTGTGGACTGTGAACTGTGGACTGTGAACTGTGAACTGTGAACTGTGAACTGTGAACTGAGAACTGTAAACTGTGAACTGTGAACTGTGAAATGAAGACTGTGAACTGTGATCTGTGAACTGAGAACTGTGAACTGTGAATTGTGAACAGTGAACTTTGGACTGTGAACTGTGAACTGTGAACTGTGAAGTGTGAACTGTCAACTGTGAACTGTCAACTGTGAACTGAGAACTGTAAACTGAGAACTGTAAACTGTGAACAGTGATCTGTGAACTGTGAACTGTGAACTGTGAACTGTGAACTGCGAACTGAGAAGGATGAAATGAAGACAGTGAACTGTGAAATGTGAACTGTGAACTGTGAACTGTGAACTGTGAACTGTGAACTGTGAACTGTGAACTGTGAACTGTGAACTGTGAACTGTGAACTGTGAACTGTGAACTGTGAACTGTGAACTGTGAACTGTGAACTGTGAACTGTGAACTGTGAACTGTGAACTGTGAACTGTGAACTGTGAACTGTGAACTGTGAACTGTGAACTGTGAACTGTGAACTGTGAACTGTGAACTGTGAACTGTGAACTGTGAACTGTGAACTGTGAACTGTGAACTGTGAACTGTGAACTGTGAACTGTGAACTGTGAACTGTGAACTGTGAACTGTGAACTGTGAACTGTGAACTGTGAACTGTGAACTGTGAACTGTGAACTGTGAACTGTGAACTGTGAACTGTGAACTGTGAACTGTGAACTGTGAACTGTGAACTGTGAACTGTGAACTGTGAACTGTGAACTGTGAACTGTGAACTGTGAACTGTGAACTGTGAACTGTGAACTGTGAACTGTGAACTGTGAACTGGAACTGTGAACTGTGAACTGTGAACTATGATCTGTGAACAGTGAACTGCGGACTGTGAACTGTGAACTGTGAACTGTGAAAACTGAATTGTGAAATAAAGTATGTGAACTGTGATCTGTGAACTGTGAACTGTGAAGTGTGATCTGTGAACTGTGAACTGCGAACTGTGAATTGTGAAATGAAGACTGTGAACTGTAAACTGAGAACTGTAAACTGTGAACTGTGAACTGTGATCTGTGAAATGTGAACTGCGAACTGTGAAGTGTGAAATGAAGACTGTGAACTGTGATCTGTGGACTGTGAACTGTGAACTGTGAACTGTGATGTGTGATCAGTGAACTGTGAACTGTGAACTGTGAACTGTGAACTATGATCTGTGAACAGTGAACTGCGGACTGTGAACTGTGAACTGTGAACTGTGAAAACTGAATTGTGAAATAAAGTATGTGAACTGTGATCTGTGAACTGTGAACTGTGAAGTGTGATCTGTGAACTGTGAACTGCGAACTGTGAATTGTGAAATGAAGACTGTGAACTGTAAACTGTGCCCTGTGAACTGTGAACTGTGAACTGTGAAAACTGAATTGTGAAATAAAGTCTGTGAACTGTGAACTGTGATCTGTGAACTGAGAACTGTGAACTGTGAACAGTGGGCTGTGAACTGTGACCTGTGAACTGTGAACTGCGAACTGTGAAGTATGAAATGAAGACAGTGAACTGTGAAATGTGAACTGTGACCTGCGATCTGGGAACTGTGAACTGTGAACTGTGAACTGTGAACTGTGGACTGTAAACTGTGAACTGTGAACTGTGACGTGTGACCTGTGAACTGTGAACTGTCAACTGTGAACTGAGAACTGTAAACTGAGAACTGTAAACTGTGAACTGTGAACTGCGATCTGTGATCTGTGAACTGTGAACTGCGAACTGTGAAGTGTGAAATGAAGACTGTGAACTGTGATCTGTGGACTGTGAACTGTGAACTGTGAACTGTGATGTGTGATCAGTGAACTGTGGACTGTGAACTGTGGACTGTGAACTGTGAACTGTGAACTGTGAACTGTGAAGTGTGAACTGTGAACTGTGACCTGTGAACTGTGAACTGTGACCTGTGAACTGTGAACTGCGAACTATGAATTGTGAAATGAAGACTGTGAACTGTGAACTGTGAACAGTGAACAGTGAACTGTGAACTATGAACTGTGATCTGTGAATTGTGAACAGTGAACTGTGGACTGTAAACTGTGAACTGTGAACTGTGAAGTGTGAACTGTCAACTGTGAACTGTGAAGTATGAAATGAAGACAGTGAACTGTGAAGTATGAAATGAAGACAGTGAACTGTGAAATGTGAACTGTGACCTGCGAACTGGGAACTGTGAACTGTGAACTGTGAACTGTGACCTGTGACCTGTGAACTGTGAACTGTGACATGTGAACTGTAAACTGTGAACTGTGAACTGTGAACTGTGATCTGTGAACTGTGAACTGCGAACTGTGAAGTGTGAAATGAAGACTGTGAACTGTGAACTGTGAACTGTGAACTGTGAATTGTGAACAGTGAACTTTGGACTGTGAACTGTCAACTGTGAACTGTCAACTGTGAACTGAGAACTGTAAACTGAGAACTGTAAACTGTGAACAGTGATCTGTGAACTGTGAACTGTGAACTGTGAACTGTGAACTGTGAACTGTGAACTGTGAACTGTGAACTGTGAACTGTGAACTGTGAACTGTGAACTGTGAACTGTGAACTGTGAACTGTGAACTGTGAACTGTGAACTGTGAACTGTGAACTGTGAACTGTGAACTGTGAACTGTGAACTGTGAACTGTGAACTGTGAACTGTGAACTGTGAACTGTGAACTGTGAACTGTGAACTGTGAACTGTGAACTGTGAACTGTGAACTGTGAACTGTGAACTGTGAACTGTGAACTGTGAACTGTGAACTGTGAACTGTGAACTGTGAACTGTGAACTGTGAACTGTGAACTGTGAACTGTGAACTGTGAACTGTGAACTGTGAACTGTGAACTGTGAACTGTGAACTGTGAACTATGATCAGTGAACAGTGAACTGCGGACTGTGAACTGTGAACTGTGAACTGTGAAAACTGAATTGTGAAATAAAGTCTGTGAACAGTGATCTGTGAACTGTGAACTGTGAAGTGTGATCTGTGAACTGTGAACTGCGAACTGTGAATTGTGAAATGAAGACTGTGAACTGTGAACTGTGCCCTGTGAAGACTGAAGTGTGAAATGAAGACTGTGAATTGTGATCTGTGAACTGAGAACTGTGAACTGTGAACTGTGAACTGTGATCTGTGAACTGTGAACTGTGAACTGTGAACTGTGATCTGTGAACTGTGAACTGCTAACTGTGAAGTGTGAAATGAAGACTGTGAACTGTGATCTGTGAACTGAGATCTGTGAGCTGTGAATAGTGAACTGTGAACTGTAATCTGTGATCTGTGAACTGTCAACTGTGAACTGTGAACTGTGAACTGTGAACTGTGAACTGTGAACTGTGAACTGTGAACTGTGAACTGTGAACTGTGAACTGTGAACTGTGAACTGCGAACTGTGAACTGCGAACTGTGAACTGCGAACTGTGAACTGTGAACTGTGAACTGTGAACTGTGAAATGTGAACTGTGAACTGTGAACTGTGAACTGTGAACTGTGAACTGTGAACTGTGAACTGTGAACTGTGAACTGTGAACTGTGAACTGTGAACTGTGAACTGTGAACTGTGAACTGTGAACTGTGAACTGTGAACTGTGAACTGTGAACTGTGAACTGTGAACTGTGAACTGTGAACTGTGAACTGTGCCCTGTGAACTGTGAACTGTGAACTGTGAAAACTGAATTGTGAAATAAAGTCTGTGAACTGTGAACTGTGATCTGTGAACTGAGAACTGTGAACTGTGAACAGTGGGCTGTGAACTGTGACCTGTGAACTGTGAACTGCGAACTGTGAAGTATGAAATGAAGACAGTGAACTGTGAAATGTGAACTGTGACCTGCGATCTGGGAACTGTGAACTGTGAACTGTGAACTGTGGACTGTAAACTGTGAACTGTGAACTGTGACGTGTGACCTGTGAACTGTGAACTGTCAACTGTGAACTGAGAACTGTAAACTGAGAACTGTAAACTGTGAACTGTGAACTGCGATCTGTGATCTGTGAACTGTGAACTGCGAACTGTGAAGTGTGAAATGAAGACTGTGAACTGTGATCTGTGGACTGTGAACTGTGAACTGTGAACTGTGATGTGTGATCAGTGAACTGTGGACTGTGAACTGTGGACTGTGAACTGTGAACTGTGAACTGTGAACTGTGAAGTGTGAACTGTGAACTGTGACCTGTGAACTGTGAACTGTGACCTGTGAACTGTGAACTGCGAACTATGAATTGTGAAATGAAGACTGTGAACTGTGAACTGTGAACAGTGAACAGTGAACTGTGAACTATGAACTGTGATCTGTGAATTGTGAACAGTGAACTGTGGACTGTAAACTGTGAACTGTGAACTGTGAAGTGTGAACTGTCAACTGTGAACTGTGAAGTATGAAATGAAGACAGTGAACTGTGAAGTATGAAATGAAGACAGTGAACTGTGAAATGTGAACTGTGACCTGCGAACTGGGAACTGTGAACTGTGAACTGTGAACTGTGACCTGTGACCTGTGAACTGTGAACTGTGACATGTGAACTGTAAACTGTGAACTGTGAACTGTGAACTGTGATCTGTGAACTGTGAACTGCGAACTGTGAAGTGTGAAATGAAGACTGTGAACTGTGAACTGTGAACTGTGAACTGTGAACTGTGAATTGTGAACAGTGAACTTTGGACTGTGAACTGTGAACTGTGAAGTGTGAACTGTCAACTGTGAACTGTCAACTGTGAACTGAGAACTGTAAACTGAGAACTGTAAACTGTGAACAGTGATCTGTGAACTGTGAACTGTGAACTGTGAACTGTGAACTGTGAACTGCGAACTGTGAAGGATGAAATGAAGACAGTGAACTGTGAACTGTGAACTGTGAACTGTGAACTGTGAACTGTGAACTGTGAACTGTGAACTGTGAACTGTGAACTGTGAACTGTGAACTGTGAACTGTGAACTGTGAACTGTGAACTGTGAACTGTGAACTGTGAACTGTGAACTGTGAACTGTGAACTGTGAACTGTGAACTGTGAACTGTGAACTGTGAACTGTGAACTGTGAACTGTGAACTGTGAACTGTGAACTGTGAACTGTGAACTGTGAACTGTGAACTGTGAACTGTGAACTGTGAACTGTGAACTGTGAACTGTGAACTGTGAACTGTGAACTGTGAACTGTGAACTGTGAACTATGATCAGTGAACAGTGAACTGCGGACTGTGAACTGTGAACTGTGAACTGTGAAAACTGAATTGTGAAATAAAGTCTGTGAACAGTGATCTGTGAACTGTGAACTGTGAAGTGTGATCTGTGAACTGTGAACTGCGAACTGTGAATTGTGAAATGAAGACTGTGAACTGTGAACTGTGCCCTGTGAAGACTGAAGTGTGAAATGAAGACTGTGAATTGTGATCTGTGAACTGAGAACTGTGAACTGTGAACTGTGAACTGTGATCTGTGAACTGTGAACTGTGAACTGTGAACTGTGATCTGTGAACTGTGAACTGCTAACTGTGAAGTGTGAAATGAAGACTGTGAACTGTGATCTGTGAACTGAGATCTGTGAGCTGTGAATAGTGAACTGTGAACTGTAATCTGTGATCTGTGAACTGTCAACTGTGAACTGTGAACTGTGAACTGCGAACTGTGAACTGCGAACTGTGAACTGCGAACTGTGAACTGCGAACTGCGAACTGTGAACTGCGAACTGTGAACTGCGAACTGTGAACTGTGAACTGTGAACTGTGAACTGTGAACTGTGAACTGTGAACTGTGAACTGTGAACTGTGAACTGTGAACTGTGAACTGTGAACTGTGAACTGTGAACTGTGAACTGTGAACTGTGAACTGTGAACTGTGAACTGTGAACTGTGAACTGTGAACTGTGAACTGTGAACTGTGAACTGTGAACTGTGAACTGTGAACTGTGAACTGTGAACTGTGAACTGTGAACTGTGAACTGTGAACTGTGAACTGTGAACTGTGAACTGTGAACTGTGAACTGTGAACTGTGAACTGTGAACTGTGAACTGTGAACTGTGAACTGTGAACTGTGAACTGTGAACTGTGAACTGTGAACTGTGAACTGTGAACTGTGAACTGTGAACTGTGAACTGTCAACTGTGAACTGTGAACTGTGAACTGTGAACTGTGAACTGTCAACTGTGAACTGTCAACTGTGAACTGTCAACTGTGAACTGTCAACTGTGAACTGTCAACTGTGAACTGTCAACTGTGAACTGTCAACTGTGAACTGTCAACTGTGAACTGTCAACTGTGAACTGTCAACTGTGAACTGTCAACTGTGAACTGTCAACTGTGAACTGTCAACTGTGAACTGTCAACTGTGAACTGTCAACTGTGAACTGTCAACTGTGAACTGTCAACTGTGAACTGTCAACTGTGAACTGTCAACTGTGAACTGTCAACTGTGAACTGTCAACTGTGAACTGTCAACTGTGAACTGTCAACTGTGAACTGTCAACTGTGAACTGTCAACTGTGAACTGTCAACTGTGAACTGTCAACTGTGAACTGTCAACTGTGAACTGTGAAGTGTGAACTGTGAAGTGTGAACTGTGAAGTGTGAACTGTGAAGTGTGAACTGTGAAGTGTGAACTGTGAAGTGTGAACTGTGAAGTGTGAACTGTGAAGTGTGAACTGTGAAGTGTGAACTGTGAAGTGTGAACTGTGAAGTGTGAACTGTGAAGTGTGAACTGTGAACTGTGAACTATGATCAGTGAACAGTGAACTGCGGACTGTGAACTGTGAACTGTGAACTGTGAAAACTGAATTGTGAAATAAAGTCTGTGAACAGTGATCTGTGAACTGTGAACTGTGAAGTGTGATCTGTGAACTGTGAACTGCGAACTGTGAATTGTGAAATGAAGACTGTGAACTGTGAACTGTGCCCTGTGAAGACTGAAGTGTGAAATGAAGAATGTGAACTGTGAACTGTGCCCTGTGAAGACTGAAGTGTGAAATGAAGACTGTGAACTGTGATCTGTGAACTGAGAACTGTGAACTGTGAACTGTGAACTGTGATCTGTGAACTGTGAACTGTGAACTGTGATCTGTGAACTGTGAACTGCTAACTGTGAAGTGTGAAATGAAGACTGTGAACTGTGATCTGTGAACTGAGATCTGTGAGCTGTGAATAGTGAACTGTGGACTGTGAACTGTGAACTGTGATTTGTGAACAGTGAACTGTGGACTGTGAACTGTGAAGTGTGTACTGTGAACTGTCATCTGTGAACTGTCTACTGTGAACTGTGAAGTGTGAACTGTGAAGTGTGAACTGTGAAGTGTGAACTGTGAAGTGTGAACTGTGAAGTGTGAACTGTGAACTGTAATCTGTGAACTGTGATCTGTGAACTGCGAACTGTGAAATGTGAAATGAATACTGTGAACGGGGAACTGTGAACTGTGAACTGTGAACTGTGAACTGTGAACTGTGAACTGTGAAATGAAGACTGTGAACTGTGATCTGTGAACTGAGATCTGTGAACTGTGAACTGTGGACTGTGAACTGTGAACTGTGAACTGTGAACTGTGAACTGTGAACTGTGAACTGTGAACTGTGAACTGTGAACTGTGAACTGTGAACTGTGAACTGTGAACTGTGAACTGTGAACTGTGAACTGTGAACTGTGAACTGTGAACTGTGAACTGTGAACTGTGAACTGTGAACTGTGAACTGTGAACTGTGAACTGTGAACTGTGAACTGTGAACTGTGAACTGTGAACTGTGAACTGTGAACTGTGAACTGTGAACTGTGAACTGTGAACTGTGAACTGTGAACTGTGAACTGTGAACTGTGAACTGTGAACTGTGAACTGTGAACTGTGAACTGTGAACTGTCAACTGTGAACTGTCAACTGTGAACTGTCAACTGTGAACTGTCAACTGTGAACTGTCAACTGTGAACTGTCAACTGTGAACTGTCAACTGTGAACTGTCAACTGTGAACTGTCAACTGTGAACTGTCAACTGTGAACTGTCAACTGTGAACTGTCAACTGTGAACTGTCAACTGTGAACTGTCAACTGTGAACTGTCAACTGTGAACTGTCAACTGTGAACTGTCAACTGTGAACTGTCAACTGTGAACTGTCAACTGTGAACTGTCAACTGTGAACTGTCAACTGTGAACTGTCAACTGTGAACTGTCAACTGTGAACTGTCAACTGTGAACTGTCAACTGTGAACTGTCAACTGTGAACTGTCAACTGTGAACTGTCAACTGTGAACTGTCAACTGTGAACTGTCAACTGTGAACTGTGAAGTGTGAACTGTGAAGTGTGAACTGTGAAGTGTGAACTGTGAAGTGTGAACTGTGAAGTGTGAACTGTGAAGTGTGAACTGTGAAGTGTGAACTGTGAAGTGTGAACTGTGAAGTGTGAACTGTGAAGTGTGAACTGTGAAGTGTGAACTGTGAAGTGTGAACTGTGAAGTGTGAACTGTGAAGTGTGAACTGTGAAGTGTGAACTGTGAAGTGTGAACTGTGAACTGTGAACTGTGAACTTTGAACTGTGAACTGTGAACTATGATCAGTGAACAGTGAACTGCGGACTGTGAACTGTGAACTGTGAACTGTGAAAACTGAATTGTGAAATAAAGTCTGTGAACAGTGATCTGTGAACTGTGAACTGTGAAGTGTGATCTGTGAACTGTGAACTGCGAACTGTGAATTGTGAAATGAAGACTGTGAACTGTGAACTGTGCCCTGTGAAGACTGAAGTGTGAAATGAAGAATGTGAACTGTGAACTGTGCCCTGTGAAGACTGAAGTGTGAAATGAAGACTGTGAACTGTGATCTGTGAACTGAGAACTGTGAACTGTGAACTGTGAACTGTGATCTGTGAACTGTGAACTGTGAACTGTGATCTGTGAACTGTGAACTGCTAACTGTGAAGTGTGAAATGAAGACTGTGAACTGTGATCTGTGAACTGAGATCTGTGAGCTGTGAATAGTGAACTGTGGACTGTGAACTGTGAACTGTGATTTGTGAACAGTGAACTGTGGACTGTGAACTGTGAAGTGTGTACTGTGAACTGTCATCTGTGAACTGTCTACTGTGAACTGTGAAGTGTGAACTGTGAAGTGTGAACTGTGAAGTGTGAACTGTGAAGTGTGAACTGTGAAGTGTGAACTGTGAACTGTAATCTGTGAACTGTGATCTGTGAACTGCGAACTGTGAAATGTGAAATGAATACTGTGAACGGGGAACTGTGAACTGTGAACTGTGAACTGTGAACTGTGAACTGTGAACTGTGAACTGTGAAATGAAGACTGTGAACTGTGATCTGTGAACTGAGATCTGTGAACTGTGAACTGTGGACTGTGAACTGTGAACTGTGAGCAGTGAACTGTGATCTGTGAACGGTGATCTGTGAACTGTGAACTGCGAACTGTGAATTGTGAAATGAAAACTGTGAACTGTGAACTGTGAACTCTGAACTGTAGACTGTGAACTATGATCTGTGAACAGTGAACTGTCGACTGTGAACTGTGAACTGTGAAGTGTGAACTGTGAACAGTGAACTGTCAACTGTGAACTGAGAACTGTAAACTGAGAACTGTAAACTGTGAACAGTGAACTGTGAACTGTGAACTGTGAACTGTGAACTGTGAACTGTGATCTGAGAACTGTGAACTGCGAACTGTGAAGCGTGAAATGAAGACTGTGAACTGTGAACTGTGATCTGTGAACAGTGAACTGTGAACTGTGAACTGTGAACTGTGAATTGTGAACAGTGAAATGTGGACTGTGAACTGTGAACTGTGATCTGTGAACTGTGAACTGCGAACTGTGAAGTGTGAAATGAAGACTGTGAACTGTGATCTGTGGACTGTGAACTGTGAACTGTGAATAGTGAACTGTGGACTGTGAACTGTCAACTGTGAACTGCGAACTGTGAAGTGTGAAATGAATACTGTGAACGGGGAACTGTGAACTGTGACCTGAGAACTGTAAACTGTGAACTGTGAACTGTGAAATGAAGACTGTGAACTGTGATCTGTGAACTGTGATTTGTGAACAGTGAACTGTGGACTGTGAACTGTGAAGTGTGTACTGTGAACTGTCAACTGTCAACTGTGAACTGTAATCTGTGAACTGTGATCTGTGAACTGTCAACTGTGAACTGCGAACTGTGAAATGTGAAATGAATACTGTGAACGGGGAACTGTGAACTGTGGACTGTGAACTGTGGACTGTGAACTGTGAACTGTGAACTGTGAACTGTGAACTGAGAACTGTAAACTGTGAACTGTGAACTGTGAAATGAAGACTGTGAACTGTGATCTGTGAACTGAGAACTGTGAACTGTGAACTGTGGACTGTGCACTGTGAACTGTGAACAGTGAACTGTGATCTGTGAACGGTGATCTGTGAACTGTGAACTGCGAACTGTGAATTGTGAAATGAAGACTGTGAACTGTGAACTGTGAACTCTGAACTGTAGACTGTGAACTATGATCTGTGAACAGTGAAATGTGGACTGTGAACTGTGAACTGTGATCTGTGAACTGTGACATGTGAACTGTGAACTGTGAACTGTGAACTGTGAACTGTGAACTGTGAACTGTGAACTGTGAACTGCGAACTGTGAAGTATGAAATGAAGACAGTGAACTGTGAAGTATGAAATGAAGACAGTGAACTGTGAAATGTGAACTGTGACCTGCGAACTGGGAACTGTGAACTGTGAACTGTGAACTGTGACCTGTGACCTGTGAACTGTGAACTGTGAACTGTGACATGTGAACTGTAAACTGTGAACTGTGAACTGTGATCTGTGAACTGTGAACTGCGAACTGTGAAGTGTGAAATGAAGACTGTGAACTGTGATCTGTGGACTGTGAACTGTGAACTGTGAACTGTGATGTGTGATCAGTGAACTGTGGACTGTGAACTGTGAACTGTGACCTGTGAACTGTGAACTGTGAACTGTGAACTGTGAACTGCGAACTGTGAAGTATGAAATGAAGACAGTGAACTGTGAAGTATGAAATGAAGACAGTGAACTGTGAAATGTGAACTGTGACCTGCGAACTGGGAACTGTGAACTGTGAACTGTGAACTGTGATCTGTGAACAGTGAAGTGTGAACTGTGAACTGTGAATTGTGAACAGTGAAATGTGGACTGTGAACAGTGAACTGTGGACTGTGAACTGTGAACTGTGAACTGTGAAGTGTGAACTGTCAACTGTGAACTGTCAACTGTGAACTGAGAACTGTAAACTGAGAACTGTAAACTGTGAACAGTGATCTGTGAACTGTGAACTGTGAACTGTGAACTGTGAACTGTGAACTGTGAACTGTGAACTGTGAACTGTGAACTGCGAACTGTGAAGGATGAAATGAAGACAGTGAACTGTGAAATGTGAACTGTGAACTGTGAACTGTGAACTGTGAACTGTGAACTGTGAACTGTGAACTGTGAACTGTGAACTGTGAACTGTGAACTGTGAACTGTGAACTGTGAACTGTGAACTGTGAACTGTGAACTGTGAACTGTGAACTGTGAACTGTGAACTGTGAACTGTGAACTGTGAACTGTGAACTGTGAACTGTGAACTGTGAACTGTGAACTGTGAACTGTGAACTGTGAACTGTGAACTGTGAACTGTGAACTGTGAACTGTGAACTGTGAACTGTGAACTGTGAACTGTGAACTGTGAACTGTGAACTGTGAACTGTGAACTGTGAACTGTGAACTGTGAACTGTGAACTGTGAACTGTGAACTGTGAACTGTGAACTGTGAACTGTGAACTGTGAACTGTGAACTGTGAACTGTGAACTGTGAACTGTGAACTGTGAACTGTGAACTGTGAACTGTGAACTGTGAACTGTGAACTGTGAACTGTGAACTGTGAACTGTGAACTGTGAACTGTGAACTGTGAACTGTGAACTGTGAACTGTGAACTATGATCAGTGAACAGTGAACTGCGGACTGTGAACTGTGAACTGTGAACTGTGAAAACTGAATTGTGAAATAAAGTCTGTGAACAGTGATCTGTGAACTGTGAACTGTGAAGTGTGATCTGTGAACTGTGAACTGCGAACTGTGAATTGTGAAATGAAGACTGTGAACTGTGAACTGTGCCCTGTGAAGACTGAAGTGTGAAATGAAGACTGTGAAATGTGAACTGTGACCTGCGAACTGGGAACTGGGAACTGGGAACTGTGAACTGTGAACTGTGAACTGTGAACTGTGAACTGTGAACTGTGAACTGTGAACTGTGAACTGTGAACTGTGAACTGTGAACTGTGAACTGTGAACTGTGAACTGTGAACTGTGAACTGTGAACTGTGAACTGTGAACTGTGAACTGTGAACTGTGAACTGTGAACTGTGAACTGTGAACTGTGAACTGTGAACTGTGAACTGTGAACTGTGAACTGTGAACTGTGAACTGTGAACTGTGAACTGTGAACTGTGAACTGTGAACTGTGAACTGTGAACTGTGAACTGTGAACTGTGAACTGTGAACTGTGAACTGTGAACTGTGAACTGTGAACTGTGAACTGTGAACTGTGAACTGTGAACTGTGAACTGTGAACTGTGAACTGTGAACTGTGAACTGTGAACTGTGAACTGTGAACTGTGAACTGTGAACTGTGAACTGTGAACTGTGAACTGTGAACTGTGAACTGTGAACTGTGAACTGTGAACTGTGAACTGTGAACTGTGAACTGTGAACTGTGAACTGTGAACTGTGAACTGTGAACTGTGAACTGTGAACTGTGAACTGTGAACTGTGAACTGTGAACTGTGAACTGTGAACTGTGAACTGTGAACTGTGAACTGTGAACTGTGAACTGTGAACTGTGAACTGTGAACTGTGAACTGTCAACTGTGAACTGTCAACTGTGAACTGTCAACTGTGAACTGTCAACTGTGAACTGTCAACTGTGAACTGTCAACTGTGAACTGTCAACTGTGAACTGTCAACTGTGAACTGTCAACTGTGAACTGTCAACTGTGAACTGTCAACTGTGAACTGTCAACTGTGAACTGTCAACTGTGAACTGTCAACTGTGAACTGTCAACTGTGAACTGTGAAGTGTGAACTGTGAAGTGTGAACTGTGAAGTGTGAACTGTGAAGTGTGAACTGTGAAGTGTGAACTGTGAAGTGTGAACTGTGAAGTGTGAACTGTGAAGTGTGAACTGTGAAGTGTGAACTGTGAAGTGTGAACTGTGAAGTGTGAACTGTGAAGTGTGAACTGTGAAGTGTGAACTGTGAAGTGTGAACTGTGAAGTGTGAACTGTGAAGTGTGAACTGTGAAGTGTGAACTGTGAAGTGTGAACTGTGAAGTGTGAACTGTGAAGTGTGAACTGTGAAGTGTGAACTGTGAAGTGTGAACTGTGAAGTGTGAACTGTGAAGTGTGAACTGTGAACTGTGAACTGTGAACTGTGAACTATGATCAGTGAACAGTGAACTGCGGACTGTGAACTGTGAACTGTGAACTGTGAAAACTGAATTGTGAAATAAAGTCTGTGAACAGTGATCTGTGAACTGTGAACTGTGAAGTGTGATCTATGAACTGTGAACTGCGAACTGTGAATTGTCAAATGAAGACTGTGAACTGTGAACTGTGCCCTGTGAAGACTGAAGTGTGAAATGAAGACTGTGAACTGTGATCTGTGAACTGAGAACTGTGAACTGTGAACTGTGAACTGTGATCTGTGAACTGTGAACTGTGAACTGTGATCTGTGAACTGTGAACTGCTAACTGTGAAGTGTGAAATGAAGACTGTGAACTGTGATCTGTGAACTGAGATCTGTGAGCTGTGAATAGTGAACTGTGGACTGTGAACTGTGAACTGTGATTTGTGAACAGTGAACTGTGGACTGTGAACTGTGAAGTGTGTACTGTGAACTGTCATCTGTGAACTGTGAACTGTAATCTGTGAACTGTGATCTGTGAACTGCGAACTGTGAAATGTGAAATGAATACTGTGAACGGGGAACTGTGAACTGTGAACTGTGAACTGTGAACTGTGAACTGTGAACTGTGAAATGAAGACTGTGAACTGTGATCTGTGAACGGTGATCTGTGAACTGTGAACTGCGAACTGTGAATTGTGAAATGAAGACTGTGAACTGTGAACTGTGAACTCTGAACTGTAGACTGTGAACTATGATCTGTGAACAGTGAACTGTCGACTGTGAACTGTGAACTGTGAAGTGTGAACTGTGAACAGTGAACTGTCAACTGTGAACTGAGAACTGAGAACTGTAAACTGAGAACTGTAAACTGTGAACAGTGAACTGTGAACTGTGATCTGTGAACTGTGAACTGTGAACTGTGATCTGTGAACTGTGAACTGCGAACTGTGAAGCGTGAAATGAAGACTGTGAACTGTGAACTGTGATCTGTGAACTGTGAACAGTGAACTGTGAACTGTGAACTGTGAATTGTGAACAGTGAAATGTGGACTGTGAACTGTGAACTGTGATCTGTGAACTGTGAACTGCGAACTGTGAAGTGTGAAATGAAGACTGTGAACTGTGATCTGTGGACTGTGAACTGTGAACTGTGAATAGTGAACTGTGGACTGTGAACTGTCAACTGTGAACTGCGAACTGTGAAGTGTGAAATGAATACTGTGAACGGGGAACTGTGAACTGTGACCTGAGAACTGTAAACTGTGAACTGTGAACTGTGAAATGAAGACTGTGAACTGTGATCTGTGAACTGTGATTTGTGAACAGTGAACTGTGGACTGTGAACTGTGAAGTGTGTACTGTGAACTGTCAACTGTCAACTGTGAACTGTAATCTGTGAACTGTGATCTGTGAACTGTCAACTGTGAACTGCGAACTGTGAAATGTGAAATGAATACTGTGAACGGGGAACTGTGAACTGTGAACTGTGAACTGTGGACTGTGAACTGTGAACTGTGAACTGTGAACTGTGAACTGTGAACTGAGAACTGTAAACTGTGAACTGTGAACTGTGAAATGAAGACTGTGAACTGTGATCTGTGAACTGAGAACTGTGAACTGTGAACTGTGAACTGTGAACTGTGGACTGTGCACTGTGAACTGTGAACAGTGAACTGTGATCTGTGAACGGTGATCTGTGAACTGTGAACTGTGAACTGTGAACTGTGAACTGTGACATGTGAACTGTAAACTGTGAACTGTGAACTGTGATCTGTGAACTGTGAACTGCGAACTGTGAAGTGTGAAATGAAGACTGTGAACTGTGATCTGTGGACTGTGAACTGTGAACTGTGAACTGTGATGTGTGATCAGTGAACTGTGGACTGTGAACTGTGAACTGTGACCTGTGAACTGTGAACTGTGAACTGTGAACTGTGAACTGCGAACTGTGAAGTATGAAATGAAGACAGTGAACTGTGAAGTATGAAATGAAGACAGTGAACTGTGAAATGTGAACTGTGACCTGCGAACTGGGAACTGTGAACTGTGAACTGTGAACTGTGATCTGTGAACAGTGAAGTGTGAACTGTGAACTGTGAATTGTGAACAGTGAAATGTGGACTGTGAACTGTGAACTGTGATCTGTGAACTGTGAACTGCGAACTGTGAAGTGTGAAATGAAGACTGTGAACTGTGATCTGTGGACTGTGAACTGTGAACTGAGAATAGTGAACTGTGGACTGTGAACTGTCAACTGTGAACTGCGAACTGTGAAGTGTGAAATGAATACTGTGAACGGGGAACTGTGAACTGTGACCTGTGAACTGTGAACTGTGAACTGTGATCTGTGAACTGTGAACTGCGAACTGTGAATTGTGAAATGAAGACTGTGAACTGTGAACTGTGAACTGTGAACTCTGAACTGTAGACTGTGAACTATGATCTGTGAACAGTGAACTGTCGACTGTGAACTGTGAACTGTGAAGTGTGAACTGTGAACAGTGAACTGTCAACTGTGAACTGAGAACTGTAAACTGAGAACTGTAAACTGTGAACAGTGAACTGTGAACTGTCATCTGTGAACTGTGAACTGTAATCTGTGAACTGTGATCTGTGAACAGCGAACTGTGAAATGTGAAATGAATACTGTGAACGGGGAACTGTGAACTGTGAACTGTGAACTGTGAACTGTGAACTGTGAACTGTGAAATGAAGACTGTGAACTGTGATCTGTGAACTGAGATCTGTGAACTGTGAACTGTGGACTGTGAACTGTGAACTGTGAACAGTGAACTGTGATCTGTGAACGGTGATCTGTGAACTGTGAACTGCGAACTGTGAATTGTGAAATGAAGACTGTGAACTGTGAACTGTGAACTGTAAACTGTGAACAGTGAACTGTGAACTGCGAACTGTGAACTGTGAACTGTGAACTGTGATCTGTGAACTGTGAACTGCGAACTGTGAAGCGTGAAATGAAGACTGTGAACTGTGAACTGTGATCTGTGAACAGTGAACTGTGAACTGTGAACTGTGAATTGTGAACAGTGAAATGTGGACTGTGAACTGTGAACTGTGATCTGTGAACTGTGAACTGCGAACTGTGAAGTGTGAAATGAAGACTGTGAACTGTGATCTGTGGACTGTGAACTGTGAACTGTGAATAGTGAACTGTGGACTGTGAACTGTCAACTGTGAACTGCGAACTGTGAAGTGTGAAATGAATACTGTGAACGGGGAACTGTGAACTGTGACCTGAGAACTGTAAACTGTGAACTGTGAACTGTGAAATGAAGACTGTGAACTGTGATCTGTGAACTGTGATTTGTGAACAGTGAACTGTGGACTGTGAACTGTGAAGTGTGTACTGTGAACTGTCAACTGTCAACTGTGAACTGTAATCTGTGAACTGTGATCTGTGAACTGTCAACTGTGAACTGCGAACTGTGAAATGTGAAATGAATACTGTGAACGGGGAACTGTGAACTGTGAACTTTGAACTGTGGACTGTGAACTGTGAACTGTGAACTGTGAACTGTGAACTGTGAACTGTGAACTGTGAACTGAGAACTGTAAACTGTGAACTGTGAACTGTGAAATGAAGACTGTGAACTGTGATCTGTGAACTGAGAACTGTGAACTGTGAACTGTGGACTGTGCACTGTGAACTGTGAACAGTGAACTGTGATCTGTGAACGGTGATCTGTGAACTGTGAACTGCGAACTGTGAATTGTGAAATGAAGACTGTGAACTGTGAACTGTGAACTCTGAACTGTAGACTGTGAACTATGATCTGTGAACAGTGAAATGTGGACTGTGAACTGTGAACTGTGATCTGTGAACTGTGAACTGCGAACTGTGAAGTGTGAAATGAAGACAGTGAACTGTGAAATGTGAACTGTGACCTGCGAACTGGGAACTGTGAACTGTGAACTGTGAACTGTGAACTGTGACCTGTGAACTGTGAACTGTGACATGTGAACTGTAAACTGTGAACTGTGAACTGTGATCTGTGAACTGTGAACTGCGAACTGTGAAGTGTGAAATGAAGACTGTGAACTGTGATCTGTGGACTGTGAACTGTGAACTGTGAACTGTGATGTGTGATCAGTGAACTGTGGACTGTGAACTGTGAACTGTGACCTGTGAACTGTGAACTGTGAACTGTGAACTGTGAACTGCGAACTGTGAAGTATGAAATGAAGACAGTGAACTGTGAAGTATGAAATGAAGACAGTGAACTGTGAAATGTGAACTGTGACCTGCGAACTGGGAACTGTGAACTGTGAACTGTGAACTGTGATCTGTGAACAGTGAAGTGTGAACTGTGAACTGTGAATTGTGAACAGTGAAATGTGGACTGTGAACAGTGAACTGTGGACTGTGAACTGTGAACTGTGAACTGTGAAGTGTGAACTGTCAACTGTGAACTGTCAACTGTGAACTGAGAACTGTAAACTGAGAACTGTAAACTGTGAACAGTGATCTGTGAACTGTGAACTGTGAACTGTGAACTGCGAACTGTGAAGGATGAAATGAAGACAGTGAACTGTGAAATGTGAACTGTGAACTGTGAACTGTGAACTGTGAACTGTGAACTGTGAACTGTGAACTGTGAACTGTGAACTGTGAACTGTGAACTGTGAACTGTGAACTGTGAACTGTGAACTGTGAACTGTGAACTGTGAACTGTGAACTGTGAACTGTGAACTGTGAACTGTGAACTGTGAACTGTGAACTGTGAACTGTGAACTGTGAACTGTGAACTGTGAACTGTGAACTGTGAACTGTGAACTGTGAACTGTGAACTGTGAACTGTGAACTGTGAACTGTGAACTGTGAACTGTGAACTGTGAACTGTGAACTGTGAACTGTGAACTGTGAACTGTGAACTGTGAACTGTGAACTGTGAACTGTGAACTGTGAACTGTGAACTGTGAACTGTGAACTGTGAACTGTGAACTGTGAACTGTGAACTGTGAACTGTGAACTGTGAACTGTGAACTATGATCAGTGAACAGTGAACTGCGGACTGTGAACTGTGAACTGTGAACTGTGAAAACTGAATTGTGAAATAAAGTCTGTGAACAGTGATCTGTGAACTGTGAACTGTGAAGTGTGATCTGTGAACTGTGAACTGCGAACTGTGAATTGTGAAATGAAGACTGTGAACTGTGAACTGTGCCCTGTGAAGACTGAAGTGTGAAATGAAGACTGTGAATTGTGATCTGTGAACTGAGAACTGTGAACTGTGAACTGTGATCTGTGAACTGTGAACTGCTAACTGTGAAGTGTGAAATGAAGACTGTGAACTGTGATCTGTGAACTGAGATCTGTGAGCTGTGAATAGTGAACTGTGGACTGTGAACTGTGAACTGTGATTTGTGAACAGTGAACTGTGGACTGTGAACTGTGAAGTGTGTACTGTGAACTGTCAACTGTCAACTGTGAACTGTAATCTGTGAACTGTGATCTGTGAACTGTCAACTGTGAACTGCGAACTGTGAAATGTGAAATGAATACTGTGAACGGGGAACTGTGAACTGCGAACTGTGAAGGATGAAATGAAGACAGTGAACTGTGAAATGTGAACTGGGAACTGGGAACTGGGAACTGGGAACTGGGAACTGGGAACTGTGAACTGTGAACTGTGAACTGTGAACTGTGAACTGTGAACTGTGAACTGTGAACTGTGAACTGTGAACTGTGAACTGTGAACTGTGAACTGTGAACTGTGAACTGTGAACTGTGAACTGTGAACTGTGAACTGTGAACTGTGAACTGTGAACTGTGAACTGTGAACTGTGAACTGTGAACTGTGAACTGTGAACTGTGAACTGTGAACTGTGAACTGTGAACTGTGAACTGTGAACTGTGAACTGTGAACTGTGAACTGTGAACTGTGAACTGTGAACTGTGAACTGTGAACTGTGAACTGTGAACTGTGAACTGTGAACTGTGAACTGTGAACTGTGAACTGTGAACTGTGAACTGTGAACTGTGAACTGTGAACTGTGAACTGTGAACTGTGAACTGTGAACTGTGAACTGTGAACTGTGAACTGTGAACTGTGAACTGTGAACTGTGAACTGTGAACTGTGAACTGTGAACTGTGAACTGTGAACTGTGAACTGTGAACTGTGAACTGTGAACTGTGAACTGTGAACTGTGAACTGTGAACTGTGAACTGTGAACTGTGAACTGTGAACTGTGAACTGTGAACTGTGAACTGTGAACTGTGAACTGTGAACTGTGAACTGTGAACTGTGAACTGTGAACTGTGAACTGTGAACTGTGAACTGTGAACTGTGAACTGTGAACTGTGAACTGTGAACTGTGAACTGTGAACTGTGAACTGTGAACTGTGAACTGTGAACTGTGAACTGTGAACTGTGAACTGTGAACTGTGAACTGTGAACTGTGAACTGTGAACTGTGAACTGTGAACTGTGAACTGTGAACTGTGAACTGTGAACTGTGAACTGTGAACTGTGAACTGTGAATTGTGAACTGTGAACTGTGGACTGTGAACTGTGGACTGTGAACTGTGGACTGTGAACTGTGAACTGTGAACTGTGAACTGTGAACTGTGAACTGTGAACTGTGAACTGTGAACTGTGAACTGTGAACTGTGAACTGTGAACTGTGAACTGTGAACTGTGAACTGTGAACTGTGAACTGTGAACTGTGAACTGTGAACTGTGAACTGTGAACTGTGAACTGTGAACTGTGAACTGTCAACTGTGAACTGTCAACTGTGAACTGTCAACTGTGAACTGTCAACTGTGAACTGTCAACTGTGAACTGTCAATTGTGAACTGTCAACTGTGAACTGTGAATTGTGAACAGTGAAATGTGGACTGTGAACTGTGAACTGTGATCTGTGAACTGTGAACTGCGAACTGTGAAGTGTGAAATGAAGACTGTGAACTGTGATCTGTGGACTGTGAACTGTGAACTGTGGACCGTGAACTGTGAACTGTGACCTGAGAACTGTGAACTGTGACCTGTGAACTGTGAACTGTGAACTGCGAACTGTGAAGTATGAAATGAAGACAGTGAACTGTGAAGTATGAAATGAAGACAGTGAACTGTGAAATGTGAACTGTGACCTGCGAACTGGGAACTGTGAACTGTGAACTGTGAACTGTGAACTGTGATCTGTGAACAGTGAAGTGTGAACTGTGAACTGTGAACTGTGAACTGTGAACTGTGAACTGGAACTGTGAACTGTGAACTGTGAACTGTGAACTGTGAACTATTATCTGTGAAAACTGAATTGTGAAATAAAGTCTGTGAACTGTGAACTGTGATCTGTGAACTGAGAACTGTGAACTGTGAACAGTGGGCTGTGAACTGTGACCTGTGAACTGTGAACTGCGAACTGTGAAGTATGAAATGAAGACAGTGAACTGTGAAATGTGAACTGTGACCTGCGATCTGGGAACTGTGAACTGTGAACTGTGAACTGTGAACTGTGGACTGTGAACTGTGAACTGTGAACTGTGAACTGTGAACTGTGAACTGTCAACTGTGAACTGAGAACTGTAAACTGAGAACTGTAAACTGTGAAGTGTGAACTGTGATCTGTGAACTGTGAACTGCGAACTGTGAAGTGTGAAATGAAGACTGTGAACTGTGATCTGTGGACTGTGAACTGTGAACTGTGAACTGTGATGTGTGATCAGTGAACTGTGGACTGTGAACTGTGGACTGTGAACTGTGAACTGTGAACTGTGAAGTGTGAACTGTGAACTGTGACCTGTGAACTGTGAACTGTGACCTGTGAACTGTGAACTGCGAACTATGAATTGTGAAATGAAGACTGTGAACTGTGAACTGTGAACTGTGAACAGTGAACAGTGAACTGTGAACTATGAACTGTGAACTGTGAATTGTGAACAGTGAACTGTGGACTGTGAACTGTGAAGTGTGAACTGTCAACTGTGAACTGTCAACTGTCAACTGTGAACTGAGAACTGTAAACTGAGAACTGTAAACTGTGAACAGTGAACTGTGAACTGTGAACTGTGAACTGTGAACTGCGAACTGTGAAGTATGAAATGAAGACAGTGAACTGTGAAATGTGAACTATGACCTGCGAACTGGGAACTGTGAACTGTGAACTGTGAACTGTGAACTGTGAACTGTGAACTGTGAACTGTGAACTGTGAACTGTGAACTGTGCACTGTGAACTGTGAACTGTGAACTGTGAACTGTGAACTGTGAACTGTGAACTGTGAACTGTGAACTATGATCAGTGAACAGTGAACTGTGAACTATGATCAGTGAACAGTGAACTGCGGACTGTGAACTGTGAACTGTGAAAACTGAATTGTGAAATAAAGTCTGTGAACAGTGATCTGTGAACTGTCAACTGTGAAGTGTGATCTGTGAAGTGTGATCTGTGAACTGTGAACTGTGAACTGTGAACTGTGATCTGTGAACTGTGATCTGTGAACTGTGAACTGTGAACTGTGAACTGTGAACTGTGAACTGCCAACTGTGAAGTGTGAAATAAAGTCTGTGAACTGTGATCTGTGGACTGTGAACTGTGAACTGTGAAGTGTGAACTGTGATTTGTGAACAGTGAACTGTGGACTGTGAACTGTGCACTGTGAAGTGTGAAGTGTGAAATGAAGACTGTGATCTGTGAACTGTGATCTGTGAACAGTGAACTGTGGACCGTGAACTGTGAACTGTGACCTGAGAACTGTGAACTGTGACCTGTGAACTGTGAACTGTGAACTGTGAACTGCGAACTGTGAAGTATGAAATGAAGACAGTGAACTGTGAAGTATGAAATGAAGACAGTGAACTGTGAAATGTGAACTGTGACCTGCGAACTGGGAACTGTGAACTGTGAACTGTGAACTGTGAACTGTGATCTGTGAACAGTGAAGTGTGAACTGTGAACTGTGAACTGTGAACTGTGAACTGTGAACTGGAACTGTGAACTGTGAACTGTGAACTGTGAACTGTGAACTGTGAACTGTGAACTATGATCTGTGAAAACTGAATTGTGAAATAAAGTCTGTGAACTGTGAACTGTGATCTGTGAACTGAGAACTGAGAACTGTGAACTGTGAACAGTGGGCTGTGAACTGTGACCTGTGAACTGTGAACTGCGAACTGTGAAGTATGAAATGAAGACAGTGAACTGTGAAATGTGAACTGTGACCTGCGATCTGGGAACTGTGAACTGTGAACTGTGAACTGTGGACTGTGAACTGTGAACTGTGAACTGTGAACTGTGAACTGTCAACTGTGAACTGAGAACTGTAAACTGAGAACTGTAAACTGTGAACTGTGAACTGTGATCTGTGAACTGTGAACTGCGAACTGTGAAGTGTGAAATGAAGACTGTGAACTGTGATCTGTGGACTGTGAACTGTGAACTGTGAACTGTGATGTGTGATCAGTGAACTGTGGACTGTGAACTGTGGACTGTGAACTGTGAACTGTGAACTGTGAAGTGTGAACTGTGAACTGTGACCTGTGAACTGTGAACTGTGACCTGTGAACTGTGAACTGCGAACTATGAATTGTGAAATGAAGACTGTGAACTGTGAACTGTGAACTGTGAACAGTGAACAGTGAACTGTGAACTATGAACTGTGAACTGTGAATTGTGAACAGTGAACTGTGGACTGTGAACTGTGAAGTGTGAACTGTCAACTGTGAACTGTCAACTGTGAACTGAGAACTGTAAACTGAGAACTGTAAACTGTGAACAGTGAACTGTGAACTGTGAACTGTGAACTGCGAACTGTGAAGTATGAAATGAAGACAGTGAACTGTGAAATGTGAACTATGACCTGCGAACTGGGAACTGTGAACTGTGAACTGTGAACTGTGAACTGTGAACTGTGAACTGAGAACTGTAAACTGAGAACTGTAAACTGTGAACAGTGAACTGTGAACTGTGAACTGTGAACTGCGAACTGTGAAGTATGAAATGAAGACAGTGAACTGTGAAATGTGAACTATGACCTGCGAACTGGGAACTGTGAACTGTGAACTGTGATCTGTGAACTGTGATCTGTGAACTGTGAACTGCGAACTGTGAATTGTGAAATGAAGACTGTGAACTGTGAACTGTGAACTGTGAACTGTGAACTGTGAACTATGATCTGTGAACTGTGAACTGTGAACTGTGAACTGTGAACTGTGAACTGTGAACTGTGAACTGTGAACTGTGAACTGTGAACTATGATCAGTGAACAGTGAACAGCGGACTGTGAACTGTGAACTGTGAAAACTGAATTGTGAAATAAAGTCTGTGAACAGTGATCTGTGAACTGTGAACTGTGAAGTGTGATCTGTGAAGTGTGATCTGTGAACTGTGAACTGTGAACTGTGAACTGTGATCTGTGAACTGTGATCTGTGAACTGTGAACTGTGAACTGTGATGTGTGATCAGTGAACTGTGGACTGTGAACTGTGGACTGTGAACTGTGAACTGTGAACTGTGAAGTGTGAACTGTGAACTATGATCTGTGAACAGTGAACTGTGAACTGTGAACTGTGAACTGTGAACTGTGAACTGTGCACTGTGAACTGTGAACTGTGAACTGTGAACTGTGAACTGTGAACTATGATCAGTGAACAGTGAACTGTGAACTATGATCAGTGAACAGTGAACTGCGGACTGTGAACTGTGAACTGTGAAAACTGAATTGTGAAATAAAGTCTGTGAACAGTGATCTGTGAACTGTCAACTGTGAAGTGTGATCTGTGAAGTGTGATCTGTGAACTGTGAACTGTGAACTGTGAACTGTGATCTGTGAACTGTGATCTGTGAACTGTGAACTGCGAACTGTGAATTGTGAAATGAAGACTGTGAACTGTGAACTGTGAACTGTGAACTGTGAACTATGATCTGTGAACTGTGAACTGTGAACTGTGAACTGTGAACTGTGAACTGTGAACTGTGAACTGTGAACTGTGAACTGTGAACTATGATCAGTGAACAGTGAACAGCGGACTGTGAACTGTGAACTGTGAAAACTGAATTGTGAAATAAAGTCTGTGAACAGTGATCTGTGAACTGTGAACTGTGAAGTGTGATCTGTGAAGTGTGATCTGTGAACTGTGAACTGTGAACTGTGAACTGTGAACTGTCATCTGTGAACTGTGATCTGTGAACTGTGAACTGTGATCTGTGAACTGTGAACTGCGAAATGTGAATTGTGAAATGAAGACTGTGAACTGTGAACTGTGAACTGTGAACTGTGAACTGTGAACTGTGAACTATGATCTGTGAACAGTGAACTGTGGACTGTGAACTGTGAACTGTGAAGTGTGAACTGTGAACTGTGAACTGTGAACTGTCAACTGTGAACTGAGAACTGTAAACTGAGAACTGTAAACTGTGAACAGTGAACTGTGAACTGTGAACTGTGAACTGTGAACTGCGAACTGTGAAGTGTGAAATGAAGACTGTGAACTGTGATCTGTGGACTGTGAACTGTGAACTGTGAACTGTGATTTGTGAACAGTGAACTGTGGACTATTGAACTGTGGACTGTGAACTGTGCACTGTGAAGTGTGAAGTGTGAAGTGTGAAATGAAGACTGTGACCTGTGAACTGTGAACTGTGAACTGCGAACTGTGAATTGTGAAATGAAGACTGTGAACTGTGAACTGTGAACTGTGAACTGTGAACAGTGAACAGTGAACTGTGAACTGTGAACTGTGAACTGTGAACTGTGAACTGTGAAGTGTGAACTGTCAACTGTGAACTGTCAACGGTGAACTGAGAACTGTAAACTGAGAACTGTAAACTGTGAACAGTGAACTGTGAACTGTGAACTATGAACTGTGAACTGTGAACTGTGAACTGTGAACTGTGAACTGTGAACTGTGAACTGTGAACTGCCAACTGTGAAGTGTGAAATAAAGTCTGTGCACTGTGATCTGTGGACTGTGAACTGTGAACTGTGAAGTGTGAACTGTGATTTGTGAACAGTGAACTGTGACCTGTGAACTGTGAACTGTGAACTGTGAACTGCGAACTGTGAAGTATGAAATGAAGACAGTGAACTGTGAAGTATGAAATGAAGACAGTGAACTGTGAAATGTGGAATGTGACCTGCGAACTGGGAACTGTGAACTGTGAACTGGAACTGCGGACTGTGAACTGTGAACTGTGAACTGTGAAAACTGAATTGTGAAATAAAGTCTGTGAACTGTGATCTGTGAACTGTGATCTGTGAACTGTGAACTGTGATGTGTGATCTGTGAACTGTGAACTGTGAAAACTGAATTGTGAAATAAAGTCTGTGAACTGTGAACTGTGATCTGTGAACTGAAAACTGTGAACTGTGAACTGTGAACTGCGAACTGTGAAGTATGAAATGAAGACAGTGAACTGTGAAATGTGAACTGTGACCTGCGAACTGGGAACTGTGAACTGTGAACTGTGAACTGTGGACTGTGAACTGTGAACTGTGAACTGTGACGTGTGAACTGTCAACTGTCAACTGTCAACTGTGAACTGAGAACTGTAAACAGAGAACTGTAAACTGTGAAATGTGAACTGTGATCTGTGAACTGTGAACTGTGAAATGAAGACTGTGAACTGTGATCTGTGGAATGTGAACTGTGAACTGTGAACTGTGATGTGTGATCAGTGAACTATGGACTGTGAACTGTGCACTGTGAAGTGTGAAGTGTGAAATGAAGACTGTGAACTGTGCACTGTGATCTGTGAACAGTGAACTGTGGACTGTGAACTGTGAACTGTGAACTGTGAACTGTGAACTGTGAACTATGATCAGTGAACAGTGAACTGCGGACTGTGAACTGTGAACTGTGAGCTGTGAAAACTGAATTGTGAAATAAAGTCTGTGAACAGTGATCTGTGAACTGTGAACTGTGAAGTGTGATCTGTGAACTGTGAACTGCGAACTGTGAATTGTGAAATGAAGACTGTGAACTGTGAACTGTGCCCTGTGAAGACTGAAGTGTGAAATGAAGACTGTGAACTGTGGTCTGTGAACTGAGAACTGTGAACTGTGAACTGTGAACTGTGAACTGTGATCTGTGAACTGTGAACTGTGAACTGTGATCTGTGAACTGTGAACTGCTAACTGTGAAGTGTGAAATGAAGACTGTGAACTGTGATCTGTGAACTGAGAACTGTGAGCTGTGAATAGTGAACTGTGGACTGTGAACTGTGAACTGTGATTTGTGAACAGTGAACTGTGGACTGTGAACTGTGAAGTGTGTACTGTGAACTGTCAACTGTCAACTGTGAACTGTGATCTGTGAACTGTCTACTGTGAACTGCGAACTGTGAAATGTGAAATGAATACTGTGAACGGGGAACTGTGAACTGTGAACTGTGAACTGTGAAATGAAGACTGTGAACTGTGAAATGAAGACTGTGAACTGTGATCTGTGAACTGAGAACTGTAAACTGTGAACAGTGAACTGTGAACTGTGAACTGTGAACTGTGAACTGTGAACTGTGAACTGTGAACTATGATCAGTGAACAGTGAA
This sequence comes from Lasioglossum villosulum, assembly GCA_963971365.1. Lineage (NCBI taxonomy): Eukaryota > Metazoa > Arthropoda > Insecta > Hymenoptera > Halictidae > Lasioglossum > Lasioglossum villosulum. The sequence continues at coordinate 492,875 of CAXARU010000174.1, forward strand.
CAGCGGACTGTGAACTGTGAACTGTGAAAACTGAATTGTGAAATAAAGTCTGTGAACAGTGATCTGTGAACTGTGAACTGTGAAGTGTGATCTGTGAAGTGTGATCTGTGAACTGTGAACTGTGAACTGTGAACTGTGATCTGTGAACTGTGAACTGTGAACTGTGAACTGTGAACTGTGCACTGTGAACTGTGAACTGTGAACTGTGAACTGTGAACTGTGAACTGTGAACTGTGAACTATGATCAGTGAACAGTGAACTGTGAACTATGATCAGTGAACAGTGAACTGCGGACTGTGAACTGTGAACTGTGAAAACTGAATTGTGAAATAAAGTCTGTGAACAGTGATCTGTGAACTGTCAACTGTGAAGTGTGATCTGTGAAGTATGATCTGTGAACTGTGAACTGTGAACTGTGAACTGTGATCTGTGAACTGTGATCTGTGAACTGTGAACTGCGAACTGTGAATTGTGAAATGAAGACTGTGAACTGTGAACTGTGAACTGTGAACTGTGAACTGTGAACTATGATCTGTGAACTGTGAACTGTGAACTGTGAACTGTGAACTGTGAACTGTGAACTGTGAACTGTGAACTGTGAACTGTGAACTGTGAACTGTGAACTGTGAACTGTGAGCTATGATCAGTGAACAGTGAACAGCGGACTGTGAACTGTGAACTGTGAAAACTGAATTGTGAAATAAAGTCTGTGAACAGTGATCTGTGAACTGTGAACTGTGAAGTGTGATCTGTGAAGTGTGATCTGTGAACTGTGAACTGTGAACTGTGAACTGTGATCTGTGAACTGTGATCTGTGAACTGTGAACTGTGAACTGTGATGTGTGATCAGTGAACTGTGGACTGTGAACTGTGGACTGTGAACTGTGAACTGTGAAGTGTGAACTGTGAACTATGATCTGTGAACAGTGAACTGTGAACTGTGAACTGTGAACTGTGAACTGTGAACTGTGCACTGTGAACTGTGAACTGTGAACTGTGAACTGTGAACTGTGAACTGTGAACTATGATCAGTGAACAGTGAACTGTGAACTATGATCAGTGAACAGTGAACTGCGGACTGTGAACTGTGAACTGTGAAAACTGAATTGTGAAATAAAGTCTGTGAACAGTGATCTGTGAACTGTCAACTGTGAAGTGTGATCTGTGAAGTGTGATCTGTGAACTGTGAACTGTGAACTGTGAACTGTGATCTGTGAACTGTGATCTGTGAACTGTGAACTGCGAACTGTGAATTGTGAAATGAAGACTGTGAACTGTGAACTGTGAACTGTGAACTGTGAACTATGATCTGTGAACTGTGAACTGTGAACTGTGAACTGTGAACTGTGAACTGTGAACTGTGAACTGTGAACTGTGAACTGTGAACTATGATCAGTGAACAGTGAACAGCGGACTGTGAACTGTGAACTGTGAAAACTGAATTGTGAAATAAAGTCTGTGAACAGTGATCTGTGAACTGTGAACTGTGAAGTGTGATCTGTGAAGTGTGATCTGTGAACTGTGAACTGTGAACTGTGAACTGTGATCTGTGAACTGTGATCTGTGAACTGTGAACTGTGATCTGTGAACTGTGAACTGCGAACTGTGAATTGTGAAATGAAGACTGTGAACTGTGAACTGTGAACTGTGAACTGTGAACTGTGAACTATGATCTGTGAACAGTGAACTGTGGACTGTGAACTGTGAACTGTGAAGTGTGAACTGTGAACTGTGAACTGTGAACTGTCAACTGTGAACTGAGAACTGTAAACTGAGAACTGTAAACTGTGAACAGTGAACTGTGAACTGTGAACTGTGAACTGTGAACTGCGAACTGTGAAGTGTGAAATGAAGACTGTGAACTGTGATCTGTGCACTGTGAACTGTGAACTGTGAACTGTGATTTGTGAACAGTGAACTGTGGACTATTGAACTGTGGACTGTGAACTGTGCACTGTGAAGTGTGAAGTGTGAAGTGTGAAATGAAGACTGTGACCTGTGAACTGTGAACTGTGAACTGCGAACTGTGAATTGTGAAATGAAGACTGTGAACTGTGAACTGTGAACTGTGAACTGTGAACAGTGAACAGTGAACTGTGAACTGTGAACTGTGAACTGTGAAGTGTGAACTGTCAACTGTGAACTGTCAACGGTGAACTGAGAACTGTAAACTGAGAACTGTAAACTGTGAACAGTGAACTGTGAACTGTGAACTGTGAACTGTGAACTGTGAACTGTGAACTGTGAACTGTGAACTGTGAACTGTGAACTGCCAACTGTGAAGTGTGAAATAAAGTCTGTGCACTGTGATCTGTGGACTGTGAACTGTGAACTGTGAAGTGTGAACTGTGATTTGTGAACAGTGAACTGTGACCTGTGAACTGTGAACTGTGAACTGTGAACTGTGAACTGCGAACTGTGAAGTATGAAATGAAGACAGTGAACTGTGAAGTATGAAATGAAGACAGTGAACTGTGAAATGTGAACTGTGACCTGCGAACTGGGAACTGTGAACTGTGAACTGGAACTGCGGACTGTGAACTGTGAACTGTGAAAACTGAATTGTGAAATAAAGTCTGTGAACTGTGATCTGTGAACTGTGAACTGTGATGTGTGATCTGTGAACTGTGAACTGTGAAAACTGAATTGTGAAATAAAGTCTGTGAACTGTGAACTGTGATCTGTGAACTGAAAACTGTGAACTGTGAACTGTGAACTGCGAACTGTGAAGTATGAAATGAAGACTGTGAACTGTGAACTGTGCCCTGTGAAGACTGAAGTGTGAAATGAAGACTGTGAACTGTGGTCTGTGAACTGAGAACTGTGAACTGTGAACTGTGAACTGTGAACTGTGATCTGTGAACTGTGAACTGTGAACTGTGATCTGTGAACTGTGAACTGCTAACTGTGAAGTGTGAAATGAAGACTGTGAACTGTGATCTGTGAACTGAGAACTGTGAGCTGTGAATAGTGAACTGTGGACTGTGAACTGTGAACTGTGATTTGTGAACAGTGAACTGTGGACTGTGAACTGTGAAGTGTGTACTGTGAACTGTCAACTGTCAACTGTGAACTGTGATCTGTGAACTGTCTACTGTGAACTGCGAACTGTGAAATGTGAAATGAATACTGTGAACGGGGAACTGTGAACTGTGAACTGTGAACTGTGAAATGAAGACTGTGAACTGTGAAATGAAGACTGTGAACTGTGATCTGTGAACTGAGAACTGTAAACTGTGAACAGTGAACTGTGAACTGTGAACTGTGAACTGTGAACTGTGAACTGTGATCTGTGAACTGTGAACTGCGAACTGTGAAGCGTGAAATGAAGACTGTGAACTGTGAACTGTGATCTGTGAACAGTGAACTGTGAACTGTGATCTGTGAACTGTGAACTGTGACCTGTGACCTGTGAACTGTGAACTGTGACATGTGAACTGTGAACTGTGAACTGTGAACTGTGAACTGCGAACTGTGAAGTATGAAATGAAGACAGTGAACTGTGAAGTATGAAATGAAGACAGTGAACTGTGAAATGTGAACTGTGACCTGCGAACTGGGAACTGTGAACTGTGAACTGTGAACTGTGAACTGTGAACTGTGAACTGTGAGCTGTGACCTGTGACCTGTGAACTGTGAACTGTGACATGTGAACTGTGAACTGTGAACTGTGAACTGTGAACTGTGAACTATGATCTGTGAACAGTGAACTGCGGACTGTGAACTGTGAACTGTGAACTGTGAAAACTGAATTGTGAAATAAAGTCTGTGAACTGTGATCTGTGAACTGTGAACTGTGAAGTGTGATCTGTGAACTGTGAACTGCGAACTGTGAATTGTGAAATGAAGACTGTGAACTGTGAACTGTGCCCTGTGAAGACTGAAGTGTGAAATGAAGACTGTGAACTGTGATCTGTGAACTGTGAACTGTGAACTGAGAACTGTGAACTGTGAACTGTGAAAACTGAATTGTGAAATAAAGTCTGTGAACTGTGAACTGTGATCTGTGAACTGAAAACTGTGAACTGTGAACAGTGGGCTGTGAACTGTGACCTGTGAACTGTGAACTGCGAACTGTGAATTGTGAAATGAAGACTGTGAACTGTGAACTGTGCCCTGTGAAGACTGAAGTGTGAAATGAAGACTGTGAACTGTGATCTGTGAACTGTGAACTGTGAACTGAGAACTGAGAACTGTGAACTGTGAAAACTGAATTGTGAAATAAAGTCTGTGAACTGTGAGCTGTGATCTGTGAACTGAGAACTGTGAACTGTGAACAGTGGGCTGTTAACTGTGACCTGTGAACTGTGAACTGCGAACTGTGAAGTATGAAATGAAGACAGTGAACTGTGAAATGTGAACTGTGACCTGCGAACTGGGAACTGTGAACTGTGAACTGTGAACTGTGGACTGTGAACTGTGAACTGTGAACTGTGACGTGTGAACTGTGAACTGTCAACTGTCAACTGTGAACTGAGAACTGTAGACTGAGAAATGTAAACTGTGAACTGTGAACTGTGATCTGTGAACTGTGAACTGTGAAATGAAGACTGTGAACTGTGATCTGTGGACTGTGAACTGTGAACTGTGAACTGTGATGTGTGATCAGTGAACTGTGGACTGTGAACTGTGCACTGTGAAGTGTGAAGTGTGAAATGAAGACTGTGAACTGTGAACTGTGATCTGTGAACAGTGAACTGTGGACTGTGAACTGTGAACTGTGAACTGTGAACTGTGAACTGTGAACTGTGAATTGTGAACAGTGAACTGTGGGCTGTGAACTGTGAACTGTGAACTGTGAAGTGTGAACTGTCAACTGTGAATTGTCAACTGTGAACTGAGAACTGTAAACTGAGAACTGTAAACTGTGAACAGTGATCTGTGAACTGTGAACTGTGAACTGCGAACTGTGAACTGTGGACTGTGAACTGTGAAGTGTGTACTGTGAACTGTCAACTGTCAACTGTGAACTGTGAACTGTCTACTGTGAACTGCGAACTGTGAAATGTGAAATGAATACTGTGAACGGGGAACTGTGAACTGTGAACTGTGAACTGTGAAATGAAGACTGTGAACTGTGAAATGAAGACTGTGAACTGTGATCTGTGAACTGAGAACTGTAAACTGTGAACAGTGAACTGTGAACTGTGAACTGTGAACTGTGAACTGTGAACTGTGAACTGTGAACTATGATCAGTGAACAGTGAACAGCGGACTGTGAACTGTGAACTGTGAAAACTGAATTGTGAAATAAAGTCTGTGAACAGTGATCTGTGAACTGTGAACTGTGAAGTGTGATCTGTGAAGTGTGATCTGTGAACTGTGAACTGTGAACTGTGAACTGTGAACTGTGAACTGTGAACTGTGAACTGTGAACTATGATCAGTGAACAGTGAACTGTGAACTATGATCAGTGAACAGTGAACTGCGGACTGTGAACTGTGAACTGTGAAAACTGAATTGTGAAATAAAGTCTGTGAACAGTGATCTGTGAACTGTCAACTGTGAAGTGTGATCTGTGAAGTGTGATCTGTGAACTGTGAACTGTGAACTGTGAACTGTGATCTGTGAACTGTGATCTGTGAACTGTGAACTGCGAACTGTGAATTGTGAAATGAAGACTGTGAACTGTGAACTGTGAACTGTGAACTGTGAACTGTGAACTATGATCTGTGAACTGTGAACTGTGAACTGTGAACTGTGAACTGTGAACTGTGAACTGTGAACTGTGAACTGTGAACTGTGAACTGTGAACTGTGAACTATGATCAGTGAACAGTGAACAGCGGACTGTGAACTGTGAACTGTGAAAACTGAATTGTGAAATAAAGTCTGTGAACAGTGATCTGTGAACTGTGAACTGTGAAGTGTGATCTGTGAAGTGTGATCTGTGAACTGTGAACTGTGAACTGTGAAAACTGAATTGTGAAATAAAGTCTGTGAACAGTGATCTGTGAACTGTGAACTGTGAAGTGTGATCTGTGAACTGTGAACTGCGAACTGTGAATTGTGAAATGAAGACTGTGAACTGTGAACTGTGCCCTGTGAAGACTGAAGTGTGAAATGAAGACTGTGAACTGTGGTCTGTGAACTGAGAACTGTGAACTGTGAACTGTGAACTGTGAACTGTGATCTGTGAACTGTGAACTGTGAACTGTGATCTGTGAACTGTGAACTGCTAACTGTGAAGTGTGAAATGAAGACTGTGAACTGTGATCTGTGAACTGAGAACTGTGAGCTGTGAATAGTGAACTGTGGACTGTGAACTGTGAACTGTGATTTGTGAACAGTGAACTGTGGACTGTGAACTGTGAAGTGTGTACTGTGAACTGTCAACTGTCAACTGTGAACTGTGATCTGTGAACTGTCTACTGTGAACTGCGAACTGTGAAATGTGAAATGAATACTGTGAACGGGGAACTGTGAACTGTGAACTGTGAACTGTGAAATGAAGACTGTGAACTGTGAAATGAAGACTGTGAACTGTGATCTGTGAACTGAGAACTGTAAACTGTGAACAGTGAACTGTGAACTGTGAACTGTGAACTGTGAACTGTGAACTGTGATCTGTGAACTGTGAACTGCGAACTGTGAAGCGTGAAATGAAGACTGTGAACTGTGAACTGTGATCTGTGAACAGTGAACTGTGAACTGTGATCTGTGAACTGTGAACTGTGACCTGTGACCTGTGAACTGTGAACTGTGACATGTGAACTGTGAACTGTGAACTGTGAACTGTGAACTGCGAACTGTGAAGTATGAAATGAAGACAGTGAACTGTGAAGTATGAAATGAAGACAGTGAACTGTGAAATGTGAACTGTGACCTGCGAACTGGGAACTGTGAACTGTGAACTGTGAACTGTGAACTGTGAACTGTGAACTGTGAGCTGTGACCTGTGACCTGTGAACTGTGAACTGTGACATGTGAACTGTGAACTGTGAACTGTGAACTGTGAACTGTGAACTATGATCTGTGAACAGTGAACTGCGGACTGTGAACTGTGAACTGTGAACTGTGAAAACTGAATTGTGAAATAAAGTCTGTGAACTGTGATCTGTGAACTGTGAACTGTGAAGTGTGATCTGTGAACTGTGAACTGCGAACTGTGAATTGTGAAATGAAGACTGTGAACTGTGAACTGTGCCCTGTGAAGACTGAAGTGTGAAATGAAGACTGTGAACTGTGATCTGTGAACTGTGAACTGTGAACTGAGAACTGTGAACTGTGAACTGTGAAAACTGAATTGTGAAATAAAGTCTGTGAACTGTGAACTGTGATCTGTGAACTGAAAACTGTGAACTGTGAACAGTGGGCTGTGAACTGTGACCTGTGAACTGTGAACTGCGAACTGTGAATTGTGAAATGAAGACTGTGAACTGTGAACTGTGCCCTGTGAAGACTGAAGTGTGAAATGAAGACTGTGAACTGTGATCTGTGAACTGTGAACTGTGAACTGAGAACTGAGAACTGTGAACTGTGAAAACTGAATTGTGAAATAAAGTCTGTGAACTGTGAGCTGTGATCTGTGAACTGAGAACTGTGAACTGTGAACAGTGGGCTGTTAACTGTGACCTGTGAACTGTGAACTGCGAACTGTGAAGTATGAAATGAAGACAGTGAACTGTGAAATGTGAACTGTGACCTGCGAACTGGGAACTGTGAACTGTGAACTGTGAACTGTGGACTGTGAACTGTGAACTGTGAACTGTGACGTGTGAACTGTGAACTGTCAACTGTCAACTGTGAACTGAGAACTGTAAACTGAGAAATGTAAACTGTGAACTGTGAACTGTGATCTGTGAACTGTGAACTGTGAAATGAAGACTGTGAACTGTGATCTGTGGACTGTGAACTGTGAACTGTGAACTGTGATGTGTGATCAGTGAACTGTGGACTGTGAACTGTGCACTGTGAAGTGTGAAGTGTGAAATGAAGACTGTGAACTGTGAACTGTGATCTGTGAACAGTGAACTGTGGACTGTGAACTGTGAACTGTGAACTGTGAACTGTGAACTGTGAACTGTGAATTGTGAACAGTGAACTGTGGGCTGTGAACTGTGAACTGTGAACTGTGAAGTGTGAACTGTCAACTGTGAATTGTCAACTGTGAACTGAGAACTGTAAACTGAGAACTGTAAACTGTGAACAGTGATCTGTGAACTCTGAACTGTGAACTGCGAACTGTGAAGTATGAAATGAAGACAGTGAACTGTGACCTGCGAACTGGGAACTGTGAACTGTGAACTGTGAACTGTGAACTGTGAACTGTGAACTGTGAACTGTGAACTGTGAACTGTGAACTGTGAACTGTGAACTGTGAACTGTGAACTGTGAACTGTGAACTGTGAACTGTGAACTGTGAACTGTGAACTGTGAACTGTGAACTGTGAACTGTGAACTGTGAACTGTGAACTGTGAACTGTGAACTGTGAACTGTGAACTGTGAACTGTGAACTGTGAACTGTGAACTGTGAACTGTGAACTGTGAACTGTGAACTGTGAACTGTGAACTGTGAACTGTGAACTGTGAACTGTGAACTGTGAACTGTGAACTGTGAACTGTGAACTGTGAACTGTGAACTGTGAACTGTGAACTGTGAACTGTGAACTGTGAACTGTGAACTGTGAACTGTGAACTGTGAACTGTGAACTGTGAACTGTGAACTGTGAACTGTGAACTGTGATCTGTGAACTGTGAACTGCGAACTGTGAAGCGTGAAATGAAGACTGTGAACTGTGAACTGTGATCTGTGAACAGTGAACTGTGAACTGTGATCTGTGAACTGTGAACTGTGACCTGTGACCTGTGAACTGTGAACTGTGACATGTGAACTGTGAACTGTGAACTGTGAACTGTGAACTGCGAACTGTGAAGTATGAAATGAAGACAGTGAACTGTGAAGTATGAAATGAAGACAGTGAACTGTGAAATGTGAACTGTGACCTGCGAACTGGGAACTGTGAACTGTGAACTGTGAACTGTGAACTGTGAACTGTGAACTGTGAGCTGTGACCTGTGACCTGTGAACTGTGAACTGTGACATGTGAACTGTGAACTGTGAACTGTGAACTGTGAACTGTGAACTATGATCTGTGAACAGTGAACTGCGGACTGTGAACTGTGAACTGTGAACTGTGAAAACTGAATTGTGAAATAAAGTCTGTGAACTGTGATCTGTGAACTGTGAACTGTGAAGTGTGATCTGTGAACTGTGAACTGCGAACTGTGAATTGTGAAATGAAGACTGTGAACTGTGAACTGTGCCCTGTGAAGACTGAAGTGTGAAATGAAGACTGTGAACTGTGATCTGTGAACTGTGAACTGTGAACTGAGAACTGTGAACTGTGAACTGTGAAAACTGAATTGTGAAATAAAGTCTGTGAACTGTGAACTGTGATCTGTGAACTGAAAACTGTGAACTGTGAACAGTGGGCTGTGAACTGTGACCTGTGAACTGTGAACTGCGAACTGTGAATTGTGAAATGAAGACTGTGAACTGTGAACTGTGCCCTGTGAAGACTGAAGTGTGAAATGAAGACTGTGAACTGTGATCTGTGAACTGTGAACTGTGAACTGAGAACTGAGAACTGTGAACTGTGAAAACTGAATTGTGAAATAAAGTCTGTGAACTGTGAGCTGTGATCTGTGAACTGAGAACTGTGAACTGTGAACAGTGGGCTGTTAACTGTGACCTGTGAACTGTGAACTGCGAACTGTGAAGTATGAAATGAAGACAGTGAACTGTGAAATGTGAACTGTGACCTGCGAACTGGGAACTGTGAACTGTGAACTGTGAACTGTGGACTGTGAACTGTGAACTGTGAACTGTGACGTGTGAACTGTGAACTGTCAACTGTCAACTGTGAACTGAGAACTGTAAACTGAGAAATGTAAACTGTGAACTGTGAACTGTGATCTGTGAACTGTGAACTGTGAAATGAAGACTGTGAACTGTGATCTGTGGACTGTGAACTGTGAACTGTGAACTGTGATGTGTGATCAGTGAACTGTGGACTGTGAACTGTGCACTGTGAAGTGTGAAGTGTGAAATGAAGACTGTGAACTGTGAACTGTGATCTGTGAACAGTGAACTGTGGACTGTGAACTGTGAACTGTGAACTGTGAACTGTGAACTGTGAACTGTGAATTGTGAACAGTGAACTGTGGGCTGTGAACTGTGAACTGTGAACTGTGAAGTGTGAACTGTCAACTGTGAATTGTCAACTGTGAACTGAGAACTGTAAACTGAGAACTGTAAACTGTGAACAGTGATCTGTGAACTGTGAACTGTGAACTGCGAACTGTGAAGTATGAAATGAAGACAGTGAACTGTGACCTGCGAACTGGGAACTGTGAACTGTGAACTGTGAACTGTGAACTGTGAACTGTGAACTGTGAACTGTGAACTGTGAACTGTGAACTGTGAACTGTGAACTGTGAACTGTGAACTGTGAACTGTGAACTGTGAACTGTGAACTGTGAACTGTGAACTGTGAACTGTGAACTGTGAACTGTGAACTGTGAACTGTGAACTGTGAACTGTGAACTGTGAACTGTGAACTGTGAACTGTGAACTGTGAACTGTGAACTGTGAACTGTGAACTGTGAACTGTGAACTGTGAACTGTGAACTGTGAACTGTGAACTGTGAACTGTGAACTGTGAACTGTGAACTGTGAACTGTGAACTGTGAACTGTGAACTGTGAACTGTGAACTGTGAACTGTGAACTGTGAACTGTGAACTGTGAACTGTGAACTGTGAACTGTGAACTGTGAACTGTGAACTGTGAGCTGTGACCTGTGACCTGTGAACTGTGAACTGTGAACTGTGAACTGTGAACTGTGAACTGTGAACTGTGAACTGTGAACTGTGAACTGTGAACTGTGAACTGTGAACTGTGAACTGTGAGCTGTGACCTGTGACCTGTGAACTGTGAACTGTGACATGTGAACTGTGAACTGTGAACTGTGAACTGTGAACTGTGAACTATGATCTGTGAACAGTGAACTGCGGACTGTGAACTGTGAACTGTGAACTGTGAAAACTGAATTGTGAAATAAAGTCTGTGAACTGTGATCTGTGAACTGTGAACTGTGAAGTGTGATCTGTGAACTGTGAACTGCGAACTGTGAATTGTGAAATGAAGACTGTGAACTGTGAACTGTGCCCTGTGAAGACTGAAGTGTGAAATGAAGACTGTGAACTGTGATCTGTGAACTGTGAACTGTGAACTGAGAACTGTGAACTGTGAACTGTGAAAACTGAAAACTGAATTGTGAAATAAAGTCTGTGAACTGTGAACTGTGATCTGTGAACTGAAAACTGTGAACTGTGAACAGTGGGCTGTGAACTGTGACCTGTGAACTGTGAACTGCGAACTGTGAATTGTGAAATGAAGACTGTGAACTGTGAACTGTGCCCTGTGAAGACTGAAGTGTGAAATGAAGACTGTGAACTGTGATCTGTGAACTGTGAACTGTGAACTGAGAACTGAGAACTGTGAACTGTGAAAACTGAATTGTGAAATAAAGTCTGTGAACTGTGAGCTGTGATCTGTGAACTGAGAACTGTGAACTGTGAACAGTGGGCTGTTAACTGTGACCTGTGAACTGTGAACTGCGAACTGTGAAGTATGAAATGAAGACAGTGAACTGTGAAATGTGAACTGTGACCTGCGAACTGGGAACTGTGAACTGTGAACTGTGAACTGTGGACTGTGAACTGTGAACTGTGAACTGTGAACTGTCAACTGTCAACTGTGAACTGAGAACTGTAAACTGAGAAATGTAAACTGTGAACTGTGAACTGTGATCTGTGAACTGTGAACTGTGAAATGAAGACTGTGAACTGTGATCTGTGGACTGTGAACTGTGAACTGTGAACTGTGATGTGTGATCAGTGAACTGTGGACTGTGAACTGTGCACTGTGAAGTGTGAAGTGTGAAATGAAGACTGTGAACTGTGAACTGTGATCTGTGAACAGTGAACTGTGGACTGTGAACTGTGAACTGTGAACTGTGAACTGTGAACTGTGAACTGTGAACTGTGAATTGTGAACAGTGAACTGTGGGCTGTGAACTGTGAACTGTGAACTGTGAAGTGTGAACTGTCAACTGTGAATTGTCAACTGTGAACTGAGAACTGTAAACTGAGAACTGTAAACTGTGAACAGTGATCTGTGAACTGTGAACTGTGAACTGCGAACTGTGAAGTATGAAATGAAGACAGTGAACTGTGACCTGCGAACTGGGAACTGTGAACTGTGAACTGTGAACTGTGAACTGTGAACTGTGAACTGTGAACTGTGAACTGTGAACTGTGAACTGTGAACTGTGAACTGTGAACTGTGAACTGTGAACTGTGAACTGTGAACTGTGAACTGTGAACTGTGAACTGTGAACTGTGAACTGTGAACTGTGAACTGTGAACTGTGAACTGTGAACTGTGAACTGTGAACTGTGAACTGTGAACTGTGAACTGTGAACTGTGAACTGTGAACTGTGAACTGTGAACTGTGAACTGTGAACTGTGAACTGTGAACTGTGAACTGTGAACTGTGAACTGTGAACTGTGAACTGTGAACTGTGAACTGTGAACTGTGAACTGTGAACTGTGAACTGTGAACTGTGAACTGTGAACTGTGAACTGTGAACTGTGAACTGTGAACTGTGAACTGTGAACTGTGAACTGTGAACTGTGAACTGTGAACTGTGAACTGTGAACTGTGAACTGTGAACTGTGAACTGTGAACTGTGAACTGTGAACTGTGAACTGTGAACTGTGAACTGTGAACTGTGAACTGTGAACTGTGAACTGTGAACTGTGAACTGTGAACTGTGAACTGTGAACTGTGAACTGTGAACTGTGAACTGTGAACTGTGAACTGTGAACTGTGAACTGTGAACTGTGAACTGTGAACTGTGAACTGTGAACTGTGAACTGTGAACTGTGAACTGTGAACTGTGAACTGTGAACTGTGAACTGTGATCTGTGAAGTGTGAACTGTGATTTGTGAACAGTGAACTGTGGACTGTGAACTGTGAAGTGTGTACTGTGAACTGTCAACTGTCAACTGTGAACTGTGATCTGTGAACTGTCTACTGTGAACTGCGAACTGTGAAATGTGAAATGAATACTGTGAACGGGGAACTGTGAACTGTGAACTGTGAACTGTGAAATGAAGACTGTGAACTGTGAAATGAAGACTGTGAACTGTGATCTGTGAACTGAGAACTGTAAACTGTGAACAGTGAACTGTGAACTGTGAACTGTGAACTGTGAACTGTGAACTGTGATCTGTGAACTGTGAACTGCGAACTGTGAAGCGTGAAATGAAGACTGTGAACTGTGAACTGTGATCTGTGAACAGTGAACTGTGAACTGTGATCTGTGAACTGTGAACTGTGACCTGTGACCTGTGAACTGTGAACTGTGACATGTGAACTGTGAACTGTGAACTGTGAACTGTGAACTGCGAACTGTGAAGTATGAAATGAAGACAGTGAACTGTGAAGTATGAAATGAAGACAGTGAACTGTGAAATGTGAACTGTGACCTGCGAACTGGGAACTGTGAACTGTGAACTGTGAACTGTGAACTGTGAACTGTGAACTGTGAGCTGTGACCTGTGACCTGTGAACTGTGAACTGTGACATGTGAACTGTGAACTGTGAACTGTGAACTGTGAACTGTGAACTATGATCTGTGAACAGTGAACTGCGGACTGTGAACTGTGAACTGTGAACTGTGAACTGTGAAAACTGAATTGTGAAATAAAGTCTGTGAACTGTGATCTGTGAACTGTGAACTGTGAAGTGTGATCTGTGAACTGTGAACTGCGAACTGTGAATTGTGAAATGAAGACTGTGAACTGTGAACTGTGCCCTGTGAAGACTGAAGTGTGAAATGAAGACTGTGAACTGTGATCTGTGAACTGTGAACTGTGAACTGAGAACTGTGAACTGTGAACTGTGAAAACTGAATTGTGAAATAAAGTCTGTGAACTGTGAACTGTGATCTGTGAACTGAAAACTGTGAACTGTGAACAGTGGGCTGTGAACTGTGACCTGTGAACTGTGAACTGCGAACTGTGAATTGTGAAATGAAGACTGTGAACTGTGAACTGTGCCCTGTGAAGACTGAAGTGTGAAATGAAGACTGTGAACTGTGATCTGTGAACTGTGAACTGTGAACTGAGAACTGAGAACTGTGAACTGTGAAAACTGAATTGTGAAATAAAGTCTGTGAACTGTGAGCTGTGATCTGTGAACTGAGAACTGTGAACTGTGAACAGTGGGCTGTTAACTGTGACCTGTGAACTGTGAACTGCGAACTGTGAAGTATGAAATGAAGACAGTGAACTGTGAAATGTGAACTGTGACCTGCGAACTGGGAACTGTGAACTGTGAACTGTGAACTGTGGACTGTGAACTGTGAACTGTGAACTGTGACGTGTGAACTGTGAACTGTCAACTGTCAACTGTGAACTGAGAACTGTAAACTGAGAAATGTAAACTGTGAACTGTGAACTGTGATCTGTGAACTGTGAACTGTGAAATGAAGACTGTGAACTGTGATCTGTGGACTGTGAACTGTGAACTGTGAACTGTGATGTGTGATCAGTGAACTGTGGACTGTGAACTGTGCACTGTGAAGTGTGAAGTGTGAAATGAAGACTGTGAACTGTGAACTGTGATCTGTGAACAGTGAACTGTGGACTGTGAACTGTGAACTGTGAACTGTGAACTGTGAACTGTGAACTGTGAATTGTGAACAGTGAACTGTGGGCTGTGAACTGTGAACTGTGAACTGTGAAGTGTGAACTGTCAACTGTGAATTGTCAACTGTGAACTGAGAACTGTAAACTGAGAACTGTAAACTGTGAACAGTGATCTGTGAACTGTGAACTGTGAACTGCGAACTGTGAAGTATGAAATGAAGACAGTGAACTGTGACCTGCGAACTGGGAACTGGGAACTGTGAACTGTGAACTGTGAACTGTGAACTGTGAACTGTGAACTGTGAACTGTGAACTGTGAACTGTGAACTGTGAACTGTGAACTGTGAACTGTGAACTGTGAACTGTGAACTGTGAACTGTGAACTGTGAACTGTGAACTGTGAACTGTGAACTGTGAACTGTGAACTGTGAACTGTGAACTGTGAACTGTGAACTGTGAACTGTGAACTGTGAACTGTGAACTGTGAACTGTGAACTGTGAACTGTGAACTGTGAACTGTGAACTGTGAACTGTGAACTGTGAACTGTGAACTGTGAACTGTGAACTGTGAACTGTGAACTGTGAACTGTGAACTGTGAACTGTGAACTGTGAACTGTGAACTGTGAACTGTGAACTGTGAACTGTGAACTGTGAACTGTGAACTGTGAACTGTGAACTGTGAACTGTGAACTGTGAACTGTGAACTGTGAACTGTGAACTGTGAACTGTGAACTGTGAACTGTGAACTGTGAACTGTGAACTGTGAACTGTGAACTGTGAACTGTGAACTGTGAACTGTGAACTGTGAACTGTGAACTGTGAACTGTGAACTGTGAACTGTGAACTGTGAACTGTGAACTGTGAACTGTGAACTGTGAACTGTGAACTGTGAACTGTGAACTGTGAACTGTGAACTGTGAACTGTGAACTGTGAACTGTGAACTGTGAACTGTGAACTGTGAACTGTGAACTGTGAACTGTGAACTGTGAACTGTGATCTGTGAAGTGTGAACTGTGAAGTGTGAACTGTGAAGTGTGAACTGTGAAGTGTGAACTGTGAAGTGTGAACTGTGAAGTGTGAACTGTGAACTGTGAACTGTGAACTGTGAACTATGATCAGTGAACAGTGAACTGCGGACTGTGAACTGTGAGCTGTGAAAACTGAATTGTGAAATAAAGTCTGTGAACAGTGATCTGTGAACTGTGAACTGTGAAGTGTGATCTGTGAACTGTGAACTGCGAACTGTGAATTGTGAAATGAAGACTGTGAACTGTGAACTGTGCCCTGTGAAGACTGAAGTGTGAAATGAAGACTGTGAACTGTGATCTGTGAACTGAGAACTGTGAACTGTGAACTGTGAACTGTGATCTGTGAACTGTGAACTGTGAACTGTGATCTGTGAACTGTGAACTGCTAACTGTGAAGTGTGAAATGAAGACTGTGAACTGTGATCTGTGAACTGAGAACTGTGAGCTGTGAATAGTGAACTGTGGACTGTGAACTGTGAACTGTGATTTGTGAACAGTGAACTGTGGTCTGTGAACTGTGAAGTGTGTACTGTGAATTGTCAACTGTCAACTGTGAACTGTAATCTGTGAACTGTGATCTGTGAACTGTCAACTGTGAACTGCGAACTGTGAAATGTGAAATGAATACTGTGAACGGGGAACTGTGAACTGTGAACTGTGAACTGTGAAATGAAGACTGTGAACTGTGAAATGAAGACTGTGAACTGTGAAATGAAGACTGTGAACTGTGATCTGTGAACTGAGAACTGTAAACTGTGAACAGTGAACTGTGAACTGTGAACTGTGAACTGTGAACTGTGAACTGTGAACTGTGATCTGTGAACTGTGAACTGCGAACTGTGAAGCGTGAAATGAAGACTGTGAACTGTGAACTGTGATCTGTGAACAGTGAACTGTGAACTGTGAACTGTGAATTGTGAACAGTGAAATGTGGACTGTGAACTGTGAACTGTGATCTGTGAACTGTGAACTGCGAACTGTGAAGTGTGAAATGAAGACTGTCAACTGTGATCTGTGGACTGTGAACTGTGAACTGTGAATAGTGAACTGTGGACTGTGAACTGTCAACTGTGAACTGCGAACTGTGAAGTGTGAAATGAATACTGTGAACGGGGAACTGTGAACTGTGACCTGTGAACTGTGAACTGTGAACTGTGATCTGTGAACTGTGAACTGTGAACTGCGAACTGTGAATTGTGAAATGAAGACTGTGAACTGTGAACTGTGCCCTGTGAAGACTGAAGTGTGAAATGAAGACTGTGAACTGTGATCTGTGAACTGTGAACTGTGAACTGAGAACTGTGAACTGTGAACTGTGAAAACTGAATTGTGAAATAAAGTCTGTGAACTGTGAACTGTGATCTGTGAACTGAAAACTGTGAACTGTGAACAGTGGGCTGTGAACTGTGACCTGTGAACTGTGAACTGCGAACTGTGAATTGTGAACTGTGAACAGTGAACTGTCAACTGTGAACTGAGAACTGTATACTGAGAACTGTAAACTGTGAACAGTGAACTGTGAACTGTGAACTGTGAACTGTGAACTGTGAACTGTGAACTGTGATCTGTGAACTGTGAACTGCGAACTGTGAAGCGTGAAATGAAGACTGTGAACTGTGATCTGTGAACAAGTGAACTGTGAACTGTGATCTGTGGACTGTGAACTGGGAACTGTGAATTGTGAAATGAAGACAGTGAACTGTGAACTGTGAACTCTGAACTGTAGACTGTGAACTATGATCTGCGAACAGTGAACTGTCGACTGTGAACTGTGAACTGTGAAGTGTGAACTGTGAAAAGTGAACTGTCAACTGTGAACTGAGAACTGTAAACTGAGAACTGTAAACTGTGAACAGTGAACTGTGAACTGTGAACTGTGAACTGTGAACTGTGAACTGTGAACTGTGATCTGTGAACTGTGAACTGCGAACTGTGAAGCGTGAAATGAAGACTGTGAACTGTGAACTGTGATCTGTGAACAGTGAACTGTGAACTGTGATCTGTGGACTGTGAACTGTGAACTGTGAATAGTAAACTGTGGACTGTGAACTGTCAACTGTGAACTGCGAACTGTGAAGTGTGAAATGAATACTGTGAACGGGGAACTGTGAACTGTGACCTGTGAACTGTGAACTGTGAACTGTGAACTGTGATCTGTGAACTGTGAACTGTGAACTGTGAACTGTGAACTGTGAACTGTGAACTGTGAACTGTGAACTGTGAACTGTGAACTGTGAACTGTGATCTGTGAACTGTGAACTGTGACCTGTGACCTGTGAACTGTGAACTGTGACATGTGAACTGTGAACTGCGAACTGTGAAGTATGAAATGAAGACAGTGAACTGTGAAGTATGAAATGAAGACAGTGAACTGTGAAATGTGAACTGTGACCTGCGAACTGTGACATGTGAACTGTGAACTGTGAACTGTGAACTGTGAACTGCGAACTGTGAAGTATGAAATGAAGACAGTGAACTGTGAAGTATGAAATGAAGACAGTGAACTGTGAAATGTGAACTGTGACCTGCGAACTGGGAACTGTGAACTGTGAACTGTGAACTGTGACCTGTGACCTGTGAACTGTGAACTGTGACATGTGAACTGTAAACTGTGAACTGTGAACTGTGATCTGTGAACTGTGAACTGCGAACTGTGAAGTGTGAAATGAAGACTGTGAACTGTGATCTGTGGACTGTGAACTGTGAACTGTGAACTGTGATGTGTGATCAGTGAACTGTGGACTGTGAACTGTGAACTGTGACCTGTGAACTGTGAACTGTGAACTGTGAACTGCGAACTGTGAAGTATGAAATGAAGACAGTGAACTGTGAATTATGAAATGAAGACAGTGAACTGTTAAATGTGAACTGTGACCTGCGAACTGGGAACTGTGAACTGTGAACTGTGAACTGTGATCTGTGAACAGTGAAGTGTGAACTGTGAACTGTGAACTGTGAATTGTGAACTGTGAACTGTGAACTGGAACTGTGAATTGTGAACTGTGAACTGTGAACTATGATCTGTGAACAGTGAACTGCGGACTGTGAACTGTGAACTGTGAACTGTGAAAACTGAATTGTGAAATAAAGTATGTGAACTGTGATCTGTGAACTGTGAACTGTGAAGTGTGATCTGTGAACTGTGAACTGCGAACTGTGAATTGTGAAATTGTAGGAGGGTAACTTTAACAAATCAGGACTGAGGTTAAATATATTTATTTCAAATTAACGGCGCGTGTTCGACGGCGAGATTCAGACTGACTGCCTGGATCTTTCGACTCTCTTTTATACTGAATCCTAGCAGCTTAAAATCGACGAATCACGAGGTGGGACTTTGATGGTGTCCGCACCCCGACGACGAGATCGACGATCGTTTCGCTAAAGCGATCGGATCCTTTGGTCGGCAACTATGTCGCGTACAGAGGCGGCGTGCCGCCACCGCGTTGTGCCGCTCGCGGACAGAGACACACTCACACGCCCGTGTGTGTCCCTACAACTCGGCCATCCTAAACTATTAATCGCCCCGATTAAACTAATACAAAGAAAATTTTTCATACATGTAACGTTAACAATACTTAACCTAGTATAACACAATAATGACAAACGGACAAAATGCTGATTTTTGGCATAGCTGTTTAATTCGATAGCCAGGGACGCATTTTGCCCGCAGCCCAGGTCCCCTGGTACGGTACTTGAGTGAGCTGGAATCCCTCGATATCCTTGACGACATATCGGTCGTTGCGCAAGACCCGTGCTATTTCGTATGGCCCCTTAAACTTCGGAATCAGCTTCGTACAGTCGCTGGAATTTACAACATTTTTTATCATTATTCTATCCCCGACTTTATATTCTATGGCTGGTTTTCGCTTTTTATCGTACAGTTTTTTGTTTGCGTCGAAACTGCGGTGCATTCGTAACGCCGCTTTTTCGCGTGTCTCGCTCATATCACGTTTATCCCCTAACGCTCCGGAAGCTTCGAGTGCGTTCCGAACATTGTCGATTGCTTTTCCGCGTTGGAGCACTCCGTACAATAACACGCTGGGGGTCTCGCCGGTCGACTTGTTAACGGAATTATTTATGGCAAACTCTACTTCTTCGATTAGCTCATACCAATGCGTGTTACGTTCATCTGCTAATTTTGCTATCATCGGTATGATTGTTCGGTTCATTCTTTCCGCTTGGCCATTCGCCTGCGGCATTGCGGTGGCGATTTTAATGTGTTGCACATCGTGATTTTCCACGAACTGTTCAAAGTCGCCCGCGGTAAAACAGCTGCCTCTATCCGATACAATACGTAACGGTCTGCTATAGGTCGCGAAATAGTTTTTTAGGCATTTAATTACCTCGTCCGTGCCTGTACTTTTCGTTGGATATATTTTTGTGTATTTTGTAAACCCGTCGACTACTAACAAAATATGACGATATTTTGAAGACTGTTTCTTCGACAAGGGCCCTAGGTGATCAATGTGCAGTGTGTGAAACGGCTTAATGTCCTTCGGTATCTCGTGTAACATGCCCTCTTGTCGTCCCGATTTTGGGGAAAAAGCTATGCATTTTAAACAGTTTCTTATATGTTTCGTAACTTTGTCTTTCATGTTGGGAAACCAGTAGCTATTCATGATGTTTGCTATTGTCTTTTCTGAACCGAAATGCCCTAGCTCGTTGTGGTATTGGTATATTATACTGCTTTCTAACGTTTCCGGAACAAAAAACAAAGCCCGATCATTAATCTTGCGATAAACCGACCCGTTTATCATTTCGAAAAATTTATCTTCGGACTTTTCTAACTTTTCCCGTATTTTTCGAATTTGTTCGTCCTGTTCCTGGCATAAAGCTAAATTTCTATCTAGCGTGTTATCCCGAAGTACCAAGACTTGTCTGCTCAACGCGTCGACATGCCTCATTCTCGTACCCGCTCTATGTTCGAGAGTATAGTCATAGTCCTGCAGTTCTAAAGTCCATCGCGCGATTCTAGGGTTTGTTTCTTTTTTGTTAAGTGTTAGACTAAGCGCCTGACAATCCGTGACTATTTTAAATGGGACTCCGCACAAGTAGGGGCGAAAACGGCGCAGTGCGTAGATTATCGCGAGTGTCTCTAGTTCGAAACTATGGTATTTCGATTCGGTGTTCGTAGTGCGTTTTGAAAAATAAAAAATCGGGTGGAACTTCTGATCGGCTTTCTTCTGTAATAGAATAGCACCGAAACCTATCGAGCTGGCGTCGCAGTGCAATTCTGTTTCGTCACGCGGGCAGTAAATGCCCAGAATGGGCGCCTGTATTAAACAATTCTTTAACGTGTCGAATGCTTCCTTTTCCTCGGGACCAAATTTGAATTTAATTTTTTCTTTAGTTAAATCATGTAAAGGCTTGGCAATAATTGAAAAATTCTCAATAAACTTTCTAAAATATGAGGAAAGGCCTAGGAAGCTCTGTACCTCGCGGATATTTCGCGGAACCGGGAACTTTTGTACATTATCAATACCTCGTTTCGTGGGTCTGATGCCGTCGCTCGTTACCCTGTATCCTAAATATTCGATTTCTGTCTCTAAGAATTTGCATTTGTCCATGCGTAGTTCTAACTTGTTCGCCACACATAATTTAAAAACTTCCCGCAGTACCTTCAGGTGGTGTTCAATTGTAACCGATGCGATCAGAAAATCGTCTAAATATACCGAAACATCCCCCGTGCTAATTAAGTTTTTAAATATACCCGCCACGTATCTTTGGAATCTTAACGGGCCCCCCTTCAAACCAAACGGCATTTTGGTGCATTCGTATTGCCCAAACGGCGTAACAAACGAGGTATATTTGACCGAATCCTCATGCATTCGGATGTGGAAAAATCCGTCCCTCAAATCCAATGATGAGAAATATTTTTTTCCTTGTAATAAATCTAGCTGATCTTCGATTAGAGGCAGCGGAAAGTTATCGCGTACTGTTACCTTGTTCAATACTCGGAAATCTATGCACATTCGCGTCTCCCCGTTTTTCTTCTTCGTTAGAACAATCGGTGACGCGTATTCGGATGTGCTTTCTCTAATCGCGTCTTTTGCCAACAAGTCGTCCAGGATTCCCCTTAATTTATCTTTTTCTGCAAACGACAATCTACGCGGCGCAAAGTGAAACGGTTTGCTGTCGGACAATCTGAGCTGTAATACGTTTTCTGTTTGCGGGTGCTCCGGGCGAGGTGGATTGACATATTCCTCCTCGAATAACCGATAGAAGTTTTCTATTATTTCGTGTTTTAATGCCCCATTTATCGCGGGACGCGGCTCTGATCTACGAATACCTGGTTCTACTTCAATATTCATTATATCGGCGATTTCTTCGTCTACAGTAAACGAGAGTTTAGCCAATTTTACGAAATCTCGGCCTAAAACTAACGCGCTTTGCATCGTCTTATCTGTTACGACGCGTAGCGGTATATCAAATTCGCGTCGCAGAAAATTAACTTTCGCATTAATAATACCGAGGATTTCCAGCGTACTGTTATTTATCCCGAAAAATCTACCATTCTCAACATTCTTCGTAACTAATCGCCGTGGTACTTGACCTTGTTTTACAAAACTTATTGGGCTACCAGTATCAATTAACGCTCTTACTTCGATTGTCGCTTTATCCTCGTCCCCGACTGTCAGCTGTACCGTCGGGTGGAACTCGTCCGTTTCCTTCGCAGGCTGGTCCACAAAGTTCACCTGCCCCTGCGGTGCCACTCGTCGCTCGTCCTCTGCCTTTCCATTGCCGCCGTATCTGCGTACAGGGTCACGTTCCCTCCTCGGCTGCCTGCATTCTGCCGAAAAATGCCCCATGCCGTTGCAATTATAGCAGCGGATCTGCTTAGCCTGTTGTAGCCTGGGTGACTCCCTGACTCTATCCCTCGGTGTGTATTCCTCGCGATGCTGCATCTGCCCCGATCGTCGTGGCTCCAGTGAGAGGGATATTTCCGCAAACGCTTCTAGCAAATCTTTAACTTCTTTGAAGCGTTGTGCGCGAGCCACCGCGCGTAGATTTTCACTGGGTATTCCATCCACCAAGTAATCGATCACCTCGTGGGCAGCTATAGGCACTCTGTTACCCAAGATTATTTTCTCGTGAGCGTAATCGGCGAACGATTCGCCGGTTTTCCACGTTCGCCGTTCGAATTCGCGCCGTAGTGACACGGTGTTAATTCGCTGGCCGTACATAGTAGACAATTCCCTCAGCAATTCTTCCCAAGTCAGATCCACACAATCTTCTCTCGAATGGAACCATCGGAGCGCTTTTCCTTTTAGCTTCTGGCAAGTCAGAGCCTTTGCTGCCTGATCATCCAACCGGTAAGTCTGGATCAGTTTGCGCATCTGGTTGTTCCAACTTTTAAACGTGAGGCTGCACCCGTCATAATCACCAATCATGTCCTTGATTTCCGTCCACTTCAACTCGCGCGTACGCGTGGACGCTGCGCTGCTCGTTCGTGGTGTTTCTAAACGTACGATTGCCAATTCTCTCCGTAGTAGCTGGATTTCGCGATCGGCCAGAATTCCTTCTCGTCGTAGTATATCCATCTCGTGCGTCAGATTGCTATTTTCAGATTGTCCCCGCGGCTCCATTGTTTCCTGTACCTCGAGATCTGCCCTTTCCCTGGAGGTGTTTTGGTTCCCCATGGCCGTTTCGAGAGTTGATTCCGAAACGCCGGCTTCGAACAATCTGTTGATTAGCTCGACCTTTGTCCCGGTTGTCGGCAACTCTTTCGCTCGCAGCATATCCTTTAATTCGGCGACGGTACGCGAATTCATATTGAAGCACAGCGGTAACCGCAAGAAAGCGAAATGAAGAGGGAGAAGAAAAAAAACACAAAATCTTCGGTCTGTCCCGACACGCGTTTGAAATTGTTCACTAGATCCCACTTCTCAATTTGTAGGAGGGTAACTTTAACAAATCAGGACTGAGGTTAAATATATTTATTTCAAATTAACGGCGCGTGTTCGACGGCGAGATTCAGACTGACTGCCTGGATCTTTCGACTCTCTTTTATACTGAATCCTAGCAGCTTAAAATCGACGAATCACGAGGTGGGACTTTGATGGTGTCCGCACCCCGACGACGAGATCGACGATCGTTTCGCTAAAGCGATCGGATCCTTTGGTCGGCAACTATGTCGCGTACAGAGGCGGCGTGCCGCCACCGCGTTGTGCCGCTCGCGGACAGAGACACACTCACACGCCCGTGTGTGTCCCTACAAAATGAAGACTGTGAACTGTGAACTGTGCCCTGTGAACTGTGAACTGTGAACTGTGAAAACTGAATTGTGAAATAAAGTCTGTGAACTGTGAACTGTGATCTGTGAACTGAGAACTGTGAACTGTGAACAGTGGGATGTGAACTGTGACCTGTGAACTGTGAACTGCGAACTGTGAAGTATGAAATGAAGACAGTGAACTGTGAAATGTGAACTGTGACCTGCGATCTGGGAACTGTGAACTGTGAACTGTGAACTGTGGACTGTGAACTGTGAACTGTGAACTGTGACGTGTGAACTGTGAACTGTGAACTGTCAACTGTGAACTGAGAACTGTAAACTGAGAAGTGTAAACTGTGAACTGTGAACTGTGACATGTGAACTGTGAACTGTGAACTGTGAACTGTGAACTGTGAACTGCGAACTGTGAAGTATGAAATGAAGACAGTGAACTGTGAAGTATGAAATGAAGACAGTGAACTGTGAATTGTGAACAGTGAAATGTGGACTGTGAACTGTGAACTGTGATCCGTGACGTGTGAACTGTGAACTGTGAACTGTTAACTGTGAACTGTGAAGTGTGAAATGAAGACTGTGAACTGTGATCTGTGGACTGTGAACTGTGAACTGTGAACTGTGATGTGTGATCAGTGAACTGTGGACTGTGAACTGTGGACTGTGAACTGTGAACTGCGAACTGTGAAGTATGAAATGAAGACAGTGAACTGTGAAGTATGAAATGAAGACAGTGAACTGTGAAATGTGAACTGTGACCTGCGAACTGGGAACTGTGAACTGTGAACTGTGAACTGTGACCTGTGACCTGTGAACTGTGAACTGTGACATGTGAACTGTAAACTGTGAACTGTGCCCTGTGAACTGTGAACTGTGAACTGTGAACTGTGAAAACTGAATTGTGAAATAAAGTCTGTGAACTGTGAACTGTGATCTGTGAACTGAGAACTGTGAACTGTGAACAGTGGGCTGTGAACTGTGACCTGTGAACTGTGAACTGCGAACTGTGAAGTATGAAATGAAGACAGTGAACTGTGAAATGTGAACTGTGACCTGCGATCTGGGAACTGTGAACTGTGAACTGTGAACTGTGGACTGTGAACTGTGAACTGTGAACTGTGACGTGTGAACTGTCAACTGTGAACTGTCAACTGTGAACTGAGAACTGTAAACTGAGAAGTGTAAACTGTGAACTGTGAACTGTGACATGTGAACTGTGAACTGTGAACTGTGAACTGTGAACTGCGAACTGTGAAGTATGAAATGAAGACAGTGAACTGTGAAGTATGAAATGAAGACAGTGAACTGTGAATTGTGAACAGTGAAATGTGGACTGTGAACTGTGAACTGTGATCCGTGACGTGTGAACTGTGAACTGTCAACTGTCAACTGTGATCTGTGAAGTGTGAAATGAAGACTGTGAACTGTGATCTGTGGACTGTGAACTGTGAACTGTGAACTGTGATGTGTGATCAGTGAACTGTGGACTGTGAACTGTGGACTGTGAACTGTGAACTGTGAACTGTGAAGTGTGAACTGTGAACTGTGACCTGTGAACTGTGAACTGTGACCTGTGAACTGTGAACTGCGAACTATGAATTGTGAAATGAAGACTGTGAACTGTGAACTGTGAACTGTGAACAGTGAACAGTGAACTGTGAACTATGAACTGTGAACTGTGAATTGTGAACAGTGAACTGTGGACTGTGAACTGTGAACTGTGAACTGTGAAGTGTGAACTGTCAACTGTGAACTGTGAAGTATGAAATGATGACAGTGAACTGTGAAGTATGAAATGAAGACAGTGAACTGTGAAATGTGAACTGTGACCTGCGAACTGGGAACTGTGAACTGTGAACTGTGAACTGTGAACTGTGACCTGTGAACTGGGAACTGTGAACTGTGAACTGTGAACTGTGATCTGTGAACAGTGAAGTGTGAACTGCGAACTGTGAAGTGTGAAATGAAGACTGTGAACTGTGATCTGTGGACTGTGAACTGTGAACTGTGAACTGTGATGTGTGATCAGTGAACTGTGGACTGTGAACTGTGAACTGTGACCTGTGAACTGTGAACTGTGAACTGTGAACTGTGAACTGTGAACTGTGAACTGTGAACTGCGAACTGTGAAGTATGAAATGAAGACAGTGAACTGTGAAGTATGAAATGAAGACAGTGAACTGTGAAATGTGAACTGTGACCTGCGAACTGGGAACTGTGAACAGTGAAGTGTGAACTGTGAACTGTGAACTGTGAACTGTGAACTGGAACTGTGAACTGTGAACTGTGAACTGTGAACTGTGAACTATGATCTGTGAACAGTGAACTGCGGACTGTGAACTGTGAACTGTGAACTGTGAAAACTGAATTGTGAAAGAACGTATGTGAACTGTGATCTGTGAACTGTGAACTGTGAAGTGTGATCTGTGAACTGTGAACTGCGAACTGTGAATTGTGAAATGAAGACTGTGAACTGTGCCCTGTGAACTGTGAACTGTGAACTGTGAAAACTGAATTGTGAAATAAAGTCTGCGAACTGTGAACTGTGATCTGTGAACTGAGAACTGTGAACTGTGAACAGTGGGCTGTGAACTGTGACCTGTGAACTGTGAACTGCGAACTGCGAAGTATGAAATGAAGACAGTGAACTGTGAAATGTGAACTGTGACCTGCGATCTGGGAACTGTGAACTGTGAACTGTGGACTGTGAACTGTGAACTGTGAACTGTGAAGTGTGAACTGTGAACTGTGACCTGTGAACTGTGAACTGTGACCTGTGAACTGTGAACTGCGAACTATGAATTGTGAAATGAAGACTGTGAACTGTGAACTGTGAACTGTGAACTGTGAACAGTGAACAGTGAACTGTGAACTATGAACTGTGAACTGTGAATTGTGAAC
This sequence comes from Lasioglossum villosulum, assembly GCA_963971365.1. Classification (NCBI taxonomy): domain Eukaryota; kingdom Metazoa; phylum Arthropoda; class Insecta; order Hymenoptera; family Halictidae; genus Lasioglossum; species Lasioglossum villosulum. The sequence continues at coordinate 519,759 of CAXARU010000174.1, forward strand.
AGTGAACTGTGGACTGTGAACTGTGAACTGTGAACTGTGAAGTGTGAACTGTCAACTGTGAACTGTGAAGTATGAAATGAAGACAGTGAACTGTGAAGTATGAAATGAAGACAGTGAACTGTGAAATGTGAACTGTGAACTGTGATCTGTGGACTGTGAACTGTGAACTGTGATGTGTGATCAGTGAACTGTGGACTGTGAACTGTGAACTGTGACCTGTGAACTGTGAACTGTGAACTGTGACCTGTGAACTGTGAACTGCGAACTATGAATTGTGAAATGAAGACTGTGAACTGTGAACTGTGAACTGTGAACAGTGAACAGTGAACTGTGAACAGTGAACAGTGAACTGTGAACTGTGAACTGTGAATTGTGAACAGTGAACTGTGGACTGTGAACTGTGAACTGTGAACTGTGAAGTGTGAACTGTCAACTGAGAACTGTAAACTGAGAACTGTAAACTGTGAACAGTGATCTGTGAACTGTGAACTGTGAACTGTGAACTGCGAACTGTGAAGTATGAAATGAAGACAGTGAACTGTGAAATGTGAACTGTGACCTGCGAACTGGGAACTGTGAACTGTGAACTGTGAACTGTGAACTGTGAACTGTGAACTGTGAACTGTGAACTGTGAACTGTGAACTGTGAACTGTGAACTGTGAACTGTGAACTGTGATCTGTGAACTGTGATCTGTGAACTGTGAAGTGTGAACTGTGAAGTGTGAAGTGTGAACTGTGATCTGTGAACTGAGAACTGTGAACTGTGAACTGTGAACTGTGATCTGTGAACTGTGAACTGTGAACTGTGATCTGTGAACTGTGAACTGCTAACTGTGAAGTGTGAAATGAAGACTGTGAACTGTGATCTGTGAACTGAGATCTGTGAGCTGTGAATAGTGAACTGTGGACTGTGAACTGTGAACTGTGATTTGTGAACAGTGAACTGTGGACTGTGAACTGTGAAGTGTGTACTGTGAACTGTCAACTGTCAACTGTGAACTGTAATCTGTGAACTGTGATCTGTGAACTGCGAACTGTGAAATGTGAAATGAATACTGTGAACGGGGAACTGAGAACTGTGAACTGTGGACTGTGAACTGTGAACTGTGAACTGTGAACTGTGAACTGTGAACTGTGAACTGAGAACTGTAAACTGTGAACTGTGAACTGTGAAATGAAGACTGTGAACTGTGATCTGTGAACTGAGAACTGTGAACTATGAACTGTGAACTATGAACTGTGGACTGTGAACTGTGAACTGTGAACAGTGAACTGTGATCTGTGAACGGTGATCTGTGAACTGTGAACTGCGAACTGTGAATTGTGAAATGAAGACTGTGAACTGTGAACTGTGAACTCTGAACTGTAGACTGTGAACTATGATCTGTGAACAGTGAACTGTCGACTGTGAACTGTGAACTGTGAAGTGTGAACTGTGAACAGTGAACTGTCAACTGTGAACTGAGAACTGTAAACTGAGAATTGTAAACTTTGAACAGTGAACTGTGAACTGTGAACTGTGAACTGTGAACTGTGAACTGTGAACTGTGAACTGTGAACTGTGATCTGTGAACTGTGAACTGCGAACTGTGAAGCGTGAAATGAAGACTGTGAACTGTGAACTGTGATCTGTGAACAGTGAACTGTGAACTGTGAACTGTGAATTGTGAACAGTGAAATGTGGACTGTGAACTGTGAACTGTGATTTGTGAACTGTGAACTGCGAACTGTGAAGTGTGAAATGAAGACTGTGAACTGTGATCTGTGGACTGTGAACTGTGAATAGTGAACTGTGGACTGTGAACTGTCAACTGTGAACTGCGAACTGTGAAGTGTGAAATGAATACTGTGAACGGGGAACTGTGAACTGTGACCTGTGAACTGTGAACTGTGAACTGTGATCTGTGAACTGTGAACTGTGAACTGTGAACTGTGAACTGTGAACTGTGAACTGTGAACTGTGAACTGTGAACTGTGAACTGTGAACTGTGAACTGTGAACTGTGAACTGCGAACTGTGAAGTATGAAATGAAGACAGTGAACTGTGAAGTATGAAATGAAGACAGTGAACTGTGAAATGTGAACTGTGACCTGCGAACTGGGAACTGTGAACTGTGAACTGTGAACTGTGAACTGTGATCTGTGAACAGTGAAGTGTGAACTGTGAACTGTGAATTGTGAACAGTGAAATGTGGACTGTGAACTGTGAACTGTGATCCGTGACGTGTGAACTGTGAACTGTGAACTGTGGACTGTGAACTGTGGACTGTGAACTGTGAACTGTGAACTGTGAAGTGTGAACTGTGAACTGTGACCTGTGAACTGTGAACTGTGACCTGTGAACTGTGAACTGCGAACTATGAATTGTGAAATGAAGACTGTGAACTGTGAACTGTGAACTGTGAACTGTGAATTGTGAACTGTGAAGTGTGAAATGAAGACTGTGAACTGTGATCTGTGGACTGTGAACTGTGAATAGTGAACTGTGGACTGTGAACTGTCAACTGTGAACTGCGAACTGTGAAGTGTGAAATGAATACTGTGAACGGGGAACTGTGAACTGTGACCTGTGAACTGTGAACTGTGAACTGTGATCTGTGAACTGTGAACTGTGAACTGTGAACTGTGAACTGTGAACTGTGAACTGTGAACTGTGAACTGTGAACTGTGAACTGTGAACTGCGAACTGTGAAGTATGAAATGAAGACAGTGAACTGTGAAGTATGAAATGAAGACAGTGAACTGTGAAATGTGAACTGTGACCTGCGAACTGGGAACTGTGAACTGTGAACTGTGAACTGTGATCTGTGAACAGTGAAGTGTGAACTGTGAACTGTGAATTGTGAACAGTGAAATGTGGACTGTGAACTGTGAACTGTGATCCGTGACGTGTGAACTGTGAACTGTGAACTGTGGACTGTGCCCTGTGAACTGTGAACTGTGAACTGTGAACTGTGAAAACTGAATTGTGAAATAAAGTCCGTGAACTGTGAACTGTGATCTGTGAACTGAGAACTGTGAACTGTGAACAGTGGGCTGTGAACTGTGACCTGTGAACTGTGAACTGCGAACTGCGAAGTATGAAATGAAGACAGTGAACTGTGAAATGTGAACTGTGACCTGCCATCTGGGAACTGTGAACTGTGAACTGTGAACTGTGGACTGTGACGTGTGAACTGTGAACTGTGAACTGTCAACTGTGAACTGAGAACTGTAAACTGAGAACTGTAAACTGTGAACTGTGAACTGTGATCTGTGAACTGTGAACTGCGAACTGTGAAGTGTGAAATGAAGACTGTGAACTGTGATCTGTGGACTGTGAACTGTGAACTGTGAACTGTGATGTGTGATCAGTGAACTGTGGACTGTGAACTGTGGACTGTGAACTGTGAACTGTGAACTGTGAACTGTGAAGTGTGAACTGTGAACTGTGACCTGTGAACTGTGAACTGCGAACTATGAATTGTGAAATGAAGACTGTGAACTGTGAACTGTGAACTGTGAACTGTGAATTGTGACCTGTGAACTGTGAACTGTGACCTGTGAACTGTGAACTGCGAACTATGAATTGTGAAATGAAGACTGTGAACTGTGAACTGTGAACTGTGAACTGTGAATTGTGAACTGTGAAGTGTGAAATGAAGACTGTGAACTGTGATCTGTGGACTGTGAACTGTGAATAGTGAACTGTGGACTGTGAACTGTCAACTGTGAACTGCGAACTGTGAAGTGTGAAATGAATACTGTGAACGGGGAACTGTGAACTGTGACCTGTGAACTGTGAACTGTGAACTGTGATCTGTGAACTGTGAACTGTGAACTGTGAACTGTGAACTGTGAACTGTGAACTGTGAACTGTGAACTGTGAACTGTGAACTGTGAACTGCGAACTGTGAAGTATGAAATGAAGACAGTGAACTGTGAAGTATGAAATGAAGACAGTGAACTGTGAAATGTGAACTGTGACCTGCGAACTGGGAACTGTGAACTGTGAACTGTGAACTGTGAACTGTGAACTGTGAACTGTGAAATGTGAACTGTGACCTGCCATCTGGGAACTGTGAACTGTGAACTGTGAACTGTGGACTGTGACGTGTGAACTGTGAACTGTGAACTGTCAACTGTGAACTGAGAACTGTAAACTGAGAACTGTAAACTGTGAACTGTGAACTGTGATCTGTGAACTGTGAACTGCGAACTGTGAAGTGTGAAATGAAGACTGTGAACTGTGATCTGTGGACTGTGAACTGTGAACTGTGAACTGTGATGTGTGATCAGTGAACTGTGGACTGTGAACTGTGGACTGTGAACTGTGAACTGTGAACTGTGAACTGTGAAGTGTGAACTGTGAACTGTGACCTGTGAACTGTGAACTGTGACCTGTGAACTGTGAACTGCGAACTATGAATTGTGAAATGAAGACTGTGAACTGTGAACTGTGAACTGTGAACAGTGAACAGTGAACTGTGAACTATGAACTGTGAACTGTGAATTGTGAACAGTGAACTGTGGACTGTGAACTGTGAACTGTGAACTGTGAAGTGTGAACTGTCAACTGTGAACTGTGAAGTATGAAATGAAGACAGTGAACTGTGAAGTATGAAATGAAGACAGTGAACTGTGAAATGTGAACTGTGACCTGCGAACTGGGAACTGTGAACTGTGAACTGTGAACTGTGACCTGTGACCTGTGAACTGTGAACTGTGACATGTGAACTGTGAACTGTGAACTGTGATCTGTGAACTGTGAACTGCGAACTGTGAAGTGTGAAATGAAGACTGTGAACTGTGATCTGTGGACTGTGAACTGTGAACTGTGAACTGTGATGTGTGATCAGTGAACTGTGGACTGTGAACTGTGAACTGTGACCTGTGAACTGTGAACTGTGAATGTGACCTGTGAACTGTGAACTGCGAACTATGAATTGTGAAATGAAGACTGTGAACTGTGAACTGTGAACTGTGAACAGTGAACAGTGAACTGTGAACTGTGAACTGTGAACTGTGAACTGTGAATTGTGAACAGTGAACTGTGGACTGTGAACTGTGAACTGTGAACTGTGAAGTGTGAACTGTGAACTGTCAACTGTGAACTGAGAACTGTAAACTGAGAACTGTAAACTGTGAACAGTGATCTGTGAACTGTGAACTGTGAACTGTGAACTGTGAACTGCGAACTGTGAAGTATGAAATGAAGACAGTGAACTGTGAAATGTGAACTGTGACCTGCGAACTGGGAACTGTGAACTGTGAACTGTGAACTGTGAACTGTGAACTGTGAACTGTGAACTGTGAACTGTGAACTGTGAACTGTGAACTGTGAACTGTGAACTGTGAACTGTGAACTGTGAACTGTGAACTGTGAACTGTGAACTGTGAACTGTGAACTGTGAACTGTGAACTGTGAACTGTGAACTGTGAACTGTGAACTGTGAACTGTGAACTGTGAACTGTGAACTGTGAACTGTGAACTGTGAACTGTGAACTGTGAACTGTGAACTGTGAACTGTGAACTGTGAACTGTGAACTGTGAACTGTGAACTGTGAACTGTGAACTGTGAACTGTGAACTGTGAACTGTGAACTGTGAACTGTGAACTGTGAACTGTGAACTGTGAACTGTGAACTGTGAACTGTGAACTGTGAACTGTGATCTGTGGACTGTGAACTGTGAACTGTGAACTGTGAACTGTGATCTGTGAACTGTGAACTGTGAACTGTGAACTGTGAACTGTGAACTGTGAACTGTGAACTGTGAACTGTGAACTGAGAACTGTAAACTGTGAACTGTGTACTGTGAAATGAAGACTGTGAACTGTGATCTGTGAACTGAGAACTGTGAACTGTGAACTGTGGACTGTGAACTGTGAACTGTGAACAGTGAACTGTGATCTGTGAACGGTGATCTGTGAACTGTGAACTGCGAACTGTGAATTGTGAAATGAAGACTGTGAACTGTGAACTGTGAACTCTGAACTGTAGACTGTGAACTATGATCTGTGAACAGTGAACTGTCGACTGTGAACTGTGAACTGTGAAGTGTGAACTGTGAACAGTGAACTGTCAACTGTGAACTGAGAACTGTAAACTGAGAACTGTAAACTGTGAACAGTGAACAGTGAACTGTGAACTGTGAACTGTGAACTGTGAACTGTGAACTGTGAACTGTGAACTGTGATCTGTGAACTGTGAACTGCGAACTGTGAAGCGTGAAATGAAGACTGTGAACTGTGAACTGTGATCTGTGAACAGTGAACTGTGAACTGTGAACTGTGAATTGTGAACAGTGAAATGTGGACTGTGAACTGTGATCTGTGAACTGTGAACTGCGAACTGTGAAGTGTGAAATGAAGACTGTGAACTGTGATCTGTGAACTGTGAACTGTGAACTGTGAAGTGTGAACTGTGAACTGTGACCTGTGAACTGTGAACTGTGAATTGTGAAATGAAGACTGTGAACTGTGAACTGTGCCCTGTGAACTGTGAACTGTGAACTGTGAAAACTGAATTGTGAAATAAAGTCCGTGAACTGTGAACTGTGATCTGTGAACTGAGAACTGTGAACTGTGAACAGTGGGCTGTGAACTGTGACCTGTGAACTGTGAACTGTGACGTGTGAACTGTGAACTGTGAACTGTCAACTGTGAACTGAGAACTGTAAACTGAGAACTGTAAACTGTGAACTGTGAACTGTGATCTGTGAACTGTGAACTGCGAACTGTGAAGTGTGAAATGAAGACTGTGAACTGTGATCTGTGGACTGTGAACTGTGAACTGTGAACTGTGATGTGTGATCAGTGAACTGTGGACTGTGAACTGTGGACTGTGAACTGTGAACTGTGAACTGTGAACTGTGAAGTGTGAACTGTGAACTGTGACCTGTGAACTGTGAACTGTGACCTGTGAACTGTGAACTGCGAACTATGAATTGTGAAATGAAGACTGTGAACTGTGAACTGTGAACTGTGAACAGTGAACAGTGAACTGTGAACTATGAACTGTGAACTGTGAATTGTGAACAGTGAACTGTGGACTGTGAACTGTGAACTGTGAACTGTGAAGTGTGAACTGTCAACTGTGAACTGTGAAGTATGAAATGAAGACAGTGAACTGTGAAGTATGAAATGAAGACAGTGAACTGTGAAATGTGAACTGTGACCTGCGAACTGGGAACTGTGAACTGTGAACTGTGAACTGTGACCTGTGACCTGTGAACTGTGAACTGTGACATGTGAACTGTAAACTGTGAACTGTGAACTGTGATCTGTGAACTGTGAACTGCGAACTGTGAAGTGTGAAATGAAGACTGTGAACTGTGATCTGTGGACTGTGATCTGTGAACTGTGAACTGTGATGTGTGATCAGTGAACTGTGGACTGTGAACTGTGAACTGTGACCTGTGAACTGTGAACTGTGAATGTGACCTGTGAACTGTGAACTGCGAACTATGAATTGTGAAATGAAGACTGTGAACTGTGAACTGTGAACTGTGAACAGTGAACAGTGAACTTGAACTGTGAACTGTGAACTGTGAACAGTGAATTGTGAACAGTGAACTGTGGACTGTGAACTGTGAACTGTGAACTGTGAAGTGTGAACTGTGAACTGTCAACTGTGAACTGAGAACTGTAAACTGAGAACTGTAAACTGTGAACAGTGATCTGTGAACTGTGAACTGTGAACTGTGAACTGCGAACTGTGAAGTATGAAATGAAGACAGTGAACTGTGAAATGTGAACTGTGACCTGCGAACTGGGAACTGTGAACTGTGAACTGTGAACTGTGAACTGTGAACTGTGAACTGTGAACTGTGAACTGTGAACTGTGAACTGTGAACTGTGAACTGTGAACTGTGAACTGTGAACTGTGAACTGTGAACTGTGAACTGTGAACTGTGAACTGTGAACTGTGAACTGTGAACTGTGATCTGTGAACTGTGATCTGTGAACTGTGAAGTGTGAACTGTGAACTGTGAACTGTGAACTTGTGATCTGTGAACTGTGAACTGTGAAGTGTGAAGTGTGATCTGTGAACTGTCAACTGCGAACTGTGAAGTGTGAAATGAAGACTGTGAACTGTGATCTGTGGACTGTGAACTGTGAACTGTGAACTGTGAACTGTGATCTGTGAACTGTGAACTGTGAACTGTGATCTGTGGACTGTGAACTGTGAACTGTGAACTGTGAACTGTGATCTGTGAACTGTGAACTGTGAACTGTGAACTGTGAACTGTGAACTGTGAACTGTGAACTGTGAACTGAGAACTGTAAACTGTGAACTGTGAACTGTGAAATGAAGACTGTGAACTGTGATCTGTGAACTGAGAACTGTGAACTGTGAACTGTGGACTGTGAACTGTGAACTGTGAACAGTGAACTGTGATCTGTGAACGGTGAACTGTGAACTGTGAACTGCGAACTGTGAATTGTGAAATGAAGACTGTGAACTGTGAACTGTGAACTCTGAACTGTAGACTGTGAACTATGATCTGTGAACAGTGAACTGTCGACTGTGAACTGTGAACTGTGAAGTGTGAACTGTGAACAGTGAACTGTCAACTGTGAACTGAGAACTGTAAACTGAGAACTGTAAACTGTGAACAGTGAACTGTGAACTGTGAACTGTGAACTGTGAACTGTGAACTGTGAACTGTGAACTGTGATCTGTGAACTGTGATCTGTGAACTGTGAACTGCGAACTGTGAAGCGTGAAATGAAGACTGTGAACTGTGAACTGTGATCTGTGAACTGTGAACTGTGAATTGTGAACAGTGAAATGTGGACTGTGAACTGTGATCTGTGAACTGTGAACTGCGAACTGTGAAGTGTGAAATGAAGACTGTGAACTGTGATCTGTGGACTGTGAACTGTGAATAGTGAACTGTGGACTGTGAACTGTCAACTGTGAACTGCGAACTGTGAAGTGTGAAATGAATACTGTGAACGGGGAACTGTGAACTGTGACCTATGAACTGTGAACTGTGAACTGTGATCTGTGAACTGTGAACTGTGAACTGTGAACTGTGAACTGTGAACTGTGAACTGTGAACTGTGAACTGTGAACTGTGAACTGTGAACAGTGATCTGTGAACTGTGAACTGTGACCTGTGACCTGTGACCTGTGAACTGTGAACTGTGACATGTGAACTGTGAACTGTGAACTGTGAACTGTGAACTGCGAACTGTGAAGTATGAAATGAAGACAGTGAACTGTGAAGTATGAAATGAAGACAGTGAACTGTGAAATGTGAACTGTGACCTGCGAACTGGGAACTGTGAACTGTGAACTGTGAACTGTGAACTGTGAACTGTGAACTGTGATCTGTGAACAGTGAAGTGTGAACTGTGAACTGTGAATTGTGAACAGTGAAATGTGGACTGTGAACTGTGAACTGTGATCCGTGACGTGTGAGCTGTGAACTGTGAACTGTCAACTGTGAACTGAGAACTGTAAACTGAGAACTGTAAACTGTGAACTGTGAACTGTGATCTGTGAACTGTGAACTGCGAACTGTGAAGTGTGAAATGAAGACTGTGAACTGTGATCTGTGGACTGTGAACTGTGAACTGTGAACTGTGATGTGTGATCAGTGAACTGTGGACTGTGAACTGTGGACTGTGAACTGTGAACTGTGAACTGTGAACTGTGAACTGTGAAGTGTGAACTGTGAACTGTGACCTGTGAACTGTGAACTGTGACCTGTGAACTGTGAACTGCGAACTATGAATTGTGAAATGAAGACTGTGAACTGTGAACTGTGAACTGTGAACAGTGAACAGTGAACTGTGAACTATGAACTGTGAACTGTGAATTGTGAACAGTGAACTGTGGACTGTGAACTGTGAACTGTCAACTGTGAAGTGTGAACTGTCAACTGTGAACTGTGAAGTATGAAATGAAGACAGTGAACTGTGAAGTATGAAATAAAGTCTGTGAACTGTGAACTGTGATCTGTGAACTGAGAACTGTGAACTGTGAACAGTGGGCTGTGAACTGTGACCTGTGAACTGTGAACTGTGAACTGTGAACTGCGAACTGTGAAGTATGAAATGAAGACAGTGAACTGTGAAATGTGAACTGTGACCTGCGATCTGGGAACTGTGAACTGTGAACTGTGAACTGTGAATTGTGAACAGTAAACTGTGAACTATGAACTGTGAACTGTGAATTGTGAACAGTGATCTGTGGACTGTGAACTGTGAACTGTGAACTGTGAAGTGTGAACTGTCAACTGTGAACTGTGAAGTATGAAATGAAGACAGTGAACTGTGAAGTATGAAATGAAGACAGTGAACTGTGAAATGTGAACTGTGACCTGTGAACTGTGATCTGTGAACTGTGAACTGCGAACTGTGAAGTGTGAAATGAAGACTGTGAACTGTGATCTGTGGACTGTGAACTGTGAACTGTGAACTGTGATGTGTGATCAGTGAACTGTGGACTGTGAACTGTGAACTGTGATGTGTGATCAGTGAACTGTGGACTGTGAACTGTGAACTGTGACCTGTGAACTGTGGACTGTGAACTGTGACCTGTGAACTGTGAACTGCGAACTATGAATTGTGAAATGAAGACTGTGAACTGTGAACTGTGAACTGTGAACAGTGAACTGTGAACTGTGAACTGTGAACTGTGAACTGTGAACTGTGAACTGTGAACTGTGAACTGTGAACTGTGAACTGTGAACTGAGAACTGTAAACTGTGAACTGTGAACTGTGAAATGAAGACTGTGAACTGTGATCTGTGAACTGAGAACTGTGAACTGTGAACTGTGAACTGTGAACTGTGAACTGTGAACAGTGAACTGTGATCTGTGAACGGTGATCTGTGAACTGTGAACTGCGAACTGTGAATTGTGAAATGAAGACTGTGAACTGTGAACTGTGAACTCTGAACTGTAGACTGTGAACTATGATCTGTGAACAGTGAACTGTCGACTGTGAACTGTGAACTGTGAAGTGTGAACTGTGAACAGTGAACTGTCAACTGTGAACTGAGAACTGTAAACTGAGAACTGTAAACTGTGATCTGTGAACAGTGAACTGTGAACTGTGAACTGTGAACTGTGAATTGTGAACAGTGAAATGTGGACTGTGAAATGTGAACTGTGACCTGCAAACTGGGAACTGTGAACTGTGAACTGTGACCTGCGACCTGTGAACTGTGAACTGTGACATGTGAACTGTGAACTGTGAACTGCGAACTGTGAAGTATGAAATGAAGACAGTGAACTGTGAAGTATGAAATGAAGACAGTGAACTGTGAAATGTGAACTGTGACCTGCAAACTGGGAACTGTGAACTGTGAACTGTGAACTGTGACCTGCGACCTGTGAACTGTGAACTGTGACATGTGAACTGTGAACTGTGACCTGTGAACTGTGAACTGTGAACTGTGAACTGTCAACTGCGAACTGTGAAGTATGAAATGAAGACAGTGAACTGTGAAGTATGAAATGAAGACAGTGAACTGTGAAATGTGAACTGTGACCTGCGAACTGGGAACTGTGAACTGTGAACTGTGAACTGTGATCTGTGAACAGTGAAGTGTGAACTGTGAACTGTGAATTGTGAACAGTGAAATGTGGACTGTGAACTGTGAACTGTGATCCGTGAGGTGTGAACTGTGAACTGTGAACTGTCAACCGTGAACTGAGAACTGTAAACTGAGAACTGTAAACTGTGAACTGTGAACTGTGATCTGTGAAATGTGAACTGCGAACTGTGAAGTGTGAAATGAAGACTGTGAACTGTGATCTGTGGACTGTGAACTGTGAACTGTGAACTGTGATGTGTGATCAGTGAACTGTGGACTGTGAACTGTGGACTGTGAACTGTGAACTGTGAACTGTGAACTGTGAAGTGTGAACTGTGAACTGTGACCTGTGAACTGTGAACTGTGACCTGTGAACTGTGAACTGCGAACTATGAATTGTGAAATGAAGACTGTGAACTGTGAACTGTGAACTGTGAACAGTGAACAGTGAACTGTGAACTATGAACTGTGAACTGTGAATTGTGAACAGTGAACTGTGGACTGTGAACTGTGAACTGTGAACTGTGAAGTGTGAACTGTCAACTGTGAACTGTGAAGTATGAAATGAAGACAGTGAACTGTGAAGTATGAAATGAAGACAGTGAACTGTGAAATGTGAACTGTGACCTGCGAACTGGGAACTGTGAACTGTGAACTGTGAACTGTGACCTGTGAACTGGGAACTGTGAACTGTGAACTGTGAACTGTGATCTGTGAACAGTGAAGTGTGAACTGCGAACTGTGAAGTGTGAAATGAAGACTGTGAACTGTGATCTGTGGACTGTGAACTGTGAACTGTGAACTGTGATGTGTGATCAGTGAACTGTGGACTGTGAACTGTGAACTGTGACCTGTGAACTGTGAACTGTGAACTGTGAACTGTGAACTGTGAACTGCGAACTGCGAACTGTGAAGTATGAAATGAAGACAGTGAACTGTGAAGTATGAAATGAAGACAATGAACTGTGAATTGTGAACTGTGATCTGTGAACTGTGAACTGTGAAGTGTGAACTGTGAACTGTGAACTGCGAACTGTGAATTGTGAAATGAAGACTGTGAACTGTGAACTGTGCCCTGTGAACTGTGAACTGTGAACTGTGAAAACTGAATTGTGAAATAAAGTCTGTGAACTGTGAACTGTGATCTGTGAACTGAGAACTGTGAACTGTGAACAGTGGGCTGTGAACTGTGACCTGTGAACTGTGAACTGCGAACTGTGAAGTATGAAATGAAGACAGTGAACTGTGAAATGTGAACTGTGACCTGCGATCTGGGAACTGTGAACTGTGAACTGTGAACTGTGAACAGTGAAGTGTGAACTGCGAACTGTGAAGTGTGAAATGAAGACTGTGAACTGTGATCTGTGGACTGTGAACTGTGAACTGTGAACTGTGATGTGTGATCAGTGAACTGTGGACTGTGAACTGTGAACTGTGACCTGTGACCTGTGAACTGTGAACTGTGAACTGTGAACTGCGAACTGTGAAGTATGAAGTGAAGACAGTGAACTGTGAAGTATGAAATGAAGACAATGAACTGTGAAATGTGAACTGTGACCTGCGAACTGGGAACTGTGAACTGTGAACTGTGAACTGTGATCTGTGAACAGTGAAGTGTGAACTGTGAACTGTGAACTGTGAACTGTGAACTGTGAACTGTGAACTGTGAACTGTGAACTGTGAACTGGAACTGTGAACTGTGAACTGTGAACTGTGAACTGTGAACTATGATCTGTGAACAGTGAACTGCGGACTGTGAACTGTGAACTGTGAACTGTGAAAACTGAATTGTGAAATAAAGTATGTGAACTGTGATCTGTGAACTGTGAACTGTGAAGTGTGATCTGTGAACTGTGAACTGCGAACTGTGAATTGTGAAATGAAGACTGTGAACTGTAAACTGAGAACTGTAAACTGTGAACTGTGAACTGTGATCTGTGAAATGTGAACTGCGAACTGTGAAGTGTGAAATGAAGACTGTGAACTGTGACCTGTGGACTGTGAACTGTGAACTGTGAACTGTGATGTGTGATCAGTGAACTGTGAACTGTGAACTGTGAACTGTGAACTATGATCTGTGAACAGTGAACTGCGGACTGTGAACTGTGAACTGTGAACTGTGAAAACTGAATTGTGAAATAAAGTATGTGAACTGTGATCTGTGAACTGTGAACTGTGAAGTGTGATCTGTGCACTGTGAACTGCGAACTGTGAATTGTGAAATGAAGACTGTGAACTGTAAACTGTGCCCTGTGAACTGTGAACTGTGAACTGTGAAAACTGAATTGTGAAATAAAGTCTGTGAACTGTGAACTGTGATCTGTGAACTGAGAACTGTGAACTGTGAACAGTGGGCTGTGAACTGTGACCTGTGAACTGTGAACTGCGAACTGTGAAGTATGAAATGAAGACAGTGAACTGTGACCTGCAATCTGGGAACTGTGAACTGTGAACTGTGAACTGTGGACTGTAAACTGTGAACTGTGAACTGTGACGTGTGACCTGTGAACTGTGGACTGTCAACTGTGAACTGAGAACTGTAAACTGAGAACTGTAAACTGTGAACTGTGAACTGTGATCTGTGATCTGTGAACTGTGAACTGCGAACTGTGAAGTGTGAAAAGAAGACTGTGAACTGTGATCTGTGGACTGTGAACTGTGAACTGTGAACTGTGATGTGTGATCAGTGAACTGTGGACTGTGAACTGTGGACTGTGAACTGTGAACTGTGAACTGTGGACTGTGCCCTGTGAACTGTGAACTGTGAACTGTGAACTGTGAAAACTGAATTGTGAAATAAAGTCCGTGAACTGTGAACTGTGATCTGTGAACTGAGAACTGTGAACTGTGAACAGTGGGCTGTGAACTGTGACCTGTGAACTGTGAACTGCGAACTGCGAAGTATGAAATGAAGACAGTGAACTGTGAAATGTGAACTGTGACCTGCCATCTGGGAACTGTGAACTGTGAACTGTGAACTGTGGACTGTGAACAGTGAACTGTGAACTGTGACGTGTGAACTGTGAACTGTGAACTGTCAACTGTGAACTGAGAACTGTAAACTGAGAACTGTAAACTGTGAACTGTGAACTGTGATCTGTGAACTGTGAACTGCGAACTGTGAAGTGTGAAATGAAGACTGTGAACTGTGATCTGTGGACTGTGAACTGTGAACTGTGAACTGTGATGTGTGATCAGTGAACTGTGGACTGTGAACTGTGGACTGTGAACTGTGAACTGTGAACTGTGAACTGTGAAGTGTGAACTGTGAACTGTGACCTGTGAACTGTGAACTGTGACCTGTGAACTGTGAACTGCGAACTATGAATTGTGAAATGAAGACTGTGAACTGTGAACTGTGAACTGTGAACAGTGAACAGTGAACTGTGAACTATGAACTGTGAACTGTGAATTGTGAACAGTGAACTGTGGACTGTGAACTGTGAACTGTGAACTGTGAAGTGTGAACTGTCAACTGTGAACTGTGAAGTATGAAATGAAGACAGTGAACTGTGAAGTATGAAATGAAGACAGTGAACTGTGAAATGTGAACTGTGACCTGCGAACTGGGAACTGTGAACTGTGAACTGTGAACTGTGACCTGTGACCTGTGAACTGTGAACTGTGACATGTGAACTGTAAACTGTGAACTGTGAACTGTGATCTGTGAACTGTGAACTGCGAACTGTGAAGTGTGAAATGAAGACTGTGAACTGTGATCTGTGGACTGTGAACTGTGAACTGTGAACTGTGATGTGTGATCAGTGAACTGTGGACTGTGAACTGTGAACTGTGACCTGTGAACTGTGAACTGTGAATGTGACCTGTGAACTGTGAACTGCGAACTATGAATTGTGAAATGAAGACTGTGAACTGTGAACTGTGAACTGTGAACAGTGAACAGTGAACTGTGAACTGTGAACTGTGAACTGTGAACTGTGAACTGTGAATTGTGAACAGTGAACTGTGGACTGTGAACTGTGAACTGTGAACTGTGAAGTGTGAACTGTGAACTGTCAACTGTGAACTGAGAACTGTAAACTGAGAACTGTAAACTGTGAACAGTGATCTGTGAACTGTGAACTGTGAACTGTGAACTGTGAACTGCGAACTGTGAAGTATGAAATGAAGACAGTGAACTGTGAAATGTGAACTGTGACCTGCGAACTGGGAACTGTGAACTGTGAACTGTGAACTGTGAACTGTGAACTGTGAACTGTGAACTGTGAACTGTGAACTGTGAACTGTGAACTGTGAACTGTGAACTGTGAACTGTGAACTGTGAACTGTGAACTGTGAACTGTGAACTGTGAACTGTGAACTGTGAACTGTGAACTGTGAACTGTGAACTGTGAACTGTGAACTGTGAACTGTGAACTGTGAACTGTGAACTGTGAACTGTGAACTGTGAACTGTGAACTGTGAACTGTGAACTGTGAACTGTGAACTGTGAACTGTGAACTGTGAACTGTGAACTGTGAACTGTGAACTGTGAACTGTGAACTGTGAACTGTGAACTGTGAACTGTGAACTGTGAACTGTGAACTGTGAACTGTGAACTGTGAACTGTGAACTGTGAACTGTGAACTGTGAACTGTGAACTGTGAACTGTGAACTGTGAACTGTGAACTGTGAACTGTGAACTGTGAACTGTGAACTGTGAACTGTGAACTGTGAACTGTGAACTGTGAACTGTGAACTGTGAACTGTGAACTGTGAACTGTGAACTGTGAACTGTGAACTGTGAACTGTGATCTGTGAACTGTGATCTGTGAACTGTGAAGTGTGAACTGTGAACTGTGAACTGTGAACTGTGAACTGTGAACTATGATCAGTGAACAGTGAACTGCGGACTGTGAACTGTGAACTGTGAACTGTGAAAACTGAATTGTGAAATAAAGTCTGTGAACAGTGATCTGTGAACTGTGAACTGTGAACTGTGAAGTGTGAAGTGTGATCTGTGAACTGTGAACTGCGAACTGTGAAGTGTGAAATGAAGACTGTGAACTGTGATCTGTGGACTGTGAACTGTGAACTGTGAACTGTGAACTGTGATCTGTGAACTGTGAACTGTGAACTGTGATCTGTGGACTGTGAACTGTGAACTGTGAACTGTGAACTGTGATCTGTGAACTGTGAACTGTGAACTGTGAACTGTGAACTGTGAACTGTGAACTGTGAACTGTGAACTGTGAACTGAGAACTGTAAACTGTGAACTGTGAACTGTGAAATGAAGACTGTGAACTGTGATCTGTGAACTGAGAACTGTGAACTGTGGACTGTGAACTGTGAACTGTGAACAGTGAACTGTGATCTGTGAACGGTGATCTGTGAACTGTGAACTGCGAACTGTGAATTGTGAAATGAAGACTGTGAACTGTGAACTGTGAACTCTGAACTGTAGACTGTGAACTATGATCTGTGAACAGTGAACTGTCGACTGTGAACTGTGAACTGTGAAGTGTGAACTGTGAACAGTGAACTGTCAACTGTGAACTGAGAACTGTAAACTGAGAACTGTAAACTGTGAACAGTGAACTGTGAACTGTGAACTGTGAACTGTGAACTGTGAACTGTGAACTGTGAACTGTGAACTGTGAACTGTGATCTGTGAACTGTGAACTGCGAACTGTGAAGCGTGAAATGAAGACTGTGAACTGTGAACTGTGATCTGTGAACAGTGAACTGTGAACTGTGAACTGTGAATTGTGAACAGTGAAATGTGGACTGTGAACTGTGATCTGTGAACTGTGAACTGCGAACTGTGAAGTGTGAAATGAAGACTGTGAACTGTGAACTGTGAACTGTGAAGTGTGAACTGTGAACTGTGACCTGTGAACTGTGAACTGTGAATTGTGAAATGAAGACTGTGAACTGTGAACTGTGCCCTGTGAACTGTGAACTGTGAACTGTGAAAACTGAATTGTGAAATAAAGTCCGTGAACTGTGAACTGTGATCTGTGAACTGAGAACTGTGAACTGTGAACAGTGGGCTGTGAACTGTGACCTGTGAACTGTGAACTGCGAACTGCGAAGTATGAAATGAAGACAGTGAACTGTGAAATGTGAACTGTGACCTGCCATCTGGGAACTGTGAACTGTGAACTGTGAACTGTGGACTGTGAACTGTGAACTGTGAACTGTGACGTGTGAACTGTGAACTGTGAACTGTCAACTGTGAACTGAGAACTGTAAACTGAGAACTGTAAACTGTGAACTGTGAACTGTGATCTGTGAACTGTGAACTGCGAACTGTGAAGTGTGAAATGAAGACTGTGAACTGTGATCTGTGGACTGTGAACTGTGAACTGTGAACTGTGATGTGTGATCAGTGAACTGTGGACTGTGAACTGTGGACTGTGAACTGTGAACTGTGAACTGTGAAGTGTGAACTGTGAACTGTGACCTGTGAACTGTGAACTGTGACCTGTGAACTGTGAACTGCGAACTATGAATTGTGAAATGAAGACTGTGAACTGTGAACTGTGAACTGTGAACAGTGAACAGTGAACTGTGAACTATGAACTGTGAACTGTGAATTGTGAACAGTGAACTGTGGACTGTGAACTGTGAACTGTGAACTGTGAAGTGTGAACTGTCAACTGTGAACTGTGAAGTATGAAATGAAGACAGTGAACTGTGAAGTATGAAATGAAGACAGTGAACTGTGAAATGTGAACTGTGACCTGCGAACTGGGAACTGTGAACTGTGAACTGTGAACTGTGACCTGTGACCTGTGACCTGTGAACTGTGAACTGTGACATGTGAACTGTAAACTGTGAACTGTGAACTGTGATCTGTGAACTGTGAACTGCGAACTGTGAAGTGTGAAATGAAGACTGTGAACTGTGATCTGTGGACTGTGAACTGTGAACTGTGAACTGTGATGTGTGATCAGTGAACTGTGGACTGTGAACTGTGAACTGTGACCTGTGAACTGTGAACTGTGAATGTGACCTGTGAACTGTGAACTGCGAACTATGAATTGTGAAATGAAGACTGTGAACTGTGAACTGTGAACTGTGAACAGTGAACAGTGAACTGTGAACTGTGAACTGTGAACTGTGAACTGTGAATTGTGAACAGTGAACTGTGGACTGTGAACTGTGAACTGTGAACTGTGAAGTGTGAACTGTGAACTGTCAACTGTGAACTGAGAACTGTAAACTGAGATCTGTAAACTGTGAACAGTGATCTGTGAACTGTGAACTGTGAACTGTGAACTGTGAACTGCGAACTGTGAAGTATGAAATGAAGACAGTGAACTGTGAAATGTGAACTGTGACCTGCGAACTGTGAACTGTGAACTGTGAACTGTGAACTGTGAACTGTGAACTGTGAACTGTGAACTGTGAACTGTGAACTGTGAACTGTGAACTGTGAACTGTGAACTGTGAACTGTGAACTGTGAACTGTGAACTGTGAACTGTGAACTGTGAACTGTGAACTGTGAACTGTGAACTGTGAACTGTGAACTGTGAACTGTGAACTGTGAACTGTGAACTGTGAACTGTGAACTGTGAACTGTGAACTGTGAACTGTGAACTGTGAACTGTGAACTGTGAACTGTGAACTGTGAACTGTGAACTGTGAACTGTGAACTGTGAACTGTGAACTGTGAACTGTGAACTGTGAACTGTGAACTGTGAACTGTGAACTGTGAACTGTGAACTGTGAACTGTGAACTGTGAACTGTGAACTGTGAACTGTGAACTGTGAACTGTGAACTGTGAACTGTGAACTGTGAACTGTGAACTGTGAACTGTGAACTGTGAACTGTGAACTGTGAACTGTGAACTGTGAACTGTGAACTGTGATCTGTGAACTGTGATCTGTGAACTGTGAAGTGTGAACTGTGAAGTGTGAACTGTGAACTGTGAACTGTGAACTGTGAACTGTGAACTGTGAACTATGATCAGTGAACAGTGAACTGCGGACTGTGAACTGTGAACTGTGAACTGTGAAAACTGAATTGTGAAATAAAGTCTGTGAACAGTGATCTGTGAACTGTGAACTGTGAAGTGTGAAGTGCGATCTGTGAACTGTCAACTGCGAACTGTGAAGTGTGAAATGAAGACTGTGAACTGTGATCTGTGGACTGTGAACTGTGAACTGTGAACTGTGAACTGTGATCTGTGAACTGTGAACTGTGAACTGTGATCTGTGGACTGTGAACTGTGAACTGTGAACTGTGAACTGTGAACTGTGATCTGTGAACTGTGAACTGTGAACTGTGAACTGTGAACTGTGAACTGTGAACTGTGAACTGTGAACTGTGAACTGAGAACTGTAAACTGTGAACTGTGAACTGTGAAATGAAGACTGTGAACTGTGATCTGTGAACTGAGAACTGTGAACTGTGAACTGTGGACTGTGAACTGAGAACTGTAAACTGTGAACTGTGAACTGTGAAATGAAGACTGTGAACTGTGATCTGTGAACTGAGAACTGTGAACTGTGAACTGTGGACTGTGAACTGTGAACTGTGAACAGTGAACTGTGATCTGTGAACGGTGAACTGTGAACTGTGAACTGCGAACTGTGAATTGTGAAATGAAGACTGTGAACTGTGAACTGTGAACTCTGAACTGTAGACTGTGAACTATGATCTGTGAACAGTGAACTGTCGACTGTGAACTGTGAACTGTGAAGTGTGAACTGTGAACAGTGAACTGTCAACTGTGAACTGAGAACTGTAAACTGAGAACTGTAAACTGTGAACAGTGAACTGTGAACTGTGAACTGTGAACTGTGAACTGTGAACTGTGAACTGTGAACTGTGATCTGTGAACTGTGATCTGTGAACTGTGAACTGCGAACTGTGAAGCGTGAAATGAAGACTGTGAACTGTGAACTGTGATCTGTGAACTGTGAACTGTGAATTGTGAACAGTGAAATGTGGACTGTGAACTGTGATCTGTGAACTGTGAACTGCGAACTGTGAAGTGTGAAATGAAGACTGTGAACTGTGATCTGTGGACTGTGAACTGTGAATAGTGAACTGTGGACTGTGAACTGTCAACTGTGAACTGCGAACTGTGAAGTGTGAAATGAATACTGTGAACGGGGAACTGTGAACTGTGACCTATGAACTGTGAACTGTGAACTGTGATCTGTGAACTGTGAACTGTGAACTGTGAACTGTGAACTGTGAACTGTGAACTGTGAACTGTGAACTGTGAACTGTGAACTGTGAACAGTGATCTTTGAACTGTGAACTGTGACCTGTGACCTGTGAACTGTGAACTGTGACATGTGAACTGTGAACTGTGAACTGTGAACTGTGAACTGCGAACTGTGAAGTATGAAATGAAGACAGTGAACTGTGAAGTATGAAATGAAGACAGTGAACTGTGAAATGTGAACTGTGACCTGCGAACTGGGAACTGTGAACTGTGAACTGTGAACTGTGAACTGTGATCTGTGAACAGTGAAGTGTGAACTGTGAACTGTGAATTGTGAACAGTGAAATGTGGACTGTGAACTGTGAACTGTGATCCGTGACGTGTGAGCTGTGAACTGTGAACTGTCAACTGTGAACTGAGAACTGTAAACTGAGAACTGTAAACTGTGAACTGTGAACTGTGATCTGTGAACTGTGAACTGCGAACTGTGAAGTGTGAAATGAAGACTGTGAACTGTGATCTGTGGACTGTGAACTGTGAACTGTGAACTGTGATGTGTGATCAGTGAACTGTGGACTGTGAACTGTGGACTGTGAACTGTGAACTGTGAACTGTGAACTGTGAAGTGTGAACTGTGAACTGTGACCTGTGAACTGTGAACTGTGACCTGTGAACTGTGAACTGCGAACTATGAATTGTGAAATGAAGACTGTGAACTGTGAACTGTGAACTGTGAACAGTGAACAGTGAACTGTGAACTATGAACTGTGAACTGTGAATTGTGAACAGTGAACTGTGGACTGTGAACTGTGAACTGTCAACTGTGAAGTGTGAACTGTCAACTGTGAACAGTGAAGTATGAAATGAAGACAGTGAACTGTGAAGTATGAAATAAAGTCTGTGAACTGTGAACTGTGATCTGTGAACTGAGAACTGTGAACTGTGAACAGTGGGCTGTGAACTGTGACCTGTGAACTGTGAACTGTGAACTGCGAACTGTGAAGTATGAAATGAAGACAGTGAACTGTGAAATGTGAACTGTGACCTGCGATCTGGGAACTGTGAACTGTGAACTGTGAACTGTGGACTGTGAACTGTGAACTGTGAACTGTGAACTGTGACGTGTGAACTGTGAACTGTGAACTGTCAACTGTGAACTGAGAACTGTAAACTGAGAACTGTAAACTGTGAACTGTGAACTGTGATCTGTGAACTGTGAACTGCGAACTGTGAAGTGTGAAATGAAGACTGTGAACTGTGACCTGTGAACTGTGAACTGTGACCTGTGAACTGTGAACTGCGAACTATGAATTGTGAAATGAAGACTGTGAACTGTGAACTGTGAACTGTGAACTGTTAACAGTGAACAGTGAACTGTGAACTATGAACTGTGAACTGTGAATTGTGAACAGTGAACAGTGAACTGTGAACTATGAACTGTGAACTGTGAATTGTGAACAGTGATCTGTGGACTGTGAACTGTGAACTGTGAACTGTGAAGTGTGAACTGTCAACTGTGAACTGTGAAGTATGAAATGAAGACAGTGAACTGTGAAGTATGAAATGAAGACAGTGAACTGTGAAATGTGAACTGTGACCTGTGAACTGTGATCTGTGAACTGTGAACTGCGAACTGTGAAGTGTGAAATGAAGACTGTGAACTGTGATCTGTGGACTGTGAACTGTGAACTGTGAACTGTGATGTGTGATCAGTGAACTGTGGACTGTGAACTGTGAACTGTGATGTGTGATCAGTGAACTGTGGACTGTGAACTGTGAACTGTGACCTGTGAACTGTGGACTGTGAACTGTGACCTGTGAACTGTGAACTGCGAACTATGAATTGTGAAATGAAGACTGTGAACTGTGAACTGTGAACTGTGAACAGTGAACTGTGAACTGTGAACTGTGAACTGTGAACTGTGAACTGTGAACTGTGAACTGTGAACTGTGAACTGAGAACTGTAAACTGTGAACTGTGAACTGTGAAATGAAGACTGTGAACTGTGATCTGTGAACTGAGAACTGTGAACTGTGAACTGTGAACTGTGAACTGTGAACTGTGAACAGTGAACTGTGATCTGTGAACGGTGATCTGTGAACTGTGAACTGCGAACTGTGAATTGTGAAATGAAGACTGTGAACTGTGAACTGTGAACTCTGAACTGTAGACTGTGAACTATGATCTGTGAACAGTGAACTGTCGACTGTGAACTGTGAACTGTGAAGTGTGAACTGTGAACAGTGAACTGTCAACTGTGAACTGAGAACTGTAAACTGAGAACTGTAAACTGTGATCTGTGAACAGTGAACTGTGAACTGTGAACTGTGAACTGTGAATTGTGAACAGTGAAATGTGGACTGTGAAATGTGAACTGTGACCTGCAAACTGGGAACTGTGAACTGTGAACTGTGAACTGTGACCTGCGACCTGTGAACTGTGAACTGTGACATGTGAACTGTGAACTGTGAACTGCGAACTGTGAAGTATGAAATGAAGACAGTGAACTGTGAAGTATGAAATGAAGACAGTGAACTGTGAAATGTGAACTGTGACCTGCAAACTGGGAACTGTGAACTGTGAACTGTGAACTGTGACCTGCGACCTGTGAACTGTGAACTGTGACATGTGAACTGTGAACTGTGACCTGTGAACTGTGAACTGTGAACTGTGAACTGTCAACTGCGACCTGTGAAGTATGAAATGAAGACAGTGAACTGTGAAGTATGAAATGAAGACAGTGAACTGTGAAATGTGAACTGTGACCTGCGAACTGGGAACTGTGAACTGTGAACTGTGAACTGTGATCTGTGAACAGTGAAGTGTGAACTGTGAACTGTGAATTGTGAACAGTGAAATGTGGACTGTGAACTGTGAACTGTGATCCGTGAGGTGTGAACTGTGAACTGTGAACTGTCAACCGTGAACTGAGAACTGTAAACTGAGAACTGTAAACTGTGAACTGTGAACTGTGATCTGTGAAATGTGAACTGCGAACTGTGAAGTGTGAAATGAAGACTGTGAACTGTGATCTGTGGACTGTGAACTGTGAACTGTGAACTGTGATGTGTGATCAGTGAACTGTGGACTGTGAACTGTGGACTGTGAACTGTGAACTGTGAACTGTGAAGTGTGAACTGTGAACTGTGACCTGTGAACTGTGAACTGTGACCTGTGAACTGTGAACTGCGAACTATGAATTGTGAAATGAAGACTGTGAACTGTGAACTGTGAACTGTGAACAGTGAACAGTGAACTGTGAACTATGAACTGTGAACTGTGAATTGTGAACAGTGAACTGTGGACTGTGAACTGTGAACTGTGAACTGTGAAGTGTGAACTGTCAACTGTGAACTGTGAAGTATGAAATGAAGACAGTGAACTGTGAAGTATGAAATGAAGACAGTGAACTGTGAAATGTGAACTGTGACCTGCGAACTGGGAACTGTGAACTGTGAACTGTGAACTGTGACCTGTGAACTGGGAACTGTGAACTGTGAACTGTGAACTGTGATCTGTGAACAGTGAAGTGTGAACTGCGAACTGTGAAGTGTGAAATGAAGACTGTGAACTGTGATCTGTGGACTGTGAACTGTGAACTGTGAACTGTGATGTGTGATCAGTGAACTGTGGACTGTGAACTGTGAACTGTGACCTGTGAACTGTGAACTGTGAACTGTGAACTGTGAACTGCGAACTGCGAACTGTGAAGTATGAAATGAAGACAGTGAACTGTGAAGTATGAAATGAAGACAATGAACTGTGAATTGTGAACTGTGATCTGTGAACTGTGAACTGTGAAGTGTGAACTGTGAACTGTGAACTGCGAACTGTGAATTGTGAAATGAAGACTGTGAACTGTGAACTGTGCCCTGTGAACTGTGAACTGTGAACTGTGAAAACTGAATTGTGAAATAAAGTCTGTGAACTGTGAACTGTGATCTGTGAACTGAGAACTGTGAACTGTGAACAGTGGGCTGTGAACTGTGACCTGTGAACTGTGAACTGCGAACTGTGAAGTATGAAATGAAGACAGTGAACTGTGAAATGTGAACTGTGACCTGCGATCTGGGAACTGTGAACTGTGAACTGTGAACTGTGAACAGTGAAGTGTGAACTGCGAACTGTGAAGTGTGAAATGAAGACTGTGAACTGTGATCTGTGGACTGTGAACTGTGAACTGTGAACTGTGATGTGTGATCAGTGAACTGTGGACTGTGAACTGTGAACTGTGACCTGTGACCTGTGAACTGTGAACTGTGAACTGTGAACTGCGAACTGTGAAGTATGAAGTGAAGACAGTGAACTGTGAAGTATGAAATGAAGACAATGAACTGTGAAATGTGAACTGTGACCTGCGAACTGGGAACTGTGAACTGTGAACTGTGAACTGTGATCTGTGAACAGTGAAGTGTGAACTGTGAACTGTGAACTGTGAACTGTGAACTGTGAACTGTGAACTGTGAACTGTGAACTGTGAACTGTGAACTGGAACTGTGAACTGTGAACTGTGAACTGTGAACTGTGAACTATGATCTGTGAACAGTGAACTGCGGACTGTGAACTGTGAACTGTGAACTGTGAAAACTGAATTGTGAAATAAAGTATGTGAACTGTGATCTGTGAACTGTGAACTGTGAAGTGTGATCTGTGAACTGTGAACTGCGAACTGTGAATTGTGAAATGAAGACTGTGAACTGTAAACTGAGAACTGTAAACTGTGAACTGTGAACTGTGATCTGTGAAATGTGAACTGCGAACTGTGAAGTGTGAAATGAAGACTGTGAACTGTGATCTGTGGACTGTGAACTGTGAACTGTGAACTGTGATGTGTGATCAGTGAACTGTGAACTGTGAACTGTGAACTGTGAACTATGATCTGTGAACAGTGAACTGCGGACTGTGAACTGTGAACTGTGAACTGTGAAAACTGAATTGTGAAATAAAGTATGTGAACTGTGATCTGTGAACTGTGAACTGTGAAGTGTGATCTGTGCACTGTGAACTGCGAACTGTGAATTGTGAAATGAAGACTGTGAACTGTAAACTGTGCCCTGTGAACTGTGAACTGTGAACTGTGAAAACTGAATTGTGAAATAAAGTCTGTGAACTGTGAACTGTGATCTGTGAACTGAGAACTGTGAACTGTGAACAGTGGGCTGTGAACTGTGACCTGTGAACTGTGAACTGCGAACTGTGAAGTATGAAATGAAGACAGTGAACTGTGAAATGTGAACTGTGACCTGCAATCTGGGAACTGTGAACTGTGAACTGTGAACTGTGGACTGTAAACTGTGAACTGTGAACTGTGACGTGTGACCTGTGAACTGTGGACTGTCAACTGTGAACTGAGAACTGTAAACTGAGAACTGTAAACTGTGAACTGTGAACTGTGATCTGTGATCTGTGAACTGTGAACTGCGAACTGTGAAGTGTGAAATGAAGACTGTGAACTGTGATCTGTGGACTGTGAACTGTGAACTGTGAACTGTGATGTGTGATCAGTGAACTGTGGACTGTGAACTGTGGACTGTGAACTGTGAACTGTGAACTGTGAACTGTGAAGTGTGAACTGTGAACTGTGACCTGTGAACTGTGAACTGTGACCTGTGAACTGTGAACTGCGAACTATGAATTGTGAAATGAAGACTGTGAACTGTGAACTGTGAACAGTGAACAGTGAACTGTGAACTATGAACTGTGATCTGTGAATTGTGAACAGTGAACTGTGGACTGTGAACTGTGAACTGTGAACTGTGAAGTGTGAACTGTCAACTGTGAACTGTGAAGTATGAAATGAAGACAGTGAACTGTGAAGTATGAAATGAAGACAGTGAACTGTGAAATGTGAACTGTGACCTGCGAACTGGGAACTGTGAACTGTGAACTGTGAACTGTGACCTGTGACCTGTGAACTGTGAACTGTGACATGTGAACTGTAAACTGTGAACTGTGAACTGTGAACTGTGATCTGTGAACTGTGAACTGCGAACTGTGAAGTGTGAAATGAAGACTGTGAACTGTGAACTGTGAACTGTGAACTGTGAATTGTGAACAGTGAACTTTGGACTGTGAACTGTGAACTGTGAACTGTGAAGTGTGAACTGTCAACTGTGAACTGTCAACTGTGAACTGAGAACTGTAAACTGAGAACTGTAAACTGTGAACAGTGATCTGTGAACTGTGAACTGTGAACTGCGAACTGAGAAGGATGAAATGAAGACAGTGAACTGTGAAATGTGAACTGTGAACTGTGAACTGTGAACTGTGAACTGTGAACTGTGAACTGTGAACTGTGAACTGTGAACTGTGAACTGTGAACTGTGAACTGTGAACTGTGAACTGTGAACTGTGAACTGTGAACTGTGAACTGTGAACTGTGAACTGTGAACTGTGAACTGTGAACTGTGAACTGTGAACTGTGAACTGTGAACTGTGAACTGTGAACTGTGAACTGTGAACTGTGAACTGTGAACTGTGAACTGTGAACTGTGAACTGTGAACTGTGAACTGTGAACTGTGAACTGTGAACTGTGAACTGTGAACTGTGAACTGTGAACTGTGAACTGTGAACTGTGAACTGTGAACTGTGAACTGTGAACTGTGAACTGTGAACTGTGAACTGTGAACTGTGAACTGTGAACTGTGAACTGTGAACTGTGAACTGTGAACTATGATCTGTGAACAGTGAACTGCGGACTGTGAACTGTGAACTGTGAACTGTGAAAACTGAATTGTGAAATAAAGTATGTGAACTGTGATCTGTGAACTGTGAACTGTGAAGTGTGATCTGTGAACTGTGAACTGCGAACTGTGAATTGTGAAATGAAGACTGTGAACTGTAAACTGAGAACTGTAAACTGTGAACTGTGAACTGTGATCTGTGAAATGTGAACTGCGAACTGTGAAGTGTGAAATGAAGACTGTGAACTGTGATCTGTGGACTGTGAACTGTGAACTGTGAACTGTGATGTGTGATCAGTGAACTGTGAACTGTGAACTGTGAACTGTGAACTATGATCTGTGAACAGTGAACTGCGGACTGTGAACTGTGAACTGTGAACTGTGAAAACTGAATTGTGAAATAAAGTATGTGAACTGTGATCTGTGAACTGTGAACTGTGAAGTGTGATCTGTGAACTGTGAACTGCGAACTGTGAATTGTGAAATGAAGACTGTGAACTGTAAACTGTGCCCTGTGAACTGTGAACTGTGAACTGTGAAAACTGAATTGTGAAATAAAGTCTGTGAACTGTGAACTGTGATCTGTGAACTGAGAACTGTGAACTGTGAACAGTGGGCTGTGAACTGTGACCTGTGAACTGTGAACTGCGAACTGTGAAGTATGAAATGAAGACAGTGAACTGTGAAATGTGAACTGTGACCTGCGATCTGGGAACTGTGAACTGTGAACTGTGAACTGTGGACTGTAAACTGTGAACTGTGAACTGTGACGTGTGACCTGTGAACTGTGAACTGTCAACTGTGAACTGAGAACTGTAAACTGAGAACTGTAAACTGTGAACTGTGAACTGCGATCTGTGATCTGTGAACTGTGAACTGCGAACTGTGAAGTGTGAAATGAAGACTGTGAACTGTGAACTGTGAACTGTGAACTGTTAACAGTGAACAGTGAACTGTGAACTATGAACTGTGAACTGTGAATTGTGAACAGTGAACAGTGAACTGTGAACTATGAACTGTGAACTGTGAATTGTGAACAGTGATCTGTGGACTGTGAACTGTGAACTGTGAACTGTGAAGTGTGAACTGTCAACTGTGAACTGTGAAGTATGAAATGAAGACAGTGAACTGTGAAGTATGAAATGAAGACAGTGAACTGTGAAATGTGAACTGTGACCTGTGAACTGTGATCTGTGAACTGTGAACTGCGAACTGTGAAGTGTGAAATGAAGACTGTGAACTGTGATCTGTGGACTGTGAACTGTGAACTGTGAACTGTGAACTGTGAACTGTGATCTGTGAACTGTGATCTGTGAACTGTGAAGTGTGAACTGTGAAGTGTGAACTGTGAACTGTGAACTGTGAACTGTGAACTGTGAACTGTGAACTATGATCAGTGAACAGTGAACTGCGGACTGTGAACTGTGAACTGTGAACTGTGAAAACTGAATTGTGAAATAAAGTCTGTGAACAGTGATCTGTGAACTGTGAACTGTGAAGTGTGAAGTGCGATCTGTGAACTGTCAACTGCGAACTGTGAAGTGTGAAATGAAGACTGTGAACTGTGATCTGTGGACTGTGAACTGTGAACTGTGAACTGTGAACTGTGATCTGTGAACTGTGAACTGTGAACTGTGATCTGTGGACTGTGAACTGTGAACTGTGAACTGTGAACTGTGATCTGTGAACTGTGAACTGTGAACTGTGAACTGTGAACTGTGAACTGTGAACTGTGAACTGTGAACTGTGAACTGAGAACTGTAAACTGTGAACTGTGAACTGTGAAATGAAGACTGTGAACTGTGATCTGTGAACTGAGAACTGTGAACTGTGAACTGTGGACTGTGAACTGAGAACTGTAAACTGTGAACTGTGAACTGTGAAATGAAGACTGTGAACTGTGATCTGTGAACTGAGAACTGTGAACTGTGAACTGTGGACTGTGAACTGTGAACTGTGAACAGTGAACTGTGATCTGTGAACGGTGAACTGTGAACTGTGAACTGCGAACTGTGAATTGTGAAATGAAGACTGTGAACTGTGAACTGTGAACTCTGAACTGTAGACTGTGAACTATGATCTGTGAACAGTGAACTGTCGACTGTGAACTGTGAACTGTGAAGTGTGAACTGTGAACAGTGAACTGTCAACTGTGAACTGAGAACTGTAAACTGAGAACTGTAAACTGTGAACAGTGAACTGTGAACTGTGAACTGTGAACTGTGAACTGTGAACTGTGAACTGTGAACTGTGAACTGTGATCTGTGAACTGTGATCTGTGAACTGTGAACTGCGAACTGTGAAGCGTGAAATGAAGACTGTGAACTGTGAACTGTGATCTGTGAACTGTGAACTGTGAATTGTGAACAGTGAAATGTGGACTGTGAACTGTGATCTGTGAACTGTGAACTGCGAACTGTGAAGTGTGAAATGAAGACTGTGAACTGTGATCTGTGGACTGTGAACTGTGAATAGTGAACTGTGGACTGTGAACTGTCAACTGTGAACTGCGAACTGTGAAGTGTGAAATGAATACTGTGAACGGGGAACTGTGAACTGTGACCTATGAACTGTGAACTGTGAACTGTGATCTGTGAACTGTGAACTGTGAACTGTGAACTGTGAACTGTGAACTGTGAACTGTGAACTGTGAACTGTGAACTGTGAACAGTGATCTGTGAACTGTGAACTGTGACCTGTGACCTGTGAACTGTGAACTGTGACATGTGAACTGTGAACTGTGAACTGTGAACTGTGAACTGCGAACTGTGAAGTATGAAATGAAGACAGTGAACTGTGAAGTATGAAATGAAGACAGTGAACTGTGAAATGTGAACTGTGACCTGCGAACTGGGAACTGTGAACTGTGAACTGTGAACTGTGAACTGTGATCTGTGAACAGTGAAGTGTGAACTGTGAACTGTGAATTGTGAACAGTGAAATGTGGACTGTGAACTGTGAACTGTGATCCGTGACGTGTGAGCTGTGAACTGTGAACTGTCAACTGTGAACTGAGAACTGTAAACTGAGAACTGTAAACTGTGAACTGTGAACTGTGATCTGTGAACTGTGAACTGCGAACTGTGAAGTGTGAAATGAAGACTGTGAACTGTGATCTGTGGACTGTGAACTGTGAACTGTGAACTGTGATGTGTGATCAGTGAACTGTGGACTGTGAACTGTGGACTGTGAACTGTGAACTGTGAACTGTGAACTGTGAAGTGTGAACTGTGAACTGTGACCTGTGAACTGTGAACTGTGACCTGTGAACTGTGAACTGCGAACTATGAATTGTGAAATGAAGACTGTGAACTGTGAACTGTGAACTGTGAACAGTGAACAGTGAACTGTGAACTATGAACTGTGAACTGTGAATTGTGAACAGTGAACTGTGGACTGTGAACTGTGAACTGTCAACTGTGAAGTGTGAACTGTCAACTGTGAACAGTGAAGTATGAAATGAAGACAGTGAACTGTGAAGTATGAAATAAAGTCTGTGAACTGTGAACTGTGATCTGTGAACTGAGAACTGTGAACTGTGAACAGTGGGCTGTGAACTGTGACCTGTGAACTGTGAACTGTGAACTGCGAACTGTGAAGTATGAAATGAAGACAGTGAACTGTGAAATGTGAACTGTGACCTGCGATCTGGGAACTGTGAACTGTGAACTGTGAACTGTGGACTGTGAACTGTGAACTGTGAACTGTGAACTGTGACGTGTGAACTGTGAACTGTGAACTGTCAACTGTGAACTGAGAACTGTAAACTGAGAACTGTAAACTGTGAACTGTGAACTGTGATCTGTGAACTGTGAACTGCGAACTGTGAAGTGTGAAATGAAGACTGTGAACTGTGACCTGTGAACTGTGAACTGTGACCTGTGAACTGTGAACTGCGAACTATGAATTGTGAAATGAAGACTGTGAACTGTGAACTGTGAACTGTGAACTGTTAACAGTGAACAGTGAACTGTGAACTATGAACTGTGAACTGTGAATTGTGAACAGTGAACAGTGAACTGTGAACTATGAACTGTGAACTGTGAATTGTGAACAGTGATCTGTGGACTGTGAACTGTGAACTGTGAACTGTGAAGTGTGAACTGTCAACTGTGAACTGTGAAGTATGAAATGAAGACAGTGAACTGTGAAGTATGAAATGAAGACAGTGAACTGTGAAATGTGAACTGTGACCTGTGAACTGTGATCTGTGAACTGTGAACTGCGAACTGTGAAGTGTGAAATGAAGACTGTGAACTGTGATCTGTGGACTGTGAACTGTGAACTGTGAACTGTGATGTGTGATCAGTGAACTGTGGACTGTGAACTGTGAACTGTGATGTGTGATCAGTGAACTGTGGACTGTGAACTGTGAACTGTGACCTGTGAACTGTGGACTGTGAACTGTGACCTGTGAACTGTGAACTGCGAACTATGAATTGTGAAATGAAGACTGTGAACTGTGAACTGTGAACTGTGAACAGTGAACTGTGAACTGTGAACTGTGAACTGTGAACTGTGAACTGTGAACTGTGAACTGTGAACTGTGAACTGAGAACTGTAAACTGTGAACTGTGAACTGTGAAATGAAGACTGTGAACTGTGATCTGTGAACTGAGAACTGTGAACTGTGAACTGTGAACTGTGAACTGTGAACTGTGAACAGTGAACTGTGATCTGTGAACGGTGATCTGTGAACTGTGAACTGCGAACTGTGAATTGTGAAATGAAGACTGTGAACTGTGAACTGTGAACTCTGAACTGTAGACTGTGAACTATGATCTGTGAACAGTGAACTGTCGACTGTGAACTGTGAACTGTGAAGTGTGAACTGTGAACAGTGAACTGTCAACTGTGAACTGAGAACTGTAAACTGAGAACTGTAAACTGTGATCTGTGAACAGTGAACTGTGAACTGTGAACTGTGAACTGTGAATTGTGAACAGTGAAATGTGGACTGTGAAATGTGAACTGTGACCTGCAAACTGGGAACTGTGAACTGTGAACTGTGAACTGTGACCTGCGACCTGTGAACTGTGAACTGTGACATGTGAACTGTGAACTGTGAACTGTGACCTGCGACCTGTGAACTGTGAACTGTGACATGTGAACTGTGAACTGTGAACTGCGAACTGTGAAGTATGAAATGAAGACAGTGAACTGTGAAGTATGAAATGAAGACAGTGAACTGTGAAATGTGAACTGTGACCTGCAAACTGGGAACTGTGAACTGTGAACTGTGAACTGTGACCTGCGACCTGTGAACTGTGAACTGTGACATGTGAACTGTGAACTGTGACCTGTGAACTGTGAACTGTGAACTGTGAACTGTCAACTGCGACCTGTGAAGTATGAAATGAAGACAGTGAACTGTGAAGTATGAAATGAAGACAGTGAACTGTGAAATGTGAACTGTGACCTGCGAACTGGGAACTGTGAACTGTGAACTGTGAACTGTGATCTGTGAACAGTGAAGTGTGAACTGTGAACTGTGAATTGTGAACAGTGAAATGTGGACTGTGAACTGTGAACTGTGATCCGTGAGGTGTGAACTGTGAACTGTGAACTGTCAACCGTGAACTGAGAACTGTAAACTGAGAACTGTAAACTGTGAACTGTGAACTGTGATCTGTGAAATGTGAACTGCGAACTGTGAAGTGTGAAATGAAGACTGTGAACTGTGATCTGTGGACTGTGAACTGTGAACTGTGAACTGTGATGTGTGATCAGTGAACTGTGGACTGTGAACTGTGGACTGTGAACTGTGAACTGTGAACTGTGAAGTGTGAACTGTGAACTGTGACCTGTGAACTGTGAACTGTGACCTGTGAACTGTGAACTGCGAACTATGAATTGTGAAATGAAGACTGTGAACTGTGAACTGTGAACTGTGAACAGTGAACAGTGAACTGTGAACTATGAACTGTGAACTGTGAATTGTGAACAGTGAACTGTGGACTGTGAACTGTGAACTGTGAACTGTGAAGTGTGAACTGTCAACTGTGAACTGTGAAGTATGAAATGAAGACAGTGAACTGTGAAGTATGAAATGAAGACAGTGAACTGTGAAATGTGAACTGTGACCTGCGAACTGGGAACTGTGAACTGTGAACTGTGAACTGTGACCTGTGAACTGGGAACTGTGAACTGTGAACTGTGAACTGTGATCTGTGAACAGTGAAGTGTGAACTGCGAACTGTGAAGTGTGAAATGAAGACTGTGAACTGTGATCTGTGGACTGTGAACTGTGAACTGTGAACTGTGATGTGTGATCAGTGAACTGTGGACTGTGAACTGTGAACTGTGACCTGTGAACTGTGAACTGTGAACTGTGAACTGTGAACTGCGAACTGCGAACTGTGAAGTATGAAATGAAGACAGTGAACTGTGAAGTATGAAATGAAGACAATGAACTGTGAATTGTGAACTGTGATCTGTGAACTGTGAACTGTGAAGTGTGAACTGTGAACTGTGAACTGCGAACTGTGAATTGTGAAATGAAGACTGTGAACTGTGAACTGTGCCCTGTGAACTGTGAACTGTGAACTGTGAAAACTGAATTGTGAAATAAAGTCTGTGAACTGTGAACTGTGATCTGTGAACTGAGAACTGTGAACTGTGAACAGTGGGCTGTGAACTGTGACCTGTGAACTGTGAACTGCGAACTGTGAAGTATGAAATGAAGACAGTGAACTGTGAAATGTGAACTGTGACCTGCGATCTGGGAACTGTGAACTGTGAACTGTGAACTGTGAACAGTGAAGTGTGAACTGCGAACTGTGAAGTGTGAAATGAAGACTGTGAACTGTGATCTGTGGACTGTGAACTGTGAACTGTGAACTGTGATGTGTGATCAGTGAACTGTGGACTGTGAACTGTGAACTGTGACCTGTGACCTGTGAACTGTGAACTGTGAACTGTGAACTGCGAACTGTGAAGTATGAAGTGAAGACAGTGAACTGTGAAGTATGAAATGAAGACAATGAACTGTGAAATGTGAACTGTGACCTGCGAACTGGGAACTGTGAACTGTGAACTGTGAACTGTGATCTGTGAACAGTGAAGTGTGAACTGTGAACTGTGAACTGTGAACTGTGAACTGTGAACTGTGAACTGTGAACTGTGAACTGTGAACTGGAACTGTGAACTGTGAACTGTGAACTGTGAACTGTGAACTATGATCTGTGAACAGTGAACTGCGGACTGTGAACTGTGAACTGTGAACTGTGAAAACTGAATTGTGAAATAAAGTATGTGAACTGTGATCTGTGAACTGTGAACTGTGAAGTGTGATCTGTGAACTGTGAACTGCGAACTGTGAATTGTGAAATGAAGACTGTGAACTGTAAACTGAGAACTGTAAACTGTGAACTGTGAACTGTGATCTGTGAAATGTGAACTGCGAACTGTGAAGTGTGAAATGAAGACTGTGAACTGTGATCTGTGGACTGTGAACTGTGAACTGTGAACTGTGATGTGTGATCAGTGAACTGTGAACTGTGAACTGTGAACTGTGAACTATGATCTGTGAACAGTGAACTGCGGACTGTGAACTGTGAACTGTGAACTGTGAAAACTGAATTGTGAAATAAAGTATGTGAACTGTGATCTGTGAACTGTGAACTGTGAAGTGTGATCTGTGCACTGTGAACTGCGAACTGTGAATTGTGAAATGAAGACTGTGAACTGTAAACTGTGCCCTGTGAACTGTGAACTGTGAACTGTGAAAACTGAATTGTGAAATAAAGTCTGTGAACTGTGAACTGTGATCTGTGAACTGAGAACTGTGAACTGTGAACAGTGGGCTGTGAACTGTGACCTGTGAACTGTGAACTGCGAACTGTGAAGTATGAAATGAAGACAGTGAACTGTGAAATGTGAACTGTGACCTGCAATCTGGGAACTGTGAACTGTGAACTGTGAACTGTGGACTGTAAACTGTGAACTGTGAACTGTGACGTGTGACCTGTGAACTGTGGACTGTCAACTGTGAACTGAGAACTGTAAACTGAGAACTGTAAACTGTGAACTGTGAACTGTGATCTGTGATCTGTGAACTGTGAACTGCGAACTGTGAAGTGTGAAATGAAGACTGTGAACTGTGATCTGTGGACTGTGAACTGTGAACTGTGAACTGTGATGTGTGATCAGTGAACTGTGGACTGTGAACTGTGGACTGTGAACTGTGAACTGTGAACTGTGAACTGTGAAGTGTGAACTGTGAACTGTGACCTGTGAACTGTGAACTGTGACCTGTGAACTGTGAACTGCGAACTATGAATTGTGAAATGAAGACTGTGAACTGTGAACTGTGAACAGTGAACAGTGAACTGTGAACTATGAACTGTGATCTGTGAATTGTGAACAGTGAACTGTGGACTGTGAACTGTGAACTGTGAACTGTGAAGTGTGAACTGTCAACTGTGAACTGTGAAGTATGAAATGAAGACAGTGAACTGTGAAGTATGAAATGAAGACAGTGAACTGTGAAATGTGAACTGTGACCTGCGAACTGGGAACTGTGAACTGTGAACTGTGAACTGTGACCTGTGACCTGTGAACTGTGAACTGTGACATGTGAACTGTAAACTGTGAACTGTGAACTGTGAACTGTGATCTGTGAACTGTGAACTGCGAACTGTGAAGTGTGAAATGAAGACTGTGAACTGTGAACTGTGAACTGTGAACTGTGAATTGTGAACAGTGAACTTTGGACTGTGAACTGTGAACTGTGAACTGTGAAGTGTGAACTGTCAACTGTGAACTGTCAACTGTGAACTGAGAACTGTAAACTGAGAACTGTAAACTGTGAACAGTGATCTGTGAACTGTGAACTGTGAACTGCGAACTGAGAAGGATGAAATGAAGACAGTGAACTGTGAAATGTGAACTGTGAACTGTGAACTGTGAACTGTGAACTGTGAACTGTGAACTGTGAACTGTGAACTGTGAACTGTGAACTGTGAACTGTGAACTGTGAACTGTGAACTGTGAACTGTGAACTGTGAACTGTGAACTGTGAACTGTGAACTGTGAACTGTGAACTGTGAACTGTGAACTGTGAACTGTGAACTGTGAACTGTGAACTGTGAACTGTGAACTGTGAACTGTGAACTGTGAACTGTGAACTGTGAACTGTGAACTGTGAACTGTGAACTGTGAACTGTGAACTGTGAACTGTGAACTGTGAACTGTGAACTGTGAACTGTGAACTGTGAACTGTGAACTGTGAACTGTGAACTGTGAACTGTGAACTGTGAACTGTGAACTGTGAACTGTGAACTGTGAACTGTGAACTGTGAACTGTGAACTGTGAACTGTGAACTGTGAACTGTGAACTATGATCTGTGAACAGTGAACTGCGGACTGTGAACTGTGAACTGTGAACTGTGAAAACTGAATTGTGAAATAAAGTATGTGAACTGTGATCTGTGAACTGTGAACTGTGAAGTGTGATCTGTGAACTGTGAACTGCGAACTGTGAATTGTGAAATGAAGACTGTGAACTGTAAACTGAGAACTGTAAACTGTGAACTGTGAACTGTGATCTGTGAAATGTGAACTGCGAACTGTGAAGTGTGAAATGAAGACTGTGAACTGTGATCTGTGGACTGTGAACTGTGAACTGTGAACTGTGATGTGTGATCAGTGAACTGTGAACTGTGAACTGTGAACTGTGAACTATGATCTGTGAACAGTGAACTGCGGACTGTGAACTGTGAACTGTGAACTGTGAAAACTGAATTGTGAAATAAAGTATGTGAACTGTGATCTGTGAACTGTGAACTGTGAAGTGTGATCTGTGAACTGTGAACTGCGAACTGTGAATTGTGAAATGAAGACTGTGAACTGTAAACTGTGCCCTGTGAACTGTGAACTGTGAACTGTGAAAACTGAATTGTGAAATAAAGTCTGTGAACTGTGAACTGTGATCTGTGAACTGAGAACTGTGAACTGTGAACAGTGGGCTGTGAACTGTGACCTGTGAACTGTGAACTGCGAACTGTGAAGTATGAAATGAAGACAGTGAACTGTGAAATGTGAACTGTGACCTGCGATCTGGGAACTGTGAACTGTGAACTGTGAACTGTGGACTGTAAACTGTGAACTGTGAACTGTGACGTGTGACCTGTGAACTGTGAACTGTCAACTGTGAACTGAGAACTGTAAACTGAGAACTGTAAACTGTGAACTGTGAACTGCGATCTGTGATCTGTGAACTGTGAACTGCGAACTGTGAAGTGTGAAATGAAGACTGTGAACTGTGATCTGTGGACTGTGAACTGTGAACTGTGAACTGTGATGTGTGATCAGTGAACTGTGGACTGTGAACTGTGGACTGTGAACTGTGAACTGTGAACTGTGAACTGTGAACTGTGAACTGTGAAGTGTGAACTGTGAACTGTGACCTGTGAACTGTGAACTGTGACCTGTGAACTGTGAACTGCGAACTATGAATTGTGAAATGAAGACTGTGAACTGTGAACTGTGAACAGTGAACAGTGAACTGTGAACTATGAACTGTGATCTGTGAATTGTGAACAGTGAACTGTGGACTGTGAACTGTGAACTGTGAACTGTGAACTGTGAAGTGTGAACTGTCAACTGTGAACTGTGAAGTATGAAATGAAGACAGTGAACTGTGAAGTATGAAATGAAGACAGTGAACTGTGAAATGTGAACTGTGACCTGCGAACTGGGAACTGTGAACTGTGAACTGTGAACTGTGAACTGTGACCTGTGAACTGTGAACTGTGAAGTGTGAACTGTCAACTGTGAACTGTCAACTGTGAACTGAGAACTGTAAACTGAGAACTGTAAACTGTGAACAGTGATCTGTGAACTGTGAACTGTGAACTGTGAACTGTGAACTGCGAACTGTGAAGGATGAAATGAAGACAGTGAACTGTGAAATGTGAACTGTGAACTGTGAACTGTGAACTGTGAACTGTGAACTGTGAACTGTGAACTGTGAACTGTGAACTGTGAACTGTGAACTGTGAACTGTGAACTGTGAACTGTGAACTGTGAACTGTGAACTGTGAACTGTGAACTGTGAACTGTGAACTGTGAACTGTGAACTGTGAACTGTGAACTGTGAACTGTGAACTGTGAACTGTGAACTGTGAACTGTGAACTGTGAACTGTGAACTGTGAACTGTGAACTGTGAACTGTGAACTGTGAACTGTGAACTGTGAACTGTGAACTGTGAACTGTGAACTGTGAACTGTGAACTGTGAACTGTGAACTATGATCAGTGAACAGTGAACTGCGGACTGTGAACTGTGAACTGTGAACTGTGAAAACTGAATTGTGAAATAAAGTCTGTGAACAGTGAACTATGATCAGTGAACAGTGAACTGCGGACTGTGAACTGTGAACTGTGAACTGTGAAAACTGAATTGTGAAATAAAGTCTGTGAACAGTGATCTGTGAACTGTGAACTGTGAAGTGTGATCTGTGAACTGTGAACTGCGAACTGTGAATTGTGAAATGAAGACTGTGAACTGTGAACTGTGCCCTGTGAAGACTGAAGTGTGAAATGAAGACTGTGAATTGTGATCTGTGAACTGAGAACTGTGAACTGTGAACTGTGAACTGTGAACTGTGATCTGTGAACTGTGAACTGTGAACTGTGAACTGTGATCTGTGAACTGTGAACTGCTAACTGTGAAGTGTGAAATGAAGACTGTGAACTGTGATCTGTGAACTGAGATCTGTGAGCTGTGAATAGTGAACTGTGAACTGTAATCTGTGAACTGTGATCTGTGAACTGTCAACTGTCAACTGTGAACTGTGAACTGTGAACTGTGAACTGTGAACTGTGAACTGTGAACTGTGAACTGTGAACTGTGAACTGTGAACTGTGAACTGTGAACTGTGAACTGTGAACTGTGAACTGTGAACTGTGAACTGTGAACTGTGAACTGTGAACTGTGAACTGTGAACTGTGAACTGTGAACTGTGAACTGTGAACTGTGAACTGTGAACTGTGAACTGTGAACTGTGAACTGTGAACTGTGAACTGTGAACTGTGAACTGTGAACTGTGAACTGTGAACTGTGAACTGTGAACTGTGAACTGTGAACTGTGAACTGTGAACTGTGAACTGTGAACTGTGAACTGTGAACTGTGAACTGTGAACTGTGAACTGTGAACTGTGAACTGTGAACTGTGAACTGTGAACTGTGAATTGTGAACAGTGAACTTTGGACTGTGAACTGTGAACTGTGAACTGTGAAGTGTGAACTGTCAACTGTGAACTGTCAACTGTGAACTGAGAACTGTAAACTGAGAACTGTAAACTGTGAACAGTGATCTGTGAACTGTGAACTGTGAACTGTGAACTGTGAACTGCGAACTGTGAAGGATTAAATGAAGACAGTGAACTGTGAAATGTGAACTGTGAACTGTGAACTGTGAACTGTGAACTGTGAACTGTGAACTGTGAACTGTGAACTGTGAACTGTGAACTGTGAACTGTGAACTGTGAACTGTGAACTGTGAACTGTGAACTGTGAACTGTGAACTGTGAACTGTGAACTGTGAACTGTGAACTGTGAACTGTGAACTGTGAACTGTGAACTGTGAACTGTGAACTGTGAACTGTGAACTGTGAACTGTGAACTGTGAACTGTGAACTGTGAACTGTGAACTGTGAACTGTGAACTGTGAACTGTGAACTGTGAACTGTGAACTGTGAACTGTGAACTGTGAACTGTGAACTGTGAACTATGATCAGTGAACAGTGAACTGCGGACTGTGAACTGTGAACTGTGAACTGTGAAAACTGAATTGTGAAATAAAGTCTGTGAACAGTGAACTATGATCAGTGAACAGTGAACTGCGGACTGTGAACTGTGAACTGTGAACTGTGAAAACTGAATTGTGAAATAAAGTCTGTGAACAGTGATCTGTGAACTGTGAACTGTGAAGTGTGATCTGTGAACTGTGAACTGCGAACTGTGAATTGTGAAATGAAGACTGTGAACTGTGAACTGTGCCCTGTGAAGACTGAAGTGTGAAATGAAGACTGTGAATTGTGATCTGTGAACTGAGAACTGTGAACTGTGAACTGTGAACTGTGAACTGTGATCTGTGAACTGTGAACTGTGAACTGTGAACTGTGATCTGTGAACTGTGAACTGCTAACTGTGAAGTGTGAAATGAAGACTGTGAACTGTGATCTGTGAACTGAGATCTGTGAGCTGTGAATAGTGAACTGTGAACTGTAATCTGTGAACTGTGATCTGTGAACTGTCAACTGTCAACTGTGAACTGTGAACTGTGAACTGTGAACTGTGAACTGTGAACTGTGAACTGTGAACTGTGAACTGTGAACTGTGAACTGTGAACTGTGAACTGTGAACTGTGAACTGTGAACTGTGAACTGTGAACTGTGAACTGTGAACTGTGAACTGTGAACTGTGAACTGTGAACTGTGAACTGTGAACTGTGAACTGTGAACTGTGAACTGTGAACTGTGAACTGTGAACTGTGAACTGTGAACTGTGAACTGTGAACTGTGAACTGTGAACTGTGAACTGTGAACTGTGAACTGTGAACTGTGAACTGTGAACTGTGAACTGTGAACTGTGAACTGTGAACTGTGAACTGTGAACTGTGAACTGTGAACTGTGAACTGTGAACTGTGAACTGTGAACTGTGAACTGTGAACTGTGAACTGTGAACTGTGAACTGTGAACTGTGAACTGTGAACTGTGAACTGTGAACTGTGAACTGTGAACTGTGAACTGTGAACTGTGAACTGTGAACTGTGAACTGTGAACTGTGAACTGTGAACTGTGAACTGTGAACTGTGAACTATGATCAGTGAACAGTGAACTGCGGACTGTGAACTGTGAACTGTGAACTGTGAAAACTGAATTGTGAAATAAAGTCTGTGAACAGTGATCTGTGAACTGTGAACTGTGAAGTGTGATCTGTGAACTGTGAACTGCGAACTGTGAATTGTGAAATGAAGACTGTGAACTGTGAACTGTGCCCTGTGAAGACTGAAGTGTGAAATGAAGACTGTGAATTGTGATCTGTGAACTGAGAACTGTGAACTGTGAACTGTGAACTGTGATCTGTGAACTGTGAACTGTGAACTGTGAACTGTGATCTGTGAACTGTGAACTGCTAACTGTGAACTGCTAACTGTGAAGTGTGAAATGAAGACTGTGAACTGTGATCTGTGAACTGAGATCTGTGAGCTGTGAATAGTGAACTGTGAACTGTAATCTGTGAACTGTGATCTGTGATCTGTGAACTGTCAACTGTGAACTGTGAACTGTGAACTGTGAACTGTGAACCGTGAACCGTGAACCGTGAACCGTGAACCGTGAACCGTGAACCGTGAACCGTGAACCGTGAACTGTGAACTGTGAACTGTGAACTGTGAACTGTGAACTGTGAACTGTCAACTGTCAACTGTCAACTGTCAACTGTCAACTGTCAACTGTGAACTGTCAACTGTGAACTGTCAACTGTGAACTGTCAACTGTGAACTGTCAACTGTGAACTGTCAACTGTGAACTGTCAACTGTGAACTGTCAACTGTGAACTGTCAACTGTGAACTGTCAACTGTGAACTGTCAACTGTGAACTGTCAACTGTGAACTGTCAACTGTGAACTGTCAACTGTGAACTGTCAACTGTGAACTGTCAACTGTGAACTGTCAACTGTGAACTGTCAACTGTGAACTGTCAACTGTGAACTGTCAACTGTGAACTGTCAACTGTGAACTGTCAACTGTGAACTGTCAACTGTGAACTGTCAACTGTGAACTGTCAACTGTGAACTGTCAACTGTGAACTGTCAACTGTGAACTGTCAACTGTGAACTGTCAACTGTGAACTGTCAACTGTGAACTGTCAACTGTGAACTGTCAACTGTGAACTGTCAACTGTGAACTGTCAACTGTGAACTGTCAACTGTGAACTGTCAACTGTGAACTGTCAACTGTGAACTGTCAACTGTGAACTGTCAACTGTGAACTGTCAACTGTGAACTGTCAACTGTGAACTGTCAACTGTGAACTGTCAACTGTGAACTGTCAACTGTGAACTGTCAACTGTGAACTGTCAACTGTGAACTGTGAACTGTGAACTGTGAACTGTGAACTGTGAACTGTGAACTGTGAACTGTGAACTGTGAACTGTGAACTGTGAACTGTGAACTGTGAACTGTGAACTGTGAACTGTGAACTGTGAACTGTGAACTGTGAACTGTGAACTGTGAACTGTGAACTGTGAACTGTGAACTGTGAACTGTGAACTGTGAACTGTGAACTGTGAACTGTGAACTGTGAACTGTGAACTGTGAACTGTGAACTGTGAACTGTGAACTGTGAACTGTGAACTGTGAACTGTGAACTGTGAACTGTGAACTGTGAACTGTGAACTGTGAACTGTGAACTGTGAACTGTGAACTGTGAACTGTGAACTGTGAACTGTGAACTGTGAACTGTGAACTGTGAACTGTGAACTGTGAACTGTGAACTGTGAACTGTGAACTGTGAACTGTGAACTGTGAACTGTGAACTGTGAACTGTGAACTGTGAACTGTGAACTGTGAACTGTGAACTGTGAACTGTGAACTGTGAACTGTGAACTGTGAACTGTGAACTGTGAACTGTGAACTGTGAACTGTGAACTGTGAACTGTGAACTGTGAACTGTGAACTGTGAACTGTGAACTGTGAACTGTGAACTGTGAACTGTGAACTGTGAACTGTGAACTGTGAACTGTGAACTGTGAACTGTGAACTGTGAACTGTGAACTGTGAACTGTGAACTGTGAACTGTGAACTGTGAACTGTGAACTGTGAACTGTGAACTGTGAACTGTGAACTGTGAACTGTGAACTGTGAACTGTGAACTGTGAACTGTGAACTGTGAACTGTGAACTGTGAACTGTGAACTGTGAACTGTGAACTGTGAACTGTGAACTGTGAACTGTGAACTGTGAACTGTGAACTATGATCAGTGAACAGTGAACTGCGGACTGTGAACTGTGAACTGTGAACTGTGAAAACTGAATTGTGAAATAAAGTCTGTGAACAGTGATCTGTGAACTGTGAACTGTGAAGTGTGATCTGTGAACTGTGAACTGCGAACTGTGAATTGTGAAATGAAGACTGTGAACTGTGAACTGTGCCCTGTGAAGACTGAAGTGTGAAATGAAGACTGTGAATTGTGATCTGTGAACTGAGAACTGTGAACTGTGAACTGTGAACTGTGATCTGTGAACTGTGAACTGTGAACTGTGATCTGTGAACTGTGAACTGCTAACTGTGAAGTGTGAAATGAAGACTGTGAACTGTGATCTGTGAACTGAGATCTGTGAACTGTGAACTGTGAACTGTGAACTGTGAACTGTGAACTGTGAACTGTGAACTGTGAACTGTGAAC
Source organism: Lasioglossum villosulum (assembly GCA_963971365.1). NCBI lineage: Eukaryota > Metazoa > Arthropoda > Insecta > Hymenoptera > Halictidae > Lasioglossum > Lasioglossum villosulum. The sequence goes on from CAXARU010000174.1 coordinate 563,523, forward strand.
TGTGAACTGTGAACTGTGAACTGTGAACTGTGAACTGTGAACTGTGGACTGTAAACTGTGAACTGTGAACTGTGACGTGTGACCTGTGAACTGTGGACTGTCAACTGTGAACTGAGAACTGTAAACTGAGAACTGTAAACTGTGAACTGTGAACTGTGATCTGTGATCTGTGAACTGTGAACTGCGAACTGTGAAGTGTGAAATGAAGACTGTGAACTGTGATCTGTGGACTGTGAACTGTGAACTGTGAACTGTGATGTGTGATCAGTGAACTGTGGACTGTGAACTGTGGACTGTGAACTGTGAACTGTGAACTGTGAACTGTGAAGTGTGAACTGTGAACTGTGACCTGTGAACTGTGAACTGTGACCTGTGAACTGTGAACTGCGAACTATGAATTGTGAAATGAAGACTGTGAACTGTGAACTGTGAACAGTGAACAGTGAACTGTGAACTATGAACTGTGATCTGTGAATTGTGAACAGTGAACTGTGGACTGTGAACTGTGAACTGTGAACTGTGAAGTGTGAACTGTCAACTGTGAACTGTGAAGTATGAAATGAAGACAGTGAACTGTGAAGTATGAAATGAAGACAGTGAACTGTGAAATGTGAACTGTGACCTGCGAACTGGGAACTGTGAACTGTGAACTGTGAACTGTGACCTGTGACCTGTGAACTGTGAACTGTGACATGTGAACTGTAAACTGTGAACTGTGAACTGTGAACTGTGATCTGTGAACTGTGAACTGCGAACTGTGAAGTGTGAAATGAAGACTGTGAACTGTGAACTGTGAACTGTGAACTGTGAATTGTGAACAGTGAACTTTGGACTGTGAACTGTGAACTGTGAACTGTGAAGTGTGAACTGTCAACTGTGAACTGAGAACTGTAAACTGAGAACTGTAAACTGTGAACAGTGATCTGTGAACTGTGAACTGTGAACTGTGAACTGTGAACTGCGAACTGAGAAGGATGAAATGAAGACAGTGAACTGTGAAATGTGAACTGTGAACTGTGAACTGTGAACTGTGAACTGTGAACTGTGAACTGTGAACTGTGAACTGTGAACTGTGAACTGTGAACTGTGAACTGTGAACTGTGAACTGTGAACTGTGAACTGTGAACTGTGAACTGTGAACTGTGAACTGTGAACTGTGAACTGTGAACTGTGAACTGTGAACTGTGAACTGTGAACTGTGAACTGTGAACTGTGAACTGTGAACTGTGAACTGTGAACTGTGAACTGTGAACTGTGAACTGTGAACTGTGAACTGTGAACTGTGAACTGTGAACTGTGAACTGTGAACTGTGAACTGTGAACTGTGAACTGTGAACTGTGAACTGTGAACTGTGAACTGTGAACTGTGAACTGTGAACTGTGAACTGTGAACTGTGAACTGTGAACTGTGAACTGTGAACTGTGAACTGTGAACTGTGAACTATGATCTGTGAACAGTGAACTGCGGACTGTGAACTGTGAACTGTGAACTGTGAAAACTGAATTGTGAAATAAAGTATGTGAACTGTGATCTGTGAACTGTGAACTGTGAAGTGTGATCTGTGAACTGTGAACTGCGAACTGTGAATTGTGAAATGAAGACTGTGAACTGTAAACTGAGAACTGTAAACTGTGAACTGTGAACTGTGATCTGTGAAATGTGAACTGCGAACTGTGAAGTGTGAAATGAAGACTGTGAACTGTGATCTGTGGACTGTGAACTGTGAACTGTGAACTGTGATGTGTGATCAGTGAACTGTGAACTGTGAACTGTGAACTGTGAACTATGATCTGTGAACAGTGAACTGCGGACTGTGAACTGTGAACTGTGAACTGTGAAAACTGAATTGTGAAATAAAGTATGTGAACTGTGATCTGTGAACTGTGAACTGTGAAGTGTGATCTGTGAACTGTGAACTGCGAACTGTGAATTGTGAAATGAAGACTGTGAACTGTAAACTGTGCCCTGTGAACTGTGAACTGTGAACTGTGAAAACTGAATTGTGAAATAAAGTCTGTGAACTGTGAACTGTGATCTGTGAACTGAGAACTGTGAACTGTGAACAGTGGGCTGTGAACTGTGACCTGTGAACTGTGAACTGCGAACTGTGAAGTATGAAATGAAGACAGTGAACTGTGAAATGTGAACTGTGACCTGCGATCTGGGAACTGTGAACTGTGAACTGTGAACTGTGGACTGTAAACTGTGAACTGTGAACTGTGACGTGTGACCTGTGAACTGTGAACTGTCAACTGTGAACTGAGAACTGTAAACTGAGAACTGTAAACTGTGAACTGTGAACTGCGATCTGTGATCTGTGAACTGTGAACTGCGAACTGTGAAGTGTGAAATGAAGACTGTGAACTGTGATCTGTGGACTGTGAACTGTGAACTGTGAACTGTGATGTGTGATCAGTGAACTGTGGACTGTGAACTGTGGACTGTGAACTGTGAACTGTGAACTGTGAACTGTGAAGTGTGAACTGTGAACTGTGACCTGTGAACTGTGAACTGTGACCTGTGAACTGTGAACTGCGAACTATGAATTGTGAAATGAAGACTGTGAACTGTGAACTGTGAACAGTGAACAGTGAACTGTGAACTATGAACTGTGATCTGTGAATTGTGAACAGTGAACTGTGGACTGTGAACTGTGAACTGTGAACTGTGAACTGTGAAGTGTGAACTGTCAACTGTGAACTGTGAAGTATGAAATGAAGACAGTGAACTGTGAAGTATGAAATGAAGACAGTGAACTGTGAAATGTGAACTGTGACCTGCGAACTGGGAACTGTGAACTGTGAACTGTGAACTGTGAACTGTGACCTGTGAACTGTGAACTGTGACATGTGAACTGTAAACTGTGAACTGTGAACTGTGAACTGTGATCTGTGAACTGTGAACTGCGAACTGTGAAGTGTGAAATGAAGACTGTGAACTGTGAACTGTGAACTGTGAACTGTGAATTGTGAACAGTGAACTTTGGACTGTGAACTGTGAACTGTGAACTGTGAAGTGTGAACTGTCAACTGTGAACTGTCAACTGTGAACTGAGAACTGTAAACTGAGAACTGTAAACTGTGAACAGTGATCTGTGAACTGTGAACTGTGAACTGTGAACTGTGAACTGCGAACTGTGAAGGATGAAATGAAGACAGTGAACTGTGAAATGTGAACTGTGAACTGTGAACTGTGAACTGTGAACTGTGAACTGTGAACTGTGAACTGTGAACTGTGAACTGTGAACTGTGAACTGTGAACTGTGAACTGTGAACTGTGAACTGTGAACTGTGAACTGTGAACTGTGAACTGTGAACTGTGAACTGTGAACTGTGAACTGTGAACTGTGAACTGTGAACTGTGAACTGTGAACTGTGAACTGTGAACTGTGAACTGTGAACTGTGAACTGTGAACTGTGAACTGTGAACTGTGAACTGTGAACTGTGAACTGTGAACTGTGAACTGTGAACTGTGAACTGTGAACTGTGAACTGTGAACTATGATCAGTGAACAGTGAACTGCGGACTGTGAACTGTGAACTGTGAACTGTGAAAACTGAATTGTGAAATAAAGTCTGTGAACAGTGAACTATGATCAGTGAACAGTGAACTGCGGACTGTGAACTGTGAACTGTGAACTGTGAAAACTGAATTGTGAAATAAAGTCTGTGAACAGTGATCTGTGAACTGTGAACTGTGAAGTGTGATCTGTGAACTGTGAACTGCGAACTGTGAATTGTGAAATGAAGACTGTGAACTGTGAACTGTGCCCTGTGAAGACTGAAGTGTGAAATGAAGACTGTGAATTGTGATCTGTGCCCTGTGAAGACTGAAGTGTGAAATGAAGACTGTGAATTGTGATCTGTGAACTGAGAACTGTGAACTGTGAACTGTGAACTGTGAACTGTGATCTGTGAACTGTGAACTGTGAACTGTGAACTGTGATCTGTGAACTGTGAACTGCTAACTGTGAAGTGTGAAATGAAGACTGTGAACTGTGATCTGTGAACTGAGATCTGTGAGCTGTGAATAGTGAACTGTGAACTGTAATCTGTGAACTGTGATCTGTGAACTGTCAACTGTCAACTGTGAACTGTGAACTGTGAACTGTGAACTGTGAACTGTGAACTGTGAACTGTGAACTGTGAACTGTGAACTGTGAACTGTGAACTGTGAACTGTGAACTGTGAACTGTGAACTGTGAACTGTGAACTGTGAACTGTGAACTGTGAACTGTGAACTGTGAACTGTGAACTGTGAACTGTGAACTGTGAACTGTGAACTGTGAACTGTGAACTGTGAACTGTGAACTGTGAACTGTGAACTGTGAACTGTGAACTGTGAACTGTGAACTGTGAACTGTGAACTGTGAACTGTGAACTGTGAACTGTGAACTGTGAACTGTGAACTGTGAACTGTGAACTGTGAACTGTGAACTGTGAACTGTGAACTGTGAACTGTGAACTGTGAACTGTGAACTGTGAACTGTGAACTGTGAACTGTGAACTGTGAACTGTGAACTGTGAACTGTGAACTGTGAACTGTGAACTGTGAACTGTGAACTGTGAACTGTGAACTGTGAACTGTGAACTGTGAACTGTGAACTGTGAACTGTGAACTATGATCAGTGAACAGTGAACTGCGGACTGTGAACTGTGAACTGTGAACTGTGAAAACTGAATTGTGAAATAAAGTCTGTGAACAGTGATCTGTGAACTGTGAACTGTGAAGTGTGATCTGTGAACTGTGAACTGCGAACTGTGAATTGTGAAATGAAGACTGTGAACTGTGAACTGTGCCCTGTGAAGACTGAAGTGTGAAATGAAGACTGTGAATTGTGATCTGTGAACTGAGAACTGTGAACTGTGAACTGTGAACTGTGATCTGTGAACTGTGAACTGTGAACTGTGAACTGTGAACTGTGATCTGTGAACTGTGAACTGCTAACTGTGAAGTGTGAAATGAAGACTGTGAACTGTGATCTGTGAACTGAGATCTGTGAGCTGTGAATAGTGAACTGTGAACTGTGAACTGTGAACTGTGAACTGTGAACTGTGAACTGTGAACTGTCAACTGTCAACTGTGAACTGTCAACTGTGAACTGTCAACTGTGAACTGTCAACTGTGAACTGTCAACTGTGAACTGTCAACTGTGAACTGTCAACTGTGAACTGTCAACTGTGAACTGTCAACTGTGAACTGTCAACTGTGAACTGTCAACTGTGAACTGTCAACTGTGAACTGTCAACTGTGAACTGTCAACTGTGAACTGTCAACTGTGAACTGTCAACTGTGAACTGTCAACTGTGAACTGTGAACTGTGAACTGTGAACTGTGAACTGTGAACTGTGAACTGTGAACTGTGAACTGTGAACTGTGAACTGTGAACTGTGAACTGTGAACTGTGAACTGTGAACTGTGAACTGTGAACTGTGAACTGTGAACTGTGAACTGTGAACTGTGAACTGTGAACTGTGAACTGTGAACTGTGAACTGTGAACTGTGAACTGTGAACTGTGAACTGTGAACTGTGAACTGTGAACTGTGAACTGTGAACTGTGAACTGTGAACTGTGAACTGTGAACTGTGAACTGTGAACTGTGAACTGTGAACTGTGAACTGTGAACTGTGAACTGTGAACTGTGAACTGTGAACTGTGAACTGTGAACTGTGAACTGTGAACTGTGAACTGTGAACTGTGAACTGTGAACTGTGAACTGTGAACTGTGAACTGTGAACTGTGAACTGTGAACTGTGAACTGTGAACTGTGAACTGTGAACTGTGAACTGTGAACTGTGAACTGTGAACTGTGAACTGTGAACTGTGAACTGTGAACTGTGAACTGTGAACTGTGAACTGTGAACTGTGAACTGTGAACTGTGAACTGTGAACTGTGAACTGTGAACTGTGAACTGTGAACTGTGAACTGTGAACTGTGAACTGTGAACTGTGAACTGTGAACTGTGAACTGTGAACTGTGAACTGTGAACTGTGAACTGTGAACTGTGAACTGTGAACTGTGAACTGTGAACTGTGAACTGTGAACTGTGAACTGTGAACTGTGAACTGTGAACTGTGAACTGTGAACTGTGAACTGTGAACTGTGAACTGTGAACTGTGAACTGTGAACTGTGAACTGTGAACTGTGAACTGTGAACTGTGAACTGTGAACTGTGAACTGTGAACTGTGAACTGTGAACTGTGAACTGTGAACTGTGAACTGTGAACTGTGAACTGTGAACTGTGAACTGTGAACTGTGAACTGTGAACTGTGAACTGTGAACTGTGAACTGTGAACTGTGAACTGTGAACTGTGAACTGTGAACTGTGAACTGTGAACTGTGAACTGTGAACTGTGAACTGTGAACTGTGAACTGTGAACTGTGAACTGTGAACTGTGAACTGTGAACTGTGAACTGTGAACTGTGAACTGTGAACTGTGAACTGTGAACTGTGAACTGTGAACTGTGAACTGTGAACTGTGAACTGTGAACTGTGAACTGTGAACTGTGAACTGTGAACTGTGAACTGTGAACTGTGAACTGTGAACTGTGAACTGTGAACTGTGAACTGTGAACTGTGAACTGTGAACTGTGAACTGTGAACTGTGAACTATGATCAGTGAACAGTGAACTGCGGACTGTGAACTGTGAACTGTGAACTGTGAAAACTGAATTGTGAAATAAAGTCTGTGAACAGTGATCTGTGAACTGTGAACTGTGAAGTGTGATCTGTGAACTGTGAACTGCGAACTGTGAATTGTGAAATGAAGACTGTGAACTGTGAACTGTGCCCTGTGAAGACTGAAGTGTGAAATGAAGACTGTGAATTGTGATCTGTGAACTGAGAACTGTGAACTGTGAACTGTGAACTGTGATCTGTGAACTGTGAACTGTGAACTGTGATCTGTGAACTGTGAACTGCTAACTGTGAAGTGTGAAATGAAGACTGTGAACTGTGATCTGTGAACTGAGATCTGTGAACTGTGAACTGTGAACTGTGAACTGTGAACTGTGAACTGTGAACTGTGAACTGTGAACTGTGAACTGTGAACTGTGAACTGTGAACTGTGAACTGTGAACTGTGAACTGTGAACTGTGAACTGTGAACTGTGAACTGTGAACTGTGAACTGTGAACTATGATCAGTGAACAGTGAACTGCGGACTGTGAACTGTGAACTGTGAACTGTGAAAACTGAATTGTGAAATAAAGTCTGTGAACAGTGATCTGTGAACTGTGAACTGTGAAGTGTGATCTGTGAACTGTGAACTGCGAACTGTGAATTGTGAAATGAAGACTGTGAACTGTGAACTGTGCCCTGTGAAGACTGAAGTGTGAAATGAAGACTGTGAATTGTGATCTGTGAACTGAGAACTGTGAACTGTGAACTGTGAACTGTGATCTGTGAACTGTGAACTGTGAACTGTGAACTGTGTCTGTGAACTGTGAACTGCTAACTGTGAAGTGTGAAATGAAGACTGTGAACTGTGATCTGTGAACTGAGATCTGTGAGCTGTGAATAGTGAACTGTGAACTGTAATCTGTGAACTGTGATCTGTGATCTGTCAACTGTGAACTGTGAACTGTGAACTGTGAACTGTGAACTGTGAACTGTGAACTGTGAACTGTGAACTGTGAACTGTGAACTGTGAACTGTGAACTGTGAACTGTGAACTGTGAACTGTGAACTGTGAACTGTGAACTGTGAACTGTCAACTGTCAACTGTCAACTGTCAACTGTCAACTGTCAACTGTCAACTGTCAACTGTCAACTGTCAACTGTCAACTGTGAACTGTGAACTGTGAACTGTGAACTGTGAACTGTGAACTGTGAACTGTGAACTGTGAACTGTGAACTGTGAACTGTGAACTGTGAACTGTGAACTGTGAACTGTGAACTGTGAACTGTGAACTGTGAACTGTGAACTGTGAACTGTGAACTGTGAACTGTGAACTGTGAACTGTGAACTGTGAACTGTGAACTGTGAACTGTGAACTGTGAACTGTGAACTGTGAACTGTGAACTGTGAACTGTGAACTGTGAACTGTGAACTGTGAACTGTGAACTGTGAACTGTGAACTGTGAACTGTGAACTGTGAACTGTGAACTGTGAACTGTGAACTGTGAACTGTGAACTGTGAACTGTGAACTGTGAACTGTGAACTGTGAACTGTGAACTGTGAACTGTGAACTGTGAACTGTGAACTGTGAACTGTGAACTGTGAACTGTGAACTGTGAACTGTGAACTGTGAACTGTGAACTGTGAACTGTGAACTGTGAACTGTGAACTGTGAACTGTGAACTGTGAACTGTGAACTGTGAACTGTGAACTGTGAACTGTGAACTGTGAACTGTGAACTGTGAACTGTGAACTGTGAACTGTGAACTGTGAACTGTGAACTGTGAACTGTGAACTGTGAACTGTGAACTGTGAACTGTGAACTGTGAACTGTGAACTGTGAACTGTGAACTGTGAACTGTGAACTGTGAACTGTGAACTGTGAACTGTGAACTGTGAACTGTGAACTGTGAACTGTGAACTGTGAACTGTGAACTGTGAACTGTGAACTGTGAACTGTGAACTGTGAACTGTGAACTGTGAACTGTGAACTGTGAACTGTGAACTGTGAACTGTGAACTGTGAACTGTGAACTGTGAACTGTGAACTGTGAACTGTGAACTGTGAACTGTGAACTGTGAACTGTGAACTGTGAACTGTGAACTGTGAACTGTGAACTGTGAACTGTGAACTGTGAACTGTGAACTGTGAACTGTGAACTGTGAACTGTGAACTGTGAACTGTGAACTGTGAACTGTGAACTGTGAACTGTGAACTGTGAACTGTGAACTGTGAACTGTGAACTGTGAACTGTGAACTGTGAACTGTGAACTGTGAACTGTGAACTGTGAACTGTGAACTGTGAACTGTGAACTGTGAACTGTGAACTGTGAACTGTGAACTGTGAACTGTGAACTGTGAACTGTGAACTGTGAACTGTGAACTGTGAACTGTGAACTGTGAACTGTGAACTGTGAACTGTGAACTGTGAACTGTGAACTGTGAACTGTGAACTGTGAACTGTGAACTGTGAACTGTGAACTGTGAACTGTGAACTGTGAACTGTGAACTGTGAACTGTGAACTGTGAACTGTGAACTGTGAACTGTGAACTGTGAACTGTGAACTGTGAACTGTGAACTGTGAACTGTGAACTGTGAACTGTGAACTGTGAACTGTGAACTGTGAACTGTGAACTGTGAACTGTGAACTGTGAACTGTGAACTGTGAACTGTGAACTGTGAACTGTGAACTGTGAACTGTGAACTGTGAACTGTGAACTGTGAACTGTGAACTGTGAACTGTGAACTGTGAACTGTGAACTGTGAACTGTGAACTGTGAACTGTGAACTGTGAACTGTGAACTGTGAACTGTGAACTGTGAACTGTGAACTGTGAACTGTGAACTGTGAACTGTGAACTGTGAACTGTGAACTGTGAACTGTGAACTGTGAACTGTGAACTGTGAACTGTGAACTGTGAACTGTGAACTGTGAACTGTGAACTGTGAACTGTGAACTGTGAACTGTGAACTGTGAACTGTGAACTGTGAACTGTGAACTGTGAACTGTGAACTGTGAACTGTGAACTGTGAACTGTGAACTGTGAACTGTGAACTGTGAACTGTGAACTGTGAACTGTGAACTGTGAACTGTGAACTGTGAACTATGATCAGTGAACAGTGAACTGCGGACTGTGAACTGTGAACTGTGAACTGTGAAAACTGAATTGTGAAATAAAGTCTGTGAACAGTGATCTGTGAACTGTGAACTGTGAAGTGTGATCTGTGAACTGTGAACTGCGAACTGTGAATTGTGAAATGAAGACTGTGAACTGTGAACTGTGCCCTGTGAAGACTGAAGTGTGAAATGAAGACTGTGAATTGTGATCTGTGAACTGAGAACTGTGAACTGTGAACTGTGATCTGTGAACTGTGAACTGTGAACTGTGAACTGTGATCTGTGAACTGTGAACTGCTAACTGTGAAGTGTGAAATGAAGACTGTGAACTGTGATCTGTGAACTGAGATCTGTGAGCTGTGAATAGTGAACTGTGAACTGTAATCTGTGAACTGTGATCTGTGATCTGTGAACTGTGAACTGTGAACTGTGAACTGTGAACTGTGAACTGTGAACTGTGAACTGTGAACTGTGAACTGTGAACTGTGAACTGTGAACTGTGAACTGTGAACTGTGAACTGTGAACTGTGAACTGTGAACTGTGAACTGTGAACTGTGAACTGTGAACTGTGAACTGTGAACTGTGAACTGTGAACTGTGAACTGTGAACTGTGAACTGTGAACTGTGAACTGTGAACTGTGAACTGTGAACTGTGAACTGTGAACTGTGAACTGTGAACTGTGAACTGTGAACTGTGAACTGTGAACTGTGAACTGTGAACTGTGAACTGTGAACTGTGAACTGTGAACTGTGAACTGTGAACTGTGAACTGTGAACTGTGAACTGTGAACTGTGAACTGTGAACTGTGAACTGTGAACTGTGAACTGTGAACTGTGAACTGTGAACTGTGAACTGTGAACTGTCAACTGTGAACTGTCAACTGTGAACTGTCAACTGTGAACTGTCAACTGTGAACTGTCAACTGTGAACTGTCAACTGTGAACTGTCAACTGTGAACTGTCAACTGTGAACTGTCAACTGTGAACTGTCAACTGTGAACTGTCAACTGTGAACTGTCAACTGTGAACTGTCAACTGTGAACTGTCAACTGTGAACTGTCAACTGTGAACTGTCAACTGTGAACTGTCAACTGTGAACTGTCAACTGTGAACTGTCAACTGTGAACTGTCAACTGTGAACTGTCAACTGTGAACTGCCAACTGTGAACTGTCAACTGTGAACTGTCAACTGTGAACTGTCAACTGTGAACTGTCAACTGTGAACTGTCAACTGTGAACTGTGAACTGTGAACTGTGAACTGTGAACTGTGAACTGTGAACTGTGAACTGTGAACTGTGAACTGTGAACTGTGAACTGTGAACTGTGAACTGTGAACTGTGAACTGTGAACTGTGAACTGTGAACTGTGAACTGTGAACTGTGAACTGTGAACTGTGAACTGTGAACTGTGAACTGTGAACTGTGAACTGTGAACTGTGAACTGTGAACTGTGAACTGTGAACTGTGAACTGTGAACTGTGAACTGTGAACTGTGAACTGTGAACTGTGAACTGTGAACTGTGAACTGTGAACTGTGAACTGTGAACTGTGAACTGTGAACTGTGAACTGTGAACTGTGAACTGTGAACTGTGAACTGTGAACTGTGAACTGTGAACTGTGAACTGTGAACTGTGAACTGTGAACTGTGAACTGTGAACTGTGAACTGTGAACTGTGAACTATGATCAGTGAACAGTGAACTGCGGACTGTGAACTGTGAACTGTGAACTGTGAAAACTGAATTGTGAAATAAAGTCTGTGAACAGTGATCTGTGAACTGTGAACTGTGAAGTGTGATCTGTGAACTGTGAACTGCGAACTGTGAATTGTGAAATGAAGACTGTGAACTGTGAACTGTGCCCTGTGAAGACTGAAGTGTGAAATGAAGACTGTGAATTGTGATCTGTGAACTGAGAACTGTGAACTGTGAACTGTGATCTGTGAACTGTGAACTGTGAACTGTGAACTGTGATCTGTGAACTGTGAACTGCTAACTGTGAAGTGTGAAATGAAGACTGTGAACTGTGATCTGTGAACTGAGATCTGTGAGCTGTGAATAGTGAACTGTGAACTGTAATCTGTGAACTGTGATCTGTGATCTGTGAACTGTGAACTGTGAACTGTGAACTGTGAACTGTGAACTGTGAACTGTGAACTGTGAACTGTGAACTGTGAACTGTGAACTGTGAACTGTGAACTGTGAACTGTGAACTGTGAACTGTGAACTGTGAACTGTGAACTGTGAACTGTGAACTGTGAACTGTGAACTGTGAACTGTGAACTGTGAACTGTGAACTGTGAACTGTGAACTGTGAACTGTGAACTATGATCAGTGAACAGTGAACTGCGGACTGTGAACTGTGAACTGTGAACTGTGAAAACTGAATTGTGAAATAAAGTCTGTGAACAGTGATCTGTGAACTGTGAACTGTGAAGTGTGATCTGTGAACTGTGAACTGCGAACTGTGAATTGTGAAATGAAGACTGTGAACTGTGAACTGTGCCCTGTGAAGACTGAAGTGTGAAATGAAGACTGTGAATTGTGATCTGTGAACTGAGAACTGTGAACTGTGAACTGTGATCTGTGAACTGTGAACTGTGAACTGTGAACTGTGATCTGTGAACTGTGAACTGCTAACTGTGAAGTGTGAAATGAAGACTGTGAACTGTGATCTGTGAACTGAGATCTGTGAGCTGTGAATAGTGAACTGTGAACTGTAATCTGTGAACTGTGATCTGTGATCTGTGAACTGTGAACTGTGAACTGTGAACTGTGAACTGTGAACTGTGAACTGTGAACTGTGAACTGTGAACTGTGAACTGTGAACTGTGAACTGTGAACTGTGAACTGTGAACTGTGAACTGTGAACTGTGAACTGTGAACTGTGAACTGTGAACTGTGAACTGTGAACTGTGAACTGTGAACTGTGAACTGTGAACTGTGAACTGTGAACTGTGAACTGTGAACTGTGAACTGTGAACTGTGAACTGTGAACTGTGAACTGTGAACTGTGAACTGTGAACTGTGAACTGTGAACTGTGAACTGTGAACTGTGAACTGTGAACTGTGAACTGTGAACTGTGAACTGTGAACTGTGAACTGTGAACTGTGAACTGTGAACTGTGAACTGTGAACTGTGAACTGTGAACTGTGAACTGTGAACTGTGAACTGTGAACTGTGAACTGTGAACTGTGAACTGTGAACTGTGAACTGTGAACTGTGAACTGTGAACTGTGAACTGTGAACTGTGAACTGTGAACTGTGAACTGTGAACTGTGAACTGTGAACTGTGAACTGTGAACTGTGAACTGTGAACTGTCAACTGTGAACTGTCAACTGTGAACTGTCAACTGTGAACTGTCAACTGTGAACTGTCAACTGTGAACTGTCAACTGTGAACTGTCAACTGTGAACTGTCAACTGTGAACTGTCAACTGTGAACTGTCAACTGTGAACTGTCAACTGTGAACTGTCAACTGTGAACTGTCAACTGTGAACTGTCAACTGTGAACTGTCAACTGTGAACTGTCAACTGTGAACTGTCAACTGTGAACTGTCAACTGTGAACTGTCAACTGTGAACTGCCAACTGTGAACTGTCAACTGTGAACTGTCAACTGTGAACTGTCAACTGTGAACTGTCAACTGTGAACTGTGAACTGTGAACTGTGAACTGTGAACTGTGAACTGTGAACTGTGAACTGTGAACTGTGAACTGTGAACTGTGAACTGTGAACTGTGAACTGTGAACTGTGAACTGTGAACTGTGAACTGTGAACTGTGAACTGTGAACTGTGAACTGTGAACTGTGAACTGTGAACTGTGAACTGTGAACTGTGAACTGTGAACTGTGAACTGTGAACTGTGAACTGTGAACTGTGAACTGTGAACTGTGAACTGTGAACTGTGAACTGTGAACTGTGAACTGTGAACTGTGAACTGTGAACTGTGAACTGTGAACTGTGAACTGTGAACTGTGAACTGTGAACTGTGAACTGTGAACTGTGAACTGTGAACTGTGAACTGTGAACTGTGAACTGTGAACTGTGAACTGTGAACTGTGAACTGTGAACTGTGAACTGTGAACTGTGAACTGTGAACTGTGAACTGTGAACTGTGAACTGTGAACTGTGAACTGTGAACTGTGAACTGTGAACTGTGAACTGTGAACTGTGAACTGTGAACTGTGAACTGTGAACTGTGAACTGTGAACTGTGAACTGTGAACTGTGAACTGTGAACTGTGAACTGTGAACTGTGAACTGTGAACTGTGAACTGTGAACTGTGAACTGTGAACTGTGAACTGTGAACTGTGAACTGTGAACTGTGAACTGTGAACTGTGAACTGTGAACTGTGAACTGTGAACTGTGAACTGTGAACTGTGAACTGTGAACTGTGAACTGTGAACTGTGAACTGTGAACTGTGAACTGTGAACTGTGAACTGTGAACTGTGAACTGTGAACTGTGAACTGTGAACTGTGAACTGTGAACTGTGAACTGTGAACTGTGAACTGTGAACTGTGAACTGTGAACTGTGAACTGTGAACTGTGAACTGTGAACTGTGAACTGTGAACTGTGAACTATGATCAGTGAACAGTGAACTGCGGACTGTGAACTGTGAACTGTGAACTGTGAAAACTGAATTGTGAAATAAAGTCTGTGAACAGTGATCTGTGAACTGTGAACTGTGAAGTGTGATCTGTGAACTGTGAACTGCGAACTGTGAATTGTGAAATGAAGACTGTGAACTGTGAACTGTGCCCTGTGAAGACTGAAGTGTGAAATGAAGACTGTGAATTGTGATCTGTGAACTGAGAACTGTGAACTGTGAACTGTGAACTGTGATCTGTGAACTGTGAACTGTGAACTGTGAACTGTGATCTGTGAACTGTGAACTGCTAACTGTGAAGTGTGAAATGAAGACTGTGAACTGTGATCTGTGAACTGAGATCTGTGAGCTGTGAATAGTGAACTGTGAACTGTAATCTGTGAACTGTGATCTGTGATCTGTGAACTGTGAACTGTGAACTGTGAACTGTGAACTGTGAACTGTGAACTGTGAACTGTGAACTGTGAACTGTGAACTGTGAACTGTGAACTGTGAACTGTGAACTGTGAACTGTGAACTGTGAACTGTGAACTGTGAACTGTGAACTGTGAACTGTGAACTGTGAACTGTGAACTGTGAACTGTGAACTGTGAACTGTGAACTGTGAACTGTGAACTGTGAACTGTGAACTGTGAACTGTGAACTGTGAACTGTGAACTGTGAACTGTGAACTGTGAACTGTGAACTGTGAACTGTGAACTGTGAACTGTGAACTGTGAACTGTGAACTGTGAACTGTGAACTGTGAACTGTGAACTGTGAACTGTGAACTGTGAACTGTGAACTGTGAACTGTGAACTGTGAACTGTGAACTGTGAACTGTGAACTGTGAACTGTGAACTGTGAACTGTGAACTGTGAACTGTGAACTGTGAACTGTGAACTGTGAACTGTGAACTGTGAACTGTGAACTGTGAACTGTGAACTGTGAACTGTGAACTGTGAACTGTGAACTGTGAACTGTGAACTGTGAACTGTGAACTGTGAACTGTGAACTGTGAACTGTGAACTGTGAACTGTGAACTGTGAACTGTGAACTGTCAACTGTGAACTGTCAACTGTGAACTGTCAACTGTGAACTGTCAACTGTGAACTGTCAACTGTGAACTGTCAACTGTGAACTGTCAACTGTGAACTGTCAACTGTGAACTGCCAACTGTGAACTGTCAACTGTGAACTGTCAACTGTGAACTGTCAACTGTGAACTGTCAACTGTGAACTGTCAACTGTGAACTGTCAACTGTGAACTGTGAACTGTGAACTGTGAACTGTGAACTGTGAACTGTGAACTGTGAACTGTGAACTGTGAACTGTGAACTGTGAACTGTGAACTGTGAACTGTGAACTGTGAACTGTGAACTGTGAACTGTGAACTGTGAACTGTGAACTGTGAACTGTGAACTGTGAACTGTGAACTGTGAACTGTGAACTGTGAACTGTGAACTGTGAACTGTGAACTGTGAACTGTGAACTGTGAACTGTGAACTGTGAACTGTGAACTGTGAACTGTGAACTGTGAACTGTGAACTGTGAACTGTGAACTGTGAACTGTGAACTGTGAACTGTGAACTGTGAACTGTGAACTGTGAACTGTGAACTGTGAACTGTGAACTGTGAACTGTGAACTGTGAACTGTGAACTGTGAACTGTGAACTGTGAACTGTGAACTGTGAACTGTGAACTGTGAACTGTGAACTGTGAACTGTGAACTGTGAACTATGATCAGTGAACAGTGAACTGCGGACTGTGAACTGTGAACTGTGAACTGTGAAAACTGAATTGTGAAATAAAGTCTGTGAACAGTGATCTGTGAACTGTGAACTGTGAAGTGTGATCTGTGAACTGTGAACTGCGAACTGTGAATTGTGAAATGAAGACTGTGAACTGTGAACTGTGCCCTGTGAAGACTGAAGTGTGAAATGAAGACTGTGAATTGTGATCTGTGAACTGAGAACTGTGAACTGTGAACTGTGAACTGTGATCTGTGAACTGTGAACTGTGAACTGTGAACTGTGAACTGTGAACTGTGAACTGTGATCTGTGAACTGTGAACTGCTAACTGTGAAGTGTGAAATGAAGACTGTGAACTGTGATCTGTGATCTGTGAACTGAGATCTGTGAACTGTGAACTGTGAACTGTGAACTGTGAACTGTGAACTGTGAACTGTGAACTGTGAACTGTGAACTGTGAACTGTGAACTGTGAACTGTGAACTGTGAACTGTGAACTGTGAACTGTGAACTGTGAACTATGATCAGTGAACAGTGAACTGCGGACTGTGAACTGTGAACTGTGAACTGTGAAAACTGAATTGTGAAATAAAGTCTGTGAACAGTGATCTGTGAACTGTGAACTGTGAAGTGTGATCTGTGAACTGTGAACTGCGAACTGTGAATTGTGAAATGAAGACTGTGAACTGTGAACTGTGCCCTGTGAAGACTGAAGTGTGAAATGAAGACTGTGAATTGTGATCTGTGAACTGAGAACTGTGAACTGTGAACTGTGAACTGTGATCTGTGAACTGTGAACTGTGAACTGTGATCTGTGAACTGTGAACTGCTAACTGTGAAGTGTGAAATGAAGACTGTGAACTGTGATCTGTGAACTGAGATCTGTGAGCTGTGAATAGTGAACTGTGAACTGTAATCTGTGAACTGTGATCTGTGATCTGTGAACTGTCAACTGTCAACTGTCAACTGTCAACTGTGAACTGTGAACTGTGAACTGTGAACTGTGAACTGTGAACTGTGAACTGTGAACTGTGAACTGTGAACTGTGAACTGTGAACTGTGAACTGTGAACTGTGAACTGTGAACTGTGAACTGTGAACTGTGAACTGTGAACTGTGAACTGTGAACTGTGAACTGTGAACTGTGAACTGTGAACTGTGAACTGTGAACTGTGAACTGTGAACTGTGAACTGTGAACTGTGAACTGTGAACTGTGAACTGTGAACTGTGAACTGTGAACTGTGAACTGTGAACTGTGAACTGTGAACTGTGAACTGTGAACTGTGAACTGTGAACTGTGAACTGTGAACTGTGAACTGTGAACTGTGAACTGTGAACTGTGAACTGTGAACTGTGAACTGTGAACTGTGAACTGTGAACTGTGAACTGTGAACTGTGAACTGTGAACTGTGAACTGTGAACTGTGAACTGTGAACTGTGAACTGTGAACTGTGAACTGTGAACTGTGAACTGTGAACTGTGAACTGTGAACTGTGAACTGTGAACTGTGAACTGTGAACTGTGAACTGTGAACTGTGAACTGTGAACTGTGAACTGTGAACTGTGAACTGTGAACTGTGAACTGTGAACTGTGAACTGTGAACTGTGAACTGTGAACTGTGAACTGTGAACTGTGAACTGTGAACTGTGAACTGTGAACTGTGAACTGTGAACTGTGAACTGTGAACTGTGAACTGTGAACTGTGAACTGTGAACTGTGAACTGTGAACTGTGAACTGTGAACTGTGAACTGTGAACTATGATCAGTGAACAGTGAACTGCGGACTGTGAACTGTGAACTGTGAACTGTGAAAACTGAATTGTGAAATAAAGTCTGTGAACAGTGATCTGTGAACTGTGAACTGTGAAGTGTGATCTGTGAACTGTGAACTGCGAACTGTGAATTGTGAAATGAAGACTGTGAACTGTGAACTGTGCCCTGTGAAGACTGAAGTGTGAAATGAAGACTGTGAATTGTGATCTGTGAACTGAGAACTGTGAACTGTGAACTGTGAACTGTGATCTGTGAACTGTGAACTGTGAACTGTGAACTGTGATCTGTGAACTGTGAACTGCTAACTGTGAAGTGTGAAATGAAGACTGTGAACTGTGATCTGTGAACTGAGATCTGTGAGCTGTGAATAGTGAACTGTGAACTGTAATCTGTGAACTGTGATCTGTGATCTGTGAACTGTGAACTGTGAACTGTGAACTGTGAACTGTGAACTGTGAACTGTGAACTGTGAACTGTGAACTGTGAACTGTGAACTGTGAACTGTGAACTGTGAACTGTGAACTGTGAACTGTGAACTGTGAACTGTGAACTGTGAACTGTGAACTGTGAACTGTGAACTGTGAACTGTGAACTGTGAACTGTGAACTGTGAACTGTGAACTGTGAACTGTGAACTGTGAACTGTGAACTGTGAACTGTGAACTGTGAACTGTGAACTGTGAACTGTGAACTGTGAACTGTGAACTGTGAACTGTGAACTGTGAACTGTGAACTGTGAACTGTGAACTGTGAACTGTGAACTGTGAACTGTGAACTGTGAACTGTGAACTGTGAACTGTGAACTGTGAACTGTGAACTGTGAACTGTGAACTGTGAACTGTGAACTGTGAACTGTGAACTGTGAACTGTGAACTGTGAACTGTGAACTGTGAACTGTGAACTGTGAACTGTGAACTGTGAACTGTGAACTGTGAACTGTGAACTGTGAACTGTGAACTGTGAACTGTGAACTGTGAACTGTGAACTGTGAACTGTGAACTGTGAACTGTGAACTGTGAACTGTGAACTGTGAACTGTGAACTGTGAACTGTGAACTGTGAACTGTGAACTGTCAACTGTGAACTGTCAACTGTGAACTGTCAACTGTGAACTGTCAACTGTGAACTGTCAACTGTGAACTGTCAACTGTGAACTGTCAACTGTGAACTGTCAACTGTGAACTGCCAACTGTGAACTGTCAACTGTGAACTGTCAACTGTGAACTGTCAACTGTGAACTGTCAACTGTGAACTGTCAACTGTGAACTGTGAACTGTGAACTGTGAACTGTGAACTGTGAACTGTGAACTGTGAACTGTGAACTGTGAACTGTGAACTGTGAACTGTGAACTGTGAACTGTGAACTGTGAACTGTGAACTGTGAACTGTGAACTGTGAACTGTGAACTGTGAACTGTGAACTGTGAACTGTGAACTGTGAACTGTGAACTGTGAACTGTGAACTGTGAACTGTGAACTGTGAACTGTGAACTGTGAACTGTGAACTGTGAACTGTGAACTGTGAACTGTGAACTGTGAACTGTGAACTGTGAACTGTGAACTGTGAACTGTGAACTGTGAACTGTGAACTGTGAACTGTGAACTGTGAACTGTGAACTGTGAACTGTGAACTGTGAACTGTGAACTGTGAACTGTGAACTGTGAACTGTGAACTGTGAACTGTGAACTGTGAACTGTGAACTGTGAACTGTGAACTGTGAACTGTGAACTGTGAACTGTGAACTATGATCAGTGAACAGTGAACTGCGGACT
The DNA here is from genome assembly GCA_963971365.1 of Lasioglossum villosulum. Taxonomy (NCBI): domain Eukaryota; kingdom Metazoa; phylum Arthropoda; class Insecta; order Hymenoptera; family Halictidae; genus Lasioglossum; species Lasioglossum villosulum. The sequence goes on from CAXARU010000174.1 coordinate 583,151, forward strand.
GTGAACTGTGAACTGTGAACTGTGAAAACTGAATTGTGAAATAAAGTCTGTGAACAGTGATCTGTGAACTGTGAACTGTGAAGTGTGATCTGTGAACTGTGAACTGCGAACTGTGAATTGTGAAATGAAGACTGTGAACTGTGAACTGTGCCCTGTGAAGACTGAAGTGTGAAATGAAGACTGTGAATTGTGATCTGTGAACTGAGAACTGTGAACTGTGAACTGTGAACTGTGATCTGTGAACTGTGAACTGTGAACTGTGAACTGTGAACTGTGAACTGTGAACTGTGATCTGTGAACTGTGAACTGCTAACTGTGAAGTGTGAAATGAAGACTGTGAACTGTGATCTGTGATCTGTGAACTGAGATCTGTGAACTGTGAACTGTGAACTGTGAACTGTGAACTGTGAACTGTGAACTGTGAACTGTGAACTGTGAACTGTGAACTGTGAACTGTGAACTGTGAACTGTGAACTGTGAACTGTGAACTGTGAACTGTGAACTATGATCAGTGAACAGTGAACTGCGGACTGTGAACTGTGAACTGTGAACTGTGAAAACTGAATTGTGAAATAAAGTCTGTGAACAGTGATCTGTGAACTGTGAACTGTGAAGTGTGATCTGTGAACTGTGAACTGCGAACTGTGAATTGTGAAATGAAGACTGTGAACTGTGAACTGTGCCCTGTGAAGACTGAAGTGTGAAATGAAGACTGTGAATTGTGATCTGTGAACTGAGAACTGTGAACTGTGAACTGTGAACTGTGATCTGTGAACTGTGAACTGTGAACTGTGATCTGTGAACTGTGAACTGCTAACTGTGAAGTGTGAAATGAAGACTGTGAACTGTGATCTGTGAACTGAGATCTGTGAGCTGTGAATAGTGAACTGTGAACTGTAATCTGTGAACTGTGATCTGTGATCTGTGAACTGTCAACTGTCAACTGTCAACTGTCAACTGTGAACTGTGAACTGTGAACTGTGAACTGTGAACTGTGAACTGTGAACTGTGAACTGTGAACTGTGAACTGTGAACTGTGAACTGTGAACTGTGAACTGTGAACTGTGAACTGTGAACTGTGAACTGTGAACTGTGAACTGTGAACTGTGAACTGTGAACTGTGAACTGTGAACTGTGAACTGTGAACTGTGAACTGTGAACTGTGAACTGTGAACTGTGAACTGTGAACTGTGAACTGTGAACTGTGAACTGTGAACTGTGAACTGTGAACTGTGAACTGTGAACTGTGAACTGTGAACTGTGAACTGTGAACTGTGAACTGTGAACTGTGAACTGTGAACTGTGAACTGTGAACTGTGAACTGTGAACTGTGAACTGTGAACTGTGAACTGTGAACTGTGAACTGTGAACTGTGAACTGTGAACTGTGAACTGTGAACTGTGAACTGTGAACTGTGAACTGTGAACTGTGAACTGTGAACTGTGAACTGTGAACTGTGAACTGTGAACTGTGAACTGTGAACTGTGAACTGTGAACTGTGAACTGTGAACTGTGAACTGTGAACTGTGAACTGTGAACTGTGAACTGTGAACTGTGAACTGTGAACTGTGAACTGTGAACTGTGAACTGTGAACTGTGAACTGTGAACTGTGAACTGTGAACTGTGAACTGTGAACTGTGAACTGTGAACTGTGAACTGTGAACTGTGAACTGTGAACTGTGAACTGTGAACTGTGAACTGTGAACTGTGAACTGTGAACTGTGAACTGTGAACTGTGAACTGTGAACTGTGAACTGTGAACTGTGAACTGTGAACTGTGAACTGTGAACTGTGAACTGTGAACTGTGAACTGTGAACTGTGAACTGTGAACTGTGAACTGTGAACTGTGAACTGTCAACTGTGAACTGTCAACTGTCAACTGTCAACTGTCAACTGTCAACTGTCAACTGTCAACTGTCAACTGTCAACTGTCAACTGTCAACTGTCAACTGTCAACTGTCAACTGTCAACTGTCAACTGTCAACTGTCAACTGTCAACTGTCAACTGTCAACTGTCAACTGTCAACTGTCAACTGTCAACTGTCAACTGTCAACTGTCAACTGTCAACTGTCAACTGTCAACTGTCAACTGTCAACTGTCAACTGTCAACTGTCAACTGTCAACTGTCAACTGTCAACTGTCAACTGTCAACTGTCAACTGTCAACTGTCAACTGTCAACTGTCAACTGTCAACTGTCAACTGTCAACTGTCAACTGTCAACTGTCAACTGTGAACTGTGAACTGTGAACTGTGAACTGTGAACTGTGAACTGTGAACTGTGAACTGTGAACTGTGAACTGTGAACTGTGAACTGTGAACTGTGAACTGTGAACTGTGAACTGTGAACTGTGAACTGTGAACTGTGAACTGTGAACTGTGAACTGTGAACTGTGAACTGTGAACTGTGAACTGTGAACTGTGAACTGTGAACTGTGAACTGTGAACTGTGAAGTGTGAACTGTGAACTGTGAACTGTGAACTGTGAACTGTGAACTGTGAACTGTGAACTGTGAACTGTGAACTGTGAACTGTGAACTGTGAACTGTGAACTGTGAACTGTGAACTGTGAACTGTGAACTGTGAACTGTGAACTGTGAACTGTGAACTGTGAACTGTGAACTGTGAACTGTGAACTGTGAACTGTGAACTGTGAACTGTGAACTGTGAACTGTGAACTGTGAACTGTGAACTGTGAACTGTGAACTGTGAACTGTGAACTGTGAACTGTGAACTGTGAACTGTGAACTGTGAACTGTGAACTGTGAACTGTGAACTGTGAACTGTGAACTGTGAGCTGTGAACTGTGAACTGTGAACTGTGAACTGTGAACTGTGAACTGTGAACTGTGAACTGTGAACTGTGAACTGTGAACTGTGAACTGTGAACTGTGAACTGTGAACTGTGAACTGTGAACTGTGAACTGTGAACTGTGAACTGTGAACTGTGAACTGTGAACTGTGAACTGTGAACTGTGAACTGTCAACTGTGAACTGTCAACTGTGAACTGGAACTGTGAACTGTGAACTGTGAACTATGATCTGTGAACAGTGAACTGCGGACTGTGAACTGTGAACTGTGAACTGTGAAAACTGAATTGTGAAATAAAGTATGTGAACTGTGATCTGTGAACTGTGAACTGTGAAGTGTGATCTGTGAACTGTGAACTGCGAACTGTGAATTGTGAAATGAAGACTGTGAACTGTAAACTGAGAACTGTAAACTGTGAACTGTGAACTGTGATCTGTGAAATGTGAACTGCGAACTGTGAAGTGTGAAATGAAGACTGTGAACTGTGATCTGTGGACTGTGAACTGTGAACTGTGAACTGTGATGTGTGATCAGTGAACTGTGAACTGTGAACTGTGAACTGTGAACTATGATCTGTGAACAGTGAACTGCGGACTGTGAACTGTGAACTGTGAACTGTGAAAACTGAATTGTGAAATAAAGTATGTGAACTGTGATCTGTGAACTGTGAACTGTGAAGTGTGATCTGTGAACTGTGAACTGCGAACTGTGAATTGTGAAATGAAGACTGTGAACTGTAAACTGTGCCCTGTGAACTGTGAACTGTGAACTGTGAAAACTGAATTGTGAAATAAAGACTGTGAACTGTGAACTGTGATCTGTGAACTGAGAACTGTGAACTGTGAACAGTGGGCTGTGAACTGTGACCTGTGAACTGTGAACTGCGAACTGTGAAGTATGAAATGAAGACAGTGAACTGTGAAATGTGAACTGTGACCTGCGATCTGGGAACTGTGAACTGTGAACTGTGAACTGTGGACTGTAAACTGTGAACTGTGAACTGTGACGTGTGACCTGTGAACTGTGAACTGTCAACTGTGAACTGAGAACTGTAAACTGAGAACTGTAAACTGTGAACTGTGAACTGCGATCTGTGATCTGTGAACTGTGAACTGCGAACTGTGAAGTGTGAAATGAAGACTGTGAACTGTGATCTGTGGACTGTGAACTGTGAACTGTGAACTGTGATGTGTGATCAGTGAACTGTGGACTGTGAACTGTGGACTGTGAACTGTGAACTGTGAACTGTGAACTGTGAAGTGTGAACTGTGAACTGTGACCTGTGAACTGTGAACTGTGACCTGTGAACTGTGAACTGCGAACTATGAATTGTGAAATGAAGACTGTGAACTGTGAACTGTGAACAGTGAACAGTGAACTGTGAACTATGAACTGTGATCTGTGAATTGTGAACAGTGAACTGTGGACTGTGAACTGTGAACTGTGAACTGTGAAGTGTGAACTGTCAACTGTGAACTGTGAAGTATGAAATGAAGACAGTGAACTGTGAAGTATGAAATGAAGACAGTGAACTGTGAAATGTGAACTGTGACCTGCGAACTGGGAACTGTGAACTGTGAACTGTGAACTGTGAACTGTGACCTGTGACCTGTGAACTGTGAACTGTGACATGTGAACTGTAAACTGTGAACTGTGAACTGTGAACTGTGATCTGTGAACTGTGAACTGCGAACTGTGAAGTGTGAAATGAAGACTGTGAACTGTGAACTGTGAACTGTGAACTGTGAATTGTGAACAGTGAACTTTGGACTGTGAACTGTGAACTGTGAACTGTGAAGTGTGAACTGTCAACTGTGAACTGTCAACTGTGAACTGAGAACTGTAAACTGAGAACTGTAAACTGTGAACAGTGATCTGTGAACTGTGAACTGTGAACTGTGAACTGTGAACTGCGAACTGTGAAGGATGAAATGAAGACAGTGAACTGTGAAATGTGAACTGTGAACTGTGAACTGTGAACTGTGAACTGTGAACTGTGAACTGTGAACTGTGAACTGTGAACTGTGAACTGTGAACTGTGAACTGTGAACTGTGAACTGTGAACTGTGAACTGTGAACTGTGAACTGTGAACTGTGAACTGTGAACTGTGAACTGTGAACTGTGAACTGTGAACTGTGAACTGTGAACTGTGAACTGTGAACTGTGAACTGTGAACTGTGAACTGTGAACTGTGAACTGTGAACTGTGAACTGTGAACTGTGAACTGTGAACTGTGAACTGTGAACTGTGAACTGTGAACTGTGAACTGTGAACTGTGAACTGTGAACTGTGAACTGTGAACTGTGAACTGTGAACTGTGAACTGTGAACTGTGAACTGTGAACTGTGAACTGTGAACTGTGAACTGTGAACTGTGAACTGTGAACTGTGAACTGTGAACTGTGAACTGTGAACTGTGAACTGTGAACTGTGAACTGTGAACTGTGAACTGTGAACTGTGAACTGTGAACTGTGAACTGTGAACTGTGAACTGTGAACTGTGAACTGTGAACTGTGAACTGTGAACTGTCAACTGTCAACTGTGAACTGTCAACTGTGAACTGTCAACTGTGAACTGTCAACTGTGAACTGTCAACTGTGAACTGTCAACTGTGAACTGTCAACTGTGAACTGTCAACTGTGAACTGTCAACTGTGAACTGTCAACTGTGAACTGTCAACTGTGAACTGTCAACTGTGAACTGTCAACTGTGAACTGTCAACTGTGAACTGTCAACTGTGAACTGTCAACTGTGAACTGTCAACTGTGAACTGTCAACTGTGAACTGTCAACTGTGAACTGTCAACTGTGAACTGTCAACTGTGAACTGTGAACTGTGATCTGTGAACTGTGAACTGTGAACTGTGAACTGTGAACTGTGAACTGTGATCTGTGAACTGTGAACTGCTAACTGTGAAGTGTGAAATGAAGACTGTGAACTGTGATCTGTGAACTGAGATCTGTGAACTGTGAACTGTGAACTGTGAACTGTGAACTGTGAACTGTGAACTGTGAACTGTGAACTGTGAACTGTGAACTGTGAACTGTGAACTGTGAACTGTGAACTGTGAACTGTGAACTGTGAACTGTGAACTGTGAACTATGATCAGTGAACAGTGAACTGCGGACTGTGAACTGTGAACTGTGAACTGTGAAAACTGAATTGTGAAATAAAGTCTGTGAACAGTGATCTGTGAACTGTGAACTGTGAAGTGTGATCTGTGAACTGTGAACTGCGAACTGTGAATTGTGAAATGAAGACTGTGAACTGTGAACTGTGCCCTGTGAAGACTGAAGTGTGAAATGAAGACTGTGAATTGTGATCTGTGAACTGAGAACTGTGAACTGTGAACTGTGAACTGTGATCTGTGAACTGTGAACTGTGAACTGTGATCTGTGAACTGTGAACTGCTAACTGTGAAGTGTGAAATGAAGACTGTGAACTGTGATCTGTGAACTGAGATCTGTGAGCTGTGAATAGTGAACTGTGAACTGTAATCTGTGAACTGTGATCTGTGATCTGTGAACTGTCAACTGTCAACTGTCAACTGTCAACTGTCAACTGTGAACTGTGAACTGTGAACTGTGAACTGTGAACTGTGAACTGTGAACTGTGAACTGTGAACTGTGAACTGTGAACTGTGAACTGTGAACTGTGAACTGTGAACTGTGAACTGTGAACTGTGAACTGTGAACTGTGAACTGTGAACTGTGAACTGTGAACTGTGAACTGTGAACTGTGAACTGTGAACTGTGAACTGTGAACTGTGAACTGTGAACTGTGAACTGTGAACTGTGAACTGTGAACTGTGAACTGTGAACTGTGAACTGTGAACTGTGAACTGTGAACTGTGAACTGTGAACTGTGAACTGTGAACTGTGAACTGTGAACTGTGAACTGTGAACTGTGAACTGTGAACTGTGAACTGTGAACTGTGAACTGTGAACTGTGAACTGTGAACTGTGAACTGTGAACTGTGAACTGTGAACTGTGAACTGTGAACTGTGAACTGTGAACTGTGAACTGTGAACTGTGAACTGTGAACTGTGAACTGTGAACTGTGAACTGTGAACTGTGAACTGTGAACTGTGAACTGTGAACTGTGAACTGTGAACTGTGAACTGTGAACTGTGAACTGTGAACTGTGAACTGTGAACTGTGAACTGTGAACTGTGAACTGTGAACTGTGAACTGTGAACTGTGAACTGTGAACTGTGAACTGTGAACTGTGAACTGTGAACTGTGAACTGTGAACTGTGAACTGTGAACTGTGAACTGTGAACTGTGAACTGTGAACTGTGAACTGTGAACTGTGAACTGTGAACTGTGAACTGTGAACTGTGAACTGTGAACTGTGAACTGTGAACTGTGAACTGTGAACTGTGAACTGTGAACTGTGAACTGTGAACTGTGAACTGTGAACTGTGAACTGTGAACTGTGAACTGTGAACTGTGAACTGTGAACTGTGAACTGTGAACTGTGAACTGTGAACTGTGAACTGTGAACTGTGAACTGTGAACTGTGAACTGTCAACTGTCAACTGTCAACTGTCAACTGTCAACTGTCAACTGTCAACTGTCAACTGTCAACTGTCAACTGTCAACTGTCAACTGTCAACTGTCAACTGTCAACTGTCAACTGTCAACTGTCAACTGTCAACTGTCAACTGTCAACTGTCAACTGTCAACTGTCAACTGTCAACTGTCAACTGTCAACTGTCAACTGTCAACTGTCAACTGTCAACTGTCAACTGTCAACTGTCAACTGTCAACTGTCAACTGTCAACTGTCAACTGTCAACTGTCAACTGTCAACTGTCAACTGTCAACTGTCAACTGTCAACTGTCAACTGTCAACTGTCAACTGTGAACTGTGAACTGTGAACTGTGAACTGTGAACTGTGAACTGTGAACTGTGAACTGTGAACTGTGAACTGTGAACTGTGAACTGTGAACTGTGAACTGTGAACTGTGAACTGTGAACTGTGAACTGTGAACTGTGAACTGTGAAGTGTGAACTGTGAACTGTGAACTGTGAACTGTGAAGTGTGAACTGTGAACTGTGAACTGTGAACTGTGAACTGTGAACTGTGAACTGTGAACTGTGAACTGTGAACTGTGAACTGTGAACTGTGAACTGTGAACTGTGAACTGTGAACTGTGAACTGTGAACTGTGAACTGTGAACTGTGAACTGTGAACTGTGAACTGTGAACTGTGAACTGTGAACTGTGAACTGTGAACTGTGAACTGTGAACTGTGAACTGTGAACTGTGAACTGTGAACTGTGAACTGTGAGCTGTGAACTGTGAGCTGTGAACTGTGAGCTGTGAACTGTGAACTGTGAACTGTGAACTGTGAACTGTGAACTGTGAACTGTGAACTGTGAACTGTGAACTGTGAACTGTGAACTGTGAACTGTGAACTGTGAACTGTGAACTGTGAACTGTGAACTGTGAACTGTGAACTGTGAACTGTGAACTGTGAACTGTGAACTGTGAACTGTGAACTGTGAACTGTGAACTGTGAACTGTGAACTGTGAACTGTGAACTGTGAACTGGAACTGTGAACTGTGAACTGTGAACTATGATCTGTGAACAGTGAACTGCGGACTGTGAACTGTGAACTGTGAACTGTGAAAACTGAATTGTGAAATAAAGTATGTGAACTGTGATCTGTGAACTGTGAACTGTGAAGTGTGATCTGTGAACTGTGAACTGCGAACTGTGAATTGTGAAATGAAGACTGTGAACTGTAAACTGAGAACTGTAAACTGTGAACTGTGAACTGTGATCTGTGAAATGTGAACTGCGAACTGTGAAGTGTGAAATGAAGACTGTGAACTGTGATCTGTGGACTGTGAACTGTGAACTGTGAACTGTGATGTGTGATCAGTGAACTGTGAACTGTGAACTGTGAACTGTGAACTATGATCTGTGAACAGTGAACTGCGGACTGTGAACTGTGAACTGTGAACTGTGAAAACTGAATTGTGAAATAAAGTATGTGAACTGTGATCTGTGAACTGTGAACTGTGAAGTGTGATCTGTGAACTGTGAACTGCGAACTGTGAATTGTGAAATGAAGACTGTGAACTGTAAACTGTGCCCTGTGAACTGTGAACTGTGAACTGTGAAAACTGAATTGTGAAATAAAGACTGTGAACTGTGAACTGTGATCTGTGAACTGAGAACTGTGAACTGTGAACAGTGGGCTGTGAACTGTGACCTGTGAACTGTGAACTGCGAACTGTGAAGTATGAAATGAAGACAGTGAACTGTGAAATGTGAACTGTGACCTGCGATCTGGGAACTGTGAACTGTGAACTGTGAACTGTGGACTGTAAACTGTGAACTGTGAACTGTGACGTGTGACCTGTGAACTGTGAACTGTCAACTGTGAACTGAGAACTGTAAACTGAGAACTGTAAACTGTGAACTGTGAACTGCGATCTGTGATCTGTGAACTGTGAACTGCGAACTGTGAAGTGTGAAATGAAGACTGTGAACTGTGATCTGTGGACTGTGAACTGTGAACTGTGAACTGTGATGTGTGATCAGTGAACTGTGGACTGTGAACTGTGGACTGTGAACTGTGAACTGTGAACTGTGAACTGTGAAGTGTGAACTGTGAACTGTGACCTGTGAACTGTGAACTGTGACCTGTGAACTGTGAACTGCGAACTATGAATTGTGAAATGAAGACTGTGAACTGTGAACTGTGAACAGTGAACAGTGAACTGTGAACTATGAACTGTGATCTGTGAATTGTGAACAGTGAACTGTGGACTGTGAACTGTGAACTGTGAACTGTGAAGTGTGAACTGTCAACTGTGAACTGTGAAGTATGAAATGAAGACAGTGAACTGTGAAGTATGAAATGAAGACAGTGAACTGTGAAATGTGAACTGTGACCTGCGAACTGGGAACTGTGAACTGTGAACTGTGAACTGTGAACTGTGACCTGTGACCTGTGAACTGTGAACTGTGACATGTGAACTGTAAACTGTGAACTGTGAACTGTGAACTGTGATCTGTGAACTGTGAACTGCGAACTGTGAAGTGTGAAATGAAGACTGTGAACTGTGAACTGTGAACTGTGAACTGTGAATTGTGAACAGTGAACTTTGGACTGTGAACTGTGAACTGTGAACTGTGAAGTGTGAACTGTCAACTGTGAACTGTCAACTGTGAACTGAGAACTGTAAACTGAGAACTGTAAACTGTGAACAGTGATCTGTGAACTGTGAACTGTGAACTGTGAACTGTGAACTGCGAACTGTGAAGGATGAAATGAAGACAGTGAACTGTGAAATGTGAACTGTGAACTGTGAACTGTGAACTGTGAACTGTGAACTGTGAACTGTGAACTGTGAACTGTGAACTGTGAACTGTGAACTGTGAACTGTGAACTGTGAACTGTGAACTGTGAACTGTGAACTGTGAACTGTGAACTGTGAACTGTGAACTGTGAACTGTGAACTGTGAACTGTGAACTGTGAACTGTGAACTGTGAACTGTGAACTGTGAACTGTGAACTGTGAACTGTGAACTGTGAACTGTGAACTGTGAACTGTGAACTGTGAACTGTGAACTGTGAACTGTGAACTGTGAACTGTGAACTGTGAACTGTGAACTGTGAACTGTGAACTGTGAACTGTGAACTGTGAACTGTGAACTGTGAACTGTGAACTGTGAACTGTGAACTGTGAACTGTGAACTGTGAACTGTGAACTGTGAACTGTGAACTGTGAACTGTGAACTGTGAACTGTGAACTGTGAACTGTGAACTGTGAACTGTGAACTGTGAACTGTGAACTGTCAACTGTCAACTGTGAACTGTCAACTGTGAACTGTCAACTGTGAACTGTCAACTGTGAACTGTCAACTGTGAACTGTCAACTGTGAACTGTCAACTGTGAACTGTCAACTGTGAACTGTCAACTGTGAACTGTCAACTGTGAACTGTCAACTGTGAACTGTCAACTGTGAACTGTCAACTGTGAACTGTCAACTGTGAACTGTCAACTGTGAACTGTCAACTGTGAACTGTCAACTGTGAACTGTCAACTGTGAACTGTCAACTGTGAACTGTCAACTGTGAACTGTCAACTGTGAACTGTCAACTGTGAACTGTCAACTGTGAACTGTCAACTGTGAACTGTCAACTGTGAACTGTCAACTGTGAACTGTCAACTGTGAACTGTCAACTGTGAACTGTCAACTGTGAACTGTCAACTGTGAACTGTCAACTGTGAACTGTCAACTGTGAACTGTCAACTGTGAACTGTCAACTGTGAACTGTCAACTGTGAACTGTCAACTGTGAACTGTCAACTGTGAACTGTCAACTGTGAACTGTCAACTGTGAACTGTCAACTGTGAACTGTCAACTGTGAACTGTCAACTGTGAACTGTGAACTGCTAACTGTGAAGTGTGAAATGAAGACTGTGAACTGTGATCTGTGAACTGAGATCTGTGAGCTGTGAATAGTGAACTGTGGACTGTGAACTGTGAACTGTGATTTGTGAACAGTGAACTGTGGACTGTGAACTGTGAAGTGTGTACTGTGAACTGTCATCTGTGAACTGTCTACTGTGAACTGTGAAGTGTGAACTGTGAAGTGTGAACTGTGAAGTGTGAACTGTGAAGTGTGAACTATGATCAGTGAACAGTGAACTGCGGACTGTGAACTGTGAACTGTGAACTGTGAAAACTGAATTGTGAAATAAAGTCTGTGAACAGTGATCTGTGAACTGTGAACTGTGAAGTGTGATCTGTGAACTGTGAACTGCGAACTGTGAATTGTGAAATGAAGACTGTGAACTGTGAACTGTGCCCTGTGAAGACTGAAGTGTGAAATGAAGACTGTGAACTGTGATCTGTGAACTGAGAACTGTGAACTGTGAACTGTGAACTGTGAACTGTGAACTGTGAACTGTGAACTGTGAACTGTGAACTGTGAACTGTGAACTGTGAACTGTGAACTGTGAACTGTGAACTGTGAACTATGATCAGTGAACAGTGAACTGCGGACTGTGAACTGTGAACTGTGAACTGTGAAAACTGAATTGTGAAATAAAGTCTGTGAACAGTGATCTGTGAACTGTGAACTGTGAAGTGTGATCTGTGAACTGTGAACTGCGAACTGTGAAATGAAGACTGTGAACTGTGAACTGTGCCCTGTGAAGACTGAAGTGTGAAATGAAGACTGTGAATTGTGATCTGTGAACTGAGAACTGTGAACTGTGAACTGTGAACTGTGATCTGTGAACTGTGAACTGTGAACTGTGAACTGTGATCTGTGAACTGTGAACTGCTAACTGTGAAGTGTGAAATGAAGACTGTGAACTGTGATCTGTGAACTGAGATCTGTGAGCTGTGAATAGTGAACTGTGAACTGTAATCTGTGAACTGTGATCTGTGATCTGTCAACTGTCAACTGTGAACTGTGAACTGTGAACTGTGAACTGTGAACTGTGAACTGTGAACTGTGAACTGTGAACTGTGAACTGTGAACTGTGAACTGTGAACTGTGAACTGTGAACTGTGAACTGTGAACTGTGAACTGTGAACTGTGAACTGTGAACTGTGAACTGTGAACTGTGAACTGTGAACTGTGAACTGTGAACTGTGAACTGTGAACTGTGAACTGTGAACTGTGAACTGTGAACTGTGAACTGTGAACTGTGAACTGTGAACTGTGAACTGTGAACTGTGAACTGTGAACTGTGAACTGTGAACTGTGAACTGTGAACTGTCAACTGTCAACTGTCAACTGTCAACTGTCAACTGTCAACTGTCAACTGTCAACTGTCAACTGTCAACTGTCAACTGTCAACTGTCAACTGTCAACTGTCAACTGTCAACTGTCAACTGTCAACTGTCAACTGTGAACTGTGAACTGTCAACTGTCAACTGTGAACTGTGAACTGTGAACTGTGAACTGTGAACTGTGAACTGTGAACTGTGAACTGTGAACTGTGAACTGTGAACTGTGAACTGTGAACTGTGAACTGTGAACTGTGAACTGTGAACTGTGAACTGTGAACTGTGAACTGTGAACTGTGAACTGTGAACTGTGAACTGTGAACTGTGAACTGTGAACTGTGAACTGTGAACTGTGAACTGTGAACTGTGAACTGTGAACTGTGAACTGTGAACTGTGAACTGTGAACTGTGAACTGTGAACTGTGAACTGTGAACTGTGAACTGTGAACTGTGAACTGTGAACTGTGAACTGTGAACTGTGAACTGTGAACTGTGAACTGTGAACTGTGAACTGTGAACTGTGAACTGTGAACTGTGAACTGTGAACTGTGAACTGTGAACTGTGAACTGTGAACTGTGAACTGTGAACTGTGAACTGTGAACTGTGAACTGTGAACTGTGAACTGTGAACTGTGAACTGTGAACTGTGAACTGTGAACTGTGAACTGTGAACTGTGAACTGTGAACTGTGAACTGTGAACTGTGAACTGTGAACTGTGAACTGTGAACTGTGAACTGTGAACTGTGAACTGTGAACTGTGAACTGTGAACTGTGAACTGTGAACTGTGAACTGTGAACTGTGAACTGTGAACTGTGAACTGTGAACTGTGAACTGTGAACTGTGAACTGTGAACTGTGAACTGTGAACTGTGAACTGTGAACTGTGAACTGTGAACTGTGAACTGTGAACTGTGAACTGTGAACTGTGAACTGTGAACTGTGAACTGTGAACTGTGAACTGTGAACTGTGAACTGTGAACTGTGAACTGTGAACTGTGAACTGTGAACTGTGAACTGTGAACTGTGAACTGTGAACTGTGAACTGTGAACTGTGAACTGTGAACTGTGAACTATGATCAGTGAACAGTGAACTGCGGACTGTGAACTGTGAACTGTGAACTGTGAAAACTGAATTGTGAAATAAAGTCTGTGAACAGTGATCTGTGAACTGTGAACTGTGAAGTGTGATCTGTGAACTGTGAACTGTGAAGTGTGATCTGTGAACTGTGAACTGCGAACTGTGAATTGTGAAATGAAGACTGTGAACTGTGAACTGTGCCCTGTGAAGACTGAAGTGTGAAATGAAGACTGTGAATTGTGATCTGTGAACTGAGAACTGTGAACTGTGAACTGTGAACTGTGATCTGTGAACTGTGAACTGTGAACTGTGAACTGTGATCTGTGAACTGTGAACTGCTAACTGTGAAGTGTGAAATGAAGACTGTGAACTGTGATCTGTGAACTGAGATCTGTGAGCTGTGAATAGTGAACTGTGAACTGTAATCTGTGAACTGTGATCTGTGATCTGTGAACTGTGAACTGTGAACTGTGAACTGTGAACTGTGAACTGTGAACTGTGAACTGTGAACTGTGAACTGTGAACTGTGAACTGTGAACTGTGAACTGTGAACTGTGAACTGTGAACTGTGAACTGTGAACTGTGAACTGTGAACTGTGAACTGTGAACTGTGAACTGTGAACTGTGAACTGTGAACTGTGAACTGTGAACTGTGAACTGTGAACTGTGAACTGTGAACTGTGAACTGTGAACTGTGAACTGTGAACTGTGAACTGTGAACTGTGAACTGTGAACTGTGAACTGTGAACTGTGAACTGTGAACTGTGAACTGTGAACTGTGAACTGTGAACTGTGAACTGTGAACTGTGAACTGTGAACTGTGAACTGTGAACTGTGAACTGTGAACTGTGAACTGTGAACTGTGAACTGTGAACTGTGAACTGTGAACTGTGAACTGTGAACTGTGAACTGTGAACTGTGAACTGTGAACTGTGAACTGTGAACTGTCAACTGTCAACTGTGAACTGTCAACTGTGAACTGTCAACTGTGAACTGTCAACTGTGAACTGTCAACTGTGAACTGTCAACTGTGAACTGTCAACTGTGAACTGTCAACTGTGAACTGTCAACTGTGAACTGTCAACTGTGAACTGTCAACTGTGAACTGTCAACTGTGAACTGTCAACTGTGAACTGTCAACTGTGAACTGTCAACTGTGAACTGTCAACTGTGAACTGTCAACTGTGAACTGTCAACTGTGAACTGTCAACTGTGAACTGTCAACTGTGAACTGTCAACTGTGAACTGTCAACTGTGAACTGTCAACTGTGAACTGTCAACTGTGAACTGTCAACTGTGAACTGTCAACTGTGAACTGTCAACTGTGAACTGTCAACTGTGAACTGTCAACTGTGAACTGTCAACTGTGAACTGTCAACTGTGAACTGTCAACTGTGAACTGTCAACTGTGAACTGTCAACTGTGAACTGTCAACTGTGAACTGTCAACTGTGAACTGTCAACTGTGAACTGTCAACTGTGAACTGTCAACTGTGAACTGTCAACTGTGAACTGTCAACTGTGAACTGTCAACTGTGAACTGTCAACTGTGAACTGTCAACTGTGAACTGTCAACTGTGAACTGTGAACTGCTAACTGTGAAGTGTGAAATGAAGACTGTGAACTGTGATCTGTGAACTGAGATCTGTGAGCTGTGAATAGTGAACTGTGGACTGTGAACTGTGAACTGTGATTTGTGAACAGTGAACTGTGGACTGTGAACTGTGAAGTGTGTACTGTGAACTGTCATCTGTGAACTGTCTACTGTGAACTGTGAAGTGTGAACTGTGAAGTGTGAACTGTGAAGTGTGAACTGTGAAGTGTGAACTATGATCAGTGAACAGTGAACTGCGGACTGTGAACTGTGAACTGTGAACTGTGAAAACTGAATTGTGAAATAAAGTCTGTGAACAGTGATCTGTGAACTGTGAACTGTGAAGTGTGATCTGTGAACTGTGAACTGCGAACTGTGAATTGTGAAATGAAGACTGTGAACTGTGAACTGTGCCCTGTGAAGACTGAAGTGTGAAATGAAGACTGTGAACTGTGATCTGTGAACTGAGAACTGTGAACTGTGAACTGTGAACTGTGAACTGTGAACTGTGAACTGTGAACTGTGAACTGTGAACTGTGAACTGTGAACTGTGAACTGTGAACTGTGAACTGTGAACTGTGAACTATGATCAGTGAACAGTGAACTGCGGACTGTGAACTGTGAACTGTGAACTGTGAAAACTGAATTGTGAAATAAAGTCTGTGAACAGTGATCTGTGAACTGTGAACTGTGAAGTGTGATCTGTGAACTGTGAACTGCGAACTGTGAATTGTGAAATGAAGACTGTGAACTGTGAACTGTGCCCTGTGAAGACTGAAGTGTGAAATGAATACTGTGAATTGTGATCTGTGAACTGAGAACTGTGAACTGTGAACTGTGAACTGTGATCTGTGAACTGTGAACTGTGAACTGTGAACTGTGATCTGTGAACTGTGAACTGCTAACTGTGAAGTGTGAAATGAAGACTGTGAACTGTGATCTGTGAACTGAGATCTGTGAGCTGTGAATAGTGAACTGTGAACTGTGAACTGTGAACTGTGATCTGTGAACTGTGAACTGCTAACTGTGAAGTGTGAAATGAAGACTGTGAACTGTGATCTGTGAACTGAGATCTGTGAGCTGTGAATAGTGAACTGTGAACTGTAATCTGTGAACTGTGATCTGTGATCTGTCAACTGTGAACTGTGAACTGTGAACTGTGAACTGTGAACTGTGAACTGTGAACTGTGAACTGTGAACTGTGAACTGTGAACTGTGAACTGTGAACTGTGAACTGTGAACTGTGAACTGTGAACTGTGAACTGTGAACTGTGAACTGTGAACTGTGAACTGTGAACTGTGAACTGTGAACTGTGAACTGTGAACTGTGAACTGTGAACTGTGAACTGTGAACTGTGAACTGTGAACTGTGAACTGTGAACTGTGAACTGTGAACTGTGAACTGTGAACTGTGAACTGTCAACTGTCAACTGTCAACTGTCAACTGTCAACTGTCAACTGTCAACTGTCAACTGTCAACTGTCAACTGTCAACTGTCAACTGTCAACTGTCAACTGTCAACTGTCAACTGTCAACTGTCAACTGTCAACTGTCAACTGTCAACTGTCAACTGTCAACTGTCAACTGTCAACTGTCAACTGTCAACTGTCAACTGTCAACTGTGAACTGTGAACTGTGAACTGTGAACTGTGAACTGTGAACTGTGAACTGTGAACTGTGAACTGTGAACTGTGAACTGTGAACTGTGAACTGTGAACTGTGAACTGTGAACTGTGAACTGTGAACTGTGAACTGTGAACTGTGAACTGTGAACTGTGAACTGTGAACTGTGAACTGTGAACTGTGAACTGTGAACTGTGAACTGTGAACTGTGAACTGTGAACTGTGAACTGTGAACTGTGAACTGTGAACTGTGAACTGTGAACTGTGAACTGTGAACTGTGAACTGTGAACTGTGAACTGTGAACTGTGAACTGTGAACTGTGAACTGTGAACTGTGAACTGTGAACTGTGAACTGTGAACTGTGAACTGTGAACTGTGAACTGTGAACTGTGAACTGTGAACTGTGAACTGTGAACTGTGAACTGTGAACTGTGAACTGTGAACTGTGAACTGTGAACTGTGAACTGTGAACTGTGAACTGTGAACTGTGAACTGTGAACTGTGAACTGTGAACTGTGAACTGTGAACTGTGAACTGTGAACTGTGAACTGTGAACTGTGAACTGTGAACTGTGAACTGTGAACTGTGAACTGTGAACTGTGAACTGTGAACTGTGAACTGTGAACTGTGAACTGTGAACTGTGAACTGTGAACTGTGAACTGTGAACTGTGAACTGTGAACTGTGAACTGTGAACTGTGAACTGTGAACTGTGAACTGTGAACTGTGAACTGTGAACTGTGAACTGTGAACTGTGAACTGTGAACTGTGAACTGTGAACTGTGAACTGTGAACTATGATCAGTGAACAGTGAACTGCGGACTGTGAACTGTGAACTGTGAACTGTGAAAACTGAATTGTGAAATAAAGTCTGTGAACAGTGATCTGTGAACTGTGAACTGTGAAGTGTGATCTGTGAACTGTGAACTGCGAACTGTGAATTGTGAAATGAAGACTGTGAACTGTGAACTGTGCCCTGTGAAGACTGAAGTGTGAAATGAAGACTGTGAATTGTGATCTGTGAACTGAGAACTGTGAACTGTGAACTGTGAACTGTGATCTGTGAACTGTGAACTGTGAACTGTGAACTGTGATCTGTGAACTGTGAACTGCTAACTGTGAAGTGTGAAATGAAGACTGTGAACTGTGATCTGTGAACTGAGATCTGTGAGCTGTGAATAGTGAACTGTGAACTGTAATCTGTGAACTGTGATCTGTGATCTGTGAACTGTGAACTGTGAACTGTGAACTGTGAACTGTGAACTGTGAACTGTGAACTGTGAACTGTGAACTGTGAACTGTGAACTGTGAACTGTGAACTGTGAACTGTGAACTGTGAACTGTGAACTGTGAACTGTGAACTGTGAACTGTGAACTGTGAACTGTGAACTGTGAACTGTGAACTGTGAACTGTGAACTGTGAACTGTGAACTGTGAACTGTGAACTGTGAACTGTGAACTGTGAACTGTGAACTGTGAACTGTGAACTGTGAACTGTGAACTGTGAACTGTGAACTGTGAACTGTGAACTGTGAACTGTGAACTGTGATCTGTGAACTGTGAACTGCTAACTGTGAAGTGTGAAATGAAGACTGTGAACTGTGATCTGTGAACTGAGATCTGTGAGCTGTGAATAGTGAACTGTGAACTGTAATCTGTGAACTGTGATCTGTGATCTGTGAACTGTGAACTGTGAACTGTGAACTGTGAACTGTGAACTGTGAACTGTGAACTGTGAACTGTGAACTGTGAACTGTGAACTGTGAACTGTGAACTGTGAACTGTGAACTGTGAACTGTGAACTGTGAACTGTGAACTGTGAACTGTGAACTGTGAACTGTGAACTGTGAACTGTGAACTGTGAACTGTGAACTGTGAACTGTGAACTGTGAACTGTGAACTGTGAACTGTGAACTGTGAACTGTGAACTGTGAACTGTGAACTGTGAACTGTGAACTGTGAACTGTGAACTGTGAACTGTGAACTGTGAACTGTGAACTGTGAACTGTGAACTGTGAACTGTGAACTGTGAACTGTGAACTGTGAACTGTGAACTGTGAACTGTGAACTGTGAACTGTGAACTGTGAACTGTGAACTGTGAACTGTGAACTGTGAACTGTGAACTGTGAACTGTGAACTGTGAACTGTGAACTGTGAACTGTCAACTGTGAACTGTCAACTGTGAACTGTCAACTGTGAACTGTCAACTGTGAACTGTCAACTGTGAACTGTCAACTGTGAACTGTCAACTGTGAACTGTCAACTGTGAACTGTCAACTGTGAACTGTCAACTGTGAACTGTCAACTGTGAACTGTCAACTGTGAACTGTCAACTGTGAACTGTCAACTGTGAACTGTCAACTGTGAACTGTCAACTGTGAACTGTCAACTGTGAACTGTCAACTGTGAACTGTCAACTGTGAACTGTCAACTGTGAACTGTCAACTGTGAACTGTCAACTGTGAACTGTCAACTGTGAACTGTCAACTGTGAACTGTCAACTGTGAACTGTCAACTGTGAACTGTCAACTGTGAACTGTCAACTGTGAACTGTCAACTGTGAACTGTCAACTGTGAACTGTCAACTGTGAACTGTCAACTGTGAACTGTCAACTGTGAACTGTCAACTGTGAACTGTGAACTGTGAACTGTGAACTGTGAACTGTGAACTGTGAACTGTGAACTGTGAACTGTGAACTGTGAACTGTGAACTGTGAACTGTGAACTGTGAACTGTGAACTGTGAACTGTGAACTGTGAACTGTGAACTGTGAACTGTGAACTGTGAACTGTGAACTGTGAACTGTGAACTGTGAACTGTGAACTGTGAACTGTGAACTGTGAACTGTGAACTGTGAACTGTGAACTGTGAACTGTGAACTGTGAACTGTGAACTGTGAACTGTGAACTGTGAACTGTGAACTGTGAACTGTGAACTGTGAACTGTGAACTGTGAACTGTGAACTGTGAACTGTGAACTGTGAACTGTGAACTGTGAACTGTGAACTGTGAACTGTGAACTGTGAACTGTGAACTGTGAACTGTGAACTGTGAACTGTGAACTGTGAACTGTGAACTGTGAACTGTGAACTGTGAACTGTGAACTGTGAACTGTGAACTGTGAACTGTGAACTATGATCAGTGAACAGTGAACTGCGGACTGTGAACTGTGAACTGTGAACTGTGAAAACTGAATTGTGAAATAAAGTCTGTGAACAGTGATCTGTGAACTGTGAACTGTGAAGTGTGATCTGTGAACTGTGAACTGTGAACTGTGAACTGTGAACTGTGAACTGTGAACTGTGAACTGTGAACTGTGAACTGTGAACTGTGAACTGTGAACTGTGAACTGTCAACTGTGAACTGTCAACTGTGAACTGTCAACTGTGAACTGTCAACTGTGAACTGTCAACTGTGAACTGTCAACTGTGAACTGTCAACTGTGAACTGTCAACTGTGAACTGTCAACTGTGAACTGTCAACTGTGAACTGTCAACTGTGAACTGTCAACTGTGAACTGTCAACTGTGAACTGTCAACTGTGAACTGTCAACTGTGAACTGTCAACTGTGAACTGTCAACTGTGAACTGTCAACTGTGAACTGTGAACTGCTAACTGTGAAGTGTGAAATGAAGACTGTGAACTGTGATCTGTGAACTGAGATCTGTGAGCTGTGAATAGTGAACTGTGGACTGTGAACTGTGAACTGTGATTTGTGAACAGTGAACTGTGGACTGTGAACTGTGAAGTGTGTACTGTGAACTGTCATCTGTGAACTGTCTACTGTGAACTGTGAAGTGTGAACTGTGAAGTGTGAACTGTGAAGTGTGAACTGTGAAGTGTGAACTATGATCAGTGAACAGTGAACTGCGGACTGTGAACTGTGAACTGTGAACTGTGAAAACTGAATTGTGAAATAAAGTCTGTGAACAGTGATCTGTGAACTGTGAACTGTGAAGTGTGATCTGTGAACTGTGAACTGCGAACTGTGAATTGTGAAATGAAGACTGTGAACTGTGAACTGTGCCCTGTGAAGACTGAAGTGTGAAATGAAGACTGTGAACTGTGATCTGTGAACTGAGAACTGTGAACTGTGAACTGTGAACTGTGAACTGTGAACTGTGAACTGTGAACTGTGAACTGTGAACTGTGAACTGTGAACTGTGAACTGTGAACTGTGAACTGTGAACTGTGAACTGTGAACTATGATCAGTGAACAGTGAACTGCGGACTGTGAACTGTGAACTGTGAACTGTGAAAACTGAATTGTGAAATAAAGTCTGTGAACAGTGATCTGTGAACTGTGAACTGTGAAGTGTGATCTGTGAACTGTGAACTGCGAACTGTGAATTGTGATATGAAGACTGTGAACTGTGAACTGTGCCCTGTGAAGACTGAAGTGTGAAATGAATACTGTGAATTGTGATCTGTGAACTGAGAACTGTGAACTGTGAACTGTGAACTGTGATCTGTGAACTGTGAACTGTGAACTGTGAACTGTGATCTGTGAACTGTGAACTGCTAACTGTGAAGTGTGAAATGAAGACTGTGAACTGTGATCTGTGAACTGAGATCTGTGAGCTGTGAATAGTGAACTGTGAACTGTAATCTGTGAACTGTGATCTGTGATCTGTCAACTGTCAACTGTGAACTGTGAACTGTGAACTGTGAACTGTGAACTGTGAACTGTGAACTGTGAACTGTGAACTGTGAACTGTGAACTGTGAACTGTGAACTGTGAACTGTGAACTGTGAACTGTGAACTGTGAACTGTGAACTGTGAACTGTGAACTGTGAACTGTGAACTGTGAACTGTGAACTGTGAACTGTGAACTGTGAACTGTGAACTGTGAACTGTGAACTGTGAACTGTGAACTGTGAACTGTGAACTGTGAACTGTGAACTGTGAACTGTGAACTGTGAACTGTGAACTGTGAACTGTGAACTGTGAACTGTGAACTGTGAACTGTGAACTGTGAACTGTGAACTGTGAACTGTGAACTGTGAACTGTGAACTGTCAACTGTCAACTGTCAACTGTCAACTGTCAACTGTCAACTGTCAACTGTCAACTGTCAACTGTCAACTGTCAACTGTCAACTGTGAACTGTGAACTGTGAACTGTGAACTGTGAACTGTGAACTGTGAACTGTGAACTGTGAACTGTGAACTGTGAACTGTGAACTGTGAACTGTGAACTGTGAACTGTGAACTGTGAACTGTGAACTGTGAACTGTGAACTGTGAACTGTGAACTGTGAACTGTGAACTGTGAACTGTGAACTGTGAACTGTGAACTGTGAACTGTGAACTGTGAACTGTGAACTGTGAACTGTGAACTGTGAACTGTGAACTGTGAACTGTGAACTGTGAACTGTGAACTGTGAACTGTGAACTGTGAACTGTGAACTGTGAACTGTGAACTGTGAACTGTGAACTGTGAACTGTGAACTGTGAACTGTGAACTGTGAACTGTGAACTGTGAACTGTGAACTGTGAACTGTGAACTGTGAACTGTGAACTGTGAACTGTGAACTGTGAACTGTGAACTGTGAACTGTGAACTGTGAACTGTGAACTGTGAACTGTGAACTGTGAACTGTGAACTGTGAACTGTGAACTGTGAACTGTGAACTGTGAACTGTGAACTGTGAACTGTGAACTGTGAACTGTGAACTGTGAACTGTGAACTGTGAACTGTGAACTGTGAACTGTGAACTGTGAACTGTGAACTGTGAACTGTGAACTGTGAACTGTGAACTGTGAACTGTGAACTGTGAACTGTGAACTGTGAACTGTGAACTGTGAACTGTGAACTGTGAACTGTGAACTGTGAACTGTGAACTGTGAACTGTGAACTGTGAACTGTGAACTGTGAACTGTGAACTGTGAACTGTGAACTGTGAACTGTGAACTGTGAACTGTGAACTGTGAACTGTGAACTGTGAACTGTGAACTGTGAACTGTGAACTGTGAACTGTGAACTGTGAACTGTGAACTGTGAACTGTGAACTGTGAACTGTGAACTGTGAACTGTGAACTGTGAACTGTGAACTATGATCAGTGAACAGTGAACTGCGGACTGTGAACTGTGAACTGTGAACTGTGAAAACTGAATTGTGAAATAAAGTCTGTGAACAGTGATCTGTGAACTGTGAACTGTGAAGTGTGATCTGTGAACTGTGAACTGCGAACTGTGAATTGTGAAATGAAGACTGTGAACTGTGAACTGTGCCCTGTGAAGACTGAAGTGTGAAATGAAGACTGTGAATTGTGATCTGTGAACTGAGAACTGTGAACTGTGAACTGTGAACTGTGATCTGTGAACTGTGAACTGTGAACTGTGAACTGTGATCTGTGAACTGTGAACTGCTAACTGTGAAGTGTGAAATGAAGACTGTGAACTGTGATCTGTGAACTGAGATCTGTGAGCTGTGAATAGTGAACTGTGAACTGTAATCTGTGAACTGTGATCTGTGATCTGTGAACTGTGAACTGTGAACTGTGAACTGTGAACTGTGAACTGTGAACTGTGAACTGTGAACTGTGAACTGTGAACTGTGAACTGTGAACTGTGAACTGTGAACTGTGAACTGTGAACTGTGAACTGTGAACTGTGAACTGTGAACTGTGAACTGTGAACTGTGAACTGTGAACTGTGAACTGTGAACTGTGAACTGTGAACTGTGAACTGTGAACTGTGAACTGTGAACTGTGAACTGTGAACTGTGAACTGTGAACTGTGAACTGTGAACTGTGAACTGTGAACTGTGAACTGTGAACTGTGAACTGTGAACTGTGAACTGTGAACTGTGAACTGTGAACTGTGAACTGTGAACTGTGAACTGTGAACTGTGAACTGTGAACTGTGAACTGTGAACTGTGAACTGTGAACTGTGAACTGTGAACTGTGAACTGTGAACTGTGAACTGTCAACTGTGAACTGTGAACTGTGAACTGTGAACTGTCAACTGTGAACTGTCAACTGTGAACTGTCAACTGTGAACTGTCAACTGTGAACTGTCAACTGTGAACTGTCAACTGTGAACTGTCAACTGTGAACTGTCAACTGTGAACTGTCAACTGTGAACTGTCAACTGTGAACTGTCAACTGTGAACTGTCAACTGTGAACTGTCAACTGTGAACTGTCAACTGTGAACTGTCAACTGTGAACTGTCAACTGTGAACTGTCAACTGTGAACTGTCAACTGTGAACTGTCAACTGTGAACTGTCAACTGTGAACTGTCAACTGTGAACTGTCAACTGTGAACTGTCAACTGTGAACTGTCAACTGTGAACTGTCAACTGTGAACTGTCAACTGTGAACTGTCAACTGTGAACTGTCAACTGTGAACTGTCAACTGTGAACTGTCAACTGTGAACTGTCAACTGTGAACTGTCAACTGTGAACTGTGAACTGTGAACTGTGAACTGTGAACTGTGAACTGTGAACTGTGAACTGTGAACTGTGAACTGTGAACTGTGAACTGTGAACTGTGAACTGTGAACTGTGAACTGTGAACTGTGAACTGTGAACTGTGAACTGTGAACTGTGAACTGTGAACTGTGAACTGTGAACTGTGAACTGTGAACTGTGAACTGTGAACTGTGAACTGTGAACTGTGAACTGTGAACTGTGAACTGTGAACTGTGAACTGTGAACTATGATCAGTGAACAGTGAACTGCGGACTGTGAACTGTGAACTGTGAACTGTGAAAACTGAATTGTGAAATAAAGTCTGTGAACAGTGATCTGTGAACTGTGAACTGTGAAGTGTGATCTGTGAACTGTGAACTGCGAACTGTGAATTGTGAAATGAAGACTGTGAACTGTGAACTGTGCCCTGTGAAGACTGAAGTGTGAAATGAAGACTGTGAATTGTGATCTGTGAACTGAGAACTGTGAACTGTGAACTGTGAACTGTGATCTGTGAACTGTGAACTGTGAACTGTGAACTGTGAACTGTGAACTGTGATCTGTGAACTGTGAACTGCTAACTGTGAAGTGTGAAATGAAGACTGTGAACTGTGATCTGTGAACTGAGATCTGTGAACTGTGAACTGTGAACTGTGAACTGTGAACTGTGAACTGTGAACTGTGAACTGTGAACTGTGAACTGTGAACTGTGAACTGTGAACTGTGAACTGTGAACTGTGAACTGTGAACTGTGAACTGTGAACTGTGAACTGTGAACTATGATCAGTGAACAGTGAACTGCGGACTGTGAACTGTGAACTGTGAACTGTGAAAACTGAATTGTGAAATAAAGTCTGTGAACAGTGATCTGTGAACTGTGAACTGTGAA
Organism: Lasioglossum villosulum; assembly: GCA_963971365.1. Lineage (NCBI taxonomy): Eukaryota > Metazoa > Arthropoda > Insecta > Hymenoptera > Halictidae > Lasioglossum > Lasioglossum villosulum. The sequence goes on from CAXARU010000174.1 coordinate 608,333, forward strand.
GTGTGATCTGTGAACTGTGAACTGCGAACTGTGAATTGTGAAATGAAGACTGTGAACTGTGAACTGTGCCCTGTGAAGACTGAAGTGTGAAATGAAGACTGTGAATTGTGATCTGTGAACTGAGAACTGTGAACTGTGAACTGTGAACTGTGATCTGTGAACTGTGAACTGTGAACTGTGATCTGTGAACTGTGAACTGCTAACTGTGAAGTGTGAAATGAAGACTGTGAACTGTGATCTGTGAACTGAGATCTGTGAGCTGTGAATAGTGAACTGTGAACTGTGAACTGTGAACTGTGAACTGTGAACTGTGAACTGTGAACTGTGAACTGTGAACTGTGAACTGTGAACTGTGAACTGTGAACTGTGAACTGTGAACTGTGAACTGTGAACTGTGAACTGTGAACTGTGAACTGTGAACTGTGAACTGTGAACTGTGAACTGTGAACTGTGAACTGTGAACTGTGAACTGTGAACTGTGAACTGTGAACTGTGAACTGTGAACTGTGAACTGTGAACTGTGAACTGTGAACTGTGAACTGTGAACTGTGAACTGTGAACTGTGAACTGTGGACTGTGAACTGTGGACTGTGAACTGTGAACTGTGAACTGTGAACTGTGAACTGTGAACTGTGAACTGTGAACTGTGAACTGTGAACTGTGAACTGTGAACTGTGAACTGTGAACTGTGAACTGTGAACTGTGAACTGTGAACTGTGAACTGTGAACTGTGAACTGTGAACTGTGAACTGTGAACTGTGAACTGTGAACTGTGAACTGTGAACTGTGAACTGTGAACTGTGAACTGTGAACTGTGAACTGTGAACTGTGAACTGTGAACTGTGAACTGTGAACTGTGAACTGTGAACTGTGAACTGTGAACTGTGAACTGTGAACTGTGAACTGTGAAGTGTGAACTGTGAACTGTGAACTGTGAACTGTGAACTGTGAACTGTGAACTGTGAACTGTGAACTGTGAACTGTGAACTGTGAACTGTGAACTGTGAACTGTGAACTGTGAACTGTGAACTGTGAACTGTGAACTGTGAACTGTGAACTGTGAACTGTGAACTGTGAACTGTGAACTGTGAACTGTGAACTGTGAACTGTGAACTGTGAACTGTGAACTGTGAACTGTGAACTGTGAACTGTGAACTGTGAACTGTGAACTGTGAACTGTGAACTGTGAACTGTGAACTGTGAACTGTGAACTGTGAACTGTGAACTGTGAACTGTGAACTGTGAACTGTGAACTGTGAACTGTGAACTGTGAACTGTGAACTGTGAACTGTGAACTGTGAACTGTGAACTGTGAACTGTGAACTGTGAACTGTGAACTGTGAACTGTGAACTGTGAACTGTGAACTGTGAACTGTGAACTGTGAACTGTGAACTGTGAACTGTGAACTGTGAACTGTGAACTGTGAACTGTGAACTGTGAACTGTGAACTGTGAACTGTGAGCTGTGAGCTGTGAACTGTGAACTGTGAACTGTGAACTGTGAACTGTGAACTGTGAACTGTGAACTGTGAACTGTGAACTGTGAACTGTGAACTGTGAACTGTGAACTGTGAACTGTGAACTGTGAACTGTGAACTGTGAACTGTGAACTGTGAACTGTGAACTGTGAACTGTGAACTGTGAACTGTGAACTGTGAACTGTGAACTGTGAACTGTGAACTGTGAACTGTGAACTGTGAACTGTGAACTGTGAACTGTGAACTGTGAACTGTGAACTGTGAACTGTGAACTGTGAACTGTGAACTGTGAACTGTGAACTGTGAACTGTGAACTGTGAACTGTGAACTGTGAACTGTGAACTGTGAACTGTGAACTGTGAACTGTGAACTGTGAACTGTGAACTGTGAACTGGAACTGTGAACTGTGAACTGTGAACTATGATCTGTGAACAGTGAACTGCGGACTGTGAACTGTGAACTGTGAACTGTGAAAACTGAATTGTGAAATAAAGTATGTGAACTGTGATCTGTGAACTGTGAACTGTGAAGTGTGATCTGTGAACTGTGAACTGCGAACTGTGAATTGTGAAATGAAGACTGTGAACTGTAAACTGAGAACTGTAAACTGTGAACTGTGAACTGTGATCTGTGAAATGTGAACTGCGAACTGTGAAGTGTGAAATGAAGACTGTGAACTGTGATCTGTGGACTGTGAACTGTGAACTGTGAACTGTGATGTGTGATCAGTGAACTGTGAACTGTGAACTGTGAACTGTGAACTATGATCTGTGAACAGTGAACTGCGGACTGTGAACTGTGAACTGTGAACTGTGAAAACTGAATTGTGAAATAAAGTATGTGAACTGTGATCTGTGAACTGTGAACTGTGAAGTGTGATCTGTGAACTGTGAACTGCGAACTGTGAATTGTGAAATGAAGACTGTGAACTGTAAACTGTGCCCTGTGAACTGTGAACTGTGAACTGTGAAAACTGAATTGTGAAATAAAGTCTGTGAACTGTGAACTGTGATCTGTGAACTGAGAATTGTGAACTGTGAACAGTGGGCTGTGAACTGTGACCTGTGAACTGTGAACTGCGAACTGTGAAGTATGAAATGAAGACAGTGAACTGTGAAATGTGAACTGTGACCTGCGATCTGGGAACTGTGAACTGTGAACTGTGAACTGTGGACTGTAAACTGTGAACTGTGAACTGTGACGTGTGACCTGTGAACTGTGAACTGTCAACTGTGAACTGAGAACTGTAAACTGAGAACTGTAAACTGTGAACTGTGAACTGCGATCTGTGATCTGTGAACTGTGAACTGCGAACTGTGAAGTGTGAAATGAAGACTGTGAACTGTGATCTGTGGACTGTGAACTGTGAACTGTGAACTGTGATGTGTGATCAGTGAACTGTGGACTGTGAACTGTGGACTGTGAACTGTGAACTGTGAACTGTGAACTGTGAAGTGTGAACTGTGAACTGTGACCTGTGAACTGTGAACTGTGACCTGTGAACTGTGAACTGCGAACTATGAATTGTGAAATGAAGACTGTGAACTGTGAACTGTGAACAGTGAACAGTGAACTGTGAACTATGAACTGTGATCTGTGAATTGTGAACAGTGAACTGTGGACTGTGAACTGTGAACTGTGAACTGTGAAGTGTGAACTGTCAACTGTGAACTGTGAAGTATGAAATGAAGACAGTGAACTGTGAAGTATGAAATGAAGACAGTGAACTGTGAAATGTGAACTGTGACCTGCGAACTGGGAACTGTGAACTGTGAACTGTGAACTGTGAACTGTGACCTGTGACCTGTGAACTGTGAACTGTGAACTGTGAAGTGTGAACTGTCAACTGTGAACTGTGAAGTATGAAATGAAGACAGTGAACTGTGAAGTATGAAATGAAGACAGTGAACTGTGAAATGTGAACTGTGACCTGCGAACTGGGAACTGTGATCTGTGAACTGTGAACTGCGAACTGTGAAGTGTGAAATGAAGACTGTGAACTGTGAACTGTGAACTGTGAACTGTGAATTGTGAACAGTGAACTTTGGACTGTGAACTGTGAACTGTGAACTGTGAAGTGTGAACTGTCAACTGTGAACTGTCAACTGTGAACTGAGAACTGTAAACTGAGAACTGTAAACTGTGAACAGTGATCTGTGAACTGTGAACTGTGAACTGTGAACTGTGAACTGCGAACTGTGAAGGATGAAATGAAGACAGTGAACTGTGAAATGTGAACTGTGAACTGTGAACTGTGAACTGTGAACTGTGAACTGTGAACTGTGAACTGTGAACTGTGAACTGTGAACTGTGAACTGTGAACTGTGAACTGTGAACTGTGAACTGTGAACTGTGAACTGTGAACTGTGAACTGTGAACTGTGAACTGTGAACTGTGAACTGTGAACTGTGAACTGTGAACTGTGAACTGTGAACTGTGAACTGTGAACTGTGAACTGTGAACTGTGAACTGTGAACTGTGAACTGTGAACTGTGAACTGTGAACTGTGAACTGTGAACTGTGAACTGTGAACTGTGAACTGTGAACTGTGAACTGTGAACTGTGAACTGTGAACTGTGAACTGTGAACTGTGAACTGTGAACTGTGAACTGTGAACTGTCAACTGTGAACTGTCAACTGTGAACTGTCAACTGTGAACTGTCAACTGTGAACTGTCAACTGTGAACTGTCAACTGTGAACTGTCAACTGTGAACTGTCAACTGTGAACTGTCAACTGTGAACTGTCAACTGTGAACTGTCAACTGTGAACTGTCAACTGTGAACTGTCAACTGTGAACTGTCAACTGTGAACTGTCAACTGTGAACTGTCAACTGTGAACTGTCAACTGTGAACTGTCAACTGTGAACTGTCAACTGTGAACTGTCAACTGTGAACTGTCAACTGTGAACTGTCAACTGTGAACTGTCAACTGTGAACTGTCAACTGTGAACTGTCAACTGTGAACTGTCAACTGTGAACTGTCAACTGTGAACTGTCAACTGTGAACTGTCAACTGTGAACTGTCAACTGTGAACTGTCAACTGTGAACTGTCAACTGTGAACTGTCAACTGTGAACTGTCAACTGTGAACTGTCAACTGTGAACTGTCAACTGTGAACTGTCAACTGTGAACTGTCAACTGTGAACTGTCAACTGTGAACTGTCAACTGTGAACTGTCAACTGTGAACTGTCAACTGTGAACTGTCAACTGTGAACTGTCAACTGTGAACTGTCAACTGTGAACTGTCAACTGTGAACTGTCAACTGTGAACTGTCAACTGTGAACTGTCAACTGTGAACTGTCAACTGTGAACTGTGAACTGCTAACTGTGAAGTGTGAAATGAAGACTGTGAACTGTGATCTGTGAACTGAGATCTGTGAGCTGTGAATAGTGAACTGTGGACTGTGAACTGTGAACTGTGATTTGTGAACAGTGAACTGTGGACTGTGAACTGTGAAGTGTGTACTGTGAACTGTCATCTGTGAACTGTCTACTGTGAACTGTGAAGTGTGAACTGTGAAGTGTGAACTGTGAAGTGTGAACTGTGAAGTGTGAACTATGATCAGTGAACAGTGAACTGCGGACTGTGAACTGTGAACTGTGAACTGTGAAAACTGAATTGTGAAATAAAGTCTGTGAACAGTGATCTGTGAACTGTGAACTGTGAAGTGTGATCTGTGAACTGTGAACTGCGAACTGTGAATTGTGAAATGAAGACTGTGAACTGTGAACTGTGCCCTGTGAAGACTGAAGTGTGAAATGAAGACTGTGAACTGTGATCTGTGAACTGAGAACTGTGAACTGTGAACTGTGAACTGTGATCTGTGAACTGTGAACTGTGAACTGTGATCTGTGAACTGTGAACTGCTAACTGTGAAGTGTGAAATGAAGACTGTGAACTGTGATCTGTGAACTGAGATCTGTGAGCTGTGAATAGTGAACTGTGGACTGTGAACTGTGAACTGTGATTTGTGAACAGTGAACTGTGGACTGTGAACTGTGAAGTGTGTACTGTGAACTGTCATCTGTGAACTGTCTACTGTGAACTGTGAAGTGTGAACTGTGAAGTGTGAACTGTGAAGTGTGAACTGTGAAGTGTGAACTCTGAACTGTAGACTGTGAACTATGATCTGTGAACAGTGAACTGTCGACTGTGAACTGTGAACTGTGAAGTGTGAACTGTGAACAGTGAACTGTCAACTGTGAACTGAGAACTGTAAACTGAGAACTGTAAACTGTGAACAGTGAACTGTGAACTGTGAACTGTGAACTGTGAACTGTGAACTGTGATTTGAGAACTGTGAACTGCGAACTGTGAAGCGTGAAATGAAGACTGTGAACTGTGAACTGTGATCTGTGAACAGTGAACTGTGAACTGTGAACTGTGAATTGTGAACAGTGAAATGTGGACTGTGAACTGTGAACTGTGATCTGTGAACTGTGAACTGCGAACTGTGAAGTGTGAAATGAAGACTGTGAACTGTGATCTGTGGACTGTGAACTGTGAACTGTGAACTGTGAATAGTGAACTGTGGACTGTGAACTGTCAACTGTGAACTGCGAACTGTGAAGTGTGAAATGAATACTGTGAACGGGGAACTGTGAACTGTGACCTGAGAACTGTAAACTGTGAACTGTGAACTGTGAAATGAAGACTGTGAACTGTGATCTGTGAACTGTGATTTGTGAACAGTGAACTGTGGACTGTGAACTGTGAAGTGTGTACTGTGAACTGTCAACTGTCAACTGTGAACTGTAATCTGTGAACTGTGATCTGTGAACTGTCAACTGTGAACTGCGAACTGTGAAATGTGAAATGAATACTGTGAACGGGGAACTGTGAACTGTGAACTGTGAACTGTGGACTGTGAACTGTGAACTGTGAACTGTGAACTGTGAACTGTGAACTGAGAATTGTAAACTGTGAACTGTGAACTGTGAAATGAAGACTGTGAACTGTGATCTGTGAACTGAGAACTGTGAACTGTGAACTGTGGACTGTGCACTGTGAACTGTGAACTGTGAACAGTGAACTGTGATCTGTGAACGGTGATCTGTGAACTGTGAACTGCGAACTGTGAATTGTGAAATGAAGACTGTGAACTGTGAAGTGTGAACTGTCAACTGTGAACTGTCAACTGTGAACTGAGAACTGTAAACTGAGAACTGTAAACTGTGAACAGTGATCTGTGAACTGTGAACTGTGAACTGTGAACTGTGAACTGCGAACTGTGAAGGATGAAATGAAGACAGTGAACTGTGAAATGTGAACTGTGAACTGTGAACTGTGAACTGTGAACTGTGAACTGTGAACTGTGAACTGTGAACTGTGAACTGTGAACTGTGAACTGTGAACTGTGAACTGTGAACTGTGAACTGTGAACTGTGAACTGTGAACTGTGAACTGTGAACTGTGAACTGTGAACTGTGAACTGTGAACTGTGAACTGTGAACTGTGAACTGTGAACTGTGAACTGTGAACTGTGAACTGTGAACTGTGAACTGTGAACTGTGAACTGTGAACTGTGATTTGTGAACAGTGAACTGTGGACTGTGAACTGTGAAGTGTGTACTGTGAACTGTCAACTGTCAACTGTGAACTGTAATCTGTGAACTGTGATCTGTGAACTGTCAACTGTGAACTGCGAACTGTGAAATGTGAAATGAATACTGTGAACGGGGAACTGTGAACTGTGAACTGTGAACTGTGGACTGTGAACTGTGAACTGTGAACTGTGAACTGTGAACTGTGAACTGAGAATTGTAAACTGTGAACTGTGAACTGTGAAATGAAGACTGTGAACTGTGATCTGTGAACTGAGAACTGTGAACTGTGAACTGTGGACTGTGCACTGTGAACTGTGAACTGTGAACAGTGAACTGTGATCTGTGAACGGTGATCTGTGAACTGTGAACTGCGAACTGTGAATTGTGAAATGAAGACTGTGAACTGTGAACTGTGAACTCTGAACTGTAGACTGTGAACTATGATCTGTGAACAGTGAAATGTGGACTGTGAACTGTGAACTGTGATCTGTGAACTGTGAACTGCGAACTGTGAAGTGTGAAATGAAGACAGTGAACTGTGAAATGTGAACTGTGACCTGCGAACTGGGAACTGTGAACTGTGAACTGTGAACTGTGAACTGTGAACTGTGACCTGTGACCTGTGAACTGTGAACTGTGACATGTGAACTGTGAACTGTGAACTGTGAACTGTGAACTGTGAACTGCGAACTGTGAAGTATGAAATGAAGACAGTGAACTGTGAAGTATGAAATGAAGACAGTGAACTGTGAAATGTGAACTGTGACCTGCGAACTGGGAACTGTGAACTGTGAACTGTGAACTGTGACCTGTGACCTGTGAACTGTGAACTGTGAACTGTGACATGTGAACTGTAAACTGTGAACTGTGAACTGTGATCTGTGAACTGTGAACTGCGAACTGTGAAGTGTGAAATGAAGACTGTGAACTGTGATCTGTGGACTGTGAACTGTGAACTGTGAACTGTGATGTGTGATCAGTGAACTGTGGACTGTGAACTGTGAACTGTGACCTGTGAACTGTGAACTGTGAACTGTGAACTGTGAACTGCGAACTGTGAAGTATGAAATGAAGACAGTGAACTGTGAAGTATGAAATGAAGACAGTGAACTGTGAAATGTGAACTGTGACCTGCGAACTGGGAACTGTGAACTGTGAACTGTGAACTGTGATCTGTGAACAGTGAAGTGTGAACTGTGAACTGTGAATTGTGAACAGTGAAATGTGGACTGTGAACAGTGAACTGTGGACTGTGAACTGTGAACTGCGAACTGTGAACTGTGAACTGTGAACTGTGAACTATGATCAGTGAACAGTGAACTGCGGACTGTGAACTGTGAACTGTGAACTGTGAAAACTGAATTGTGAAATAAAGTCTGTGAACAGTGATCTGTGAACTGTGAACTGTGAAGTGTGATCTGTGAACTGTGAACTGCGAACTGTGAATTGTGAAATGAAGACTGTGAACTGTGAACTGTGCCCTGTGAAGACTGAAGTGTGAAATGAAGACTGTGAACTGTGATCTGTGAACTGAGAACTGTGAACTGTGAACTGTGAACTGTGATCTGTGAACTGTGAACTGTGAACTGTGATCTGTGAACTGTGAACTGCTAACTGTGAAGTGTGAAATGAAGACTGTGAACTGTGATCTGTGAACTGAGATCTGTGAGCTGTGAATAGTGAACTGTGGACTGTGAACTGTGAACTGTGATTTGTGAACAGTGAACTGTGGACTGTGAACTGTGAAGTGTGTACTGTGAACTGTCATCTGTGAACTGTGAACTGTAATCTGTGAACTGTGATCTGTGAACAGCGAACTGTGAAATGTGAAATGAATACTGTGAACGGGGAACTGTGAACTGTGAACTGTGAACTGTGAACTGTGAACTGTGAACTGTGAAATGAAGACTGTGAACTGTGATCTGTGAACTGAGATCTGTGAACTGTGAACTGTGGACTGTGAACTGTCAACTGTGAACAGTGAACTGTGATCTGTGAACGGTGATCTGTGAACTGTGAACTGCGAACTGTGAATTGTGAAATGAAGACTGTGAACTGTGAACTGTGAACTGTGAACTGTGAACTCTGAACTGTAGACTGTGAACTATGATCTGTGAACAGTGAACTGTCGACTGTGAACTGTGAACTGTGAAGTGTGAACTGTGAACAGTGAACTGTCAACTGTGAACTGAGAACTGTAAACTGAGAACTGTAAACTGTGAACAGTGAACTGTGAACTGTGAACTGTGAACTGTGAACTGTGAACTGTGATCTGTGAACTGTGAACTGCGAACTGTGAAGCGTGAAATGAAGACTGTGAACTGTGAACTGTGATCTGTGAACAGTGAACTGTGAACTGTGAACTGTGAATTGTGAACAGTGAAATGTGGACTGTGAACTGTGAACTGTGATCTGTGAACTGTGAACTGCGAACTGTGAAGTGTGAAATGAAGACTGTGAACTGTGATCTGTGGACTGTGAACTGTGAACTGTGAATAGTGAACTGTGGACTGTGAACTGTCAACTGTGAACTGCGAACTGTGAAGTGTGAAATGAATACTGTGAACGGGGAACTGTGAACTGTGACCTGAGAACTGTAAACTGTGAACTGTGAACTGTGAAATGAAGACTGTGAACTGTGATCTGTGAACTGTGATTTGTGAACAGTGAACTGTGGACTGTGAACTGTGAAGTGTGTACTGTGAACTGTCAACTGTCAACTGTGAACTGTAATCTGTGAACTGTGATCTGTGAACTGTCAACTGTGAACTGCGAACTGTGAAATGTGAAATGAATACTGTGAACGGGGAACTGTGAACTGTGAACTGTGAACTGAGAACTGTAAACTGTGAACTGTGAACTGTGAAATGAAGACTGTGAACTGTGATCTGTGAACTGAGAACTGTGAACTGTGAACTGTGGACTGTGCACTGTGAACTGTGAACAGTGAACTGTGATCTGTGAACGGTGATCTGTGAACTGTGAACTGCGAACTGTGAATTGTGAAATGAAGACTGTGAACTGTGAACTGTGAACTCTGAACTGTAGACTGTGAACTATGATCTGTGAACAGTGAAATGTGGACTGTGAACTGTGAACTGTGATCTGTGAACTGTGAACTGCGAACTGTGAAGTGTGAAATGAAGACAGTGAACTGTGAAATGTGAACTGTGACCTGCGAACTGGGAACTGTGAACTGTGAACTGTGAACTGTGAACTGTGACCTGTGACCTGTGAACTGTGAACTGTGAACTGTGACATGTGAACTGTGAACTGTGAACTGTGAACTGTGAACTGTGAACTGCGAACTGTGAAGTATGAAATGAAGACAGTGAACTGTGAAGTATGAAATGAAGACAGTGAACTGTGAAATGTGAACTGTGACCTGCGAACTGGGAACTGTGAACTGTGAACTGTGAACTGTGACCTGTGACCTGTGAACTGTGAACTGTGAACTGTGACATGTGAACTGTAAACTGTGAACTGTGAACTGTGATCTGTGAACTGTGAACTGCGAACTGTGAAGTGTGAAATGAAGACTGTGAACTGTGATCTGTGGACTGTGAACTGTGAACTGTGAACTGTGATGTGTGATCAGTGAACTGTGGACTGTGAACTGTGAACTGTGACCTGTGAACTGTGAACTGTGAACTGTGAACTGTGAACTGCGAACTGTGAAGTATGAAATGAAGACAGTGAACTGTGAAGTATGAAATGAAGACAGTGAACTGTGAAATGTGAACTGTGACCTGCGAACTGGGAACTGTGAACTGTGAACTGTGAACTGTGATCTGTGAACAGTGAAGTGTGAACTGTGAACTGTGAATTGTGAACAGTGAAATGTGGACTGTGAACAGTGAACTGTGGACTGTGAACTGTGAACTGTGAACTGTGAACTGTGAAGTGTGAACTGTCAACTGTGAACTGTGAACTGTCAACTGTGAACTGAGAACTGTGAACTGAGAACTGTAAACTGTGAACAGTGATCTGTGAACTGTGAACTGTGAACTGTGAACTGTGAACTGCGAACTGTGAAGGATGAAATGAAGACAGTGAACTGTGAAATGTGAACTGTGAACTGTGAACTGTGAACTGTGAACTGTGAACTGTGAACTGTGAACTGTGAACTGTGAACTGTGAACTGTGAACTGTGAACTGTGAACTGTGAACTGTGAACTGTGAACTGTGAACTGTGAACTGTGAACTGTGAACTGTGAACTGTGAACTGTGAACTGTGAACTGTGAACTGTGAACTGTGAACTGTGAACTGTGAACTGTGAACTGTGAACTGTGAACTGTGAACTGTGAACTGTGAACTGTGAACTGTGAACTGTGAACTGTGAACTGTGAACTGTGAACTGTGAACTGTGAACTGTGAACTGTGAACTGTGAACTGTGAACTGTGAACTGTGAACTGTGAACTGTGAACTGTGAACTGTGAACTGTGAACTGTGAACTGTGAACTGTGAACTGTGAACTGTGAACTGTGAACTGTGAACTGTGAACTGTGAACTGTGAACTGTGAACTGTGAACTGTGAACTGTGAACTGTGAACTGTGAACTGTGAACTATGATCAGTGAACAGTGAACTGCGGACTGTGAACTGTGAACTGTGAACTGTGAAAACTGAATTGTGAAATAAAGTCTGTGAACAGTGATCTGTGAACTGTGAACTGTGAAGTGTGATCTGTGAACTGTGAACTGCGAACTGTGAATTGTGAAATGAAGACTGTGAACTGTGAACTGTGCCCTGTGAAGACTGAAGTGTGAAATGAAGACTGTGAATTGTGATCTGTGAACTGAGAACTGTGAACTGTGAACTGTGATCTGTGAACTGTGAACTGCTAACTGTGAAGTGTGAAATGAAGACTGTGAACTGTGATCTGTGAACTGAGATCTGTGAGCTGTGAATAGTGAACTGTGGACTGTGAACTGTGAACTGTGATTTGTGAACAGTGAACTGTGGACTGTGAACTGTGAAGTGTGTACTGTGAACTGTCAACTGTCAACTGTGAACTGTAATCTGTGAACTGTGATCTGTGAACTGTCAACTGTGAACTGCGAACTGTGAAATGTGAAATGAATACTGTGAACGGGGAACTGTGAACTGCGAACTGTGAAGGATGAAATGAAGACAGTGAACTGTGAAATGTGAACTGTGACCTGCGAACTGGGAACTGGGAACTGTGAACTGTGAACTGTGAACTGTGAACTGTGAACTGTGAACTGTGAACTGTGAACTGTGAACTGTGAACTGTGAACTGTGAACTGTGAACTGTGAACTGTGAACTGTGAACTGTGAACTGTGAACTGTGAACTGTGAACTGTGAACTGTCAACTGTCAACTGTCAACTGTCAACTGTCAACTGTCAACTGTCAACTGTCAACTGTCAACTGTCAACTGTCAACTGTCAACTGTCAACTGTCAACTGTCAACTGTGAACTGTCAACTGTGAACTGTCAACTGTGAACTGTCAACTGTGAACTGTCAACTGTGAACTGTCAACTGTGAACTGTCAACTGTGAACTGTCAACTGTGAACTGTCAACTGTGAACTGTCAACTGTGAACTGTCAACTGTGAACTGTCAACTGTGAACTGTCAACTGTGAACTGTCAACTGTGAACTGTCAACTGTGAACTGTCAACTGTGAACTGTCAACTGTGAACTGTGAACTGTGAACTGTGAACTGTGAACTGTGAACTGTGAACTGTGAACTGTGAACTGTGAACTGTGAACTGTGAACTGTCAACTGTGAACTGTCAACTGTCAACTGTCAACTGTCAACTGTCAACTGTCAACTGTCAACTGTCAACTGTCAACTGTCAACTGTCAACTGTCAACTGTCAACTGTCAACTGTCAACTGTCAACTGTCAACTGTCAACTGTGAACTGTCAACTGTGAACTGTCAACTGTGAACTGTCAACTGTGAACTGTCAACTGTGAACTGTCAACTGTGAACTGTCAACTGTGAACTGTCAACTGTGAACTGTCAACTGTGAACTGTCAACTGTGAACTGTCAACTGTGAACTGTCAACTGTGAACTGTCAACTGTGAACTGTCAACTGTGAACTGTCAACTGTGAACTGTCAACTGTGAACTGTCAACTGTGAACTGTCAACTGTGAACTGTCAACTGTGAACTGTCAACTGTGAACTGTCAACTGTGAACTGTCAACTGTGAACTGTCAACTGTGAACTGTCAACTGTGAACTGTCAACTGTGAACTGTCAACTGTGAACTGTCAACTGTGAACTGTCAACTGTGAACTGTCAACTGTGAACTGTCAACTGTGAACTGTCAACTGTGAACTGTCAACTGTGAACTGTCAACTGTGAACTGTCAACTGTGAACTGTCAACTGTGAACTGTCAACTGTGAACTGTCAACTGTGAACTGTCAACTGTGAACTGTCAACTGTGAACTGTCAACTGTGAACTGTCAACTGTGAACTGTCTACTGTGAACTGTCTACTGTGAACTGTGAAGTGTGAACTGTGAAGTGTGAACTGTGAACTGTGAACTGTGAACTGTGAACTGTGAACTGTGAACTGTGAACTGTGAACTATGATCAGTGAACAGTGAACTGCGGACTGTGAACTGTGAACTGTGAACTGTGAAAACTGAATTGTGAAATAAAGTCTGTGAACAGTGATCTGTGAACTGTGAACTGTGAAGTGTGATCTATGAACTGTGAACTGCGAACTGTGAATTGTGAAATGAAGACTGTGAACTGTGAACTGTGCCCTGTGAAGACTGAAGTGTGAAATGAAGACTGTGAACTGTGATCTGTGAACTGAGAACTGTGAACTGTGAACTGTGAACTGTGATCTGTGAACTGTGAACTGTGAACTGTGATCTGTGAACTGTGAACTGCTAACTGTGAAGTGTGAAATGAAGACTGTGAACTGTGATCTGTGAACTGAGATCTGTGAGCTGTGAACTGTGAACAGTGAACTGTCAACTGTGAACTGAGAACTGAGAACTGTAAACTGAGAACTGTAAACTGTGAACAGTGAACTGTGAACAGTGAACAGTGAACTGTGAACTGTGAACTGTGAACTGTGATCTGTGAACTGTGAACTGCGAACTGTGAAGCGTGAAATGAAGACTGTGAACTGTGAACTGTGATCTGTGAACTGTGAACAGTGAACTGTGAACTGTGAACTGTGAATTGTGAACAGTGAAATGTGGACTGTGAACTGTGAACTGTGATCTGTGAACTGTGAACCGCGAACTGTGAAGTGTGAAATGAAGACTGTGAACTGTGATCTGTGGACTGTGAACTGTGAACTGTGAATAGTGAACTGTGGACTGTGAACTGTGAACTGTGATTTGTGAACAGTGAACTGTGGACTGTGAACTGTGAAGTGTGTACTGTGAACTGTCATCTGTGAACTGTGAACTGTAATCTGTGAACTGTGATCTGTGAACTGCGAACTGTGAAATGTGAAATGAATACTGTGAACGGGGAACTGTGAACTGTGAACTGTGAACTGTGAACTGTGAACTGTGAACTGTGAAATGAAGACTGTGAACTGTGATCTGTGAACTGAGATCTGTGAACTGTGAACTGTGGACTGTGAACTGTGAACTGTGAACAGTGAACTGTGATCTGTGAACGGTGATCTGTGAACTGTGAACTGCGAACTGTGAATTGTGAAATGAAGACTGTGAACTGTGAACTGTGAACTCTGAACTGTAGACTGTGAACTATGATCTGTGAACAGTGAACTGTCGACTGTGAACTGTGAACTGTGAAGTGTGAACTGTGAACAGTGAACTGTCAACTGTGAACTGAGAACTGAGAACTGTAAACTGAGAACTGTAAACTGTGAACAGTGAACTGTGAACAGTGAACTGTGAACTGTGAACTGTGAACTGTGATCTGTGAACTGTGAACTGCGAACTGTGAAGCGTGAAATGAAGACTGTGAACTGTGAACTGTGATCTGTGAACTGTGAACAGTGAACTGTGAACTGTGAACTGTGAATTGTGAACAGTGAAATGTGGACTGTGAACTGTGAACTGTGATCTGTGAACTGTGAACTGCGAACTGTGAAGTGTGAAATGAAGACTGTGAACTGTGATCTGTGGACTGTGAACTGTGAACTGTGAATAGTGAACTGTGGACTGTGAACTGTCAACTGTGAACTGCGAACTGTGAAGTGTGAAATGAATACTGTGAACGGGGAACTGTGAACTGTGACCTGAGAACTGTAAACTGTGAACTGTGAACTGTGAAATGAAGACTGTGAACTGTGATCTGTGAACTGTGATTTGTGAACAGTGAACTGTGGACTGTGAACTGTGAAGTGTGTACTGTGAACTGTCAACTGTCAACTGTGAACTGTAATCTGTGAACTGTGATCTGTGAACTGTCAACTGTGAACTGCGAACTGTGAAATGTGAAATGAATACTGTGAACGGGGAACTGTGAACTGTGAACTGTGAACTGTGGACTGTGAACTGTGAACTGTGAACTGTGAACTGTGAACTGTGAACTGAGAACTGTAAACTGTGAACTGTGAACTGTGAAATGAAGACTGTGAACTGTGATCTGTGAACTGAGAACTGTGAACTGTGAACTGTGAACTGTGGACTGTGCACTGTGAACTGTGAACAGTGAACTGTGATCTGTGAACGGTGATCTGTGAACTGTGAACTGCGAACTGTGAATTGTGAAATGAAGACTGTGAACTGTGAACTGTGAACTCTGAACTGTAGACTGTGAACTATGATCTGTGAACAGTGAAATGTGGACTGTGAACTGTGAACTGTGAACTGTGGACTGTGCACTGTGAACTGTGAACAGTGAACTGTGATCTGTGAACGGTGATCTGTGAACTGTGAACTGCGAACTGTGAATTGTGAAATGAAGACTGTGAACTGTGAACTGTGAACTCTGAACTGTAGACTGTGAACTATGATCTGTGAACAGTGAAATGTGGACTGTGAACTGTGAACTGTGATCTGTGAACTGTGAACTGCGAACTGTGAAGTGTGAAATGAAGACAGTGAACTGTGAAATGTGAACTGTGACCTGCGAACTGGGAACTGTGAACTGTGAACTGTGAACTGTGAACTGTGACCTGTGACCTGTGAACTGTGAACTGTGACATGTGAACTGTGAACTGTGAACTGTGAACTGTGAACTGCGAACTGTGAAGTATGAAATGAAGACAGTGAACTGTGAAGTATGAAATGAAGACAGTGAACTGTGAAGTATGAAATGAAGACAGTGAACTGTGAAATGTGAACTGTGACCTGCGAACTGGGAACTGTGAACTGTGAACTGTGAACTGTGACCTGTGACCTGTGAACTGTGAACTGTGAACTGTGACATGTGAACTGTAAACTGTGAACTGTGAACTGTGATCTGTGAACTGTGAACTGCGAACTGTGAAGTGTGAAATGAAGACTGTGAACTGTGATCTGTGGACTGTGAACTGTGAACTGTGAACTGTGATGTGTGATCAGTGAACTGTGGACTGTGAACTGTGAACTGTGACCTGTGAACTGTGAACTGTGAACTGTGAACTGTGAACTGTGAACTGCGAACTGTGAAGTATGAAATGAAGACAGTGAACTGTGAAGTATGAAATGAAGACAGTGAACTGTGAAATGTGAACTGTGACCTGCGAACTGGGAACTGTGAACTGTGAACTGCGAACTGTGAAGTGTGAAATGAAGACTGTGAACTGTGATCTGTGGACTGTGAACTGTGAACTGAGAATAGTGAACTGTGGACTGTGAACTGTCAACTGTGAACTGCGAACTGTGAAGTGTGAAATGAATACTGTGAACGGGGAACTGTGAACTGTGACCTGTGAACTGTGAACTGTGAACTGTGATCTGTGAACTGTGAACTGCGAACTGTGAATTGTGAAATGAAGACTGTGAACTGTGAACTGTGAACTGTGAACTCTGAACTATAGACTGTGAACTATGATCTGTGAACAGTGAACTGTCGACTGTGAACTGTGAACTGTGAAGTGTGAACTGTGAACAGTGAACTGTCAACTGTGAACTGAGAACTGTAAACTGAGAACTGTAAACTGTGAACAGTGAACTGTGAACTGTCATCTGTGAACTGTGAACTGTAATCTGTGAACTGTGATCTGTGAACAGCGAACTGTGAAATGTGAAATGAATACTGTGAACGGGGAACTGTGAACTGTGAACTGTGAACTGTGAACTGTGAACTGTGAACTGTGAAATGAAGACTGTGAACTGTGATCTGTGAACTGAGATCTGTGAACTGTGAACTGTGGACTGTGAACTGTGAACTGTGAACAGTGAACTGTGATCTGTGAACGGTGATCTGTGAACTGTGAACTGCGAACTGTGAATTGTGAAATGAAGACTGTGAACTGTGAACTGTGAACTGTGAACTCTGAACTGTAGACTGTGAACTATGATCTGTGAACAGTGAACTGTCGACTGTGAACTGTGAACTGTGAAGTGTGAACTGCGAACAGTGAACTGTCAACTGTGAACTGAGAACTGTAAACTGAGAACTGTAAACTGTGAACAGTGAACTGTGAACTGTGAACTGTGAACTGTGAACTGTGAACTGTGAACTGTGATCTGTGAACTGTGAACTGCGAACTGTGAAGCGTGAAATGAAGACTGTGAACTGTGAACTGTGATCTGTGAACAGTGAACTGTGAACTGTGAACTGTGAATTGTGAACAGTGAAATGTGGACTGTGAACTGTGAACTGTGATCTGTGAACTGTGAACTGCGAACTGTGAAGTGTGAAATGAAGACTGTGAACTGTGATCTGTGGACTGTGAACTGTGAACTGTGAATAGTGAACTGTGAACTGTCAACTGTGAACTGTCAACTGTGAACTGTGAACTGTGAACTGTGAACTGTGAACTGTGAACTGTGAACTGTGAACTGTGAACTGTGAACTGTGAACTGTGAACTGTGATCTGTGAACTGTGAACTGCGAACTGTGAAGCGTGAAATGAAGACTGTGAACTGTGAACTGTGATCTGTGAACAGTGAACTGTGAACTGTGAACTGTGAATTGTGAACAGTGAAATGTGGACTGTGAACTGTGAACTGTGATCTGTGAACTGTGAACTGCGAACTGTGAAGTGTGAAATGAAGACTGTGAACTGTGATCTGTGGACTGTGAACTGTGAACTGTGAATAGTGAACTGTGAACTGTCAACTGTGAACTGTGAACTGTGAACTGTGAACTGTGAACTGTGAACTGTGAACTGTGAACTGTGAACTGTGAACTGTGAACTGTGAACTGTGAACTGTGAACTGTGAACTGTGAACTGTGAACTGTGAACTGTGAACTGTGAACTGTGAACTGTGAACTGTGAACTGTGAACTGTGAACTGTGAACTGTGAACTGTGAACTGTGAACTGTGAACTGTGAACTGTGAACTGTCAACTGTCAACTGTCAACTGTCAACTGTCAACTGTCAACTGTCAACTGTCAACTGTCAACTGTCAACTGTCAACTGTCAACTGTCAACTGTCAACTGTCAACTGTCAACTGTCAACTGTGAACTGTCAACTGTCAACTGTGAACTGTCAACTGTGAACTGTGAACTGTGAACTGTGAACTGTGAACTGTGAACTGTGAACTGTGAACTGTGAACTGTGAACTGTGAACTGTGAACTGTGAACTGTGAACTGTGAACTGTGAACTGTGAACTGTGAACTGTGAACTGTGAACTGTGAACTGTGAACTGTGAACTGTGAACTGTGAACTGTGAACTGTGAACTGTGAACTGTGAACTGTGAACTGTGAACTGTGAACTGTGAACTGTGAACTGTGAACTGTGAACTGTGAACTGTGAACTGTGAACTGTGAACTGTGAACTGTGAACTGTGAACTGTGAACTGTGAACTGTGAACTGTGAACTGTGAACTGTGAACTGTGAACTGTGAACTGTGAACTGTGAACTGTGAACTGTGAACTGTGAACTGTGAACTGTGAACTGTGAACTGTGAACTGTGAACTGTGAACTGTGAACTGTGAACTGTGAACTGTGAACTGTGAACTGTGAACTGTGAACTGTGAACTGTGAACTGTGAACTGTGAACTGTGAACTGTGAACTGTGAACTGTGAACTGTGAACTGTGAACTGTGAACTGTGAACTGTGAACTGTGAACTGTGAACTGTGAACTGTGAACTGTGAACTGTGAACTGTGAACTGTGAACTGTGAACTGTGAACTGTGAACTGTGAACTGTGAACTGTGAACTGTGAACTGTGAACTGTGAACTGTGAACTGTGAACTGTGAACTGTGAACTGTGAACTGTGAACTGTGAACTGTGAACTGTGAACTGTGAACTGTGAACTGTGAACTGTGAACTGTGAACTGTGAACTGTGAACTGTGAACTGTGAACTGTGAACTATGATCAGTGAACAGTGAACTGCGGACTGTGAACTGTGAACTGTGAACTGTGAAAACTGAATTGTGAAATAAAGTCTGTGAACTGTGAACTGTGAACTGTGAACTGTGAACTGTGAACTGTGAACTGTGAACTGTGAACTGTGAACTGTGAACTGTGAACTGTGAACTGTGAACTGTGAACTGTGAACTGTGAACTGTGAACTGTGAACTGTGAACTGTGAACTGTGAACTGTGAACTGTGAACTGTGAACTGTGAACTGTGAACTGTGAACTGTGAACTGTGAACTGTGAACTGTGAACTGTGAACTGTGAACTGTGAACTGTGAACTGTGAACTGTGAACTGTGAACTGTGAACTGTGAACTGTGAACTGTGAACTGTGAACTGTGAACTGTGAACTGTGAACTGTGAACTGTGAACTGTGAACTGTGAACTGTGAACTGTGAACTGTGAACTGTCAACTGTCAACTGTCAACTGTCAACTGTCAACTGTCAACTGTCAACTGTCAACTGTCAACTGTCAACTGTCAACTGTCAACTGTCAACTGTCAACTGTCAACTGTCAACTGTGAACTGTGAACTGTGAACTGTGAACTGTCAACTGTCAACTGTCAACTGTCAACTGTGAACTGTCAACTGTGAACTGTGAACTGTGAACTGTGAACTGTGAACTGTGAACTGTGAACTGTGAACTGTGAACTGTGAACTGTGAACTGTGAACTGTGAACTGTGAACTGTGAACTGTGAACTGTGAACTGTGAACTGTGAACTGTGAACTGTGAACTGTGAACTGTGAACTGTGAACTGTGAACTGTGAACTGTGAACTGTGAACTGTGAACTGTGAACTGTGAACTGTGAACTGTGAACTGTGAACTGTGAACTGTGAACTGTGAACTGTGAACTGTGAACTGTGAACTGTGAACTGTGAACTGTGAACTGTGAACTGTGAACTGTGAACTGTGAACTGTGAACTGTGAACTGTGAACTGTGAACTGTGAACTGTGAACTGTGAACTGTGAACTGTGAACTGTGAACTGTGAACTGTGAACTGTGAACTGTGAACTGTGAACTGTGAACTGTGAACTGTGAACTGTGAACTGTGAACTGTGAACTGTGAACTGTGAACTGTGAACTGTGAACTGTGAACTGTGAACTGTGAACTGTGAACTGTGAACTGTGAACTGTGAACTGTGAACTGTGAACTGTGAACTGTGAACTGTGAACTGTGAACTGTGAACTGTGAACTGTGAACTGTGAACTGTGAACTGTGAACTGTGAACTGTGAACTGTGAACTGTGAACTGTGAACTGTGAACTGTGAACTGTGAACTGTGAACTGTGAACTGTGAACTGTGAACTGTGAACTGTGAACTGTGAACTGTGAACTGTGAACTGTGAACTGTGAACTGTGCCCTGTGAAGACTGAAGTGTGAAATGAAGACTGTGAATTGTGATCTGTGAACTGAGAACTGTGAACTGTGAACTGTGAACTGTGAACTGTGAACTGTGAACTGTGAACTGTGAACTGTGAACTGTGAACTGTGAACTGTGAACTGTGAACTGTGAACTGTGAACTGTGAACTGTGAACTGTGAACTGTGAACTGTGAACTGTGAACTGTGAACTGTGAACTGTGAACTGTGAACTGTGAACTGTGAACTGTGAACTGTGAACTGTGAACTGTGAACTGTGAACTGTGAACTGTGAACTGTGAACTGTGAACTGTGAACTGTGAACTGTGAACTGTGAACTGTGAACTGTGAACTGTGAACTGTGAACTGTGAACTGTGAACTGTGAACTGTGAACTGTGAACTGTGAACTGTGAACTGTGAACTGTGAACTGTGAACTGTGAACTGTGATCTGTGAACTGTGAACTGCTAACTGTGAAGTGTGAAATGAAGACTGTGAACTGTGATCTGTGAACTGAGATCTGTGAACTGTGAACTGTGAACTGTGAACTGTGAACTGTGAACTGTGAACTGTGAACTGTGAACTGTGAACTGTGAACTGTGAACTGTGAACTGTGAACTGTGAACTGTGAACTGTGAACTGTGAACTGTGAACTGTGAACTGTGAACTGTGAACTGTGAACTATGATCAGTGAACAGTGAACTGCGGACTGTGAACTGTGAACTGTGAACTGTGAAAACTGAATTGTGAAATAAAGTCTGTGAACAGTGATCTGTGAACTGTGAACTGTGAAGTGTGATCTGTGAACTGTGAACTGCGAACTGTGAATTGTGAAATGAAGACTGTGAACTGTGAACTGTGCCCTGTGAAGACTGAAGTGTGAAATGAAGACTGTGAATTGTGATCTGTGAACTGAGAACTGTGAACTGTGAACTGTGAACTGTGATCTGTGAACTGTGAACTGTGAACTGTGAACTGTGATCTGTGAACTGTGAACTGCTAACTGTGAAGTGTGAAATGAAGACTGTGAACTGTGATCTGTGAACTGAGATCTGTGAGCTGTGAATAGTGAACTGTGAACTGTGATCTGTGATCTGTGAACTGTCAACTGTCAACTGTGAACTGTGAACTGTGAACTGTGAACTGTGAACTGTGAACTGTGAACTGTGAACTGTGAACTGTGAACTGTGAACTGTGAACTGTGAACTGTGAACTGTGAACTGTGAACTGTGAACTGTGAACTGTGAACTGTGAACTGTGAACTGTGAACTGTGAACTGTGAACTGTGAACTGTGAACTGTGAACTGTGAACTGTGAACTGTGAACTGTGAACTGTGAACTGTGAACTGTGAACTGTGAACTGTGAACTGTGAACTGTGAACTGTGAACTGTGAACTGTGAACTGTGAACTGTGAACTGTGAACTGTGAACTGTGAACTGTGAACTGTGAACTGTGAACTGTGAACTGTGAACTGTGAACTGTGAACTGTGAACTGTGAACTGTGAACTGTGAACTGTGAACTGTGAACTGTGAACTGTGAACTGTGAACTGTGAACTGTGAACTGTGAACTGTGAACTGTGAACTGTGAACTGTGAACTGTGAACTGTGAACTGTGAACTGTGAACTGTGAACTGTGAACTGTGAACTGTGAACTGTGAACTGTGAACTGTGAACTGTGAACTGTGAACTGTGAACTGTGAACTGTGAACTGTGAACTGTGAACTGTGAACTGTGAACTGTGAACTGTGAACTGTGAACTGTGAACTGTGAACTGTGAACTGTGAACTGTGAACTGTGAACTGTGAACTGTGAACTGTGAACTGTGAACTGTGAACTGTGAACTGTGAACTGTGAACTGTGAACTGTGAACTGTGAACTGTGAACTGTGAACTGTGAACTGTGAACTGTGAACTGTGAACTGTGAACTGTGAACTGTGAACTGTGAACTGGAACTGTGAACTGTGAACTGTGAACTATGATCTGTGAACAGTGAACTGCGGACTGTGAACTGTGAACTGTGAACTGTGAAAACTGAATTGTGAAATAAAGTATGTGAACTGTGATCTGTGAACTGTGAACTGTGAAGTGTGATCTGTGAACTGTGAACTGCGAACTGTGAATTGTGAAATGAAGACTGTGAACTGTAAACTGAGAACTGTAAACTGTGAACTGTGAACTGTGATCTGTGAAATGTGAACTGCGAACTGTGAAGTGTGAAATGAAGACTGTGAACTGTGATCTGTGGACTGTGAACTGTGAACTGTGAACTGTGATGTGTGATCAGTGAACTGTGAACTGTGAACTGTGAACTGTGAACTATGATCTGTGAACAGTGAACTGCGGACTGTGAACTGTGAACTGTGAACTGTGAAAACTGAATTGTGAAATAAAGTATGTGAACTGTGATCTGTGAACTGTGAACTGTGAAGTGTGATCTGTGAACTGTGAACTGCGAACTGTGAATTGTGAAATGAAGACTGTGAACTGTAAACTGTGCCCTGTGAACTGTGAACTGTGAACTGTGAAAACTGAATTGTGAAATAAAGTCTGTGAACTGTGAACTGTGATCTGTGAACTGAGAACTGTGAACTGTGAACAGTGGGCTGTGAACTGTGACCTGTGAACTGTGAACTGCGAACTGTGAAGTATGAAATGAAGACAGTGAACTGTGAAATGTGAACTGTGACCTGCGATCTGGGAACTGTGAACTGTGAACTGTGAACTGTGGACTGTAAACTGTGAACTGTGAACTGTGACGTGTGACCTGTGAACTGTGAACTGTCAACTGTGAACTGAGAACTGTAAACTGAGAACTGTAAACTGTGAACTGTGAACTGCGATCTGTGATCTGTGAACTGTGAACTGCGAACTGTGAAGTGTGAAATGAAGACTGTGAACTGTGATCTGTGGACTGTGAACTGTGAACTGTGAACTGTGATGTGTGATCAGTGAACTGTGGACTGTGAACTGTGGACTGTGAACTGTGAACTGTGAACTGTGAACTGTGAAGTGTGAACTGTGAACTGTGACCTGTGAACTGTGAACTGTGACCTGTGAACTGTGAACTGCGAACTATGAATTGTGAAATGAAGACTGTGAACTGTGAACTGTGAACAGTGAACAGTGAACTGTGAACTATGAACTGTGATCTGTGAATTGTGAACAGTGAACTGTGGACTGTGAACTGTGAACTGTGAACTGTGAAGTGTGAACTGTCAACTGTGAACTGTGAAGTATGAAATGAAGACAGTGAACTGTGAAGTATGAAATGAAGACAGTGAACTGTGAAATGTGAACTGTGACCTGCGAACTGGGAACTGTGAACTGTGAACTGTGAACTGTGAACTGTGACCTGTGACCTGTGAACTGTGAACTGTGACATGTGAACTGTAAACTGTGAACTGTGAACTGTGAACTGTGATCTGTGAACTGTGAACTGCGAACTGTGAAGTGTGAAATGAAGACTGTGAACTGTGAACTGTGAACTGTGAACTGTGAATTGTGAACAGTGAACTTTGGACTGTGAACTGTGAACTGTGAACTGTGAAGTGTGAACTGTCAACTGTGAACTGTCAACTGTGAACTGAGAACTGTAAACTGAGAACTGTAAACTGTGAACAGTGATCTGTGAACTGTGAACTGTGAACTGTGAACTGTGAACTGCGAACTGTGAAGGATGAAATGAAGACAGTGAACTGTGAAATGTGAACTGTGAACTGTGAACTGTGAACTGTGAACTGTGAACTGTGAACTGTGAACTGTGAACTGTGAACTGTGAACTGTGAACTGTGAACTGTGAACTGTGAACTGTGAACTGTGAACTGTGAACTGTGAACTGTGAACTGTGAACTGTGAACTGTGAACTGTGAACTGTGAACTGTGAACTGTGAACTGTGAACTGTGAACTGTGAACTGTGAACTGTGAACTGTGAACTGTGAACTGTGAACTGTGAACTGTGAACTGTGAACTGTGAACTGTGAACTGTGAACTGTGAACTGTGAACTGTGAACTGTGAACTGTGAACTGTGAACTGTGAACTGTGAACTGTGAACTGTGAACTGTGAACTGTGAACTGTGAACTGTGAACTGTGAACTGTGAACTGTGAACTGTGAACTGTGAACTGTGAACTGTGAACTGTGAACTGTGAACTATGATCAGTGAACAGTGAACTGCGGACTGTGAACTGTGAACTGTGAACTGTGAAAACTGAATTGTGAAATAAAGTCTGTGAACAGTGATCTGTGAACTGTGAACTGTGAAGTGTGATCTGTGAACTGTGAACTGCGAACTGTGAATTGTGAAATGAAGACTGTGAACTGTGAACTGTGCCCTGTGAAGACTGAAGTGTGAAATGAAGACTGTGAATTGTGATCTGTGAACTGAGAACTGTGAACTGTGAACTGTGAACTGTGATCTGTGAACTGTGAACTGTGAACTGTGAACTGTGATCTGTGAACTGTGAACTGCTAACTGTGAAGTGTGAAATGAAGACTGTGAACTGTGATCTGTGAGCTGTGAATAGTGAACTGTGAACTGTAATCTGTGATCTGTGATCTGTGAACTGTGAACTGTGAACTGTGAACTGTGAACTGTGAACTGTGAACTGTGAACTGTGAACTGTGAACTGTGAACTGTGAACTGTGAACTGTGAACTGTGAACTGTGAACTGTGAACTGTGAACTGTGAACTGTGAACTGTGAACTGTGAACTGTGAACTGTGAACTGTGAACTGTGAACTGTGAACTGTGAACTGTGAACTGCGAACTGTGAACTGTGAACTGTGAACTGTGAACTGTGAACTGTGAACTGTGAACTGTGAACTGTGAACTGTGAACTGTGAACTGTGAACTGTGAACTGTGAACTGTGAACTGTGAACTGTCAACTGTGAACTGTCAACTGTGAACTGTCAACTGTGAACTGTCAACTGTGAACTGTCAACTGTGAACTGTCAACTGTGAACTGTCAACTGTGAACTGTCAACTGTGAACTGTCAACTGTGAACTGTCAACTGTGAACTGTCAACTGTGAACTGTCAACTGTGAACTGTCAACTGTGAACTGTCAACTGTGAACTGTCAACTGTGAACTGTCAACTGTGAACTGTCAACTGTGAACTGTCAACTGTGAACTGTCAACTGTGAACTGTCAACTGTGAACTGTCAACTGTGAACTGTGAACTGTGAACTGTGAACTGTGAACTGTGAACTGTGAACTGTGAACTGTGAACTGTGAACTGTGAACTGTGAACTGTGAACTGTGAACTGTGAACTGTGAACTGTGAACTGTGAACTGTCAACTGTGAACTGTCAACTGTGAACTGTCAACTGTGAACTGTCAACTGTGAACTGTCAACTGTGAACTGTCAACTGTGAACTGTCAACTGTGAACTGTCAACTGTGAACTGTCAACTGTGAACTGTCAACTGTGAACTGTGAACTGTGAACTGTGAACTGTGAACTGTGAACTGTGAACTGTGAACTGTGAACTGTGAACTGTGAACTGTGAACTGTGAACTGTGAACTGTGAACTGTGAACTGTGAACTGTGAACTGTGAACTGTGAACTGTGAACTGTGAACTGTGAACTGTGAACTGTGAACTGTGAACTGTGAACTGTGAACTGTGAACTGTGAACTGTGAACTGTGAACTGTGAACTGTGAACTGTGAACTGTGAACTGTGAACTGTGAACTGTGAACTGTGAACTGTGAACTGTGAACTGTGAACTGTGAACTGTGAACTGTGAACTGTGAACTGTGAACTGTGAACTGTGAACTGTGAACTGTGAACTGTGAACTGTGAACTGTGAACTGTGAACTGTGAACTGTGAACTGTGAACTGTGAACTGTGAACTGTGAACTGTGAACTGTGAACTGTGAACTGTGAACTGTCAACTGTGAACTGTGAACTGTGAACTGTGAACTGTGAACTGTGAACTGTGAACTGTGAACTATGATCAGTGAACAGTGAACTGCGGACTGTGAACTGTGAACTGTGAACTGTGAACTGTGAACTGTGAACTGTGA
The DNA here is from genome assembly GCA_963971365.1 of Lasioglossum villosulum. NCBI lineage: Eukaryota > Metazoa > Arthropoda > Insecta > Hymenoptera > Halictidae > Lasioglossum > Lasioglossum villosulum. Next base: position 635,189 of record CAXARU010000174.1, read on the forward strand.
ACTGTGAACTGTGAACTGTGAACTGTGAACTGTGAACTGTGAACTGTGAACTGTGAACTGTGAACTGTGAACTGTGAACTGTGAACTGTGAACTGTGAACTGTGAACTGTGAACTGTGAACTGTGAACTGTGAACTGTGAACTGTGAACTGTGAACTGTGAACTGTGAACTGTGAACTGTGAACTGTGAACTGTGAACTGTGAACTGTGAACTGTGAACTGTGAACTGTGAACTGTGAACTGTGAACTGTGAACTGTGAACTGTGAACTGTGAACTGTGAACTGTGAACTGTGAACTGTGAACTGTGAACTGTGAACTGTGAACTGTGAACTGTGAACTGTGAACTGTGAACTGTGAACTGTGAACTGTGAACTGTGAACTGTGAACTGTGAACTGTGAACTGTCAACTGTGAACTGTCAACTGTCAACTGTCAACTGTCAACTGTCAACTGTCAACTGTCAACTGTCAACTGTCAACTGTCAACTGTCAACTGTCAACTGTCAACTGTCAACTGTCAACTGTCAACTGTCAACTGTCAACTGTGAACTGTCAACTGTGAACTGTCAACTGTGAACTGTCAACTGTGAACTGTCAACTGTGAACTGTCAACTGTGAACTGTCAACTGTGAACTGTCAACTGTGAACTGTCAACTGTGAACTGTCAACTGTGAACTGTCAACTGTGAACTGTCAACTGTGAACTGTCAACTGTGAACTGTCAACTGTGAACTGTCAACTGTGAACTGTCAACTGTGAACTGTCAACTGTGAACTGTCAACTGTGAACTGTCAACTGTGAACTGTCAACTGTGAACTGTCAACTGTGAACTGTCAACTGTGAACTGTCAACTGTGAACTGTCAACTGTGAACTGTCAACTGTGAACTGTGAACTGTGAACTGTGAACTGTGATCTGTGCACTGTGAAGTGTGAAGTGTGAAGTGTGAAATGAAGACTGTGAACTGTGAACTGTGATCTGTGAACAGTGAACTGTGGACTGTGAACTGTGAACTGTGAACTGTGAACTGTGAACTGTGAACTGTGAACTGTGAACTGTGAACTGTGAACTGTGAACTGTGAACTGTGAACTGTGAACTGTGAACTGTGAACTGTGAACTGTGAACTGTGAACTGTGAACTGTGAACTGTGAACTGTGAACTGTGAACTGTGAACTGTGAACTGTGAACTGTGAACTGTGAACTGTGAACTGTGAACTGTGAACTGTGAACTGTGAACTGTGAACTGTGAACTGTGAACTGTGAACTGTGAACTGTGAACTGTGAACTGTGAACTGTGAACTGTGAACTGTGAACTGTGAACTGTGAACTGTGAACTGTGAACTGTGAACTGTGAACTGTGAACTGTGAACTGTGAACTGTGAACTGTGAACTGTGAACTGTGAACTGTGAACTGTGAACTGTGAACTGTGAACTGTGAACTGTGAACTGTGAACTGTGAACTGTGAACTGTGAACTGTGAACTGTGAACTGTGAACTGTGAACTGTGAACTGTGAACTGTGAACTGTGAACTGTGAACTGTGAACTGTGAACTGTGAACTGTGAACTGTGAACTGTGAACTGTGAACTGTGAACTGTGAACTGTGAACTGTGAACTGTGAACTGTGAACTGTGAACTGTGAACTGTGAACTGTGAACTGTGAACTGTGAACTGTGAACTGTGAACTGTGAACTGTGAACTGTGAACTGTGAACTGTGAACTGTGAACTGTGAACTGTGAACTGTGAACTGTGAACTGTGAACTGTGAACTGTGAACTGTGAACTGGAACTGTGAACTGTGAACTGTGAACTATGATCTGTGAACAGTGAACTGCGGACTGTGAACTGTGAACTGTGAAAACTGAATTGTGAAATAAAGTATGTGAACTGTGATCTGTGAACTGTGAACTGTGAAGTGTGATCTGTGAACTGTGAACTGCGAACTGTGAATTGTGAAATGAAGACTGTGAACTGTAAACTGAGAACTGTAAACTGTGAACTGTGAACTGTGATCTGTGAAATGTGAACTGCGAACTGTGAAGTGTGAAATGAAGACTGTGAACTGTGATCTGTGGACTGTGAACTGTGAACTGTGAACTGTGATGTGTGATCAGTGAACTGTGAACTGTGAACTGTGAACTGTGAACTATGATCTGTGAACAGTGAACTGCGGACTGTGAACTGTGAACTGTGAACTGTGAAAACTGAATTGTGAAATAAAGTATGTGAACTGTGATCTGTGAACTGTGAACTGTGAAGTGTGATCTGTGAACTGTGAACTGCGAACTGTGAATTGTGAAATGAAGACTGTGAACTGTAAACTGTGCCCTGTGAACTGTGAACTGTGAACTGTGAAAACTGAATTGTGAAATAAAGTCTGTGAACTGTGAACTGTGATCTGTGAACTGAGAACTGTGAACTGTGAACAGTGGGCTGTGAACTGTGACCTGTGAACTGTGAACTGCGAACTGTGAAGTATGAAATGAAGACAGTGAACTGTGAAATGTGAACTGTGACCTGCGATCTGGGAACTGTGAACTGTGAACTGTGAACTGTGGACTGTAAACTGTGAACTGTGAACTGTGAACTGTGACGTGTGACCTGTGAACTGTGAACTGTCAACTGTGAACTGAGAACTGTAAACTGAGAACTGTAAACTGTGAACTGTGAACTGCGATCTGTGATCTGTGAACTGTGAACTGCGAACTGTGAAGTGTGAAATGAAGACTGTGAACTGTGATCTGTGGACTGTGAACTGTGAACTGTGAACTGTGATGTGTGATCAGTGAACTGTGGACTGTGAACTGTGGACTGTGAACTGTGAACTGTGAACTGTGAACTGTGAAGTGTGAACTGTGAACTGTGACCTGTGAACTGTGAACTGTGACCTGTGAACTGTGAACTGCGAACTATGAATTGTGAAATGAAGACTGTGAACTGTGAACTGTGAACAGTGAACAGTGAACTGTGAACTATGAACTGTGATCTGTGAATTGTGAACAGTGAACTGTGGACTGTGAACTGTGAACTGTGAACTGTGAAGTGTGAACTGTCAACTGTGAACTGTGAAGTATGAAATGAAGACAGTGAACTGTGAAGTATGAAATGAAGACAGTGAACTGTGAAATGTGAACTGTGACCTGCGAACTGGGAACTGTGAACTGTGAACTGTGAACTGTGAACTGTGACCTGTGACCTGTGAACTGTGAACTGTGACATGTGAACTGTAAACTGTGAACTGTGAACTGTGAACTGTGATCTGTGAACTGTGAACTGCGAACTGTGAAGTGTGAAATGAAGACTGTGAACTGTGAACTGTGAACTGTGAACTGTGAATTGTGAACAGTGAACTTTGGACTGTGAACTGTGAACTGTGAACTGTGAAGTGTGAACTGTCAACTGTGAACTGTCAACTGTGAACTGAGAACTGTAAACTGAGAACTGTAAACTGTGAACTGAGAACTGTAAACTGTGAACAGTGATCTGTGAACTGTGAACTGTGAACTGTGAACTGTGAACTGCGAACTGTGAAGGATGAAATGAAGACAGTGAACTGTGAAATGTGAACTGTGAACTGTGAACTGTGAACTGTGAACTGTGAACTGTGAACTGTGAACTGTGAACTGTGAACTGTGAACTGTGAACTGTGAACTGTGAACTGTGAACTGTGAACTGTGAACTGTGAACTGTGAACTGTGAACTGTGAACTGTGAACTGTGAACTGTGAACTGTGAACTGTGAACTGTGAACTGTGAACTGTGAACTGTGAACTGTGAACTGTGAACTGTGAACTGTGAACTGTGAACTGTGAACTGTGAACTGTGAACTGTGAACTGTGAACTGTGAACTGTGAACTGTGAACTGTGAACTGTGAACTGTGAACTGTGAACTGTGAACTGTGAACTGTGAACTGTCAACTGTGAACTGTCAACTGTGAACTGTCAACTGTGAACTGTCAACTGTGAACTGTCAACTGTGAACTGTCAACTGTGAACTGTCAACTGTGAACTGTCAACTGTGAACTGTCAACTGTGAACTGTCAACTGTGAACTGTCAACTGTGAACTGTCAACTGTGAACTGTCAACTGTGAACTGTCAACTGTGAACTGTCAACTGTGAACTGTCAACTGTGAACTGTCAACTGTGAACTGTCAACTGTGAACTGTCAACTGTGAACTGTCAACTGTGAACTGTCAACTGTGAACTGTCAACTGTGAACTGTCAACTGTGAACTGTCAACTGTGAACTGTCAACTGTGAACTGTCAACTGTGAACTGTCAACTGTGAACTGTCAACTGTGAACTGTCAACTGTGAACTGTCAACTGTGAACTGTCAACTGTGAACTGTCAACTGTGAACTGTCAACTGTGAACTGTCAACTGTGAACTGTCAACTGTGAACTGTCAACTGTGAACTGTCAACTGTGAACTGTCAACTGTGAACTGTCAACTGTGAACTGTCAACTGTGAACTGTCAACTGTGAACTGTCAACTGTGAACTGTCAACTGTGAACTGTGAACTGTGAACTGTGAACTGTGAACTGTGAACTGTGAACTGTGAACTGTGAACTGTGAACTGTGAACTGGAACTGTGAACTGTGAACTGTGAACTATGATCTGTGAACAGTGAACTGCGGACTGTGAACTGTGAACTGTGAACTGTGAAAACTGAATTGTGAAATAAAGTATGTGAACTGTGATCTGTGAACTGTGAACTGTGAAGTGTGATCTGTGAACTGTGAACTGCGAACTGTGAATTGTGAAATGAAGACTGTGAACTGTAAACTGAGAACTGTAAACTGTGAACTGTGAACTGTGAACTGTGAACTGTGATCTGTGAAATGTGAACTGCGAACTGTGAAGTGTGAAATGAAGACTGTGAACTGTGATCTGTGGACTGTGAACTGTGAACTGTGAACTGTGATGTGTGATCAGTGAACTGTGAACTGTGAACTGTGAACTGTGAACTATGATCTGTGAACAGTGAACTGCGGACTGTGAACTGTGAACTGTGAACTGTGAAAACTGAATTGTGAAATAAAGTATGTGAACTGTGATATGTGAACTGTGAACTGTGAAGTGTGATCTGTGAACTGTGAACTGCGAACTGTGAATTGTGAAATGAAGACTGTGAACTGTAAACTGTGCCCTGTGAACTGTGAACTGTGAACTGTGAAAACTGAATTGTGAAATAAAGTCTGTGAACTGTGAACTGTGATCTGTGAACTGAGAACTGTGAACTGTGAACAGTGGGCTGTGAACTGTGACCTGTGAACTGTGAACTGCGAACTGTGAAGTATGAAATGAAGACAGTGAACTGTGAAATGTGAACTGTGACCTGCGATCTGGGAACTGTGAACTGTGAACTGTGAACTGTGGACTGTAAACTGTGAACTGTGAACTGTGACGTGTGACCTGTGAACTGTGAACTGTCAACTGTGAACTGAGAACTGTAAACTGAGAACTGTAAACTGTGAACTGTGAACTGCGATCTGTGATCTGTGAACTGTGAACTGCGAACTGTGAAGTGTGAAATGAAGACTGTGAACTGTGATCTGTGGACTGTGAACTGTGAACTGTGAACTGTGATGTGTGATCAGTGAACTGTGGACTGTGAACTGTGGACTGTGAACTGTGAACTGTGAACTGTGAACTGTGAAGTGTGAACTGTGAACTGTGACCTGTGAACTGTGAACTGTGACCTGTGAACTGTGAACTGCGAACTATGAATTGTGAAATGAAGACTGTGAACTGTGAACTGTGAACAGTGAACAGTGAACTGTGAACTATGAACTGTGATCTGTGAATTGTGAACAGTGAACTGTGGACTGTGAACTGTGAACTGTGAACTGTGAAGTGTGAACTGTCAACTGTGAACTGTGAAGTATGAAATGAAGACAGTGAACTGTGAAGTATGAAATGAAGACAGTGAACTGTGAAATGTGAACTGTGACCTGCGAACTGGGAACTGTGAACTGTGAACTGTGAACTGTGAACTGTGACCTGTGACCTGTGAACTGTGAACTGTGACATGTGAACTGTAAACTGTGAACTGTGAACTGTGAACTGTGATCTGTGAACTGTGAACTGCGAACTGTGAAGTGTGAAATGAAGACTGTGAACTGTGAACTGTGAACTGTGAACTGTGAATTGTGAACAGTGAACTTTGGACTGTGAACTGTGAACTGTGAAGTGTGAACTGTCAACTGTGAACTGTCAACTGTGAACTGAGAACTGTAAACTGAGAACTGTAAACTGTGAACAGTGATCTGTGAACTGTGAACTGTGAACTGTGAACTGTGAACTGCGAACTGTGAAGGATGAAATGAAGACAGTGAACTGTGAAATGTGAACTGTGAACTGTGAACTGTGAACTGTGAACTGTGAACTGTGAACTGTGAACTGTGAACTGTGAACTGTGAACTGTGAACTGTGAACTGTGAACTGTGAACTGTGAACTGTGAACTGTGAACTGTGAACTGTGAACTGTGAACTGTGAACTGTGAACTGTGAACTGTGAACTGTGAACTGTGAACTGTGAACTGTGAACTGTGAACTGTGAACTGTGAACTGTGAACTGTGAACTGTGAACTGTGAACTGTGAACTGTGAACTGTGAACTGTGAACTGTGAACTGTGAACTGTGAACTGTGAACTGTGAACTGTGAACTGTGAACTGTGAACTGTGAACTGTGAACTGTGAACTGTGAACTGTGAACTGTGAACTGTGAACTGTGAACTGTGAACTGTGAACTGTGAACTGTGAACTGTGAACTGTGAACTGTGAACTGTGAACTGTGAACTGTGAACTGTGAACTGTGAACTGTGAACTGTGAACTGTGAACTGTCAACTGTGAACTGTCAACTGTGAACTGTCAACTGTGAACTGTCAACTGTGAACTGTCAACTGTGAACTGTCAACTGTGAACTGTCAACTGTGAACTGTCAACTGTGAACTGTCAACTGTGAACTGTCAACTGTGAACTGTCAACTGTGAACTGTCAACTGTGAACTGTCAACTGTGAACTGTCAACTGTGAACTGTCAACTGTGAACTGTCAACTGTGAACTGTCAACTGTGAACTGTCAACTGTGAACTGTCAACTGTGAACTGTCAACTGTGAACTGTCAACTGTGAACTGTCAACTGTGAACTGTCAACTGTGAACTGTCAACTGTGAACTGTCAACTGTGAACTGTCAACTGTGAACTGTCAACTGTGAACTGTCAACTGTGAACTGTCAACTGTGAACTGTCAACTGTGAACTGTGAACTGCTAACTGTGAAGTGTGAAATGAAGACTGTGAACTGTGATCTGTGAACTGAGATCTGTGAGCTGTGAATAGTGAACTGTGGACTGTGAACTGTGAACTGTGATTTGTGAACAGTGAACTGTGGACTGTGAACTGTGAAGTGTGTACTGTGAACTGTCATCTGTGAACTGTCTACTGTGAACTGTGAAGTGTGAACTGTGAAGTGTGAACTGTGAAGTGTGAACTGTGAAGTGTGAACTGTGAAGTGTGAACTATGATCAGTGAACAGTGAACTGCGGACTGTGAACTGTGAACTGTGAACTGTGAAAACTGAATTGTGAAATAAAGTCTGTGAACAGTGATCTGTGAACTGTGAACTGTGAAGTGTGATCTGTGAACTGTGAACTGCGAACTGTGAATTGTGAAATGAAGACTGTGAACTGTGAACTGTGCCCTGTGAAGACTGAAGTGTGAAATGAAGACTGTGAACTGTGATCTGTGAACTGAGAACTGTGAACTGTGAACTGTGAACTGTGATCTGTGAACTGTGAACTGTGAACTGTGATCTGTGAACTGTGAACTGCTAACTGTGAAGTGTGAAATGAAGACTGTGAACTGTGATCTGTGAACTGAGATCTGTGAGCTGTGAATAGTGAACTGTGGACTGTGAACTGTGAACTGTGATTTGTGAACAGTGAACTGTGGACTGTGAACTGTGAAGTGTGTACTGTGAACTGTCATCTGTGAACTGTCTACTGTGAACTGTGAAGTGTGAACTGTGAAGTGTGAACTGTGAAGTGTGAACTGTGAAGTGTGAACTCTGAACTGTAGACTGTGAACTATGATCTGTGAACAGTGAACTGTCGACTGTGAACTGTGAACTGTGAAGTGTGAACTGTGAACAGTGAACTGTCAACTGTGAACTGAGAACTGTAAACTGAGAACTGTAAACTGTGAACAGTGAACTGTGAACTGTGAACTGTGAACTGTGAACTGTGAACTGTGATCTGAGAACTGTGAACTGCGAACTGTGAAGCGTGAAATGAAGACTGTGAACTGTGAACTGTGATCTGTGAACAGTGAACTGTGAACTGTGAACTGTGAATTGTGAACAGTGAAATGTGGACTGTGAACTGTGAACTGTGATCTGTGAACTGTGAACTGCGAACTGTGAAGTGTGAAATGAAGACTGTGAACTGTGATCTGTGGACTGTGAACTGTGAACTGTGAATAGTGAACTGTGGACTGTGAACTGTCAACTGTGAACTGCGAACTGTGAAGTGTGAAATGAATACTGTGAACGGGGAACTGTGAACTGTGACCTGAGAACTGTAAACTGTGAACTGTGAACTGTGAAATGAAGACTGTGAACTGTGATCTGTGAACTGTGATTTGTGAACAGTGAACTGTGGACTGTGAACTGTGAAGTGTGTACTGTGAACTGTCAACTGTCAACTGTGAACTGTAATCTGTGAACTGTGATCTGTGAACTGTCAACTGTGAACTGCGAACTGTGAAATGTGAAATGAATACTGTGAACGGGGAACTGTGAACTGTGAACTGTGAACTGTGGACTGTGAACTGTGAACTGTGAACTGTGAACTGTGAACTGTGAACTGAGAATTGTAAACTGTGAACTGTGAACTGTGAAATGAAGACTGTGAACTGTGATCTGTGAACTGAGAACTGTGAACTGTGATCTGTGGACTGTGAACTGTGAACTGTGAACTGTGATGTGTGATCAGTGAACTGTGGACTGTGAACTGTGAACTGTGACCTGTGAACTGTGAACTGTGAACTGTGAACTGTGAACTGCGAACTGTGAAGTATGAAATGAAGACAGTGAACTGTGAAGTATGAAATGAAGACAGTGAACTGTGAAATGTGAACTGTGACCTGCGAACTGGGAACTGTGAACTGTGAACTGTGAACTGTGATCTGTGAACAGTGAAGTGTGAACTGTGAACTGTGAATTGTGAACAGTGAAATGTGGACTGTGAACAGTGAACTGTGGACTGTGAACTGTGAACTGTGAACTGTGAACTGTGAACTGTGAACTATGATCAGTGAACAGTGAACTGCGGACTGTGAACTGTGAACTGTGAACTGTGAAAACTGAATTGTGAAATAAAGTCTGTGAACAGTGATCTGTGAACTGTGAACTGTGAAGTGTGATCTGTGAACTGTGAACTGCGAACTGTGAATTGTGAAATGAAGACTGTGAACTGTGAACTGTGCCCTGTGAAGACTGAAGTGTGAAATGAAGACTGTGAACTGTGATCTGTGAACTGAGAACTGTGAACTGTGAACTGTGAACTGTGATCTGTGAACTGTGAACTGTGAACTGTGATCTGTGAACTGTGAACTGCTAACTGTGAAGTGTGAAATGAAGACTGTGAACTGTGATCTGTGAACTGAGATCTGTGAGCTGTGAATAGTGAACTGTGGACTGTGAACTGTGAACTGTGATTTGTGAACAGTGAACTGTGGACTGTGAACTGTGAAGTGTGTACTGTGAACTGTCATCTGTGAACTGTGAACTGTAATCTGTGAACTGTGATCTGTGAACAGCGAACTGTGAAATGTGAAATGAATACTGTGAACGGGGAACTGTGAACTGTGAACTGTGAACTGTGAACTGTGAACTGTGAACTGTGAAATGAAGACTGTGAACTGTGATCTGTGAACTGAGATCTGTGAACTGTGAACTGTGGACTGTGAACTGTCAACTGTGAACAGTGAACTGTGATCTGTGAACGGTGATCTGTGAACTGTGAACTGCGAACTGTGAATTGTGAAATGAAGACTGTGAACTGTGAACTGTGAACTGTGAACTGTGAACTCTGAACTGTAGACTGTGAACTATGATCTGTGAACAGTGAACTGTCGACTGTGAACTGTGAACTGTGAAGTGTGAACTGTGAACAGTGAACTGTCAACTGTGAACTGAGAACTGTAAACTGAGAACTGTAAACTGTGAACAGTGAACTGTGAACTGTGAACTGTGAACTGTGAACTGTGAACTGTGATCTGTGAACTGTGAACTGCGAACTGTGAAGCGTGAAATGAAGACTGTGAACTGTGAACTGTGATCTGTGAACAGTGAACTGTGAACTGTGAACTGTGAATTGTGAACAGTGAAATGTGGACTGTGAACTGTGAACTGTGATCTGTGAACTGTGAACTGCGAACTGTGAAGTGTGAAATGAAGACTGTGAACTGTGATCTGTGGACTGTGAACTGTGAACTGTGAATAGTGAACTGTGGACTGTGAACTGTCAACTGTGAACTGCGAACTGTGAAGTGTGAAATGAATACTGTGAACGGGGAACTGTGAACTGTGACCTGAGAACTGTAAACTGTGAACTGTGAACTGTGAAATGAAGACTGTGAACTGTGATCTGTGAACTGTGATTTGTGAACAGTGAACTGTGGACTGTGAACTGTGAAGTGTGTACTGTGAACTGTCAACTGTCAACTGTGAACTGTAATCTGTGAACTGTGATCTGTGAACTGTCAACTGTGAACTGCGAACTGTGAAATGTGAAATGAATACTGTGAACGGGGAACTGTGAACTGTGAACTTTGAACTGTGGACTGTGAACTGTGAACTGTGAACTGTGAACTGAGAACTGTAAACTGTGAACTGTGAACTGTGAAATGAAGACTGTGAACTGTGATCTGTGAACTGAGAACTGTGAACTGTGAACTGTGGACTGTGCACTGTGAACTGTGAACAGTGAACTGTGATCTGTGAACGGTGATCTGTGAACTGTGAACTGCGAACTGTGAATTGTGAAATGAAGACTGTGAACTGTGAACTGTGAACTCTGAACTGTAGACTGTGAACTATGATCTGTGAACAGTGAAATGTGGACTGTGAACTGTGAACTGTGATCTGTGAACTGTGAACTGCGAACTGTGAAGTGTGAAATGAAGACAGTGAACTGTGAAATGTGAACTGTGACCTGCGAACTGGGAACTGTGAACTGTGAACTGTGAACTGTGAACTGTGAACTGTGACATGTGAACTGTGAACTGTGAACTGTGAACTGTGAACTGTGAACTGTGAACTGCGAACTGTGAAGTATGAAATGAAGACAGTGAACTGTGAAGTATGAAATGAAGACAGTGAACTGTGAAATGTGAACTGTGACCTGCGAACTGGGAACTGTGAACTGTGAACTGTGAACTGTGACCTGTGACCTGTGAACTGTGAACTGTGAACTGTGAACTGTGACATGTGAACTGTAAACTGTGAACTGTGAACTGTGATCTGTGAACTGTGAACTGCGAACTGTGAAGTGTGAAATGAAGACTGTGAACTGTGATCTGTGGACTGTGAACTGTGAACTGTGAACTGTGATGTGTGATCAGTGAACTGTGGACTGTGAACTGTGAACTGTGACCTGTGAACTGTGAACTGTGAACTGTGAACTGTGAACTGCGAACTGTGAAGTATGAAATGAAGACAGTGAACTGTGAAGTATGAAATGAAGACAGTGAACTGTGAAATGTGAACTGTGACCTGCGAACTGGGAACTGTGAACTGTGAACTGTGAACTGTGATCTGTGAACAGTGAAGTGTGAACTGTGAACTGTGAATTGTGAACAGTGAAATGTGGACTGTGAACAGTGAACTGTGGACTGTGAACTGTGAACTGTGAACTGTGAAGTGTGAACTGTCAACTGTGAACTGTCAACTGTGAACTGAGAACTGTAAACTGAGAACTGTAAACTGTGAACAGTGATCTGTGAACTGTGAACTGTGAACTGTGAACTGTGAACTGCGAACTGTGAAGGATGAAATGAAGACAGTGAACTGTGAAATGTGAACTGTGAACTGTGAACTGTGAACTGTGAACTGTGAACTGTGAACTGTGAACTGTGAACTGTGAACTGTGAACTGTGAACTGTGAACTGTGAACTGTGAACTGTGAACTGTGAACTGTGAACTGTGAACTGTGAACTGTGAACTGTGAACTGTGAACTGTGAACTGTGAACTGTGAACTGTGAACTGTGAACTGTGAACTGTGAACTGTGAACTGTGAACTGTGAACTGTGAACTGTGAACTGTGAACTGTGAACTGTGAACTGTGAACTGTGAACTGTGAACTGTGAACTGTGAACTGTGAACTGTGAACTGTGAACTGTGAACTGTGAACTGTGAACTGTGAACTGTGAACTGTGAACTGTGAACTGTGAACTGTGAACTGTGAACTGTGAACTGTGAACTGTGAACTGTGAACTATGATCAGTGAACAGTGAACTGCGGACTGTGAACTGTGAACTGTGAACTGTGAAAACTGAATTGTGAAATAAAGTCTGTGAACAGTGATCTGTGAACTGTGAACTGTGAAGTGTGATCTGTGAACTGTGAACTGCGAACTGTGAATTGTGAAATGAAGACTGTGAACTGTGAACTGTGCCCTGTGAAGACTGAAGTGTGAAATGAAGACTGTGAATTGTGATCTGTGAACTGAGAACTGTGAACTGTGAACTGTGATCTGTGAACTGTGAACTGCTAACTGTGAAGTGTGAAATGAAGACTGTGAACTGTGATCTGTGAACTGAGATCTGTGAGCTGTGAATAGTGAACTGTGGACTGTGAACTGTGAACTGTGATTTGTGAACAGTGAACTGTGGACTGTGAACTGTGAAGTGTGTACTGTGAACTGTCAACTGTCAACTGTGAACTGTAATCTGTGAACTGTGATCTGTGAACTGTCAACTGTGAACTGCGAACTGTGAAATGTGAAATGAATACTGTGAACGGGGAACTGTGAACTGCGAACTGTGAAGGATGAAATGAAGACAGTGAACTGTGAAATGTGAACTGTGACCTGCGAACTGGGAACTGGGAACTGTGAACTGTGAACTGTGAACTGTGAACTGTGAACTGTGAACTGTGAACTGTGAACTGTGAACTGTGAACTGTGAACTGTGAACTGTGAACTGTGAACTGTGAACTGTGAACTGTCAACTGTCAACTGTCAACTGTCAACTGTCAACTGTCAACTGTCAACTGTCAACTGTCAACTGTCAACTGTCAACTGTCAACTGTCAACTGTCAACTGTCAACTGTCAACTGTGAACTGTCAACTGTGAACTGTCAACTGTGAACTGTCAACTGTGAACTGTCAACTGTGAACTGTCAACTGTGAACTGTCAACTGTGAACTGTCAACTGTGAACTGTCAACTGTGAACTGTCAACTGTGAACTGTCAACTGTGAACTGTCAACTGTGAACTGTCAACTGTGAACTGTCAACTGTGAACTGTCAACTGTGAACTGTCAACTGTGAACTGTCAACTGTGAACTGTCAACTGTGAACTGTCAACTGTGAACTGTCAACTGTGAACTGTCAACTGTGAACTGTCAACTGTGAACTGTCAACTGTGAACTGTCAACTGTGAACTGTCAACTGTGAACTGTCAACTGTGAACTGTCAACTGTGAACTGTCAACTGTGAACTGTCAACTGTGAACTGTCAACTGTGAACTGTCAACTGTGAACTGTCAACTGTGAACTGTCAACTGTGAACTGTCAACTGTGAACTGTCAACTGTGAACTGTCAACTGTGAACTGTCAACTGTGAACTGTCAACTGTGAACTGTCAACTGCGAACTGTCAACTGTGAACTGTCAACTGTGAACTGTCAACTGTCAACTGTGAACTGTCAACTGTGAACTGTCAACTGTGAACTGTCAACTGTGAACTGTCTACTGTGAACTGTGAAGTGTGAACTGTGAAGTGTGAACTGTGAAGTGTGAACTGTGAACTGTGAACTGTGAACTGTGAACTGTGAACTGTGAACTGTGAACTGTGAACTGTGAACTGTGAACTGTGAACTGTGAACTGTGAACTGTGAACTGTGAACTGTGAACTGTGAACTGTGAACTGTGAACTGTGAACTGTGAACTGTGAACTGTGAACTGTGAACTGTGAACTGTGAACTGTGAACTGTGAACTGTGAACTGTGAACTGTGAACTGTGAACTGTGAACTGTGAACTGTGAACTGTGAACTGTGAACTGTGAACTGTGAACTGTGAACTGTGAACTGTGAACTGTGAACTGTGAACTGTGAACTGTGAACTGTGAACTGTGAACTGTGAACTGTGAACTGTGAACTGTGAACTATGATCAGTGAACAGTGAACTGCGGACTGTGAACTGTGAACTGTGAACTGTGAAAACTGAATTGTGAAATAAAGTCTGTGAACAGTGATCTGTGAACTGTGAACTGTGAAGTGTGATCTGTGAACTGTGAACTGCGAACTGTGAATTGTGAAATGAAGACTGTGAACTGTGAACTGTGCCCTGTGAAGACTGAAGTGTGAAATGAAGACTGTGAATTGTGATCTGTGAACTGAGAACTGTGAACTGTGAACTGTGATCTGTGAACTGTGAACTGCTAACTGTGAAGTGTGAAATGAAGACTGTGAACTGTGATCTGTGAACTGAGATCTGTGAGCTGTGAATAGTGAACTGTGGACTGTGAACTGTGAACTGTGATTTGTGAACAGTGAACTGTGGACTGTGAACTGTGAAGTGTGTACTGTGAACTGTCAACTGTCAACTGTGAACTGTAATCTGTGAACTGTGATCTGTGAACTGTCAACTGTGAACTGCGAACTGTGAAATGTGAAATGAATACTGTGAACGGGGAACTGTGAACTGCGAACTGTGAAGGATGAAATGAAGACAGTGAACTGTGAAATGTGAACTGTGACCTGCGAACTGGGAACTGGGAACTGTGAACTGTGAACTGTGAACTGTGAACTGTGAACTGTGAACTGTGAACTGTGAACTGTGAACTGTGAACTGTGAACTGTGAACTGTGAACTGTCAACTGTCAACTGTCAACTGTCAACTGTCAACTGTCAACTGTCAACTGTCAACTGTCAACTGTCAACTGTCAACTGTCAACTGTCAACTGTCAACTGTCAACTGTCAACTGTCAACTGTCAACTGTCAACTGTCAACTGTGAACTGTCAACTGTGAACTGTCAACTGTGAACTGTCAACTGTGAACTGTCAACTGTGAACTGTCAACTGTGAACTGTCAACTGTGAACTGTCAACTGTGAACTGTCAACTGTGAACTGTCAACTGTGAACTGTCAACTGTGAACTGTCAACTGTGAACTGTCAACTGTGAACTGTCAACTGTGAACTGTCAACTGTGAACTGTCAACTGTGAACTGTCAACTGTGAACTGTCAACTGTGAACTGTCAACTGTGAACTGTCAACTGTGAACTGTCAACTGTGAACTGTCAACTGTGAACTGTCAACTGTGAACTGTCAACTGTGAACTGTCAACTGTGAACTGTCAACTGTGAACTGTCAACTGTGAACTGTCAACTGTGAACTGTCAACTGTGAACTGTCAACTGTGAACTGTCAACTGTGAACTGTCAACTGTGAACTGTCAACTGTGAACTGTCAACTGTGAACTGTCAACTGTGAACTGTCAACTGTGAACTGTCAACTGTGAACTGTCAACTGCGAACTGTCAACTGTGAACTGTCAACTGTGAACTGTCAACTGTGAACTGTCAACTGTGAACTGTCAACTGTGAACTGTCAACTGTGAACTGTCTACTGTGAACTGTGAAGTGTGAACTGTGAAGTGTGAAGTGTGAACTGTGAAGTGTGAACTGTGAACTGTGAACTGTGAACTGTGAACTATGATCAGTGAACAGTGAACTGCGGACTGTGAACTGTGAACTGTGAACTGTGAAAACTGAATTGTGAAATAAAGTCTGTGAACAGTGATCTGTGAACTGTGAACTGTGAAGTGTGATCTATGAACTGTGAACTGCGAACTGTGAATTGTGAAATGAAGACTGTGAACTGTGAACTGTGCCCTGTGAAGACTGAAGTGTGAAATGAAGACTGTGAACTGTGATCTGTGAACTGAGAACTGTGAACTGTGAACTGTGAACTGTGATCTGTGAACTGTGAACTGTGAACTGTGATCTGTGAACTGTGAACTGCTAACTGTGAAGTGTGAAATGAAGACTGTGAACTGTGATCTGTGAACTGAGATCTGTGAGCTGTGAACTGTGAACAGTGAACTGTCAACTGTGAACTGAGAACTGAGAACTGTAAACTGAGAACTGTAAACTGTGAACAGTGAACTGTGAACAGTGAACTGTGAACTGTGAACTGTGAACTGTGATCTGTGAACTGTGAACTGCGAACTGTGAAGCGTGAAATGAAGACTGTGAACTGTGAACTGTGAAATGTGAAATGAATACTGTGAACGGGGAACTGTGAACTGCGAACTGTGAAGGATGAAATGAAGACAGTGAACTGTGAAATGTGAACTGTGACCTGCGAACTGGGAACTGGGAACTGTGAACTGTGAACTGTGAACTGTGAACTGTGAACTGTGAACTGTGAACTGTGAACTGTGAACTGTGAACTGTGAACTGTGAACTGTGAACTGTCAACTGTGAACTGTCAACTGTGAACTGTCAACTGTCAACTGTCAACTGTCAACTGTCAACTGTCAACTGTCAACTGTCAACTGTCAACTGTCAACTGTCAACTGTCAACTGTCAACTGTCAACTGTGAACTGTCAACTGTGAACTGTCAACTGTGAACTGTCAACTGTGAACTGTCAACTGTGAACTGTCAACTGTGAACTGTCAACTGTGAACTGTCAACTGTGAACTGTCAACTGTGAACTGTAAACTGAGAACTGTAAACTGTGAACAGTGAACTGTGAACTGTCATCTGTGAACTGTGAACTGTAATCTGTGAACTGTGATCTGTGAACAGCGAACTGTGAAATGTGAAATGAATACTGTGAACGGGGAACTGTGAACTGTGAACTGTGAACTGTGAACTGTGAACTGTGAACTGTGAAATGAAGACTGTGAACTGTGATCTGTGAACTGAGATCTGTGAACTGTGAACTGTGGACTGTGAACTGTGAACTGTGAACAGTGAACTGTGATCTGTGAACGGTGATCTGTGAACTGTGAACTGCGAACTGTGAATTGTGAAATGAAGACTGTGAACTGTGAACTGTGAACTGTGAACTCTGAACTGTAGACTGTGAACTATGATCTGTGAACAGTGAACTGTCGACTGTGAACTGTGAACTGTGAAGTGTGAACTGCGAACAGTGAACTGTCAACTGTGAACTGAGAACTGTAAACTGAGAACTGTAAACTGTGAACAGTGAACTGTGAACTGTGAACTGTGAACTGTGAACTGTGAACTGTGAACTGTGATCTGTGAACTGTGAACTGCGAACTGTGAAGCGTGAAATGAAGACTGTGAACTGTGAACTGTGATCTGTGAACAGTGAACTGTGAACTGTGAACTGTGAATTGTGAACAGTGAAATGTGGACTGTGAACTGTGAACTGTGATCTGTGAACTGTGAACTGCGAACTGTGAAGTGTGAAATGAAGACTGTGAACTGTGATCTGTGGACTGTGAACTGTGAACTGTGAATAGTGAACTGTGGACTGTGAACTGTCAACTGTGAACTGCGAACTGTGAAGTGTGAAATGAATACTGTGAACGGGGAACTGTGAACTGTGACCTGAGAACTGTAAACTGTGAACTGTGAACTGTGAACTGTGAACTGTGAACTGTGAAATGAAGACTGTGAACTGTGATCTGTGAACTGTGATTTGTGAACAGTGAACTGTGGACTGTGAACTGTGAAGTGTGTACTGTGAACTGTCAACTGTCAACTGTGAACTGTAATCTGTGAACTGTGATCTGTGAACTGTCAACTGTGAACTGCGAACTGTGAAATGTGAAATGAATACTGTGAACGGGGAACTGTGAACTGTGAACTTTGAACTGTGGACTGTGAACTGTGAACTGTGAACTGTGAACTGTGAACTGTGAACTGAGAACTGTAAACTGTGAACTGTGAACTGTGAAATGAAGACTGTGAACTGTGATCTGTGGACTGTGAACTGTGAACTGTGAACTGTGATGTGTGATCAGTGAACTGTGGACTGTGAACTGTGAACTGTGACCTGTGAACTGTGAACTGTGAACTGTGAACTGTGAACTGCGAACTGTGAAGTATGAAATGAAGACAGTGAACTGTGAAGTATGAAATGAAGACAGTGAACTGTGAAATGTGAACTGTGACCTGCGAACTGGGAACTGTGAACTGTGAACTGTGAACTGTGATCTGTGAACAGTGAAGTGTGAACTGTGAACTGTGAATTGTGAACAGTGAAATGTGGACTGTGAACAGTGAACTGTGGACTGTGAACTGTGAACTGTGAACTGTGAAGTGTGAACTGTCAACTGTGAACTGTCAACTGTGAACTGAGAACTGTAAACTGAGAACTGTAAACTGTGAACAGTGATCTGTGAACTGTGAACTGTGAACTGTGAACTGTGAACTGCGAACTGTGAAGGATGAAATGAAGACAGTGAACTGTGAAATGTGAACTGTGAACTGTGAACTGTGAACTGTGAACTGTGAACTGTGAACTGTGAACTGTGAACTGTGAACTGTGAACTGTGAACTGTGAACTGTGAACTGTGAACTGTGAACTGTGAACTGTGAACTGTGAACTGTGAACTGTGAACTGTGAACTGTGAACTGTGAACTGTGAACTGTGAACTGTGAACTGTGAACTGTGAACTGTGAACTGTGAACTGTGAACTGTGAACTGTGAACTGTGAACTGTGAACTGTGAACTGTGAACTGTGAACTGTGAACTGTGAACTGTGAACTGTGAACTGTGAACTGTGAACTGTGAACTGTGAACTGTGAACTGTGAACTGTGAACTGTGAACTGTGAACTGTGAACTGTGAACTGTGAACTGTGAACTGTGAACTGTGAACTGTGAACTGTGAACTGTGAACTATGATCAGTGAACAGTGAACTGCGGACTGTGAACTGTGAACTGTGAACTGTGAAAACTGAATTGTGAAATAAAGTCTGTGAACAGTGATCTGTGAACTGTGAACTGTGAAGTGTGATCTGTGAACTGTGAACTGCGAACTGTGAATTGTGAAATGAAGACTGTGAACTGTGAACTGTGCCCTGTGAAGACTGAAGTGTGAAATGAAGACTGTGAATTGTGATCTGTGAACTGAGAACTGTGAACTGTGAACTGTGATCTGTGAACTGTGAACTGCTAACTGTGAAGTGTGAAATGAAGACTGTGAACTGTGATCTGTGAACTGAGATCTGTGAGCTGTGAATAGTGAACTGTGGACTGTGAACTGTGAACTGTGATTTGTGAACAGTGAACTGTGGACTGTGAACTGTGAAGTGTGTACTGTGAACTGTCAACTGTCAACTGTGAACTGTAATCTGTGAACTGTGATCTGTGAACTGTCAACTGTGAACTGCGAACTGTGAAATGTGAAATGAATACTGTGAACGGGGAACTGTGAACTGCGAACTGTGAAGGATGAAATGAAGACAGTGAACTGTGAAATGTGAACTGTGACCTGCGAACTGGGAACTGGGAACTGTGAACTGTGAACTGTGAACTGTGAACTGTGAACTGTGAACTGTGAACTGTGAACTGTGAACTGTGAACTGTGAACTGTGAACTGTGAACTGTGAACTGTGAACTGTGAACTGTGAACTGTGAACTGTGAACTGTCAACTGTGAACTGTCAACTGTCAACTGTCAACTGTCAACTGTCAACTGTCAACTGTCAACTGTCAACTGTCAACTGTGAACTGTCAACTGTGAACTGTCAACTGTGAACTGTCAACTGTGAACTGTCAACTGTGAACTGTCAACTGTGAACTGTCAACTGTGAACTGTCAACTGTGAACTGTCAACTGTGAACTGTCAACTGTGAACTGTCAACTGTGAACTGTCAACTGTGAACTGTCAACTGTGAACTGTCAACTGTGAACTGTCAACTGTGAACTGTCAACTGTGAACTGTCAACTGTGAACTGTCAACTGTGAACTGTCAACTGTGAACTGTCAACTGTGAACTGTCAACTGTGAACTGTCAACTGTGAACTGTCAACTGTGAACTGTCAACTGTGAACTGTCAACTGTGAACTGTCAACTGTGAACTGTCAACTGTGAACTGTCAACTGTGAACTGTCAACTGTGAACTGTCAACTGTGAACTGTCAACTGTGAACTGTCAACTGTGAACTGTCAACTGTGAACTGTCAACTGTGAACTGTCAACTGTGAACTGTCAACTGTGAACTGTCAACTGTGAACTGTCAACTGTGAACTGTCAACTGTGAACTGTCAACTGTGAACTGTCAACTGTGAACTGTCAACTGTGAACTGTCAACTGTGAACTGTCAACTGTGAACTGTCAACTGTGAACTGTCAACTGTGAACTGTCAACTGTGAACTGTCAACTGTGAACTGTCAACTGTGAACTGTCAACTGTGAACTGTCAACTGTGAACTGTCAACTGTGAACTGTCAACTGTGAACTGTCAACTGTGAACTGTCAACTGTGAACTGTCAACTGTGAACTGTCAACTGTGAACTGTCAACTGTGAACTGTCAACTGTGAACTGTCTACTGTGAACTGTGAAGTGTGAACTGTGAAGTGTGAACTGTGAAGTGTGAACTGTGAACTGTGAACTGTGAACTGTGAACTATGATCAGTGAACAGTGAACTGCGGACTGTGAACTGTGAACTGTGAACTGTGAAAACTGAATTGTGAAATAAAGTCTGTGAACAGTGATCTGTGAACTGTGAACTGTGAAGTGTGATCTATGAACTGTGAACTGCGAACTGTGAATTGTGAAATGAAGACTGTGAACTGTGAACTGTGCCCTGTGAAGACTGAAGTGTGAAATGAAGACTGTGAACTGTGATCTGTGAACTGAGAACTGTGAACTGTGAACTGTGAACTGTGATCTGTGAACTGTGAACTGTGAACTGTGATCTGTGAACTGTGAACTGCTAACTGTGAAGTGTGAAATGAAGACTGTGAACTGTGATCTGTGAACTGAGATCTGTGAGCTGTGAACTGTGAACAGTGAACTGTCAACTGTGAACTGAGAACTGAGAACTGTAAACTGAGAACTGTAAACTGTGAACAGTGAACTGTGAACAGTGAACTGTGAACTGTGAACTGTGAACTGTGAACTGTGATCTGTGAACTGTGAACTGCGAACTGTGAAGCGTGAAATGAAGACTGTGAACTGTGAACTGTGAAATGTGAAATGAATACTGTGAACGGGGAACTGTGAACTGCGAACTGTGAAGGATGAAATGAAGACAGTGAACTGTGAAATGTGAACTGTGACCTGCGAACTGGGAACTGGGAACTGTGAACTGTGAACTGTGAACTGTGAACTGTGAACTGTGAACTGTGAACTGTGAACTGTGAACTGTGAACTGTGAACTGTGAACTGTGAACTGTGAACTGTGAACTGTGAACTGTGAACTGTGAACTGTCAACTGTGAACTGTCAACTGTGAACTGTCAACTGTGAACTGTCAACTGTCAACTGTCAACTGTCAACTGTCAACTGTCAACTGTGAACTGTCAACTGTGAACTGTCAACTGTGAACTGTCAACTGTGAACTGTCAACTGTGAACTGTCAACTGTGAACTGTCAACTGTGAACTGTCAACTGTGAACTGTCAACTGTGAACTGTCAACTGTGAACTGTCAACTGTGAACTGTAAACTGAGAACTGTAAACTGTGAACAGTGAACTGTGAACTGTCATCTGTGAACTGTGAACTGTAATCTGTGAACTGTGATCTGTGAACAGCGAACTGTGAAATGTGAAATGAATACTGTGAACGGGGAACTGTGAACTGTGAACTGTGAACTGTGAACTGTGAACTGTGAACTGTGAAATGAAGACTGTGAACTGTGATCTGTGAACTGAGATCTGTGAACTGTGAACTGTGGACTGTGAACTGTGAACTGTGAACAGTGAACTGTGATCTGTGAACGGTGATCTGTGAACTGTGAACTGCGAACTGTGAATTGTGAAATGAAGACTGTGAACTGTGAACTGTGAACTGTGAACTCTGAACTGTAGACTGTGAACTATGATCTGTGAACAGTGAACTGTCGACTGTGAACTGTGAACTGTGAAGTGTGAACTGCGAACAGTGAACTGTCAACTGTGAACTGAGAACTGTAAACTGAGAACTGTAAACTGTGAACAGTGAACTGTGAACTGTGAACTGTGAACTGTGAACTGTGAACTGTGAACTGTGAACTGTGATCTGTGAACTGTGAACTGCGAACTGTGAAGCGTGAAATGAAGACTGTGAACTGTGAACTGTGATCTGTGAACAGTGAACTGTGAACTGTGAACTGTGAATTGTGAACAGTGAAATGTGGACTGTGAACTGTGAACTGTGATCTGTGAACTGTGAACTGCGAACTGTGAAGTGTGAAATGAAGACTGTGAACTGTGATCTGTGGACTGTGAACTGTGAACTGTGAATAGTGAACTGTGGACTGTGAACTGTCAACTGTGAACTGCGAACTGTGAAGTGTGAAATGAATACTGTGAACGGGGAACTGTGAACTGTGACCTGAGAACTGTAAACTGTGAACTGTGAACTGTGAACTGTGAACTGTGAACTGTGAAATGAAGACTGTGAACTGTGATCTGTGAACTGTGATTTGTGAACAGTGAACTGTGGACTGTGAACTGTGAAGTGTGTACTGTGAACTGTCAACTGTCAACTGTGAACTGTAATCTGTGAACTGTGATCTGTGAACTGTCAACTGTGAACTGCGAACTGTGAAATGTGAAATGAATACTGTGAACGGGGAACTGTGAACTGTGAACTTTGAACTGTGGACTGTGAACTGTGAACTGTGAACTGTGAACTGTGAACTGTGAACTGAGAACTGTAAACTGTGAACTGTGAACTGTGAAATGAAGACTGTGAACTGTGATCTGTGGACTGTGAACTGTGAACTGTGAACTGTGATGTGTGATCAGTGAACTGTGGACTGTGAACTGTGAACTGTGACCTGTGAACTGTGAACTGTGAACTGTGAACTGTGAACTGCGAACTGTGAAGTATGAAATGAAGACAGTGAACTGTGAAGTATGAAATGAAGACAGTGAACTGTGAAATGTGAACTGTGACCTGCGAACTGGGAACTGTGAACTGTGAACTGTGAACTGTGATCTGTGAACAGTGAAGTGTGAACTGTGAACTGTGAATTGTGAACAGTGAAATGTGGACTGTGAACAGTGAACTGTGGACTGTGAACTGTGAACTGTGAACTGTGAAGTGTGAACTGTCAACTGTGAACTGTCAACTGTGAACTGAGAACTGTAAACTGAGAACTGTAAACTGTGAACAGTGATCTGTGAACTGTGAACTGTGAACTGTGAACTGTGAACTGCGAACTGTGAAGGATGAAATGAAGACAGTGAACTGTGAAATGTGAACTGTGAACTGTGAACTGTGAACTGTGAACTGTGAACTGTGAACTGTGAACTGTGAACTGTGAACTGTGAACTGTGAACTGTGAACTGTGAACTGTGAACTGTGAACTGTGAACTGTGAACTGTGAACTGTGAACTGTGAACTGTGAACTGTGAACTGTGAACTGTGAACTGTGAACTGTGAACTGTGAACTGTGAACTGTGAACTGTGAACTGTGAACTGTGAACTGTGAACTGTGAACTGTGAACTGTGAACTGTGAACTGTGAACTGTGAACTGTGAACTGTGAACTGTGAACTGTGAACTGTGAACTGTGAACTGTGAACTGTGAACTGTGAACTGTGAACTGTGAACTGTGAACTGTGAACTGTGAACTGTGAACTGTGAACTGTGAACTGTGAACTGTGAACTATGATCAGTGAACAGTGAACTGCGGACTGTGAACTGTGAACTGTGAACTGTGAAAACTGAATTGTGAAATAAAGTCTGTGAACAGTGATCTGTGAACTGTGAACTGTGAAGTGTGATCTGTGAACTGTGAACTGCGAACTGTGAATTGTGAAATGAAGACTGTGAACTGTGAACTGTGCCCTGTGAAGACTGAAGTGTGAAATGAAGACTGTGAATTGTGATCTGTGAACTGAGAACTGTGAACTGTGAACTGTGATCTGTGAACTGTGAACTGCTAACTGTGAAGTGTGAAATGAAGACTGTGAACTGTGATCTGTGAACTGAGATCTGTGAGCTGTGAATAGTGAACTGTGGACTGTGAACTGTGAACTGTGATTTGTGAACAGTGAACTGTGGACTGTGAACTGTGAAGTGTGTACTGTGAACTGTCAACTGTCAACTGTGAACTGTAATCTGTGAACTGTGATCTGTGAACTGTCAACTGTGAACTGCGAACTGTGAAATGTGAAATGAATACTGTGAACGGGGAACTGTGAACTGCGAACTGTGAAGGATGAAATGAAGACAGTGAACTGTGAAATGTGAACTGTGACCTGCGAACTGGGAACTGGGAACTGTGAACTGTGAACTGTGAACTGTGAACTGTGAACTGTGAACTGTGAACTGTGAACTGTGAACTGTGAACTGTGAACTGTGAACTGTGAACTGTCAACTGTGAACTGTCAACTGTGAACTGTCAACTGTCAACTGTCAACTGTCAACTGTCAACTGTCAACTGTCAACTGTCAACTGTGAACTGTCAACTGTGAACTGTCAACTGTGAACTGTCAACTGTGAACTGTCAACTGTGAACTGTCAACTGTGAACTGTCAACTGTGAACTGTCAACTGTGAACTGTCAACTGTGAACTGTCAACTGTGAACTGTCAACTGTGAACTGTAAACTGAGAACTGTAAACTGTGAACAGTGAACTGTGAACTGTCATCTGTGAACTGTGAACTGTAATCTGTGAACTGTGATCTGTGAACAGCGAACTGTGAAATGTGAAATGAATACTGTGAACGGGGAACTGTGAACTGTGAACTGTGAACTGTGAACTGTGAACTGTGAACTGTGAAATGAAGACTGTGAACTGTGATCTGTGAACTGAGATCTGTGAACTGTGAACTGTGGACTGTGAACTGTGAACTGTGAACAGTGAACTGTGATCTGTGAACGGTGATCTGTGAACTGTGAACTGCGAACTGTGAATTGTGAAATGAAGACTGTGAACTGTGAACTGTGAACTGTGAACTCTGAACTGTAGACTGTGAACTATGATCTGTGAACAGTGAACTGTCGACTGTGAACTGTGAACTGTGAAGTGTGAACTGCGAACAGTGAACTGTCAACTGTGAACTGAGAACTGTAAACTGAGAACTGTAAACTGTGAACAGTGAACTGTGAACTGTGAACTGTGAACTGTGAACTGTGAACTGTGAACTGTGAACTGTGATCTGTGAACTGTGAACTGCGAACTGTGAAGCGTGAAATGAAGACTGTGAACTGTGAACTGTGATCTGTGAACAGTGAACTGTGAACTGTGAACTGTGAATTGTGAACAGTGAAATGTGGACTGTGAACTGTGAACTGTGATCTGTGAACTGTGAACTGCGAACTGTGAAGTGTGAAATGAAGACTGTGAACTGTGATCTGTGGACTGTGAACTGTGAACTGTGAATAGTGAACTGTGGACTGTGAACTGTCAACTGTGAACTGCGAACTGTGAAGTGTGAAATGAATACTGTGAACGGGGAACTGTGAACTGTGACCTGAGAACTGTAAACTGTGAACTGTGAACTGTGAACTGTGAACTGTGAACTGTGAAATGAAGACTGTGAACTGTGATCTGTGAACTGTGATTTGTGAACAGTGAACTGTGGACTGTGAACTGTGAAGTGTGTACTGTGAACTGTCAACTGTCAACTGTGAACTGTAATCTGTGAACTGTGATCTGTGAACTGTCAACTGTGAACTGCGAACTGTGAAATGTGAAATGAATACTGTGAACGGGGAACTGTGAACTGTGAACTTTGAACTGTGGACTGTGAACTGTGAACTGTGAACTGTGAACTGTGAACTGTGAACTGAGAACTGTAAACTGTGAACTGTGAACTGTGAAATGAAGACTGTGAACTGTGATCTGTGGACTGTGAACTGTGAACTGTGAACTGTGATGTGTGATCAGTGAACTGTGGACTGTGAACTGTGAACTGTGACCTGTGAACTGTGAACTGTGAACTGTGAACTGTGAACTGCGAACTGTGAAGTATGAAATGAAGACAGTGAACTGTGAAGTATGAAATGAAGACAGTGAACTGTGAAATGTGAACTGTGACCTGCGAACTGGGAACTGTGAACTGTGAACTGTGAACTGTGATCTGTGAACAGTGAAGTGTGAACTGTGAACTGTGAATTGTGAACAGTGAAATGTGGACTGTGAACAGTGAACTGTGGACTGTGAACTGTGAACTGTGAACTGTGAAGTGTGAACTGTCAACTGTGAACTGTCAACTGTGAACTGAGAACTGTAAACTGAGAACTGTAAACTGTGAACAGTGATCTGTGAACTGTGAACTGTGAACTGTGAACTGTGAACTGCGAACTGTGAAGGATGAAATGAAGACAGTGAACTGTGAAATGTGAACTGTGAACTGTGAACTGTGAACTGTGAACTGTGAACTGTGAACTGTGAACTGTGAACTGTGAACTGTGAACTGTGAACTGTGAACTGTGAACTGTGAACTGTGAACTGTGAACTGTGAACTGTGAACTGTGAACTGTGAACTGTGAACTGTGAACTGTGAACTGTGAACTGTGAACTGTGAACTGTGAACTGTGAACTGTGAACTGTGAACTGTGAACTGTGAACTGTGAACTGTGAACTGTGAACTGTGAACTGTGAACTGTGAACTGTGAACTGTGAACTGTGAACTGTGAACTGTGAACTGTGAACTGTGAACTGTGAACTGTGAACTGTGAACTGTGAACTGTGAACTGTGAACTGTGAACTGTGAACTGTGAACTGTGAACTGTGAACTGTGAACTGTGAACTGTGAACTATGATCAGTGAACAGTGAACTGCGGACTGTGAACTGTGAACTGTGAACTGTGAAAACTGAATTGTGAAATAAAGTCTGTGAACAGTGATCTGTGAACTGTGAACTGTGAAGTGTGATCTGTGAACTGTGAACTGCGAACTGTGAATTGTGAAATGAAGACTGTGAACTGTGAACTGTGCCCTGTGAAGACTGAAGTGTGAAATGAAGACTGTGAATTGTGATCTGTGAACTGAGAACTGTGAACTGTGAACTGTGATCTGTGAACTGTGAACTGCTAACTGTGAAGTGTGAAATGAAGACTGTGAACTGTGATCTGTGAACTGAGATCTGTGAGCTGTGAATAGTGAACTGTGGACTGTGAACTGTGAACTGTGATTTGTGAACAGTGAACTGTGGACTGTGAACTGTGAAGTGTGTACTGTGAACTGTCAACTGTCAACTGTGAACTGTAATCTGTGAACTGTGATCTGTGAACTGTCAACTGTGAACTGCGAACTGTGAAATGTGAAATGAATACTGTGAACGGGGAACTGTGAACTGCGAACTGTGAAGGATGAAATGAAGACAGTGAACTGTGAAATGTGAACTGTGACCTGCGAACTGGGAACTGGGAACTGTGAACTGTGAACTGTGAACTGTGAACTGTGAACTGTGAACTGTGAACTGTGAACTGTGAACTGTGAACTGTGAACTGTGAACTGTGAACTGTGAACTGTCAACTGTGAACTGTCAACTGTCAACTGTCAACTGTCAACTGTCAACTGTCAACTGTCAACTGTCAACTGTCAACTGTCAACTGTCAACTGTGAACTGTCAACTGTGAACTGTCAACTGTGAACTGTCAACTGTGAACTGTCAACTGTGAACTGTCAACTGTGAACTGTCAACTGTGAACTGTCAACTGTGAACTGTCAACTGTGAACTGTCAACTGTGAACTGTCAACTGTGAACTGTCAACTGTGAACTGTCAACTGTGAACTGTCAACTGTGAACTGTCAACTGTGAACTGTCAACTGTGAACTGTCAACTGTGAACTGTCAACTGTGAACTGTCAACTGTGAACTGTCAACTGTGAACTGTCAACTGTGAACTGTCAACTGTGAACTGTCAACTGTGAACTGTCAACTGTGAACTGTCAACTGTGAACTGTCAACTGTGAACTGTCAACTGTGAACTGTCAACTGTGAACTGTCAACTGTGAACTGTCAACTGTGAACTGTCAACTGTGAACTGTCAACTGTGAACTGTCAACTGTGAACTGTCAACTGTGAACTGTCAACTGTGAACTGTCAACTGTGAACTGTCAACTGTGAACTGTCAACTGTGAACTGTCAACTGTGAACTGTCAACTGTGAACTGTCAACTGTGAACTGTCAACTGTGAACTGTCAACTGTGAACTGTCTACTGTGAACTGTGAAGTGTGAACTGTGAAGTGTGAACTGTGAAGTGTGAACTGTGAACTGTGAACTGTGAACTGTGAACTGTGAACTGTGAACTATGATCAGTGAACAGTGAACTGCGGACTGTGAACTGTGAACTGTGAACTGTGAAAACTGAATTGTGAAATAAAGTCTGTGAACAGTGATCTGTGAACTGTGAACTGTGAAGTGTGATCTATGAACTGTGAACTGCGAACTGTGAATTGTGAAATGAAGACTGTGAACTGTGAACTGTGCCCTGTGAAGACTGAAGTGTGAAATGAAGACTGTGAACTGTGATCTGTGAACTGAGAACTGTGAACTGTGAACTGTGAACTGTGATCTGTGAACTGTGAACTGTGAACTGTGATCTGTGAACTGTGAACTGCTAACTGTGAAGTGTGAAATGAAGACTGTGAACTGTGATCTGTGAACTGAGATCTGTGAGCTGTGAACTGTGAACAGTGAACTGTCAACTGTGAACTGAGAACTGAGAACTGTAAACTGAGAACTGTAAACTGTGAACAGTGAACTGTGAACAGTGAACTGTGAACTGTGAACTGTGAACTGTGATCTGTGAACTGTGAACTGCGAACTGTGAAGCGTGAAATGAAGACTGTGAACTGTGAACTGTGAAATGTGAAATGAATACTGTGAACGGGGAACTGTGAACTGCGAACTGTGAAGGATGAAATGAAGACAGTGAACTGTGAAATGTGAACTGTGACCTGCGAACTGGGAACTGTGAACTGTGAACTGTGAACTGTGAACTGTGAACTGTGAACTGTGAACTGTGAACTGTGAACTGTGAACTGTGAACTGTGAACTGTGAACTGTGAACTGTGAACTGTGAACTGTGAACTGTCAACTGTGAACTGTCAACTGTCAACTGTCAACTGTCAACTGTCAACTGTCAACTGTCAACTGTCAACTGTGAACTGTCAACTGTGAACTGTCAACTGTGAACTGTCAACTGTGAACTGTCAACTGTGAACTGTCAACTGTGAACTGTCAACTGTGAACTGTCAACTGTGAACTGTCAACTGTGAACTGTCAACTGTGAACTGTAAACTGAGAACTGTAAACTGTGAACAGTGAACTGTGAACTGTCATCTGTGAACTGTGAACTGTAATCTGTGAACTGTGATCTGTGAACAGCGAACTGTGAAATGTGAAATGAATACTGTGAACGGGGAACTGTGAACTGTGAACTGTGAACTGTGAACTGTGAACTGTGAACTGTGAAATGAAGACTGTGAACTGTGATCTGTGAACTGAGATCTGTGAACTGTGAACTGTGGACTGTGAACTGTGAACTGTGAACAGTGAACTGTGATCTGTGAACGGTGATCTGTGAACTGTGAACTGCGAACTGTGAATTGTGAAATGAAGACTGTGAACTGTGAACTGTGAACTGTGAACTCTGAACTGTAGACTGTGAACTATGATCTGTGAACAGTGAACTGTCGACTGTGAACTGTGAACTGTGAAGTGTGAACTGCGAACAGTGAACTGTCAACTGTGAACTGAGAACTGTAAACTGAGAACTGTAAACTGTGAACAGTGAACTGTGAACTGTGAACTGTGAACTGTGAACTGTGAACTGTGAACTGTGATCTGTGAACTGTGAACTGCGAACTGTGAAGCGTGAAATGAAGACTGTGAACTGTGAACTGTGATCTGTGAACAGTGAACTGTGAACTGTGAACTGTGAATTGTGAACAGTGAAATGTGGACTGTGAACTGTGAACTGTGATCTGTGAACTGTGAACTGCGAACTGTGAAGTGTGAAATGAAGACTGTGAACTGTGATCTGTGGACTGTGAACTGTGAACTGTGAATAGTGAACTGTGGACTGTGAACTGTCAACTGTGAACTGCGAACTGTGAAGTGTGAAATGAATACTGTGAACGGGGAACTGTGAACTGTGACCTGAGAACTGTAAACTGTGAACTGTGAACTGTGAACTGTGAACTGTGAACTGTGAAATGAAGACTGTGAACTGTGATCTGTGAACTGTGATTTGTGAACAGTGAACTGTGGACTGTGAACTGTGAAGTGTGTACTGTGAACTGTCAACTGTCAACTGTGAACTGTAATCTGTGAACTGTGATCTGTGAACTGTCAACTGTGAACTGCGAACTGTGAAATGTGAAATGAATACTGTGAACGGGGAACTGTGAACTGTGAACTTTGAACTGTGGACTGTGAACTGTGAACTGTGAACTGTGAACTGTGAACTGTGAACTGAGAACTGTAAACTGTGAACTGTGAACTGTGAAATGAAGACTGTGAACTGTGATCTGTGAACTGTCAACTGTGAACTGTCAACTGTGAACTGTCAACTGTGAACTGTCAACTGTGAACTGTCAACTGTGAACTGTCAACTGTGAACTGTCAACTGTGAACTGTCAACTGTGAACTGTCAACTGTGAACTGTCAACTGTGAACTGTCAACTGTGAACTGTCAACTGTGAACTGTCAACTGTGAACTGTCAACTGTGAACTGTCAACTGTGAACTGTCAACTGTGAACTGTCAACTGTGAACTGTCAACTGTGAACTGTCAACTGTGAACTGTCAACTGTGAACTGTCAACTGTGAACTGTCAACTGTGAACTGTGAACTGTCAACTGTGAACTGTCAACTGTGAACTGTCAACTGTGAACTGTCAACTGTGAACTGTCAACTGTGAACTGTCAACTGTGAACTGTCAACTGTGAACTGTCAACTGTGAACTGTCTACTGTGAACTGTGAAGTGTGAACTGTGAAGTGTGAACTGTGAAGTGTGAACTGTGAACTGTGAACTGTGAACTGTGAACTGTGAACTGTGAACTGTGAACTGTGAACTATGATCAGTGAACAGTGAACTGCGGACTGTGAACTGTGAACTGTGAACTGTGAAAACTGAATTGTGAAATAAAGTCTGTGAACAGTGATCTGTGAACTGTGAACTGTGAAGTGTGATCTATGAACTGTGAACTGCGAACTGTGAATTGTGAAATGAAGACTGTGAACTGTGAACTGTGCCCTGTGAAGACTGAAGTGTGAAATGAAGACTGTGAACTGTGATCTGTGAACTGAGAACTGTGAACTGTGAACTGTGAACTGTGATCTGTGAACTGTGAACTGTGAACTGTGATCTGTGAACTGTGAACTGCTAACTGTGAAGTGTGAAATGAAGACTGTGAACTGTGATCTGTGAACTGAGATCTGTGAGCTGTGAACTGTGAACAGTGAACTGTCAACTGTGAACTGAGAACTGAGAACTGTAAACTGAGAACTGTAAACTGTGAACAGTGAACTGTGAACAGTGAACTGTGAACTGTGAACTGTGAACTGTGATCTGTGAACTGTGAACTGCGAACTGTGAAGCGTGAAATGAAGACTGTGAACTGTGAACTGTGAAATGTGAAATGAATACTGTGAACGGGGAACTGTGAACTGCGAACTGTGAAGGATGAAATGAAGACAGTGAACTGTGAAATGTGAACTGTGACCTGCGAACTGGGAACTGGGAACTGTGAACTGTGAACTGTGAACTGTGAACTGTGAACTGTGAACTGTGAACTGTGAACTGTGAACTGTGAACTGTGAACTGTGAACTGTGAACTGTCAACTGTGAACTGTCAACTGTGAACTGTCAACTGTGAACTGTCAACTGTCAACTGTCAACTGTCAACTGTCAACTGTCAACTGTCAACTGTCAACTGTCAACTGTCAACTGTCAACTGTGAACTGTCAACTGTGAACTGTCAACTGTGAACTGTCAACTGTGAACTGTCAACTGTGAACTGTCAACTGTGAACTGTCAACTGTGAACTGTCAACTGTGAACTGTCAACTGTGAACTGTCAACTGTGAACTGTAAACTGAGAACTGTAAACTGTGAACAGTGAACTGTGAACTGTCATCTGTGAACTGTGAACTGTAATCTGTGAACTGTGATCTGTGAACAGCGAACTGTGAAATGTGAAATGAATACTGTGAACGGGGAACTGTGAACTGTGAACTGTGAACTGTGAACTGTGAACTGTGAACTGTGAAATGAAGACTGTGAACTGTGATCTGTGAACTGAGATCTGTGAACTGTGAACTGTGGACTGTGAACTGTGAACTGTGAACAGTGAACTGTGATCTGTGAACGGTGATCTGTGAACTGTGAACTGCGAACTGTGAATTGTGAAATGAAGACTGTGAACTGTGAACTGTGAACTGTGAACTCTGAACTGTAGACTGTGAACTATGATCTGTGAACAGTGAACTGTCGACTGTGAACTGTGAACTGTGAAGTGTGAACTGCGAACAGTGAACTGTCAACTGTGAACTGAGAACTGTAAACTGAGAACTGTAAACTGTGAACAGTGAACTGTGAACTGTGAACTGTGAACTGTGAACTGTGAACTGTGAACTGTGATCTGTGAACTGTGAACTGCGAACTGTGAAGCGTGAAATGAAGACTGTGAACTGTGAACTGTGATCTGTGAACAGTGAACTGTGAACTGTGAACTGTGAATTGTGAACAGTGAAATGTGGACTGTGAACTGTGAACTGTGATCTGTGAACTGTGAACTGCGAACTGTGAAGTGTGAAATGAAGACTGTGAACTGTGATCTGTGGACTGTGAACTGTGAACTGTGAATAGTGAACTGTGGACTGTGAACTGTCAACTGTGAACTGCGAACTGTGAAGTGTGAAATGAATACTGTGAACGGGGAACTGTGAACTGTGACCTGAGAACTGTAAACTGTGAACTGTGAACTGTGAACTGTGAACTGTGAACTGTGAAATGAAGACTGTGAACTGTGATCTGTGAACTGTGATTTGTGAACAGTGAACTGTGGACTGTGAACTGTGAAGTGTGTACTGTGAACTGTCAACTGTCAACTGTGAACTGTAATCTGTGAACTGTGATCTGTGAACTGTCAACTGTGAACTGCGAACTGTGAAATGTGAAATGAATACTGTGAACGGGGAACTGTGAACTGTGAACTTTGAACTGTGGACTGTGAACTGTGAACTGTGAACTGTGAACTGTGAACTGTGAACTGAGAACTGTAAACTGTGAACTGTGAACTGTGAAATGAAGACTGTGAACTGTGATCTGTGAACTGAGAACTGTGAACTGTGAACTGTGGACTGTGCACTGTGAACTGTGAACAGTGAACTGTGATCTGTGAACGGTGATCTGTGAACTGTGAACTGCGAACTGTGAATTGTGAAATGAAGACTGTGAACTGTGAACTGTGAACTCTGAACTGTAGACTGTGAACTATGATCTGTGAACAGTGAAATGTGGACTGTGAACTGTGAACTGTAAACTGTGAACTGTGAACTGTGATCTGTGAACTGTGAACTGCGAACTGTGAAGTGTGAAATGAAGACTGTGAACTGTGATCTGTGGACTGTGAACTGTGAACTGAGAATAGTGAACTGTGGACTGTGAACTGTCAACTGTGAACTGCGAACTGTGAAGTGTGAACTGTGAACTGTGAACTGTGAACTGTGAACTGCGAACTGTGAAGTATGAAATGAAGACAGTGAACTGTGAAGTATGAAATGAAGACAGTGAACTGTGAAATGTGAACTGTGACCTGCGAACTGGGAACTGTGAACTGTGAACTGTGAACTGTGATCTGTGAACAGTGAAGTGTGAACTGTGAACTGTGAATTGTGAACAGTGAAATGTGGACTGTGAACAGTGAACTGTGGACTGTGAACTGTGAACTGTGAAGTGTGAACTGTCAACTGTGAACTGTCAACTGTGAACTGAGAACTGTAAACTGAGAACTGTAAACTGTGAACAGTGATCTGTGAACTGTGAACTGTGAACTGTGAACTGTGAACTGCGAACTGTGAAGGATGAAATGAAGACAGTGAACTGTGAAATGTGAACTGTGAACTGTGAACTGTGAACTGTGAACTGTGAACTGTGAACTGTGAACTGTGAACTGTGAACTGTGAACTGTGAACTGTGAACTGTGAACTGTGAACTGTGAACTGTGAACTGTGAACTGTGAACTGTGAACTGTGAACTGTGAACTGTGAACTGTGAACTGTGAACTGTGAACTGTGAACTGTGAACTGTGAACTGTGAACTGTGAACTGTGAACTGTGAACTGTGAACTGTGAACTGTGAACTGTGAACTGTGAACTGTGAACTGTGAACTGTGAACTGTGAACTGTGAACTGTGAACTGTGAACTGTGAACTGTGAACTGTGAACTGTGAACTGTGAACTGTGAACTGTGAACTGTGAACTGTGAACTGTGAACTGTGAACTATGATCAGTGAACAGTGAACTGCGGACTGTGAACTGTGAACTGTGAACTGTGAAAACTGAATTGTGAAATAAAGTCTGTGAACAGTGATCTGTGAACTGTGAACTGTGAAGTGTGATCTGTGAACTGTGAACTGCGAACTATGAATTGTGAAATGAAGACTGTGAACTGTGAACTGTGCCCTGTGAAGACTGAAGTGTGAAATGAAGACTGTGAATTGTGATCTGTGAACTGAGAACTGTGAACTGTGAACTGTGATCTGTGAACTGTGAATTGCTAACTGTGAAGTGTGAAATGAAGACTGTGAACTGTGATCTGTGAACTGAGATCTGTGAGCTGTGAATAGTGAACTGTGGACTGTGAACTGTGAACTGTGATTTGTGAACAGTGAACTGTGGACTGTGAACTGTGAAGTGTGTACTGTGAACTGTCAACTGTCAACTGTGAACTGTAATCTGTGAACTGTGATCTGTGAACTGTCAACTGTGAACTGCGAACTGTGAAATGTGAAATGAATACTGTGAACGGGGAACTGTGAACTGCGAACTGTGAAGGATGAAATGAAGACAGTGAACTGTGAAATGTGAACTGTGACCTGCGAACTGTGAACTGTGAACTGTGAACTGTGAACTGTGAACTGTGAACTGTGAACTGTGAACTGTGAACTGTGAACTGTGAACTGTGAACTGTGAACTGTGAACTGTGAACTGTGAACTGTGAACTGTGAACTGTGAACTGTGAACTGTGAACTGTGAACTGTGAACTGTGAACTGTGAACTGTGAACTGTGAACTGTGAACTGTGAACTGCGGACTGTGAACTGTGAACTGTGAACTGTGAAAACTGAATTGTGAAATAAAGTCTGTGAACAGTGATCTGTGAACTGTGAACTGTGAAGTGTGATCTGTGAACTGTGAACTGCGAACTATGAATTGTGAAATGAAGACTGTGAACTGTGAACTGTGCCCTGTGAAGACTGAAGTGTGAAATGAAGACTGTGAATTGTGATCTGTGAACTGAGAACTGTGAACTGTGAACTGTGATCTGTGAACTGTGAATTGCTAACTGTGAAGTGTGAAATGAAGACTGTGAACTGTGATCTGTGAACTGAGATCTGTGAGCTGTGAATAGTGAACTGTGGACTGTGAACTGTGAACTGTGATTTGTGAACAGTGAACTGTGGACTGTGAACTGTGAAGTGTGTACTGTGAACTGTCAACTGTCAACTGTGAACTGTAATCTGTGAACTGTGATCTGTGAACTGTCAACTGTGAACTGCGAACTGTGAAATGTGAAATGAATACTGTGAACGGGGAACTGTGAACTGCGAACTGTGAAGGATGAAATGAAGACAGTGAACTGTGAAATGTGAACTGTGACCTGCGAACTGTGAACTGTGAACTGTGAACTGTGAACTGTGAACTGTGAACTGTGAACTGTGAACTGTGAACTGTGAACTGTGAACTGTGAACTGTGAACTGTGAACTGTGAACTGTGAACTGTGAACTGTGAACTGTGAACTGTGAACTGTGAACTGTGAACTGTGAACTGTGAACTGTGAACTGTGAACTGTGAACTGTGAACTGTGAACTGTGAACTGTGAACTGTGAACTGTGAACTGTGAACTGTGAACTGTGAACTGTGAACTGTGACCTGTGACCTGTGAACTGTGAACTGTGAACTGTGACATGTGAACTGTAAACTGTGAACTGTGAACTGTGATCTGTGAACTGTGAACTGCGAACTGTGAAGTGTGAAATGAAGACTGTGAACTGTGATCTGTGGACTGTGAACTGTGAACTGTGAACTGTGATGTGTGATCAGTGAACTGTGGACTGTGAACTGTGAACTGTGACCTGTGAACTGTGAACTGTGAACTGTGAACTGTGAACTGCGAACTGTGAAGTATGAAATGAAGACAGTGAACTGTGAAGTATGAAATGAAGACAGTGAACTGTGAAATGTGAACTGTGACCTGCGAACTGGGAACTGTGAACTGTGAACTGTGAACTGTGATCTGTGAACAGTGAAGTGTGAACTGTGAACTGTGAATTGTGAACAGTGAAATGTGGACTGTGAACTGTGAACTGTGATCTGTGAACTGTGAACTGCGAACTGTGAAGTGTGAAATGAAGACTGTGAACTGTGATCTGTGGACTGTGAACTGTGAACTGAGAATAGTGAACTGTGGACTGTGAACTGTCAACTGTGAACTGCGAACTGTGAAGTGTGAAATGAATACTGTGAACGGGGAACTGTGAACTGTGACCTGTGAACTGTGAACTGTGAACTGTGATCTGTGAACTGTGAACTGCGAACTGTGAAGCGTGAAATGAAGACTGTGAACTGTGAACTGTGATCTGTGAACAGTGAACTGTGAACTGTGAACTGTGAATTGTGAACAGTGAAATGTGGACTGTGAACTGTGAACTGTGATCTGTGAACTGCGAACTGTGAAGTGTGAAATGAAGACAGTGAACTGTGAAATGTGAACTGTGACCTGCGAACTGGGAACTGTGAACTGTGAACTGTGAACTGTGACCTGTGACCTGTGAACTGTGAACTGTGACATGTGAACTGTGAACTGTGAACTGTGAACTGTGAACTGTGAACTGTGAACTGCGAACTGTGAAGTATGAAATGAAGACAGTGAACTGTGAAGTATGAAATGAAGACAGTGAACTGTGAAATGTGAACTGTGACCTGCGAACTGGGAACTGTGAACTGTGAACTGTGAACTGTGATCTGTGAACAGTGAAGTGTGAACTGTGAACTGTGAATTGTGAACAGTGAAATGTGGACTGTGAACTGTGAACTGTGATCTGTGAACTGTGAACTGCGAACTGTGAAGTGTGAAATGAAGACTGTGAACTGTGATCTGTGGACTGTGAACTGTGAACTGTGAATAGTGAACTGTAGACTGTGAACTGTCAACTGTGAACTGCGAACTGTGAAGTGTGAAATGAATACTGTGAACGGGGAACTGTGAACTGTGACCTGTGAACTGTGAACTGTGAACTGTGAACTGTGAACTGTGAACTGTGAACTGTGAACTGTGAACTGTGAACTGTGAACTGTGAACTGTGATCTGTGAACTGTGAACTGTGACCTGTGACCTGTGAACTGTGAACTGTGAACTGTGAACTGTGAACTGTGAACTGTGAACTGTGAACTGTGAACTGTGAACTGTGAACTGTGAACTGTGAACTGTGAACTGTGAACTGTGAACTGTGAACTGTGAACTGTGACCTGTGACCTGTGAACTGTGAACTGTGAACTGTGACATGTGAACTGTAAACTGTGAACTGTGAACTGTGATCTGTGAACTGTGAACTGCGAACTGTGAAGTGTGAAATGAAGACTGTGAACTGTGATCTGTGGACTGTGAACTGTGAACTGTGAACTGTGATGTGTGATCAGTGAACTGTGGACTGTGAACTGTGAACTGTGACCTGTGAACTGTGAACTGTGAACTGTGAACTGTGAACTGCGAACTGTGAAGTATGAAATGAAGACAGTGAACTGTGAAGTATGAAATGAAGACAGTGAACTGTGAAATGTGAACTGTGACCTGCGAACTGGGAACTGTGAACTGTGAACTGTGAACTGTGATCTGTGAACAGTGAAGTGTGAACTGTGAACTGTGAATTGTGAACAGTGAAATGTGGACTGTGAACTGTGAACTGTGATCTGTGAACTGTGAACTGCGAACTGTGAAGTGTGAAATGAAGACTGTGAACTGTGATCTGTGGACTGTGAACTGTGAACTGAGAATAGTGAACTGTGGACTGTGAACTGTCAACTGTGAACTGCGAACTGTGAAGTGTGAAATGAATACTGTGAACGGGGAACTGTGAACTGTGAACTGTGACCTGTGAACTGTGAACTGTGAACTGTGATCTGTGAACTGTGAACTGCGAACTGTGAAGCGTGAAATGAAGACTGTGAACTGTGAACTGTGATCTGTGAACAGTGAACTGTGAACTGTGAACTGTGAATTGTGAACAGTGAAATGTGGACTGTGAACTGTGAACTGTGATCTGTGAACTGCGAACTGTGAAGTGTGAAATGAAGACAGTGAACTGTGAAATGTGAACTGTGACCTGCGAACTGGGAACTGTGAACTGTGAACTGTGAACTGTGACCTGTGACCTGTGAACTGTGAACTGTGACATGTGAACTGTGAACTGTGAACTGTGAACTGTGAACTGTGAACTGTGAACTGCGAACTGTGAAGTATGAAATGAAGACAGTGAACTGTGAAGTATGAAATGAAGACAGTGAACTGTGAAATGTGAACTGTGACCTGCGAACTGGGAACTGTGAACTGTGAACTGTGAACTGTGATCTGTGAACAGTGAAGTGTGAACTGTGAACTGTGAATTGTGAACAGTGAAATGTGGACTGTGAACTGTGAACTGTGATCTGTGAACTGTGAACTGCGAACTGTGAAGTGTGAAATGAAGACTGTGAACTGTGATCTGTGGACTGTGAACTGTGAACTGTGAATAGTGAACTGTAGACTGTGAACTGTCAACTGTGAACTGCGAACTGTGAAGTGTGAAATGAATACTGTGAACGGGGAACTGTGAACTGTGACCTGTGAACTGTGAACTGTGAACTGTGAACTGTGAACTGTGAACTGTGAACTGTGAACTGTGAACTGTGAACTGTGAACTGTGAACTGTGAACTGTGAACTGTGATCTGTGAACTGTGAACTGTGACCTGTGACCTGTGAACTGTGAACTGTGACATGTGAACTGTGAACTGTGAACTGCGAACTGTGAAGTATGAAATGAAGACAGTGAACTGTGAAGTATGAAATGAAGACAGTGAACTGTGAAATGTTAACTGTGACCTGCGAACTGGGAACTGTGAACTGTGAACTGTGAACTGTGACCTGTGACCTGTGAACTGTGAACTGTGACATGTGAACTGTAAACTGTGAACTGTGAACTGTGATCTGTGAACTGTGAACTGTGAACTGTGAACTGTGAACTGTGAACTGTGAACTGTGAACTGTGAACTGTGATCTGTGGACTGTGAACTGTGAACTGTGAACTGTGATGTGTGATCAGTGAACTGTGGACTGTGAACTGTGAAGTGTGAAATGAAGACTGTGAACTGTGATCTGTGGACTGTGAACTGTGAACTGTGAATAGTGAACTGTAGACTGTGAACTGTCAACTGTGAACTGCGAACTGTGAAGTGTGAAATGAATACTGTGAACGGGGAACTGTGAACTGTGACCTGTGAACTGTGAACTGTGAACTGTGAACTGTGAACTGTGAACTGTGAACTGTGAACTGTGAACTGTGATCTGTGAACTGTGAACTGTGACCGGTGACCTGTGAACTGTGAACTGTGACATGTGAACTGTGAACTGTGAACTGCGAACTGTGAAGTATGAAATGAAGACAGTGAACTGTGAAGTATGAAATGAAGACAGTGAACTGTGAAATGTTAACTGTGACCTGCGAACTGGGAACTGTGAACTGTGAACTGTGAACTGTGACCTGTGACCTGTGAACTGTGAACTGTGACATGTGAACTGTAAACTGTGAACTGTGAACTGTGATCTGTGAACTGTGAACTGCGAACTGTGAAGTGTGAAATGAAGACTGTGAACTGTGATCTGTGGACTGTGAACTGTGAACTGTGAACTGTGATGTGTGATCAGTGAACTGTGGACTGTGAACTGTGAACTGTGACCTGTGAACTGTGACCTGTGAACTGCGAACTGTGAAGTGTGAAATGAAGACTGTGAACTGTGATCTGTGGACTGTGAACTGTGAACTGTGAATAGTGAACTGTGGACTGTGAACTGTCAACTGTGAACTGCGAACTGTGAAGTGTGAAATGAATACTGTGAACGGGGAACTGTGAACTGTGACCTGTGAACTGTGAACTGTGAACTGTGATCTGTGAACTGTGAACTGTAAACTGTGAACTGTGAACTGTGAAATGAGGACTGTGAACTGTGAACTGTGAACTGTGAAAACTGAATTGTGAAATAAAGTATGTGAACTGTGATCTGTGAACTGTGAACTGTGAAGAGTGATCTGTGAACTGTGAACTGCGAACTGTGAATTGTGAAATAAAGTCTGTGAACTGTGAATTGTGATCTGTGAACTGAGAACTGTGAACTGTGAACAGTGGGCTGTGAACTGTGACCTGTGAACTGTGAACTGCGAACTGTGAAGTATGAAATGAAGACAGTGAACTGTGAATTGTGAACTGTGACCTGCGATCTGGGAACTGTGAACTGTGAACTGTGAACTGTGGACTGTGAACTGTGAACTGTGAACTGTGAACTGTGATCTGTGAACTGTGAACTGCAAACTGTGAAGTGTGAAATGAAGACTGTGAACTGTGATCTGTGGACTGTGAACTGTGAACTGTGAATAGTGAACTGTGGACTGTGAACTGTCAACTGTGAACTGCGAACTGTGAAGTGTGAAATGAATACTGTGAACGGGGAACTGTGAACTGTGACCTGTGATCTGTGAACTGTGAACTGTAAACTGTGAACTGTGAACTGTGAAATGAGGACTGTGAACTGTGATCTGTGAACTGAGAACTGTGAACTGTGAACTGTGAACTGTGGACTGTGAACTGTGAACTGTGAACAGTGAACTGTGATCTGTGAACGGTGATCTGTGAACTGTGAACTGCGAACTGTGAATTGTGAAATGAAGACTGTGAACTGTGAACTGTGAACTCTGAACTGTAGACTGTGAACTATGATCTGTGAACAGTGAACTGTCGACTGTGAACTGTGAACTGTGAACTGTGAAGTGTGAACTGTGAACAGTGAACTGTCAACTGTGAACTGAGAACTGCGAACTGTGAAGTATGAAATGAAGACAGTGAACTGTGAAGTATGAAATGAAGACAGTGAACTGTGAAATGTGAACTGTGACCTGCGAACTGGGAACTGTGAACTGTGAACTGTGAACTGTGACCTGTGACCTGTGAACTGTGAACTGTGAACTGTGAACTGTGAACTGTGAATTGTGAACAGTGAAATGTGGACTGTGAACTGTGACCTGCGATCTGGGAACTGTGAACTGTGAACTGTGAACTGTGGACTGTGAACTGTGAACTGTGAACTGTGACGTGTGAACTGTGAACTGCGAACTGTGAAGTGTGAAATGAAGACTGTGAACTGTGATCTGTGGACTGTGAACTGTGAACTGTGAATAGTGAACTGTAGACTGTGAACTGTCAACTGTGAACTGCGAACTGTGAAGTGTGAAATGAATACTGTGAACGGGGAACTGTGAACTGTGACCTGTGAACTGTGAACTGTGAACTGTGAACTGTGAACTGTGAACTGTGACATGTGAACTGTGAACTGTGAACTGTGAACTGTGAACTGTGAACTGCGAACTGTGAAGTATGAAATGAAGACAGTGAACTGTGAAGTATGAAATGAAGACAGTGAACTGTGAAATGTGAACTGTGACCTGCGAACTGGGAACTGTGAACTGTGAACTGTGAACTGTGACCTGTGAACTGTGATCTGTGGACTGTGAACTGTGAACTGTGAATAGTGAACTGTGGACTGTGAACTGTCAACTGTGAACTGCGAACTGTGAAGTGTGAAATGAATACTGTGAACGGGGAACTGTGAACTGTGACCTGTGAACTGTGAACTGTGAACTGTGATCTGTGAACTGTGAACTGTGAACTGTGAATAGTGAACTGTGGACTGTGAACTGTCAACTGTGAACTGCGAACTGTGAAGTGTGAAATGAATACTGTGAACGGGGAACTGTGAACTGTGACCTGTGATCTGTGAACTGTGAACTGTAAACTGTGAACTGTGAACTGTGAAATGAGGACTGTGAACTGTGATCTGTGAACAGTGAACTGTCGACTGTGAACTGTGAACTGTGAAGTGTGAACTGTGAACAGTGAACTGTCAACTGTGAACTGAGAACTGAGAACTGTAAACTGAGAACTGTAAACTGTGAACAGTGAACTGTGAACAGTGAACTGTGAACTGTGAACTGTGAACTGTGATCTGTGAACTGTGAACTGCGAACTGTGAAGCGTGAAATGAAGACTGTGAACTGTGAACTGTGATCTGTGAACTGTGAACAGTGAACTGTGAACTGTGAACTGTGAATTATGAACAGTGAAATGTGGACTGTGAACTGTGAACTGTGATCTGTGAACTGTGAACTGCGAACTGTGAAGTGTGAAATGAAGACTGTGAACTGTGATCTGTGGACTGTGAACTGTGAACTGTGAATAGTGAACTGTGGACTGTGAACTGTCAACTGTGAACTGCGAACTGTGAAGTGTGAAATGAATACTGTGAACGGGGAACTGTGAACTGTGACCTGAGAACTGTAAACTGTGAACTGTGAACTGTGAAATGAAGACTGTGAACTGTGATCTGTGAACTGTGATTTGTGAACAGTGAACTGTGGACTGTGAACTGTGAAGTGTGTACTGTGAACTGTCAACTGTCAACTGTGAACTGTAATCTGTGAACTGTGATCTGTGAACTGTCAACTGTGAACTGCGAACTGTGAAATGTGAAATGAATACTGTGAACGGGGAACTGTGAACTGTGAACTGTGAACTGTGGACTGTGAACTGTGAACTGTGAACTGTGAACTGTGAACTGTGAACTGAGAACTGTAAACTGTGAACTGTGAACTGTGAAATGAAGACTGTGAACTGTGATCTGTGAACTGAGAACTGTGAACTGTGAACTGTGAACTGTGGACTGTGCACTGTGAACTGTGAACAGTGAACTGTGATCTGTGAACGGTGATCTGTGAACTGTGAACTGCGAACTGTGAATTGTGAAATGAAGACTGTGAACTGTGAACTGTGAACTCTGAACTGTAGACTGTGAACTATGATCTGTGAACAGTGAAATGTGGACTGTGAACTGTGAACTGTGAACTGTGGACTGTGCACTGTGAACTGTGAACAGTGAACTGTGATCTGTGAACGGTGATCTGTGAACTGTGAACTGCGAACTGTGAATTGTGAAATGAAGACTGTGAACTGTGAACTGTGAACTCTGAACTGTAGACTGTGAACTATGATCTGTGAACAGTGAAATGTGGACTGTGAACTGTGAACTGTGATCTGTGAACTGTGAACTGCGAACTGTGAAGTGTGAAATGAAGACAGTGAACTGTGAAATGTGAACTGTGACCTGCGAACTGGGAACTGTGAACTGTGA
Source organism: Lasioglossum villosulum (assembly GCA_963971365.1). Lineage (NCBI taxonomy): Eukaryota > Metazoa > Arthropoda > Insecta > Hymenoptera > Halictidae > Lasioglossum > Lasioglossum villosulum. The sequence goes on from CAXARU010000174.1 coordinate 679,224, forward strand.
ACTGTGAACTGTGAACTGTGACCTGTGACCTGTGAACTGTGAACTGTGACATGTGAACTGTGAACTGTGAACTGTGAACTGTGAACTGCGAACTGTGAAGTATGAAATGAAGACAGTGAACTGTGAAGTATGAAATGAAGACAGTGAACTGTGAAGTATGAAATGAAGACAGTGAACTGTGAAATGTGAACTGTGACCTGCGAACTGGGAACTGTGAACTGTGAACTGTGAACTGTGACCTGTGACCTGTGAACTGTGAACTGTGAACTGTGACATGTGAACTGTAAACTGTGAACTGTGAACTGTGATCTGTGAACTGTGAACTGCGAACTGTGAAGTGTGAAATGAAGACTGTGAACTGTGATCTGTAGACTGTGAACTGTGAACTGTGAACTGTGATGTGTGATCAGTGAACTGTGGACTGTGAACTGTGAACTGTGACCTGTGAACTGTGAACTGTGAACTGTGAACTGTGAACTGTGAACTGCGAACTGTGAAGTATGAAATGAAGACAGTGAACTGTGAAGTATGAAATGAAGACAGTGAACTGTGAAATGTGAACTGTGACCTGCGAACTGGGAACTGTGAACTGTGAACTGCGAACTGTGAAGTGTGAAATGAAGACTGTGAACTGTGATCTGTGGACTGTGAACTGTGAACTGAGAATAGTGAACTGTGGACTGTGAACTGTCAACTGTGAACTGCGAACTGTGAAGTGTGAAATGAATACTGTGAACGGGGAACTGTGAACTGTGACCTGTGAACTGTGAACTGTGAACTGTGATCTGTGAACTGTGAACTGCGAACTGTGAATTGTGAAATGAAGACTGTGAACTGTGAACTGTGAACTGTGAACTCTGAACTATAGACTGTGAACTATGATCTGTGAACAGTGAACTGTCGACTGTGAACTGTGAACTGTGAAGTGTGAACTGTGAACAGTGAACTGTCAACTGTGAACTGAGAACTGTAAACTGAGAACTGTAAACTGTGAACAGTGAACTGTGAACTGTCATCTGTGAACTGTGAACTGTAATCTGTGAACTGTGATCTGTGAACAGCGAACTGTGAAATGTGAAATGAATACTGTGAACGGGGAACTGTGAACTGTGAACTGTGAACTGTGAACTGTGAACTGTGAACTGTGAAATGAAGACTGTGAACTGTGATCTGTGAACTGAGATCTGTGAACTGTGAACTGTGGACTGTGAACTGTGAACTGTGAACAGTGAACTGTGATCTGTGAACGGTGATCTGTGAACTGTGAACTGCGAACTGTGAATTGTGAAATGAAGACTGTGAACTGTGAACTGTGAACTGTGAACTCTGAACTGTAGACTGTGAACTATGATCTGTGAACAGTGAATTGTCGACTGTGAACTGTGAACTGTGAAGTGTGAACTGCGAACAGTGAACTGTCAACTGTGAACTGAGAACTGTAAACTGAGAACTGTAAACTGTGAACAGTGAACTGTGAACTGTGAACTGTGAACTGTGAACTGTGAACTGTGAACTGTGATCTGTGAACTGTGAACTGCGAACTGTGAAGCGTGAAATGAAGACTGTGAACTGTGAACTGTGATCTGTGAACAGTGAACTGTGAACTGTGAACTGTGAATTGTGAACAGTGAAATGTGGACTGTGAACTGTGAACTGTGATCTGTGAACTGTGAACTGCGAACTGTGAAGTGTGAAATGAAGACTGTGAACTGTGATCTGTGGACTGTGAACTGTGAACTGTGAATAGTGAACTGTGGACTGTGAACTGTCAACTGTGAACTGCGAACTGTGAAGTGTGAAATGAATACTGTGAACGGGGAACTGTGAACTGTGACCTGAGAACTGTAAACTGTGAACTGTGAACTGTGAACTGTGAAATGAAGACTGTGAACTGTGATCTGTGAACTGTGATTTGTGAACAGTGAACTGTGGACTGTGAACTGTGAAGTGTGTACTGTGAACTGTCAACTGTCAACTGTGAACTGTAATCTGTGAACTGTGATCTGTGAACTGTCAACTGTGAACTGCGAACTGTGAAATGTGAAATGAATACTGTGAACGGGGAACTGTGAACTGTGAACTTTGAACTGTGGACTGTGAACTGTGAACTGTGAACTGTGAACTGTGAACTGTGAACTGAGAACTGTAAACTGTGAACTGTGAACTGTGAAATGAAGACTGTGAACTGTGATCTGTGAACTGAGAACTGTGAACTGTGAACTGTGGACTGTGCACTGTGAACTGTGAACAGTGAACTGTGATCTGTGAACGGTGATCTGTGAACTGTGAACTGCGAACTGTGAATTGTGAAATGAAGACTGTGAACTGTGAACTGTGAACTCTGAACTGTAGACTGTGAACTATGATCTGTGAACAGTGAAATGTGGACTGTGAACTGTGAACTGTAAACTGTGAACTGTGAACTGTGATCTGTGAACTGTGAACTGCGAACTGTGAAGTGTGAAATGAAGACTGTGAACTGTGATCTGTGGACTGTGAACTGTGAACTGAGAATAGTGAACTGTGGACTGTGAACTGTCAACTGTGAACTGCGAACTGTGAAGTGTGAACTGTGAACTGTGAACTGTGAACTGTGAACTGCGAACTGTGAAGTATGAAATGAAGACAGTGAACTGTGAAGGATGAAATGAAGACAGTGAACTGTGAAATGTGAACTGTGAACTGTGAACTGTGAACTGTGAACTGTGAATTGTGAAATGAAGACTGTGAACTGTGAACTGTGAACTCTGAACTGTAGACTGTGAACTATGATCTGTGAACAGTGAACTGTCGACTGTGAACTGTGAACTGTGAACTGTGAAGTGTGAACTGTGAACAGTGAACTGTCAACTGTGAACTGAGAACTGCGAACTGTGAAGTATGAAATGAAGACAGTGAACTGTGAAGTATGAAATGAAGACAGTGAACTGTGAAATGTGAACTGTGACCTGCGAACTGGGAACTGTGAACTGTGAACTGTGAACTGTGACCTGTGACCTGTGAACTGTGAACTGTGAACTGTGAACTGTGAACTGTGAATTGTGAACAGTGAAATGTGGACTGTGAACTGTGACCTGCGATCTGGGAACTGTGAACTGTGAACTGTGAACTGTGAACTGTGAACTATGATCAGTGAACAGTGAACTGCGGACTGTGAACTGTGAACTGTGAACTGTGAAAACTGAATTGTGAAATAAAGTCTGTGAACAGTGATCTGTGAACTGTGAACTGTGAAGTGTGATCTGTGAACTGTGAACTGCGAACTGTGAATTGTGAAATGAAGACTGTGAACTGTGAACTGTGCCCTGTGAAGACTGAAGTGTGAAATGAAGACTGTGAATTGTGATCTGTGAACTGAGAACTGTGAACTGTGAACTGTGATCTGTGAACTGTGAATTGCTAACTGTGAAGTGTGAAATGAAGACTGTGAACTGTGATCTGTGAACTGAGATCTGTGAGCTGTGAATAGTGAACTGTGGACTGTGAACTGTGAACTGTGATTTGTGAACAGTGAACTGTGGACTGTGAACTGTGAAGTGTGTACTGTGAACTGTCAACTGTCAACTGTGAACTGTAATCTGTGAACTGTGATCTGTGAACTGTCAACTGTGAACTGCGAACTGTGAAATGTGAAATGAATACTGTGAACGGGGAACTGTGAACTGCGAACTGTGAAGGATGAAATGAAGACAGTGAACTGTGAAATGTGAACTGTGACCTGCGAACTGTGAACTGTGAACTGTGAACTGTGAACTGTGAACTGTGAACTGTGAACTGTGAACTGTGAACTGTGAACTGTGAACTGTGAACTGTGAACTGTGAACTGTGAACTGTGAACTGTGAACTGTGAACTGTGAACTGTGAACTGTGAACTGTGAACTGTGAACTGTGAACTGTGACCTGTGACCTGTGAACTGTGAACTGTGAACTGTGACATGTGAACTGTAAACTGTGAACTGTGAACTGTGATCTGTGAACTGTGAACTGCGAACTGTGAAGTGTGAAATGAAGACTGTGAACTGTGATCTGTGGACTGTGAACTGTGAACTGTGAACTGTGATGTGTGATCAGTGAACTGTGGACTGTGAACTGTGAACTGTGACCTGTGAACTGTGAACTGTGAACTGTGAACTGTGAACTGCGAACTGTGAAGTATGAAATGAAGACAGTGAACTGTGAACTGAGAATAGTGAACTGTGGACTGTGAACTGTCAACTGTGAACTGCGAACTGTGAAGTGTGAAATGAATACTGTGAACGGGGAACTGTGAACTGTGACCTGTGAACTGTGAACTGTGAACTGTGATCTGTGAACTGTGAACTGCGAACTGTGAAGCGTGAAATGAAGACTGTGAACTGTGAACTGTGATCTGTGAACAGTGAACTGTGAACTGTGAACTGTGAATTGTGAACAGTGAAATGTGGACTGTGAACTGTGAACTGTGATCTGTGAACTGCGAACTGTGAAGTGTGAAATGAAGACAGTGAACTGTGAAATGTGAACTGTGACCTGCGAACTGGGAACTGTGAACTGTGAACTGTGAACTGTGACCTGTGACCTGTGAACTGTGAACTGTGACATGTGAACTGTGAACTGTGAACTGTGAACTGTGAACTGTGAACTGTGAACTGCGAACTGTGAAGTATGAAATGAAGACAGTGAACTGTGAAATGTGAACTGTGACCTGCGAACTGGGAACTGTGAACTGTGAACTGTGAACTGTGATCTGTGAACAGTGAAGTGTGAACTGTGAACTGTGAATTGTGAACAGTGAAATGTGGACTGTGAACTGTGAACTGTGATCTGTGAACTGTGAACTGCGAACTGTGAAGTGTGAAATGAAGACTGTGAACTGTGATCTGTGGACTGTGAACTGTGAACTGTGAATAGTGAACTGTAGACTGTGAACTGTCAACTGTGAACTGCGAACTGTGAAGTGTGAAATGAATACTGTGAACGGGGAACTGTGAACTGTGACCTGTGAACTGTGAACTGTGAACTGTGAACTGTGAACTGTGAACTGTGAACTGTGAACTGTGAACTGTGAACTGTGAACTGTGAACTGTGAACTGTGATCTGTGAACTGTGAACTGTGACCTGTGACCTGTGAACTGTGAACTGTGACATGTGAACTGTGAACTGTGAACTGCGAACTGTGAAGTATGAAATGAAGACAGTGAACTGTGAAGTATGAAATGAAGACAGTGAACTGTGAAATGTTAACTGTGACCTGCGAACTGGGAACTGTGAACTGTGAACTGTGAACTGTGACCTGTGACCTGTGAACTGTGAACTGTGACATGTGAACTGTAAACTGTGAACTGTGAACTGTGATCTGTGAACTGTGAACTGTGAACTGTGAACTGTGAACTGTGAACTGTGAACTGTGAACTGTGAACTGTGATCTGTGGACTGTGAACTGTGAACTGTGAACTGTGATGTGTGATCAGTGAACTGTGGACTGTGAACTGTGAAGTGTGAAATGAAGACTGTGAACTGTGATCTGTGGACTGTGAACTGTGAACTGTGAATAGTGAACTGTAGACTGTGAACTGTCAACTGTGAACTGCGAACTGTGAAGTGTGAAATGAATACTGTGAACGGGGAACTGTGAACTGTGACCTGTGAACTGTGAACTGTGAACTGTGAACTGTGAACTGTGAACTGTGAACTGTGAACTGTGATCTGTGAACTGTGAACTGTGACCTGTGACCTGTGAACTGTGAACTGTGACATGTGAACTGTGAACTGTGAACTGCGAACTGTGAAGTATGAAATGAAGACAGTGAACTGTGAAGTATGAAATGAAGACAGTGAACTGTGAAATGTTAACTGTGACCTGCGAACTGGGAACTGTGAACTGTGAACTGTGAACTGTGACCTGTGACCTGTGAACTGTGAACTGTGACATGTGAACTGTAAACTGTGAACTGTGAACTGTGATCTGTGAACTGTGAACTGCGAACTGTGAAGTGTGAAATGAAGACTGTGAACTGTGATCTGTGGACTGTGAACTGTGAACTGTGAACTGTGATGTGTGATCAGTGAACTGTGGACTGTGAACTGTGAACTGTGACCTGTGAACTGTGACCTGTGAACTGCGAACTGTGAAGTGTGAAATGAAGACTGTGAACTGTGATCTGTGGACTGTGAACTGTGAACTGTGAATAGTGAACTGTGGACTGTGAACTGTCAACTGTGAACTGCGAACTGTGAAGTGTGAAATGAATACTGTGAACGGGGAACTGTGAACTGTGACCTGTGAACTGTGAACTGTGAACTGTGATCTGTGAACTGTGAACTGTAAACTGTGAACTGTGAACTGTGAAATGAGGACTGTGAACTGTGAACTGTGAACTGTGAAAACTGAATTGTGAAATAAAGTATGTGAACTGTGATCTGTGAACTGTGAACTGTGAAGAGTGATCTGTGAACTGTGAACTGCGAACTGTGAATTGTGAAATAAAGTCTGTGAACTGTGAATTGTGATCTGTGAACTGAGAACTGTGAACTGTGAACAGTGGGCTGTGAACTGTGACCTGTGAACTGTGAACTGCGAACTGTGAAGTATGAAATGAAGACAGTGAACTGTGAATTGTGAACTGTGACCTGCGATCTGGGAACTGTGAACTGTGAACTGTGAACTGTGGACTGTGAACTGTGAACTGTGAACTGTGAACTGTGATCTGTGAACTGTGAACTGCAAACTGTGAAGTGTGAAATGAAGACTGTGAACTGTGATCTGTGGACTGTGAACTGTGAACTGTGAATAGTGAACTGTGGACTGTGAACTGTCAACTGTGAACTGCGAACTGTGAAGTGTGAAATGAATACTGTGAACGGGGAACTGTGAACTGTGACCTGTGATCTGTGAACTGTGAACTGTAAACTGTGAACTGTGAACTGTGAAATGAGGACTGTGAACTGTGATCTGTGAACTGAGAACTGTGAACTGTGAACTGTGAACTGTGGACTGTGAACTGTGAACTGTGAACAGTGAACTGTGATCTGTGAACGGTGATCTGTGAACTGTGAACTGCGAACTGTGAATTGTGAAATGAAGACTGTGAACTGTGAACTGTGAACTGCGAACTGTGAAGTGTGAAATGAAGACTGTGAACTGTGATCTGTGGACTGTGAACTGTGAACTGTGAATAGTGAACTGTAGACTGTGAACTGTCAACTGTGAACTGCGAACTGTGAAGTGTGAAATGAATACTGTGAACGGGGAACTGTGAACTGTGACCTGTGAACTGTGAACTGTGAACTGTGAACTGTGAACTGTGAACTGTGAACTGTGACATGTGAACTGTGAACTGTGAACTGTGAACTGTGAACTGTGAACTGCGAACTGTGAAGTATGAAATGAAGACAGTGAACTGTGAAGTATGAAATGAAGACAGTGAACTGTGAAATGTGAACTGTGACCTGCGAACTGGGAACTGTGAACTGTGAACTGTGAACTGTGACCTGTGAACTGTGATCTGTGGACTGTGAACTGTGAACTGTGAATAGTGAACTGTGGACTGTGAACTGTCAACTGTGAACTGCGAACTGTGAAGTGTGAAATGAATACTGTGAACGGGGAACTGTGAACTGTGACCTGTGAACTGTGAACTGTGAACTGTGATCTGTGAACTGTGAACTGTGAACTGTGAATAGTGAACTGTGGACTGTGAACTGTCAACTGTGAACTGCGAACTGTGAAGTGTGAAATGAATACTGTGAACGGGGAACTGTGAACTGTGACCTGTGATCTGTGAACTGTGAACTGTAAACTGTGAACTGTGAACTGTGAAATGAGGACTGTGAACTGTGATCTGTGAACGGTGATCTGTGAACTGTGAACTGCGAACTGTGAATTGTGAAATGAAGACTGTGAACTGTGAACTGTGAACTGTGAACTCTGAACTGTAGACTGTGAACTATGATCTGTGAACAGTGAACTGTCGACTGTGAACTGTGAACTGTGAAGTGTGAACTGCGAACAGTGAACTGTCAACTGTGAACTGAGAACTGCAAACTGAGAACTGTAAACTGTGAACAGTGAACTGTGAACTGTGAACTGTGAACTGTGAACTGTGAACTGTGAACTGTGATCTGTGAACTGTGAACTGCGAACTGTGAAGCGTGAAATGAAGACTGTGAACTGTGAACTGTGATCTGTGAACAGTGAACTGTGAACTGTGAACTGTGAATTGTGAACAGTGAAATGTGGACTGTGAACTGTGAACTGTGGACTGTGAACTGTGAACTGTGAAGTGTGAACTGTCAACTGTGAACTGTCAACTGTGAACTGAGAACTGTAAACTGAGAACTGTAAACTGTGAACAGTGATCTGTGAACTGTGAACTGTGAACTGTGAACTGTGAACTGCGAACTGTGAAGGATGAAATGAAGACAGTGAACTGTGAAATGTGAACTGTGAACTGTGAACTGTGAACTGTGAACTGTGAACTGTGAACTGTGAACTGTGAACTGTGAACTGTGAACTGTGAACTGTGAACTGTGAACTGTGAACTGTGAACTGTGAACTGTGAACTGTGAACTGTGAACTGTGAACTGTGAACTGTGAACTGTGAACTGTGAACTGTGAACTGTGAACTGTGAACTGTGAACTGTGAACTGTGAACTGTGAACTGTGAACTGTGAACTGTGAACTGTGAACTGTGAACTGTGAACTGTGAACTGTGAACTGTGAACTGTGAACTGTGAACTGTGAACTGTGAACTGTGAACTGTGAACTGTGAACTGTGAACTGTGAACTGTGAACTGTGAACTGTGAACTGTGAACTGTGAACTGTGAACTGTGAACTGTGAACTGTGAACTGTGAACTGTGAACTGTGAACTGTGAACTATGATCAGTGAACAGTGAACTGCGGACTGTGAACTGTGAACTGTGAACTGTGAAAACTGAATTGTGAAATAAAGTCTGTGAACAGTGATCTGTGAACTGTGAACTGTGAAGTGTGATCTGTGAACTGTGAACTGCGAACTGTGAATTGTGAAATGAAGACTGTGAACTGTGAACTGTGCCCTGTGAAGACTGAAGTGTGAAATGAAGACTGTGAATTGTGATCTGTGAACTGAGAACTGTGAACTGTGAACTGTGATCTGTGAACTGTGAATTGCTAACTGTGAAGTGTGAAATGAAGACTGTGAACTGTGATCTGTGAACTGAGATCTGTGAGCTGTGAATAGTGAACTGTGGACTGTGAACTGTGAACTGTGATTTGTGAACAGTGAACTGTGGACTGTGAACTGTGAAGTGTGTACTGTGAACTGTCAACTGTCAACTGTGAACTGTAATCTGTGAACTGTGATCTGTGAACTGTCAACTGTGAACTGCGAACTGTGAAATGTGAAATGAATACTGTGAACGGGGAACTGTGAACTGCGAACTGTGAAGGATGAAATGAAGACAGTGAACTGTGAAATGTGAACTGTGACCTGCGAACTGTGAACTGTGAACTGTGAACTGTGAACTGTGAACTGTGAACTGTGAACTGTGAACTGTGAACTGTGAACTGTGAACTGTGAACTGTGAACTGTGAACTGTGAACTGTGAACTGTGAACTGTGAACTGTGAACTGTGAACTGTGAACTGTGAACTGTGAACTGTGAACTGTGAACTGTGAACTGTGAACTGTGAACTGTGAACTGTGAACTGTGAACTGTGAACTGTGAACTGTGAACTGTGAACTGTGAACTGTGAACTGTGAACTGTGAACTGTGAACTGTGACCTGTGACCTGTGAACTGTGAACTGTGAACTGTGACATGTGAACTGTAAACTGTGAACTGTGAACTGTGATCTGTGAACTGTGAACTGCGAACTGTGAAGTGTGAAATGAAGACTGTGAACTGTGATCTGTGGACTGTGAACTGTGAACTGTGAACTGTGATGTGTGATCAGTGAACTGTGGACTGTGAACTGTGAACTGTGACCTGTGAACTGTGAACTGTGAACTGTGAACTGTGAACTGCGAACTGTGAAGTATGAAATGAAGACAGTGAACTGTGAAGTATGAAATGAAGACAGTGAACTGTGAAATGTGAACTGTGACCTGCGAACTGGGAACTGTGAACTGTGAACTGTGAACTGTGATCTGTGAACAGTGAAGTGTGAACTGTGAACTGTGAATTGTGAACAGTGAAATGTGGACTGTGAACTGTGAACTGTGAACTGTGATCTGTGAACTGTGAACTGCGAACTGTGAAGTGTGAAATGAAGACTGTGAACTGTGATCTGTGGACTGTGAACTGTGAACTGAGAATAGTGAACTGTGGACTGTGAACTGTCAACTGTGAACTGCGAACTGTGAAGTGTGAAATGAATACTGTGAACGGGGAACTGTGAACTGTGACCTGTGAACTGTGAACTGTGAACTGTGATCTGTGAACTGTGAACTGCGAACTGTGAAGCGTGAAATGAAGACTGTGAACTGTGAACTGTGATCTGTGAACAGTGAACTGTGAACTGTGAACTGTGAATTGTGAACAGTGAAATGTGGACTGTGAACTGTGAACTGTGATCTGTGAACTGCGAACTGTGAAGTGTGAAATGAAGACAGTGAACTGTGAAATGTGAACTGTGACCTGCGAACTGGGAACTGTGAACTGTGAACTGTGAACTGTGACCTGTGACCTGTGAACTGTGAACTGTGACATGTGAACTGTGAACTGTGAACTGTGAACTGTGAACTGTGAACTGTGAACTGCGAACTGTGAAGTATGAAATGAAGACAGTGAACTGTGAAGTATGAAATGAAGACAGTGAACTGTGAAATGTGAACTGTGACCTGCGAACTGGGAACTGTGAACTGTGAACTGTGAACTGTGATCTGTGAACAGTGAAGTGTGAACTGTGAACTGTGAATTGTGAACAGTGAAATGTGGACTGTGAACTGTGAACTGTGATCTGTGAACTGTGAACTGCGAACTGTGAAGTGTGAAATGAAGACTGTGAACTGTGATCTGTGGACTGTGAACTGTGAACTGTGAATAGTGAACTGTAGACTGTGAACTGTCAACTGTGAACTGCGAACTGTGAAGTGTGAAATGAATACTGTGAACGGGGAACTGTGAACTGTGACCTGTGAACTGTGAACTGTGAACTGTGAACTGTGAACTGTGAACTGTGAACTGTGAACTGTGAACTGTGAACTGTGAACTGTGAACTGTGAACTGTGAACTGTGATCTGTGAACTGTGAACTGTGACCTGTGACCTGTGAACTGTGAACTGTGACATGTGAACTGTGAACTGTGAACTGCGAACTGTGAAGTATGAAATGAAGACAGTGAACTGTGAAGTATGAAATGAAGACAGTGAACTGTGAAATGTTAACTGTGACCTGCGAACTGGGAACTGTGAACTGTGAACTGTGAACTGTGACCTGTGACCTGTGAACTGTGAACTGTGACATGTGAACTGTAAACTGTGAACTGTGAACTGTGATCTGTGAACTGTGAACTGTGAACTGTGAACTGTGAACTGTGAACTGTGAACTGTGAACTGTGATCTGTGGACTGTGAACTGTGAACTGTGAACTGTGATGTGTGATCAGTGAACTGTGGACTGTGAACTGTGAAGTGTGAAATGAAGACTGTGAACTGTGATCTGTGGACTGTGAACTGTGAACTGTGAATAGTGAACTGTAGACTGTGAACTGTCAACTGTGAACTGCGAACTGTGAAGTGTGAAATGAATACTGTGAACGGGGAACTGTGAACTGTGACCTGTGAACTGTGAACTGTGAACTGTGAACTGTGAACTGTGAACTGTGAACTGTGAACTGTGATCTGTGAACTGTGAACTGTGACCTGTGACCTGTGAACTGTGAACTGTGACATGTGAACTGTGAACTGTGAACTGCGAACTGTGAAGTATGAAATGAAGACAGTGAACTGTGAAGTATGAAATGAAGACAGTGAACTGTGAAATGTTAACTGTGACCTGCGAACTGGGAACTGTGAACTGTGAACTGTGAACTGTGACCTGTGACCTGTGAACTGTGAACTGTGACATGTGAACTGTAAACTGTGAACTGTGAACTGTGATCTGTGAACTGTGAACTGCGAACTGTGAAGTGTGAAATGAAGACTGTGAACTGTGATCTGTGGACTGTGAACTGTGAACTGTGAACTGTGATGTGTGATCAGTGAACTGTGGACTGTGAACTGTGAACTGTGACCTGTGAACTGTGACCTGTGAACTGCGAACTGTGAAGTATGAAATGAAGACAGTGAACTGTGAAGTATGAAATGAAGACAGTGAACTGTGAAATGTGAACTGTGACCTGCGAACTGGGAACTGTGAACTGTGAACTGTGAACTGTGATCTGTGAACAGTGAAGTGTGAACTGTGAACTGTGAACTGTGAACTGTGAACTGTGAACTGTGAACTGTGAACTGGAACTGTGAACTGTGAACTGTGAACTGTGAACTATGATCTGTGAACAGTGAACTGCGGACTGTGAACTGTGAACTGTGAACTGTGAAAACTGAATTGTGAAATAAAGTATGTGAACTGTGATCTGTGAACTGTGAACTGTGAAGTGTGATCTGTGAACTGTGAACTGCGAACTGTGAATTGTGAAATAAAGTCTGTGAACTGTGAACTGTGATCTGTGAACTGAGAATTGTGACCTGTGAACTGTGAACTGCGAACTGTGAAGTATGAAATGAAGACAGTGAACTGTGAAATGTGAACTGTGACCTGCGATCTGGGAACTGTGAACTGTGAACTGTGAACTGTGGACTGTGAACTGTGAACTGTGAACTGTGATCTGTGAACTGTGAACTGCGAACTGTGAAGTGTGAAATGAAGACTGTGAACTGTGATCTGTGGACTGTGAACTGTGAACTGTGAATAGTGAACTGTGGACTGTGAACTGTCAACTGTGAACTGCGAACTGTGAAGTGTGAAATGAATACTGTGAACGGGGAACTGTGAACTGTGACCTGTGAACTGTGAACTGTGATCTGTGAACTGTGAACTGTAAACTGTGAACTGTGAACTGTGAAATGAGGACTGTGAACTGTGAACTGTGAACTGTGAAAACTGAATTGTGAAATAAAGTATGTGAACTGTGATCTGTGAACTGTGAACTGTGAAGAGTGATCTGTGAACTGTGAACTGCGAACTGTGAATTGTGAAATAAAGTCTGTGAACTGTGAATTGTGATCTGTGAACTGAGAACTGTGAACTGTGAACAGTGGGCTGTGAACTGTGACCTGTGAACTGTGAACTGCGAACTGTGAAGTATGAAATGAAGACAGTGAACTGTGAATTGTGAACTGTGACCTGCGATCTGGGAACTGTGAACTGTGAACTGTGAACTGTGGACTGTGAACTGTGAACTGTGAACTGTGAACTGTGATCTGTGAACTGTGAACTGCAAACTGTGAAGTGTGAAATGAAGACTGTGAACTGTGATCTGTGGACTGTGAACTGTGAACTGTGAATAGTGAACTGTGGACTGTGAACTGTCAACTGTGAACTGCGAACTGTGAAGTGTGAAATGAATACTGTGAACGGGGAACTGTGAACTGTGACCTGTGATCTGTGAACTGTGAACTGTAAACTGTGAACTGTGAACTGTGAAATGAGGACTGTGAACTGTGATCTGTGAACTGAGAACTGTGAACTGTGAACTGTGAACTGTGGACTGTGAACTGTGAACTGTGAACAGTGAACTGTGATCTGTGAACGGTGATCTGTGAACTGTGAACTGCGAACTGTGAATTGTGAAATGAAGACTGTGAACTGTGAACTGTGAACTCTGAACTGTAGACTGTGAACTATGATCTGTGAACAGTGAACTGTCGACTGTGAACTGTGAACTGTGAACTGTGAAGTGTGAACTGTGAACAGTGAACTGTCAACTGTGAACTGAGAACTGCGAACTGTGAAGTATGAAATGAAGACAGTGAACTGTGAAGTATGAAATGAAGACAGTGAACTGTGAAATGTGAACTGTGACCTGCGAACTGGGAACTGTGAACTGTGAACTGTGAACTGTGACCTGTGACCTGTGAACTGTGAACTGTGAACTGTGAACTGTGAACTGTGAACTGTGAATTGTGAACAGTGAAATGTGGACTGTGAACTGTGACCTGCGATCTGGGAACTGTGAACTGTGAACTGTGAACTGTGGACTGTGAACTGTGAACTGTGAACTGTGACGTGTGAACTGTGAACTGCGAACTGTGAAGTGTGAAATGAAGACTGTGAACTGTGATCTGTGGACTGTGAACTGTGAACTGTGAATAGTGAACTGTAGACTGTGAACTGTCAACTGTGAACTGCGAACTGTGAAGTGTGAAATGAATACTGTGAACGGGGAACTGTGAACTGTGACCTGTGAACTGTGAACTGTGAACTGTGAACTGTGAACTGTGAACTGTGACATGTGAACTGTGAACTGTGAACTGTGAACTGTGAACTGTGAACTGTGAACTGCGAACTGTGAAGTATGAAATGAAGACAGTGAACTGTGAAGTATGAAATGAAGACAGTGAACTGTGAAATGTGAACTGTGACCTGCGAACTGGGAACTGTGAACTGTGAACTGTGAACTGTGACCTGTGACCTGTGAACTGTGAACTGTGAACTGTGACATGTGAACTGTAAACTGTGAACTGTGAACTGTGAACTGTGATCTGTGAACTGTGAACTGCGAACTGTGAAGTGTGAAATGAAGACTGTGAACTGTGATCTGTGGACTGTGAACTGTGAACTGTGAACTGTGATGTGTGATCAGTGAACTGTGGACTGTGAACTGTGAACTGTGACCTGTGAACTGTGAACTGTGAACTGTGAACTGTGAACTGCGAACTGTGAAGTATGAAATGAAGACAGTGAACTGTGAAGTATGAAATGAAGACAGTGAACTGTGAAATGTGAACTGTGACCTGCGAACTGGGAACTGTGAACTGTGAACTGTGAACTGTGATCTGTGAACAGTGAAGTGTGAACTGTGAACTGTGAATTGTGAACAGTGAAATGTGGACTGTGAACTGTGAACTGTGATCTGTGAACTGTGAACTGCGAACTGTGAAGTGTGAAATGAAGACTGTGAACTGTGATCTGTGGACTGTGAACTGTGAACTGAGAATAGTGAACTGTGGACTGTGAACTGTCAACTGTGAACTGCGAACTGTGAAGTGTGAAATGAATACTGTGAACGGGGAACTGTGAACTGTGACCTTTGAACTGTGAACTGTGAACTGTGATCTGTGAACTGTGAACTGCGAACTGTGAAGCGTGAAATGAAGACTGCGAACTGGGAACTGTGAACTGTGAACTGTGAACTGTGACCTGTGAACTGTGAACTGTGACATGTGAACTGTGAACTGTGAACTGTGAACTGTGAACTGTGAACTGTGAACTGTGAACTGCGAACTGTGAAGCATGAAATGAAGACAGTGAACTGTGAAGTATGAAATGAAGACAGTGAACTGTGAAATGTGAACTGTGACCTGCGAACTGGGAACTGTGAACTGTGAACTGTGAACTGTGAACTGTGACCTGTGACCTGTGAACTGTGAACTGTGAACTGTGACATGTGAACTGTAAACTGTGAACTGTGAACTGTGATCTGTGAACTGTGAACTGCGAACTGTGAAGTGTGAAATGAAGACTGTGAACTGTGATCTGTGGACTGTGAACTGTGAACTGTGAACTGTGATGTGTGATCAGTGAACTGTGGACTGTGAACTGTGAACTGTGAAGTATGAAATGAAGACAGTGAACTGTGAAATGTGAACTGTGACCTGCGAACTGGGAACTGTGAACTGTGAACTGTGAACTGTGAACTGTGAACTGTGAACTGTGACCTGTGACCTGTGAACTGTGAACTGTGAACTGTGACATGTGAACTGTAAACTGTGAACTGTGAACTGTGATCTGTGAACTGTGAACTGCGAACTGTGAAACATGAAATGAAGACAGTGAACTGTGAAGTATGAAATGAAGACAGTGAACTGTGAAATGTGAACTGTGACCTGCGAACTGGGAACTGTGAACTGTGAACTGTGAACTGTGAACTGTGACCTGTGACCTGTGAACTGTGAACTGTGAACTGTGACATGTGAACTGTAAACTGTGAACTGTGAACTGTGATCTGTGAACTGTGAACTGCGAACTGTGAAGTGTGAAATGAAGACTGTGAACTGTGATCTGTGGACTGTGAACTGTGAACTGTGAACTGTGATGTGTGATCAGTGAACTGTGGACTGTGAACTGTGAACTGTGACTTGTGAACTGTGAACTGTGAACTGTGAACTGTGAACTGCGAACTGTGATGTATGAAATGAAGACAGTGAACTGTGAAGTATGAAATGAAGACAGTGAACTGTGAAATGTGAACTGTGACCTGCGAACTGGGAACTGTGAACTGTGAACTGTGAACTGTGATCTGTGAACAGTGAAGTGTGAACTGTGAACTGTGAATTGTGAACAGTGAAATGTGGACTGTGAACTGTGAACTGTGATCTGTGAACTGTGAACTGCGAACTGTGAAGTGTGAAATGAAGACTGTGAACTGTGATCTGTGGACTGTGAACTGTGAACTGTGAATAGTGAACTGTGAACTGTGAACTGCGAACTGTGAATTGTGAAATGAAGACTGTGAACTGTGAACTGTGAACTCTGAACTGTAGACTGTGAACTATGATCTGTGAACAGTGAACTGTCGACTGTGAACTGTGAACTGTGAAGTGTGAACTGTGAACAGTGAACTGTCAACTGTGAACTGAGAACTGTAAACTGAGAACTGTAAACTGTGAACAGTGAACTGTGAACTGTGAACTGTGAACTGTGAACTGTGATCTGTGAACTGTGAACTGCGAACTGTGAAGCGTGAAATGAAGACTGTGAACTGTGAACTGTGATCTGTGAACAGTGAACTGTGAACTGTGAACTGCGAACTGTGAAGCGTGAAATGAAGACTGTGAACTGTGAACTGTGATCTGTGAACAGTGAACTGTGAACTGTGAACTGTGAACTGTGAATTGTGAACAGTGAAATGTGGACTGTGAACTGTGACCTGCGATCTGGGAACTGTGAACTGTGAACTGTGAACTGTGGACTGTGAACTGTGAACTGTGAACTGTGACGTGTGAACTGTGAACTGTGAACTGTCAACTGTGAACTGTGAACTGTGAACTGCGAACTGTGAAGCATGAAATGAAGACAGTGAACTGTGAAGTATGAAATGAAGACAGTGAACTGTGAAATGTGAACTGTGACCTGCGAACTGGGAACTGTGAACTGTGAACTGTGAACTGTGAACTGTGAACTGTGACCTGTGACCTGTGAACTGTGAACTGTGAACTGTGACATGTGAACTGTAAACTGTGAACTGTGAACTGTGATCTGTGAACTGTGAACTGCGAACTGTGAAGTGTGAAATGAAGACTGTGAACTGTGATCTGTGGACTGTGAACTGTGAACTGTGAACTGTGATGTGTGATCAGTGAACTGTGGACTGTGAACTGTGAACTGTGAAGTATGAAATGAAGACAGTGAACTGTGAAATGTGAACTGTGACCTGCGAACTGGGAACTGTGAACTGTGAACTGTGAACTGTGATCTGTGAACAGTGAAGTGTGAACTGTGAACTGTGAATTGTGAACAGTGAAATGTGGACTGTGAACTGTGAACTGTGATCTGTGAACTGTGAACTGCGAACTGTGAAGTGTGAAATGAAGACTGTGAACTGTGATCTGTGGACTGTGAACTGTGAACTGTGAATAGTGAACTGTGGACTGTGAACTGTCAACTGTGAACTGCGAACTGTGAAGTGTGAAATGAATACTGTGAACGGGGAACTGTGAACTGTGACCTGTGAACTGTGAACTGTGAACTGTGAACTGTGATCTGTGAACTGTGAACTGTAAACTGTGAACTGTGAACTGTGAAATGAGGACTGTGAACTGTGATCTGTGAACTGAGAACTGTGAACTGTGAACTGTGGACTGTGAACTGTGAACTGTGAACAGTGAACTGTGATCTGTGAACGGTGATCTGTGAACTGTGAACTGCGAACTGTGAATTGTGAAATGAAGACTGTGAACTGTGAACTGTGAACTCTGAACTGTAGACTGTGAACTATGATCTGTGAACAGTGAACTGTCGACTGTGAACTGTGAACTGTGAAGTGTGAACTGTGAACAGTGAACTGTCAACTGTGAACTGAGAACTGTAAACTGAGAACTGTAAACTGTGAACAGTGAACTGTGAACTGTGAACTGTGAACTGTGAACTGTGAACTGTGATCTGTGAACTGTGAACTGCGAACTGTGAAGCGTGAAATGAAGACTGTGAACTGTGAACTGTGATCTGTGAACAGTGAACTGTGAACTGTGAACTGCGAACTGTGAAGCGTGAAATGAAGACTGTGAACTGTGAACTGTGATCTGTGAACAGTGAACTGTGAACTGTGAACTGTGAACTGTGAATTGTGAACAGTGAAATGTGGACTGTGAACTGTGACCTGCGATCTGGGAACTGTGAACTGTGAACTGTGAACTGTGGACTGTGAACTGTGAACTGTGAACTGTGACGTGTGAACTGTGAACTGTGAACTGTCAACTGTGAACTGAGAACTGTAAACTGAGAACTGTAAACTGTGAACTGTGAACTGTGATCTGTGAACTGTGAACTGCGAACTGTGAAGTGTGAAATGAAGACTGTGAACTGTGATCTGTGGACTGTGAACTGTGAACTGTGAACTGTGATGTGTGATCAGTGAACTGTGGACTGTGAACTGTGGACTGTGAACTGTGAACTGTGAACTGTGAACTGTGAAGTGTGAACTGTGAACTGTGACCTGTGAACTGTGAACTGTGACCTGTGAACTGTGAACTGCGAACTGTGAAGTGTGAAATGAATACTGTGAACGGGGAACTGTGAACTGTGACCTGTGAACTGTGAACTGTGAACTGTGAACTGTGAACTGTGAACTGTGAACTGTGAACTGTGAACTGTGAACTGTGAACTGTAAACTGTGAACTGTGAACTGTGATCTGTGAACTGTGAACTGCGACCTGTGAAGTGTGAAATGAAGACTGTGAACTGTGATCTGTGGACTGTGAACTGTGAACTGTGAACTGTGATGTGTGATCAGTGAACTGTGGACTGTGAACTGTGAAGTGTGAAATGAAGACTGTGAACTGTGATCTGTGGACTGTGAACTGTGAACTGTGAATAGTGAACTGTAGACTGTGAACTGTCAACTGTGAACTGCGAACTGTGAAGTGTGAAATGAATACTGTGAACGGGGAACTGTGAACTGTGACCTGTGAACTGTGAACTGTGAACTGTGAACTGTGAACTGTGAACTGTGAACTGTGAAATGAGGACTGTGAACTGTGAACTGTGAACTGTGAAAACTGAATTGTGAAATAAAGTATGTGAACTGTGATCTGTGAACTGTGAACTGTGAAGTGTGATTTGTGAACTGTGAACTGCGAACTGTGAATTGTGAAATAAAGTCTGTGAACTGTGAATTGTGATCTGTGAACTGAGAACTGTGAACTGTGAACAGTGGGCTGTGAACTGTGACCTGTGAACTGTGAACGGCGAACTGTGAAGTATGAAATGAAGACAGTGAACTGTGAATTGTGAACTGTGACCTGCGATCTGGGAACTGTGAACTGTGAACTGTGAACTGTGGACTGTGAACTGTGAACTGTGAACTGTGATCTGTGAACTGTGAACTGCAAACTGTGAAGTGTGAAATGAAGACTGTGAACTGTGATCTGTGGACTGTGAACTGTGAACTGTGAATAGTGAACTGTGGACTGTGAACTGTCAACTGTGAACTGCGAACTGTGAAGTGTGAAATGAATACTGTGAACGGGGAACTGTGAACTGTGACCTGTGAACTGTGAACTGTGATCTGTGAACTGTGAACTGTAAACTGTGAACTGTGAACTGTGAAATGAGGACTGTGAACTGTGATCTGTGAACTGAGAACTGTGAACTGTGGACTGTGAACTGTGAACTGTGAACAGTGAACTGTGATCTGTGAACGGTGATCTGTGAACGGTGATCTGTGAACTGTGAACTGCGAACTGTGAAGTGTGAAATGAATACTGTGAACGGGGAACTGTGAACTGTGACCTGTGAACTGTGAACTGTGAACTGTGAACTGTGAACTGTGAACTGTGAACTGTGAACTGTGAACTGTGAACTGTGAACTGTGATCTGTGAACTGTGAACTGTGACCTGTGACCTGTGAACTGTGAACTGTGACATGTGAACTGTGAACTGTGAACTGCGAACTGTGAAGTATGAAATGAAGACAGTGAACTGTGAAGTATGAAATGAAGACAGTGAACTGTGAAATGTTAACTGTGACCTGCGAACTGTGAACTGTGAACTGTGAACTGTGAACTGTGACCTGTGACCTGTGAACTGTGAACTGTGACATGTGAACTGTAAACTGTGAACTGTGAACTGTGATCTGTGAACTGTGAACTGCGACCTGTGAAGTGTGAAATGAAGACTGTGAACTGTGATCTGTGGACTGTGAACTGTGAACTGTGAACTGTGATGTGTGATCAGTGAACTGTGGACTGTGAACTGTGAAGTGTGAAATGAAGACTGTGAACTGTGAACTGTGAAGTGTGAACTGTGAACTGTGACCTGTGAACTGTGAACTGTGACCTGTGAACTGTGAACTGCGAACTGTGAAGTGTGAAATGAATACTGTGAACGGGGAACTGTGAACTGTGACCTGTGAACTGTGAACTGTGAACTGTGAACTGTGAACTGTGAACTGTGAACTGTGAACTGTGAACTGTGAACTGTGAACTGTGAACTGTGAACTGTGATCTGTGAACTGTAAACTGTGACCTGTGACCTGTGAACTGTGAACTGTGACATGTGAACTGTGAACTGTGAACTGCGAACTGTGAAGTATGAAATGAAGACAGTGAACTGTGAAGTATGAAATGAAGACAGTGAACTGTGAAATGTTAACTGTGACCTGCGAACTGGGAACTGTGAACTGTGAACTGTGAACTGTGACCTGTGACCTGTGAACTGTGAACTGTGACATGTGAACTGTAAACTGTGAACTGTGAACTGTGATCTGTGAACTGTGAACTGCGACCTGTGAAGTGTGAAATGAAGACTGTGAACTGTGATCTGTGGACTGTGAACTGTGAACTGTGAACTGTGATGTGTGATCAGTGAACTGTGGACTGTGAACTGTGAAGTGTGAAATGAAGACTGTGAACTGTGATCTGTGGACTGTGAACTGTGAACTGTGAATAGTGAACTGTAGACTGTGAACTGTCAACTGTGAACTGCGAACTGTGAAGTGTGAAATGAATACTGTGAACGGGGAACTGTGAACTGTGACCTGTGAACTGTGAACTGTGAACTGTGAACTGTGAACTGTGAACTGTGAACTGTGAACTGTGAACTGTGATCTGTGAACTGTGAACTGTGACCTGTGACATGTGAACTGTGAACTGTGACATGTGAACTGTGAACTGTGAACTGCGAACTGTGAAGTATGAAATGAAGACAGTGAACTGTGAAGTATGAAATGAAGACAGTGAACTGTGAAATGTTAACTGTGACCTGCGAACTGGGAACTGTGAACTGTGAACTGTGAACTGTGACCTGTGACCTGTGAACTGTGAACTGTGACATGTGAACTGTAAACTGTGAACTGTGAACTGTGATCTGTGAACTGTGAACTGCGAACTGTGAAGTGTGAAATTAAGACTGTGAACTGTGATCTGTGGACTGTGAACTGTGAACTGTGAACTGTGATGTGTGATCAGTGAACTGTGGACTGTGAACTGTGAACTGTGACCTGTGAACTGTGACCTGTGAACTGCGAACTGTGAAGTATGAAATGAAGACAGTGAACTGTGAAGTATGAAATGAAGACAGTGAACTGTGAAATGTGAACTGTGACCTGCGAACTGGGAACTGTGAACTGTGAACTGTGAACTGTGATCTGTGAACAGTGAAGTGTGAACTGTGAACTGTGAACTGTGAACTGTGAACTGTGAACTGGAACTGTGAACTGTGAACTGTGAACTGTGAACTGTGAACTATGATCTGTGAACAGTGAACTGCGGACTGTGAACTGTGAACTGTGAACTGTGAAAACTGAATTGTGAAATAAAGTATGTGAACTGTGATCTGTGAACTGTGAACTGTGAACTGTGAACTGTGAACTGTGAACTGTGAACTGTGAACTGTGAACTGTGAACTGTGATCTGTGAACTGTGAACTGTGACCTGTGACCTGTGAACTGTGAACTGTGACATGTGAACTGTGAACTGTGAACTGCGAACTGTGAAGTATGAAATGAAGACAGTGAACTGTGAAGTATGAAATGAAGACAGTGAACTGTGAAATGTTAACTGTGACCTGCGAACTGGGAACTGTGAACTGTGAACTGTGAACTGTGACCTGTGACCTGTGAACTGTGAACTGTGACATGTGAACTGTAAACTGTGAACTGTGAACTGTGATCTGTGAACTGTGAACTGCGACCTGTGAAGTGTGAAATGAAGACTGTGAACTGTGATCTGTGGACTGTGAACTGTGAACTGTGAACTGTGATGTGTGATCAGTGAACTGTGGACTGTGAACTGTGAAGTGTGAAATGAAGACTGTGAACTGTGAACTGTGAAGTGTGAACTGTGAACTGTGACCTGTGAACTGTGAACTGTGACCTGTGAAC
Source organism: Lasioglossum villosulum (assembly GCA_963971365.1). Taxonomy (NCBI): domain Eukaryota; kingdom Metazoa; phylum Arthropoda; class Insecta; order Hymenoptera; family Halictidae; genus Lasioglossum; species Lasioglossum villosulum. The sequence continues at coordinate 701,946 of CAXARU010000174.1, forward strand.
TGTGAACTGCGAACTGTGAAGTGTGAAATGAATACTGTGAACGGGGAACTGTGAACTGTGACCTGTGAACTGTGAACTGTGAACTGTGAACTGTGAACTGTGAACTGTGAACTGTGAACTGTGAACTGTGAACTGTGAACTGTGATCTGTGAACTGTAAACTGTGACCTGTGACCTGTGAACTGTGAACTGTGACATGTGAACTGTGAACTGTGAACTGCGAACTGTGAAGTATGAAATGAAGACAGTGAACTGTGAAGTATGAAATGAAGACAGTGAACTGTGAAATGTTAACTGTGACCTGCGAACTGGGAACTGTGAACTGTGAACTGTGAACTGTGACCTGTGACCTGTGAACTGTGAACTGTGACATGTGAACTGTAAACTGTGAACTGTGAACTGTGATCTGTGAACTGTGAACTGCGACCTGTGAAGTGTGAAATGAAGACTGTGAACTGTGATCTGTGGACTGTGAACTGTGAACTGTGAACTGTGATGTGTGATCAGTGAACTGTGGACTGTGAACTGTGAAGTGTGAAATGAAGACTGTGAACTGTGATCTGTGGACTGTGAACTGTGAACTGTGAATAGTGAACTGTAGACTGTGAACTGTCAACTGTGAACTGCGAACTGTGAAGTGTGAAATGAATACTGTGAACGGGGAACTGTGAACTGTGACCTGTGAACTGTGAACTGTGAACTGTGAACTGTGAACTGTGAACTGTGAACTGTGAACTGTGAACTGTGAACTGTGAACTGTGATCTGTGAACTGTGAACTGTGACCTGTGACATGTGAACTGTGAACTGTGACATGTGAACTGTGAACTGTGAACTGCGAACTGTGAAGTATGAAATGAAGACAGTGAACTGTGAAGTATGAAATGAAGACAGTGAACTGTGAAATGTTAACTGTGACCTGCGAACTGGGAACTGTGAACTGTGAACTGTGAACTGTGACCTGTGACCTGTGAACTGTGAACTGTGACATGTGAACTGTAAACTGTGAACTGTGAACTGTGATCTGTGAACTGTGAACTGCGAACTGTGAAGTGTGAAATTAAGACTGTGAACTGTGATCTGTGGACTGTGAACTGTGAACTGTGAACTGTGATGTGTGATCAGTGAACTGTGGACTGTGAACTGTGAACTGTGACCTGTGAACTGTGACCTGTGAACTGCGAACTGTGAAGTATGAAATGAAGACAGTGAACTGTGAAGTATGAAATGAAGACAGTGAACTGTGAAATGTGAACTGTGACCTGCGAACTGGGAACTGTGAACTGTGAACTGTGAACTGTGATCTGTGAACAGTGAAGTGTGAACTGTGAACTGTGAACTGTGAACTGTGAACTGTGAACTGGAACTGTGAACTGTGAACTGTGAACTGTGAACTGTGAACTATGATCTGTGAACAGTGAACTGCGGACTGTGAACTGTGAACTGTGAACTGTGAAAACTGAATTGTGAAATAAAGTATGTGAACTGTGATCTGTGAACTGTGAACTGTGAAGTGTGATCTGTGAACTGTGACCTGCGAACTGTGAATTGTGAAATAAAGTCTGTGAACTGTGAACTGTGATCTGTGAACTGAGAACTGTGACCTGTGAACTGTGAACTGCGAACTGTGAAGTATGAAATGAAGACAGTGAACTGTGAAATGTGAACTGTGACCTGCGATCTGGGAACTGTGAACTGTGAACTGTGAACTGTGGACTGTGAACTGTGAACTGTGAACTGTGATCTGTGAACTGTGAACTGCGAACTGTGAAGTGTGAAATGAAGACTGTGAACTGTGATCTGTGGACTGTGAACTGTGAACTGTGAATAGTGAACTGTGGACTGTGAACTGTCAACTGTGAACTGCGAACTGTGAAGTGTGAAATGAATACTGTGAACGGGGAACTGTGAACTGTGACCTGTGAACTGTGAACTGTGAACTGTGATCTGTGAACTGTGAACTGTAAACTGTGAACTGTGAACTGTGAAATGAGGACTGTGAACTGTGAACTGTGAAAACTGAATTGTGAAATAAAGTATGTGAACTGTGATCTGTGAACTGTGAACTGTGAAGTGTGAATAGTGAACTGTGGACTGTGAACTGTCAATTGTGAACTGCGAACTGTGAAGTGTGAAATGAATACTGTGAACGGGGAACTGTGAACTGTGAATAGTGAACTGTAGACTGTGAACTGTCAACTGTGAACTGCGAACTGTGAAGTGTGAAATGAATACTGTGAACGGGGAACTGTGAACTGTGACCTGTGAACTGTGAACTGTGAACTGTGAACTGTGAACTGTGAACTGTGAACTGTGAACTGTGAACTGTGAACTGTGATCTGTGAACTGTGAACTGTGACCTGTGACCTGTGAACTGTGAACTGTGAACTGTGATCTGTGAACTGTGAACTGCGAACTGTGAAGTGTGAAATTAAGACTGTGAACTGTGATCTGTGGACTGTGAACTGTGAACTGTGAACTGTGATGTGTGATCAGTGAACTGTGGACTGTGAACTGTGAACTGTGACCTGTGAACTGTGACCTGTGAACTGCGAACTGTGAAGTATGAAATGAAGACAGTGAACTGTGAAGTATGAAATGAAGACAGTGAACTGTGAAATGTGAACTGTGACCTGCGAACTGGGAACTGTGAACTGTGAACTGTGAACTGTGATCTGTGAACAGTGAAGTGTGAACTGTGAACTGTGAACTGTGAACTGTGAACTGTGAACTGGAACTGTGAACTGTGAACTGTGAACTGTGAACTGTGAACTATGATCTGTGAACAGTGAACTGCGGACTGTGAACTGTGAACTGTGAACTGTGAAAACTGAATTGTGAAATAAAGTATGTGAACTGTGATCTGTGAACTGTGAACTGTGAACTGTGAACTGTGAACTGTGAACTGTGAACTGTGAACTGTGAACTGTGAACTGTGATCTGTGAACTGTGAACTGTGACCTGTGACCTGTGAACTGTGAACTGTGACATGTGAACTGTGAACTGTGAACTGCGAACTGTGAAGTATGAAATGAAGACAGTGAACTGTGAAGTATGAAATGAAGACAGTGAACTGTGAAATGTTAACTGTGACCTGCGAACTGGGAACTGTGAACTGTGAACTGTGAACTGTGAACTGTGACCTGTGACCTGTGAACTGTGAACTGTGACATGTGAACTGTAAACTGTGAACTGTGAACTGTGATCTGTGAACTGTGAACTGCGACCTGTGAAGTGTGAAATGAAGACTGTGAACTGTGATCTGTGGACTCTGAACTGTGAACTGTGAACTGTGATGTGTGATCAGTGAACTGTGGACTGTGAACTGTGAAGTGTGAAATGAAGACTGTGAACTGTGAACTGTGAAGTGTGAACTGTGAACTGTGACCTGTGAACTGTGAACTGTGACCTGTGAACTGTGAACTGCGAACTGTGAAGTGTGAAATGAATACTGTGAACGGGGAACTGTGAACTGTGACCTGTGAACTGTGAACTGTGAACTGTGAACTGTGAACTGTGAACTGTGAACTGTGAACTGTGAACTGTGAACTGTGAACTGTGATCTGTGAACTGTAAACTGTGACCTGTGACCTGTGAACTGTGAACTGTGACATGTGAACTGTGAACTGTGAACTGCGAACTGTGAAGTATGAAATGAAGACAGTGAACTGTGAAGTATGAAATGAAGACAGTGAACTGTGAAGTATGAAATGAAGACAGTGAACTGTGAAATGTTAACTGTGACCTGCGAACTGGGAACTGTGAACTGTGAACTGTGAACTGTGACCTGTGACCTGTGAACTGTGAACTGTGACATGTGAACTGTAAACTGTGAACTGTGAACTGTGATCTGTGAACTGTGAACTGCGACCTGTGAAGTGTGAAATGAAGACTGTGAACTGTGATCTGTGGACTGTGAACTGTGAACTGTGAACTGTGATGTGTGATCAGTGAACTGTGGACTGTGAACTGTGAAGTGTGAAATGAAGACTGTGAACTGTGATCTGTGGACTGTGAACTGTGAACTGTGAATAGTGAACTGTAGACTGTGAACTGTCAACTGTGAACTGCGAACTGTGAAGTGTGAAATGAATACTGTGAACGGGGAACTGTGAACTGTGACCTGTGAACTGTGAACTGTGAACTGTGAACTGTGAACTGTGAACTGTGAACTGTGAACTGTGAACTGTGAACTGTGAACTGTGAACTGTGATCTGTGAACTGTGAACTGTGACCTGTGACATGTGAACTGTGAACTGTGACATGTGAACTGTGAACTGTGAACTGCGAACTGTGAAGTATGAAATGAAGACAGTGAACTGTGAAGTATGAAATGAAGACAGTGAACTGTGAAATGTTAACTGTGACCTGCGAACTGGGAACTGTGAACTGTGAACTGTGAACTGTGACCTGTGACCTGTGAACTGTGAACTGTGACATGTGAACTGTAAACTGTGAACTGTGAACTGTGATCTGTGAACTGTGAACTGCGAACTGTGAAGTGTGAAATTAAGACTGTGAACTGTGATCTGTGGACTGTGAACTGTGAACTGTGAACTGTGAAAACTGAATTGTGAAATAAAGTATGTGAACTGTGATCTGTGAACTGTGAACTGTGAAGTGTGATCTGTGAACTGTGACCTGCGAACTGTGAATTGTGAAATAAAGTCTGTGAACTGTGAACTGTGATCTGTGAACTGAGAACTGTGACCTGTGAACTGTGAACTGCGAACTGTGAAGTATGAAATGAAGACAGTGAACTGTGAAATGTGAACTGTGACCTGCGATCTGGGAACTGTGAACTGTGAACTGTGAACTGTGGACTGTGAACTGTGAACTGTGAACTGTGATCTGTGAACTGTGAACTGCGAACTGTGAAGTGTGAAATGAAGACTGTGAACTGTGATCTGTGGACTGTGAACTGTGAACTGTGAATAGTGAACTGTGGACTGTGAACTGTCAACTGTGAACTGCGAACTGTGAAGTGTGAAATGAATACTGTGAACGGGGAACTGTGAACTGTGACCTGTGAACTGTGAACTGTGAACTGTGATCTGTGAACTGTGAACTGTAAACTGTGAACTGTGAACTGTGAAATGAGGACTGTGAACTGTGAACTGTGAAAACTGAATTGTGAAATAAAGTATGTGAACTGTGATCTGTGAACTGTGAACTGTGAAGTGTGAATAGTGAACTGTGGACTGTGAACTGTCAACTGTGAACTGCGAACTGTGAAGTGTGAAATGAATACTGTGAACGGGGAACTGTGAACTGTGAATAGTGAACTGTAGACTGTGAACTGTCAACTGTGAACTGCGAACTGTGAAGTGTGAAATGAATACTGTGAACGGGGAACTGTGAACTGTGACCTGTGAACTGTGAACTGTGAACTGTGAACTGTGAACTGTGAACTGTGAACTGTGAACTGTGAACTGTGAACTGTGAACTGTGATCTGTGAACTGTGAACTGTGACCTGTGACCTGTGAACTGTGAACTGTGACATGTGAACTGTGAACTGTGAACTGCGAACTGTGAAGTATGAAATGGAGACAGTGAACTGTGAAGTATGAAATGAAGACAGTGAACTGTGAAATGTTAACTGTGACCTGCGAACTGGGAACTGTGAACTGTGAACTGTGAACTGTGACCTGTGACCTGTGAACTGTGAACTGTGACATGTGAACTGTAAACTGTGAACTGTGAACTGTGATCTGTGAACTGTGAACTGCGACCTGTGAAGTGTGAAATGAAGACTGTGAACTGTGATCTGTGGACTGTGAACTGTGAACTGTGAACTGTGATGTGTGATCAGTGAACTGTGGACTGTGAACTGTGAAGTGTGAAATGAAGACTGTGAACTGTGATCTGTGGACTGTGAACTGTGAACTGTGAATAGTGAACTGTAGACTGTGAACTGTCAACTGTGAACTGCGAACTGTGAAGTGTGAAATGAATACTGTGAACGGGGAACTGTGAACTGTGACCTGTGAACTGTGAACTGTGAACTGTGAACTGTGAACTGTGAACTGTGAACTGTGAACTGTGAACTGTGAACTGTGAACTGTGAACTGTGAACTGTGAACTGTGATCTGTGAACTGTGAACTGTGACCTGTGACCTGTGAACTGTGAACTGTGACATGTGAACTGTGAACTGTGAACTGCGAACTGTGAAGTATGAAATGAAGACAGTGAACTGTGAAATGTTAACTGTGACCTGCGAACTGGGAACTGTGAACTGTGAACTGTGAACTGTGACCTGTGACCTGTGAACTGTGAACTGTGACATGTGAACTGTAAACTGTGAACTGTGAACTGTGATCTGTGAACTGTGAACTGCGAACTGTGAAGTGTGAAATGAAGACTGTGAACTGTGATCTGTGGACTGTGAACTGTGAACTGTGAACTGTGATGTGTGATCAGTGAACTGTGGACTGTGAACTGTGAACTGTGACCTGTGAACTGTGACCTGTGAACTGCGAACTGTGAAGTATGAAATGAAGACAGTGAACTGTGAAGTATGAAATGAAGACAGTGAACTGTGAAATGTGAACTGTGACCTGCGAACTGGGAACTGTGAACTGTGAACTGTGAACTGTGAACTGTGATCTGTGAACAGTGAAGTGTGAACTGTGAACTGTGAACTGTGAACTGTGAACTGTGAACTGGAACTGTGAACTGTGAACTGTGAACTGTGAACTGTGAACTATGATCTGTGAACAGTGAACTGCGGACTGTGAACTGTGAACTGTGAACTGTGAAAACTGAATTGTGAAATAAAGTATGTGAACTGTGATCTGTGAACTGTGAACTGTGAAGTGTGATCTGTGAACTGTGAACTGCGAACTGTGAATTGTGAAATAAAGTCTGTGAACTGTGAACTGTGATCTGTGAACTGAGAACTGTGACCTGTGAACTGTGAACTGCGAACTGTGAAGTATGAAATGAAGACAGTGAACTGTGAAATGTGAACTGTGACCTGCGATCTGGGAACTGTGAACTGTGAACTGTGAACTGTGGACTGTGAACTGTGAACTGTGAACTGTGATCTGTGAACTGTGAACTGCGAACTGTGAAGTGTGAAATGAAGACTGTGAACTGTGATCTGTGGACTGTGAACTGTGAACTGTGAATAGTGAACTGTGGACTGTGAACTGTCAACTGTGAACTGCGAACTGTGAAGTGTGAAATGAATACTGTGAACGGGGAACTGTGAACTGTGACCTGTGAACTGTGAACTGTGAACTGTGATCTGTGAACTGTGAACTGTAAACTGTGAACTGTGAACTGTGAAATGAGGACTGTGAACTGTGAACTGTGAACTGTGAAAACTGAATTGTGAAATAAAGTATGTGAACTGTGATCTGTGAACTGTGAACTGTGAAGTGTGATCTGTGAACTGTGAACTGCGAACTGTGAATTGTGAAATAAAGTCTGTGAACTGTGAATTGTGATCTGTGAACTGAGAACTGTGAACTGTGAACAGTGGGCTGTGAACTGTGACCTGTGAACTGTGAACTGCGAACTGTGAAGTATGAAATGAAGACAGTGAACTGTGAATTGTGAACTGTGACCTGCGATCTGGGAACTGTGAACTGTGAACTGTGAACTGTGGACTGTGAACTGTGAACTGTGAACTGTGAACTGTGATCTCTGAACTGTGACCTGCAAACTGTGAAGTGTGAAATGAAGACTGTGAACTGTGATCTGTGGACTGTGAACTGTGAACTGTGAATAGTGAACTGTGGACTGTGAACTGTCAACTGTGGACTGTGAACTGTCAACTGTGAACTGCGAACTGTGAAGTGTGAAATGAATACTGTGAACGGGGAACTGTGAACTGTGACCTGTGAACTGTGAACTGTGAACTGTGATCTGTGAACTGTGAACTGTAAACTGTGAACTGTGAACTGTGAAATGAGGACTGTGAACTGTGATCTGTGAACTGAGAACTGTGAACTGTGAACTGTGGACTGTGAACTGTGAACTGTGAACAGTGAACTGTGATCTGTGAACGGTGATCTGTGAACTGTGAACTGCGAACTGTGAATTGTGAAATGAAGACTGTGAACTGTGAACTGTGAACTCTGAACTGTAGACTGTGAACTATGATCTGTGAACAGTGAACTGTCGACTGTGAACTGTGAACTGTGAAGTGTGAACTGTGAACAGTGAACTGTCAACTGTGAACTGAGAACTGTAAACTGAGAACTGTAAACTGTGAACAGTGAACTGTGAACTGTGAACTGTGAACTGTGAACTGTGATCTGTGAACTGTGAACTGCGAACTGTGAAGCGTGAAATGAAGACTGTGAACTGTGAACTGTGATCTGTGAACAGTGAACTGTGAACTGTGAACTGCGAACTGTGAAGCGTGAAATGAAGACTGTGAACTGTGAACTGTGATCTGTGAACAGTGAACTGTGAACTGTGAACTGTGAACTGTGAATTGTGAACAGTGAAATGTGGACTGTGAACTGTGACCTGCGATCTGGGAACTGTGAACTGTGAACTGTGAACTGTGGACTGTGAACTGTGAACTGTGAACTGTGACGTGTGAACTGTGAACTGTGAACTGTCAACTGTGAACTGAGAACTGTAAACTGAGAACTGTAAACTGTGAACTGTGAACTGTGATCTGTGAACTGTGAACTGCGAACTGTGAAGTGTGAAATGAAGACTGTGAACTGTGATCTGTGGACTGTGAACTGTGAACTGTGAACTGTGAACTGTGATCTGTGAACTGTGAACTGTGACCTGTGACCTGTGAACTGTGAACTGTGACATGTGAACTGTGAACTGTGAACTGCGAACTGTGAAGTATGAAATGGAGACAGTGAACTGTGAAGTATGAAATGAAGACAGTGAACTGTGAAATGTTAACTGTGACCTGCGAACTGGGAACTGTGAACTGTGAACTGTGAACTGTGACCTGTGACCTGTGAACTGTGAACTGTGACATGTGAACTGTAAACTGTGAACTGTGAACTGTGATCTGTGAACTGTGAACTGCGACCTGTGAAGTGTGAAATGAAGACTGTGAACTGTGATCTGTGGACTGTGAACTGTGAACTGTGAACTGTGATGTGTGATCAGTGAACTGTGGACTGTGAACTGTGAAGTGTGAAATGAAGACTGTGAACTGTGATCTGTGGACTGTGAACTGTGAACTGTGAATAGTGAACTGTAGACTGTGAACTGTCAACTGTGAACTGCGAACTGTGAAGTGTGAAATGAATACTGTGAACGGGGAACTGTGAACTGTGACCTGTGAACTGTGAACTGTGAACTGTGAACTGTGAACTGTGAACTGTGAACTGTGAACTGTGAACTGTGAACTGTGAACTGTGAACTGTGAACTGTGAACTGTGATCTGTGAACTGTGAACTGTGACCTGTGACCTGTGAACTGTGAACTGTGACATGTGAACTGTGAACTGTGAACTGCGAACTGTGAAGTATGAAATGAAGACAGTGAACTGTGAAATGTTAACTGTGACCTGCGAACTGGGAACTGTGAACTGTGAACTGTGAACTGTGACCTGTGACCTGTGAACTGTGAACTGTGACATGTGAACTGTAAACTGTGAACTGTGAACTGTGATCTGTGAACTGTGAACTGCGAACTGTGAAGTGTGAAATGAAGACTGTGAACTGTGATCTGTGGACTGTGAACTGTGAACTGTGAACTGTGATGTGTGATCAGTGAACTGTGGACTGTGAACTGTGAACTGTGACCTGTGAACTGTGACCTGTGAACTGCGAACTGTGAAGTATGAAATGAAGACAGTGAACTGTGAAGTATGAAATGAAGACAGTGAACTGTGAAATGTGAACTGTGACCTGCGAACTGGGAACTGTGAACTGTGAACTGTGAACTGTGAACTGTGATCTGTGAACAGTGAAGTGTGAACTGTGAACTGTGAACTGTGAACTGTGAACTGTGAACTGGAACTGTGAACTGTGAACTGTGAACTGTGAACTGTGAACTATGATCTGTGAACAGTGAACTGCGGACTGTGAACTGTGAACTGTGAACTGTGAAAACTGAATTGTGAAATAAAGTATGTGAACTGTGATCTGTGAACTGTGAACTGTGAAGTGTGATCTGTGAACTGTGAACTGCGAACTGTGAATTGTGAAATAAAGTCTGTGAACTGTGAACTGTGATCTGTGAACTGAGAACTGTGACCTGTGAACTGTGAACTGCGAACTGTGAAGTATGAAATGAAGACAGTGAACTGTGAAATGTGAACTGTGACCTGCGATCTGGGAACTGTGAACTGTGAACTGTGAACTGTGGACTGTGAACTGTGAACTGTGAACTGTGATCTGTGAACTGTGAACTGCGAACTGTGAAGTGTGAAATGAAGACTGTGAACTGTGATCTGTGGACTGTGAACTGTGAACTGTGAATAGTGAACTGTGGACTGTGAACTGTCAACTGTGAACTGCGAACTGTGAAGTGTGAAATGAATACTGTGAACGGGGAACTGTGAACTGTGACCTGTGAACTGTGAACTGTGAACTGTGATCTGTGAACTGTGAACTGTAAACTGTGAACTGTGAACTGTGAAATGAGGACTGTGAACTGTGAACTGTGAACTGTGAAAACTGAATTGTGAAATAAAGTATGTGAACTGTGATCTGTGAACTGTGAACTGTGAAGTGTGATCTGTGAACTGTGAACTGCGAACTGTGAATTGTGAAATAAAGTCTGTGAACTGTGAATTGTGATCTGTGAACTGAGAACTGTGAACTGTGAACAGTGGGCTGTGAACTGTGACCTGTGAACTGTGAACTGCGAACTGTGAAGTATGAAATGAAGACAGTGAACTGTGAATTGTGAACTGTGACCTGCGATCTGGGAACTGTGAACTGTGAACTGTGAACTGTGGACTGTGAACTGTGAACTGTGAACTGTGAACTGTGATCTCTGAACTGTGACCTGCAAACTGTGAAGTGTGAAATGAAGACTGTGAACTGTGATCTGTGGACTGTGAACTGTGAACTGTGAATAGTGAACTGTGGACTGTGAACTGTCAACTGTGGACTGTGAACTGTCAACTGTGAACTGCGAACTGTGAAGTGTGAAATGAATACTGTGAACGGGGAACTGTGAACTGTGACCTGTGAACTGTGAACTGTGAACTGTGAACTGTGATCTGTGAACTGTGAACTGTAAACTGTGAACTGTGAACTGTGAAATGAGGACTGTGAACTGTGATCTGTGAACTGAGAACTGTGAACTGTGAACTGTGGACTGTGAACTGTGAACTGTGAACAGTGAACTGTGATCTGTGAACGGTGATCTGTGAACTGTGAACTGCGAACTGTGAATTGTGAAATGAAGACTGTGAACTGTGAACTGTGAACTCTGAACTGTAGACTGTGAACTATGATCTGTGAACAGTGAACTGTCGACTGTGAACTGTGAACTGTGAAGTGTGAACTGTGAACAGTGAACTGTCAACTGTGAACTGAGAACTGTAAACTGAGAACTGTAAACTGTGAACAGTGAACTGTGAACTGTGAACTGTGAACTGTGAACTGTGATCTGTGAACTGTGAACTGCGAACTGTGAAGCGTGAAATGAAGACTGTGAACTGTGAACTGTGATCTGTGAACAGTGAACTGTGAACTGTGAACTGCGAACTGTGAAGCGTGAAATGAAGACTGTGAACTGTGAACTGTGATCTGTGAACAGTGAACTGTGAACTGTGAACTGTGAACTGTGAATTGTGAACAGTGAAATGTGGACTGTGAACTGTGACCTGCGATCTGGGAACTGTGAACTGTGAACTGTGAACTGTGGACTGTGAACTGTGAACTGTGAACTGTGACGTGTGAACTGTGAACTGTGAACTGTCAACTGTGAACTGAGAACTGTAAACTGAGAACTGTAAACTGTGAACTGTGAACTGTGATCTGTGAACTGTGAACTGCGAACTGTGAAGTGTGAAATGAAGACTGTGAACTGTGATCTGTGGACTGTGAACTGTGAACTGTGAACTGTGATGTGTGATCAGTGAACTGTGGACTGTGAACTGTGGACTGTGAACTGTGAACTGTGAACTGTGAAGTGTGAACTGTGAACTGTGACCTGTGAACTGTGAACTGTGACCTGTGAACTGTGAACTGCGAACTGTGAAGTGTGAAATGAATACTGTGAACGGGGAACTGTGAACTGTGACCTGTGAACTGTGAACTGTGAACTGTGAACTGTGAACTGTGAACTGTGAACTGTGAACTGTGAACTGTGAACTGTGAACTGTGAACTGTGAACTGTGATCTGTGAACTGTGAACTGTGACCTGTGACCTGTGAACTGTGAACTGTGACATGTGAACTGTGAACTGTGAACTGCGAACTGTGAAGTATGAAATGAAGACAGTGAACTGTGAAGTATGAAATGAAGACAGTGAACTGTGAAATGTTAACTGTGACCTGCGAACTGGGAACTGTGAACTGTGAACTGTGAACTGTGACCTGTGACCTGTGAACTGTGAACTGTGACATGTGAACTGTAAACTGTGAACTGTGAACTGTGATCTGTGAACTGTGAACTGCGACCTGTGAAGTGTGAAATGAAGACTGTGAACTGTGATCTGTGGACTGTGAACTGTGAACTGTGAACTGTGATGTGTGATCAGTGAACTGTGGACTGTGAACTGTGAAGTGTGAAATGAAGACTGTGAACTGTGATCTGTGGACTGTGAACTGTGAACTGTGAATAGTGAACTGTAGACTGTGAACTGTCAACTGTAAACTGCGAACTGTGAAGTGTGAAATGAATACTGTGAACGGGGAACTGTGAACTGTGACCTGTGAACTGTGAACTGTGAACTGTGAACTGTGAACTGTGAACTGTGAACTGTGAACTGTGAACTGCGATCTGTGAACTGTGAACTGTGACCTGTGACATGTGAACTGTGAACTGTGACATGTGAACTGTGAACTGCGAACTGTGAAGTATGAAATGAAGACAGTGAACTGTGAAATGTTAACTGTGTCCTGCGAACTGGGAACTGTGAACTGTGAACTGTGAACTGTGACCTGTGACCTGTGAACTGTGAACTGTGACATGTGAACTGTAAACTGTGAACTGTGAACTGTGATCTGTGAACTGTGAACTGCGAACTGTGAAGTGTGAAATGAAGACTGTGAACTGTGATCTGTGGACTGTGAACTGTGAACTGTGAACTGTGATGTGTGATCAGTGAACTGTGGACTGTGAACTGTGAACTGTGACCTGTGAACTGTGACCTGTGAACTGCGAACTGTGAAGTATGAAATGAAGACAGTGAACTGTGAAGTATGAAATGAAGACAGTGAACTGTGAAATGTGAACTGTGACCTGCGAACTGGGAACTGTGAACTGTGAACTGTGAACTGTGATCTGTGAACAGTGAAGTGTGAACTGTGAACTGTGAACTGTGAACTGTGAACTGGAACTGTGAACTGTGAACTGTGAACTGTGAACTGTGAACTATGATCTGTGAACAGTGAACTGCGGACTGTGAACTGTGAACTGTGAACTGTGAAAACTGAATTGTGAAATAAAGTATGTGAACTGTGATCTGTGAACTGTGAACTGTGAAGTGTGATCTGTGAACTGTGAACTGCGAACTGTGAATTGTGAAATAAAGTCTGTGAACTGTGAACTGTGATCTGTGAACTGAGAACTGTGACCTGTGAACTGTGAACTGCGAACTGTGAAGTATGAAATGAAGACAGTGAACTGTGAAATGTGAACTGTGACCTGCGATCTGGGAACTGTGAACTGTGAACTGTGAACTGTGGACTGTGAACTGTGAACTGTGAACTGTGATCTGTGAACTGTGAACTGCGAACTGTGAAGTGTGAAATGAAGACTGTGAACTGTGATCTGTGGACTGTGAACTGTGAACTGTGAATAGTGAACTGTGGACTGTGAACTGTCAACTGTGAACTGCGAACTGTGAAGTGTGAAATGAATACTGTGAACGGGGAACTGTGAACTGTGACCTGTGAACTGTGAACTGTGAACTGTGATCTGTGAACTGTGAACTGTAAACTGTGAACTGTGAACTGTGAAATGAGGACTGTGAACTGTGAACTGTGAACTGTGAAAACTGAATTGTGAAATAAAGTATGTGAACTGTGATCTGTGAACTGTGAACTGCGAACTGTGAAGTATGAAATGAAGACAGTGAACTGTGAAATGTGAACTGTGACCTGCGATCTGGGAACTGTGAACTGTGAACTGTGAACTGTGGACTGTGAACTGTGAACTGTGAACTGTGATCTGTGAACTGTGAACTGCGAACTGTGAAGTGTGAAATGAATACTGTGAACTGTGAACTGCGAACTGTGAATTGTGAAATAAAGTCTGTGAACTGTGAATTGTGATCTGTGAACTGAGAACTGTGAACTGTGAACAGTGGGCTGTGAACTGTGACCTGTGAACTGTGAACTGCGAACTGTGAAGTATGAAATGAAGACAGTGAACTGTGAATTGTGAACTGTGACCTGCGATCTGGGAACTGTGAACTGTGAACTGTGAACTGTGGACTGTGAACTGTGAACTGTGAACTGTGATCTGTGAACTGTGAACTGCAAACTGTGAAGTGTGAAATGAAGACTGTGAACTGTGATCTGTGGACTGTGAACTGTGAACTGTGAATAGTGAACTGTGGACTGTGAACTGTCAACTGTGAACTGCGAACTGTGAAGTGTGAAATGAATACTGTGAACGGGGAACTGTGAACTGTGACCTGTGAACTGTGAACTGTGAACTGTGATCTGTGAACTGTGAACTGTAAACTGTGAACTGTGAACTGTGAAATGAGGACTGTGAACTGTGATCTGTGAACTGAGAACTGTGAACTGTGAACTGTGAACTGTGGACTGTGAACTGTGAACTGTGAACAGTGAACTGTGATCTGTGAACGGTGATCTGTGAACTGTGAACTGCGAACTGTGAAGTGTGAAATGAATACTGTGAACGGGGAACTGTGAACTGTGACCTGTGAACTGTGAACTGTGAACTGTGAACTGTGAACTGTGAACTGTGAACTGTGAACTGTGAACTGTGAACTGTGATCTGTGAACTGTGAACTGTGACCTGTGACCTGTGAACTGTGAACTGTGACATGTGAACTGTGAACTGTGAACTGCGAACTGTGAAGTATGAAATGAAGACAGTGAACTGTGAAATGTTAACTGTGACCTGCGAACTGGGAACTGTGAACTGTGAACTGTGAACTGTGACCTGTGACCTGTGAACTGTGAACTGTGACATGTGAACTGTAAACTGTGAACTGTGAACTGTGATCTGTGAACTGTGAACTGCGAACTGTGAAGTGTGAAATGAAGACTGTGAACTGTGATCTGTGGACTGTGAACTGTGAACTGTGAACTGTGATGTGTGATCAGTGAACTGTGGACTGTGAACTGTGAACTGTGACCTGTGAACTGTGACCTGTGAACTGCGAACTGTGAAGTATGAAATGAAGACAGTGAACTGTGAAGTATGAAATGAAGACAGTGAACTGTGAAATGTGAACTGTGACCTGCGAACTGGGAACTGTGAACTGTGAACTGTGAACTGTGATCTGTGAACAGTGAAGTGTGAACTGTGAACTGTGAACTGTGAACTGTGAACTGTGAACTGGAACTGTGAACTGTGAACAGTGAACTGTGAACTGTGAACTATGATCTGTGAACAGTGAACTGCGGACTGTGAACTGTGAACTGTGAACTGTGAAAACTGAATTGTGAAATAAAGTATGTGAACTGTGATCTGTGAACTGTGAACTGTGAAGTGTGATCTGTGAACTGTGAACTGCGAACTGTGAATTGTGAAATAAAGTCTGTGAACTGTGAACTGTGATCTGTGAACTGAGAACTGTGACCTGTGAACTGTGAACTGCGAACTGTGAAGTATGAAATGAAGACAGTGAACTGTGAAATGTGAACTGTGACCTGCGATCTGGGAACTGTGAACTGTGAACTGTGAACTGTGGACTGTGAACTGTGATCTGTGAACTGTGAACTGCGAACTGTGAAGTGTGAAATGAAGACTGTGAACTGTGATCTGTGGACTGTGAACTGTGAACTGTGAATAGTGAACTGTGGACTGTGAACTGTCAACTGTGAACTGCGAACTGTGAAGTGTGAAATGAATACTGTGAACGGGGAACTGTGAACTGGGACCTGTGAACTGTGAACTGTGAACTGTGATCTGTGAACTGTGAACTGTAAACTGTGAACTGTGAACTGTGAAATGAGGACTGTGAACTGTGAACTGTGAACTGTGAAAACTGAATTGTGAAATAAAGTATGTGAACTGTGATCTGTGAACTGTGAACTGTGAAGTGTGATCTGTGAACTGTGAACTGCGAACTGTGAATTGTGAAATAAAGTCTGTGAACTGTGAATTGTGATCTGTGAACTGAGAACTGTGAACTGTGAACAGTGGGCTGTGAACTGTGACCTGTGAACTGTGAACTGCGAACTGTGAAGTATGAAATGAAGACAGTGAACTGTGAATTGTGAACTGTGACCTGCGATCTGGGAACTGTGAACTGTGAACTGTGAACTGTGGACTGTGAACTGTGAACTGTGAACTGTGAAAACTGAATTGTGAAATAAAGTATGTGAACTGTGATCTGTGAACTGTGAACTGTGAAGTGTGATCTGTGAACTGTGAACTGCGAACTGTGAATTGTGAAATAAAGTCTGTGAACTGTGAATTGTGATCTGTGAACTGAGAACTGTGAACTGTGAACAGTGGGCTGTGAACTGTGACCTGTGAACTGTGAACTGTGAACTGTGAACTGTGATCTGTGAACAGTGAAGTGTGAACTGTGAACTGTGAACTGTGAACTGTGAACTGTGAACTGTGACCTGTGAACTGTGACCTGTGAACTGCGAACTGTGAAGTATGAAATGAAGACAGTGAACTGTGAAGTATGAAATGAAGACAGTGAACTGTGAAATGTGAACTGTGACCTGCGAACTGGGAACTGTGAACTGTGAACTGTGAACTGTGATCTGTGAACAGTGAAGTGTGAACTGTGAACTGTGAACTGTGAACTGTGAACTGTGAACTGGAACTGTGAACTGTGAACAGTGAACTGTGAACTGTGAACTATGATCTGTGAACAGTGAACTGCGGACTGTGAACTGTGAACTGTGAACTGTGAAAACTGAATTGTGAAATAAAGTATGTGAACTGTGATCTGTGAACTGTGAACTGTGAAGTGTGATCTGTGAACTGTGAACTGCGAACTGTGAATTGTGAAATAAAGTCTGTGAACTGTGAACTGTGATCTGTGAACTGAGAACTGTGACCTGTGAACTGTGAACTGCGAACTGTGAAGTATGAAATGAAGACAGTGAACTGTGAAATGTGAACTGTGACCTGCGATCTGGGAACTGTGAACTGTGAACTGTGAACTGTGGACTGTGAACTGTGATCTGTGAACTGTGAACTGCGAACTGTGAAGTGTGAAATGAAGACTGTGAACTGTGATCTGTGGACTGTGAACTGTGAACTGTGAATAGTGAACTGTGGACTGTGAACTGTCAACTGTGAACTGCGAACTGTGAAGTGTGAAATGAATACTGTGAACGGGGAACTGTGAACTGGGACCTGTGAACTGTGAACTGTGAACTGTGATCTGTGAACTGTGAACTGTAAACTGTGAACTGTGAACTGTGAAATGAGGACTGTGAACTGTGAACTGTGAACTGTGAAAACTGAATTGTGAAATAAAGTATGTGAACTGTGATCTGTGAACTGTGAACTGTGAAGTGTGATCTGTGAACTGTGAACTGCGAACTGTGAATTGTGAAATAAAGTCTGTGAACTGTGAATTGTGATCTGTGAACTGAGAACTGTGAACTGTGAACAGTGGGCTGTGAACTGTGACCTGTGAACTGTGAACTGCGAACTGTGAAGTATGAAATGAAGACAGTGAACTGTGAATTGTGAACTGTGACCTGCGATCTGGGAACTGTGAACTGTGAACTGTGAACTGTGGACTGTGAACTGTGAACTGTGAACTGTGAAAACTGAATTGTGAAATAAAGTATGTGAACTGTGATCTGTGAACTGTGAACTGTGAAGTGTGATCTGTGAACTGTGAACTGCGAACTGTGAATTGTGAAATAAAGTCTGTGAACTGTGAATTGTGATCTGTGAACTGAGAACTGTGAACTGTGAACAGTGGGCTGTGAACTGTGACCTGTGAACTGTGAACTGTGAACTGTGAACTGTGATCTGTGAACAGTGAAGTGTGAACTGTGAACTGTGAACTGTGAACTGTGAACTGGAACTGTGAACTGTGAACTGTGAACTGTGAACTGTGAACTATGATCTGTGAACAGTGAACTGCGGACTGTGAACTGTGAACTGTGAACTGTGAAAACTGAATTGTGAAATAAAGTATGTGAACTGTGATCTGTGAACTGTGAACTGTGAAGTGTGATCTGTGAACTGTGAACTGCGAACTGTGAATTGTGAAATAAAGTCTGTGAACTGTGAACTGTGATCTGTGAACTGAGAACTGTGACCTGTGAACTGTGAACTGCGAACTGTGAAGTATGAAATGAAGACAGTGAACTGTGAAATGTGAACTGTGACCTGCGATCTGGGAACTGTGAACTGTGAACTGTGAACTGTGGACTGTGAACTGTGAACTGTGAACTGTGATCTGTGAACTGTGAACTGCGAACTGTGAAGTGTGAAATGAAGACTGTGAACTGTGATCTGTGGACTGTGAACTGTGAACTGTGAATAGTGAACTGTGGACTGTGAACTGTCAACTGTGAACTGCGAACTGTGAAGTGTGAAATGAATACTGTGAACGGGGAACTGTGAACTGTGACCTGTGAACTGTGAACTGTGAACTGTGATCTGTGAACTGTGAACTGTAAACTGTGAACTGTGAACTGTGAAATGAGGACTGTGAACTGTGAACTGTGAACTGTGAAAACTGAATTGTGAAATAAAGTATGTGAACTGTGATCTGTGAACTGTGAACTGTGAAGTGTGATCTGTGAACTGTGAACTGCGAACTGTGAATTGTGAAATAAAGTCTGTGAACTGTGAATTGTGATCTGTGAACTGAGAACTGTGAACTGTGAACAGTGGGCTGTGAACTGTGACCTGTGAACTGTGAACTGCGAACTGTGAAGTATGAAATGAAGACAGTGAACTGTGAATTGTGAACTGTGACCTGCGATCTGGGAACTGTGAACTGTGAACTGTGAACTGTGGACTGTGAACTGTGAACTGTGAACTGTGATCTGTGAACTGTGAACTGCAAACTGTGAAGTGTGAAATGAAGACTGTGAACTGTGATCTGTGGACTGTGAACTGTGAACTGTGAATAGTGAACTGTGGACTGTGAACTGTCAACTGTGAACTGCGAACTGTGAAGTGTGAAATGAATACTGTGAACGGGGAACTGTGAACTGTGACCTGTGAACTGTGAACTGTGAACTGTGATCTGTGAACTGTGAACTGTAAACTGTGAACTGTGAACTGTGAAATGAGGACTGTGAACTGTGATCTGTGAACTGAGAACTGTGAACTGTGAACTGTGAACTGTGGACTGTGAACTGTGAACTGTGAACAGTGAACTGTGATCTGTGAACGGTGATCTGTGAACTGTGAACTGCGAACTGTGAAGTGTGAAATGAATACTGTGAACGGGGAACTGTGAACTGTGACCTGTGAACTGTGAACTGTGAACTGTGAACTGTGAACTGTGAACTGTGAACTGTGAACTGTGAACTGTGAACTGTGATCTGTGAACTGTGAACTGTGACCTGTGACCTGTGAACTGTGAACTGTGACATGTGAACTGTGAACTGTGAACTGCGAACTGTGAAGTATGAAATGAAGACAGTGAACTGTGAAATGTTAACTGTGACCTGCGAACTGGGAACTGTGAACTGTGAACTGTGAACTGTGACCTGTGACCTGTGAACTGTGAACTGTGACATGTGAACTGTAAACTGTGAACTGTGAACTGTGATCTGTGAACTGTGAACTGCGAACTGTGAAGTGTGAAATGAAGACTGTGAACTGTGATCTGCGGACTGTGAACTGTGAACTGTGAACTGTGAAAACTGAATTGTGAAATAAAGTATGTGAACTGTGATCTGTGAACTGTGAACTGTGAAGTGTGATCTGTGAACTGTGAACTGCGAACTGTGAATTGTGAAATAAAGTCTGTGAACTGTGAACTGTGATCTGTGAACTGAGAACTGTGACCTGTGAACTGTGAACTGCGAACTGTGAAGTATGAAATGAAGACAGTGAACTGTGAAATGTGAACTGTGACCTGCGATCTGGGAACTGTGAACTGTGAACTGTGAACTGTGGACTGTGAACTGTGATCTGTGAACTGTGAACTGCGAACTGTGAAGTGTGAAATGAAGACTGTGAACTGTGATCTGTGGACTGTGAACTGTGAACTGTGAATAGTGAACTGTGGACTGTGAACTGTCAACTGTGAACTGCGAACTGTGAAGTGTGAAATGAATACTGTGAACGGGGAACTGTGAACTGGGACCTGTGAACTGTGAACTGTGAACTGTGATCTGTGAACTGTGAACTGTAAACTGTGAACTGTGAACTGTGAAATGAGGACTGTGAACTGTGAACTGTGAACTGTGAAAACTGAATTGTGAAATAAAGTATGTGAACTGTGATCTGTGAACTGTGAACTGTGAAGTGTGATCTGTGAACTGTGAACTGCGAACTGTGAATTGTGAAATAAAGTCTGTGAACTGTGAATTGTGATCTGTGAACTGAGAACTGTGAACTGTGAACAGTGGGCTGTGAACTGTGACCTGTGAACTGTGAACTGCGAACTGTGAAGTATGAAATGAAGACAGTGAACTGTGAATTGTGAACTGTGACCTGCGATCTGGGAACTGTGAACTGTGAACTGTGAACTGTGGACTGTGAACTGTGAACTGTGAACTGTGATCTGTGAACTGTGAACTGCAAACTGTGAAGTGTGAAATGAAGACTGTGAACTGTGATCTGTGGACTGTGAACTGTGAACTGTGAATAGTGAACTGTGGACTGTGAACTGTGAACTGCGAACTGTGAAGTGTGAAATGAATACTGTGAACGGGGAACTGTGAACTGTGACCTGTGAACTGTGAACTGTGAACTGTGATCTGTGAACTGTGAACTGCGAACTGTGAAGTGTGAAATGAATACTGTGAACGGGGAACTGTGAACTGTGACCTGTGAACTGTGAACTGTGAACTGTGATCTGTGAACGGTGATCTGTGAACTGTGAACTGCGAACTGTGAAGTGTGAAATGAATACTGTGAACGGGGAACTGTGAACTGTGACCTGTGAACTGTGAACTGTGAACTGTGAACTGTGAACTGTGAACTGTGAACTGTGAACTGTGAACTGTGAACTGTGAACTGTGAACTGTGAACTGTGATCTGTGAACTGTGAACTGTGACCTGTGACCTGTGAACTGTGAACTGTGACATGTGAACTGTGAACTGTGAACTGCGAACTGTGAAGTATGAAATGAAGACAGTGAACTGTGAAGTATGAAATGAAGACAGTGAACTGTGAAATGTTAACTGTGACCTGCGAACTGGGAACTGTGAACTGTGAACTGTGAACTGTGAACTGTGACCTGTGACCTGTGAACTGTGAACTGTGACATGTGAACTGTAAACTGTGAACTGTGAACTGTGATCTGTGAACTGTGAACTGCGACCTGTGAAGTGTGAAATGAAGACTGTGAACTGTGATCTGTGGACTGTGAACTGTGAACTGTGAACTGTGATGTGTGATCAGTGAACTGTGGACTGTGAACTGTGAAGTGTGAAATGAAGACTGTGAACTGTGAACTGTGAAGTGTGAACTGTGAACTGTGACCTGTGAACTGTGAACTGTGACCTGTGAACTGTGAACTGCGAACTGTGAAGTGTGAAATGAATACTGTGAACGGGGAACTGTGAACTGTGACCTGTGAACTGTGAACTGTGAACTGTGAACTGTGAACTGTGAACTGTGAACTGTGAACTGTGAACTGTGAACTGTGATCTGTGAACTGTGAACTGTGACCTGTGACCTGTGAACTGTGAACTGTGACATGTGAACTGTGAACTGTGAACTGCGAACTGTGAAGTATGAAATGAAGACAGTGAACTGTGAAGTATGAAATGAAGACAGTGAACTGTGAAATGTTAACTGTGACCTGCGAACTGGGAACTGTGAACTGTGAACTGTGAACTGTGAACTGTGACCTGTGACCTGTGAACTGTGAACTGTGACATGTGAACTGTAAACTGTGAACTGTGAACTGTGATCTGTGAACTGTGAACTGCGACCTGTGAAGTGTGAAATGAAGACTGTGAACTGTGATCTGTGGACTGTGAACTGTGAACTGTGAACTGTGATGTGTGATCAGTGAACTGTGGACTGTGAACTGTGAAGTGTGAAATGAAGACTGTGAACTGTGATCTGTGGACTGTGAACTGTGAACTGTGAATAGTGAACTGTAGACTGTGAACTGTCAACTGTGAACTGCGAACTGTGAAGTGTGAAATGAATACTGTGAACGGGGAACTGTGAACTGTGACCTGTGAACTGTGAACTGTGAACTGTGAACTGTGAACTGTGAACTGTGAACTGTGAACTGTGAACTGTGAACTGTGATCTGTGAACTGTGAACTGTGACCTGTGACATGTGAACTGTGAACTGTGACATGTGAACTGTGAACTGTGAACTGCGAACTGTGAAGTATGAAATGAAGACAGTGAACTGTGAAGTATGAAATGAAGACAGTGAACTGTGAAATGTTAACTGTGACCTGCGAACTGGGAACTGTGAACTGTGAACTGTGAACTGTGACCTGTGACCTGTGAACTGTGAACTGTGACATGTGAACTGTAAACTGTGAACTGTGAACTGTGATCTGTGAACTGTGAACTGCGAACTGTGAAGTGTGAAATGAAGACTGTGAACTGTGATCTGTGGACTGTGAACTGTGAACTGTGAACTGTGATGTGTGATCAGTGAACTGTGGACTGTGAACTGTGAACTGTGACCTGTGAACTGTGACCTGTGAACTGCGAACTGTGAAGTATGAAATGAAGACAGTGAACTGTGAAGAATGAAATGAAGACAGTGAACTGTGAAATGTGAACTGTGACCTGCGAACTGGGAACTGTGAACTGTGAACTGTGAACTGTGATCTGTGAACAGTGAAGTGTGAACTGTGAACTGTGAACTGTGAACTGTGAACTGTGAACTGTGAACTGTGATCTGTGAACTGTGAACTGTAAACTGTGAACTGCGAACTGTGAAGTGTGAAATGAATACTGTGAACGGGGAACTGTGAACTGTGACCTGTGAACTGTGAACTGTGAACTGTGATCTGTGAACTGTGAACTGTAAACTGTGAACTGTGAACTGTGAAATGAGGACTGTGAACTGTGAACTGTGAACTGTGAAAACTGAATTGTGAAATAAAGTATGTGAACTGTGATCTGTGAACTGTGAACTGTGAAGTGTGATCTGTGAACTGTGAACTGCGAACTGTGGATTGTGAAATAAAGTCTGTGAACTGTGAATTGTGATCTGTGAACTGAGAACTGTGAACTGTGAACAGTGGGCTGTGAACTGTGACCTGTGAACTGTGAACTGCGAACTGTGAAGTATGAAATGAAGACAGTGAACTGTGAATTGTGAACTGTGACCTGCGATCTGGGAACTGTGAACTGTGAACTGTGAACTGTGGACTGTGAACTGTGAACTGTGAACTGTGATCTGTGAACTGTGAACTGCAAACTGTGAAGTGTGAAATGAAGACTGTGAACTGTGATCTGTGGACTGTGAACTGTGAACTGTGAATAGTGAACTGTGGACTGTGAACTGTCAACTGTGGACTGTGAACTGTCAACTGTGAACTGCGAACTGTGAAGTGTGAAATGAATACTGTGAACGGGGAACTGTGAACTGTGACCTGTGAACTGTGAACTGTGAACTGTGATCTGTGAACTGTGAACTGTAAACTGTGAACTGTGAACTGTGAAATGAGGACTGTGAACTGTGATCTGTGAACTGAGAACTGTGAACTGTGAACTGTGGACTGTGAACTGTGAACTGTGAACAGTGAACTGTGATCTGTGAACGGTGATCTGTGAACTGTGAACTGCGAACTGTGAATTGTGAAATGAAGACTGTGAACTGTGAACTGTGAACTCTGAACTGTAGACTGTGAACTATGATCTGTGAACAGTGAACTGTCGACTGTGAACTGTGAACTGTGAAGTGTGAACTGTGAACAGTGAACTGTCAACTGTGAACTGAGAACTGTAAACTGAGAACTGTAAACTGTGAACAGTGAACTGTGAACTGTGAACTGTGAACTGTGAACTGTGATCTGTGAACTGTGAACTGCGAACTGTGAAGCGTGAAATGAAGACTGTGAACTGTGAACTGTGATCTGTGAACAGTGAACTGTGAACTGTGAACTGCGAACTGTGAAGCGTGAAATGAAGACTGTGAACTGTGAACTGTGATCTGTGAACAGTGAACTGTGAACTGTGAACTGTGAACTGTGAACTGTGAACTGTGAATTGTGAACAGTGAAATGTGGACTGTGAACTGTGACCTGCGATCTGGGAACTGTGAACTGTGAACTGTGAACTGTGGACTGTGAACTGTGAACTGTGAACTGTGACGTGTGAACTGTGAACTGTGAACTGTCAACTGTGAACTGAGAACTGTAAACTGAGAACTGTAAACTGTGAACTGTGAACTGTGATCTGTGAACTGTGAACTGCGAACTGTGAAGTGTGAAATGAAGACTGTGAACTGTGATCTGTGGACTGTGAACTGTGAACTGTGAACTGTGATGTGTGATCAGTGAACTGTGGACTGTGAACTGTGGACTGTGAACTGTGAACTGTGAACTGTGAACTGTGAAGTGTGAACTGTGAACTGTGACCTGTGAACTGTGAACTGTGACCTGTGAAGTATGAAATGAAGACAGTGAACTGTGAAGTATGAAATGAAGACAGTGAACTGTGAAATGTGAACTGTGACCTGCGAACTGGGAACTGTGAACTGTGAACTGTGAACTGTGATCTGTGAACAGTGAAGTGTGAACTGTGAACTGTGAACTGTGAACTGTGAACTGTGAACTGGAACTGTGAACTGTGAACTGTGAACTGTGAACTGTGAACTATGATCTGTGAACAGTGAACTGCGGACTGTGAACTGTGAACTGTGAACTGTGAAAACTGAATTGTGAAATAAAGTATGTGAACTGTGATCTGTGAACTGTGAACTGTGAAGTGTGATCTGTGAACTGTGAACTGCGAACTTTGAATTGTGAAATAAAGTCTGTGAACTGTGAACTGTGATCTGTGAACTGAGAACTGTGACCTGTGAACTGTGAACTGCGAACTGTGAAGTATGAAATGAAGACAGTGAACTGTGAAATGTGAACTGTGACCTGCGATCTGGGAACTGTGAACTGTGAACTGTGAACTGTGAACTGTGGACTGTGAACTGTGAACTGTGAACTGTGATCTGTGAACTGTGAACTGCGAACTGTGAAGTGTGAAATGAAGACTGTGAACTGTGATCTGTGGACTGTGAACTGTGAACTGTGAATAGTGAACTGTGGACTGTGAACTGTCAACTGTGAACTGCGAACTGTGAAGTGTGAAATGAATACTGTGAACGGGGAACTGTGAACTGTGACCTGTGAACTGTGAACTGTGAACTGTGAACTGTGATCTGTGAACTGTGAACTGTAAACTGTGAACTGTGAACTGTGAAATGAGGACTGTGAACTGTGAACTGTGAACTGTGAAAACTGAATTGTGAAATAAAGTATGTGAACTGTGATCTGTGAACTGTGAACTGTGAAGTGTGATCTGTGAACTGTGAACTGCGAACTGTGAATTGTGAAACAAAGTCTGTGAACTGTGAATTGTGATCTGTGAACTGAGAACTGTGAACTGTGAACAGTGGGCTGTGAACTGTGACCTGTGAACTGTGAACTGCGAACTGTGAAGTATGAAATGAAGACAGTGAACTGTGAATTGTGAACTGTGACCTGCGATCTGGGAACTGTGAACTGTGAACTGTGAACTGTGGACTGTGAACTGTGAACTGTGAACTGTGATCTGTGAACTGTGAACTGCAAACTGTGAAGTGTGAAATGAAGACTGTGAACTGTGATCTGTGGACTGTGAACTGTGAACTGTGAATAGTGAACTGTGGACTGTGAACTGTCAACTGTGAACTGCGAACTGTGAAGTGTGAAATGAATACTGTGAACGGGGAACTGTGAACTGTGACCTGTGAACTGTGAACTGTGAACTGTGATCTGTGAACTGTGAACTGTAAACTGTGAACTGTGAACTGTGAAATGAGGACTGTGAACTGTGAACTGTGAACTGTGAAAACTGAATTGTGAAATAAAGTATGTGAACTGTGATCTGTGAACTGTGAACTGTGAAGTGTGATCTGTGAACTGTGAACTGCGAACTGTGAATTGTGAAATAAAGTCTGTGAACTGTGAATTGTGATCTGTGAACTGAGAACTGTGAACTGTGAACAGTGGGCTGTGAACTGTGACCTGTGAACTGTGAACTGCGAACTGTGAAGTATGAAATGAAGACAGTGAACTGTGAATTGTGAACTGTGACCTGCGATCTGGGAATTGTGAACTGTGAACTGTGAACTGTGGACTGTGAACTGTGAACTGTGAACTGTGATCTGTGAACTGTGAACTGCAAACTGTGAAGTGTGAAATGAAGACTGTGAACTGTGATCTGTGGACTGTGAACTGTGAACTGTGAATAGTGAACTGTGGACTGTGAACTGTCAACTGTGAACTGCGAACTGTGAAGTGTGAAATGAATACTGTGAACGGGGAACTGTGAACTGTGACCTGTGAACTGTGAACTGTGAACTGTGATCTGTGAACTGTGAACTGTAAACTGTGAACTGTGAACTGTGAAATGAGGACTGTGAACTGTGATCTGTGAACTGTGAACTGTGAACAGTGAACTGTGAACTGTGAACTGTGAACTGTGAACTGTGACATGTGAACTGTGAACTGTGAACTGCGAACTGTGAAGTATGAAATGAAGACAGTGAACTGTGAAGTATGAAATGAAGACAGTGAACTGTGAAATGTTAACTGTGACCTGCGAACTGGGAACTGTGAACTGTGAACTGTGAACTGTGAACTGTGACCTGTGACCTGTGAACTGTGAACTGTGACATGTCAACTGTAAACTGTGAACTGTGAACTGTGATCTGTGAACTGTGAACTGCGATCTGTGAAGTGTGAAATGAAGACTGTGAACTGTGATCTGTGGACTGTGAACTGTGAACTGTGAACTGTGATGTGTGATCAGTGAACTGTGGACTGTGAACTGTGAAGTGTGAAATGAAGACTGTGAACTGTGAACTGTGAAGTGTGAACTGTGAACTGTGACCTGTGAACTGTGAACTGTGACCTGTGAACTGTGAACTGCGAACTGTGAAGTGTGAAATGAATACTGTGAACGGGGAACTGTGAACTGTGACCTGTGAACTGTGAACTGTGAACTGTGAACTGTGAACTGTGAACTGTGAACTGTGAACTGTGAACTGTGAACTGTGATCTGTGAACTGTGAACTGTGACCTGTGACCTGTGAACTGTGAACTGTGACATGTGAACTGTGAACTGTGAACTGCGAACTGTGAAGTATGAAATGAAGACAGTGAACTGTGAAGTATGAAATGAAGACAGTGAACTGTGAAATGTTAACTGTGACCTGCGAACTGGGAACTGTGAACTGTGAACTGTGAACTGTGACCTGTGACCTGTGAACTGTGAACTGTGACATGTGAACTGTAAACTGTGAACTGTGAACTGTGATCTGTGAACTGTGAACTGCGACCTGTGAAGTGTGAAATGAAGACTGTGAACTGTGATCTGTGGACTGTGAACTGTGAACTATGAACTGTGATGTGTGATCAGTGAACTGTGGACTGTGAACTGTGAAGTGTGAAATGAAGACTGTGAACTGTGATCTGTGGACTGTGAACTGTGAACTGTGAATAGTGAACTGTAGACTGTGAACTGTCAACTGTGAACTGCGAACTGTGAAGTGTGAAATGAATACTGTGAACGGGGAACTGTGAACTGTGACCTGTGAACTGTGAACTGTGAACTGTGAACTGTGAACTGTGAACTGTGAACTGTGAACTGTGAACTGTGATCTGTGAACTGTGAACTGTGACCTGTGACATGTGAACTGTGACATGTGAACTGTGAACTGTGAACTGCGAACTGTGAAGTATGAAATGAAGACAGTGAACTGTGAAGTATGAAATGAAGACAGTGAACTGTGAACTGTGAACTGTGACATGTGAACTGTAAACTGTGAACTGTGAACTGTGATCTGTGAACTGTGAACTGCAAACTGTGAAGTGTGAAATGAAGACTGTGAACTGTGATCTGTGGACTGTGAACTGTGAACTGTGAACTGTGATGTGTGATCAGTGAACTGTGGACTGTGAACTGTGAACTGTGACCTGTGAACTGTGACCTGTGAACTGTGACCTGTGAACTGCGAACTGTGAAGTATGAAATGAAGACAGTGAACTGTGAAGTATGAAATGAAGACAGTGAACTGTGAAATGTGAACTGTGACCTGCGAACTGGGAACTGTGAACTGTGAACTGTGAACTGTGAACTGTGAACTGTGAACTGTGAACTGTGATCTGTGAACAGTGAAGTGTGAACTGTGAACTGTGAACTGTGAACTGTGAACTGTGATCTGTGAACTGTGAACTGTAAACTGTGAACTGCGAACTGTGAAGTGTGAAATGAATACTGTGAACGGGGAACTGTGAACTGTGACCTGTGAACTGTGAACTGTGAACTGTGATCTGTGAACTGTGAACTGTAAACTGTGAACTGTGAACTGTGAAATGAGGACTGTGAACTGTGAACTGTGAACTGTGAAAACTGAATTGTGAAATAAAGTATGTGAACTGTGATCTGTGAACTATGAACTGTGAAGTGTGATCTGTGAACTGTGAACTGCGAACTGTGAATTGTGAAATAAAGTCTGTGAACTGTGAATTGTGATCTGTGAACTGAGAACTGTGAACTGTGAACAGTGGGCTGTGAACTGTGACCTGTGAACTGTGAACTGCGAACTGTGAAGTATGAAATGAAGACAGTGAACTGTGAATTGTGAACTGTGACCTGCGATCTGGGAACTGTGAACTGTGAACTGTGAACTGTGAACTGTGGACTGTGAACTGTGAACTGTGAACTGTGATCTGTGAACTGTGAACTGCAAACTGTGAAGTGTGAAATGAAGACTGTGAACTGTGATCTGTGGACTGTGAACTGTGAACTGTGAATAGTGAACTGTGGACTGTGAACTGTCAACTGTGGACTGTGAACTGTCAACTGTGAACTGCGAACTGTGAAGTGTGAAATGAATACTGTGAACGGGGAACTGTGAACTGTGACCTGTGAACTGTGAACTGTGAACTGTGATCTGTGAACTGTGAACTGTAAACTGTGAACTGTGAACTGTGAAATGAGGACTGTGAACTGTGATCTGTGAACTGAGAACTGTGAACTGTGAACTGTGGACTGTGAACTGTGAACTGTGAACAGTGAACTGTGATCTGTGAACGGTGATCTGTGAACTGTGAACTGCGAACTGTGAATTGTGAAATGAAGACTGTGAACTGTGAACTGTGAACTCTGAACTGTAGACTGTGAACTATGATCTGTGAACAGTGAACTGTCGACTGTGAACTGTGAACTGTGAAGTGTGAACTGTGAACAGTGAACTGTCAACTGTGAACTGAGAACTGTAAACTGAGAACTGTAAACTGTGAACAGTGAACTGTGAACTGTGAACTGTGAACTGTGAACTGTGATCTGTGAACTGTGAACTGCGAACTGTGAAGCGTGAAATGAAGACTGTGAACTGTGAACTGTGATCTGTGAACAGTGAACTGTGAACTGTGAACTGCGAACTGTGAAGCGTGAAATGAAGACTGTGAACTGTGAACTGTGATCTGTGAACAGTGAACTGTGAACTGTGAACTGTGAACTGTGAACTGTGAATTGTGAACAGTGAAATGTGGACTGTGAACTGTGACCTGCGATCTGGGAACTGTGAACTGTGAACTGTGAACTGTGGACTGTGAACTGTGAACTGTGAACTGTGACGTGTGAACTGTGAACTGTGAACTGTCAACTGTGAACTGAGAACTGTAAACTGAGAACTGTAAACTGTGAACTGTGAACTGTGATCTGTGACCTGTGAACTGTGAACTGTGAACTGTGAACTGTGAACTGTGAACTGTGAACTGTGAACTGTGAACTGTGATCTGTGAACTGTGAACTGTGACCTGTGACATGTGAACTGTGAACTGTGACATGTGAACTGTGAACTGTGAACTGCGAACTGTGAAGTATGAAATGAAGACAGTGAACTGTGAAATGTTAACTGTGACCTGCGAACTGGGAACTGTGAACTGTGAACTGTGAACTGTGACCTGTGACCTGTGAACTGTGAACTGTGACATGTGAACTGTAAACTGTGAACTGTGAACTGTGATCTGTGAACTGTGAACTGCGAACTGTGAAGTGTGAAATGAAGACTGTGAACTGTGATCTGTGGACTGTGAACTGTGAACTGTGAACTGTGATGTGTGATCAGTGAACTGTGGACTGTGAACTGTGAACTGTGACCTGTGAACTGTGACCTGTGAACTGCGAACTGTGAAGTATGAAATGAAGACAGTGAACTGTGAAGTATGAAATGAAGACAGTGAACTGTGAAATGTGAACTGTGACCTGCGAACTGGGAACTGTGAACTGTGAACTGTGAACTGTGATCTGTGAACAGTGAAGTGTGAACTGTGAACTGTGAACTGTGAACTGTGAACTGTGAACTGTGAACTGGAACTGTGAACTGTGAACTGTGAACTGTGAACTGTGAACTATGATCTGTGAACAGTGAACTGCGGACTGTGAACTGTGAACTGTGAACTGTGAAAACTGAATTGTGAAATAAAGTATGTGAACTGTGATCTGTGAACTGTGAACTGTGAAGTGTGATCTGTGAACTGTGAACTGCGAACTGTGAATTGTGAAATAAAGTCTGTGAACTGTGAACTGTGATCTGTGAACTGAGAACTGTGACCTGTGAACTGTGAACTGCGAACTGTGAAGTATGAAATGAAGACAGTGAACTGTGAAATGTGAACTGTGACCTGCGATCTGGGAACTGTGAACTGTGAACTGTGGACTGTGGACTGTGAACTGTGAACTGTGAACTGTGAACTGTGATCTGTGAACTGTGAACTGCGAACTGTGAAGTGTGAAATGAAGACTGTGAACTGTGATCTGTGGACTGTGAACTGTGAACTGTGAATAGTGAACTGTGGACTGTGAACTGTCAACTGTGAACTGCGAACTGTGAAGTGTGAAATGAATACTGTGAACGGGGAACTGTGAACTGTGACCTGTGAACTGTGAACTGTGAACTGTGATCTGTGAACTGTGAACTGTAAACTGTGAACTGTGAACTGTGAAATGAGGACTGTGAACTGTGAACTGTGAACTGTGAAAACTGAATTGTGAAATAAAGTATGTGAACTGTGATCTGTGAACTGTGAACTGTGAAGTGTGATCTGTGAACTGTGAACTGCGAACTGTGAATTGTGAAATAAAGTCTGTGAACTGTGAATTGTGATCTGTGAACTGAGAACTGTGAACTGTGAACAGTGGGCTGTGAACTGTGACCTGTGAACTGTGAACTGCGAACTGTGAAGTATGAAATGAAGACAGTGAACTGTGAATTGTGAACTGTGACCTGCGATCTGGGAACTGTGAACTGTGAACTGTGAACTGTGGACTGTGAACTGTGAACTGTGAACTGTGATCTGTGAACTGTGAACTGCAAACTGTGAAGTGTGAAATGAAGACTGTGAACTGTGATCTGTGGACTGTGAACTGTGAACTGTGAATAGTGAACTGTGGACTGTGAACTGTCAACTGTGAACTGCGAACTGTGAAGTGTGAAATGAATACTGTGAACGGGGAACTGTGAACTGTGACCTGTGAACTGTGAACTGTGAACTGTGATCTGTGAACTGTGAACTGTAAACTGTGAACTGTGAACTGTGAAATGAGGACTGTGAACTGTGATCTGTGAACTGAGAACTGTGAACTGTGAACTGTGGACTGTGAACTGTGAACTGTGAACAGTGAACTGTGATCTGTGAACGGTGATCTGTGAACTGCGAACTGTGAAGTGTGAAATGAATACTGTGAACGGGGAACTGTGAACTGTGACCTGTGAACTGTGAACTGTGAACTGTGAACTGTGAACTGTGAACTGTGAACTGTGAACTGTGAACTGTGAACTGTGATCTGTGAACTGTGAACTGTGACCTGTGACCTGTGAACTGTGAACTGTGACATGTGAACTGTGAACTGTGATCTGTGAACTGTGAACTGCGAACTGTGAAGTGTGAAATGAAGACTGTGAACTGTGATCTGTGGACTGTGAACTGTGAACTGTGAACTGTGATGTGTGATCAGTGAACTGTGGACTGTGAACTGTGGACTGTGAACTGTGAACTGTGAACTGTGAACTGTGGACTGTGAACTGTGAACTGTGAACTGTGACGTGTGAACTGTGAACTGTGAACTGTGAACTGTCAACTGTGAACTGAGAACTGTAAACTGAGAACTGTAAACTGTGAACTGTGAACTGTGATCTGTGAACTGTGAACTGCGAACTGTGAAGTGTGAAATGAAGACTGTGAACTGTGATCTGTGGACTGTGAACTGTGAACTGTGAACTGTGATGTGTGATCAGTGAACTGTGGACTGTGAACTGTGGACTGTGAACTGTGAACTGTGAACTGTGAACTGTGAAGTGTGAACTGTGAACTGTGACCTGTGAACTGTGAACTGTGACCTGTGAACTGTGAACTGCGAACTGTGAAGTGTGAAATGAATACTGTGAACGGGGAACTGTGAACTGTGACCTGTGAACTGTGAACTGTGAACTGTGAACTGTGAACTGTGAACTGTGAACTGTGAACTGTGAACTGTGAACTGTGATCTGTGAACTGTGAACTGTGACCTGTGACCTGTGAACTGTGAACTGTGACATGTGAACTGTGAACTGTGAACTGCGAACTGTGAAGTATGAAATGAAGACAGTGAACTGTGAAGTATGAAATGAAGACAGTGAACTGTGAAATGTTAACTGTGACCTGCGAACTGGGAACTGTGAACTGTGAACTGTGAACTGTGACCTGTGACCTGTGAACTGTGAACTGTGACATGTGAACTGTAAACTGTGAACTGTGAACTGTGATCTGTGAACTGTGAACTGCGACCTGTGAAGTGTGAAATGAAGACAGTGAACTGTGATCTGTGGACTGTGAACTGTGAACTGTGAACTGTGATGTGTGATCAGTGAACTGTGGACTGTGAACTGTGAAGTGTGAAATGAAGACTGTGAACTGTGATCTGTGGACTGTGAACTGTGAACTGTGAATAGTGAACTGTAGACTGTGAACTGTCAACTGTAAACTGCGAACTGTGAAGTGTGAAATGAATACTGTGAACGGGGAACTGTGAACTGTGACCTGTGAACTGTGAACTGTGAACTGTGAACTGTGAACTGTGAACTGTGAACTGTGAACTGTGATCTGTGAACTGTGAACTGTGACATGTGACATGTGAACTGTGAACTGTGACATGTGAACTGTGAACTGTGAACTGCGAACTGTGAAGTATGAAATGAAGTCAGTGAACTGTGAAATGTTAACTGTGACCTGCGAACTGGGAACTGTGAACTGTGAACTGTGAACTGTGAACTGTGACCTGTGACCTGTGAACTGTGAACTGTGACATGTGAACTGTAAACTGTGAACTGTCAACTGTGATCTGTGAACTGTGAACTGCGAACTGTGAAGTGTGAAATGAAGACTGTGAACTGTGATCTGTGGACTGTGAACTGTGAACTGTGAACTGTGATGTGTGATCAGTGAACTGTGGACTGTGAACTGTGAACTGTGACCTGTGAACTGTGACCTGTGAACTGCGAACTGTGAAGTATGAAATGAAGACAGTGAACTGTGAAATGTGAACTGTGACCTGCGAACTGGGAACTGTGAACTGTGAACTGTGAACTGTGATCTGTGAACAGTGAAGTGTGAACTGTGAACTGTGAACTGTGAACTGTGAACTGTGAACTGTGAACTGGAACTGTGAACTGTGAACTGTGAACTGTGAACTGTGAACTATGATCTGTGAACAGTGAACTGCGGACTGTGAACTGTGAACTGTGAACTGTGAACTGTGAAAACTGAATTGTGAAATAAAGTATGTGAACTGTGATCTGTGAACTGTGAACTGTGAAGTGTGATCTGTGAACTGTGAACTGCGAACTGTGAATTGTGAAATAAAGTCTGTGAACTGTGAACTGTGATCTGTGAACTGAGAACTGTGACCTGTGAACTGTGAACTGCGAACTGTGAAGTATGAAATGAAGACAGTGAACTGTGAAATGTGAACTGTGACCTGCGATCTGGGAACTGTGAACTGTGAACTGTGAACTGTGGACTGTGAACTGTGAACTGTGAACTGTGATCTGTGAACTGTGAACTGCGAACTGTGAAGTGTGAAATGAAGACTGTGAACTGTGATCTGTGGACTGTGAACTGTGAACTGTGAATAGTGAACTGTGGACTGTGAACTGTCAACTGTGAACTGCGAACTGTGAAGTGTGAAATGAATACTGTGAACGGGGAACTGTGAACTGTGACCTGTGAACTGTGAACTGTGAACTGTGAACTGTGATCTGTGAACTGTGAACTGTAAACTGTGAACTGTGAACTGTGAAATGAGGACTGTGAACTGTGAACTGTGAACTGTGAAAACTGAATTGTGAAATAAAGTATGTGAACTGTGATCTGTGAACTGTGAACTGTGAAGTGTGATCTGTGAACTGTGAACTGCGAACTGTGAATTGTGAAATAAAGTCTGTGAACTGTGAATTGTGATCTGTGAACTGAGAACTGTGAACTGTGAACAGTGGGCTGTGAACTGTGACCTGTGAACTGTGAACTGCGAACTGTGAAGTATGAAATGAAGACAGTGAACTGTGAATTGTGAACTGTGACCTGCGATCTGGGAACTGTGAACTGTGAACTGTGAACTGTGGACTGTGAACTGTGAACTGTGAACTGTGATCTGTGAACTGTGAACTGCAAACTGTGAAGTGTGAAATGAAGACTGTGAACTGTGATCTGTGGACTGTGAACTGTGAACTGTGAATAGTGAACTGTGGACTGTGAACTGTCAACTGTGAACTGCGAACTGTGAAGTGTGAAATGAATACTGTGAACGGGGAACTGTGAACTGTGACCTGTGAACTGTGAACTGTGAACTGTGATCTGTGAACTGTGAACTGTAAACTGTGAACTGTGAACTGTGAAATGAGGACTGTGAACTGTGATCTGTGAACTGAGAACTGTGAACTGTGAACTGTGGACTGTGAACTGTGAACTGTGAACAGTGAACTGTGATCTGTGAACGGTGATCTGTGAACTGTGAACTGCGAACTGTGAATTGTGAAATGAAGACTGTGAACTGTGAACTGTGAACTCTGAACTGTAGACTGTGAACTATGATCTGTGAACAGTGAACTGTCGACTGTGAACTGTGAACTGTGAAGTGTGAACTGTGAACAGTGAACTGTCAACTGTGAACTGAGAACTGTAAACTGAGAACTGTAAACTGTGAACAGTGAACTGTGAACTGTGAACTGTGAACTGTGAACTGTGATCTGTGAACTGTGAACTGCGAACTGTGAAGCGTGAAATGAAGACTGTGAACTGTGAACTGTGATCTGTGAACAGTGAACTGTGAACTGTGAACTGCGAACTGTGAAGCGTGAAATGAAGACTGTGAACTGTGAACTGTGATCTGTGAACAGTGAACTGTGAACTGTGAACTGTGAACTGTGAACTGTGAATTGTGAACAGTGAAATGTGGACTGTGAACTGTGACCTGCGATCTGGGAACTGTGAACTGTGAACTGTGAACTGTGGACTGTGAACTGTGAACTGTGAACTGTGACGTGTGAACTGTGAACTGTGAACTGTCAACTGTGAACTGAGAACTGTAAACTGAGAACTGTAAACTGTGAACTGTGAACTGTGATCTGTGACCTGTGAACTGTGAACTGTGAACTGTGAACTGTGAACTGTGAACTGTGAACTGTGAACTGTGAACTGTGATCTGTGAACTGTGAACTGTGACCTGTGACATGTGAACTGTGAACTGTGACATGTGAACTGTGAACTGTGAACTGCGAACTGTGAAGTATGAAATGAAGACAGTGAACTGTGAAATGTTAACTGTGACCTGCGAACTGGGAACTGTGAACTGTGAACTGTGAACTGTGACCTGTGACCTGTGAACTGTGAACTGTGACATGTGAACTGTAAACTGTGAACTGTGAACTGTGATCTGTGAACTGTGAACTGCGAACTGTGAAGTGTGAAATGAAGACTGTGA
Organism: Lasioglossum villosulum; assembly: GCA_963971365.1. Classification (NCBI taxonomy): domain Eukaryota; kingdom Metazoa; phylum Arthropoda; class Insecta; order Hymenoptera; family Halictidae; genus Lasioglossum; species Lasioglossum villosulum. The sequence continues at coordinate 738,578 of CAXARU010000174.1, forward strand.
ACTGTGATCTGTGGACTGTGAACTGTGAACTGTGAACTGTGATGTGTGATCAGTGAACTGTGGACTGTGAACTGTGAACTGTGACCTGTGAACTGTGACCTGTGAACTGCGAACTGTGAAGTATGAAATGAAGACAGTGAACTGTGAAGTATGAAATGAAGACAGTGAACTGTGAAATGTGAACTGTGACCTGCGAACTGGGAACTGTGAACTGTGAACTGTGAACTGTGATCTGTGAACAGTGAAGTGTGAACTGTGAACTGTGAACTGTGAACTGTGAACTGTGAACTGTGAACTGGAACTGTGAACTGTGAACTGTGAACTGTGAACTGTGAACTATGATCTGTGAACAGTGAACTGCGGACTGTGAACTGTGAACTGTGAACTGTGAAAACTGAATTGTGAAATAAAGTATGTGAACTGTGATCTGTGAACTGTGAACTGTGAAGTGTGATCTGTGAACTGTGAACTGCGAACTGTGAATTGTGAAATAAAGTCTGTGAACTGTGAACTGTGATCTGTGAACTGAGAACTGTGACCTGTGAACTGTGAACTGCGAACTGTGAAGTATGAAATGAAGACAGTGAACTGTGAAATGTGAACTGTGACCTGCGATCTGGGAACTGTGAACTGTGAACTGTGGACTGTGGACTGTGAACTGTGAACTGTGAACTGTGAACTGTGATCTGTGAACTGTGAACTGCGAACTGTGAAGTGTGAAATGAAGACTGTGAACTGTGATCTGTGGACTGTGAACTGTGAACTGTGAATAGTGAACTGTGGACTGTGAACTGTCAACTGTGAACTGCGAACTGTGAAGTGTGAAATGAATACTGTGAACGGGGAACTGTGAACTGTGACCTGTGAACTGTGAACTGTGAACTGTGATCTGTGAACTGTGAACTGTAAACTGTGAACTGTGAACTGTGAAATGAGGACTGTGAACTGTGAACTGTGAACTGTGAAAACTGAATTGTGAAATAAAGTATGTGAACTGTGATCTGTGAACTGTGAACTGTGAAGTGTGATCTGTGAACTGTGAACTGCGAACTGTGAATTGTGAAATAAAGTCTGTGAACTGTGAATTGTGATCTGTGAACTGAGAACTGTGAACTGTGAACAGTGGGCTGTGAACTGTGACCTGTGAACTGTGAACTGCGAACTGTGAAGTATGAAATGAAGACAGTGAACTGTGAATTGTGAACTGTGACCTGCGATCTGGGAACTGTGAACTGTGAACTGTGAACTGTGGACTGTGAACTGTGAACTGTGAACTGTGATCTGTGAACTGTGAACTGCAAACTGTGAAGTGTGAAATGAAGACTGTGAACTGTGATCTGTGGACTGTGAACTGTGAACTGTGAATAGTGAACTGTGGACTGTGAACTGTCAACTGTGAACTGCGAACTGTGAAGTGTGAAATGAATACTGTGAACGGGGAACTGTGAACTGTGACCTGTGAACTGTGAACTGTGAACTGTGATCTGTGAACTGTGAACTGTAAACTGTGAACTGTGAACTGTGAAATGAGGACTGTGAACTGTGATCTGTGAACTGAGAACTGTGAACTGTGAACTGTGGACTGTGAACTGTGAACTGTGAACAGTGAACTGTGATCTGTGAACGGTGATCTGTGAACTGCGAACTGTGAAGTGTGAAATGAATACTGTGAACGGGGAACTGTGAACTGTGACCTGTGAACTGTGAACTGTGAACTGTGAACTGTGAACTGTGAACTGTGAACTGTGAACTGTGAACTGTGAACTGTGATCTGTGAACTGTGAACTGTGACCTGTGACCTGTGAACTGTGAACTGTGACATGTGAACTGTGAACTGTGATCTGTGAACTGTGAACTGCGAACTGTGAAGTGTGAAATGAAGACTGTGAACTGTGATCTGTGGACTGTGAACTGTGAACTGTGAACTGTGATGTGTGATCAGTGAACTGTGGACTGTGAACTGTGGACTGTGAACTGTGAACTGTGAACTGTGAACTGTGGACTGTGAACTGTGAACTGTGAACTGTGACGTGTGAACTGTGAACTGTGAACTGTGAACTGTCAACTGTGAACTGAGAACTGTAAACTGAGAACTGTAAACTGTGAACTGTGAACTGTGATCTGTGAACTGTGAACTGCGAACTGTGAAGTGTGAAATGAAGACTGTGAACTGTGATCTGTGGACTGTGAACTGTGAACTGTGAACTGTGATGTGTGATCAGTGAACTGTGGACTGTGAACTGTGGACTGTGAACTGTGAACTGTGAACTGTGAACTGTGAAGTGTGAACTGTGAACTGTGACCTGTGAACTGTGAACTGTGACCTGTGAACTGTGAACTGCGAACTGTGAAGTGTGAAATGAATACTGTGAACGGGGAACTGTGAACTGTGACCTGTGAACTGTGAACTGTGAACTGTGAACTGTGAACTGTGAACTGTGAACTGTGAACTGTGAACTGTGAACTGTGATCTGTGAACTGTGAACTGTGACCTGTGACCTGTGAACTGTGAACTGTGACATGTGAACTGTGAACTGTGAACTGCGAACTGTGAAGTATGAAATGAAGACAGTGAACTGTGAAGTATGAAATGAAGACAGTGAACTGTGAAATGTTAACTGTGACCTGCGAACTGGGAACTGTGAACTGTGAACTGTGAACTGTGACCTGTGACCTGTGAACTGTGAACTGTGACATGTGAACTGTAAACTGTGAACTGTGAACTGTGATCTGTGAACTGTGAACTGCGACCTGTGAAGTGTGAAATGAAGACAGTGAACTGTGATCTGTGGACTGTGAACTGTGAACTGTGAACTGTGATGTGTGATCAGTGAACTGTGGACTGTGAACTGTGAAGTGTGAAATGAAGACTGTGAACTGTGATCTGTGGACTGTGAACTGTGAACTGTGAATAGTGAACTGTAGACTGTGAACTGTCAACTGTAAACTGCGAACTGTGAAGTGTGAAATGAATACTGTGAACGGGGAACTGTGAACTGTGACCTGTGAACTGTGAACTGTGAACTGTGAACTGTGAACTGTGAACTGTGAACTGTGAACTGTGAACTGTGATCTGTGAACTGTGAACTGTGACATGTGACATGTGAACTGTGAACTGTGACATGTGAACTGTGAACTGTGAACTGCGAACTGTGAAGTATGAAATGAAGTCAGTGAACTGTGAAATGTTAACTGTGACCTGCGAACTGGGAACTGTGAACTGTGAACTGTGAACTGTGAACTGTGACCTGTGACCTGTGAACTGTGAACTGTGACATGTGAACTGTAAACTGTGAACTGTCAACTGTGATCTGTGAACTGTGAACTGCGAACTGTGAAGTGTGAAATGAAGACTGTGAACTGTGATCTGTGGACTGTGAACTGTGAACTGTGAACTGTGATGTGTGATCAGTGAACTGTGGACTGTGAACTGTGAACTGTGACCTGTGAACTGTGACCTGTGAACTGCGAACTGTGAAGTATGAAATGAAGACAGTGAACTGTGAAATGTGAACTGTGACCTGCGAACTGGGAACTGTGAACTGTGAACTGTGAACTGTGATCTGTGAACAGTGAAGTGTGAACTGTGAACTGTGAACTGTGAACTGTGAACTGTGAACTGTGAACTGGAACTGTGAACTGTGAACTGTGAACTGTGAACTGTGAACTATGATCTGTGAACAGTGAACTGCGGACTGTGAACTGTGAACTGTGAACTGTGAACTGTGAAAACTGAATTGTGAAATAAAGTATGTGAACTGTGATCTGTGAACTGTGAACTGTGAAGTGTGATCTGTGAACTGTGAACTGCGAACTGTGAATTGTGAAATAAAGTCTGTGAACTGTGAACTGTGATCTGTGAACTGAGAACTGTGACCTGTGAACTGTGAACTGCGAACTGTGAAGTATGAAATGAAGACAGTGAACTGTGAAATGTGAACTGTGACCTGCGATCTGGGAACTGTGAACTGTGAACTGTGAACTGTGGACTGTGAACTGTGAACTGTGAACTGTGATCTGTGAACTGTGAACTGCGAACTGTGAAGTGTGAAATGAAGACTGTGAACTGTGATCTGTGGACTGTGAACTGTGAACTGTGAATAGTGAACTGTGGACTGTGAACTGTCAACTGTGAACTGCGAACTGTGAAGTGTGAAATGAATACTGTGAACGGGGAACTGTGAACTGTGACCTGTGAACTGTGAACTGTGAACTGTGATCTGTGAACTGTGAACTGTAAACTGTGAACTGTGAACTGTGAAATGAGGACTGTGAACTGTGAACTGTGAACTGTGAAAACTGAATTGTGAAATAAAGTATGTGAACTGTGATCTGTGAACTGTGAACTGTGAAGTGTGATCTGTGAACTGTGAACTGCGAACTGTGAATTGTGAAATAAAGTCTGTGAACTGTGAATTGTGATCTGTGAACTGAGAACTGTGAACTGTGAACAGTGGGCTGTGAACTGTGACCTGTGAACTGTGAACTGCGAACTGTGAAGTATGAAATGAAGACAGTGAACTGTGAATTGTGAACTGTGACCTGCGATCTGGGAACTGTGAACTGTGAACTGTGAACTGTGGACTGTGAACTGTGAACTGTGAACTGTGATCTGTGAACTGTGAACTGCAAACTGTGAAGTGTGAAATGAAGACTGTGAACTGTGATCTGTGGACTGTGAACTGTGAACTGTGAATAGTGAACTGTGGACTGTGAACTGTCAACTGTGAACTGCGAACTGTGAAGTGTGAAATGAATACTGTGAACGGGGAACTGTGAACTGTGACCTGTGAACTGTGAACTGTGAACTGTGATCTGTGAACTGTGAACTGTAAACTGTGAACTGTGAACTGTGAAATGAGGACTGTGAACTGTGATCTGTGAACTGAGAACTGTGAACTGTGAACTGTGGACTGTGAACTGTGAACCGTGAACAGTGAACTGTGATCTGTGAACGGTGATCTGTGAACTGTGAACTGCGAACTGTGAAGTGTGAAATGAATACTGTGAACGGGGAACTGTGAACTGTGACCTGTGAACTGTGAACTGTGAACTGTGAACTGTGAACTGTGAACTGTGAACTGTGAACTGTGAACTGTGAACTGTGAACTGTGAACTGTGATCTGTGAACTGTGAACTGTGACCTGTGACCTGTGAACTGTGAACTGTGACATGTGAACTGTGAACTGTGAACTGCGAACTGTGAAGTATGAAATGAAGACAGTGAACTGTGAAGTATGAAATGAAGACAGTGAACTGTGAAATGTTAACTGTGACCTGCGAACTGGGAACTGTGAACTGTGAACTGTGAACTGTGAACTGTGAACTGTGAACTGTGACCTGTGACCTGTGAACTGTGAACTGTGACATGTGAACTGTAAACTGTGAACTGTGAACTGTGATCTGTGAACTGTGAACTGCGACCTGTGAAGTGTGAAATGAAGACTGTGAACTGTGATCTGTGGACTGTGAACTGTGAACTGTGAACTGTGATGTGTGATCAGTGAACTGTGGACTGTGAACTGTGAAGTGTGAAATGAAGACTGTGAACTGTGAACTGTGAAGTGTGAACTGTGAACTGTGACCTGTGAACTGTGAACTGTGACCTGTGAACTGTGAACTGCGAACTGTGAAGTGTGAAATGAATACTGTGAACGGGGAACTGTGAACTGTGACCTGTGAACTGTGAACTGTGAACTGTGAACTGTGAACTGTGAACTGTGAACTGTGAACTGTGAACTGTGAACTGTGAACTGTGATCTGTGAACTGTGAACTGTGACCTGTGACCTGTGAACTGTGAACTGTGACATGTGAACTGTGAACTGTGAACTGCGAACTGTGAAGTATGAAATGAAGACAGTGAACTGTGAAGTAGGAAATGAAGACAGTGAACTGTGAAATGTTAACTGTGACCTGCGAACTGGGAACTGTGAACTGTGAACTGTGAACTGTGAACTGTGACCTGTGACCTGTGAACTGTGAACTGTGACATGTGAACTGTAAACTGTGAACTGTGAACTGTGATCTGTGAACTGTGAACTGCGACCTGTGAAGTGTGAAATGAAGACTGTGAACTGTGATCTGTGGACTGTGAACTGTGAACTGTGAACTGTGATGTGTGATCAGTGAACTGTGGACTGTGAACTGTGAAGTGTGAAATGAAGACTGTGAACTGTGATCTGTGGACTGTGAACTGTGAACTGTGAATAGTGAACTGTAGACTGTGAACTGTCAACTGTGAACTGCGAACTGTGAAGTGTGAAATGAATACTGTGAACGGGGAACTGTGAACTGTGACCTGTGAACTGTGAACTGTGAACTGTGAACTGTGAACTGTGAACTGTGAACTGTGAACTGTGAACTGTGAACTGTGAACTGTGAACTGTGATCTGTGAACTGTGAACTGTGACCTGTGACATGTGAACTGTGAACTGTGACATGTGAACTGTGAACTGTGAACTGCGAACTGTGAAGTATGAAATGAAGACAGTGAACTGTGAAGTATGAAATGAAGACAGTGAACTGTGAAATGTTAACTGTGACCTGCGAACTGGGAACTGTGAACTGTGAACTGTGAACTGTGACCTGTGACCTGTGAACTGTGAACTGTGACATGTGAACTGTAAACTGTGAACTGTGAACTGTGATCTGTGAACTGTGAACTGCGAACTGTGAAGTGTGAAATGAAGACTGTGAACTGTGATCTGTGGACTGTGAACTGTGAACTGTGAACTGTGATGTGTGATCAGTGAACTGTGGACTGTGAACTGTGAACTGTGACCTGTGAACTGTGACCTGTGAACTGCGAACTGTGAAGTATGAAATGAAGACAGTGAACTGTGAAGTATGAAATGAAGACAGTGAACTGTGAAATGTGAACTGTGACCTGCGAACTGGGAACTGTGAACTGTGAACTGTGAACTGTGATCTGTGAACAGTGAAGTGTGAACTGTGAACTGTGAACTGTGAACTGTGAACTGTGAACTGTGAACTGGAACTGTGAACTGTGAACTGTGAACTGTGAACTGTGAACTGTGAACTATGATCTGTGAACAGTGAACTGCGGACTGTGAACTGTGAACTGTGAACTGTGAAAACTGAATTGTGAAATAAAGTATGTGAACTGTGATCTGTGAACTGTGAACTGTGAAGTGTGATCTGTGAACTGTGAACTGCGAACTGTGAATTGAGAAATAAAGTCTGTGAACTGTGAACTGTAATCTGTGAACTGAGAACTGTGACCTGTGAACTGTGAACTCCGAACTGTGAAGTATGAAATGAAGACAATGAACTGTGAAATGTGAACTGTGACCTGCGATCTGGGAACTGTGAACTGTGAACTGTGAACTGTGGACTGTGAACTGTGAACTGTGAACTGTGATCTGTGAACTGTGAACTGCGAACTGTGAAGTGTGAAATGAAGACTGTGAACTGTGATCTGTGGACTGTGAACTGTGAACTGTGAATAGTGAACTGTGGACTGTGAACTGTCAACTGTGAACTGCGAACTGTGAAGTGTGAAATGAATACTGTGAACGGGGAACTGTGAACTGTGACCTGTGAACTGTGAACTGTGAACTGTGATCTGTGAACTGTGAACTGTAAACTGTGAACTGTGAACTGTGAAATGAGGACTGTGAACTGTGAACTGTGAACTGTGAAAACTGAATTGTGAAATAAAGTATGTGAACTGTGATCTGTGAACTGTGAACTGTGAAGTGTGATCTGTGAACTGTGAACTGCGAACTGTGAATTGTGAAATAAAGTCTGTGAACTGTGAATTGTGATCTGTGAACTGAGAACTGTGAACTGTGAACAATGGGCTGTGAACTGTGACCTGTGAACTGTGAACTGCGAACTGTGAAGTATGAAATGAAGACAGTGAACTGTGAATTGTGAACTGTGACCTGCGATCTGGGAACTGTGAACTGTGAACTGTGAACTGTGGACTGTGAACTGTGAACTGTGAACTGTGATCTGTGAACTGTGAACTGCAAACTGTGAAGTGTGAAATGAAGACTGTGAACTGTGATCTGTGGACTGTGAACTGTGAACTGTGAATAGTGAACTGTGGACTGTGAACTGTCAACTGTGAACTGCGAACTGTGAAGTGTGAAATGAATACTGTGAACTGTGAACTGTGACCTGTGAACTGTGAACTGTGAACTGTGATCTGTGAACTGTGAACTGTAAACTGTGAACTGTGAACTGTGAAATGAGGACTGTGAACTGTGATCTGTGAACTGAGAACTGTGAACTGTGAACTGTGGACTGTGAACTGTGAACTGTGAACAGTGAACTGTGATCTGTGAACGGTGATCTGTGAACTGTGAACTGCGAACTGTGAAGTGTGAAATGAATACTGTGAACGGGGAACTGTGAACTGTGACCTGTGAACTGTGAACTGTGAACTGTGAACTGTGAACTGTGAACTGTGAACGGTGAACTGTGAACTGTGAACTGTGAACTGTGATCTGTGAACTGTGAACTGTGACCTGTGACCTGTGAACTGTGAACTGTGACATGTGAACTGTGAACTGTGAACTGCGAACTGTGAAGTATGAAATGAAGACAGTGAACTGTGAAGTATGAAATGAAGACAGTGAACTGTGAAATGTTAACTGTGACCTGCGAACTGGGAACTGTGAACTGTGAACTGTGAACTGTGACCTGTGACCTGTGAACTGTGAACTGTGACATGTGAACTGTAAACTGTGAACTGTGAACTGTGATCTGTGAACTGTGAACTGCGACCTGTGAAGTGTGAAATGAAGACTGTGAACTGTGATCTGTGGACTGTGAACTGTGAACTGTGAACTGTGATGTGTGATCAGTGAACTGTGGACTGTGAACTGTGAAGTGTGAAATGAAGACTGTGAACTGTGATCTGTGGACTGCGAACTGTGAACTGTGAATAGTGAACTGTAGACTGTGAACTGTCAACTGTGAACTGCGAACTGTGAAGTGTGAAATGAATACTGTGAACGGGGAACTGTGAACTGTGACCTGTGAACTGTGAACTGTGAACTGTGAACTGTGAACTGTGAACTGTGAACTGTGAACTGTGATCTGTGAACTGTGAACTGTGACCTGTGACCTGTGAACTGTGAACTGTGACATGTGAACTGTGAACTGTGAACTGCGAACTGTGAAGTATGAAATGAAGACAGTGAACTGTGAAGTATGAAATGAAGACAGTGAACTGTGAAATGTTAACTGTGACCTGCGAACTGGGAACTGTGAACTGTGAACTGTGAACTGTGACCTGTGACCTGTGAACTGTGAACTGTGACATGTGAACTGTAAACTGTGAACTGTGAACTGTGATCTGTGAACTGTGAACTGCGAACTGTGAAGTGTGAAATGAAGACTGTGAACTGTGATCTGTGGACTGTGAACTGTGAACTGTGAACTGTGATGTGTGATCAGTGAACTGTGGACTGTGAACTGTGAACAGTGACCTGTGAACTGCGAACTGTGAAGTATGAAATGAAGACAGTGAACTGTGAAGTATGAAATGAAGACAGTGAACTGTGAAATGTGAACTGTGACCTCCGAACTGGGAACTGTGAACTGTGAACTGTGAACTGTGATCTGTGAACAGTGAAGTGTGAACTGTGAACTGTGAACTGTGAACTGTGAACTGTGAACTGGAACTGTGAACTGTGAACTGTGAACTGTGAACTGTGAACTGTGAACTATGATCTGTGAACAGTGAACTGCGGACTGTGAACTGTGAACTGTGAACTGTGAAAACTGAATTGTGAAATAAAGTATGTGAACTGTGATCTGTGAACTGTGAACTGTGAAGTGTGATCTGTGAACTGTGAACTGCGAACTGTGAATTGTGAAATAAAGTCTGTGAACTGTGAACTGTGATCTGTGAACTGAGAACTGTGACCTGTGAACTGTGAACTGCGAACTGTGAAGTATGAAATGAAGACAGTGAACTGTGAAATGTGAACTGTGACCTGCGATCTGGGAACTGTGAACTGTGAACTGTGAACTGTGGACTGTGAACTGTGAACTGTGAACTGTGATCTGTGAACTATGAACTGCGAACTGTGAAGTGTGAAATGAAGACTGTGAACTGTGATCTGTGGACTGTGAACTGTGAACTGTGAATAGTGAACTGTGGACTGTGAACTGTCAACTGTGAACTGCGAACTGTGAAGTGTGAAATGAATACTGTGAACGGGGAACTGTGAACTGTGACCTGTGAACTGTGAACTGTGAACTGTGATCTGTGAACTGTGAACTGTAAACTGTGAACTGTGAACTGTGAAATGAGGACTGTGAACTGTGAACTGTGAAAACTGAATTGTGAAATAAAGTATGTGAACTGTGATCTGTGAACTGTGAACTGTGAAGTGGGATCTGTGAACTGTGAACTGCGAACTGTGAATTGTGAAATAAAGTCTGTGAACTGTGAATTGTGATCTGTGAACTGAGAACTGTGAACTGTGAACAGTGGGCTGTGAACTGTGACCTGTGAACTGTGAACTGCGAACTGTGAAGTATGAAATGAAGACAGTGAACTGTGAATTGTGAACTGTGACCTGCGATCTGGGAACTGTGAACTGTGAACTGTGAACTGTGGACTGTGAACTGTGAACTGTGAACTGTGATCTGTGAACTGTGAACTGCAAACTGTGAAGTGTGAAATGAAGACTGTGAACTGTGATCTGTGGACTGTGAACTGTGAACTGTGAATAGTGAACTGTGGACTATGAACTGTCAACTGTGAACTGCGAACTGTGAAGTGTGAAATGAATACTGTGAACGGGGAACTGTGAACTGTGACCTGTGAACTGTGAACTGTGAACTGTGATCTGTGAACTGTGAACTGTAAACTGTGAACTGTGAACTGTGAAATGAGGACTGTGAACTGTGATCTGTGAACTGAGAACTGTGAACTGTGAACTGTGGACTGTGAACTGTGAACTGTGAACAGTGAACTGTGATCTGTGAACGGTGATCTGTGAACTGTGAACTGCGAACTGTGAATTGTGAACTGTGATGTGTGATCAGTGAACTGTGGACTGTGAACTGTGGACTGTGAACTGTGAACTGTGAACTGTGAAGTGTGAACTGTGAACTGTGACCTGTGAACTGTGAACTGTGACCTGTGAACTGTGAACTGCGAACTATGAATTGTGAAATGAAGACTGTGAACTGTGAACTGTGAACTGTGAACAGTGAACAGTGAACTGTGAACTATGAACTGTGATCTGTGAATTGTGAACAGTGAACTGTGGACTGTGAACTGTGAACTGTGAACTGTGAAGTGTGAACTGTCAACTGTGAACTGTGAAGTATGAAATGAAGACAGTGAACTGTGAAGTATGAAATGAAGACAGTGAACTGTGAAATGTGAACTGTGACCTGCGAACTGGGAACTGTGAACTGTCAACTGTGAACTGTGAATTGTGAACAGTGAACTGTGGACTGTGAACTGTGAACTGTGAACTGTGAAGTGTGAACTGTCAACTGTGAACTGTGAAGTATGAAATGAAGCCAGTGAACTGTGAACTATGAAATGAAGACAGTGAACTGTGAAATGTGAACTGTGACCTGTGAACTGTGAACTGTGAACTGTGATCTGTGAACTGTGAACTGCGAACTATGAATTGTGAAATGAAGACTGTGAACTCTGAACTGTGAACTGTGATCTGTGAACTGTGAACTGCGAACTGTGAATTGTGAACAGTGAACTGTGGACTGTGAACTGTGAACTGTGAACTGTGAAGTGTGAACTGTCAACTGTGAACTGTCAACTGTGAACTGAGAACTGTAAACTGAGAACTGTAAACTGTGAACAGTGATCTGTGAACTGTGAACTGTGAACTGCGAACTGTGAAGTATGAAATGAAGACAGTGAAATGTGAAATGTGAACTGTGACCTGCGAACTGGGAACTGTGAACTGTGAACTGTGAACTGTGAACTGTGAACTGTGAACTGTGAACTGTGAACTGTGAACTGTGAACTGTGAACTGTGAACTGTGAACTGTGAACTGTGAACTGTGAACTGTGAACTGTGAACTGTGAACTGTGAACTGTGAACTGTGAACTGTGAACTGTGAACTGTGAACTGTGAACTGTGAACTGTGAACTGTGAACTGTGAACTGTGAACTGTGAACTGTGAACTGTGAACTGTGAACTGTGAACTGTGAACTGTGAACTGTGAACTGTGAACTGTGAACTGTGAACTGTGAACTGTGAACTGTGAACTGTGAACTGTGAACTGTGAACTGTGAACTGTGAACTGTGAACTGTGAACTGTGAACTGTGAACTGTGAACTGTGAACTGTGAACTGTGAACTGTGAACTGTGAACTGTGAACTGTGAACTGTGAACTGTGAACTGTGAACTGGGAACTGTGAACTGTGAACTGTGAACTGTGAACTGTGAACTGTGAAGTGTGAACTGTGAACTGTGAACTGTGAACTGTGAACTGTGAACTGTGAACTGTGAACTGTGAACTGTGAACTGTGAACTGTGAACTGTGAACTGTGAACTGTGAACTGTGAACTGTGAACTGTGAACTGTGATCTGTGAACTGTGAACTGTGAACTGTGAACTGTGAACTGTGAACTGCGAACTGTGAACTGCGAACTGTGAAGTATGAAATGAAGACAGTGAACTGTGAACTGTAAACTGTGAACTGTGAACTGTGATCTGTGAACTGTGAACTGCGAACTGTGAAGTGTGAAATGAAGACTGTGAACTGTGATCTGTGGACTGTGAACTGTGAACTGTGAACTGTGATGTGTGATCAGTGAACTGTGGACTGTGAACTGTGAACTGTGACCTGTGAACTGTGAACTGTGAACTGTGAACTGTGAACTGCGAACTGTGAAGTATGAAATGAAGACAGTGAACTGTGAAGTATGAAATGAAGACAGTGAACTGCGAAATGTGAACTGTGACCTGCGAACTGGGAACTATGAACTGTGAACTGTGAACTGTGAACTGTGATCTGTGAACAGTGAAGTGTGAAGTGTGAACTGTGAATTGTGAACAGTGAAATGTGGACTGTGAACTGTGAACTGTGATCTGTGAACTGTGAACTGCGAACTGTGAAGTGTGAAATGAAGACTGTGAACTGTGATCTGTGGACGGTGAACTGTGAATAGTGAACTGTGGACTGTGAACTGTCAACTGTGAACTGCGAACTGTGAAGTGTGAAATGAATACTGTGAACGGGGAACTGTGAACTGTGACCTGTGAACTGTGAACTGTGAACTGTGACATGTGAACTGTAAACTGTGAACTGTGAACTGTGATCTGTGAACTGTGAACTGTGAACTGTGAAGTGTGAAATGAAGACTGTGAACTGTGATCTGTGGACTGTGAACTGTGAACTGTGAAGTATGAAATGAAGACAGTGAACTGTGAAGTATGAAATGAAGACAGTGAACTGTGAAATGTGAACTGTGACCTGCGAACTGTGAACTGCGAACTATGAATTGTGAAATGAAGACTGTGAACTGTGAACTGTGAACTGTGAACTGTGAACAGTGAACAGTGAACTGTGAACTATGAACTGTGATCTGTGAATTGTGAACAGTGAACTGTGGACTGTGAACTGTGAACTGTGAACTGTGAAGTGTGAACTGTCAACTGTGAACTGTGAAGTATGAAATGAAGACAGTGAACTGTGAAGTATGAAATGAAGACAGTGAACTGTGAAATGTGAACTGTGACCTGCGAACTGGGAACTGTGAACTGTCAACTGTGAACTGTGAATTGTGAACAGTGAACTGTGGACTGTGAACTGTGAACTGTGAACTGTGAAGTGTGAACTGTCAACTGTGAACTGTGAAGTATGAAATGAAGCCAGTGAACTGTGAAGTATGAAATGAAGACAGTGAACTGTGAAATGTGAACTGTGACCTGTGAACTGTGAACTGTGAACTGTGACCTGTGAACTGTGAACTGCGAACTATGAATTGTGAAATGAAGACTGTGAACTGTGAACTGTGAACTGTGATCTGTGAACTGTGAACTGCGAACTGTGAATTGTGAACAGTGAACTGTGGACTGTGAACTGTGAACTGTGAACTGTGAAGTGTGAACTGTCAACTGTGAACTGTCAACTGTGAACTGAGAACTGTAAACTGAGAACTGTAAACTGTGAACAGTGATCTGTGAACTGTGAACTGTGAACTGTGAACTGCGAACTGTGAAGTATGAAATGAAGACAGTGAAATGTGAAATGTGAACTGTGACCTGCGAACTGGGAACTGTGAACTGTGAACTGTGAACTGTGAACTGTGAACTGTGAACTGTGAACTGTGAACTGTGAACTGTGAACTGTGAACTGTGAACTGTGAACTGTGAACTGTGAACTGTGAACTGTGAACTGTGAACTGTGAACTGTGAACTGTGAACTGTGAACTGTGAACTGTGAACTGTGAACTGTGAACTGTGAACTGTGAACTGTGAACTGTGAACTGTGAACTGTGAACTGTGAACTGTGAACTGTGAACTGTGAACTGTGAACTGTGAACTGTGAACTGTGAACTGTGAACTGTGAACTGTGAACTGTGAACTGTGAACTGTGAACTGTGAACTGTGAACTGTGAACTGTGAACTGTGAACTGTGAACTGTGAACTGTGAACTGTGAACTGTGAACTGTGAACTGTGAACTGTGAACTGTGAACTGTGAACTGTGAACTGTGAACTGTGAACTGTGAACTGTGAACTGTGAACTGTGAACTGTGAACTGTGAACTGTGAACTGTGAACTGTGAACTGTGAACTGTGAACTGTGAACTGTGAACTGTGAACTGTGAACTGTGAACTGTGAACTGTGAACTGTGAACTGTGAACTGTGAACTGTGAACTGTGAACTGTGAACTGTGAACTGTGAACTGTGAACTGTGAACTGTGAACTGTGAACTGTGAACTGTGAACTGTGAACTGTGAACTGTGAACTGTGAACTGTGAACTGTGAACTGTGAACTGTGAACTGTGAACTGTGAACTGTGAACTGTGAACTGTGAACTGTGAACTGTGAACTGTGAACTGAGATCTGTGAACTGTGAAGTGTGAACTGTGAAGTGTGAACTGTGAAGTGTGAACTGTGAAGTGTGAACTGTGAAGTGTGAACTGTGAACTGTGAACTGTGAACTGTGAACTGTGAACTGTGATCTGTGAACTGTGAACTGTGAACTGTGAACTGTGAACTGTGAACTGTGAACTGTGAACTGTGAACTGTGAACTGTGAAGTGTGATCTGTGAACTGTGAACTGCGAACTGTGAACTGCGAACTGTGAACTGTGAACTGTGAACTGCGAACTGTGAAGTATGAAATGAAGACAGTGAACTGTGAACTGTAAACTGTGAACTGTGAACTGTGATCTGTGAACTGTGAACTGCGAACTGTGAAGTGTGAAATGAAGACTGTGAACTGTGATCTGTGGACTGTGAACTGTGAACTGTGAACTGTGATGTGTGATCAGTGAACTGTGGACTGTGAACTGTGAACTGTGACCTGTGAACTGTGAACTGTGAACTGTGAACTGTGAACTGCGAACTGTGAAGTATGAAATGAAGACAGTGAACTGTGAAGTATGAAATGAAGACAGTGAACTGTGAAGTATGAAATGAAGACAGTGAACTGTGAAATGTGAACTGTGACCTGCGAACTGGGAACTGTGAACTGTGAACTGTGAACTGTGAACTGTGATCTGTGAACAGTGAAGTGTGAAGTGTGAACTGTGAATTGTGAACAGTGAAATGTGGACTGTGAACTGTGAACTGTGATCTGTGAACTGTGAACTGCGAACTGTGAAGTGTGAAATGAAGACTGTGAACTGTGATCTGTGGACGGTGAACTGTGAACTGTGAATAGTGAACTGTGGACTGTGAACTGTCAACTGTGAACTGCGAACTGTGAAGTGTGAAATGAATACTGTGAACGGGGAACTGTGAACTGTGACCTGTGAACTGTGAACTGTGAACTGCAAACTGTGAAGTGTGAAATGAAGACTGTGAACTGTGATCTGTGGACTGTGAACTGTGAACTGTGAATAGTGAACTGTGGACTGTGAACTGTCAACTGTGAACTGCGAACTGTGAAGTGTGAAATGAATACTGTGAACGGGGAACTGTGAACTGTGACCTGTGAACTGTGAACTGTGAACTGTGATCTGTGAACTGTGAACTGTAAACTGTGAACTGTGAACTGTGAAATGAGGACTGTGAACTGTGATCTGTGAACTGAGAACTGTGAACTGTGAACTGTGGACTGTGAACTGTGAACTGTGAACAGTGAACTGTGATCTGTGAACGGTGATCTGTGAACTGTGAACTGCGAACTGTGAAGTGTGAAATGAATACTGTGAACGGGGAACTGTGAACTGTGACCTGTGAACTGTGAACTGTGAACTGTGAACTGTGAACTGTGAACTGTGAACTGTGAACTGTGAACTGTGAACTGTGAACTGTGATCTGTGAACTGTGAACTGTGACCTGTGACCTGTGAACTGTGAACTGTGACATGTGAACTGTGAACTGTGAACTGCGAACTGTGAAGTATGAAATGAAGACAGTGAACTGTGAAGTATGAAATGAAGACAGTGAACTGTGAAATGTTAACTGTGACCTGCGAACTGGGAACTGTGAACTGTGAACTGTGAACTGTGAACTGTGAACTGTGAACTGTGAACTGTGACCTGTGACCTGTGAACTGTGAACTGTGACATGTGAACTGTAAACTGTGAACTGTGAACTGTGATCTGTGAACTGTGAACTGCGACCTGTGAAGTGTGAAATGAAGACTGTGAACTGTGATCTGTGGACTGTGAACTGTGAACTGTGAACTGTGATGTGTGATCAGTGAACTGTGGACTGTGAACTGTGAAGTGTGAAATGAAGACTGTGAACTGTGAACTGTGAAGTGTGAACTGTGAACTGTGACCTGTGAACTGTGAACTGTGACCTGTGAACTGTGAACTGCGAACTGTGAAGTGTGAAATGAATACTGTGAACGGGGAACTGTGAACTGTGACCTGTGAACTGTGAACTGTGAACTGTGAACTGTGAACTGTGAACTGTGAACTGTGAACTGTGAACTGTGAACTGTGAACTGTGATCTGTGAACTGTGAACTGTGACCTGTGACCTGTGAACTGTGAACTGTGACATGTGAACTGTGAACTGTGAACTGCGAACTGTGAAGTATGAAATGAAGACAGTGAACTGTGAAGTAGGAAATGAAGACAGTGAACTGTGAAATGTTAACTGTGACCTGCGAACTGGGAACTGTGAACTGTGAACTGTGAACTGTGAACTGTGACCTGTGACCTGTGAACTGTGAACTGTGACATGTGAACTGTAAACTGTGAACTGTGAACTGTGATCTGTGAACTGTGAACTGCGACCTGTGAAGTGTGAAATGAAGACTGTGAACTGTGATCTGTGGACTGTGAACTGTGAACTGTGAACTGTGATGTGTGATCAGTGAACTGTGGACTGTGAACTGTGAAGTGTGAAATGAAGACTGTGAACTGTGATCTGTGGACTGTGAACTGTGAACTGTGAATAGTGAACTGTAGACTGTGAACTGTCAACTGTGAACTGCGAACTGTGAAGTGTGAAATGAATACTGTGAACGGGGAACTGTGAACTGTGACCTGTGAACTGTGAACTGTGAACTGTGAACTGTGAACTGTGAACTGTGAACTGTGAACTGTGAACTGTGAACTGTGAACTGTGAACTGTGATCTGTGAACTGTGAACTGTGACCTGTGACATGTGAACTGTGAACTGTGACATGTGAACTGTGAACTGTGAACTGCGAACTGTGAAGTATGAAATGAAGACAGTGAACTGTGAAGTATGAAATGAAGACAGTGAACTGTGAAATGTTAACTGTGACCTGCGAACTGGGAACTGTGAACTGTGAACTGTGAACTGTGACCTGTGACCTGTGAACTGTGAACTGTGACATGTGAACTGTAAACTGTGAACTGTGAACTGTGATCTGTGAACTGTGAACTGCGAACTGTGAAGTGTGAAATGAAGACTGTGAACTGTGATCTGTGGACTGTGAACTGTGAACTGTGAACTGTGATGTGTGATCAGTGAACTGTGGACTGTGAACTGTGAACTGTGACCTGTGAACTGTGACCTGTGAACTGCGAACTGTGAAGTATGAAATGAAGACAGTGAACTGTGAAGTATGAAATGAAGACAGTGAACTGTGAAATGTGAACTGTGACCTGCGAACTGGGAACTGTGAACTGTGAACTGTGAACTGTGATCTGTGAACAGTGAAGTGTGAACTGTGAACTGTGAACTGTGAACTGTGAACTGTGAACTGTGAACTGGAACTGTGAACTGTGAACTGTGAACTGTGAACTGTGAACTGTGAACTATGATCTGTGAACAGTGAACTGCGGACTGTGAACTGTGAACTGTGAACTGTGAAAACTGAATTGTGAAATAAAGTATGTGAACTGTGATCTGTGAACTGTGAACTGTGAAGTGTGATCTGTGAACTGTGAACTGCGAACTGTGAATTGAGAAATAAAGTCTGTGAACTGTGAACTGTGATCTGTGAACTGAGAACTGTGACCTGTGAACTGTGAACTCCGAACTGTGAAGTATGAAATGAAGACAATGAACTGTGAAATGTGAACTGTGACCTGCGATCTGGGAACTGTGAACTGTGAACTGTGAACTGTGGACTGTGAACTGTGAACTGTGAACTGTGATCTGTGAACTGTGAACTGCGAACTGTGAAGTGTGAAATGAAGACTGTGAACTGTGATCTGTGGACTGTGAACTGTGAACTGTGAATAGTGAACTGTGGACTGTGAACTGTCAACTGTGAACTGCGAACTGTGAAGTGTGAAATGAATACTGTGAACGGGGAACTGTGAACTGTGACCTGTGAACTGTGAACTGTGAACTGTGATCTGTGAACTGTGAACTGTAAACTGTGAACTGTGAACTGTGAAATGAGGACTGTGAACTGTGAACTGTGAACTGTGAAAACTGAATTGTGAAATAAAGTATGTGAACTGTGATCTGTGAACTGTGAACTGTGAAGTGTGATCTGTGAACTGTGAACTGCGAACTGTGAATTGTGAAATAAAGTCTGTGAACTGTGAATTGTGATCTGTGAACTGAGAACTGTGAACTGTGAACAATGGGCTGTGAACTGTGACCTGTGAACTGTGAACTGCGAACTGTGAAGTATGAAATGAAGACAGTGAACTGTGAATTGTGAACTGTGACCTGCGATCTGGGAACTGTGAACTGTGAACTGTGAACTGTGGACTGTGAACTGTGAACTGTGAACTGTGATCTGTGAACTGTGAACTGCAAACTGTGAAGTGTGAAATGAAGACTGTGAACTGTGATCTGTGGACTGTGAACTGTGAACTGTGAATAGTGAACTGTGGACTGTGAACTGTCAACTGTGAACTGCGAACTGTGAAGTGTGAAATGAATACTGTGAACTGTGAACTGTGACCTGTGAACTGTGAACTGTGAACTGTGATCTGTGAACTGTGAACTGTAAACTGTGAACTGTGAACTGTGAAATGAGGACTGTGAACTGTGATCTGTGAACTGAGAACTGTGAACTGTGAACTGTGGACTGTGAACTGTGAACTGTGAACAGTGAACTGTGATCTGTGAACGGTGATCTGTGAACTGTGAACTGCGAACTGTGAAGTGTGAAATGAATACTGTGAACGGGGAACTGTGAACTGTGACCTGTGAACTGTGAACTGTGAACTGTGAACTGTGAACTGTGAACTGTGAACTGTGAACTGTGAACTGTGAACTGTGAACTGTGATCTGTGAACTGTGAACTGTGACCTGTGACCTGTGAACTGTGAACTGTGACATGTGAACTGTGAACTGTGAACTGCGAACTGTGAAGTATGAAATGAAGACAGTGAACTGTGAAGTATGAAATGAAGACAGTGAACTGTGAAATGTTAACTGTGACCTGCGAACTGGGAACTGTGAACTGTGAACTGTGAACTGTGACCTGTGACCTGTGAACTGTGAACTGTGACATGTGAACTGTAAACTGTGAACTGTGAACTGTGATCTGTGAACTGTGAACTGCGACCTGTGAAGTGTGAAATGAAGACTGTGAACTGTGATCTGTGGACTGTGAACTGTGAACTGTGAACTGTGATGTGTGATCAGTGAACTGTGGACTGTGAACTGTGAAGTGTGAAATGAAGACTGTGAACTGTGATCTGTGGACTGCGAACTGTGAACTGTGAATAGTGAACTGTAGACTGTGAACTGTCAACTGTGAACTGCGAACTGTGAAGTGTGAAATGAATACTGTGAACGGGGAACTGTGAACTGTGACCTGTGAACTGTGAACTGTGAACTGTGAACTGTGAACTGTGAACTGTGAACTGTGAACTGTGATCTGTGAACTGTGAACTGTGACCTGTGACCTGTGAACTGTGAACTGTGACATGTGAACTGTGAACTGTGAACTGCGAACTGTGAAGTATGAAATGAAGACAGTGAACTGTGAAGTATGAAATGAAGACAGTGAACTGTGAAATGTTAACTGTGACCTGCGAACTGGGAACTGTGAACTGTGAACTGTGAACTGTGACCTGTGACCTGTGAACTGTGAACTGTGACATGTGAACTGTAAACTGTGAACTGTGAACTGTGATCTGTGAACTGTGAACTGCGAACTGTGAAGTGTGAAATGAAGACTGTGAACTGTGATCTGTGGACTGTGAACTGTGAACTGTGAACTGTGATGTGTGATCAGTGAACTGTGGACTGTGAACTGTGAACAGTGACCTGTGAACTGCGAACTGTGAAGTATGAAATGAAGACAGTGAACTGTGAAGTATGAAATGAAGACAGTGAACTGTGAAATGTGAACTGTGACCTCCGAACTGGGAACTGTGAACTGTGAACTGTGAACTGTGATCTGTGAACAGTGAAGTGTGAACTGTGAACTGTGAACTGTGAACTGTGAACTGTGAACTGGAACTGTGAACTGTGAACTGTGAACTGTGAACTGTGAACTGTGAACTATGATCTGTGAACAGTGAACTGCGGACTGTGAACTGTGAACTGTGAACTGTGAAAACTGAATTGTGAAATAAAGTATGTGAACTGTGATCTGTGAACTGTGAACTGTGAAGTGTGATCTGTGAACTGTGAACTGCGAACTGTGAATTGTGAAATAAAGTCTGTGAACTGTGAACTGTGATCTGTGAACTGAGAACTGTGACCTGTGAACTGTGAACTGCGAACTGTGAAGTATGAAATGAAGACAGTGAACTGTGAAATGTGAACTGTGACCTGCGATCTGGGAACTGTGAACTGTGAACTGTGAACTGTGGACTGTGAACTGTGAACTGTGAACTGTGATCTGTGAACTATGAACTGCGAACTGTGAAGTGTGAAATGAAGACTGTGAACTGTGATCTGTGGACAGTGAACTGTGAACTGTGAATAGTGAACTGTGGACTGTGAACTGTCAACTGTGAACTGTGAACTGTGAAGTGTGAAATGAATACTGTGAACGGGAACTGTGAACTGTGACCTGTGAACTGTGAACTGTGAACTGTGATCTGTGAACTGTGAACTGTAAACTGTGAACTGTGAACTGTGAAATGAGGACTGTGAACTGTGAACTGTGAAAACTGAATTGTGAAATAAAGTATGTGAACTGTGATCTGTGAACTGTGAACTGTGAAGTGGGATCTGTGAACTGTGAACTGCGAACTGTGAATTGTGAAATAAAGTCTGTGAACTGTGAATTGTGATCTGTGAACTGAGAACTGTGAACTGTGAACAGTGGGCTGTGAACTGTGACCTGTGAACTGTGAACTGCGAACTGTGAAGTATGAAATGAAGACAGTGAACTGTGAATTGTGAACTGTGACCTGCGATCTGGGAACTGTGAACTGTGAACTGTGAACTGTGGACTGTGAACTGTGAACTGTGAACTGTGATCTGTGAACTGTGAACTGCAAACTGTGAAGTGTGAAATGAAGACTGTGAACTGTGATCTGTGGACTGTGAACTGTGAACTGTGAATAGTGAACTGTGGACTGTGAACTGTCAACTGTGAACTGCGAACTGTGAAGTGTGAAATGAATACTGTGAACGGGGAACTGTGAACTGTGACCTGTGAACTGTGAACTGTGAACTGTGATCTGTGAACTGTGAACTGTAAACTGTGAACTGTGAACTGTGAAATGAGGACTGTGAACTGTGATCTGTGAACTGAGAACTGTGAACTGTGAACTGTGGACTGTGAACTGTGAACTGTGAACAGTGAACTGTGATCTGTGAACGGTGATCTGTGAACTGTGAACTGCGAACTGTGAATTGTGAACTGTGATGTGTGATCAGTGAACTGTGGACTGTGAACTGTGGACTGTGAACTGTGAACTGTGAACTGTGAAGTGTGAACTGTGAACTGTGACCTGTGAACTGTGAACTGTGACCTGTGAACTGTGAACTGCGAACTATGAATTGTGAAATGAAGACTGTGAACTGTGAACTGTGAACTGTGAACAGTGAACAGTGAACTGTGAACTATGAACTGTGATCTGTGAATTGTGAACAGTGAACTGTGGACTGTGAACTGTGAACTGTGAACTGTGAAGTGTGAACTGTCAACTGTGAACTGTGAAGTATGAAATGAAGACAGTGAACTGTGAAGTATGAAATGAAGACAGTGAACTGTGAAATGTGAACTGTGACCTGCGAACTGGGAACTGTGAACTGTCAACTGTGAACTGTGAATTGTGAACAGTGAACTGTGGACTGTGAACTGTGAACTGTGAACTGTGAAGTGTGAACTGTCAACTGTGAACTGTGAAGTATGAAATGAAGCCAGTGAACTGTGAACTATGAAATGAAGACAGTGAACTGTGAAATGTGAACTGTGACCTGTGAACTGTGAACTGTGAACTGTGATCTGTGAACTGTGAACTGCGAACTATGAATTGTGAAATGAAGACTGTGAACTGTGAACTGTGAACTGTGATCTGTGAACTGTGAACTGCGAACTGTGAATTGTGAACAGTGAACTGTGGACTGTGAACTGTGAACTGTGAACTGTGAAGTGTGAACTGTGAACTGTGAACTGTGAACTGTGAACTGTGAACTGTGAACTGTGAACTGTGAACTGTGAACTGTGAACTGTCAACTGTGAACTGTCAACTGTGAACTGAGAACTGTAAACTGAGAACTGTAAACTGTGAACAGTGATCTGTGAACTGTGAACTGTGAACTGCGAACTGTGAAGTATGAAATGAAGACAGTGAAATGTGAAATGTGAACTGTGACCTGCGAACTGGGAACTGTGAACTGTGAACTGTGAACTGTGAACTGTGAACTGTGAACTGTGAACTGTGAACTGTGAACTGTGAACTGTGAACTGTGAACTGTGAACTGTGAACTGTGAACTGTGAACTGTGAACTGTGAACTGTGAACTGTGAACTGTGAACTGTGAACTGTGAACTGTGAACTGTGAACTGTGAACTGTGAACTGTGAACTGTGAACTGTGAACTGTGAACTGTGAACTGTGAACTGTGAACTGTGAACTGTGAACTGTGAACTGTGAACTGTGAACTGTGAACTGTGAACTGTGAACTGTGAACTGTGAACTGTGAACTGTGAACTGTGAACTGTGAACTGTGAACTGTGAACTGTGAACTGTGAACTGTGAACTGTGAACTGTGAACTGTGAACTGTGAACTGTGAACTGTGAACTGTGAACTGTGAACTCTGAACTGTGAACTGTGAACTGTGAACTGTGAACTGTGAACTGGGAACTGTGAACTGTGAACTGTGAACTGTGAACTGTGAAGTGTGAACTGTGAACTGTGAACTGTGAACTGTGAACTGTGAACTGTGAACTGTGAACTGTGAACTGTGAACTGTGAACTGTGAACTGTGAACTGTGAACTGTGAACTGTGAACTGTGAACTGTGAACTGTGAACTGTGAACTGTGAACTGTGAACTGTGATCTGTGAACTGTGAACTGTGAACTGTGAACTGTGAACTGTGAACTGCGAACTGTGAACTGCGAACTGTGAAGTATGAAATGAAGACAGTGAACTGTGAACTGTAAACTGTGAACTGTGAACTGTGATCTGTGAACTGTGAACTGCGAACTGTGAAGTGTGAAATGAAGACTGTGAACTGTGATCTGTGGACTGTGAACTGTGAACTGTGAACTGTGATGTGTGATCAGTGAACTGTGGACTGTGAACTGTGAACTGTGACCTGTGAACTGTGAACTGTGAACTGTGAACTGTGAACTGCGAACTGTGAAGTATGAAATGAAGACAGTGAACTGTGAAGTATGAAATGAAGACAGTGAACTGCGAAATGTGAACTGTGACCTGCGAACTGGGAACTATGAACTGTGAACTGTGAACTGTGAACTGTGATCTGTGAACAGTGAAGTGTGAAGTGTGAACTGTGAATTGTGAACAGTGAAATGTGGACTGTGAACTGTGAACTGTGATCTGTGAACTGTGAACTGCGAACTGTGAAGTGTGAAATGAAGACTGTGAACTGTGATCTGTGGACGGTGAACTGTGAACTGTGAATAGTGAACTGTGGACTGTGAACTGTCAACTGTGAACTGCGAACTGTGAAGTGTGAAATGAATACTGTGAACGGGGAACTGTGAACTGTGACCTGTGAACTGTGAACTGTGAACTGTGACATGTGAACTGTAAACTGTGAACTGTGAACTGTGATCTGTGAACTGTGAACTGTGAACTGTGAAGTGTGAAATGAAGACTGTGAACTGTGATCTGTGGACTGTGAACTGTGAACTGTGAAGTATGAAATGAAGACAGTGAACTGTGAAGTATGAAATGAAGACAGTGAACTGTGAAATGTGAACTGTGACCTGCGAACTGTGAACTGCGAACTATGAATTGTGAAATGAAGACTGTGAACTGTGAACTGTGAACTGTGAACAGTGAACAGTGAACTGTGAACTATGAACTGTGATCTGTGAATTGTGAACAGTGAACTGTGGACTGTGAACTGTGAACTGTGAACTGTGAAGTGTGAACTGTCAACTGTGAACTGTGAAGTATGAAATGAAGACAGTGAACTGTGAAGTATGAAATGAAGACAGTGAACTGTGAAATGTGAACTGTGACCTGCGAACTGGGAACTGTGAACTGTCAACTGTGAACTGTGAATTGTGAACAGTGAACTGTGGACTGTGAACTGTGAACTGTGAACTGTGAAGTGTGAACTGTCAACTGTGAACTGTGAAGTATGAAATGAAGCCAGTGAACTGTGAAGTATGAAATGAAGACAGTGAACTGTGAAATGTGAACTGTGACCTGTGAACTGTGAACTGTGAACTGTGACCTGTGAACTGTGAACTGCGAACTATGAATTGTGAAATGAAGACTGTGAACTGTGAACTGTGAACTGTGATCTGTGAACTGTGAACTGCGAACTGTGAATTGTGAACAGTGAACTGTGGACTGTGAACTGTGAACTGTGAACTGTGAAGTGTGAACTGTCAACTGTGAACTGTCAACTGTGAACTGAGAACTGTAAACTGAGAACTGTAAACTGTGAACAGTGATCTGTGAACTGTGAACTGTGAACTGTGAACTGCGAACTGTGAAGTATGAAATGAAGACAGTGAAATGTGAAATGTGAACTGTGACCTGCGAACTGGGAACTGTGAACTGTGAACTGTGAACTGTGAACTGTGAACTGTGAACTGTGAACTGTGAACTGTGAACTGTGAACTGTGAACTGTGAACTGTGAACTGTGAACTGTGAACTGTGAACTGTGAACTGTGAACTGTGAACTGTGAACTGTGAACTGTGAACTGTGAACTGTGAACTGTGAACTGTGAACTGTGAACTGTGAACTGTGAACTGTGAACTGTGAACTGTGAACTGTGAACTGTGAACTGTGAACTGTGAACTGTGAACTGTGAACTGTGAACTGTGAACTGTGAACTGTGAACTGTGAACTGTGAACTGTGAACTGTGAACTGTGAACTGTGAACTGTGAACTGTGAACTGTGAACTGTGAACTGTGAACTGTGAACTGTGAACTGTGAACTGTGAACTGTGAACTGTGAACTGTGAACTGTGAACTGTGAACTGTGAACTGTGAACTGTGAACTGTGAACTGTGAACTGTGAACTGTGAACTGTGAACTGTGAACTGTGAACTGTGAACTGTGAACTGTGAACTGTGAACTGTGAACTGTGAACTGTGAACTGTGAACTGTGAACTGTGAACTGTGAACTGTGAACTGTGAACTGTGAACTGTGAACTGTGAACTGTGAACTGTGAACTGTGAACTGTGAACTGTGAACTGTGAACTGTGAACTGTGAACTGTGAACTGTGAACTGTGAACTGTGAACTGTGAACTGTGAACTGTGAACTGTGAACTGTGAACTGTGAACTGTGAACTGTGAACTGTGAACTGTGAACTGTGAACTGTGAACTGTGAACTGTGAACTGTGAACTGTGAACTGTGAACTGTGAACTGTGAACTGTGAACTGTGAAGTGTGAAATGAAGACTGTGAACTGTGATCTGTGGACTGTGAACTGTGAACTGTGAAGTATGAAATGAAGACAGTGAACTGTGAAGTATGAAATGAAGACAGTGAACTGTGAAATGTGAACTGTGACCTGCGAACTGTGAACTGCGAACTATGAATTGTGAAATGAAGACTGTGAACTGTGAACTGTGAACTGTGAACAGTGAACAGTGAACTGTGAACTATGAACTGTGATCTGTGAATTGTGAACAGTGAACTGTGGACTGTGAACTGTGAACTGTGAACTGTGAAGTGTGAACTGTCAACTGTGAACTGTGAAGTATGAAATGAAGACAGTGAACTGTGAAGTATGAAATGAAGACAGTGAACTGTGAAATGTGAACTGTGACCTGCGAACTGGGAACTGTGAACTGTCAACTGTGAACTGTGAATTGTGAACAGTGAACTGTGGACTGTGAACTGTGAACTGTGAACTGTGAAGTGTGAACTGTCAACTGTGAACTGTGAAGTATGAAATGAAGCCAGTGAACTGTGAAGTATGAAATGAAGACAGTGAACTGTGAAATGTGAACTGTGACCTGTGAACTGTGAACTGTGAACTGTGAACTGTGAACTGTGAACTGTGAACTGTGAACTGTGAACTGTGAACTGTGAACTGTGAACTGTGAACTGTGAACTGTGAACTGTGAACTGTGAACTGTGAACTGAGATCTGTGAACTGTGAAGTGTGAACTGTGAAGTGTGAACTGTGAAGTGTGAACTGTGAAGTGTGAACTGTGAAGTGTGAACTGTGAACTGTGAACTGTGAACTGTGAACTGTGAACTGTGATCTGTGAACTGTGAACTGTGAACTGTGAACTGTGAACTGTGAACTGTGAACTGTGAAGTGTGATCTGTGAACTGTGAACTGCGAACTGTGAACTGCGAACTGTGAACTGTGAACTGTGAACTGCGAACTGTGAAGTATGAAATGAAGACAGTGAACTGTGAACTGTAAACTGTGAACTGTGAACTGTGATCTGTGAACTGTGAACTGCGAACTGTGAAGTGTGAAATGAAGACTGTGAACTGTGATCTGTGGACTGTGAACTGTGAACTGTGAACTGTGATGTGTGATCAGTGAACTGTGGACTGTGAACTGTGAACTGTGACCTGTGAACTGTGAACTGTGAACTGTGAACTGTGAACTGCGAACTGTGAAGTATGAAATGAAGACAGTGAACTGTGAAGTATGAAATGAAGACAGTGAACTGTGAAGTATGAAATGAAGACAGTGAACTGTGAAATGTGAACTGTGACCTGCGAACTGGGAACTGTGAACTGTGAACTGTGAACTGTGAACTGTGATCTGTGAACAGTGAAGTGTGAAGTGTGAACTGTGAATTGTGAACAGTGAAATGTGGACTGTGAACTGTGAACTGTGATCTGTGAACTGTGAACTGCGAACTGTGAAGTGTGAAATGAAGACTGTGAACTGTGATCTGTGGACGGTGAACTGTGAACTGTGAATAGTGAACTGTGGACTGTGAACTGTCAACTGTGAACTGCGAACTGTGAAGTGTGAAATGAATACTGTGAACGGGGAACTGTGAACTGTGACCTGTGAACTGTGAACTGTGAACTGTGAACTGTAAAGTGTGAAATGAAGACTGTGAACTGTGATCTGTGGACTGTGAACTGTGAACTGTGAAGTATGAAATGAAGACAGTGAACTGTGAAGTATGAAATGAAGACAGTGAACTGTGAAATGTGAACTGTGACCTGCGAACTGGGAACTGTGAACTGTGAACTGTGAACTGTGATCTGTGAACAGTGAAGTGTGAACTGTGAACTGTGAATTGTGAACAGTGAAATGTGGACTGTGAACTGTGAACTGTGATCTGTGAACTGTGAACTGCGAACTGCGAACTGTGAAGTGTGAAATGAAGACTGTGAACTGTGATCTGTGGACTGTGAACTGTGAACTGTGAATAGTGAACTGTGGACTGTGAACTGTCAACTGTCAACTGCGAACTGTGAAGTGTGAAATGAATACTGTGAACGGGGAACTGTGAACTGTGACCTGTGAACTGTGAACTGTGAACTGTGAACTGTGACCTGTGAACTGTGAACTGCGAACTATGAATTGTGAAATGAAGACTGTGAACTGTGAACTGTGAACTGTGAACTGTGAACAGTGAACAGTGAACTGTGAACTATGAACTGTGATCTGTGAATTGTGAACAGTGAACTGTGGACTGTGAACTGTGAACTGTGAACTGTGAAGTGTGAACTGTCAACTGTGAACTGTGAAGTATGAAATGAAGACAGTGAACTGTGAAGTATGAAATGAAGACAGTGAACTGTGAAGTATGAAATGAAGACAGTGAACTGTGAAGTATGAAATGAAGACAGTGAACTGTGAAATGTGAACTGTGACCTGCGAACTGGGAACTGTGAACTGTCAACTGTGAACTGTGAATTGTGAACAGTGAACTGTGGACTGTGAACTGTGAACTGTGAACTGTGAAGTGTGAACTGTCAACTGTGAACTGTGAAGTATGAAATGAAGCCAGTGAACTGTGAAGTATGAAATGAAGACAGTGAACTGTGAAATGTGAACTGTGACCTGTGAACTGTGAACTGTGAACTGTGACCTGTGAACTGTGAACTGTGAACTGTGACCTGTGAACTGTGAACTGCGAACTATGAATTGTGAAATGAAGACTGTGAACTGTGAACTGTGAACTGTGATCTGTGAACTGTGAACTGCGAACTGTGAATTGTGAACAGTGAACTGTGGACTGTGAACTGTGAACTGTGAACTGTGAAGTGTGAACTGTCAACTGTGAACTGTCAACTGTGAACTGAGAACTGTAAACTGAGAACTGTAAACTGTGAACAGTGATCTGTGAACTGTGAACTGTGAACTGCGAACTGTGAAGTATGAAATGAAGACAGTGAAATGTGAAATGTGAACTGTGACCTGCGAACTGGGAACTGTGAACTGTGAACTGTGAACTGTGAACTGTGAACTGTGAACTGTGAACTGTGAACTGTGAACTGTGAACTGTGAACTGTGAACTGTGAACTGTGAACTGTGAACTGTGAACTGTGAACTGTGAACTGTGAACTGTGAACTGTGAACTGTGAACTGTGAACTGTGATCTGTGAACTGTGATCTGTGAACTGTGAAGTGTGAACTGTGAACTGTGAACTGTGAACTGCGAACTGTGAAGTATGAAATGAAGACAGTGAACTGTGAAATGTGAACTGTGACCTGCGAACTGGGAACTGTGAACTGTGACCTGCGAACTGGGAACTGTGAACTGTGAACTGTGAACTGTGATCTGTGAACAGTGAAGTGTGAACTGTGAACTGTGAATTGTGAACAGTGAAATGTGGACTGTGAACTGTGAACTGTGATCTGTGAACTGTGAACTGCGAACTGTGAAGTGTGAAATGAAGACTGTGAACTGTGATCTGTGGACTGTGAACTGTGAACTGTGAATAGTGAACTGTGGACTGTGAACTGTCAACTGTGAACTGCGAACTGTGAAGTGTGAAATGAATACTGTGAACGGGGAACTGTGAACTGTGACCTGTGAACTGTGAACTGTGAACTGTGATCTGTGAACTGTGAACTGCGAACTGTGAAGCGTGAAATGAAGACTGTGAACTGTGAACTGTGATCTGTGAACAGTGAACTCTGAACTGTGAACTGTGAATTGTGAACAGTGAAATGTGGACTGTGAACTGTGAACTGTGATCTGTGAACTGCGAAGTGTGAAGTGTGAAATGAAGACAGTGAACTGTGAAATGTGAACTGTGACCTGCGAACTGGGAACTGTGAACTGTGAACTGTGAACTGTGAACTGTGACCTGTGACCTGTGAACTGTGAACTGTGACATGTGAACTGTGAACTGTGAACTGTGAACTGTGAACTGTGAACTGCGAACTGTGAACTGCGAACTGTGAAGTATGAAATGAAGACAGTGAACTGTGAAATGTGAACTGTGACCTGCGAACTGGGAACTGTGAACTGTGAACTGTGAACTGTGAACTGTGACCTGTGACCTGTGAACTGTGAACTGTGAACTGTGAACTGTGACATGTGAACTGTAAACTGTGAACTGTGAACTGTGATCTGTGAACTGTGAACTGCGAACTGTGAAGTGTGAAATGAAGACTGTGAACTGTGATCTGTGGACTGTGAACTGTGAACTGCGAACTGTGAAGTGTGAAATGAAGACGGTGAACTGTGATCTGTGGACTGTGAACTGTGAACTGTGATGTGTGATCAGTGAACTGTGGACTGTGAACTGTGAACTGTGACCTGTGAACTGTGACCTGTGACCTGTGAACTGTGAACTGTGAACTGCGAACTGTGAAGTATGAAATGAAGACAGTGAACTGTGAAATGTGAACTGTGACCTGCGAACTGGGAACTGTGAACTGTGAACTGTGAACTGTGACCTGTGACCTGTGAACTGTGAACTGTGACATGTGAACTGTAAACTGTGAACTGTGAACTGTGATCTGTGAACTGTGAACTGCGAACTGTGAAGTGTGAAATGAAGACTGTGAACTGTGATCTGTGGACTGTGAACTGTGAACTGTGATGTGTGATCAGTGAACTGTGGACTGTGAACTGTGAACTGTGAACTGTGACCTGTGAACTGTGAACTGTGAACTGCGAACTGTGAAGTATGAAATGAAGACAGTGAACTGTGAAGTATGAAATGAAGACAGTGAACTGTGAAATGTGAACTGTGACCTGCGAACTGGGAACTGTGAACTGTGAACTGTGAACTGTGATCTGTGAACAGTGAAGTGTGAACTGTGAACTGTGAACTGTGAACTGTGAACTGTGAACTGTGAACTGGAACTGTGAACTGTGAACTGTGAACTGTGAACTGTGAACTATGATCTGTGAACAGTGAACTGCGGACTGTGAACTGTGAACTGTGAAAACTGAATTGTGAAATAAAGTATGTGAACTGTGATCTGTGAACTGTGAACTGTGAAGTGTGATCTGTGAACTGTGAACTGCCAACTGTGAATTGTGAAATAAAGTCTGTGAACTGTGAACTGTGATCTGTGAACTGAGAACTGTGAACTGTGAACAGTGGGCTGTGAACTGTGACCTGTGAACTGTGAACTGCGAACTGTGAAGTATGAAATGAAGACAGTGAACTGTGAAATGTGAACTGTGACCTGCGATCTGGGAACTGTGAACTGTGAACTGTGAACTGTGAACTGTGGACTGTGAACTGTGAACTGTGAACTGTGATCTGTGAACTGTGAACTGCGAACTGTGAAGTGTGAAATGAAGACTGTGAACTGTGATCTGTGGACTGTGAACTGTGAACTGTGAATAGTGAACTGTGGACTGTGAACTGTCAACTGTGAACTGCGAACTGTGAAGTGTGAAATGAATACTGTGAACGGGGAACTGTGAACTGTGACCTGTGAACTGTGAACTGTGAACTGTGATCTGTGAACTGTGAACTGTAAACTGTGAACTGTGAACTTTGAAATGAGGACTGTGAACTGTGAACTGTGAACTGTGAAAACTGAATTGTGAAATAAAGTATGTGAACTGTGATCTGTGAACTGTGAACTGTGAAGTGTGATCTGTGAACTGTGAACTGCGAACTGTGAATTGTGAAATAAAGTCTGTGAACTGTGAACTGTGATCTGTGAACTGAGAACTGTGAACTGTGAACAGTGGGCTGTGAACTGTGACCTGTGAACTGTGAACTGCGAACTGTGAAGTATGAAATGAAGACAGTGAACTGTGAATTGTGAACTGTGACCTGCGATATGGGAACTGTGAACTGTGAACTGTCAACTGTGAACTGCGAACTGTGAAGTGTGAAATGAATACTGTGAACGGGGAACTGTGAACTGTGACCTGTGAACTGTGAACTGTGATCTGTGAACTGTGAACTGTAAACTGTGAACTGTGAACTGTGAAATGAGGACTGTGAACTGTGATCTGTGAACTGAGAACTGTGAACTGTGAACTGTGGACTGTGAACTGTGAACTGTGAACAGTGAACTGTGATCTGTGAACGGTGATCTGTGAACTGTGAACTGCGAACTGTGAATTGTGAAATGAAGACTGTGAACTGTGAACTGTGAACTCTGAACTGTAGACTGTGAACTATGATCTGTCGACTGTGAACTGTCGACTGTGAACTGTGAACTGTGAAGTGTGAACTGTGAACAGTGAACTGTCAACTGTGAACTGAGAACTGTAAACTGAGAACTGTAAACTGTGAACAGTGAACTGTGAACTGTGAACTGTGAACTGTGAACTGTGATCTGTGAACTGTGAACTGCGAACTGTGAAGCGTGAAATGAAGACTGTGAACTGTGAACTGTGATCTGTGAACAGTGAACTGTGAACTGTGAACTGCGAACTGTGAAGCGTGAAATGAAGACTGTGAACTGTGAACTGTGATCTGTGAACAGTGAACTGTGAACTGTGAACTGTGAATTGTGAACAGTGAAATGTGGACTGTGAACTGTGACCTGCGATCTGGGAACTGTGAACTGTGAACTGTGAACTGTGGACTGTGAACTGTGAACTGTGAACTGTGACGTGTGAACTGTGAACTGTGAACTGTGAACTGTCAACTGTGAACTGAGAACTGTAAACTGAGAACTGTAAACTGTGAACTGTGAACTGTGATCTGTGAACTGTGAACTGCGAACTGTGAAGTGTGAAATGAAGATTGTGAACTGTGATCTGTGGACTGTGAACTGTGAACTGTGAACTGTGATGTGTGATCAGTGAACTGTGGACTGTGAACTGTGAACTGTGAACTGTGAACTGTGAACTGTGAAGTGTGAACTGTGAACTGTGACCTGTGAACTGTGAACTGTGACCTGTGAACTGTGAACTGCGAACTATGAATTGTGAAATGAAGACTGTGAACTGTGAACTGTGAACTGTGAACAGTGAACAGTGAACTATGAACTGTGATCTGTGAATTGTGAACAGTGAACTGTGGACTGTGAACTGTGAACTGTGAACTGTGAAGTGTGAACTGTCAACTGTGAACTGTGAAGTATGAAATGAAGACAGTGAACTGTGAAGTATGAAATGAAGACAGTGAACTGTGAAATGTGAACTGTGACCTGCGAACTGGGAACTGTGAACTGTCAACTGTGAACTGTGAATTGTGAACAGTGAACTGTGGACTGTGAACTGTGAACTGTGAACTGTGAACTGTGAACTGTGAAGTGTGAACTGTCAACTGTGAACTGTGAACTGTGAACTGTGATCTGTGAACTGTGAACTGCGAACTGTGAAGTGTGAAATGAAGACTGTGAACTGTGATCTGTGGACTGTGAACTGTGAACTGTGAATAGTGAACTGTGGACTGTGAACTGTCAACTGTGAACTGCGAACTGTGAAGTGTGAAATGAATACTGTGAACGGGGAACTGTGAACTGTGACCTGTGAACTGTGAACTTTGAACTGTGATCTGTGAACTGTGAACTGCGAACTGTGAAGCGTGAAATGAAGACTGTGAACTGTGAACTGTGATCTGTGAACAGTGAACTCTGAACTGTGAACTGTGAATTGTGAACAGTGAAATGTGGACTGTGAACTGTGAACTGTGATCTGTGAACTGCGAACTGTGTAGTGTGAAATGAAGACAGTGAACTGTGAAATGTGAACTGTGACCTGCGAACTGGGAACTGTGAACTGTGAACTGTGAACTGTGACCTGTGACCTGTGAACTGTGAACTGTGACATGTGAACTGTGAACTGTGAACTGTGAACTGTGAACTGTGAACTGTCAACTGTGAACTGCGAACTGTGAAGTATGAAATGAAGACAGTGAACTGTGAAGTATGAAATGAAGACAGGGAACTGTGAAATGTGAACTGTGACCTGCGAACTGGGAACTGTGAACTGTGAACTGTGAACTGTGAACTGTGACCTGTGACCTGTGAACTGTGAACTGTGAACTGTGACATGTGAACTGTAAACTGTGAACTGTGAACTGTGATCTGTGAACTGTGAACTGCGAACTGTGAAGTGTGAAATGAAGACTGTGAACTGTGATCTGTGGACTGTGAACTGTGAACTGTGAACTGTGATATGTGATCAGTGAACTGTGGACTGTGAACTGTGAACTGTGACCTGTGAACTGCGAACTGGGAACTGTGAACTGTGAACTGTGAACTGTGATCTGTGAACAGTGAAGTGTGAACAGTGAACTGTGAATTGTGAACAGTGGAATGTGGACTGTGAACTGTGAACTGTGAACTGTGAAGTGTGAACTGTCAACTGTGAACTGTGAAGTATGAAATGAAGACAGTGAACTGTGAAATGTGAACTGTGACCTGCGAACTGGGAACTGTGAACTGTCAACTGTGAACTGTGAATAGTGAACTGTGGACTGTGAACTGTCAACTGTGAACTGCGAACTGTGAAGTGTGAAATGAATACTGTGAACGGGGAACTGTGAACTGTGACCTGTGAACTGTGAACTGTGAACTGTGATCTGTGAACTGTGAACTGTGAACTGCGAACTGTGAAGCGTGAAATGAAGACTGTGAACTGTGAACTGTGATCTGTGAACAGTGAACTCTGAACTGTGAACTGTGAATTGTGAACAGTGAAATGTGGACTGTGAACTGTGAACTGTGATCTGTGAACTGCGAACTGTGAAGTGTGAAATGAAGACAGTGAACTGTGAAATGTGAACTGTGACCTGCGAACTGGGAACTGTGAACTGTGAACTGTGAACTGTGACCTGTGAACTGTGAACTGTGACATGTGAACTGTGAACTGTGAACTGTGAACTGTGAACTGTGAACTGTGAACTGCGAACTGTGAAGTATGAAATGAAGACAGTGAACTGTGAAGTATGAAATGAAGACAGTGAACTGTGAAATGTGAACTGTGACCTGCGAACTGGGAACTGTGAACTGTGAACTCTGAACTGTGACCTGTGACCTGTGAACTGTGAACTGTGAACTGTGACATGTGAACTGTAAACTGTGAACTGTGAACTGTGATCTGTGAACTGTGAACTGCGAACTGTGAAGTGTGAAATGAAGACTGTGAACTGTGATCTGTGGACTGTGAACTGTGAACTGTGAATAGTGAACTGTGGACTGTGAACTGTCAACTGTGAACTGTGAACTGTCAACTGTGAACTGAGAACTGTAAACTGAGAACTGTAAACTGTGAACAGTGATCTGTGAACTGTGACCTGCGAACTGGGAACTGTGAACTGTGACCTGCGAACTGGGAACTGTGAACTGTAAACTGTGAACTGTGATCTGTGAACAGTGAAGTGTGAACTGTGAACTGTGAATTGTGAACAGTGAAATGTGGACTGTGAACTGTGAACTGTGATCTGTGAACTGTGAACTGCGAACTGTGAAGTGTGAAATGAAGACTGTGAACTGTGATCTGTGGACTGTGAACTGTGAACTGTGAATAGTGAACTGTGGACTGTGAACTGTCAACTGTGAACTGCGAACTGTGAAGTGTGAAATGAATACTGTGAACGGGGAACTGTGAACTGTGAACTGTGATCTGTGAACTGTGAACTGCGAACTGTGAAGTGTGAAATGAAGACTGTGAACTGTGATCTGTGGACTGTGAACTGTGAACTGTGAACTGTGAAGTGTGAACTGTCAACTGTGAACTGTGAACTGTGAACTGTGATCTGTGAACTGTGAACTGCGAACTGTGAATTGTGAACAGTGAACTGTGGACTGTGAACTGTGAACTGTGAACTGTGAAGTGTGAACTGTCAACTGTGAACTGTCAACTGTGAACTGAGAACTGTAAACTGAGAACTGTAAACTGTGAACAGTGATCTGTGAACTGTGAACTGTGAACTGCGAACTGTGAAGTATGAAATGAAGACAGTGAAATGTGAAATGTGAACTGTGACCTGCGAACTGGGAACTGTGAACTGTGAACTGTGAACTGTGAACTGTGAACTGTGAACTGTGAACTGTGAACTGTGAACTGTGAACTGTGAACTGTGAACTGTGAACTGTGAACTGTGGACTGTGAACTGTGAACTGTGAACTGTGAAGTGTGAACTGTCAACTGTGAACTGTGAAGTATGAAATGAAGACAGTGAACTGTGAAGTATGAAATGAAGACAGTGAACTGTGAAATGTGAACTGTGACCTGCGAACTGGGAACTGTGAACTGTCAACTGTGAACTGTGAATTGTGAACAGTGAACTGTGGACTGTGAACTGTGAACTGTGAACTGTGAAGTGTGAACTGTCAACTGTGAACTGTGAAGTATGAAATGAAGCCAGTGAACTGTGAAGTATGAAATGAAGACAGTGAACTGTGAAATGTGAACTGTGACCTGTGAACTGTGAACTGTGAACTGTGACCTGTGAACTGTGAACTGTGAACTGTGACCTGTGAACTGTGAACTGCGAACTATGAATTGTGAAATGAAGACTGTGAACTGTGAACTGTGAACTGTGATCTGTGAACTGTGAACTGCGAACTGTGAATTGTGAACAGTGAACTGTGGACTGTGAACTGTGAACTGTGAACTGTGAAGTGTGAACTGTCAACTGTGAACTGTCAACTGTGAACTGAGAACTGTAAACTGAGAACTGTAAACTGTGAACAGTGATCTGTGAACTGTGAACTGTGAACTGCGAACTGTGAAGTATGAAATGAAGACAGTGAAATGTGAAATGTGAACTGTGACCTGTGAACTGGGAACTGTGAACTGTGAACTGTGAACTGTGAACTGTGAACTGTGAACTGTGAACTGTGAACTGTGAACTGTGAACTGTGAACTGTGAACTGTGAACTGTGAACTGTGAACTGTGAACTGTGAACTGTGAACTGTGAACTGTGAACTGTGATCTGTGAACTGTGATCTGTGAACTGTGAAGTGTGAACTGTGAACTGTGAACTGTGAACTGCGAACTGTGAAGTATGAAATGAAGACAGTGAACTGTGAAATGTGAACTGTGACCTGCGAACTGGGAACTGTGAACTGTGACCTGCGAACTGGGAACTGTGAACTGTAAACTGTGAACTGTGATCTGTGAACAGTGAAGTGTGAACTGTGAACTGTGAATTGTGAACAGTGAAATGTGGACTGTGAACTGTGAACTGTGATCTGTGAACTGTGAACTGCGAACTGTGAAGTGTGAAATGAAGACTGTGAACTGTGATCTGTGGACTGTGAACTGTGAACTGTGAATAGTGAACTGTGGACTGTGAACTGTCAACTGTGAACTGCGAACTGTGAAGTGTGAAATGAATACTGTGAACGGGGAACTGTGAACTGTGACCTGTGAACTGTGAACTGTGAACTGTGATCTGTGAACTGTGAACTGCGAACTGTGAAGCGTGAAATGAAGACTGTGAACTGTGAACTGTGATCTGTGAACAGTGAACTCAGAACTGTGAACTGTGAATTGTGAACAGTGAAATGTGGACTGTGAACTGTGAACTGTGATCTGTGAACTGCGAAGTGTGAAGTGTGAAATGAAGACAGTGAACTGTGAAATGTGAACTGTGACCTGCGAACTGGGAACTGTGAACTGTGAACTGTGAACTGTGAACTGTGACCTGTGACCTGTGAACTGTGAACTGTGACATGTGAACTGTGAACTGTGAACTGTGAACTGTGAACTGTGAACTGCGAACTGTGAACTGCGAACTGTGAAGTATGAAATGAAGACAGTGAACTGTGAAATGTGAACTGTGACCTGCGAACTGGGAACTGTGAACTGTGAACTGTGAACTGTGACCTGTGACCTGTGAACTGTGAACTGTGAACTGTGACATGTGAACTGTAAACTGTGAACTGTGAACTGTGATCTGTGAACTGTGAACTGCGAACTGTGAAGTGTGAAATGAAGACTGTGAACTGTGATCTGTGGACTGTGAACTGTGAACTGTGATGTGTGATCAGTGAACTGTGGACTGTGAACTGTGAACTGTGACCTGTGAACTGTGACCTGTGACCTGTGAACTGTGAACTGTGAACTGCGAACTGTGAAGTATGAAATGAAGACAGTGAACTGTGAAATGTGAACTGTGACCTGCGAACTGGGAACTGTGAACTGTGAACTGTGAACTGTGACCTGTGACCTGTGAACTGTGAACTGTGAACTGTGACATGTGAACTGTAAACTGTGAACTGTGAACTGTGATCTGTGAACTGTGAACTGCGAACTGTGAAGTGTGAAATGAAGACTGTGAACTGTGATCTGTGGACTGTGAACTGTGAACTGTGATGTGTGATCAGTGAACTGTGGACTGTGAACTGTGAACTGTGAACTGTGACCTGTGAACTGTGAACTGTGAACTGCGAACTGTGAAGTATGAAATGAAGACAGTGAACTGTGAAGTATGAAATGAAGACAGTGAACTGTGAAATGTGAACTGTGACCTGCGAACTGGGAACTGTGAACTGTGAACTGTGAACTGTGATCTGTGAACAGTGAAGTGTGAATTGTGAACTGTGAACTGTGAACTGTGAACTGTGAACTGGAACTGTGAACTGTGAACTGTGAACTGTGAACTGTGAACTATGATCTGTGAACAGTGAACTGCGGACTGTGAACTGTGAACTGTGAAAACTGAATTGTGAAATAAAGTATGTGAACTGTGATCTGTGAACTGTGAACTGTGAAGTGTGATCTGTGAACTGTGAACTGCGAACTGTGAATTGTGAAATAAAGTCTGTGAACTGTGAACTGTGATCTGTGAACTGAGAACTGTGAACTGTGAACAGTGGGCTGTGAACTGTGACCTGTGAACTGTGAACTGCGAACTGTGAAGTATGAAATGAAGACAGTGAACTGTGAAATGTGAACTGTGACCTGCGATCTGGGAACTGTGAACTGTGATCTGTGAACTGCGAAGTGTGAAGTGTGAAATGAAGACAGTGAACTGTGAAATGTGAACTGTGACCTGCGAACTGGGAACTGTGAACTGTGAACTGTGAACTGTGAACTGTGACCTGTGACCTGTGAACTGTGAACTGTGACATGTGAACTGTGAACTGTGAACTGTGAACTGTGAACTGTGAACTGCGAACTGTGAACTGCGAACTGTGAAGTATGAAATGAAGACAGTGAACTGTGAAATGTGAACTGTGACCTGCGAACTGGGAACTGTGAACTGTGAACTGTGAACTGTGACCTGTGACCTGTGAACTGTGAACTGTGAACTGTGACATGTGAACTGTAAACTGTGAACTGTGAACTGTGATCTGTGAACTGTGAACTGCGAACTGTGAAGTGTGAAATGAAGACTGTGAACTGTGATCTGTGGACTGTGAACTGTGAACTGTGATGTGTGATCAGTGAACTGTGGACTGTGAACTGTGAACTGTGACCTGTGAACTGTGACCTGTGACCTGTGAACTGTGAACTGTGAACTGCGAACTGTGAAGTATGAAATGAAGACAGTGAACTGTGAAATGTGAACTGTGACCTGCGAACTGGGAACTGTGAACTGTGAACTGTGAACTGTGACCTGTGACCTGTGAACTGTGA
Source organism: Lasioglossum villosulum (assembly GCA_963971365.1). Classification (NCBI taxonomy): domain Eukaryota; kingdom Metazoa; phylum Arthropoda; class Insecta; order Hymenoptera; family Halictidae; genus Lasioglossum; species Lasioglossum villosulum. Next base: position 778,637 of record CAXARU010000174.1, read on the forward strand.
ACTGTGAACTGTGACATGTGAACTGTAAACTGTGAACTGTGAACTGTGATCTGTGAACTGTGAACTGCGAACTGTGAAGTGTGAAATGAAGACTGTGAACTGTGATCTGTGGACTGTGAACTGTGAACTGTGATGTGTGATCAGTGAACTGTGGACTGTGAACTGTGAACTGTGAACTGTGACCTGTGAACTGTGAACTGTGAACTGCGAACTGTGAAGTATGAAATGAAGACAGTGAACTGTGAAGTATGAAATGAAGACAGTGAACTGTGAAATGTGAACTGTGACCTGCGAACTGGGAACTGTGAACTGTGAACTGTGAACTGTGATCTGTGAACAGTGAAGTGTGAACTGTGAACTGTGAACTGTGAACTGTGAACTGTGAACTGGAACTGTGAACTGTGAACTGTGAACTGTGAACTGTGAACTATGATCTGTGAACAGTGAACTGCGGACTGTGAACTGTGAACTGTGAAAACTGAATTGTGAAATAAAGTATGTGAACTGTGATCTGTGAACTGTGAACTGTGAAGTGTGATCTGTGAACTGTGAACTGCGAACTGTGAATTGTGAAATAAAGTCTGTGAACTGTGAACTGTGATCTGTGAACTGAGAACTGTGAACTGTGAACAGTGGGCTGTGAACTGTGACCTGTGAACTGTGAACTGCGAACTGTGAAGTATGAAATGAAGACAGTGAACTGTGAAATGTGAACTGTGACCTGCGATCTGGGAACTGTGAACTGTGAACTGTGAACTGTGAACTGTGGACTGTGAACTGTGAACTGTGAACTGTGAACTGTGATCTGTGAACTGTGAACTGCGAACTGTGAAGTGTGAAATGAAGACTGTGAACTGTGATCTGTGGACTGTGAACTGTGAACTGTGAATAGTGAACTGTGGACTGTGAACTGTCAACTGTGAACTGCGAACTGTGAAGTGTGAAATGAATACTGTGAACGGGGAACTGTGAACTGTGACCTGTGAACTGTGAACTGTGAACTGTGATCTGTGAACTGTGAACTGTAAACTGTGAACTGTGAACTTTGAAATGAGGACTGTGAACTGTGAACTGTGAACTGTGAAAACTGAATTGTGAAATAAAGTATGTGAACTGTGATCTGTGAACTGTGAACTGTGAAGTGTGATCTGTGAACTGTGAACTGCGAACTGTGAATTGTGAAATAAAGTCTGTGAACTGTGAACTGTGATCTGTGAACTGAGAACTGTGAACTGTGAACAGTGGGCTGTGAACTGTGACCTGTGAACTGTGAACTGCGAACTGTGAAGTATGAAATGAAGACAGTGAACTGTGAATTGTGAACTGTGACCTGCGATATGGGAACTGTGAACTGTGAACTGTCAACTGTGAACTGCGAACTGTGAAGTGTGAAATGAATACTGTGAACGGGGAACTGTGAACTGTGACCTGTGAACTGTGAACTGTGAACTGTGATCTGTGAACTGTGAACTGTAAACTGTGAACTGTGAACTGTGAAATGAGGACTGTGAACTGTGATCTGTGAACTGAGAACTGTGAACTGTGAACTGTGGACTGTGAACTGTGAACTGTGAACAGTGAACTGTGATCTGTGAACGGTGATCTGTGAACTGTGAACTGCGAACTGTGAATTGTGAAATGAAGACTGTGAACTGTGAACTGTGAACTCTGAACTGTAGACTGTGAACTATGATCTGTCGACTGTGAACTGTCGACTGTGAACTGTGAACTGTGAAGTGTGAACTGTGAACAGTGAACTGTCAACTGTGAACTGAGAACTGTAAACTGAGAACTGTAAACTGTGAACAGTGAACTGTGAACTGTGAACTGTGAACTGTGAACTGTGAACTGTGATCTGTGAACTGTGAACTGCGAACTGTGAAGCGTGAAATGAAGACTGTGAACTGTGAACTGTGATCTGTGAACAGTGAACTGTGAACTGTGAACTGCGAACTGTGAAGCGTGAAATGAAGACTGTGAACTGTGAACTGTGATCTGTGAACAGTGAACTGTGAACTGTGAACTGTGAATTGTGAACAGTGAAATGTGGACTGTGAACTGTGACCTGCGATCTGGGAACTGTGAACTGTGAACTGTGAACTGTGGACTGTGAACTGTGAACTGTGACGTGTGAACTGTGAACTGTGAACTGTCAACTGTGAACTGAGAACTGTAAACTGAGAACTGTAAACTGTGAACTGTGAACTGTGATCTGTGAACTGTGAACTGCGAACTGTGAAGTGTGAAATGAAGATTGTGAACTGTGATCTGTGGACTGTGAACTGTGAACTGTGAACTGTGATGTGTGATCAGTGAACTGTGGACTGTGAACTGTGGACTGTGAACTGTGAACTGTGAACTGTGAACTGTGAAGTGTGAACTGTGAACTGTGATCTGTGACCTGTGAACTGTGAACTGTGAACTGTGATCTGTGAACTGTGAACTGCGAACTGTGAAGCGTGAAATGAAGACTGTGAACTGTGAACTGTGATCTGTGAACAGTGAACTCTGAACTGTGAACTGTGAATTGTGAACAGTGAAATGTGGACTGTGAACTGTGAACTGTGATCTGTGAACTGCGAACTGTGTAGTGTGAAATGAAGACAGTGAACTGTGAAATGTGAACTGTGACCTGCGAACTGGGAACTGTGAACTGTGAACTGTGAACTGTGACCTGTGACCTGTGAACTGTGAACTGTGACATGTGAACTGTGAACTGTGAACTGTGAACTGTGAACTGTCAACTGTGAACTGCGAACTGTGAAGTATGAAATGAAGACAGTGAACTGTGAAGTATGAAATGAAGACAGTGAACTGTGAAATGTGAACTGTGACCTGCGAACTGGGAACTGTGAACTGTGAACTGTGAACTGTGACCTGTGACCTGTGAACTGTGAACTGTGAACTGTGACATGTGAACTGTAAACTGTGAACTGTGAACTGTGATCTGTGAACTGTGAACTGCGAACTGTGAAGTGTGAAATGAAGACTGTGAACTGTGATCTGTGGACTGTGAACTGTGAACTGTGAACTGTGATTTGTGATCAGTGAACTGTGGACTGTGAACTGTGAACTGTGACCTGTGAACTGCGAACTGGGAACTGTGAACTGTGAACTGTGAACTGTGATCTGTGAACAGTGAAGTGTGAACAGTGAACTGTGAATTGTGAACAGTGGAATGTGGACTGTGAACTGTGAACTGTGAACTGTGAAGTGTGAACTGTCAACTGTGAACTGTGAAGTATGAAATGAAGACAGTGAACTGTGAAGTATGAAATGAAGACAGTGAACTGTGAAATGTGAACTGTGACCTGCGAACTGGGAACTGTGAACTGTCAACTGTGAACTGTGAATAGTGAACTGTGGACTGTGAACTGTCAACTGTGAACTGCGAACTGTGAAGTGTGAAATGAATACTGTGAACGCGGAACTGTGAACTGTGACCTGTGAACTGTGAACTGTGAACTGTGATCTGTGAACTGTGAACTGCGAACTGTGAAGCGTGAAATGAAGACTGTGAACTGTGAACTGTGATCTGTGAACAGTGAACTCTGAACTGTGAACTGTGAATTGTGAACAGTGAAATGTGGACTGTGAACTGTGAACTGTGAACTGTGAAGTGTGAACTGTCAACTGTGAACTGTGAAGTATGAAATGAAGACAGTGAACTGTGAAGTATGAAATGAAGACAGTGAACTGTGAAATGTGAACTGTGACCTGCGAACTGGGAACTGTGAACTGTCAACTGTGAACTGTGAATTGTGAACAGTGAACTGTGGACTGTGAACTGTGAACTGTGAACTGTGAACTGTGACCTGTGAACTGTGACCTGTGACCTGTGAACTGTGAACTGTGAACTGCGAACTGTGAAGTATGAAATGAAGACAGTGAACTGTGAAATGTGAACTGTGACCTGCGAACTGGGAACTGTGAACTGTGAACTGTGAACTGTGACCTGTGACCTGTGAACTGTGAACTGTGACATGTGAACTGTAAACTGTGAACTGTGAACTGTGATCTGTGAACTGTGAACTGCGAACTGTGAAGTGTGAAATGAAGACAGTGAACTGTGAAGTATGAAATGAAGACAGTGAACTGTGAAATGTGAACTGTGACCTGCGAACTGGGAACTGTGAACTGTGAACTGTGAACTGTGATCTGTGAACAGTGAAGTGTGAACTGTGAACTGTGAACTGTGAACTGTGAACTGTGAACTGTGAACTGGAACTGTGAACTGTGAACTGTGAACTGTGAACTGTGAACTGTGAACTATGATCTGTGAACAGTGAACTGCGGACTGTGAACTGTGAACTGTGAAAACTGAATTGTGAAATAAAGTATGTGAACTGTGATCTGTGAACTGTGAACTGTGAAGTGTGATCTGTGAACTGTGAACTGCGAACTGTGAATTGTGAAATAAAGTCTGTGAACTGTGAACTGTGATCTGTGAACTGAGAACTGTGAACTGTGAACAGTGGGCTGTGAACTGTGACCTGTGAACTGTGAACTGCGAACTGTGAAGTATGAAATGAAGACAGTGAACTGTGAAATGTGAACTGTGACCTGCGATCTGGGAACTGTGAACTGTGAACTGTGAACTGTGAACTGTGGACTGTGAACTGTGAACTGTGAACTGTGATCTGTGAACTGTGAACTGCGAACTGTGAAGTGTGAAATGAAGACTGTGAACTGTGATTTGTGGACTGTGAACTGTGAACTGTGAATAGTGAACTGTGGACTGTGAACTGTCAACTGTGAACTGCGAACTGTGAAGTGTGAAATGAATACTGTGAACGGGGAACTGTGAACTGTGACCTGTGAACTGTGAACTGTGAACTGTGATCTGTGAACTGTGAACTGTAAACTGTGAACTGTGAACTTTGAAATGAGGACTGTGAACTGTGAACTGTGAACTGTGAAAACTGAATTGTGAAATAAAGTATGTGAACTGTGATCTGTGAACTGTGAACTGTGAAGTGTGATCTGTGAACTGTGAACTGCGAACTGTGAATTGTGAAATAAAGTCTGTGAACTGTGAACTGTGATCTGTGAACTGAGAACTGTGAACTGTGAACAGTGGGCTGTGAACTGTGACCTGTGAACTGTGAACTGCGAACTGTGAAGTATGAAATGAAGACAGTGAACTGTGAATTGTGAACTGTGACCTGCGATATGGGAACTGTGAACTGTGAACTGTCAACTGTGAACTGCGAACTGTGAAGTGTGAAATGAATACTGTGAACGGGGAACTGTGAACTGTGACCTGTGAACTGTGAACTGTGAACTGTGAACTGTGATCTGTGAACTGTGAACTGTAAACTGTGAACTGTGAACTGTGAAATGAGGACTGTGAACTGTGATCTGTGAACTGAGAACTGTGAACTGTGAACTGTGGACTGTGAACTGTGAACTGTGAACAGTGAACTGTGATCTGTGAACGGTTATCTGTGAACTGTGAACTGCGAACTGTGAATTGTGAAATGAAGACTGTGAACTGTGAACTGTGAACTCTGAACTGTAGACTGTGAACTATGATCTGTCGACTGTGAACTGTCGACTGTGAACTGTGAACTGTGAAGTGTGAACTGTGAACAGTGAACTGTCAACTGTGAACTGAGAACTGTAAACTGAGAACTGTAAACTGTGAACAGTGAACTGTGAACTGTGAACTGTGAACTGTGAACTGTGAACTGTGATCTGTGAACTGTGAACTGCGAACTGTGAAGCGTGAAATGAAGACTGTGAACTGTGAACTGTGATCTGTGAACAGTGAACTGTGAACTGTGAACTGCGAACTGTGAAGCGTGAAATGAAGACTGTGAACTGTGAACTGTGATCTGTGAACAGTGAACTGTGAACTGTGAACTGTGAATTGTGAACAGTGAAATGTGGACTGTGAACTGTGACCTGCGATCTGGGAACTGTGAACTGTGAACTGTGAACTGTGGACTGTGAACTGTGAACTGTGAACTGTGACGTGTGAACTGTGAACTGTGAACTGTCAACTGTGAACTGAGAACTGTAAACTGAGAACTGTAAACTCTGAACTGTGAACTGTGATCTGTGAACTGTGAACTGCGAACTGTGAAGTGTGAAATGAAGATTGTGAACTGTGATCTGTGGACTGTGAACTGTGAACTGTGAACTGTGATGTGTGATCAGTGAACTGTGGACTGTGAACTGTGGACTGTGAACTGTGAACTGTGAACTGTGAACTGTGAAGTGTGAACTGTGAACTGTGACCTGTGAACTGTGAACTGTGACCTGTGAACTGTGAACTGCGAACTATGAATTGTGAAATGAAGACTGTGAACTGTGAACTGTGAACTGTGAACAGTGAACAGTGAACTATGAACTGTGATCTGTGAATTGTGAACAGTGAACTGTGGACTGTGAACTGTGAACTGTGAACTGTGAAGTGTGAACTGTCAACTGTGAACTGTGAACTGTGAACTGTGATCTGTGAACTGTGAACTGCGAACTGTGAAGTGTGAAATGAAGACTGTGAACTGTGATCTGTGGACTGTGAACTGTGAACTGTGAATAGTGAACTGTGGACTGTGAACTGTCAACTGTGAACTGCGAACTGTGAAGTGTGAAATGAATACTGTGAACGGGGAACTGTGAACTGTGACCTGTGAACTGTGAACTGTGAACTGTGATCTGTGAACTGTGAACTGCGAACTGTGAAGCGTGAAATGAAGACTGTGAACTGTGAACTGTGATCTGTGAACAGTGAACTCTGAACTGTGAACTGTGAATTGTGAACAGTGAAATGTGGACTGTGAACTGTGAACTGTGATCTGTGAACTGCGAACTGTGTAGTGTGAAATGAAGACAGTGAACTGTGAAATGTGAACTGTGACCTGCGAACTGGGAACTGTGAACTGTGAACTGTGAACTGTGACCTGTGACCTGTGAACTGTGAACTGTGACATGTGAACTGTGAACTGTGAACTGTGAACTGTGAACTGTCAACTGTGAACTGCGAACTGTGAAGTATGAAATGAAGACAGTGAACTGTGAAGTATGAAATGAAGACAGTGAACTGTGAAATGTGAACTGTGACCTGCGAACTGGGAACTGTGAACTGTGAACTGTGAACTGTGACCTGTGACCTGTGAACTGTGAACTGTGAACTGTGACATGTGAACTGTAAACTGTGAACTGTGAACTGTGATCTGTGAACTGTGAACTGCGAACTGTGAAGTGTGAAATGAAGACTGTGAACTGTGATCTGTGGACTGTGAACTGTGAACTGTGAACTGTGATGTGTGATCAGTGAACTGTGGACTGTGAACTGTGAACTGTGACCTGTGAACTGCGAACTGGGAACTGTGAACTGTGAACTGTGAACTGTGATCTGTGAACAGTGAAGTGTGAACAGTGAACTGTGAATTGTGAACAGTGGAATGTGGACTGTGAACTGTGAACTGTGAACTGTGAAGTGTGAACTGTCAACTGTGAACTGTGAAGTATGAAATGAAGACAGTGAACTGTGAAGTATGAAATGAAGACAGTGAACTGTGAAATGTGAACTGTGACCTGCGAACTGGGAACTGTGAACTGTCAACTGTGAACTGTGAATAGTGAACTGTGGACTGTGAACTGTCAACTGTGAACTGCGAACTGTGAAGTGTGAAATGAATACTGTGAACGGGGAACTGTGAACTGTGACCTGTGAACTGTGAACTGTGAACTGTGATCTGTGAACTGTGAACTGCGAACTGTGAAGCGTGAAATGAAGACTGTGAACTGTGAACTGTGATCTGTGAACAGTGAACTCTGAACTGTGAACTGTGAATTGTGAACAGTGAAATGTGGACTGTGAACTGTGAACTGTGATCTGTGAACTGCGAACTGTGAAGTGTGAAATGAAGACAGTGAACTGTGAAATGTGAACTGTGACCTGCGAACTGGGAACTGTGAACTGTGAACTGTGAACTGTGACCTGTGACCTGTGAACTGTGAACTGTGACATGTGAACTGTGAACTGTGAACTGTGAACTGTGAACTGTGAACTGTGAACTGCGAACTGTGAAGTATGAAATGAAGACAGTGAACTGTGAAGTATGAAATGAAGACAGTGAACTGTGAAATGTGAACTGTGACCTGCGAACTGGGTACTGTGAACTGTGAACTCTGAACTGTGACCTGTGACCTGTGAACTGTGAACTGTGAACTGTGACATGTGAACTGTAAACTGTGAACTGTGAACTGTGATCTGTGAACTGTGAACTGCGAACTGTGAAGTGTGAAATGAAGACTGTGAACTGTGATCTGTGGACTGTGAACTGTGAACTGTGAATAGTGAACTGTGGACTGTGAACTGTCAACTGTGAACTGCGAACTGTGAAGTGTGAAATGAATACTGTGAACTGTCAACTGTGAACTGTGAATTCTGAACAGTGAACTGTGGACTGTGAACTGTGAACTGTGAACTGTGAACTGTGAAGTGTGAACTGTCAACTGTGAACTGTGAACTGTGAACTGTGATCTGTGAACTGTGAACTGCGAACTGTGAAGTGTGAAATGAAGACTGTGAACTGTGATCTGTGGACTGTGAACTGTGAACTGTGAACTGTGAAGTGTGAACTGTCATCTGTGAACTGTGAACTGTGAACTGTGATCTGTGAACTGTGAACTGCGAACTGTGAAGTGTGAAATGAAGACTGTGAACTGTGATCTGTGGACTGTGAACTGTGAACTGTGAATAGTGAACTGTGGACTGTGAACTGTCAACTGTGAACTGCGAACTGTGAAGTGTGAAATGAATACTGTGAACGGGGAACTGTGAACTGTGACCTGTGAACTGTGAACTGTGAACTGTGATCTGTGAACTGTGAACTGCGAACTGTGAAGTGGGAAATGAAGACTGTGAACTGTGATCTGTGGACTGTGAACTGTGAACTGTGAACTGTGATGTGTGATCAGTGAACTGTGGACTGTGAACTGTGACCTGCGAACTGGGAACTGTGAACTGTGAACTCTGAACTGTGACCTGTGACCTGTGAACTGTGAACTGTGAACTGTGACATGTGAACTGTAAACTGTGAACTGTGAACTGTGATCTGTGAACTGTGAACTGCGAACTGTGAAGTGTGAAATGAAGACTGTGAACTGTGATCTGTGAACAGTGAACTCTGAACTGTGAATTGTGAACAGTGAAATGTGGACTGTGAACTGTGAACTGTGATCTGTGAACTGCGAACTGTGAAGTGTGAAATGAAGACAGTGAACTGTGACCTGCGAACTGGGAACTGTGAACTGTGAACTGTGAACTGTGACCTGTGACCTGTGAACTGTGAACTGTGACATGTGAACTGTGAACTGTGAACTGTGAACTGTGAACTGTGAACTGTGAACTGCGAACTGTGAAGTATGAAATGAAGACAGTGAACTGTGAAGTATGAAATGAAGACAGTGAACTGTGAAATGTGAACTGTGACCTGCGAACTGGGAACTGTGAACTGTGAACTCTGAACTGTGACCTGTGACCTGTGAACTGTGAACTGTGAACTGTGACATGTGAACTGTAAACTGTGAACTGTGAACTGTGAACTGTGACATGTGAACTGTAAACTGTGAACTGTGAACTGTGAACTGTGATCTGTGAACTGTGAACTGCGAACTGTGAAGTGTGAAATGAAGACTGTGAACTGTGATCTGTGGACTGTGAACTGTGAACTGTGAATAGTGAACTGTGGACTGTGAACTGTCAACTGTGAACTGCGAACTGTGAAGTGTGAAATGAATACTGTGAACTGTCAACTGTGAACTGTGAATTGTGAACAGTGAACTGTGGACTGTGGACTGTGAACTGTGAACTGTGAACTGTGAACTGTGAAGTGTGAACTGTCAACTGTGAACTGTGAACTGTGAACTGTGATCTGTGAACTGTGAACTGCGAACTGTGAAGTGTGAAATGAAGACTGTGAACTGTGATCTGTGGACTGTGAACTGTGAACTGTGAACTGTGAAGTGTGAACTGTCAACTGTGAACTGTGAACTGTGAACTGTGATCTGTGAACTGTGAACTGCGAACTGTGAAGTGTGAAATGAAGACTGTGAACTGTGATCTGTGGACTGTGAACTGTGAACTGTGAATAGTGAACTGTGGACTGTGAACTGTCAACTGTGAACTGCGAACTGTGAAGTGTGAAATGAATACTGTGAACGGGGAACTGTGAACTGTGACCTGTGAACTGTGAACTGTGAACTGTGAACTGTGAACTGCGAACTGTGAAGCGTGAAATGAAGACTGTGAACTGTGAACTGTGATCTGTGAACAGTGAACTCTGAACTGTGAACTGTGAATTGTGAACAGTGAAATGTGGACTGTGAACTGTGAACTGTGATCTGTGAACTGCGAACTGTGAAGTGTGAAATGAAGACAGTGAACTGTGAAATGTGAACTGTGACCTGCGAACTGGGAACTGTGAACTGTGAACTGTGAACTGTGAACTGTGAACTGTGACCTGTGACCTGTGAACTGTGAACTGTGACATGTGAACTGTGAACTGTGAACTGTGAACTGTGAACTGTGAACTGTGAACTGTGAACTGCGAACTGTGAAGTATGAAATGAAGACAGTGAACTGTGAAGTATGAAATGAAGACAGTGAACTGTGAAATGTGAACTGTGACCTGCGAACTGGGAACTGTGAACTGTGAACTGTGAACTGTGACCTGTGACCTGTGAACTGTGAACTGCGAACTGTGAAGTGTGAAATGAAGACTGTGAACTGTGATCTGTGGACTGTGAACTGTGAACTGTGAACTGTGATGTGTGATCAGTGAACTGTGGACTGCGAACTGTGAAGCGTGAAATGAAGACTGTGAACTGTGAACTGTGATCTGTGAACAGTGAACTCTGAACTGTGAACTGTGAGTTGTGAACAGTGAAATGTGGACTGTGAACTGTGAACTGTGATCTGTGAACTGCGAACTGTGTAGTGTGAAATGAAGACAGTGAACTGTGAAATGTGAACTGTGACCTGCGAACTGGGAACTGGGAACTGTGAACTGTGAACTGTGACCTGTGACCTGTGAACTGTGAACTGTGAACTGTGAACTGTGAACTGTGAACTGTGAACTGTGAACTGTGAACTGTGAACTGTGAACTGTGACCTGTGACCTGTGAACTGTGAACTGTGAACTGTGAACTGTGACCTGTGAACTGTGAACTGTGACATGTGAACTGTGAACTGTGAACTGTGAACTGTGAACTGTGAACTGTGAACTGTGAACTGCGAACTGTGAAGTATGAAATGAAGACAGTGAACTGTGAAGTATGAAATGAAGACAGTGAACTGTGAAATGTGAACTGTGACCTGCGAACTGGGAACTGTGAACTGTGAACTGTGAACTGTGACCTGTGACCTGTGAACTGTGAACTGCGAACTGTGAAGTGTGAAATGAAGACTGTGAACTGTGATCTGTGGACTGTGAACTGTGAACTGTGAACTGTGATGTGTGATCAGTGAACTGTGGACTGCGAACTGTGAAGCGTGAAATGAAGACTGTGAACTGTGAACTGTGATCTGTGAACAGTGAACTCTGAACTGTGAACTGTGAATTGTGAACAGTGAAATGTGGACTGTGAACTGTGAACTGTGATCTGTGAACTGCGAACTGTGTAGTGTGAAATGAAGACAGTGAACTGTGAAATGTGAACTGTGACCTGCGAACTGGGAACTGTGAACTGTGAACTGTGAACTGTGACCTGTGACCTGTGAACTGTGAACTGTGACATGTGAACTGTGAACTGTGAACTGTGAACTGTGAACTGTCAACTGTGAACTGCGAACTGTGAAGTATGAAATGAAGACAGTGAACTGTGAAGTATGAAATGAAGACAGTGAACTGTGAAATGTGAACTGTGACCTGCGAACTGGGAACTGTGAACTGTGAACTGTGAACTGTGACCTGTGACCTGTGAACTGTGAACTGTGAACTGTGACATGTGAACTGTAAACTGTGAACTGTGAACTGTGATCTGTGAACTGTGAACTGTGAACTGTGAATAGTGAACTGTGGACTGTGAACTGTCAACTGTGAACTGCGAACTGTGAAGTGTGAAATGAATACTGTGAACTGTCAACTGTGAACTGTGAATTGTGAACAGTGAACTGTGGACTGTGAACTGTGAACTGTGAACTGTGAACTGTGAAGTGTGAACTGTCAACTGTGAACTGTGAACTGTGAACTGTGATCTGTGAACTGTGAACTGCGAACTGTGAAGTGTGAAATGAAGACTGTGAACTGTGATCTGTGGACTGTGAACTGTGAACTGTGAACTGTGAACTGTGAAGTGTGAACTGTCATCTGTGAACTGTGAACTGTGAACTGTGATCTGTGAACTGTGAACTGCGAACTGTGAAGTGTGAAATGAAGACTGTGAACTGTGATCTGTGGACTGTGAACTGTGAACTGTGAATAGTGAACTGTGGACTGTGAACTGTCAACTGTGAACTGCGAACTGTGAAGTGTGAAATGAATACTGTGAACGGGGAACTGTGAACTGTGACCTGTGAACTGTGAACTGTGAACTGTGATCTGTGAACTGTGAACTGCGAACTGTGAAGTGGGAAATGAAGACTGTGAACTGTGATCTGTGGACTGTGAACTGTGAACTGTGAACTGTGATGTGTGATCAGTGAACTGTGGACTGTGAACTGTGACCTGCGAACTGGGAACTGTGAACTGTGAACTCTGAACTGTGACCTGTGACCTGTGAACTGTGAACTGTGAACTGTGACATGTGAACTGTAAACTGTGAACTGTGAACTGTGATCTGTGAACTGTGAACTGCGAACTGTGAAGTGTGAAATGAAGACTGTGAACTGTGATCTGTGAACAGTGAACTCTGAACTGTGAATTGTGAACAGTGAAATGTGGACTGTGAACTGTGAACTGTGATCTGTGAACTGCGAACTGTGAAGTGTGAAATGAAGACAGTGAACTGTGACCTGCGAACTGGGAACTGTGAACTGTGAACTGTGAACTGTGACCTGTGACCTGTGAACTGTGAACTGTGACATGTGAACTGTGAACTGTGAACTGTGAACTGTGAACTGTGAACTGTGAACTGCGAACTGTGAAGTATGAAATGAAGACAGTGAACTGTGAAGTATGAAATGAAGACAGTGAACTGTGAAATGTGAACTGTGACCTGCGAACTGGGAACTGTGAACTGTGAACTCTGAACTGTGACCTGTGACCTGTGAACTGTGAACTGTGAACTGTGACATGTGAACTGTAAACTGTGAACTGTGAACTGTGAACTGTGATCTGTGAACTGTGAACTGCGAACTGTGAAGTGTGAAATGAAGACTGTGAACTGTGATCTGTGGACTGTGAACTGTGAACTGTGAATAGTGAACTGTGGACTGTGAACTGTCAACTGTGAACTGCGAACTGTGAAGTGTGAAATGAATACTGTGAACTGTCAACTGTGAACTGTGAATTGTGAACAGTGAACTGTGGACTGTGGACTGTGAACTGTGAACTGTGAACTGTGAACTGTGAAGTGTGAACTGTCAACTGTGAACTGTGAACTGTGAACTGTGATCTGTGAACTGTGAACTGCGAACTGTGAAGTGTGAAATGAAGACTGTGAACTGTGATCTGTGGACTGTGAACTATGAACTGTGAACTGTGAAGTGTGAACTGTCAACTGTGAACTGTGAACTGTGAACTGTGATCTGTGAACTGTGAACTGCGAACTGTGAAGTGTGAAATGAAGACTGTGAACTGTGATCTGTGGACTGTGAACTGTGAACTGTGAATAGTGAACTGTGGACTGTGAACTGTGAACTGTGAACTGCGAACTGTGAAGTGTGAAATGAATACTGTGAACGGGGAACTGTGAACTGTGACCTGTGAACTGTGAACTGTGAACTGTGAACTGTGAACTGCGAACTGTGAAGCGTGAAATGAAGACTGTGAACTGTGAACTGTGATCTGTGAACAGTGAACTCTGAACTGTGAACTGTGAATTGTGAACAGTGAAATGTGGACTGTGAACTGTGAACTGTGATCTGTGAACTGCGAACTGTGAAGTGTGAAATGAAGACAGTGAACTGTGAAATGTGAACTGTGACCTGCGAACTGGGAACTGTGAACTGTGAACTGTGAACTGTGAACTGTGACCTGTGACCTGTGAACTGTGAACTGTGACATGTGAACTGTGAACTGTGAACTGTGAACTGTGAACTGTGAACTGTGAACTGTGAACTGCGAACTGTGAAGTATGAAATGAAGACAGTGAACTGTGAAGTATGAAATGAAGACAGTGAACTGTGAAATGTGAACTGTGACCTGCGAACTGGGAACTGTGAACTGTGAACTGTGAACTGTGACCTGTGACCTGTGAACTGTGAACTGCGAACTGTGAAGTGTGAAATGAAGACTGTGAACTGTGATCTGTGGACTGTGAACTGTGAACTGTGAACTGTGATGTGTGATCAGTGAACTGTGGACTGCGAACTGTGAAGCGTGAAATGAAGACTGTGAACTGTGAACTGTGATCTGTGAACAGTGAACTCTGAACTGTGAACTGTGAATTGTGAACAGTGAAATGTGGACTGTGAACTGTGAACTGTGATCTGTGAACTGCGAACTGTGTAGTGTGAAATGAAGACAGTGAACTGTGAAATGTGAACTGTGACCTGCGAACTGGGAACTGTGAACTGTGAACTGTGAACTGTGACCTGTGACCTGTGAACTGTGAACTGTGACATGTGAACTGTGAACTGTGAACTGTGAACTGTGAACTGTCAACTGTGAACTGCGAACTGTGAAGTATGAAATGAAGACAGTGAACTGTGAAGTATGAAATGAAGACAGTGAACTGTGAAATGTGAACTGTGACCTGCGAACTGGGAACTGTGAACTGTGAACTGTGAACTGTGACCTGTGACCTGTGAACTGTGAACTGTGAACTGTGACATGTGAACTGTAAACTGTGAACTGTGAACTGTGATCTGTGAACTGTGAACTGCGAACTGTGAAGTGTGAAATGAAGACTGTGAACTGTGATCTGTGGACTGTGAACTGTGAACTGTGAACTGTGATGTGTGATCAGTGAACTGTGGACTGTGAACTGTGAACTGTGACCTGTGAACTGCGAACTGGGAACTGTGAACTGTGAACTGTGAACTGTGATCTGTGAACAGTGAAGTGTGAACAGTGAACTGTGAATTGTGAACAGTGGAATGTGGACTGTGAACTGTGAACTGTGAACTGTGAAGTGTGAACTGTCAACTGTGAACTGTGAAGTATGAAATGAAGACAGTGAACTGTGAAGTATGAAATGAAGACAGTGAACTGTGAAATGTGAACTGTGACCTGCGAACTGGGAACTGTGAACTGTCAACTGTGAACTGTGAATAGTGAACTGTGGACTGTGAACTGTCAACTGTGAACTGCGAACTGTGAAGTGTGAAATGAATACTGTGAACGGGGAACTGTGAACTGTGACCTGTGAACTGTGAACTGTGAACTGTGATCTGTGAACTGTGAACTGCGAACTGTGAAGCGTGAAATGAAGACTGTGAACTGTGAACTGTGATCTGTGAACAGTGAACTCTGAACTGTGAACTGTGAATTGTGAACAGTGAAATGTGGACTGTGAACTGTGAACTGTGATCTGTGAACTGCGAACTGTGAAGTGTGAAATGAAGACAGTGAACTGTGAAATGTGAACTGTGACCTGCGAACTGGGAACTGTGAACTGTGAACTGTGAACTGTGACCTGTGACCTGTGAACTGTGAACTGTGACATGTGAACTGTGAACTGTGAACTGTGAACTGTGAACTGTGAACTGTGAACTGCGAACTGTGAAGTATGAAATGAAGACAGTGAACTGTGAAGTATGAAATGAAGACAGTGAACTGTGAAATGTGAACTGTGACCTGCGAACTGGGAACTGTGAACTGTGAACTCTGAACTGTGACCTGTGACCTGTGAACTGTGAACTGTGAACTGTGACATGTGAACTGTAAACTGTGAACTGTGAACTGTGATCTGTGAACTGTGAACTGCGAACTGTGAAGTGTGAAATGAAGACTGTGAACTGTGATCTGTGGACTGTGAACTGTGAACTGTGAATAGTGAACTGTGGACTGTGAACTGTCAACTGTGAACTGCGAACTGTGAAGTGTGAAATGAATACTGTGAACTGTCAACTGTGAACTGTGAATTGTGAACAGTGAACTGTGGACTGTGAACTGTGAACTGTGAACTGTGAACTGTGAAGTGTGAACTGTCAACTGTGAACTGTGAACTGTGAACTGTGATCTGTGAACTGTGAACTGCGAACTGTGAAGTGTGAAATGAAGACTGTGAACTGTGATCTGTGGACTGTGAACTGTGAACTGTGAACTGTGAAGTGTGAACTGTCATCTGTGAACTGTGAACTGTGAACTGTGATCTGTGAACTGTGAACTGCGAACTGTGAAGTGTGAAATGAAGACTGTGAACTGTGATCTGTGGACTGTGAACTGTGAACTGTGAATAGTGAACTGTGGACTGTGAACTGTCAACTGTGAACTGCGAACTGTGAAGTGTGAAATGAATACTGTGAACGGGGAACTGTGAACTGTGACCTGTGAACTGTGAACTGTGAACTGTGATCTGTGAACTGTGAACTGCGAACTGTGAAGTGGGAAATGAAGACTGTGAACTGTGATCTGTGGACTGTGAACTGTGAACTGTGAACTGTGATGTGTGATCAGTGAACTGTGGACTGTGAACTGTGACCTGCGAACTGGGAACTGTGAACTGTGAACTCTGAACTGTGACCTGTGACCTGTGAACTGTGAACTGTGAACTGTGACATGTGAACTGTAAACTGTGAACTGTGAACTGTGATCTGTGAACTGTGAACTGCGAACTGTGAAGTGTGAAATGAAGACTGTGAACTGTGATCTGTGAACAGTGAACTCTGAACTGTGAATTGTGAACAGTGAAATGTGGACTGTGAACTGTGAACTGTGATCTGTGAACTGCGAACTGTGAAGTGTGAAATGAAGACAGTGAACTGTGACCTGCGAACTGGGAACTGTGAACTGTGAACTGTGAACTGTGACCTGTGACCTGTGAACTGTGAACTGTGACATGTGAACTGTGAACTGTGAACTGTGAACTGTGAACTGTGAACTGTGAATAGTGAACTGTGGACTGTGAACTGTCAACTGTGAACTGCGAACTGTGAAGTGTGAAATGAATACTGTGAACTGTCAACTGTGAACTGTGAATTGTGAACAGAGAACTGTGGACTGTGGACTGTGAACTGTGAACTGTGAACTGTGAACTGTGAAGTGTGAACTGTCAACTGTGAATAGTGAACTGTGGACTGTGAACTGTCAACTGTGAACTGCGAACTGTGAAGTGTGAAATGAATACTGTGAACTGTCAACAGTGAACTGTGAATTGTGAACAGTGAACTGTGGACTGTGGACTGTGAACTGTGAACTGTGAACTGTGAACTGTGAAGTGTGAACTGTCAACTGTGAACTGTGAACTGTGAACTGTGATCTGTGAACTGTGAACTGCGAACTGTGAAGTGTGAAATGAAGACTGTGAACTGTGATCTGTGGACTGTGAACTGTGAACTGTGAACTGTGAAGTGTGAACTGTCAACTGTGAACTGTGAACTGTGAACTGTGATCTGTGAACTGTGAACTGCGAACTGTGAAGTGTGAAATGAAGACTGTGAACTGTGATCTGTGGACTGTGAACTGTGAACTGTGAATAGTGAACTGTGGACTGTGAACTGTCAACTGTGAACTGCGAACTGTGAAGTGTGAAATGAATACTGTGAACGGGGAACTGTGAACTGTGACCTGTGAACTGTGAACTGTGAACTGTGAACTGTGAACTGCGAACTGTGAAGCGTGAAATGAAGACTGTGAACTGTGAACTGTGATCTGTGAACAGTGAACTCTGAACTGTGAACTGTGAATTGTGAACAGTGAAATGTGGACTGTGAACTGTGAACTGTGATCTGTGAACTGCGAACTGTGAAGTGTGAAATGAAGACAGTGAACTGTGAAATGTGAACTGTGACCTGCGAACTGGGAACTGTGAACTGTGAACTGTGAACTGTGACCTGTGACCTGTGAACTGTGAACTGTGACATGTGAACTGTGAACTGTGAACTGTGAACTGTGAACTGTGAACTGTGAACTGCGAACTGTGAAGTATGAAATGAAGACAGTGAACTGTGAAGTATGAAATGAAGACAGTGAACTGTGAAATGTGAACTGTGACCTGCGAACTGGGAACTGTGAACTGTGAACTGTGAACTGTGACCTGTGACCTGTGAACTGTGAACTGCGAACTGTGAAGTGTGAAATGAAGACTGTGAACTGTGATCTGTGGACTGTGAACTGTGAACTGTGAACTGTGATGTGTGATCAGTGAACTGTGGACTGTGAACTGTGAACTGTGACCTGTGAACTGTGAACTGTGAACTGTGAACTGTGAACTGTGAACTGTGAACTGTGAACTGCGAACTGTGAAGTATGAAATGAAGACAGTGAACTGTGAAGTATGAAATGAAGACAGTGAACTGTGAAATGTGAACTGTGACCTGCGAACTGGGAACTGTGAACTGTGAACTGTGAACTGTGATCTGTGAACAGTGAAGTGTGCACTGTGAATTGTGAACAGTGAAATGTGGACTGTGAACTGTGAACTGTGAACTGTGAAGTGTGAACTGTCAACTGTGAACTGTGAAGTATGAAATGAAGACAGTGAACTGTGAAGTATGAAATGAAGACAGTGAACTGTGAAATGTGAACTGTGACCTGCGAACTGGGAACTGTGAACTGTCAACTGTGAACTGTGAATTGTGAACAGTGAACTGTGGACTGTGAAATGTGAACTGTGAACTGTGAAGTGTGAAATGAAGACTGTGAACTGTGATCTGTGGACTGTGAACTGTGAACTGTGAATAGTGAACTGTGGACTGTGAACTGTCAACTGTGAACTGCGAACTGTGAAGTGTGAAATGAATACTGTGAACGGGGAACTGTGAACTGTGACCTGTGAACTGTGAACTGTGAACTGTGATCTGTGAACTGTGAACTGCGAACTGTGAAGCGTGAAATGAAGACTGTGAACTGTGAACTGTGATCTGTGAACAGTGAACTCTGAACTGTGAACTGTGAATTGTTAACAGTGAAATGTGGACTGTGAACTGTGAACTGTGATCTGTGAACTGCGAACTGTGAAGTGTGAAATGAAGACAGTGAACTGTGAAATGTGAACTGTGACCTGCGAACTGGGAACTGTGAACTGTGAACTGTGAACTGTGACCTGTGACCTGTGAACTGTGAACTGTGAACTGTGACATGTGAACTGTGAACTGTGAACTGTGAACTGTGAACTGTGAACTGCGAACTGTGAAGTATGAAATGAAGACAGTGAACTGTGAAGTATGAAATGAAGACAGTGAACTGTGAAATGTGAACTGTGACCTGCGAACTGGGAACTGTGAACTGTGAACTGTGAACTGTGAACTGTGACCTGTGACCTGTGAACTGTGAACTGTGAACTGTGACATGTGAACTGTAAACTGTGAACTGTGAACTGTGATCTGTGAACAGTGAACTCTGAACTGTGAACTGTGAATTGTGAACAGTGAAATGTGGACTGTGAACTGTGAACTGTGATCTGTGAACTGCGAACTGTGAAGTGTGAAATGAAGACAGTGAACTGTGAAATGTGAACTGTGACCTGCGAACTGGGAACTGTGAACTGTGAACTGTGAACTGTGACCTGTGACCTGTGAACTGTGAACTGTGACATGTGAACTGTGAACTGTGAACTGTGAACTGTGAACTGTGAACTGTGAACTGCGAACTGTGAAGTATGAAATGAAGACAGTGAACTGTGAAGTATGAAATGAAGACAGTGAACTGTGAAATGTGAACTGTGACCTGCGAACTGGGAACTGTGAACTGTGAACTCTGAACTGTGACCTGTGACCTGTGAACTGTGAACTGTGAACTGTGACATGTGAACTGTAAACTGTGAACTGTGAACTGTGATCTGTGAACTGTGAACTGCGAACTGTGAAGTGTGAAATGAAGACTGTGAACTGTGATCTGTGGACTGTGAACTGTGAACTGTGAATAGTGAACTGTGGACTGTGAACTGTCAACTGTGAACTGCGAACTGTGAAGTGTGAAATGAATACTGTGAACTGTCAACTGTGAACTGTGAATTGTGAACAGTGAACTGTGGACTGTGAACTGTGAACTGTGAACTGTGAACTGTGAAGTGTGAACTGTCAACTGTGAACTGTGAACTGTGAACTGTGATCTGTGAACTGTGAACTGCGAACTGTGAAGTGTGAAATGAAGACTGTGAACTGTGATCTGTGGACTGTGAACTGTGAACTGTGAACTGTGAAGTGTGAACTGTCATCTGTGAACTGTGAACTGTGAACTGTGATCTGTGAACTGTGAACTGCGAACTGTGAAGTGTGAAATGAAGACTGTGAACTGTGATCTGTGGACTGTGAACTGTGAACTGTGAATAGTGAACTGTGGACTGTGAACTGTCAACTGTGAACTGCGAACTGTGAAGTGTGAAATGAATACTGTGAACGGGGAACTGTGAACTGTGACCTGTGAACTGTGAACTGTGAACTGTGATCTGTGAACTGTGAACTGCGAACTGTGAAGTGGGAAATGAAGACTGTGAACTGTGATCTGTGGACTGTGAACTGTGAACTGTGAACTGTGATGTGTGATCAGTGAACTGTGGACTGTGAACTGTGACCTGCGAACTGGGAACTGTGAACTGTGAACTGTGAACTCTGAACTGTGACCTGTGACCTGTGAACTGTGAACTGTGAACTGTGACATGTGAACTGTAAACTGTGAACTGTGAACTGTGATCTGTGAACTGTGAACTGCGAACTGTGAAGTGTGAAATGAAGACTGTGAACTGTGATCTGTGAACAGTGAACTCTGAACTGTGAATTGTGAACAGTGAAATGTGGACTGTGAACTGTGAACTGTGATCTGTGAACTGCGAACTGTGAAGTGTGAAATGAAGACAGTGAACTGTGACCTGCGAACTGGGAACTGTGAACTGTGAACTGTGAACTGTGACCTGTGACCTGTGAACTGTGAACTGTGACATGTGAACTGTGAACTGTGAACTGTGAACTGTGAACTGTGAACTGTGAATAGTGAACTGTGGACTGTGAACTGTCAACTGTGAACTGCGAACTGTGAAGTGTGAAATGAATACTGTGAACTGTCAACTGTGAACTGTGAATTGTGAACAGAGAACTGTGGACTGTGGACTGTGAACTGTGAACTGTGAACTGTGAACTGTGAAGTGTGAACTGTCAACTGTGAATAGTGAACTGTGGACTGTGAACTGTCAACTGTGAACTGCGAACTGTGAAGTGTGAAATGAATACTGTGAACTGTCAACAGTGAACTGTGAATTGTGAACAGTGAACTGTGGACTGTGGACTGTGAACTGTGAACTGTGAACTGTGAACTGTGAAGTGTGAACTGTCAACTGTGAACTGTGAACTGTGAACTGTGATCTGTGAACTGTGAACTGCGAACTGTGAAGTGTGAAATGAAGACTGTGAACTGTGATCTGTGGACTGTGAACTGTGAACTGTGAACTGTGAAGTGTGAACTGTCAACTGTGAACTGTGAACTGTGAACTGTGATCTGTGAACTGTGAACTGCGAACTGTGAAGTGTGAAATGAAGACTGTGAACTGTGATCTGTGGACTGTGAACTGTGAACTGTGAATAGTGAACTGTGGACTGTGAACTGTCAACTGTGAACTGCGAACTGTGAAGTGTGAAATGAATACTGTGAACGGGGAACTGTGAACTGTGACCTGTGAACTGTGAACTGTGAACTGTGAACTGTGAACTGCGAACTGTGAAGCGTGAAATGAAGACTGTGAACTGTGAACTGTGATCTGTGAACAGTGAACTCTGAACTGTGAACTGTGAATTGTGAACAGTGAAATGTGGACTGTGAACTGTGAACTGTGATCTGTGAACTGCGAACTGTGAAGTGTGAAATGAAGACAGTGAACTGTGAAATGTGAACTGTGACCTGCGAACTGGGAACTGTGAACTGTGAACTGTGAACTGTGACCTGTGACCTGTGAACTGTGAACTGTGACATGTGAACTGTGAACTGTGAACTGTGAACTGTGAACTGTGAACTGTGAACTGCGAACTGTGAAGTATGAAATGAAGACAGTGAACTGTGAAGTATGAAATGAAGACAGTGAACTGTGAAATGTGAACTGTGACCTGCGAACTGGGAACTGTGAACTGTGAACTGTGAACTGTGACCTGTGACCTGTGAACTGTGAACTGCGAACTGTGAAGTGTGAAATGAAGACTGTGAACTGTGATCTGTGGACTGTGAACTGTGAACTGTGAACTGTGATGTGTGATCAGTGAACTGTGGACTGTGAACTGTGAACTGTGACCTGTGAACTGTGAACTGTGAACTGTGAACTGTGAACTGTGAACTGTGAACTGTGAACTGCGAACTGTGAAGTATGAAATGAAGACAGTGAACTGTGAAGTATGAAATGAAGACAGTGAACTGTGAAATGTGAACTGTGACCTGCGAACTGGGAACTGTGAACTGTGAACTGTGAACTGTGATCTGTGAACAGTGAAGTGTGCACTGTGAATTGTGAACAGTGAAATGTGGACTGTGAACTGTGAACTGTGAACTGTGAAGTGTGAACTGTCAACTGTGAACTGTGAAGTATGAAATGAAGACAGTGAACTGTGAAGTATGAAATGAAGACAGTGAACTGTGAAATGTGAACTGTGACCTGCGAACTGGGAACTGTGAACTGTCAACTGTGAACTGTGAATTGTGAACAGTGAACTGTGGACTGTGAAATGTGAACTGTGAACTGTGAAGTGTGAAATGAAGACTGTGAACTGTGATCTGTGGACTGTGAACTGTGAACTGTGAATAGTGAACTGTGGACTGTGAACTGTCAACTGTGAACTGCGAACTGTGAAGTGTGAAATGAATACTGTGAACGGGGAACTGTGAACTGTGACCTGTGAACTGTGAACTGTGAACTGTGATCTGTGAACTGTGAACTGCGAACTGTGAAGCGTGAAATGAAGACTGTGAACTGTGAACTGTGATCTGTGAACAGTGAACTCTGAACTGTGAACTGTGAATTGTTAACAGTGAAATGTGGACTGTGAACTGTGAACTGTGATCTGTGAACTGCGAACTGTGAAGTGTGAAATGAAGACAGTGAACTGTGAAATGTGAACTGTGACCTGCGAACTGGGAACTGTGAACTGTGAACTGTGAACTGTGACCTGTGACCTGTGAACTGTGAACTGTGAACTGTGACATGTGAACTGTGAACTGTGAACTGTGAACTGTGAACTGTGAACTGCGAACTGTGAAGTATGAAATGAAGACAGTGAACTGTGAAGTATGAAATGAAGACAGTGAACTGTGAAATGTGAACTGTGACCTGCGAACTGGGAACTGTGAACTGTGAACTGTGAACTGTGAACTGTGACCTGTGACCTGTGAACTGTGAACTGTGAACTGTGACATGTGAACTGTAAACTGTGAACTGTGAACTGTGATCTGTGAACTGTGAACTGCGAACTGTGAAGTGTGAAATGAAGACTGTGAACTGTGATCTGTGGACTGTGAACTGTGAACTGTGAACTGTGATGTGTGATCAGTGAACTGTGGACTGTGAACTGTGAACTGTGACCTGTGAACTGTGAACTGTGAACTGTGAACTGTGAACTGCGAACTGTGAACTGTGAACTGTGAACTGTGAAAAGTGAACTGTGAACTGTGAACTGCGAACTGTGAAGTATGAAATGAAGACAGTGAACTGTGAAGTATGAAATGAAGACAGTGAACTGTGAAATGTGAACTGTGACCTGCGAACTGGGAACTGTGAACTGTGAACTGTGAACTGTGACCTGTGACCTGTGAACTGTGAACTGTGAACTGTGACATGTGAACTGTAAACTGTGAACTGTGAACTGTGATCTGTGAACTGTGAACTGCGAACTGTGAAGTGTGAAATGAAGACTGTGAACTGTGATCTGTGGACTGTGAACTGTGAACTGTGAACTGTGATGTGTGATCAGTGAACTGTGGACTGTGAACTGTGAACTGTGACCTGTGAACTGTGAACTGTGAACTGTGAACTGTGAACTGTGAACTGCGAACTGTGAAGTATGAAATGAAGACAGTGAACTGTGAAGTATGAAATGAAGACAGTGAACTGTGAAATGTGAACTGTGACCTGCGAACTGGGAACTGTGAACTGTGAACTGTGAACTGTGATCTGTGAACAGTGAAGTGTGAACTGTGAACTGTGAATTGTGAACAGTGAAATGTGGACTGTGAACTGTGAACTGTGAACTGTGAATTGTGAACAGTGAAATGTGGACTGTGAACTGTGAACTGTGAACTGTGAAGTGTGAACTGTCAACTGTGAACTGTGAAGTATGAAATGAAGACAGTGAACTGTGAAGTATGAAATGAAGACAGTGAACTGTGAAATGTGAACTGTGACCTGCGAACTGGGAACTGTGAACTGTCAACTGTGAACTGTGAATTGTGAACAGTGAACTGTGGACTGTGAACTGTGAACTGTGAACTGTGAACTGTGAATTGTGAACTGTCAACTGTGAACTGTGAACTGTGAACTGTGATCTGTGAACTGTGAACTGCGAACTGTGAAGTGTGAAATGAAGACTGTGAACTGTGATCTGTGGACTGTGAACTGTGAACTGTGAATAGTGAACTGTGGACTGTGAACTGTCAACTGTGAACTGCGAACTGTGAAGTGTGAAATGAATACTGTGAACGGGGAACTGTGAACTGTGACCTGTGAACTGTGAACTGTGAACTGTGATCTGTGAACTGTGAACTGCGAACTGTGAAGCGTGAAATGAAGACTGTGAACTGTGATCTGTGAACAGTGAACTCTGAACTGTGAACTGTGAATTGTGAACAGTGAAATGTGGACTGTGAACTGTGAACTGTGATCTGTGAACTGCGAACTGTGAAGTGTGAAATGAAGACAGTGAACTGTGAAATGTGAACTGTGACCTGCGAACTGGGAACTGTGAACTGTGAACTGTGAACTGTGAACTGTGAACTGTGAACTGTGACCTGTGACCTGTGAACTGTGAACTGTGACATGTGAACTGTGTACTGTGAACTGTGAACTGTGAACTGTGAACTGTGAACTGTGATCTGTGAACTGTGAACTGCGAACTGTGAAGTGTGAAATGAAGACTGTGAACTGTGATCTGTGGACTGTGAACTGTGAACTGTGACCTGTGACCTGTGAACTGTGAACTGTGACATGTGAACTGTGTACTGTGAACTGTGAACTGTGAACTGTGAACTGTGAACTGCGAACTGTGAAGTATGAAATGAAGACAGTGAACTGTGAAGTATGAAATGAAGGCAGTGAACTGTGAAATGTGAACTGTGACCTGCGAACTGGGAACTGTGAACTGTGAACTGTGAACTGTGACTTGTGACCTGTGAACTGTGAACTGTGAACTGTGACATGTGAACTGTAAACTGTGAACTGTGAACTGTGATCTGTGAACTGTGAACTGCGAACTGTGAAGTGTGAAATGAAGACTGTGAACTGTGATCTGTGGACTGTGAACTGTGAACTGTGAACTGTGATGTGTGATCAGTGAACTGTGGACTGTGAACTGTGAACTGTGACCTGTGAACTGTGAACTGTGAACTGTGAACTGTGAACTGCGAACTGTGAAGTATGAAATGAAGACAGTGAACTGTGAAGTATGAAATGAAGACAGTGAACTGTGAAATGTGAACTGTGACCTGCGAACTGGGAACTGTGAACTGTCAACTGTGAACTGTGAATTGTGAACAGTGAACTGTGGACTGTGAACTGTGAACTGTGAACTGTGAACTGTGAACTGTGAAGTGTGAACTGTCAACTGTGAACTGTGAACTGTGAACTGTGATCTGTGAACTGTGAACTGCGAACTGTGAAGTGTGAAATGAAGACTGTGAACTGTGATCTGTGGACTGTGAACTGTGAACTGTGAATAGTGAACTGTGGACTGTGAACTGTCAACTGTGAACTGCGAACTGTGAAGTGTGAAATGAATACTGTGAACGGGGAACTGTGAACTGTGACCTGCGAACTGGGAACTGTGAACTGTCAACTGTGAACTGTGAATTGTGAACAGTGAACTGTGGACTGTGAACTGTGAACTGTGAAGTGTGAACTGTCAACTGTGAACTGTGAACTTTGAACTGTGATCTGTGAACTGTGAACTGCGAACTGTGAAGTGTGAAATGAAGACTGTGAACTGTGATCTGTGGACTGTGAACTGTGAACTGTGAATAGTGAACTGTGGACTGTGAACTGTCAACTGTGAACTGCGAACTGTGAAGTGTGAAATGAATACTGTGAACGGGGAACTGTGAACTGTGACCTGTGAACTGTGAACTGTGAACTGTGATCTGTGAACTGTGAACTGCGAACTGTGAAGCGTGAAATGAAGACTGTGAACTGTGAACTGTGATCTGTGAACAGTGAACTCTGAACTGTGAACTGTGAATTGTGAACAGTGAAATGTGGACTGTGAACTGTGAACTGTGATCTGTGAACTGCGAACTGTGAAGTGTGAAATGAAGACAGTGAACTGTGAAATGTGAACTGTGACCTGCGAACTGGGAACTGTGAACTGTGAACTGTGAACTGTGAACTGTGACCTGTAACCTGTGAACTGTGAACTGTGACATGTGAACTGTGAACTGTGAACTGTGAACTGTGAACTGTGAACTGCGAACTGTGAAGTATGAAATGAAGACAGTGAACTGTGAAGTATGAAATGAAGACAGTGAACTGTGAAATGTGAACTGTGACCTGCGAACTGGGAACTGTGAACTGTGAACTGTGAACTGTGACCTGTGACCTGTGAACTGTGAACTGTGAACTGTGACATGTGAACTGTAAACTGTGAACTGTGAACTGTGATCTGTGAACTGTGAACTGCGAACTGTGAAGTGTGAAATGAAGACTGTGAACTGTGATCTGTGGACTGTGAACTGTGAACTGTGAACTGTGATGTGTGATCAGTGAACTGTGGACTGTGAACTGTGAACTGTGACCTGTGAACTGTGAACTGTGAACTGTGAACTGTGAACTGTGAACTGCGAACTGTGAACTGTGAACTGTGAAAAGTGAACTGTGAACTGTGAACTGCGAACTGTGAAGTATGAAATGAAGACAGTGAACTGTGAAGTATGAAATGAAGACAGTGAACTGTGAAATGTGAACTGTGACCTGCGAACTGGGAACTGTGAACTGTGAACTGTGAACTGTGACCTGTGACCTGTGAACTGTGAACTGTGAACTGTGACATGTGAACTGTGACCTGCGAACTGGGAACTGTGAACTGTGAACTGTGAACTGTGATCTGTGAACAGTGAAGTGTGAACTGTGAACTGTGAATTGTGAACAGTGAAATGTGGACTGTGAACTGTGAACTGTGAACTGTGAATTGTGAACAGTGAAATGTGGACTGTGAACTGTGAACTGTGAACTGTGAAGTGTGAACTGTCAACTGTGAACTGTGAAGTATGAAATGAAGACAGTGAACTGTGAAGTATGAAATGAAGACAGTGAACTGTGAAATGTGAACTGTGACCTGCGAACTGGGAACTGTCAACTGTCAACTGTGAACTGTGAATTGTGAACAGTGAACTGTGGACTGTGAACTGTGAACTGTGAACTGTGAACTGTGAATTGTGAACTGTCAACTGTGAACTGTGAACTGTGAACTGTGATCTGTGAACTGTGAACTGCGAACTGTGAAGTGTGAAATGAAGACTGTGAACTGTGATCTGTGGACTGTGAACTGTGAACTGTGAATAGTGAACTGTGGACTGTGAACTGTCAACTGTGAACTGCGAACTGTGAAGTGTGAAATGAATACTGTGAACGGGGAACTGTGAACTGTGACCTGTGAACTGTGAACTGTGAACTGTGATCTGTGAACTGTGAACTGCGAACTGTGAAGCGTGAAATGAAGACTGTGAACTGTGATCTGTGAACAGTGAACTCTGAACTGTGAACTGTGAATTGTGAACAGTGAAATGTGGACTGTGAACTGTGAACTGTGATCTGTGAACTGCGAACTGTGAAGTGTGAAATGAAGACAGTGAACTGTGAAATGTGAACTGTGACCTGCGAACTGGGAACTGTGAACTGTGAACTGTGAACTGTGAACTGTGACCTGTGACCTGTGAACTGTGAACTGTGACATGTGAACTGTGTACTGTGAACTGTGAACTGTGAACTGTGAACTGTGATCTGTGAACTGTGAACTGCGAACTGTGAAGTGTGAAATGAAGACTGTGAACTGTGATCTGTGGACTGTGAACTGTGAACTGTGACCTGTGACCTGTGAACTGTGAACTGTGACATGTGAACTGTGTACTGTGAACTGTGAACTGTGAACTGTGAACTGTGAACTGCGAACTGTGAAGTATGAAATGAAGACAGTGAACTGTGAAGTATGAAATGAAGGCAGTGAACTGTGAAATGTGAACTGTGACCTGCGAACTGGGAACTGTGAACTGTGAACTGTGAACTGTGACTTGTGACCTGTGAACTGTGAACTGTGAACTGTGAACTGTGAACTGTGACATGTGAACTGTAAACTGTGAACTGTGAACTGTGATCTGTGAACTGTGAACTGCGAACTGTGAAGTGTGAAATGAAGACTGTGAACTGTGATCTGTGGACTGTGAACTGTGAACTGTGAACTGTGATGTGTGATCAGTGAACTGTGGACTGTGAACTGTGAACTGTGACCTGTGAACTGTGAACTGTGAACTGTGAACTGTGAACTGCGAACTGTGAAGTATGAAATGAAGACAGTGAACTGTGAAGTATGAAATGAAGACAGTGAACTGTGAAATGTGAACTGTGACCTGCGAACTGGGAACTGTGAACTGTGAACTGTGAACTGTGATCTGTGAACAGTGAAGTGTGAACTGTGAATTGTGAACAGTGAAATGTGGACTGTGAACTGTGAACTGTGAACTGTGAAGTGTGAACTGTCAACTGTGAACTGTGAAGTATGAAATGAAGACAGTGAACTGTGAAGTATGAAATGAAGACAGTGAACTGTGAAATGTGAACTGTGACCTGCGAACTGGGAACTGTGAACTGTCAACTGTGAACTGTGAATTGTGAACAGTGAACTGTGGACTGTGAACTGTGAACTGTGAACTGTGAACTGTGAAGTGTGAACTGTCAACTGTGAACTGTGAACTGTGATCTGTGAACTGTGAACTGCGAACTGTGAAGTGTGAAATGAAGACTGTGAACTGTGATCTGTCAACTGTGAACTGTGAACTGTGAACTGTGATCTGTGAACTGTGAACTGCGAACTGTGAAGTGTGAAATGAAGACTGTGAACTGTGATCTGTGGACTGTGAACTGTGAACTGTGAATAGTGAACTGTGGACTGTGAACTGTCAACTGTGAACTGCGAACTGTGAAGTGTGAAATGAATACTGTGAACGGGGAACTGTGAACTGTGACCTGTGAACTGTGAACTGTGAACTGTGATCTGTGAACTGTGAACTGCGAACTGTGAAGCGTGAAATGAAGACTGTGAACTGTGAACTGTGATCTGTGAACAGTGAACTCTGAACTGTGAACTGTGAATTGTGAACAGTGAAATGTGGACTGTGAACTGTGAACTGTGATCTGTGAACTGCGAACTGTGAAGTGTGAAATGAAGACAGTGAACTGTGAAATGTGAACTGTGACCTGCGAACTGGGAACTGTGAACTGTGAACTGTGAACTGTGACCTGTGACCTGTGAACTGTGAACTGTGACATGTGAACTGTGAACTGTGAACTGTGAACTGTGAACTGTGAACTGCGAACTGTGAAGTATGAAATGAAGACAGTGAACTGTGAAGTATGAAATGAAGACAGTGAACTGTGAAATGTGAACTGTGACCTGCGAACTGGGAACTGTGAACTGTGAACTGTGAACTGTGACCTGTGACCTGTGACCTGTGAACTGTGAACTGTGAACTGTGACATGTGAACTGTAAACTGTGAACTGTGAACTGTGATCTGTGAACTGTGAACTGCGAACTGTGAAGTGTGAAATGAAGACTGTGAACTGTGATCTGTGGACTGTGAACTGTGAACTGTGAACTGTGATGTGTGATCAGTGAACTGTGGACTGTGAACTGTGAACTGTGACCTGTGAACTGTGAACTGTGAACTGTGAACTGTGAACTGTGAACTGCGAACTGTGAACTGTGAACTGTGAACTGTGAACTGTGAACTGTGAACTGCGAACTGTGAAGTATGAAATGAAGACAGTGAACTGTGAAGTATGAAATGAAGACAGTGAACTGTGAAATGTGAACTGTGACCTGCGAACTGGGAACTGTGAACTGTGAACTGTGAACTGTGACCTGTGACCTGTGAACTGTGAACTGTGAACTGTGACATGTGAACTGTAAACTGTGATCTGTGAACTGTGATCTGTGAACTGTGAACTGTGACATGTGAACTGTGTACTGTGAACTGTGAACTGTGAACTGTGAACTGTGATCTGTGAACTGTGAACTGCGAACTGTGAAGTGTGAAATGAAGACTGTGAACTGTGATCTGTGGACTGTGAACTGTGAACTGTGACCTGTGACCTGTGAACTGTGAACTGTGACATGTGAACTGTGTACTGTGAACTGTGAACTGTGAACTGTGAACTGTGAACTGCGAACTGTGAAGTATGAAATGAAGACAGTGAACTGTGAAGTATGAAATGAAGGCAGTGAACTGTGAAATGTGAACTGTGACCTGCGAACTGGGAACTGTGAACTGTGAACTGTGAACTGTGACTTGTGACCTGTGAACTGTGAACTGTGAACTGTGAACTGTGACATGTGAACTGTAAACTGTGAACTGTGAACTGTGATCTGTGAACTGTGAACTGCGAACTGTGAAGTGTGAAATGAAGACTGTGAACTGTGATCTGTGGACTGTGAACTGTGAACTGTGAACTGTGATGTGTGATCAGTGAACTGTGGACTGTGAACTGTGAACTGTGACCTGTGAACTGTGAACTGTGAACTGTGAACTGTGAACTGCGAACTGTGAAGTATGAAATGAAGACAGTGAACTGTGAAGTATGAAATGAAGACAGTGAACTGTGAAATGTGAACTGTGACCTGCGAACTGGGAACTGTGAACTGTGAACTGTGAACTGTGAACTGTGATCTGTGAACAGTGAAGTGTGAACTGTGAATTGTGAACAGTGAAATGTGGACTGTGAACTGTGAACTGTGAACTGTGAAGTGTGAACTGTCAACTGTGAACTGTGAAGTATGAAATGAAGACAGTGAACTGTGAAGTATGAAATGAAGACAGTGAACTGTGAAATGTGAACTGTGACCTGCGAACTGGGAACTGTGAACTGTCAACTGTGAACTGTGAATTGTGAACAGTGGACTGTGGACTGTGAACTGTGAACTGTGAACTGTGAACTGTGAAGTGTGAACTGTCAACTGTGAACTGTGAACTGTGATCTGTGAACTGTGAACTGCGAACTGTGAAGTGTGAAATGAAGACTGTGAACTGTGATCTGTGGACTGTGAACTGTGAACTGTGAATAGTGAACTGTGGACTGTGAACTGTCAACTGTGAACTGCGAACTGTGAAGTGTGAAATGAATACTGTGAACGGGGAACTGTGAACTGTGACCTGCGAACTGGGAACTGTGAACTGTCAACTGTGAACTGTGAATTGTGAACAGTGAACTGTGGACTGTGAACTGTGAACTGTGAAATGTGAACTGTCAACTGTGAACTGTGAACTGTGAACTGTGATCTGTGAACTGTGAACTGCGAACTGTGAAGTGTGAAATGAAGACTGTGAACTGTGATCTGTGGACTGTGAACTGTGAACTGTGAATAGTGAACTGTGGACTGTGAACTGTCAACTGTGAACTGCGAACTGTGAAGTGTGAAATGAATACTGTGAACGGGGAACTGTGAACTGTGACCTGTGAACTGTGAACTGTGAACTGTGATCTGTGAACTGTGAACTGCGAACTGTGAAGCGTGAAATGAAGACTGTGAACTGTGAACTGTGATCTGTGAACAGTGAACTCTGAACTGTGAACTGTGAATTGTGAACAGTGAAATGTGGACTGTGAACTGTGAACTGTGATCTGTGAACTGCGAACTGTGAAGTGTGAAATGAAGACAGTGAACTGTGAAATGTGAACTGTGACCTGCGAACTGGGAACTGTGAACTGTGAACTGTGAACTGTGACCTGTGACCTGTGAACTGTGAACTGTGACATGTGAACTGTGAACTGTGAACTGTGAACTGTGAACTGTGAACTGCGAACTGTGAAGTATGAAATGAAGACAGTGAACTGTGAAGTATGAAATGAAGACAGTGAACTGTGAAATGTGAACTGTGACCTGCGAACTGGGAACTGTGAACTGTGAACTGTGAACTGTGACCTGTGACCTGTGAACTGTGAACTGTGAACTGTGAACTGTGACATGTGAACTGTAAACTGTGAACTGTGAACTGTGATCTGTGAACTGTGAACTGCGAACTGTGAAGTGTGAAATGAAGACTGTGAACTGTGATCTGTGGACTGTGAACTGTGAACTGTGAACTGTGATGTGTGATCAGTGAACTGTGGACTGTGAACTGTGAACTGTGACCTGTGAACTGTGAACTGTGAACTGTGAACTGTGAACTGTGAACTGCGAACTGTGAACTGTGAACTGTGAACTGTGAACTGTGAACTGTGAACTGCGAACTGTGAAGTATGAAATGAAGACAGTGAACTGTGAAGTATGAAATGAAGACAGTGAACTGTGAAATGTGAACTGTGACCTGCGAACTGGGAACTGTGAACTGTGAACTGTGAACTGTGACCTGTGACCTGTGAACTGTGAACTGTGAACTGTGACATGTGAACTGTAAACTGTGATCTGTGAACTGTGATCTGTGAACTGTGAACTGCGAACTGTGAAGTGTGAAATGAAGACTGTGAACTGTGATCTGTGGACTGTGAACTGTGAACTGTGAACTGTGATGTGTGATCAGTGAACTGTGGACTGTGAACTGTGAACTGTGACCTGTGAACTGTGAACTGTGAACTGTGAACTGCGAACTGTGAAGTATGAAATGAAGACAGTGAACTGTGAAGTATGAAATGAAGACAGTGAACTGTGAAATGTGAACTGTGACCTGCGAACTGGGAACTGTGAACTGTGAACTGTGAACTGTGATCTGTGAACAGTGAAGTGTGAACTGTGAATTGTGAACAGTGAAATGTGGACTGTGAACTGTGAACTGTGAACTGTGAAGTGTGAACTGTGAATTGTGAACAGTGAACTGTGGACTGTGAACTGTCAACTGTGAACTGTGAAGTATGAAATGAAGACAGTGAACTGTGAAGTATGAAATGAAGACAGTGAACTGTGAAATGTGAACTGTGACCTGCGAACTGGGAACTGTGAACTGTCAACTGTGAACTGTGAATTGTGAACAGTGAACTGTGGACTGTGAACTGTGAACTGTGAAGTGTGAACTGTCAACTGTGAACTGTGAACTGTGAACTGTGATCTGTGAACTGTGAACTGCGAACTGTGAAGTGTGAAATGAAGACTGTGAACTGTGATCTGTGGACTGTGAACTGTGAACTGTGAATAGTGAACTGTGGACTGTGAACTGTCAACTGTGAACTGCGAACTGTGAAGTGTGAAATGAATACTGTGAACGGGGAACTGTGAACTGTGACGTGCGAACTGGGAACTGTGAACTGTCAACTGTGAACTGTGAATTGTGAACAGTGAACTGTGGACTGTGAACTGTGAACTGTGAACTGTGAACTGTGAAGTGTGAACTGTCAACTGTGAACTGTGAACTGTGAACTGTGATCTGTGAACTGTGAACTGCGAACTGTGAAGTGTGAAATGAAGACAGTGAACTGTGAAATGTGAACTGTGACCTGCGAACTGGGAACTGTGAACTGTGAACTGTGAACTGTGACCTGTGACCTGTGAACTGTGAACTGTGACATGTGAACTGTGAACTGTGAACTGTGAACTGTGAACTGTGAACTGTGAACTGCGAACTGTGAAGTATGAAATGAAGACAGTGAACTGTGAAGTATGAAATGAAGACAGTGAACTGTGAAATGTGAACTGTGACCTGCGAACTGGGAACTGTGAACTGTGAACTGTGAACTGTGACCTGTGACCTGTGAACTGTGAACTGTGAACTGTGACATGTGAACTGTAAACTGTGAACTGTGAACTGTGATCTGTGAACTGTGAACTGCGAACTGTGAAGTGTGAAATGAAGACTGTGAACTGTGATCTGTGGACTGTGAACTGTGAACTGTGAACTGTGATGTGTGATCAGTGAACTGTGGACTGTGAACTGTGAACTGTGACCTGTGAACTGTGAACTGTGAACTGTGAACTGTGAACTGTGAACTGCGAACTGTGAACTGTGAACTGTGAACTGTGAACTGTGAACTGTGAACTGCGAACTGTGAAGTATGAAATGAAGACAGTGAACTGTGAAGTATGAAATGAAGACAGTGAACTGTGAAATGTGAACTGTGACCTGCGAACTGGGAACTGTGAACTGTGAACTGTGAACTGTGACCTGTGACCTGTGAACTGTGAACTGTGAACTGTGACATGTGAACTGTAAACTGTGAACTGTGAACTGTGATCTGTGCACTGTGAACTGCGAACTGTGAAGTGTGAAATGAAAACTGTGAACTGTGATCTGTGGACTGTGAACTGTGAACTGTGAACTGTGAACTGTGATGTGTGATCAGTGAACTGTGGACTGTGAACTGTGAACTGTGACCTGTGAACTGTGAACTGTGAACTGTGAACTGTGAACTGTCAACTGTGAACTGTGAACTGTGAACTGTGAATTGTGAACAGTGAAATGTGGACTGTGAACTGTGAACTGTGAACTGTGAAGTGTGAACTGTCAACAGTGAACTGTGAAGTATGAAATGAAGACAGTGAACTGTGAAGTATGAAATGAAGACAGTGAACTGTGAAATGTGAACTGTGACCTGCGAACTGGGAACTGTGAACTGTCAACTGTGAACTGTGAATTGTGAAGCGTGAAATGAAGACTGTGAACTGTGAACTGTGATCTGTGAACAGTGAACTCTGAACTGTGAACTGTGAATTGTGAACAGTGAAATGTGGACTGTGAACTGTGAACTGTGATCTGTGAACTGCGAACTGTGAAGTGTGAAATGAAGACAGTGAACTGTGAAATGTGAACTGTGACCTGCGAACTGGGAACTGTGAACTGTGAACTGTGAACTGTGAACTGTGACCTGTGACCTGTGAACTGTGAACTGTGACATGTGAACTGTGAACTGTGAACTGTGAACTGTGAACTGTGAACTGTGAACTGCGAACTGTGAAGTATGAAATGAAGACAGTGAACTGTGAAGTATGAAATGAAGACAGTGAACTGTGAAATGTGAACTGTGACCTGCGAACTGGGAACTGTGAACTGTGAACTGTGAACTGTGACCTGTGACCTGTGAACTGTGAACTGTGAACTGTGACATGTGAACTGTAAACTGTGAACTGTGAACTGTGATCTGTGAACTGTGAACTGCGAACTGTGAAGTGTGAAATGAAGACTGTGAACTGTGATCTGTGGACTGTGAACTGTGAACTGTGAACTGTGATGTGTGATCAGTGAACTGTGGACTGTGAACTGTGAACTGTGACCTGTGAACTGTGAACTGTGAACTGTGAACTGTGAACTGCGGACTGTGAAGTATGAAATGAAGACAGTGAACTGTGAAGTATGAAATGAAGACAGTGAACTGTGAAATGTGAACTGTGACCTGCGAACTGGGAACTGTGAACTGTGAACTGTGAACTGTGATCTGTGAACAGTGAAGTGTGAACTGTGAATTGTGAACAGTGAAATGTGGACTGTGAACTGTGAACTGT
This sequence comes from Lasioglossum villosulum, assembly GCA_963971365.1. Taxonomy (NCBI): domain Eukaryota; kingdom Metazoa; phylum Arthropoda; class Insecta; order Hymenoptera; family Halictidae; genus Lasioglossum; species Lasioglossum villosulum. Next base: position 814,732 of record CAXARU010000174.1, read on the forward strand.
GAACTGTGAAGTGTGAACTGTCAACTGTGAACTGTGAAGTATGAAATGAAGACAGTGAACTGTGAAGTATGAAATGAAGACAGTGAACTGTGAAATGTGAACTGTGACCTGCGAACTGGGAACTGTGAACTGTCAACTGTGAACTGTGAATTGTGAACAGTGAACTGTGGACTGTGAACTGTGAACTGTGAACTGTGAACTGTGAAGTGTGAACTGTCAACTGTGAACTGTGAACTGTGAACTGTGATCTGTGAACTGTGAACTGCGAACTGTGAAGTGTGAAATGAAGACTGTGAACTGTGATCTGTGGACTGTGAACTGTGAACTGTGAATAGTGAACTGTGGACTGTGAACTGTCAACTGTGAACTGCGAACTGTGAAGTGTGAAATGAATACTGTGAACGGGGAACTGTGAACTGTGACCTGTGAACTGTGAACTGTGAACTGTGATCTGTGAACTGTGAACTGCGAACTGTGAAGCGTGAAATGAAGACTGTGAACTGTGAACTGTGATCTGTGAACAGTGAACTCTGAACTGTGAACTGTGAACTGTGAATTGTGAACAGTGAAATGTGGACTGTGAACTGTGAACTGTGATCTGTGAACTGCGAACTGTGAAGTGTGAAATGAAGACAGTGAACTGTGAAATGTGAACTGTGACCTGCGAACTGGGAACTGTGAACTGTGAACTGTGAACTGTGAACTGTGACCTGTGACCTGTGAACTGTGAACTGTGACATGTGAACTGTGAACTGTGAACTGTGAACTGTGAACTGCGAACTGTGAAGTATGAAATGAAGACAGTGAACTGTGAAGTATGAAATGAAGACAGTGAACTGTGAAATGTGAACTGTGACCTGCGAACTGGGAACTGTGAACTGTGAAATGTGAACTGTGACCTGCGAACTGGGAACTGTGAACTGTGAACTGTGAACTGTGAACTGTGACCTGTGACCTGTGAACTGTGACATGTGAACTGTGAACTGTGAACTGTGAACTGTGAACTGTGAACTGCGAACTGTGAAGTATGAAATGAAGACAGTGAACTGTGAAGTATGAAATGAAGACAGTGAACTGTGAAATGTGAACTGTGACCTGCGAACTGGGAACTGTGAACTGTGAACTGTGAACTGTGACCTGTGACCTGTGAACTGTGAACTGTGAACTGTGAAATGTGGACTGTGAACTGTGAACTGTGATCTGTGAACTGCGAACTGTGAAGTGTGAAATGAAGACAGTGAACTGTGAAATGTGAACTGTGACCTGCGAACTGGGAACTGTGAACTGTGAACTGTGAACTGTGAACTGTGACCTGTGACCTGTGAACTGTGAACTGTGACATGTGAACTGTGAACTGTGAATTGTGAACAGTGAAATGTGGACTGTGAACTGTGAACTGTGATCTGTGAACTGTGAACTGCGAACTGTGAAGTGTGAAATGAAGACTGTGAACTGTGATCTGTGGACTGTGAACTGTGAACTGTGAATAGTGAACTGTGGACTGTGAACTGTCAACTGTGAACTGCGAACTGTGAAGTGTGAAATGAATACTGTGAACGGGGAACTGTGAACTGTGACCTGTGAACTGTGAACTGTGAACTGTGAACTGTGAACTGTGAACTGTGAACTGTGAACTGTGAACTGTGATCTGTGAACTGTGAACTGTGACCTGTGACCTGTGAACTGTGAACTGTGAACTGCGAACTGTGAAGTATGAAATGAAGACAGTGAACTGTGAAGTATGAAATGAAGACAGTGAACTGTGAAATGTGAACTGTGACCTGCGAACTGGGAACTGTGAACTCTGAACTGTGAACTGTGACCTGTGACCTGTGAACTGTGAACTGTGACATGTGAACTGTAAACTGTGAACTGTGAACTGTGATCTGTGAACTGTGAACTGCGAACTGTGAAGTGTGAAATGAAGACTGTGAACTGTGATCTGTGGACTGTGAACTGTGAACTGTGAACTGTGATGTGTGATCAGTGAACTGTGGACTGTGAACTGTGAACTGTGACCTGTGAACTGTGAACTGTGAACTGCGAACTGTGAAGTATGAAATGAAGACAGTGAACTGTGAAGTATGAAATGAAGACAGTGAACTGTGAAATGTGAACTGTGACCTGCGAACTGGGAACTGTGAACTGTGAACTGTGAACTGTGATCTGTGAACAGTGAAGTGTGAACTGTGAACTGTGAACTGTGAACTGTGAACTGTGAACTGTGAACTGGAACTGTGAACTGTGAACTGTGAACTGTGAACTGTGAACTGTGAACTATGATCTGTGAACAGTGAACTGCGGACTGTGAACTGTGAACTGTGAACTGTGAAAACTGAATTGTGAAATAAAGTATGTGAACTGTGATCTGTGAACTGTGAACTGTGAAATGTGAACTGTGACCTGCGATCTGGGAACTGTGAACTGTGAACTGTGAACTGTGGACTGTGAACTGTGAACTGTGAACTGTGATCTGTGAACTGTGAACTGCGAACTGTGAAGTGTGAAATGAAGACTGTGAACTGTGATCTGTGGACTGTGAACTGTGAACTGTGAATAGTGAACTGTGGACTGTGAACTGTCAACTGTGAACTGCGAACTGTGAAGTGTGAAATGAATACTGTGAACGGGGAACTGTGAACTGTGACCTGTGAACTGTGAACTGTGAACTGTGAACTGTGGACTGTGAACTGTGAACTGTGAACTGTGATCTGTGAACTGTGAACTGCGAACTGTGAAGTGTGAAATGAAGACTGTGAACTGTGATCTGTGGACTGTGAACTGTGAACTGTGAATAGTGAACTGTGGACTGTGAACTGTCAACTGTGAACTGCGAACTGTGAAGTGTGAAATGAATACTGTGAACGGGGAACTGTGAACTGTGACCTGTGAACTGTGAACTGTGAACTGTGATCTGTGAACTGTGAACTGTAAACTGTGCACTGTGAACTGTGAAATGAGGACTGTGAACTGTGATCTGTGAACTGAGAACTGTGAACTGTGAACTGTGGACTGTGAACTGTGAACAGTGAACTGTGATCTGTGAACGGTGATCTGTGAACTGTGAACTGCGAACTGTGAATTGTGAAATGAAGACTGTGAACTGTGAACTGTGAACTCTGAACTGTAGACTGTGAACTATGATCTGTCGACTGTGAACTGTCGACTGTGAACTGTGAACTGTGAAGTGTGAACTGTGAACAGTGAACTGTCAACTGTGAACTGAGAACTGTAAACTGAGAACTGTAAACTGTGAACAGTGAACTGTGAACTGTGAACTGTGAACTGTGAACTGTGATCTGTGAACTGTGAACTGCGAACTGTGAAGCGTGAAATGAAGACTGTGAACTGTGAACTGTGAACTCTGAACTGTAGACTGTGAACTATGATCTGTCGACTGTGAACTGTCGACTGTGAACTGTGAACTGTGAAGTGTGAACTGTGAACAGTGAACTGTGAACTGTGAACTGCGAACTGTGAAGCGTGAAATGAAGACTGTGAACTGTGAACTGTGATCTGTGAACAGTGAACTGTGAACTGTGAACTGTGAACTGTGAACTGTGAATTGTGAACAGTGAAATGTGGACTGTGAACTGTGACCTGCGATCTGGGAACTGTGAACTGTGGACTGTGAACTGTGGACTGTGAACTGTGAACTGTGAACTGTGACGTGTGAACTGTGAACTGTGAACTGTCAACTGTGAACTGAGAACTGTAAACTGAGAACTGTAAACTGTGAACTGTGAACTGTGATTTGTGAACTGTGAACTGCGAACTGTGAAGTGTGAAATGAAGACTGTGAACTGTGATCTGTGGACTGTGAACTGTGAACTGTGAACTGTGATGTGTGATCAGTGAACTGTGGACTGTGAACTGTGGACTGTAAACTGTGAACTGTGAACTGTGAAGTGTGAACTGTGAACTGTGACCTGTGAAGTGTGAACTGTGAACTGTGACCTGTGAACTGTGAACTGCGAACTATGAATTGTGAAATGAAGACTGTGAACTGTGAACTGTGAACTGTGAACAGTGAACAGTGAACTATGAACTGTGATCTGTGAATTGTGAACAGTGAACTGTGGACTGTGAACTGTGAACTGTGAACTGTGAAGTGTGAACTGTCAACTGTGAACTGTGAAGTATGAAATGAAGACAGTGAACTGTGAAGTATGAAATGAAGACAGTGAACTGTGAAATGTGAACTGTGACCTGCGAACTGGGAACTGTGAACTGTCAACTGTGAACTGTGAATTGTGAACAGTGAACTGTGGACTGTGAACTGTGAACTGTGAACTGTGAAGTGTGAACTGTCAACTGTGAACTGTGAAGTATGAAATGAAGCCAGTGAACTGTGAAGTATGAAATGAAGACAGTGAACTGTGAAATGTGAACTGTGACCTGTGAACTGTGAACTGTGAACTGTGACCTGTGAACTGTGAACTGCGAACTATGAATTGTGAAATGAAGACTGTGAACTGTGAACTGTGAACTGTGATCTGTGAACTGTGAACTGCGAACTGTGAATTGTGAACAGTGAACTGTGGACTGTGAACTGTGAACTGTGAACTGTGAAGTGTGAACTGTCAACTGTGAACTGTCAACTGTGAACTGAGAACTGTAAACTGAGAACTGTAAACTGTGAACAGTGATCTGTGAACTGTGAACTGTGAACTGCGAACTGTGAAGTATGAAATGAAGACAGTGAAATGTGAAATGTGAACTGTGACCTGCGAACTGGGAACTGTGAACTGTGAACTGTGAACTGTGAACTGTGAACTGTGAACTGTGAACTGTGAACTGTGAACTGTGAACTGTGAACTGTGAACTGTGAACTGTGAACTGTGAACTGTGAACTGTGAACTGTGAACTGTGAACTGTGAACTGTGAACTGTGAACTGTGAACTGTGAACTGTGAACTGTGAACTGTGAACTGTGAACTGTGAACTGTGAACTGTGAACTGTGAACTGTGAACTGTGAACTGTGAACTGTGAACTGTGAACTGTGAACTGTGAACTGTGAACTGTGAACTGTGAACTGTGAACTGTGAACTGTGAACTGTGAACTGTGATCTGTGAACTGTGAACTGTGAACTGTGAACTGTGAAGTGTGAACTGTGAAGTGTGAAGTGTGAACTGTGAACTCTGAACTGTGAACTGTGACCTGTGACCTGTGAACTGTGAACTGTGACATGTGAACTGTAAACTGTGAACTGTGAACTGTGATCTGTGAACTGTGAACTGCGAACTGTGAAGTGTGAAATGAAGACTGTGAACTGTGATCTGTGGACTGTGAACTGTGAACTGTGAACTGTGATGTGTGATCAGTGAACTGTGGACTGTGAACTGTGAACTGTGACCTGTGAACTGTGAACTGTGAACTGCGAACTGTGAAGTATGAAATGAAGACAGTGAACTGTGAAGTATGAAATGAAGACAGTGAACTGTGAAATGTGAACTGTGACCTGCGAACTGGGAACTGTGAACTGTGAACTGTGAACTGTGAACTGTGATCTGTGAACAGTGAAGTGTGAACTGTGAACTGTGAACTGTGAACTGTGAACTGTGAACTGTGAACTGGAACTGTGAACTGTGAACTGTGAACTGTGAACTGTGAACTGTGAACTATGATCTGTGAACAGTGAACTGCGGACTGTGAACTGTGAACTGTGAACTGTGAACTGTGAAAACTGAATTGTGAAATAAAGTATGTGAACTGTGATCTGTGGACTGTGAACTGTGAAATGTGAACTGTGACCTGCGATCTGGGAACTGTGAACTGTGAACTGTGAACTGTGGACTGTGAACTGTGAACTGTGAACTGTGATCTGTGAACTGTGAACTGTGAACTGCGAACTGTGAAGTGTGAAATGAAGACTGTGAACTGTGATCTGTGGACTGTGAACTGTGAACTGTGAATAGTGAACTGTGGACTGTGAACTGTCAACTGTGAACTGCGAACTGTGAAGTGTGAAATGAATACTGTGAACGGGGAACTGTGAACTGTGACCTGTGACCTGTGAACTGTGAACTGTGAACTGTGAACTGTGGACTGTGAACTGTGAACTGTGAACTGTGATCTGTGAACTGTGAACTGCGAACTGTGAAGTGTGAAATGAAGACTGTGAACTGTGATCTGTGGACTGTGAACTGTGAACTGTGAATAGTGAACTGTGGACTGTGAACTGTCAACTGTGAACTGCGAACTGTGAAGTGTGAAATGAATACTGTGAACGGGGAACTGTGAACTGTGACCTGTGAACTGTGAACTGTGAACTGTGATCTGTGAACTGTGAACTGTAAACTGTGCACTGTGAACTGTGAAATGAGGACTGTGAACTGTGATCTGTGAACTGAGAACTGTGAACTGTGAACTGTGGACTGTGAACTGTGAACAGTGAACTGTGATCTGTGAACGGTGATCTGTGAACTGTGAACTGCGAACTGTGAATTGTGAAATGAAGACTGTGAACTGTGAACTGTGAACTCTGAACTGTAGACTGTGAACTATGATCTGTCGACTGTGAACTGTCGACTGTGAACTGTGAACTGTGAAGTGTGAACTGTGAACAGTGAACTGTCAACTGTGAACTGAGAACTGTAAACTGAGAACTGTAAACTGTGAACAGTGAACTGTGAACTGTGAACTGTGAACTGTGAACTGTGATCTGTGAACTGTGAACTGCGAACTGTGAAGCGTGAAATGAAGACTGTGAACTGTGAACTGTGATCTGTGAACAGTGAACTGTGAACTGTGAACTGCGAACTGTGAAGCGTGAAATGAAGACTGTGAACTGTGAACTGTGATCTGTGAACAGTGAACTGTGAACTGTGAACTGTGAACTGTGAACTGTGAATTGTGAACAGTGAAATGTGGACTGTGAACTGTGACCTGCGATCTGGGAACTGTGAACTGTGAACTGTGAACTGTGGACTGTGAACTGTGAACTGTGAACTGTGACGTGTGAACTGTGAACTGTGAACTGTCAACTGTGAACTGAGAACTGTAAACTGAGAACTGTAAACTGTGAACTGTGAACTGTGATCTGTGAACTGTGAACTGCGAACTGTGAAGTGTGAAATGAAGACTGTGAACTGTGATCTGTGGACTGTGAACTGTGAACTGTGAACTGTGATGTGTGATCAGTGAACTGTGGACTGTGAACTGTGGACTGTGAACTGTGAACTGTGAACTGTGAAGTGTGAACTGTGAACTGTGACCTGTGAACTGTGAACTGTGAACTGTGACCTGTGAACTGTGAACTGCGAACTATGAATTGTGAAATGAAGACTGTGAACTGTGAACTGTGAACTGTGAACAGTGAACAGTGAACTATGAACTGTGATCTGTGAATTGTGAACAGTGAACTGTGGACTGTGAACTGTGAACTGTGAACTGTGAAGTGTGAACTGTCAACTGTGAACTGTGAAGTATGAAATGAAGACAGTGAACTGTGAAGTATGAAATGAAGACAGTGAACTGTGAAATGTGAACTGTGACCTGCGAACTGGGAACTGTGAACTGTCAACTGTGAACTGTGAATTGTGAACAGTGAACTGTGGACTGTGAACTGTGAACTGTGAACTGTGAAGTGTGAACTGTCAACTGTGAACTGTGAAGTATGAAATGAAGCCAGTGAACTGTGAAGTATGAAATGAAGACAGTGAACTGTGAAATGTGAACTGTGACCTGTGAACTGTGAACTGTGAACTGTGACCTGTGACCTGTGAACTGTGAACTGCGAACTATGAATTGTGAAATGAAGACTGTGAACTGTGAAAAGTGAACTGTGAACTGTGAACTATGAACTGTGAACTGTGAATTGTCAACAGTGAACTGTGGACTGTGAACTGTGAACTGTGAACTGTGAAGTGTGAACTGTCAACTGTGAACTGTCAACTGTGAACTGAGAACTGTAAACTGAGAACTGTAAACTGTGAACAGTGAACTGTGAACTGTGAACTGTGAACTGCGAACTGTGAAGTATGAAATGAAGACAGTGAACTGTGAAATGTGAACTGTGACCTGCGAACTGGGAACTGTGAACTGTGAACTGTGAACTGTGAACTGTGAACTGTGAACTGTGAACTGTGAACTGTGAACTGTGAACTGTGAACTGTGAACTGTGAACTGTGAACTGTGAACTGTGAACTGTGAACTGTGAACTGTGAACTGTGAACTGTGAACTGTGAACTGTGAACTGTGAACTGTGAACTGTGAACTGTGAACTGTGAACTGTGAACTGTGAACTGTGAACTGTGAACTGTGAACTGTCAACTGTGAACTGTGAACTGCGAACTGTAAATTGTGAAATGAAGACTGTGAACTGTGAACTGTGCCCTGTGAAGACTGAAGTGTGAAATGAAGACTGTGAACTGTGATCTGTGAACTGAGAACTGTGAACTGTGAACTGTGAACTGTGAACTGTGAACTGTGATCTGTGAACTGTGAACTGTGATCTGTGAACTGTGAACTGTGAACTGTGAACTGCTAACTGTGAAGTGTGAAATGAAGACTGTGAACTGTGATCTGTGAACTGAGAACTGTGAACTGTGAACTGTGGACTGTGAACTGTGAACTGTGAACTGTGAACTGTGAACTGAGAACTGTAAACTGTGAACAGTGAACTGTGAACTGTGAACTGTGAACTGTGAACTGTGAACTGTGAACTGTGATCTGTGAACTGTGAACTGCGAACTGTGAAGCGTGAAATGAAGACTGTGAACTGTGAACTGTGATCTGTGAACAGTGAACTGTGAACTGTGAACTGTGAACTGTGAATTGTGAACAGTGAAATGTGGACTGTGAACTGTGAACTGTGAACTGTGAACTGCGAACTGTGAATTGTGAAATGAAGACTGTGAACTGTGAACTGTGCCAAGTGCCCTGTGAACTGTGAACTGTGAAAACTGAATTGTGAAATAAAGTCTGTGAACTGTGAACTGTGATCTGTGAACTGAGAACTGTGAACTGTGAACAGTGGGCTGTGAACTGTGACCTGTGAACTGTGAACTGTGAATTGTGAACTGTGACGTGTGAACTGTGAACTGTGAACTGTCAACTGTGAACTGAGAACTGTAAACTGAGAACTGTAAACTGTGAACTGTGAACTGTGATCTGTGAACTGTGAACTGCGAACTGTGAAGTGTGAAATGAAGACTGTGAACTGTGATCTGTGGACTGTGAACTGTGAACTGTGGACTGTGAACTGTGGACTGTGAACTGTGAACTGTGAACTGTGAAGTGTGAACTGTGAACTGTGACCTGTGAACTGTGAACTGTGACCTGTGAACTGTGAACTGTGAACTGTGAAAAGTGAACAGTGAACTGTGAACTATGAACTGTGAACTGTGAATTGTCAACAGTGAACTGTGGACTGTGAACTGTGAACTGTGAACTATGAACTGTGAACTGTGAAGTGTGAACTGTGAACTGTGAACTATCAACTTTGAACTGAGAACTGTAAACTGAGAACTGTAAACTGTGAACAGTGAACTGTGAACTGTGAACTGTGAACTGCGAACTGTGAAGTATGAAATGAAGACAGTGAACTGTGAAATGTGAACTGTGACCTGCGAACTGGGAACTGTGAACTGTGAACAGTGAACTGTGAACTGTGAACTGTGAACTGTGAACTGTGAACTGTGAACTGTGAACTGTGAACTGTGAACTGTGAACTGTGAACTGTGAACTGTGAACTGTGAACTGTGAACTGTGAACTGTGAACTGTGAACTGTGAACTGTGAACTGTGAACTGTGAACTGTGAACTGTGAACTGTGAACTGTGAACTGTGAACAGTGAACTGTGAACTGTGAACTGTGAACTGTGAACTGTGAACTGTGAACTGTGAACTGTGAACTGTGAACTGTGAACTGTGAACTGTGAACTGTGAACTGTGAACTGTGAACTGTGAACTGTGAACTGTGAACTGTGAACTGTGAACTGTGAACTGTGAACTGTGAACTGTGAACTGTGAACTGTGAACTGTGAACTGTGAACTGTGAACTGTGAACTGTGAACTGTGAACTGTGAACTGTGAACTGTGAACTGTGAACTGTGAACTGTGAACTGTGAACTGTGAACTGTGAACTGTGAACTGTGATCTGTGAACTGTGAAGTGTGAACTGTGAACTGTGAACTGTGAACTGTGAACTATGATCAGAGAACAGTGAACTGCGGACTGTGAACTGTGAACTGTGAACTGTGAAAACTGAATTGTGAAATAAAGTCTGTGAACAGTGATCTGTGAACTGTGAACTGTGAACTGTGAAGTGTGATCTGTGAACTGTGAACTGCGAACTGTAAATTGTGAAATGAAGACTGTGAACTGTGAACTGTGCCCTGTGAAGACTGAAGTGTGAAATGAAGACTGTGAACTGTGATCTGTGAACTGAGAACTGTGAACTGTGAACTGTGAACTGTGATCTGTGAACTGTGAACTGTGAACTGTGATCTGTGAACTGTGAACTGCTAACTGTGAAGTGTGAAATGAAGACTGTGAACTGTGATCTGTGAACTGAGAACTGTGAGCTGTGAATAGTGAACTGTGGACTGTGAACTGTGAACTGTGATTTGTGAACAGTGAACTGTGGACTGTGAACTGTGAAGTGTGTACTGTGAACTGTCAACTGTCAACTTTGAACTGTAATCTGTGAACTGTGATCTGTGAACTGTCAACTGTGAACTGCGAACTGTGAAATGTGAAATGAAGACTGTGAACGGGGAACTGTGAACTGTGAACTGTGAACTGTGAAATGAAGACTGTGAACTGTGATCTGTGAACTGAGAACTGTGAACTGTGAACTGTGGACTGTGAACTGTGAACTGTGAACTGTGAACTGTGAACTGAGAACTGTAAACTGTGAACTGTGAACTGTGAAATGAAGACTGTGAACTGTGATCTGTGAACTGAGAACTGTGAACTGTGAAATGTGGACTGTGGACTGTGAACTGTGAACTGTGAACAGTGAACTGTGATCTGTGAACGGTGATCTGTGAACTGTGAACTGCGAACTGTGAACTGCGAACTGTGAATTGTGAAATGAAGACTGTGAACTGAGAACTGTAAACTGTGAACAGTGAACTGTGAACTGTGAACTGTGAACTGTGAACTGTGAACTGTGAACTGTGAACTGTGAACTGTGAACTGTGAACTGTGAACTGTGAACTGTGAACTGTGAACTGTGAACTGTGAACTGTGAACTGTGAACTGTGAACTGTGAACTGTGAACTGTGAACTGTGAACTGTGAACTGTGAACTGTGAACTGTGAACTGTGAACTGTGAACTGTGAACTGTGAACTGTGAACTGTGAACTGTGAACTGTGAACTGTGAACTGTGAACTGTGAACTGTGAACTGTGAACTGTGAACTGTGAACTGTGAACTGTGAACTGTGAACTGTGAACTGTGAACTGTGATCTGTGAACTGTGAAGTGTGAACTGTGAAGTGTGAACTGTGAACTGTGAACTGTGAACTGTGAACTATGATCAGTGAACAGTGAACTGCGGACTGTGAACTGTGAACTGTGAACTGTGAAAACTGAATTGTGAAATAAAGTCTGTGAACAGTGATCTGTGAACTGTGAACTGTGAACTGTGAAGTGTGATCTGTGAACTGTGAACTGCGAACTGTAAATTGTGAAATGAAGACTGTGAACTGTGAACTGTGCCCTGTGAAGACTGAAGTGTGAAATGAAGACTGTGAACTGTGATCTGTGAACTGAGAACTGTGAACTGTGAACTGTGAACTGTGATCTGTGAACTGTGAACTGTGAACTGTGATCTGTGAACTGTGAACTGCTAACTGTGAAGTGTGAAATGAAGACTGTGAACTGTGATCTGTGAACTGAGAACTGTGAGCTGTGAATAGTGAACTGTGGACTGTGAACTGTGAACTGTGATTTGTGAACAGTGAACTGTGGACTGTGAACTGTGAAGTGTGTACTGTGAACTGTCAACTGTCAACTTTGAACTGTAATCTGTGAACTGTGATCTGTGAACTGTCAACTGTGAACTGCGAACTGTGAAATGTGAAATGAATACTGTGAACGGGGAACTGTGAACTGTGAACTGTGAACTGTGAAATAAAGATTGTGAACTGTGATCTGTGAACTGAGAACTGTGAACTGTGAACTGTGGACTGTGAACTGTGAACTGTAAACTGTGAACTGTGAACTGAGAACTGTAAACTGTGAACTGTGAACTGTGAAATGAAGACTGTGAACTGTGATCTGTGAACTGAGAACTGTGAACTGTGAAATGTGGACTGTGAACTGTGAACTGTGAACTGTGAACAGTGAACTGTGAACTGTGAACTGTGAACTGTGAACTGTGAACTGTGAACTGTGAACTGTGAACTGTGAACTGTGAACTGTGAACTGTGAACTGTGAACTGTGAACTGTGAACTGTGAACTGTGAACTGTGAACTGTGAACTGTGAACTGTGAACTGTGAACTGTGAACTGTGAACTGTGAACTGTGAACTGTGAACTGTGAACTGTGAACTGTGAACTGTGAACTGTGAACTGTGAACTGTGAACTGTGAACTGTGAACTGTGAACTGTGAACTGTGAACTATGATCAGTGAACAGTGAACTGCGGACTGTGAACTGTGAACTGTGAACTGTGAAAACTGAATTGTGAAATAAAGTCTGTGAACAGTGATCTGTGAACTGTGAACTGTGAAGTGTGATCTGTGAACTGTGAACTGCGAACTGTGAATTGTGAAATGAAGACTGTGAACTGTGAACTGTGCCCTGTGAAGACTGAAGTGTGAAATGAAGACTGTGAACTGTGATCTGTGAACTGTGAACTGTGAACTGAGAACTGTGAACTGTGAACTGTGAAAACTGAATTGTGAAATAAAGTCTGTGAACTGTGAACTGTGATCTGTGAACTGAAAACTGTGAACTGTGAACAGTGGGCTGTGAACTGTGACCTGTGAACTGTGAACTGCGAACTGTGAATTGTGAAATGAAGACTGTGAACTGTGAACTGTGCCCTGTGAAGACTGAAGTGTGAAATGAAGACTGTGAACTGTGATCTGTGAACTGTGAACTGTGAACTGAGAACTGCGAACTGTGAAATGAAGACTGTGATCAGTGAACTGTGGACTGTGAACTGTGAACTGTCAACTGTCAACTGTGAACTGAGAACTGTAAACTGAGAACTGTAAACTGTGAACTGTGAACTGTGATCTGTGAACTGTGAACTGTGAACTGTGAACTGTGAACTGTGAACTGTGAACTGTGAACTGTGAACTGTGAACTGTGAACTGTGAACTGTGAACTGTGAACTGTGAACTGTGAACTGTGAACTGTGAACTGTGAACTGTGAACTGTGAACTGTGAACTGTGAACTGTGAACTGTGAACTGTGAACTGTGAACTGTGAACTGTGAACTGTGAACTGTGAACTGTGAACTGTGAACTGTGAACTGTGAACTGTGATCTGTGAACTGTGAAGTGTGAACTGTGAACTGTGAACTGTGAACTGTGAACTGTGAACTATGATCAGAGAACAGTGAACTGCGGACTGTGAACTGTGAACTGTGAACTGTGAAAACTGAATTGTGAAGTAAAGTCTGTGAACAGTGATCTGTGAACTGTGAACTGTGAACTGTGAAGTGTGATCTGTGAACTGTGAACTGCGAACTGTAAATTGTGAAATGAAGACTGTGAACTGTGAACTGTGCCCTGTGAAGACTGAAGTGTGAAATGAAGACTGTGAACTGTGATCTGTGAACTGAGAACTGTGAACTGTGAACTGTGAACTGTGATCTGTGAACTGTGAACTGTGAACTGTGATCTGTGAACTGTGAACTGCTAACTGTGAAGTGTGAAATGAAGACTGTGAACTGTGATCTGTGAACTGAGAACTGTGAGCTGTGAATAGTGAACTGTGGACTGTGAACTGTGAACTGTGATTTGTGAACAGTGAACTGTGGACTGTGAACTGTGAAGTGTGTACTGTGAACTGTCAACTGTCAACTTTGAACTGTAATCTGTGAACTGTGATCTGTGAACTGTCAACTGTGAACTGCGAACTGTGAAATGTGAAATGAAGACTGTGAACGGGGAACTGTGAACTGTGAACTGTGAACTGTGAACTGTGAAATGAAGACTGTGAACTGTGATCTGTGAACTGAGAACTGAGAACTGTGAACTGTGAACTGTGGACTGTGAACTGTGAACTGTGAACTGTGAACTGTGAACTGAGAACTGTAAACTGTGAACTGTGAACTGTGAAATGAAGACTGTGAACTGTGATCTGTGAACTGAGAACTGTGAACTGTGAAATGTGGACTGTGAACTGTGAACTGTGAACAGTGAACTGTGATCTGTGAACGGTGATCTGTGAACTGTGAACTGCGAACTGTGAATTGTGAAATGAAGACTGTGAACTGAGAACTGTAAACTGTGAACAGTGAACTGTGAACTGTGAACTGTGAACTGTGAACTGTGAACTGTGAACTGTGAACTGTGAACTGTGAACTGTGAACTGTGAACTGTGAACTGTGAACTGTGAACTGTGAACTGTGAACTGTGAACTGTGAACTGTGAACTGTGAACTGTGAACTGTGAACTGTGAACTGTGAACTGTGAACTGTGAACTGTTAACTGTGAACTGTGAACTGTGAACTGTGAACTGTGAACTGTGAACTGTGAACTGTGAACTGTGAACTGTGAACTGTGAACTGTGAACTGTGATCTGTGAACTGTGAAGTGTGAACTGTGAAGTGTGAACTGTGAACTGTGAACTGTGAACTATGATCAGTGAACAGTGACCTGCGGACTGTGAACTGTGAACTGTGAACTGTGAAAACTGAATTGTGAAATAAAGTCTGTGAACAGTGATCTGTGAACTGTGAACTGTGAACTGTGAAGTGTGATCTGTGAACTGTGAACTGCGAACTGTAAATTGTGAAATGAAGACTGTGAACTGTGAACTGTGTACTCTGAACTGTAGACTGTGAACTATGATCTGTGAACAGTGAACTGTCGACTGTGAACTGTGAACTGTGAAGTGTGAACTGTGAACAGTGAACTGTCAACTGTGAACTGAGAACTGAGAACTGTAAACTGAGAACTGTAAACTGTGAACAGTGAACTGTGAACTGTGAACTGTGAACTGTGAACTGTGAACTGTGAACTGTGAACTGTGATCTGTGAACTGTGAACTGCGAACTGTGAAGCGTGAAATGAAGACTGTGAACTGTGAACTGTGATCTGTGAACAGTGAACTGTGAACTGTGAACTGTGAACTGTGAATTGTGAACAGTGAAATGTGGACTGTGAACTGTGAACTGTGAACTGTGAACTGCGAACTGTGAATTGTGAAATGAAGACTGTGAACTGTGAACTGTGCCAAGTGCCCTGTGAACTGTGAACTGTGAAAACTGAATTGTGAAATAAAGTCTGTGAACTGTGAACTGTGATCTGTGAACTGAGAACTGTGAACTGTGAACAGTGGGCTGTGAACTGTGACCTGTGAACTGTGAACTGCGAACTGTGAAGTATGAAATGAAGACAGTGAACTGTGAAATGTGAACTGTGACCTGCGATCTGGGAACTGTGAACTGTGAACTGTGAACTGTGGACTGTGAACTGTGAACTGTGAACTGTGACGTGTGAACTGTGAACTGTGAACTGTCAACTGTGAACTGAGAACTGTAAACTGAGAACTGTATACTGTGAACTGTGAACTGTGATCTGTGAACTGTGAACTGCGAACTGTGAAGTGTGAAATGAAGACTGTGAACTGTGATCTGTGGACTGTGAACTGTGAACTGTGAACTGTGATGTGTGATCAGTGAACTGTGGACTGTGAACTGTGGACTGTGAACTGTGAACTGTGAACTGTGAAGTGTGAACTGTGAACTGTGACCTGTGAACTGTGAACTGTGACCTGTGAACTGTGAACTGTGAACTGTGAAAAGTGAACAGTGAACTGTGAACTATGAACTGTGAACTGTGAATTGTCAACAGTGAACTGTGGACTGTGAACTGTGAACTGTGAACTGTGAACTGTGAAGTGTGAACTGTCAACTGTGAACTGTCAACTGTGAACTGAGAACTGTAAACTGAGAACTGTAAACTGTGAACAGTGAACTGTGAACTGTGAACTGTGAACTGCGAACTGTGAAGTATGAAATGAAGACAGTGAACTGTGAAATGTGAACTGTGACCTGCGAACTGGGAACTGTGAACTGTGAACAGTGAACTGTGAACTGTGAACTGTGAACTGTGAACTGTGAACTATGATCAGTGAACAGTGAACTGCGGACTGTGAACTGTGAACTGTGAACTGTGAAAACTGAATTGTGAAATAAAGTCTGTGAACAGTGATCTGTGAACTGTGAACTGTGAACTGTGAAGTGTGATCTGTGAACTGTGAACTGCGAACTGTAAATTGTGAAATGAAGACTGTGAACTGTGAACTGTGCCCTGTGAAGACTGAAGTGTGAAATGAAGACTGTGAACTGTGATCTGTGAACTGAGAACTGTGAACTGTGAACTGTGAACTGTGATCTGTGAACTGTGAACTGTGAACTGTGAACTGTGATCTGTGAACTGTGAACTGCTAACTGTGATGTGTGAAATGAAGACTGTGAACTGTGATCTGTGAACTGAGAACTGTGAGCTGTGAATAGTGAACTGTGGACTGTATACTGTGAACTGTGATTTGTGAACAGTGAACTGTGGACTGTGAACTGTGAAGTGTGTACTGTGAACTGTCAACTGTCAACTTTGAACTGTAATCTGTGAACTGTGATCTGTGAACTGTCAACTGTGAACTGCGAACTGTGAAATGTGAAATGAATACTGTGAACGGGGAACTGTGAACTGTGAACTGTGAACTGTGAAATGAAGACTGTGAACTGTGATCTGTGAACTGAGAACTGTGAACTGTGAACTGTGGACTGTGAACTGTGAACTGTAAACTGTGAACTGTGAACTGAGAACTGTAAACTGTGAACTGTGAACTGTGAAATGAAGACTGTGAACTGTGATCTGTGAACTGAGAACTGTGAACTGTGAAATGTGGACTGTGAACTGTGAACTGTGAACAGTGAACTGTGATCTGTGAACGGTGATCTGTGAACTGTGAACTGCGAACTGTGAATTGTGAAATGAAGACTGTGAACTGTGAACTGTGAACTCTGAACTGTAGACTGTGAACTATGATCTGTGAACAGTGAACTGTCGACTGTGAACTGTGAACTGTGATTTGTGAACTGTGAACAGTGAACTGTGAACTGTGAACTGAGAACTGTAAACTGAGAACTGTAAACTGTGAACAGTGAACTGTGAACTGTGAACTGTGAACTGTGAACTGTGAACTGTGATCTGTGAACTGTGAACTGCGAACTGTGAAGCGTGAAATGAAGACTGTGAACTGTGAACTGTGATCTGTGAACAGTGAACTGTGAACTGTGAACTGTGAATTGTGAACAGTGAAATGTGGACTGTGAACTGTGAACTGTGAACTGTGAACTGTGAACTGTGATCTGTGAACTGTGACCTGTGACCTGTGAACTGTGAACTGTGAACTGTGAACTGTGACATGTGAACTGTGAACTGTGAACTGTGAACTGTGAACTGTGAACTGTGAACTGTGAACTGTGAACTGTGAACTGTGAACTGTGAACTGTGAACTGTGAACTGTGAACTGTGAACTGTGAACTGTGAACTATGAACTATGATCAGTGAACAGTGAACTGCGGACTGTGAACTGTGAACTGTGAACTGTGAAAACTGAATTGTGAAATAAAGTCTGTGAACAGTGATCTGTGAACTGTGAACTGTGAAGTGTGATCTGTGAACTGTGAACTGTGAACTGCGAACTGTGAATTGTGAAATGAAGACTGTGAACTGTGAACTGTGCCCTGTGAAGACTGAAGTGTGAAATGAAGACTGTGAACTGTGATCTGTGAACTGTGAACTGTGAACTGAGAACTGCGAACTGTGAAATGAAGACTGTGATCAGTGAACTGTGGACTGTGAACTGTGAACTGTCAACTGTGAACTGAGAACTGTAAACTGAGAACTGTAAACTGTGAACTGTGAACTGTGATCTGTGAACTGTGAACTGTGAACTGTGAACTGTGAACTGTGAACTGTGAACTGTGGACTGTGAACTGTGAACTGTGATCTGTGAACTGTGAAGTGTGAACTGTGAAGTGTGAACTGTGAACTGTGAACTGTGAACTGTGAACTGTGAACTATGATCAGTGAACAGTGAACTGCGGACTGTGAACTGTGAACTGTGAACTGTGAACTGTGAAAACTGAATTGTGAAATAAAGTCTGTGAACAGTGATCTGTGAACTGTGAACTGTGAACTGTGAAGTGTGATCTGTGAACTGTGAACTGCGAACTGTGAAGTGTGAAATGAAGACTGTGAACTGTGATCTGTGGACTGTGAACTGTGAACTGTGAACTGTGATGTGTGATCAGTGAACTGTGGACTGTGAACTGTGGACTGTGAACTGTGAACTGTGAACTATGAAGTGTGAACTGTGAACTGTGACCTGTGAACTGTGAACTGTGACCTGTGAACTGTGAACTGTGAACTGTGAACTGTGAAAAGTGAACAGTGAACTGTGAACTATGAACTGTGAACTGTGAATTGTCAACAGTGAACTGTGGACTGTGAACTGTGAACTGTGAACTGTGAAGTGTGAACTGTCAACTGTGAACTGTCAACTGTGAACTGAGAACTGTAAACTGAGAACTGTAAACTGTGAACAGTGAACTGTGAACTGTGAACTGTGAACTGTGAACTGCGAACTGTGAAGTATGAAATGAAGACAGTGAACTGTGAAATGTGAACTGTGACCTGCGAACTGGGAACTGTGAACTGTGAACTGTGAACTGTGAACTGTGAACTGTGAACTGTGAACTGTGAACTGTGAACTGTGAACTGTGAACTGTGAACTGTGAACTGTGAACTGTGAACTGTGAACTGTGAACTGTGAACTGTGAACTGTGAACTGTGAACTGTGAACTGTGAACTGTGAACTGTGAACTGTGAACTGTGAACTGTGAACTGTGAACTGTGAACTGTAAACTGTGAACTGTGAACTGTGAACTGTGAACTGTGAACTGTGAACTGTGAACTGTGAACTGTGAACTGTGAACTGTGAACTGTGAACTGTGAACTGTGAACTGTGAACTGTGAACTGTGAACTGTGAACTGTGAACTGTGAACTGTGAACTGTGAACTGTGAACTGTGAACTGTGAACTGTGAACTGTGAACTGTGAACTGTGAACTGTGAACTGTGGACTGTGAACTGTGAACTGTGATCTGTGAACTGTGATCTGTGAACTGTGAAGTGTGAACTGTGAACTGTGAACTGTGAACTGTGAACTGTGAACTGTGAACTATGATCAGTGAACAGTGAACTGCGGACTGTGAACTGTGAACTGTGAACTGTGAACTGTGAAAACTGAATTGTGAAATAAAGTCTGTGAACAGTGATCTGTGAACTGTGAACTGTGAACTGTGAACTGTGAAGTGTGATCTGTGAACTGTGAACTGCGAACTGTAAATTGTGAAATGAAGACTGTGAACTGTGAACTGTGCCCTGTGAAGACTGAAGTGTGAAATGAAGACTGTGAACTGTGATCTGTGAACTGAGAACTGTGAACTGTGAACTGTGATCTGTGAACTGTGAACTGTGATCTGTGAACTGTGAACTGCTAACTGTGAAGTGTGAACTGTGACCTGTGAACTGTGAACTGTGAACTGTGAAAAGTGAACAGTGAACTGTGAACTATGAACTGTGAACTGTGAATTGTCAACAGTGAACTGTGGACTGTGAACTGTGAACTGTGAACGGTGAACTGTGAAGTGTGAACTGTCAACTGTGAACTGTCAACTGTGAACTGAGAACTGTAAACTGAGAACTGTAAACTGTGAACAGTGAACTGTGAACTGTGAACTGTGAACTGCGAACTGTGAAGTATGAAATGAAGACAGTGAACTGTGAAATGTGAACTGTGACCTGCGAACTGGGAACTGTGAACTGTGAACTGTGAACTGTGAACTGTGAACTGTGAACTGTGAACTGTGAAGTGTGAACTGTCAACTGTGAACTGTCAACTGTGAACTGAGAACTGTAAACTGAGAACTGTAAACTGTGAACAGTGAACTGTGAACTGTGAACTGTGAACTGCGAACTGTAAATTGTGAAATGAAGACTGTGAACTGTGAACTGTGCCCTGTGAAGACTGAAGTGTGAAATGAAGACTGTGAACTGTGATCTGTGAACTGAGAACTGTGAACTGTGAGCTGTGAACTGTGATCTGTGAACTGTGAACTGTGATCTGTGAACTGTGAACTGTGAACTGCTAACTGTGAAGTGTGAAATGAAGACTGTGAACTGTGATCTGTGAACTGAGAACTGTGAGCTGTGAATAGTGAACTGTGGTCAGTGAACTGTGAACTGTGATTTGTGAACAGTGAACTGTGGACTGTGAAATGTGAAGTGTGTACTGTGAACTGTCAACTGTCAACTGTGAACTGTAATCTGTGAACTGTGATCTGTGAACTGTCAACTGTGAACTGCGAACTGTGAAATGTGAAATGAATACTGTGAACGGGGAACTGTGAACTGTGAACTGTGAACTGTGAAATGAAGACTGTGAACTGTGATCTGTGAACTGAGAACTGTGAACTGTGAACTGTGGACTGTGAACTGTGAACTGTGAACTGTGAACTGTGAACTGAGAACTGTAAACTGTGAACAGTGAACTGTGAACTGTGAACTGTGAACTGTGAACTGTGAACTGTGAACTGTGATCTGTGAACTGTGAACTGCGAACTGTGAAGCGTGAAATGAAGACTGTGAACTGTGAACTGTGATCTGTGAACAGTGAACTGTGAACTGTGAACTGTGAACTGTGAATTGTGAACAGTGAAATGTGGACTGTGAACTGTGAACTGTGAACTGTGAACTGCGAACTGTGAATTGTGAAATGAAGACTGTGAACTGTGAACTGTGCCAAGTGCCCTGTGAACTGTGAACTGTGAAAACTGAATTGTGAAATAAAGTCTGTGAACTGTGAACTGTGATCTGTGAACTGAGAACTGTGAACTGTGAACAGTGGGCTGTGAACTGTGACCTGTGAACTGTGAACTGCGAACTGTGAAGTATGAAATGAAGACAGTGAACTGTGAAATGTGAACTGTGACCTGCGATCTGGGAACTGTGAACTGTGAACTGTGAACTGTGGACTGTGAACTGTGAACTGTGAACTGTGACGTGTGAACTGTGAACTGTGAACTGTCAACTGTGAACTGAGAACTGTAAACTGAGAACTGTAAACTGTGAACTGTGAACTGTGATCTGTGAACTGTGAACTGCGAACTGTGAAGTGTGAAATGAAGACTGTGAACTGCGATCTGTGGACTGTGAACTGTGAACTGTGAACTGTGATGTGTGATCAGTGAACTGTGGACTGTGAACTGTGGACTGTGAACTGTGAACTGTGAACTGTGAAGTGTGAACTGTGAACTGTGACCTGTGAACTGTGAACTGTGACCTGTGAACTGTGAACTGTGAAAAGTGAACAGTGAACTGTGAACTATGAACTGTGAACTGTGAATTGTCAACAGTGAACTGTGGACTGTGAACTGTGAACTGTGAACTGTGAACTGTGAAGTGTGAACTGTCAACTGTGAACTGACAACTGTGAACTGAGAACTGTAAACTGAGAACTGTAAACTGTGAACAGTGAACTGTGAACTGTGAACTGTGAACTGCGAACTGTGAAGTATGAAATGAAGACAGTGAACTGTGAAATGTGAACTGTGACCTGCGAACTGGGAACTGTGAACTGTGAACAGTGAACTGTGAACTGTGAACTGTGAACTGTGAACTGTGAACTGTGAACTGTGAACTGTGAACTGTGAACTGTGAACTGTGAACTGTGAACTGTGAACTGTGAACTGTGAACTGTGAACTGTGAACTGTGAACTGTGAACTGTGAACTGTGAACTGTGAACTGTGAACTGTGAACTGTGAACTGTGAACTGTGAACTGTGAACTGTGAACTGTGAACTGTGAACTGTGAACTGTGAACTGTGAACTGTGAACTGTGAACTGTGAACTGTGAACTGTGAACTGTGAACTGTGAACTGTGAACTGTGAACTGTGAACTGTGAACTGTGAACTGTGAACTGTGAACTGTGAACTGTGAACTGTGAACTGTGAACTGTGAACTGTGAACTGTGAACTGTGAACTGTGAACTGTGAACTGTGAACTGTGAACTGTGAACTGTGAACTGTGAACTGTGAACTGTGAACTGTGAACTGTGAACTGTGAACTGTGAACTGTGAACTGTGAACTGTGAACTGTGAACTGTGAACTGTGAACTGTGAACTGTGAACTGTGAACTGTGAACTGTGAACTGTGAACTGTGAACTGTGAACTGTGAACTGTGAACTGTGAACTGTGAACTGTGAACTGTGAACTGTGAACTGTGAACTGTGAACTGTGAACTGTGAACTGTGAACTGTGAACTGTGAACTGTGAACTGTGAACTGTGAACTGTGAACTGTGGACTGTGAACTGTGAACTGTGAACTGTGACGTGTGAACTGTGAACTGTGAACTGTCAACTGTGAACTGAGAACTGTAAACTGAGAACTGTAAACTGTGAACTGTGAACTGTGAACTGTGAACTGTGAACTGCGAACTGTGAAGTGTGAAATGAAGACTGTGAACTGTGATCTGTGGACTGTGAACTGTGAACTGTGAACTGTGATGTGTGATCAGTGAACTGTGGACTGTGAACTGTGGTCTGTGAACTGTGAACTGTGAACTATGAAGTGTGAACTGTGAACTGTGACCTGTGAACTGTGAACTGTGACCTGTGAACTGTGAACTGTGAACTGTGAAAAGTGAACAGTGAACTGTGAACTATGAACTGTGAACTGTGAATTGTCAACAGTGAACTGTGGACTGTGAACTGTGAACTGTGAACTGTGAAGTGTGAACTGTCAACTGTGAACTGTCAACTGTGAACTGAGAACTGTAAACTGAGAACTGTAAACTGTGAACAGTGAACTGTGAACTGTGAACTGTGAACTGCGAACTGTGAAGTATGAAATGAAGACAGTGAACTGTGAAATGTGAACTGTGACCTGCGAACTGGGAACTGTGAACTGTGAACTGTGAACTGTGAACTGTGAACTGTGAACTGTGAACTGTGAACTGTGAACTGTGAACTGTGAACTGTGAACTGTGAACTGTGAACTGTGAACTGTGAACTGTGAACTGTGAACTGTGAACTGTGAACTGTGAACTGTGAACTGTGAACTGTGAACTGTGAACTGTGAACTGTGAACTGTGAACTGTGAACTGTGAACTGTGAACTGTGAACTGTGAACTGTGAACTGTCAACTGTGAACTGTGAACTGCGAACTGTAAATTGTGAAATGAAGACTGTGAACTGTGAACTGTGCCCTGTGAAGACTGAAGTGTGAAATGAAGACTGTGAACTGTGATCTGTGAACTGAGAACTGTGAACTGTGAACTGTGAACTGTGATCTGTGAACTGTGAACTGTGATCTGTGAACTGTGAACTGTGAACTGCTAACTGTGAAGTGTGAAATGAAGAGTGTGAACTGTGATCTGTGAACTGAGAACTGTGAGCTGTGAACAGTGAACTGTGGTCAGTGAACTGTGAACTGTGATTTGTGAACTGTGAACTGTGAACTGTGAACTATGATCAGTGAACAGTGAACTGCGGACTGTGAACTGTGAACTGTGAACTGTGAACTGTGAAAACTGAATTGTGAAATAAAGTCTGTGAACAGTGATCTGTGAACTGTGAACTGTGAACTGTGAACTGTGAAGTGTGATCTGTGAACTGTGAACTGCGAACTGTAAATTGTGAAATGAAGACTGTGAACTGTGAACTGTGCCCTGTGAAGACTGAAGTGTGAAATGAAGACTGTGAACTGTGATCTGTGAACTGAGAACTGTGAACTGTGAACTGTGATCTGTGAACTGTGAACTGTGATCTGTGAACTGTGAACTGCTAACTGTGAAGTGTGAAATGAAGACTGTGAACTGTGATCTGTGAACTGTGAACTGCTAACTGTGAAGTGTGAAATGAAGACTGTGAACTGTGATCTGTGAACTGAGAACTGTGAGCTGTGAATAGTGAACTGTGGACAGTGAACTGTGAACTGTGATTTGTGAACAGTGAACTGTGGACTGTGAAATGTGAAGTGTGAACTGTGAACTGTGAACTGTGAACTGTGAACTGCGAACTGTGAAGTATGAAATGAAGACAGTGAACTGTGAAATGTGAACTGTGACCTGCGAACTGGGAACTGTGAACTGTGAACAGTGAACTGTGAACTGTGAACTGTGAACTGTGAACTGTGAACTGTGAACTGTGAACTGTGAACTGTGAACTGTGAACTGTGAACTGTGAACTGTGAACTGTGAACTGTGAACTGTGAACTGTGAACTGTGAACTGTGAACTGTGAACTGTGAACTGTGAACTGTGAACTGTGAACTGTGGACTGTGAACTGTGAACTGTGAACTGTGAAGTGTGAAGTGTGAACTGTCAACTGTGAACTGTCAACTGTGAACTGAGAACTGTAAACTGAGAACTGTAAACTGTGAACAGTGAACTGTGAACTGTGAACTGTGAACTGCGAACTGTGAAGTATGAAATGAAGACAGTGAACTGTGAAATGTGAACTGTGACCTGCGAACTGGGAACTGTGAACTGTGAACTGTGAACTGTGAACTGTGAACTGTGAACTGTGAACTGTGAACTGTGAACTGTGAACTGTGAACTGTGAACTGTGAACTGTGAACTGTGAACTGTGAACTGTGAACTGTGAACTGTGAACTGTGAACTGTGAACTGTGAACTGTGAACTGTGAACTGTGAACTGTGAACTGTGAACTGTGAACTGTGAACTGTGAACTGTGAACTGTGAACTGTGAACTGTCAACTGTGAACTGTAAATTGTGAAATGAAGACTGTGAACTGTGAACTGTGCCCTGTGAAGACTGAAGTGTGAAATGAAGACTGTGAACTGTGATCTGTGAACTGAGAACTGTGAACTGTGAACTGTGAACTGTGATCTGTGAACTGTGAACTGTGATCTGTGAACTGTGAACTGTGAACTGCTAACTGTGAAGTGTGAAATGAAGAGTGTGAACTGTGATCTGTGAACTGAGAACTGTGAGCTGTGAACAGTGAACTGTGGTCAGTGAACTGTGAACTGTGATTTGTGAACAGTGAACTGTGGACTGTGAAATGTGAAGTGTGTACTGTGAACTGTCAACTGTCAACTGTGAACTGTAATCTGTGAACTGTGATCTG
This sequence comes from Lasioglossum villosulum, assembly GCA_963971365.1. Classification (NCBI taxonomy): domain Eukaryota; kingdom Metazoa; phylum Arthropoda; class Insecta; order Hymenoptera; family Halictidae; genus Lasioglossum; species Lasioglossum villosulum. The sequence goes on from CAXARU010000174.1 coordinate 840,090, forward strand.
TGAACTGTCAACTGTGAACTGCGAACTGTGAAATGTGAAATGAATACTGTGAACGGGGAACTGTGAACTGTGAACTGTGAACTGTGAAATGAAGACTGTGAACTGTGATCTGTGAACTGAGAACTGTGAACTGTGAACTGTGGACTGTGAACTGTGAACTGTGAACTGTGAACTGTGAACTGAGAACTGTAAACTGTGAACAGTGAACTGTGAACTGTGAACTGTGAACTGTGAACTGTGAACTGTGAACTGTGAACTGTGATCTGTGAACTGTGAACTGCGAACTGTGAAGCGTGAAATGAAGACTGTGAACTGTGAACTGTGATCTGTGAACAGTGAACTGTGAACTGTGAACTGTGAACTGTGAATTGTGAACAGTGAAATGTGGACTGTGAACTGTGAACTGTGAACTGTGAACTGCGAACTGTGAATTGTGAAATGAAGACTGTGAACTGTGAACTGTGCCAAGTGCCCTGTGAACTGTGAACTGTGAAAACTGAATTGTGAAATAAAGTCTGTGAACTGTGAACTGTGATCTGTGAACTGAGAACTGTGAACTGTGAACAGTGGGCTGTGAACTGTGACCTGTGAACTGTGAACTGCGAACTGTGAAGTATGAAATGAAGACAGTGAACTGTGAAATGTGAACTGTGACCTGCGATCTGGGAACTGTGAACTGTGAACTGTGAACTGTGGACTGTGAACTGTGAACTGTGAACTGTGACGTGTGAACTGTGAACTGTGAACTGTCAACTGTGAACTGAGAACTGTAAACTGAGAAATGTAAACTGTGAACTGTGAACTGTGAACTGTGATCTGTGAACTGTGAACTGCGAACTGTGAAGTGTGAAATGAAGACTGTGAACTGTGATCTGTGGACTGTGAACTGTGAACTGTGAACTGTGATGTGTGATCAGTGAACTGTGGACTGTGAACTGTGGACTGTGAACTGTGAACTGTGAACTGTGAACTGTGAAGTGTGAACTGTGAACTGTGACCTGTGAACTGTGAACTGTGAACTGTGACCTGTGAACTGTGAACTGTGAAAAGTGAACAGTGAACTGTGAACTATGAACTGTGAACTGTGAATTGTCAACAGTGAACTGTGGACTGTGAACTGTGAACTGTGAACTGTGAACTGTGAACTGTGAACTGTGAACTGTGAACTGTGAACTGTGAACTGTGAACTGTGAACTGTGAACTGTGAACTGTGAACTGTGAACTGTGAACTGTGAACTGTGAACTGTGAACTGTGAACTGTGAACTGTGAACTGTGAACTGTGAACTGTGAACTGTGAACTGTGAACTGTGAACTGTGAACTGTGGACTGTGAACTGTGAACTGTGAACTGTGACGTGTGAACTGTGAACTGTGAACTGTCAACTGTGAACTGAGAACTGTAAACTGAGAACTGTAAACTGTGAACTGTGAACTGTGAACTGTGAACTGCGAACTGTGAAGTGTGAAATGAAGACTGTGAACTGTGATCTGTGGACTGTGAACTGTGAACTGTGAACTGTGATGTGTGATCAGTGAACTGTGGACTGTGAACTGTGGTCTGTGAACTGTGAACTGTGAACTATGAAGTGTGAACTGTGAACTGTGACCTGTGAACTGTGAACTGTGACCTGTGAACTGTGAACTGTGAACTGTGAAAAGTGAACAGTGAACTGTGAACTATGAACTGTGAACTGTGAATTGTCAACAGTGAACTGTGGACTGTGAACTGTGAACTGTGAACTGTGAAGTGTGAACTGTCAACTGTGAACTGTCAACTGTGAACTGAGAACTGTAAACTGAGAACTGTAAACTGTGAACAGTGAACTGTGAACTGTGAACTGTGAACTGCGAACTGTGAAGTATGAAATGAAGACAGTGAACTGTGAAATGTGAACTGTGACCTGCGAACTGGGAACTGTGAACTGTGAACTGTGAACTGTGAACTGTGAACTGTGAACTGTGAACTGTGAACTGTGAACTGTGAACTGTGAACTGTGAACTGTGAACTGTGAACTGTGAACTGTGAACTGTGAACTGTGAACTGTGAACTGTGAACTGTGAACTGTGAACTGTGAACTGTGAACTGTGAACTGTGAACTGTGAACTGTGAACTGTGAACTGTGAACTGTGAACTGTGAACTGTGAACTGTGAACTGTGAACTGTCAACTGTGAACTGTGAACTGCGAACTGTAAATTGTGAAATGAAGACTGTGAACTGTGAACTGTGCCCTGTGAAGACTGAAGTGTGAAATGAAGACTGTGAACTGTGATCTGTGAACTGAGAACTGTGAACTGTGAACTGTGAACTGTGATCTGTGAACTGTGAACTGTGATCTGTGAACTGTGAACTGTGAACTGCTAACTGTGAAGTGTGAAATGAAGAGTGTGAACTGTGATCTGTGAACTGAGAACTGTGAGCTGTGAACAGTGAACTGTGGTCAGTGAACTGTGAACTGTGATTTGTGAACTGTGAACTGTGAACTGTGAACTATGATCAGTGAACAGTGAACTGCGGACTGTGAACTGTGAACTGTGAACTGTGAACTGTGAAAACTGAATTGTGAAATAAAGTCTGTGAACAGTGATCTGTGAACTGTGAACTGTGAACTGTGAACTGTGAAGTGTGATCTGTGAACTGTGAACTGCGAACTGTAAATTGTGAAATGAAGACTGTGAACTGTGAACTGTGCCCTGTGAAGACTGAAGTGTGAAATGAAGACTGTGAACTGTGATCTGTGAACTGAGAACTGTGAACTGTGAACTGTGATCTGTGAACTGTGAACTGTGATCTGTGAACTGTGAACTGCTAACTGTGAAGTGTGAAATGAAGACTGTGAACTGTGATCTGTGAACTGTGAACTGCTAACTGTGAAGTGTGAAATGAAGACTGTGAACTGTGATCTGTGAACTGAGAACTGTGAGCTGTGAATAGTGAACTGTGGACAGTGAACTGTGAACTGTGATTTGTGAACAGTGAACTGTGGACTGTGAAATGTGAAGTGTGAACTGTGAACTGTGAACTGTGAACTGTGAACTGCGAACTGTGAAGTATGAAATGAAGACAGTGAACTGTGAAATGTGAACTGTGACCTGCGAACTGGGAACTGTGAACTGTGAACAGTGAACTGTGAACTGTGAACTGTGAACTGTGAACTGTGAACTGTGAACTGTGAACTGTGAACTGTGAACTGTGAACTGTGAACTGTGAACTGTGAACTGTGAACTGTGAACTGTGAACTGTGAACTGTGAACTGTGAACTGTGAACTGTGAACTGTGAACTGTGAACTGTGAACTGTGAACTGTGAACTGTGAACTGTGAACTGTGAACTGTGAACTGTGAACTGTGAACTGTGAACTGTGAACTGTGAACTGTGAACTGTGAACTGTGAACTGTGAACTGTGAACTGTGAACTGTGAACTGTGAACTGTGAACTGTGAACTGTGAACTGTGAACTGTGAACTGTGAACTGTGAACTGTGAACTGTGAACTGTGAACTGTGAACTGTGAACTGTGAACTGTGAACTGTGAACTGTGAACTGTGAACTGTGAACTGTGAACTGTGAACTGTGAACTGTGAACTGTGAACTGTGAACTGTGAACTGTGAACTGTGAACTGTGAACTGTGAACTGTGAACTGTGAACTGTGAACTGTGAACTGTGAACTGTGAACTGTGAACTGTGAACTGTGAACTGTGGACTGTGAACTGTGAACTGTGAACTGTGACGTGTGAACTGTGAACTGTGAACTGTCAACTGTGAACTGAGAACTGTAAACTGAGAACTGTAAACTGTGAACTGTGAACTGTGAACTGTGAACTGCGAACTGTGAAGTGTGAAATGAAGACTGTGAACTGTGATCTGTGGACTGTGAACTGTGAACTGTGAACTGTGATGTGTGATCAGTGAACTGTGGACTGTGAACTGTGGTCTGTGAACTGTGAACTGTGAACTATGAAGTGTGAACTGTGAACTGTGACCTGTGAACTGTGAACTGTGACCTGTGAACTGTGAACTGTGAACTGTGAAAAGTGAACAGTGAACTGTGAACTATGAACTGTGAACTGTGAATTGTCAACAGTGAACTGTGGACTGTGAACTGTGAACTGTGAACTGTGAAGTGTGAAGTGTGAACTGTCAACTGTGAACTGTCAACTGTGAACTGAGAACTGTAAACTGAGAACTGTAAACTGTGAACAGTGAACTGTGAACTGTGAACTGTGAACTGCGAACTGTGAAGTATGAAATGAAGACAGTGAACTGTGAAATGTGAACTGTGACCTGCGAACTGGGAACTGTGAACTGTGAACTGTGAACTGTGAACTGTGAACTGTGAACTGTGAACTGTGAACTGTGAACTGTGAACTGTGAACTGTGAACTGTGAACTGTGAACTGTGAACTGTGAACTGTGAACTGTGAACTGTGAACTGTGAACTGTCAACTGTCAACTGTGAACTGTGAACTGCGAACTGTAAATTGTGAAATGAAGACTGTGAACTGTGAACTGTGCCCTGTGAAGACTGAAGTGTGAAATGAAGACTGTGAACTGTGAACTGTGAACTGTGAACTGTGAACTGTGAACTGTGAACTGTGAACTGTGAACTGTGAACTGTGAACTGTGAACTGTGAACTGTGAACTGTCAACTGTGAACTGTGAACTGCGAACTGTAAATTGTGAAATGAAGACTGTGAACTGTGAACTGTGCCCTGTGAAGACTGAAGTGTGAAATGAAGACTGTGAACTGTGATCTGTGAACTGAGAACTGTGAACTGTGAACTGTGAACTGTGATCTGTGAACTGTGAACTGTGATCTGTGAACTGTGAACTGTGAACTGCTAACTGTGAAGTGTGAAATGAAGAGTGTGAACTGTGATCTGTGAACTGAGAACTGTGAGCTGTGAACAGTGAACTGTGGTCAGTGAACTGTGAACTGTGATTTGTGAACAGTGAACTGTGGACTGTGAAATGTGAAGTGTGTACTGTGAACTGTCAACTGTCAACTGTGAACTGTAATCTGTGAACTGTGATCTGTGAACTGTCAACTGTGAACTGCGAACTGTGAAATGTGAAATGAATACTGTGAACGGGGAACTGTGAACTGTGAACTGTGAACTGTGAAATGAAGACTGTGAACTGTGATCTGTGAACTGAGAACTGTGAACTGTGAACTGTGGACTGTGAACTGTGAACTGTGAACTGTGAACTGTGAACTGAGAACTGTAAACTGTGAACAGTGAACTGTGAACTGTGAACTGTGAACTGTGAACTGTGAACTGTGAACTGTGAACTGTGATCTGTGAACTGTGAACTGCGAACTGTGAAGCGTGAAATGAAGACTGTGAACTGTGAACTGTGATCTGTGAACAGTGAACTGTGAACTGTGAACTGTGAACTGTGAATTGTGAACAGTGAAATGTGGACTGTGAACTGTGAACTGTGAACTGTGAACTGCGAACTGTGAATTGTGAAATGAAGACTGTGAACTGTGAACTGTGCCAAGTGCCCTGTGAACTGTGAACTGTGAAAACTGAATTGTGAAATAAAGTCTGTGAACTGTGAACTGTGATCTGTGAACTGAGAACTGTGAACTGTGAACAGTGGGCTGTGAACTGTGACCTGTGAACTGTGAACTGCGAACTGTGAAGTATGAAATGAAGACAGTGAACTGTGAAATGTGAACTGTGACCTGCGATCTGGGAACTGTGAACTGTGAACTGTGAACTGTGGACTGTGAACTGTGAACTGTGAACTGTGACGTGTGAACTGTGAACTGTGAACTGTCAACTGTGAACTGAGAACTGTAAACTGAGAAATGTAAACTGTGAACTGTGAACTGTGAACTGTGATCTGTGAACTGTGAACTGCGAACTGTGAAGTGTGAAATGAAGACTGTGAACTGTGATCTGTGGACTGTGAACTGTGAACTGTGAACTGTGATGTGTGATCAGTGAACTGTGGACTGTGAACTGTGGACTGTGAACTGTGAACTGTGAACTGTGAACTGTGAAGTGTGAACTGTGAACTGTGACCTGTGAACTGTGAACTGTGAACTGTGACCTGTGAACTGTGAACTGTGAAAAGTGAACAGTGAACTGTGAACTATGAACTGTGAACTGTGAATTGTCAACAGTGAACTGTGGACTGTGAACTGTGAACTGTGAACTGTGAACTGTGAAGTGTGAACTGTCAACTGTGAACTGTCAACTGTGAACTGTCAACTGTGAACTGAGAACTGTAAACTGAGAACTGTAAACTGTGAACAGTGAACTGTGAACTGTGAACTGTGAACTGCGAACTGTGAAGTATGAAATGAAGACAGTGAACTGTGAAATGTGAACTGTGACCTGCGAACTGGGAACTGTGAACTGTGAACAGTGAACTGTGAACAGTGAACTGTGAACTGTGAACTGTGAACTGTGAACTGTGAACTGTGAACTGTGAACTGTGAACTGTGAACTGTGAACTGTGAACTGTGAACTGTGAACTGTGAACTGTGAACTGTGAACTGTGAACTGTGAACTGTGAACTGTGAACTGTGAACTGTGAACTGTGAACTGTGAACTGTGAACTGTGAACTGTGAACTGTGAACTGTGAACTGTGAACTGTGAACTGTGAACTGTGAACTGTGAACTGTGAACTGTGAACTGTGAACTGTGAACTGTGAACTGTGAACTGTGAACTGTGAACTGTGAACTGTGAACTGTGAACTGTGAACTGTGAACTGTGAACTGTGAACTGTGAACTGTGAACTGTGAACTGTGAACTGTGAACTGTGAACTGTGAACTGTGAACTGTGAACTGTGAACTGTGAACTGTGAACTGTGAACTGTGAACTGTGAACTGTGAACTGTGAACTGTGAACTGTGAACTGTGAACTGTGAACTGTGAACTGTGAACTGTGAACTGTGAACTGTGAACTGTGAACTGTGAACTGTGATCTGTGAACTGTGAAGTGTGAACTGTGAACTGTGAACTGTGAACTATGATCAGTGAACAGTGAACTGCGGACTGTGAACTGTGAACTGTGAACTGTGAAAACTGAATTGTGAAATAAAGTCTGTGAACAGTGATCTGTGAACTGTGAACTGTGAACTGTGAAGTGTGATCTGTGAACTGTGAACTGCGAACTGTAAATTGTGAAATGAAGACTGTGAACTGTGAACTGTGCCCTGTGAAGACTGAAGTGTGAAATGAAGACTGTGAACTGTGATCTGTGAACTGAGAACTGTGAACTGTGAACTGTGAACTGTGATCTGTGAACTGTGAACTGTGAACTGTGATCTGTGAACTGTGAACTGCTAACTGTGAAGTGTGAAATGAAGACTGTGAACTGTGATCTGTGAACTGTAAACTGTGAACTGTGAACTGTGAAATGAAGACTGTGAACTGTGATCTGTGAACTGAGAACTGTGAACTGTGAAATGTGGACTGTGAACTGTGAACTGTGAACTGTCAACTGTCAACTTTGAACTGTAATCTGTGAACTGTGATCTGTGAACTGTCAACTGTGAACTGCGAACTGTGAAATGTGAAATGAAGACTGTGAACGGGGAACTGTGAACTGTGAACTGTGAACTGTGAAATGAAGACTGTGAACTGTGATCTGTGAACTGAGAACTGTGAACTGTGAACTGTGAACTGTGGACTGTGAACTGTGAACTGTGAACTGTGAACTGTGAACTGAGAACTGTAAACTGTGAACTGTGAACTGTGAAATGAAGACTGTGAACTGTGATCTGTGAACTGAGAACTGTGAACTGTGAAATGTGGACTGTGAACTGTGAACTGTGAACAGTGAACTGTGATCTGTGAACGGTGATCTGTGAACTGTGAACTGCGAACTGTGAATTGTGAAATGAAGACTGTGAACTGAGAACTGTAAACTGTGAACAGTGAACTGTGAACTGTGAACTGTGGACTGTGAACTGTGAACTGTGAACTGTGACGTGTGAACTGTGAACTGTGAACTGTCAACTGTGAACTGAGAACTGTAAACTGAGAACTGTAAACTGTGAACTGTGAACTGTGATCTGTGAACTGTGAACTGCGAACTGTGAAGTGTGAAATGAAGACTGTGAACTGTGATCTGTGGACTGTGAACTGTGAACTGTGAACTGTGATGTGTGATCAGTGAACTGTGGACTGTGAACTGTGGACTGTGAACTGTGAACTGTGCACTGTGAAGTGTGAACTGTGAACTGTGACCTGTGAACTGTGAACTGTGACCTGTGAACTGTGAACTGTGAACTGTGAAAAGTGAACAGTGAACAGTGAACTGTGAACTATGAACTGTGAACTGTGAATTGTCAACAGTGAACTGTGGACTGTGAACTGTGAACTGTGAACTGTGAACTGTGAACTGTGAAGTGTGAACTGTCAACTGTGAACTGTCAACTGTGAACTGAGAACTGTAAACTGAGAACTGTAAACTGTGAACAGTGAACTGTGAACTGTGAACTGTGAACTGCGAACTGTGAACTGCGAACTGTGAACTGTGAACTGTGAACTGTGAACTGTGAACTGTGAACTGTGAACTGTGAACTGTGAACTGTGAACTGTGAACTGTGAACTGTGAACTGTGAACTGTGAACTGTGAACTGTGAACTGTGAACTGTGAACTGTGAACTGTGAACTGTGAACTGTGAACTGTGAACTGTGAACTGTGAACTGTGAACTGTGAACTGTGAACTGTGAACTGTGAACTGTGAACTGTGAACTGTGAACTGTGAACTGTGAACTGTGAACTGTGAACTGTGAACTGTGAACTGTGAACTGTGAACTGTGAACTGTGAACTGTGAACTGTGAACTGTGAACTGTGAACTGTGAACTGTGAACTGTGAACTGTGAACTGTGAACTGTGAACTGTGAACTGTGAACTGTGAACTGTGAACTGTGAACTGTGAACTGTGAACTGTGAACTGTGAACTGTGAACTGTGAACTGTGAACTGTGAACTGTGAACTGTGAACTGTGATCTGTGAACTGTGAAGTGTGAACTGTGAACTGTGAACTGTGAACTATGATCAGTGAACAGTGAACTGCGGACTGTGAACTGTGAACTGTGAACTGTGAAAACTGAATTGTGAAATAAAGTCTGTGAACAGTGATCTGTGAACTGTGAACTGTGAACTGTGAAGTGTGATCTGTGAACTGTGAACTGCGAACTGTAAATTGTGAAATGAAGACTGTGAACTGTGAACTGTGCCCTGTGAAGACTGAAGTGTGAAATGAAGACTGTGAACTGTGATCTGTGAACTGAGAACTGTGAACTGTGAACTGTGAACTGTGATCTGTGAACTGTGAACTGTGAACTGTGATCTGTGAACTGTGAACTGCTAACTGTGAAGTGTGAAATGAAGACTGTGAACTGTGATCTGTGAACTGTAAACTGTGAACTGTGAACTGTGAAATGAAGACTGTGAACTGTGATCTGTGAACTGAGAACTGTGAACTGTGAAATGTGGACTGTGAACTGTGAACTGTGAACTGTCAACTGTCAACTTTGAACTGTAATCTGTGAACTGTGATCTGTGAACTGTCAACTGTGAACTGCGAACTGTGAAATGTGAAATGAAGACTGTGAACGGGGAACTGTGAACTGTGAACTGTGAACTGTGAAATGAAGACTGTGAACTGTGATCTGTGAACTGAGAACTGTGAACTGTGAACTGTGAACTGTGGACTGTGAACTGTGAACTGTGAACTGTGAACTGTGAACTGAGAACTGTAAACTGTGAACTGTGAACTGTGAAATGAAGACTGTGAACTGTGATCTGTGAACTGAGAACTGTGAACTGTGAAATGTGGACTGTGAACTGTGAACTGTGAACAGTGAACTGTGATCTGTGAACGGTGATCTGTGAACTGTGAACTGCGAACTGTGAATTGTGAAATGAAGACTGTGAACTGAGAACTGTAAACTGTGAACAGTGAACTGTGAACTGTGAACTGTGAACTGTGAACTGTGAACTGTGAACTGTGAACTGTGAACTGTGAACTGTGAACTGTGAACTGTGAACTGTGAACTGTGAACTGTGAACTGTGAACTGTGAACTGTGAACTGTGAACTGTGAACTGTGAACTGTGAACTGTGAACTGTGAACTGTGAACTGTGAACTGTGAACTGTGAACTGTGAACTGTGAACTGTGAACTGTGAACTGTGAACTGCGAACTGTGAACTGTGAACTGTGAACTGTGAACTGTGAACTGTGATCTGTGAACTGTGAAGTGTGAACTGTGAAGTGTGAACTGTGAACTGTGAACTGTGAACTGTGAACTATGATCAGTGAACAGTGAACTGCGGACTGTGAACTGTGAACTGTGAACTGTGAAAACTGAATTGTGAAATAAAGTCTGTGAACAGTGATCTGTGAACTGTGAACTGTGAACTGTGAAGTGTGATCTGTGAACTGTGAACTGCGAACTGTAAATTGTGAAATGAAGACTGTGAACTGTGAACTGTGAACTCTGAACTGTAGACTGTGAACTATGATCTGTGAACAGTGAACTGTCGACTGTGAACTGTGAACTGTGAAGTGTGAACTGTGAACAGTGAACTGTCAACTGTGAACTGAGAACTGTAAACTGAGAACTGTAAACTGTGAACAGTGAACTGTGAACTGTGAACTGTGAACTGTGAACTGTGAACTGTGAACTGTGAACTGTGAACTGTGAACTGTGAACTGTGATCTGTGAACTGTGAACTGCGAACTGTGAATTGTGAAATGAAGACTGTGAACTGTGAACTGTGCCAAGTGCCCTGTGAACTGTGAACTGTGAACTGTGAAAACTGAATTGTGAAATAAAGTCTGTGAACTGTGAACTGTGATCTGTGAACTGAGAACTGTGAACTGTGAACAGTGGGCTGTGAACTGTGACCTGTGAACTGTGAACTGCGAACTGTGAAGTATGAAATGAAGACAGTGAACTGTGAAATGTGAACTGTGACCTGCGATCTGGGAACTGTGAACTGTGAACTGTGAACTGTGGACTGTGAACTGTGAACTGTGAACTGTGAAAACTGAATTGTGAAATAAAGTCTGTGAACAGTGATCTGTGAACTGTGAACTGTGAAGTGTGATCTGTGAACTGTGAACTGCGAACTGTGAATTGTGAAATGAAGACTGTGAACTGTGAACTGTGCCCTGTGAAGACTGAAGTGTGAAATGAAGACTGTGAACTGTGATCTGTGAACTGTGAACTGTGAACTGAGAACTGTGAACTGTGAACTGTGAAAACTGAATTGTGAAATAAAGTCTGTGAACTGTGAACTGTGATCTGTGAACTGAAAACTGTGAACTGTGAACAGTGGGCTGTGAACTGTGACCTGTGAACTGTGAACTGCGAACTGTGAATTGTGAAATGAAGACTGTGAACTGTGAACTGTGCCCTGTGAAGACTGAAGTGTGAAATGAAGACTGTGAACTGTGATCTGTGAACTGTGAACTGTGAACTGAGAACTGCGAACTGTGAAATGAAGACTGTGATCAGTGAACTGTGGACTGTGAACTGTGGACTGTGAACTGTGCACTGTGAAGTGTGAAGTGTGAAATGAAGACTGTGGACTGTGAACTGTGAACTGTGAACTGTGATGTGTGATCAGTGAACTGTGGACTGTGAACTGTGGACTGTGAAGTGTGAAGTGTGATGTGTGAAATGAAGACTGTGAACTGTGAACTGTGATCTGTGAACAGTGAACTGTGACCTGTGAACTGTGAACTGTGACCTGTGAACTGTGAACTGCGAACTATGAATTGTGAAATGAAGACTGTGAACTGTGAACTGTGAACTGTGAACAGTGAACAGTGAACTGTGAACTGTGAACTGTGAACTGTGAATTGTGAACAGTGAACTGTGGACTGTGAACTGTGAACTGTGAACTGTGAAGTGTGAACTGTCAACTGTGAACTGTCAACTGTGAACTGAGAACTGTAAACTGAGAACTGTAAACTATGAACAGTGATCTGTGAACTGTGAACTGTGAACTGCGAACTGTGAAGTATGAAATGAAGACAGTGAACTGTGAACTGTGAACTGTGAACTGTGAACTGTGAACTGTGAACTGTGAACTGTGAACTGTGAACTGTGAACTGTGAACTGTGAAGTGTGAACTGTGAAGTGTGAACTGTGAAGTGTGAACTGTGAAGTGTGAACTGTGAAGTGTGAACTGTGAAGTGTGAACTGTGAAGTGTGAACTGTGAAGTGTGAACTGTGAAGTGTGAACTGTGAAGTGTGAACTGTGAAGTGTGAACTGTGAAGTGTGAACTGTGAAGTGTGAACTGTGAAGTGTGAACTGTGAAGTGTGAACTGTGAAGTGTGAACTGTGAAATGTGAACTGTGAACTGTGAACTGTGAACTGTGAACTGTGAACTGTGAACTGTGAACTGTGAACTGTGAACTGTGAACTGTGAACTGTGAACTGTGAACTGTGAACTGTGAACTGTGAACTGTGAACTGTGAACTGTGAACTGTGAACTGTGAACTGTGAACTGTGAACTGTGAACTGTGAACTGTGAACTGTGAACTGTGAACTGTGAACTGTGAACTGTGAACTGTGAACTGTGAACTGTGAACTGTGAACTGTGAACTGTGAACTGTGAACTGTGAACTGTGAACTGTGAACTGTGAACTGTGAACTGTGAACTGTGAACTATGATCAGTGAACAGTGAACTGCGGACTGTGAACTGTGAACTGTGAACTGTGAAAACTGAATTGTGAAATAAAGTCTGTGAACAGTGATCTGTGAACTGTGAACTGTGAAGTGTGATCTGTGAACTGTGAACTGCGAACTGTGAATTGTGAAATGAAGACTGTGAACTGTGAACTGTGCCCTGTGAAGACTGAAGTGTGAAATGAAGACTGTGAACTGTGATCTGTGAACTGTGAACTGTGAACTGAGAACTGTGAACTGTGAACTGTGAAAACTGAATTGTGAAATAAAGTCTGTGAACTGTGAACTGTGATCTGTGAACTGAAAACTGTGAACTGTGAACAGTGGGCTGTGAACTGTGACCTGTGAACTGTGAACTGCGAACTGTGAATTGTGAAATGAAGACTGTGAACTGTGAACTGTGCCCTGTGAAGACTGAAGTGTGAAATGAAGACTGTGAACTGTGATCTGTGAACTGTGAACTGTGAACTGAGAACTGCGAACTGTGAAATGAAGACTGTGATCAGTGAACTGTGGACTGTGAACTGTGGACTGTGAACTGTGCACTGTGAAGTGTGAAGTGTGAAATGAAGACTGTGGACTGTGAACTGTGAACTGTGAACTGTGATGTGTGATCAGTGAACTGTGGACTGTGAACTGTGGACTGTGAAGTGTGAAGTGTGATGTGTGAAATGAAGACTGTGAACTGTGAACTGTGATCTGTGAACAGTGAACTGTGACCTGTGAACTGTGAACTGTGACCTGTGAACTGTGAACTGCGAACTATGAATTGTGAAATGAAGACTGTGAACTGTGAACTGTGAACTGTGAACAGTGAACAGTGAACTGTGAACTGTGAACTGTGAACTGTGAATTGTGAACAGTGAACTGTGGACTGTGAACTGTGAACTGTGAACTGTGAAGTGTGAACTGTCAACTGTGAACTGTCAACTGTGAACTGAGAACTGTAAACTGAGAACTGTAAACTATGAACAGTGATCTGTGAACTGTGAACTGTGAACTGCGAACTGTGAAGTATGAAATGAAGACAGTGAACTGTGAACTGTGAACTGTGAACTGTGAACTGTGAACTGTGAACTGTGAACTGTGAACTGTGAACTGTGAACTGTGAACTGTGAACTGTGAACTGTGAACTGTGAACTGTGAACTGTGAACTGTGAACTGTGAACTGTGAACTGTGAACTGTGAACTGTGAACTGTGAACTGTGAACTGTGAACTGTGAACTGTGAACTGTGAACTGTGAACTGTGAACTGTGAACTGTGAACTGTGAACTGTGAACTGTGAACTGTGAACTGTGAACTGTGAACTGTGAACTGTGAACTGTGAACTGTGAAGTGTGAACTGTGAAGTGTGAACTGTGAAGTGTGAACTGTGAAGTGTGAACTGTGAAGTGTGAACTGTGAAGTGTGAACTGTGAAGTGTGAACTGTGAAGTGTGAACTGTGAAGTGTGAACTGTGAAGTGTGAACTGTGAAGTGTGAACTGTGAAGTGTGAACTGTGAAGTGTGAACTGTGAAGTGTGAACTGTGAAGTGTGAACTGTGAAGTGTGAACTGTGAAGTGTGAACTGTGAAGTGTGAACTGTGAAGTGTGAACTGTGAAGTGTGAACTGTGAAGTGTGAACTGTGAAGTGTGAACTGTGAAGTGGGAACTGTGAAGTGTGAACTGTGAACTGTGAACTGTGAACTGTGAACTGTGAACTGTGAACTGTGAACTGTGAACTGTGAACTGTGAACTGTGAACTGTGAACTGTGAACTGTGAACTGTGAACTGTGAACTGTGAACTGTGAACTGTGAACTGTGAACTGTGAACTGTGAACTGTGAACTGTGAACTGTGAACTGTGAACTCTGAACTGTAGACTGTGAACTATAATCTGTGAACAGTGAACTGTCGACTGTGAACTGTGAACTGTGAAGTGTGAACTGTGAACAGTGAACTGTCAACTGTGAACTGAGAACTGTAAACTGAGAACTGTAAACTGTGAACAGTGAACTGTGAACTGTGAACTGTGAACTGTGAACTGTGAACTGTGAACTGTGAACTGTGAACTGTGAACTGTGAACTGTGATCTGTGAACTGTGAACTGCGAACTGTGAAGCGTGAAATGAAGACTGTGAACTGTGAACTGTGATCTGTGAACAGTGAACTGTGAACTGTGAACTGTGAATTGTGAACAGTGAAATGTGGACTGTGAACTGTGAACTGTGAACTGTGATCTGTGAACTGTGAACTGTGAACTGTGAACTGTGACATGTGAACTGTGAACTGTGAACTGTGAACTGTGAACTGCGAACTGTGAAGTATGAAATGAAGACAGTGAACTGTGAAGTATGAAATGAAGACAGTGAACTGTGGACTGTGAACTGTGAACTGTGAACAGTGAACTGTGATCTGTGAACGGTGATCTGTGAACTGTGAACTGCGAACTGTGAATTGTGAAATGAAGACTGTGAACTGTGAACTGTGCCCTGTGAAGACTGAAGTGTGAAATGAAGACTGTGAACTGTGATCTGTGAACTGAGAACTGTGAACTGTGAACTGTGAACTGTGATCTGTGAACTGTGAACTGTGAACTGTGATCTGTGAACTGTGAACTGCTAACTGTGAAGTGTGAAATGAAGACTGTGAACTGTGATCTGTGAACTGAGAACTGTGAGCTGTGAATAGTGAACTGTGGACTGTGAACTGTGAACTGTGATTTGTGAACAGTGAACTGTGGACTGTGAACTGTGAAGTGTGTACTGTGAACTGTCAACTGTCAACTGTGAACTGTAATCTGTGAACTGTGATCTGTGAACTGTCAACTGTGAACTGCGAACTGTCAACTGTGAACTGCGAACTGTGAAATGTGAAATGAATACTGTGAACGGGGAACTGTGAACTGTGAACTCTGAACTGTGAAATGAAGACTGTGAACTGTGAAATGAAGACTGCGAACTGTGATCTGTGAACTGAGAACTGTGAACTGTGAACTGTGGACTGTGAACTGTGAACTGTGAACTGTGAACTGTGAACTGAGAACTGTAAACTGTGAACTGTGAACTGTGAAATGAAGACTGTGAACTGTGATCTGTGAACTGAGAACTGTGAACTGTGAAATGTGGACTGTGAACTGTGAACTGTGAACAGTGAACTGTGATCTGTGAACGGTGATCTGTGAACTGTGAACTGCGTACTGTGAATTGTGAAATGAAGACTGTGAACTGTGAACTGTGAACTCTGAACTGTAGACTGTGAACTATGATCTGTGAACAGTGAACTGTCGACTGTGAACTGTGAACTGTGAAGTGTGAACTGTGAACAGTGAACTGTCAACTGTGAACTGAGAACTGTAAACTGAGAACTGTAAACTGTGAACAGTGAACTGTGAACTGTGAACTGTGAACTGTGAACTGTGAACTGTGAACTGTGAACTGTGAACTGTGATCTGTGAACTGTGAACTGCGAACTGTGAAGCGTGAAATGAAGACTGTGAACTGTGAACTGTGATGTGTGAACAGTGAACTGTAAACTCTGAACTGTGAATTGTGAACAGTGAAATGTGGACTGTGAACTGTGAACTGTGAAGTATGAAATGAAGACAGTGAACTGTGAACTGTGAACTGTGATCTGTGAAGTGTGAACTGTGAAGTGTGAACTGTGAACTGTGAAGTGTGAACTGTGAAGTGTGAACTGTGAAGTGTGAACTGTGAAGTGTGAACTGTGAAGTGTGAACTGTGAAGTGTGAACTGTGAAGTGTGAACTGTGAAGTGTGAACTGTGAAGTGTGAACTGTGAAGTGTGAACTGTGAAGTGTGAACTGTGAAGTGTGAACTGTGAAGTGTGAACTGTGAAGTGTGAACTGTGAAGTGTGAACTGTGAAGTGTGAACTGTGAAGTGTGAACTGTGAAGTGTGAACTGTGAAGTGTGAACTGTGAAGTGTGAACTGTGAAGTGTGAACTGTGAAGTGTGAACTGTGAAGTGTGAACTGTGAACTGTGAACTGTGAACTGTGAACTATGATCAGTGAACAGTGAACTGCGGACTGTGAACTGTGAACTGTGAACTGTGAAAACTGAATTGTGAAATAAAGTCTGTGAACAGTGATCTGTGAACTGTGAACTGTGAAGTGTGATCTGTGAACTGTGAACTGCGAACTGTGAATTGTGAAATGAAGACTGTGAACTGTGAACTGTGCCCTGTGAAGACTGAAGTGTGAAATGAAGACTGTGAACTGTGATCTGTGAACTGTGAACTGTGAACTGAGAACTGTGAACTGTGAACTGTGAACTGTGAAAACTGAATTGTGAAATAAAGTCTGTGAACTGTGAACTGTGATCTGTGAACTGAAAACTGTGAACTGTGAACAGTGGGCTGTGAACTGTGACCTGTGAACTGTGAACTGCGAACTGTGAATTGTGAAATGAAGACTGTGAACTGTGAACTGTGCCCTGTGAAGACTGAAGTGTGAAATGAAGACTGTGAACTGTGATCTGTGAACTGTGAACTGTGAACTGAGAACTGCGAACTGCGAAATGAAGACTGTGAACTGTGATCTGTGGACTGTGAACTGTGAACTGTGAATTGTGATGTGTGATCAGTGAACTGTGGACTGTGAACTGTGGACTGTGAACTGTGCACTGTGATGTGTGAAGTGTGAAATGAAGACTGTGAACTGTGAACTGTGAACTGTGATCTGTGAACTGTGGACTGTGAACTGTGCACTGTGAGGTGTGAAGTGTGAAATGAAGACTGTGAACTGTGAACTGTGAACTGTAAACTGAGAACTGTAAACTGAGAACTGTAAACTGTGAACAGTGAACTGTGAACTGTGAACTGTGAACTGTGAACTGTGAACTGTGAACTGTGAACTGTGAACTGTGATCTGTGAACTGTGAACTGCGAACTGTGAAGCGTGAAATGAAGACTGTGAACTGTGAACTGTGATGTGTGAACAGTGAACTGTAAACTCTGAACTGTGAATTGTGAACAGTGAAATGTGGACTGTGAACTGTGAACTGTGAAGTATGAAATGAAGACAGTGAACTGTGAACTGTGAACTGTGATCTGTGAAGTGTGAACTGTGAAGTGTGAACTGTGAACTGTGAAGTGTGGACTGTGAAGTGTGAACTGTGAAGTGTGAACTGTGAAGTGTGAACTGTGAAGTGTGAACTGTGAAGTGTGAACTGTGAAGTGTGAACTGTGAAGTGTGAACTGTGAAGTGTGAACTGTGAAGTGTGAACTGTGAAGTGTGAACTGTGAAGTGTGAACTGTGAAGTGTGAACTGTGAAGTGTGAACTGTGAAGTGTGAACTGTGAAGTGTGAACTGTGAAGTGTGAACTGTGAAGTGTGAACTGTGAAGTGTGAACTGTGAAGTGTGAACTGTGAAGTGTGAACTGTGAAGTGTGAACTGTGAACTGTGAACTGTGAACTGTGAACTGTGAACTGTGAACTGTGAACTGTGAACTGTGAACTGTGAACTGTGAACTATGATCAGTGAACAGTGAACTGCGGACTGTGAACTGTGAACTGTGAACTGTGAAAACTGAATTGTGAAATAAAGTCTGTGAACAGTGATCTGTGAACTGTGAACTGTGAAGTGTGATCTGTGAACTGTGAACTGCGAACTGTGAATTGTGAAATGAAGACTGTGAACTGTGAACTGTGCCCTGTGAAGACTGAAGTGTGAAATGAAGACTGTGAACTGTGATCTGTGAACTGTGAACTGTGAACTGAGAACTGTGAACTGTGAACTGTGAACTGTGAAAACTGAATTGTGAAATAAAGTCTGTGAACTGTGAACTGTGATCTGTGAACTGAAAACTGTGAACTGTGAACAGTGGGCTGTGAACTGTGACCTGTGAACTGTGAACTGCGAACTGTGAATTGTGAAATGAAGACTGTGAACTGTGAACTGTGCCCTGTGAAGACTGAAGTGGGAAATGAAGACTGTGAACTGTGATCTGTGAACTGTGAACTGTGAACTGAGAACTGCGAACTGCGAAATGAAGACTGTGAACTGTGATCTGTGGACTGTGAACTGTGAACTGTGAATTGTGATGTGTGATCAGTGAACTGTGGACTGTGAACTGTGGACTGTGAACTGTGCACTGTGATGTGTGAAGTGTGAAATGAAGACTGTGAACTGTGAACTGTGAACTGTGATCTGTGAACTGTGGACTGTGAACTGTGCACTGTGAGGTGTGAAGTGTGAAATGAAGACTGTGAACTGTGAACTGTGAACTGTGATCTGTGAACTGTGAACTGCGAACTGTGAAATGAAGACTGTGGCCTGTGATCTGTGGACTGTGAACTGTGAACTGTGAACTGTGATGTGTGATCAGTGAACTGTGGACTGTGAACTGTGGACTGTGAACTGTGAAATGAAGACTGTGAACTGTGAAATGAAGACTGTGAACTGTGATCTGTGAACTGAGAACTGTGAACTGTGAACTGTGAACTGTGAAGTGTGAACTGTCAACTGTGAACTGTCAACTGTGAACTGAGAACTGTAAACTGAGAACTGTAAACTGTGAACAGTGAACTGTGAACTGTGAACTGTGAACTGTGAACTGTGAACTGTGAACTGTGAACTGTGAACTGTGAACTGTGAACTGTGAACTGTGAACTGTGAACTGTGAACTGTGAACTGTGAACTGTGAACTGTGAACTGTGGACTGTGAACTGTGAAATGAAGACTGTGAACTGTGAAATGAAGACTGTGAACTGTGATCTGTGAACTGAGAACTGTGAACTGTGAACTGTGAACTGTGAACTGTGAAGTGTGAACTGTCAACTGTGAACTGTGAACTGTGAACTGTGAACTGTGAACTGTGAACTGTGAACAGTGAACTGTGAACTGTGAACTGTGAACTGTGAACTGTGAACTGTGAAATGTGAACTGTGAACTGTGAACTGTGAACTGTGAACTGTGAACTGTGAACTGTGAACTGTGAACTGTGAACTGTGAACTGTGAACTGTGAACTGTGAACTGTGAACTGTGAACTGTGAACTGTGAACTGTGAACTGTGAACTGTGAACTGTGAACTGTGAACTGTGAACTGTGAACTGTGAACTGTGAACTGTGAACTGTGAACTGTGAACTGTGAACTGTGAACTGTGAACTGTGAACTGTGAACTGTGAACTGTGAACTGTGAACTGTGAACTGTGAACTGTGAACTGTGAACTGTGAACTGTGAACTGTGAACTGTGAAGTGTGAACTGTGAAGTGTGAACTGTGAAGTGTGAACTGTCAACTGTGAACTGTCAACTGTGAACTGAGAACTGTAAACTGAGAACTGTAAACTGTGAACAGTGAACTGTGAACTGTGAACTGTGAACTGTGATCTGTGAACTGAGAACTGTGAACTGTGAACTGTGAACTGTGAAGTGTGAACTGTCAACTGTGAACTGTGAACTGTGAACTGTGAACTGTGAACTGTGAACTGTGAACTGTGAACTGTGAACTGTGAACTGTGAACTGTGAACTGTGAACTGTGAACTGTGAACTGTGAACTGTGAACTGTGAACTGTGAACTGTGAACTGTGATCTGTGAACTGAGAACTGTGAACTGTGAACTGTGAACTGTGATCTGTGATCTGTGAACTGTGAACTGTGAACTGTGAACTGTGAACTGTGAACTGTGAACTGTGAACTGCTAACTATGAAGTGTGAAATGAAGACTGTGAACTGTGATCTGTGAACTGTGAACTGTGAACTGTGAACTGTGAAATGTGAACTGTGAACTGTGAACTGTGAACTGTGAACTGTGAACTGTGAACTGTGAACTGTGAACTGTGAACTGTGAACTGTGAACTGTGAACTGTGAACTGTGAACTGTGAACTGTGAACTGTGAACTGTGAACTGTGAACTGTGAACTGTGAACTGTGAACTGTGAACTGTGAACTGTGAACTGTGAACTGTGAACTGTGAACTGTGAACTGTGAACTGTGAACTGTGAACTGTGAACTGTGAACTGTGAACTGTGAACTGTGAACTGTGAACTGTGAACTGTGAACTGTGAACTGTGAACTGTGAACTGTGAAGTGTGAACTGTGAAGTGTGAACTGTGAAGTGTGAACTGTGAAGTGTGAACTGTGAACTGTGAGCTGTGAACAGTGAACTGTGACCTGTGAACTGTGACCTGTGAACTGTGAACTGCGAACTATGAATTGTGAAATGAAGACTGTGAACTGTGAACTGTGAACTGTGAACAGTGAACAGTGAACTGTGAACTGTGAACTGTGAACTGTGAATTGTGAACAGTGAACTGTGGACTGTGAACTGTGAACTGTGAACTGTGAAGTGTGAACTGTCAACTGTGAACTGTCAACTGTGAACTGAGAACTGTAAACTGAGAACTGTAAACTGTGAACAGTGATCTGTGAACTGTGAACTGTGAACTGCGAACTGTGAAGTATGAAATGAAGACAGTGAACTGTGACCTGCGAACTGGGAACTGGGAACTGTGAACTGTGAACTGTGAACTGTGAAGTGTGAACTGTGAAGTGTGAACTGTGAACTGTGAACTGTGAACTGTGAACTGTGAACTGTGAACTGTGAACTGTGAACTGTGAACTGTGAACTGTGAACTGTGAACTGTGAACTGTGAACTGTGAACTGTGAACTGTGAACTGTGAACTGTGAACTGTGAACTGTGAACTGTGAACTGTGAACTGTGAACTGTGAACTGTGAACTGTGAACTGTGAACTGTGAACTGTGAACTGTGAACTGTGAACTGTGAACTGTGAACTGTGAACTGTGAACTGTGAACTGTGAACTGTGAACTGTGATCTGTGAACTGTGAAGTGTGAACTGTGAAGTGTGAACTGTGAAATGAAGACTGTGAACTGTGAACTGTGATCTGTGAACAGTGAACTGTGAACTGTGAACTGTGACCTGTGAACTGTGAACTGCGAACTATGAATTGTGAAATGAAGACTGTGAACTGTGAACTGTGAACAGTGAACAGTGAACTGTGAACTGTGAACTGTGAACTGTGAATTGTGAACAGTGAACTGTGGACTGTGAACTTTGAACTGTGAAGTGTGAACTGTCAACTGTCAACTGTGAACTGAGAACTGTAAACTGAGAACTGTAAACTGTGAACAGTGAACTGTGAACTGTGAACTGCGAACTGCGAACTGTGAAGTATGAAATGAAGACAGTGAACTGTGAAATGTGAACTGTGACCTGCGAACTGGGAACTGTGAACTGTGAACTGTGAACTGTGAACTGTGAACTGTGAACTGTGAACTGTGAACTGTGATCTGTGAACTGTGAAGTGTGAACTGTGAAGTGTGAACTGTGAAGTGTGAACTGTGAAGTGTGAACTGTGAAGTGTGAACTGTGAAGTGTGAACTGTGAACTGTGAACTGTGAACTATGATCAGTGAACAGTGAACTGCGGACTGTGAACTGTGAACTGTGAACTGTGAAAACTGAATTGTGAAATAAAGTCTGTGAACAGTGATCTGTGAACTGTGAACTGTGAACTGTGAATTGTGAACAGTGAACTGTGGACTGTGAACTGTGAACTTTGAACTGTGAAGTGTGAACTGTCAACTGTCAACTGTGAACTGAGAACTGTAAACTGAGAACTGTAAACTGTGAACAGTGAACTGTGAACTGTGAACTGCGAACTGCGAACTGTGAAGTATGAAATGAAGACAGTGAACTGTGAAATGTGAACTGTGACCTGCGAACTGGGAACTGTGAACTGTGAACTGTGAACTGTGAACTGTGAACTGTGAACTGTGAACCGTGAAGTGTGAACTGTGAACTGTGAACTGTCAACTGTGAACTGAGAACTGTAAACTGAGAACTGTAAACTGTGAACAGTGAACTGTGAACTGTGAACTGCGAACTGCGAACTGTGAAGTATGAAATGAAGACAGTGAACTGTGAAATGTGAACTGTGACCTGCGAACTGGGAACTGTGAACTGTGAACTGTGAACTGTGAACTGTGAACTGTGAACTGTGATCTGTGAACTGTGAAGTGTGAACTGTGAAGTGTGAACTGTGAAGTGTGAACTGTGAAGTGTGAACTGTGAAGTGTGAACTGTGAAGTGTGAACTGTGAAGTGTGAACTGTGAACTGTGAACTGTGAACTGTGAACTGTGAACTGTGAACTATGATCAGTGAACAGTGAACTGCGGACTGTGAACTGTGAACTGTGAACTGTGAAAACTGAATTGTGAAATAAAGTCTGTGAACAGTGATCTGTGAACTGTGAACTGTGAAGTGTGATCTGTGAACTGTGAACTGCGAACTTTGAATTGTGAAATGAAGACTGTGAACTGTGAACTGTGCCCTGTGAAGACTGAAGTGTGAAATGAAGACTGTGAACTGTGATCTGTGAACTGAGAACTGTGAACTGTGAACTGTGAACTGTGATCTGTGATCTGTGAACTGTGAACTGTGAACAGTGATCTGTGAACTGTGAACTGCTAACTGTGAAGTGTGAAATGAAAACTGTGAACTGTGATCTGTGAACTGAGAACTGTGAGCAGTGAATAGTGAACTGTGAACTGTGCCCTGTGAAGACTGAAGTGTGAAATGAAGACTGTGAACTGTGATCTGTGAACTGAGAATTGTGAACTGTGAACTGTGAAGTGTGATCTGTGAACTGTGAACTGCGAACTTTGAATTGTGAAATGAAGACTGTGAACTGTGAACTGTGCCCTGTGAAGACTGAAGTGTGAAATGAAGACTGTGAACTGTGATCTGTGAACTGAGAACTGTGAACTGTGAACTTTGAACTGTGATCTGTGATCTGTGAACTGTGATCTGTGAACTGTGATCTGTGAACTGTGAACTGTGAAGTGTGATCTGTGAACTGTGAACTGCGAACTGTGAATTGTGAAATGAAGACTGTGAACTGTGAACTGTGCCCTGTGAAGACTGAAGTGTGAAATGAAGACTGTGAACTGTGATCTGTGAACTGTGAACTGTGAACTGAGAACTGTGAACTGTGAACTGTGAAAACTGAATTGTGAAATAAAGTCTGTGAACTGTGAACTGTGATCTGTGAACTGAGAAATGTGAACTGTGAACAGTGGGCTGTGAACTGTGACCTGTGAACTGTGAACTGCGAACTGTGAAGTATGAAATGAAGACAGTGAACTGTGAAATGTGAACTGTGACCTGCGAACTGGGAACTGTGAACTGTGAACTGTGAACTGTGGACTGTGAACTGTGAACTGTGAACTGTGACGTGTGAACTGTGAACTGTGAACTGTGAACTGTGAACTGAGAACTGTAAACTGAGAACTGTAAACTGTGAACTGTGTACTGTGATCTGTGAACAGTGAACTGTGAACTGTGAACTGTGAACTGTGACCTGTGAACTGTGAACTGTGACCTGTGAACTGTGAACTGTGAACTGTGAACTGTGAACTGTGAACTGCGAACTGTGAAGTATGAAATGAAGACAGTGAACTGTGAAGTAAGAAATGAAGACAGTGAACTGTGAAATGTGAACTGTGACCTGCAAACTGGGAACTGTGAACTGTGACCTGGAACTGTGAACTGTGAACTGTGAACTGTGAACTGTGAACTGTGAACTGTGAACTGTGAACTATGATCTGTGAACAGTGAACTGCGGACTGTGAACTGTGAACTGTGAAAACTGAATTGTGAAATAAAGTCTGTGAACTGTGATCTGTGAACTGTGATCTGTGAACTGTGATCTGTGAACTGTGATCTGTGAACTGTGAACTGTGAAGTGTGATCTGTGAACTGTGAACTGCGAACTGTGAATTGTGAAATGAAGACTGTGAACTGTGAACTGTGCCCTGTGAAGACTGAAGTGTGAAATGAAGACTGTGAACTGTGATCTGTGAACTGTGAACTGTGAACTGAGAACTGTGAACTGTGAACTGTGAAAACTGAATTGTGAACTGTGAACTGTGAGAACTGAATTGTGAAATAAAGTCTGTGAACTGTGAACTGTGATCTGTGAACTGAGAACTGTGATCTGTGAACAGTGGGCTGTGAACTGTGACCTGTGAACTGTGAACTGCGAACTGTGAAGTATGAAATGAAGACAGTGAACTGTGAAATGTGAACTGTGACCTGCGAACTGGGAACTGTGAACTGTGAACTGTGAACTGTGGACTGTGAACTGTGGACTATGAACAGTGAACAGTGAACTGTGAACTGTGAACTGTGAACTGTGAACTGTGAACTGTGAATTGTGAACAGTGAACTGTGGACTGTGAACTGTGAACTGTGAACCGTGAAGTGTGAACTGTGAACTGTGAACTGTCAACTGTGAACTGAGAACTGTAAACTGAGAACTGTAAACTGTGAACAGTGAACTGTGAACTGTGAACTGCGAACTGCGAACTGTGAAGTATGAAATGAAGACAGTGAACTGTGAAATGTGAACTGTGACCTGCGAACTGGGAACTGTGAACTGTGAACTGTGAACTGTGAACTGTGAACTGTGAACTGTGAACTGTGAACTGTGAACTGTGAACTGTGAACTGTGAACTGTGAACAGTGAACTGTGAACTGTGAACTGTGAACTGTGAACTGTGAACTGTGAACTGTGAACTGTGATCTGTGAACTGTGAACTGCGAACTGTGAAGCGTGAAATGAAGACTGTGAACTGTGAACTGTGATGTGTGAACAGTGAACTGTAAACTCTGAACTGTGAATTGTGAACAGTGAAATGTGGACTGTGAACTGTGAACTGTGAAGTATGAAATGAAGACAGTGAACTGTGAACTGTGAACTGTGATCTGTGAAGTGTGAACTGTGAAGTGTGAACTGTGAACTGTGAAGTGTGAACTGTGAAGTGTGAACTGTGAAGTGTGAACTGTGAAGTGTGAACTGTGAAGTGTGAACTGTGAAGTGTGAACTGTGAAGTGTGAACTGTGAAGTGTGAACTGTGAAGTGTGAACTGTGAAGTGTGAACTGTGAAGTGTGAACTGTGAAGTGTGAAATGAAGACTGTGAACTGTGAACTGTGAACTGTGATCTGTGAACTGTGGACTGTGAACTGTGCACTGTGAGGTGTGAAGTGTGAAATGAAGACTGTGAACTGTGAACTGTGAACTGTGATCTGTGAACTGTGAACTGCGAACTGTGAAATGAAGACTGTGGCCTGTGATCTGTGGACTGTGAACTGTGAACTGTGAACTGTGATGTGTGATCAGTGAACTGTGGACTGTGAACTGTGGACTGTGAACTGTGAAATGAAGACTGTGAACTGTGAAATGAAGACTGTGAACTGTGATCTGTGAACTGAGAACTGTGAACTGTGAACTGTGAACTGTGAAGTGTGAACTGTCAACTGTGAACTGTCAACTGTGAACTGAGAACTGTAAACTGAGAACTGTAAACTGTGAACAGTGAACTGTGAACTGTGAACTGTGAACTGTGAACTGTGAACTGTGAACTGTGAACTGTGAACTGTGAACTGTGAACTGTGAACTGTGAACTGTGAACTGTGAACTGTGAACTGTGAACTGTGAACTGTGAACTGTGGAAACTGTGAACTGTGAACTGTGAACTGTGAACTGTGAACTGTGAACTGTGAACTGTGGACTGTGAACTGTGAAATGAAGACTGTGAACTGTGAAATGAAGACTGTGAACTGTGATCTGTGAACTGAGAACTGTGAACTGTGAACTGTGAACTGTGAACTGTGAAGTGTGAACTGTCAACTGTGAACTGTGAACTGTGAACTGCTAACTATGAAGTGTGAAATGAAGACTGTGAACTGTGATCTGTGAACTGTGAACTGTGAACTGTGAACTGTGAAATGTGAACTGTGAACTGTGAACTGTGAACTGTGAACTGTGAACTGTGAACTGTGAACTGTGAACTGTGAACTGTGAACTGTGAACTGTGAACTGTGAACTGTGAACTGTGAACTGTGAACTGTGAACTGTGAACTGTGAACTGTGAACTGTGAACTGTGAACTGTGAACTGTGAACTGTGAACTGTGAACTGTGAACTGTGAACTGTGAACTGTGAACTGTGAACTGTGAACTGTGAACTGTGAACTGTGAACTGTGAACTGTGAACTGTGAACTGTGAACTGTGAACTGTGAACTGTGAAGTGTGAACTGTGAAGTGTGAACTGTGAAGTGTGAACTGTCAACTGTGAACTGTCAACTGTGAACTGAGAACTGTAAACTGAGAACTGTAAACTGTGAACAGTGAACTGTGAACTGTGAACTGTGAACTGTGATCTGTGAACTGAGAACTGTGAACTGTGAACTGTGAACTGTGAAGTGTGAACTGTCAACTGTGAACTGTGAACTGTGAACTGTGAACTGTGAACTGTGAACTGTGAACTGTGAACTGTGAACTGTGAACTGTGAACTGTGAACTGTGAACTGTGAACTGTGAACTGTGAACTGTGAACTGTGAACTGTGATCTGTGAACTGAGAACTGTGAACTGTGAACTGTGAACTGTGATCTGTGATCTGTGAACTGTGAACTGTGAACTGTGAACTGTGAACTGTGAACTGTGAACTGTGAACTGCTAACTATGAAGTGTGAAATGAAGACTGTGAACTGTGATCTGTGAACTGTGAACTGTGAACTGTGAACTGTGAAATGTGAACTGTGAACTGTGAACTGTGAACTGTGAACTGTGAACTGTGAACTGTGAACTGTGAACTGTGAACTGTGAACTGTGAACTGTGAACTGTGAACTGTGAACTGTGAACTGTGAACTGTGAACTGTGAACTGTGAACTGTGAACTGTGAACTGTGAACTGTGAACTGTGAACTGTGAACTGTGAACTGTGAACTGTGAACTGTGAACTGTGAACTGTGAACTGTGAACTGTGAACTGTGAACTGTGAACTGTGAACTGTGAACTGTGAACTGTGAACTGTGAACTGTGAACTGTGAACTGTGAACTGTGAACTGTGAACTGTGAACTGTGAAGTGTGAACTGTGAAGTGTGAACTGTGAAGTGTGAACTGTGAACTGTGAGCTGTGAACAGTGAACTGTGACCTGTGAACTGTGACCTGTGAACTGTGAACTGCGAACTATGAATTGTGAAATGAAGACTGTGAACTGTGAACTGTGAACTGTGAACAGTGAACAGTGAACTGTGAACTGTGAACTGTGAACTGTGAATTGTGAACAGTGAACTGTGGACTGTGAACTGTGAACTGTGAACTGTGAAGTGTGAACTGTCAACTGTGAACTGTCAACTGTGAACTGAGAACTGTAAACTGAGAACTGTAAACTGTGAACAGTGATCTGTGAACTGTGAACTGTGAACTGCGAACTGTGAAGTATGAAATGAAGACAGTGAACTGTGACCTGCGAACTGGGAACTGGGAACTGTGAACTGTGAACTGTGAACTGTGAAGTGTGAACTGTGAACTGTGAACTGTGAACTGTGAACTGTGAACTGTGAACTGTGAACTGTGAACTGTGAACTGTGAACTGTGAACTGTGAACTGTGAACTGTGAACTGTGAACTGTGAACTGTGAACTGTGAACTGTGAACTGTGAACTGTGAACTGTGAACTGTGAACTGTGAACTGTGAACTGTGAACTGTGAACTGTGAACTGTGAACTGTGAACTGTGAACTGTGAACTGTGAACTGTGAACTGTGAACTGTGAACTGTGAACTGTGAACTGTGAACTGTGAACTGTGAACTGTGAACTGTGAACTGTGATCTGTGAACTGTGAAGTGTGAACTGTGAAGTGTGAACTGTGAAATGAAGACTGTGAACTGTGAACTGTGATCTGTGAACAGTGAACTGTGAACTGTGAACTGTGACCTGTGAACTGTGAACTGCGAACTATGAATTGTGAAATGAAGACTGTGAACTGTGAACTGTGAACAGTGAACAGTGAACTGTGAACTGTGAACTGTGAACTGTGAATTGTGAACAGTGAACTGTGGACTGTGAACTTTGAACTGTGAAGTGTGAACTGTCAACTGTCAACTGTGAACTGAGAACTGTAAACTGAGAACTGTAAACTGTGAACAGTGAACTGTGAACTGTGAACTGCGAACTGCGAACTGTGAAGTATGAAATGAAGACAGTGAACTGTGAAATGTGAACTGTGACCTGCGAACTGGGAACTGTGAACTGTGAACTGTGAACTGTGAACTGTGAACTGTGAACTGTGAACTGTGAACTGTGAACTGTGATCTGTGAACTGTGAAGTGTGAACTGTGAAGTGTGAACTGTGAAGTGTGAACTGTGAAGTGTGAACTGTGAAGTGTG
Organism: Lasioglossum villosulum; assembly: GCA_963971365.1. Lineage (NCBI taxonomy): Eukaryota > Metazoa > Arthropoda > Insecta > Hymenoptera > Halictidae > Lasioglossum > Lasioglossum villosulum. The sequence continues at coordinate 868,968 of CAXARU010000174.1, forward strand.
AACTGTGAAGTGTGAACTGTGAACTGTGAACTGTGAACTATGATCAGTGAACAGTGAACTGCGGACTGTGAACTGTGAACTGTGAACTGTGAAAACTGAATTGTGAAATAAAGTCTGTGAACAGTGATCTGTGAACTGTGAACTGTGAACTGTGAATTGTGAACAGTGAACTGTGGACTGTGAACTGTGAACTTTGAACTGTGAAGTGTGAACTGTCAACTGTCAACTGTGAACTGAGAACTGTAAACTGAGAACTGTAAACTGTGAACAGTGAACTGTGAACTGTGAACTGCGAACTGCGAACTGTGAAGTATGAAATGAAGACAGTGAACTGTGAAATGTGAACTGTGACCTGCGAACTGGGAACTGTGAACTGTGAACTGTGAACTGTGAACTGTGAACTGTGAACCGTGAAGTGTGAACTGTGAACTGTGAACTGTCAACTGTGAACTGAGAACTGTAAACTGAGAACTGTAAACTGTGAACAGTGAACTGTGAACTGTGAACTGCGAACTGCGAACTGTGAAGTATGAAATGAAGACAGTGAACTGTGAAATGTGAACTGTGACCTGCGAACTGGGAACTGTGAACTGTGAACTGTGAACTGTGAACTGTGAACTGTGAACTGTGAACTGTGAACTGTGATCTGTGAACTGTGAAGTGTGAACTGTGAAGTGTGAACTGTGAAGTGTGAACTGTGAAGTGTGAACTGTGAAGTGTGAACTGTGAAGTGTGAACTGTGAAGTGTGAACTGTGAACTGTGAACTGTGAACTGTGAACTGTGAACTATGATCAGTGAACAGTGAACTGCGGACTGTGAACTGTGAACTGTGAACTGTGAAAACTGAATTGTGAAATAAAGTCTGTGAACAGTGATCTGTGAACTGTGAACTGTGAAGTGTGATCTGTGAACTGTGAACTGCGAACTTTGAATTGTGAAATGAAGACTGTGAACTGTGAACTGTGCCCTGTGAAGACTGAAGTGTGAAATGAAGACTGTGAACTGTGATCTGTGAACTGAGAACTGTGAACTGTGAACTGTGAACTGTGATCTGTGATCTGTGAACTGTGAACTGTGAACAGTGATCTGTGAACTGTGAACTGCTAACTGTGAAGTGTGAAATGAAAACTGTGAACTGTGATCTGTGAACTGAGAACTGTGAGCAGTGAATAGTGAACTGTGAACTGTGCCCTGTGAAGACTGAAGTGTGAAATGAAGACTGTGAACTGTGATCTGTGAACTGAGAATTGTGAACTGTGAACTGTGAAGTGTGATCTGTGAACTGTGAACTGCGAACTTTGAATTGTGAAATGAAGACTGTGAACTGTGAACTGTGCCCTGTGAAGACTGAAGTGTGAAATGAAGACTGTGAACTGTGATCTGTGAACTGAGAACTGTGAACTGTGAACTTTGAACTGTGATCTGTGATCTGTGAACTGTGATCTGTGAACTGTGATCTGTGAACTGTGAACTGTGAAGTGTGATCTGTGAACTGTGAACTGCGAACTGTGAATTGTGAAATGAAGACTGTGAACTGTGAACTGTGCCCTGTGAAGACTGAAGTGTGAAATGAAGACTGTGAACTGTGATCTGTGAACTGTGAACTGTGAACTGAGAACTGTGAACTGTGAACTGTGAAAACTGAATTGTGAAATAAAGTCTGTGAACTGTGAACTGTGATCTGTGAACTGAGAAATGTGAACTGTGAACAGTGGGCTGTGAACTGTGACCTGTGAACTGTGAACTGCGAACTGTGAAGTATGAAATGAAGACAGTGAACTGTGAAATGTGAACTGTGACCTGCGAACTGGGAACTGTGAACTGTGAACTGTGAACTGTGGACTGTGAACTGTGAACTGTGAACTGTGACGTGTGAACTGTGAACTGTGAACTGTGAACTGTGAACTGAGAACTGTAAACTGAGAACTGTAAACTGTGAACTGTGTACTGTGATCTGTGAACAGTGAACTGTGGACTGTGAACTGTGAACTGTGACCTGTGAACTGTGAACTGTGACCTGTGAACTGTGAACTGCGAACTATGAATTGTGAAATGAAGACTGTGAACTGTGAACAGTGAACTGTGAACTGCGAACTGTGAAGTATGAAATGAAGACAGTGAACTGTGAAATGTGAACTGTGACCTGCGAACTGGGAACTGGGAACTGGGAACTGGGAACTGGGAACTGGGAACTGGGAACTGTGAACTGTGAACTGTGAACTGTGAACTGTGAACTGTGAACTGTGAACTGTGAACTGTGAACTGTGAACTGTGAACTGTGAACTGTGAACTGTGAACTGTGAACTGTGAACTGTGAACTGTGAACTGTGAACTGTGAACTGTGAACTGTGAACTGTGAACTGTGAACTGTGAACTGTGAACTGTGAACTGTGAACTGTGAACTGTGAACTGTGAACTGTGAACTGTGAACTGTGAACTGTGAACTGTGAACTGTGAACTGTGAACTGTGAACTGTGAACTGTGAACTGTGAACTGTGAACTGTGAACTGTGAACTGTGAACTGTGAACTGTGAACTGTGAACTGTGAACTGTGAACTGTGAACTGTGAACTGTGAACTGTGAACTGTGAACTGTGAACTGTGAACTGTGAACTGTGAACTGTGAACTGTGAACTGTGAACTGTGAACTGTGAACTGTGAACTGTGAACTGTGAACTGTGAACTGTGAACTGTGAACTGTGAACTGTGAACTGTGAACTGTGAACTGTGAACTGTGAACTGTGAACTGTGAACTGTGAACTGTGAACTGTGAACTGTGAACTGTGAACTGTGAACTGTGAACTGTGAACTGTGACCTGTGAACTGTGAACTGTGACCTGTGAACTGTGAACTGTGAACTGTGAACTGTGAACTGTGAACTGCGAACTGTGAAGTATGAAATGAAGACAGTGAACTGTGAAGTAAGAAATGAAGACAGTGAACTGTGAAATGTGAACTGTGACCTGCAAACTGGGAACTGTGAACTGTGAACTGGAACTGTGAACTGTGAACTGTGAACTGTGAACTGTGAACTGTGAACTGTGAACTGTGAACTATGATCTGTGAACAGTGAACTGCGGACTGTGAACTGTGAACTGTGAAAACTGAATTGTGAAATAAAGTCTGTGAACTGTGATCTGTGAACTGTGATCTGTGAACTGTGATCTGTGAACTGTGATCTGTGAACTGTGAACTGTGAAGTGTGATCTGTGAACTGTGAACTGCGAACTGTGAATTGTGAAATGAAGACTGTGAACTGTGAACTGTGCCCTGTGAAGACTGAAGTGTGAAATGAAGACTGTGAACTGTGATCTGTGAACTGTGAACTGTGAACTGAGAACTGTGAACTGTGAACTGTGAAAACTGAATTGTGAACTGTGAACTGTGAAAACTGAATTGTGAAATAAAGTCTGTGAACTGTGAACTGTGATCTGTGAACTGAGAACTGTGATCTGTGAACAGTGGGCTGTGAACTGTGACCTGTGAACTGTGAACTGCGAACTGTGAAGTATGAAATGAAGACAGTGAACTGTGAAATGTGAACTGTGACCTGCGAACTGGGAACTGTGAACTGTGAACTGTGAACTGTGGACTGTGAACTGTGGACTATGAACAGTGAACAGTGAACTGTGAACTGTGAACTGTGAACTGTGAACTGTGAACTGTGAATTGTGAACAGTGAACTGTGGACTGTGAACTGTGAACTGTGAACCGTGAAGTGTGAACTGTGAACTGTGAACTGTCAACTGTGAACTGAGAACTGTAAACTGAGAACTGTAAACTGTGAACAGTGAACTGTGAACTGTGAACTGCGAACTGCGAACTGTGAAGTATGAAATGAAGACAGTGAACTGTGAAATGTGAACTGTGACCTGCGAACTGGGAACTGTGAACTGTGAACTGTGAACTGTGAACTGTGAACTGTGAACTGTGAACTGTGAACTGTGAACTGTGAACTGTGAACTGTGAACTGTGAACAGTGAACTGTGAACTGTGAACTGTGAACTGTGAACTGTGAACTGTGAACTGTGAACTGTGATCTGTGAACTGTGAACTGCGAACTGTGAAGCGTGAAATGAAGACTGTGAACTGTGAACTGTGATGTGTGAACAGTGAACTGTAAACTCTGAACTGTGAATTGTGAACAGTGAAATGTGGACTGTGAACTGTGAACTGTGAAGTATGAAATGAAGACAGTGAACTGTGAACTGTGAACTGTGATCTGTGAAGTGTGAACTGTGAAGTGTGAACTGTGAACTGTGAAGTGTGAACTGTGAAGTGTGAACTGTGAAGTGTGAACTGTGAAGTGTGAACTGTGAAGTGTGAACTGTGAAGTGTGAACTGTGAAGTGTGAACTGTGAAGTGTGAACTGTGAAGTGTGAACTGTGAAGTGTGAACTGTGAAGTGTGAACTGTGAAGTGTGAACTGTGAAGTGTGAACTGTGAAGTGTGAACTGTGAAGTGTGAACTGTGAAGTGTGAACTGTGAAGTGTGAACTGTGAAGTGTGAACTGTGAAGTGTGAACTGTGAAGTGTGAACTGTGAAGTGTGAACTGTGAAGTGTGAACTGTGAAGTGTGAACTGTGAACTGTGAACTGTGAACTGTGAACTGTGAACTGTGAACTGTGAACTGTGAACTGTGAACTGTGAACTGTGAACTGTGAACTGTGAACTATGATCAGTGAACAGTGAACTGCGGACTGTGAACTGTGAACTGTGAACTGTGAAAACTGAATTGTGAAATAAAGTCTGTGAACAGTGATCTGTGAACTGTGAACTGTGAAGTGTGATCTGTGAACTGTGAACTGCGAACTGTGAATTGTGAAATGAAGACTGTGAACTGTGAACTGTGCCCTGTGAAGACTGAAGTGTGAAATGAAGACTGTGAACTGTGATCTGTGAACTGTGAACTGAGAACTGTGAACTGTGAACTGTGAACTGTGAACTGTGAAAACTGAATTGTGAAATAAAGTCTGTGAACTGTGAACTGTGATCTGTGAACTGAAAACTGTGAACTGTGAACAGTGGGCTGTGAACTGTGACCTGTGAACTGTGAACTGCGAACTGTGAATTGTGAAATGAAGACTGTGAACTGTGAACTGTGCCCTGTGAAGACTGAAGTGTGAAATGAAGACTGTGAACTGTGATCTGTGAACTGTGAACTGTGAACTGAGAACTGCGAACTGCGAAATGAAGACTGTGAACTGTGATCTGTGGACTGTGAACTGTGAACTGTGAATTGTGATGTGTGATCAGTGAACTGTGGACTGTGAACTGTGGACTGTGAACTGTGCACTGTGATGTGTGAAGTGTGAAATGAAGACTGTGAACTGTGAACTGTGAACTGTGATCTGTGAACTGTGGACTGTGAACTGTGCACTGTGAGGTGTGAAGTGTGAAATGAAGACTGTGAACTGTGAACTGTGAACTGTGATCTGTGAACTGTGAACTGCGAACTGTGAAATGAAGACTGTGGCCTGTGATCTGTGGACTGTGAACTGTGAACTGTGAACTGTGATGTGTGATCAGTGAACTGTGGACTGTGAACTGTGGACTGTGAACTGTGAAATGAAGACTGTGAACTGTGAAATGAAGACTGTGAACTGTGATCTGTGAACTGAGAACTGTGAACTGTGAACTGTGAACTGTGAAGTGTGAACTGTCAACTGTGAACTGTCAACTGTGAACTGAGAACTGTAAACTGAGAACTGTAAACTGTGAACAGTGAACTGTGAACTGTGAACTGTGAACTGTGATCTGTGAACTGAGAACTGTGAACTGTGAACTGTGAACTGTGAACTGTGAAGTGTGAACTGTGAACTGTGAACTGTGAACTGTGAACTGTGAACTGTGAACTGTGAACTGTGAACTGTGAACTGTGAACTGTGAACTGTGAACTGTGAACTGTGAACTGTGAACTGTGAACTGTGAACTGTGAACTGTGAACTGTGAACTGTGAACTGTGAACTGTGATCTGTGAACTGAGAACTGTGAACTGTGAACTGTGAACTGTGATCTGTGATCTGTGAACTGTGAACTGTGAACTGTGAACTGTGAACTGTGAACTGTGAACTGTGAACTGTGAACTGCTAACTATGAAGTGTGAAATGAAGACTGTGAACTGTGATCTGTGAACTGTGAACTGTGAACTGTGAACTGTGAAATGTGAACTGTGAACTGTGAACTGTGAACTGTGAACTGTGAACTGTGAACTGTGAACTGTGAACTGTGAACTGTGAACTGTGAACTGTGAACTGTGAACTGTGAACTGTGAACTGTGAACTGTGAACTGTGAACTGTGAACTGTGAACTGTGAACTGTGAACTGTGAACTGTGAACTGTGAACTGTGAACTGTGAACTGTGAACTGTGAACTGTGAACTGTGAACTGTGAACTGTGAACTGTGAACTGTGAACTGTGAACTGTGAACTGTGAACTGTGAACTGTGAACTGTGAACTGTGAACTGTGAACTGTGAACTGTGAACTGTGAACTGTGAACTGTGAACTGTGAACTGTGAACTGTGAACTGTGAACTGTGAACTGTGAACTGTGAACTGTGAACTGTGAAGTGTGAACTGTGAAGTGTGAACTGTGAAGTGTGAACTGTGAACTGTGAGCTGTGAACAGTGAACTGTGACCTGTGAACTGTGACCTGTGAACTGTGAACTGCGAACTATGAATTGTGAAATGAAGACTGTGAACTGTGAACTGTGAACTGTGAACAGTGAACAGTGAACTGTGAACTGTGAACTGTGAACTGTGAATTGTGAACAGTGAACTGTGGACTGTGAACTGTGAACTGTGAACTGTGAAGTGTGAACTGTCAACTGTGAACTGTCAACTGTGAACTGAGAACTGTAAACTGAGAACTGTGATCTGTGAACTGTGAACTGTGAACTGCGAACTGTGAAGTATGAAATGAAGACAGTGAACTGTGACCTGCGAACTGGGAACTGGGAACTGTGAACTGTGAACTGTGAACTGTGAAGTGTGAACTGTGAAGTGTGAACTGTGAACTGTGAACTGTGAACTGTGAACTGTGAACTGTGAACTGTGAACTGTGAACTGTGAACTGTGAACTGTGAACTGTGAACTGTGAACTGTGAACTGTGAACTGTGAACTGTGAACTGTGAACTGTGAACTGTGAACTGTGAACTGTGAACTGTGAACTGTGAACTGTGAACTGTGAACTGTGAACTGTGAACTGTGAACTGTGAACTGTGAACTGTGAACTGTGAACTGTGAACTGTGAACTGTGAACTGTGAACTGTGAACTGTGAACTGTGAACTGTGAACTGTGAACTGTGAACTGTGAACTGTGAACTGTGAACTGTGAACTGTGAACTGTGAACTGTGAACTGTGAACTGTGAACTGTGATCTGTGAACTGTGAACTGCGAACTGTGAAGCGTGAAATGAAGACTGTGAACTGTGAACTGTGATCTGTGAACAGTGAATTGTGAACTCTGAACTGTGAATTGTGAACAGTGAAATGTGGACTGTGAACTGTGAACTGTGAAGTATGAACTGTGAACTGTGAACTGTGAACTGTGAACTGTGAACTGTGAACTGTGAACTGTGAACTGTGAACTGTGAACTGTGAACTGTGAACTGTGAACTGTGAACTGTGAACTGTGAACTGTGAACTGTGAACTGTGAACTGTGAACTGTGAAGTGTGAACTGTGAAGTGTGAACTGTGAAATGAAGACTGTGAACTGTGAACTGTGATCTGTGAACAGTGAACTGTGGACTGTGAACTGTGAACTGTGACCTGTGAACTGTGAACTGTGACCTGTGAACTGTGAACTGCGAACTATGAATTGTGAAATGAAGACTGTGAACTGTGAACTGTGAACAGTGAACAGTGAACTGTGAACTGTGAACTGTGAACTGTGAATTGTGAACAGTGAACTGTGGACTGTGAACTGTGAACTTTGAACTGTGAAGTGTGAACTGTCAACTGTCAACTGTGAACTGAGAACTGTAAACTGAGAACTGTAAACTGTGAACAGTGAACTGTGAACTGTGAACTGCGAACTGCGAACTGTGAAGTATGAAATGAAGACAGTGAACTGTGAAATGTGAACTGTGACCTGCGAACTGGGAACTGTGAACTGTGAACTGTGAACTGTGAACTGTGAACTGTGAACTGTGAACTGTGAACTGTGATCTGTGAACTGTGAAGTGTGAACTGTGAAGTGTGAACTGTGAAGTGTGAACTGTGAAGTGTGAACTGTGAAGTGTGAACTGTGAAGTGTGAACTGTGAAGTGTGAACTGTGAACTGTGAACTGTGAACTATGATCAGTGAACAGTGAACTGCGGACTGTGAACTGTGAACTGTGAACTGTGAAAACTGAATTGTGAAATAAAGTCTGTGAACAGTGATCTGTGAACTGTGAACTGTGAACTGTGAATTGTGAACAGTGAACTGTGGACTGTGAACTGTGAACTTTGAACTGTGAAGTGTGAACTGTCAACTGTCAACTGTGAACTGAGAACTGTAAACTGAGAACTGTAAACTGTGAACAGTGAACTGTGAACTGTGACTGCGAACTGCGAACTGTGAAGTATGAAATGAAGACAGTGAACTGTGAAATGTGAACTGTGACCTGCGAACTGGGAACTGTGAACTGTGAACTGTGAACTGTGAACTGTGAACTGTGAACCGTGAAGTGTGAACTGTGAACTGTGAACTGTCAACTGTGAACTGAGAACTGTAAACTGAGAACTGTAAACTGTGAACAGTGAACTGTGAACTGTGAACTGCGAACTGCGAACTGTGAAGTATGAAATGAAGACAGTGAACTGTGAAATGTGAACTGTGACCTGCGAACTGGGAACTGTGAACTGTGAACTGTGAACTGTGAACTGTGAACTGTGAACTGTGAACTGTGAACTGTGAACTGTGATCTGTGAACTGTGAAGTGTGAACTGTGAAGTGTGAACTGTGAAGTGTGAACTGTGAAGTGTGAACTGTGAAGTGTGAACTGTGAAGTGTGAACTGTGAAGTGTGAACTGTGAACTGTGAACTGTGAACTGTGAACTGTGAACTATGATCAGTGAACAGTGAACTGCGGACTGTGAACTGTGAACTGTGAACTGTGAAAACTGAATTGTGAAATAAAGTCTGTGAACAGTGATCTGTGAACTGTGAACTGTGAAGTGTGATCTGTGAACTGTGAACTGCGAACTTTGAATTGTGAAATGAAGACTGTGAACTGTGAACTGTGCCCTGTGAAGACTGAAGTGTGAAATGAAGACTGTGAACTGTGATCTGTGAACTGAGAACTGTGAACTGTGAACTGTGAACTGTGATCTGTGATCTGTGAACTGTGAACTGTGAACAGTGATCTGTGAACTGTGAACTGCTAACTGTGAAGTGTGAAATGAAGACTGTGAACTGTGATCTGTGAACTGAGAACTGTGAGCAGTGAATAGTGAACTGTGAACTGTGCCCTGTGAAGACTGAAGTGTGAAATGAAGACTGTGAACTGTGATCTGTGAACTGAGAATTGTGAACTGTGAACTGTGAAGTGTGATCTGTGAACTGTGAACTGCGAACTTTGAATTGTGAAATGAAGACTGTGAACTGTGAACTGTGCCCTGTGAAGACTGAAGTGTGAAATGAAGACTGTGAACTGTGATCTGTGAACTGTGAACTGTGAACTGAGAACTGTGAACTGTGAACTGTGAAAACTGAATTGTGAAATAAAGTCTGTGAACTGTGAACTGTGATCTGTGAACTGAGAAATGTGAACTGTGAACAGTGGGCTGTGAACTGTGACCTGTGAACTGTGAACTGCGAACTGTGAAGTATGAAATGAAGACAGTGAACTGTGAAATGTGAACTGTGACCTGCGAACTGGGAACTGTGAACTGTGAACTGTGAACTGTGGACTGTGAACTGTGAACTGTGAACTGTGACGTGTGAACTGTGAACTGTGAACTGTGAACTGTGAACTGAGAACTGTAAACTGAGAACTGTAAACTGTGAACTGTGAACTGTGTACTGTGATCTGTGAACAGTGAACTGTGGACTGTGAACTGTGAACTGTGACCTGTGAACTGTGAACTGTGACCTGTGAACTGTGAACTGCAAACTATGAATTGTGAAATGAAGACTGTGAACTGTGAACAGTGAACTGTGAACTGCGAACTGTGAAGTATGAAATGAAGACAGTGAACTGTGAAATGTGAACTGTGACCTGCGAACTGGGAACTGGGAACTGGGAACTGGGAACTGTGAACTGTGAACTGTGAACTGTGAACTGTGAACTGTGAACTGTGAACTGTGAACTGTGAACTGTGAACTGTGAACTGTGAACTGTGAACTGTGAACTGTGAACTGTGAACTGTGAACTGTGAACTGTGAACTGTGAACTGTGAACTGTGAACTGTGAACTGTGAACTGTGAACTGTGAACTGTGAACTGTGAACTGTGAACTGTGAACTGTGAACTGTGAACTGTGAACTGTGAACTGTGAACTGTGAACTGTGAACTGTGAACTGTGAACTGTGAACTGTGAACTGTGAACTGTGAACTGTGAACTGTGAACTGTGAACTGTGAACTGTGAACTGTGAACTGTGAACTGTGAACTGTGAACTGTGAACTGTGAACTGTGAACTGTGAACTGTGAACTGTGAACTGTGAACTGTGAACTGTGAACTGTGAACTGTGAACTGTGAACTGTGAACTGTGAACTGTGAACTGTGAACTGTGAACTGTGAACTGTGAACTGTGAACTGTGAACTGTGAACTGTGAACTGTGAACTGTGAACTGTGAACTGTGACCTGTGAACTGTGAACTGTGACCTGTGAACTGTGAACTGTGAACTGTGAACTGTGAACTGTGAACTGCGAACTGTGAAGTATGAAATGAAGACAGTGAACTGTGAAGTATGAAATGAAGACAGTGAACTGTGAAATGTGAACTGTGACCTGCAAACTGGGAACTGTGAACTGTGAACTGGAACTGTGAACTGTGAACTGTGAACTGTGAACTGTGAACTGTGAAAACTGAATTGTGAAATAAAGTCTGTGAACTGTGATCTGTGAACTGTGATCTGTGAACTGTGATCTGTGAACTGTGATCTGTGAACTGTGAACTGTGAAGTGTGATCTGTGAACTGTGAACTGCGAACTGTGAATTGTGAAATGAAGACTGTGAACTGTGAACTGTGCCCTGTGAAGACTGAAGTGTGAAATGAAGACTGTGAACTGTGATCTGTGAACTGTGAACTGTGAACTGAGAACTGTGAACTGTGAACTGTGAAAACTGAATTGTGAACTGTGAACTGTGAAAACTGAATTGTGAAATAAAGTCTGTGAACTGTGAACTGTGATCTGTGAACTGAGAACTGTGATCTGTGAACAGTGGGCTGTGAACTGTGACCTGTGAACTGTGAACTGCGAAATGTGAAGTATGAAATGAAGACAGTGAACTGTGAAATGTGAACTGTGACCTGCGAACTGGGAACTGTGAACTGTGAACTGTGAACTGTGGACTGTGAACTGTGGACTATGAACAGTGAACAGTGAACTGTGAACTGTGAACTGTGAACTGTGAACTGTGAACTGTGAATTGTGAACAGTGAACTGTGGACTGTGAACTGTGAACTGTGAACCGTGAAGTGTGAACTGTGAACTGTGAACTGTCAACTGTGAACTGAGAACTGTAAACTGAGAACTGTAAACTGTGAACAGTGAACTGTGAACTGTGAACTGCGAACTGCGAACTGTGAAGTATGAAATGAAGACAGTGAACTGTGAAATGTGAACTGTGACCTGCGAACTGGGAACTGTGAACTGTGAACTGTGAACTGTGAACTGTGAACTGTGAACTGTGAACTGTGAACTGTGAACTGTGAACTGTGAACTGTGAACTGTGAACTGTGAACAGTGAACTGTGAACTGTGAACTGTGAACTGTGAACTGTGAACTGTGAACTGTGAACTGTGATCTGTGAACTGTGAACTGCGAACTGTGAACTGTGATCTGTGAACTGTGAACTGCGAACTGTGAAGCGTGAAATGAAGACTGTGAACTGTGAACTGTGATGTGTGAACAGTGAACTGTAAACTCTGAACTGTGAATTGTGAACAGTGAAATGTGGACTGTGAACTGTGAACTGTGAAGTATGAAATGAAGACAGTGAACTGTGAACTGTGAACTGTGAACTGTGATCTGTGAAGTGTGAACTGTGAAGTGTGAAGTGTGAACTGTGAAGTGTGAACTGTGAAGTGTGAACTGTGAAGTGTGAACTGTGAAGTGTGAACTGTGAAGTGTGAACTGTGAAGTGTGAACTGTGAAGTGTGAACTGTGAACTGTGAAGTGTGAACTGTGAAGTGTGAACTGTGAAGTGTGAACTGTGAAGTGTGAACTGTGAAGTGTGAACTGTGAAGTGTGAACTGTGAAGTGTGAACTGTGAAGTGTGAACTGTGAAGTGTGAACTGTGAAGTGTGAACTGTGAAGTGTGAACTGTGAAGTGTGAACTGTGAACTGTGAACTGTGAACTGTGAACTGTGAACTGTGAACTGTGAACTGTGAACTGTGAACTGTGAACTGTGAACTGTGAACTGTGAACTGTGAACTATGATCAGTGAACAGTGAACTGCGGACTGTGAACTGTGAACTGTGAACTGTGAAAACTGAATTGTGAAATAAAGTCTGTGAACAGTGATCTGTGAACTGTGAACTGTGAAGTGTGATCTGTGAACTGTGAACTGCGAACTGTGAATTGTGAAATGAAGACTGTGAACTGTGAACTGTGCCCTGTGAAGACTGAAGTGTGAAATGAAGACTGTGAACTGTGATCTGTGAACTGTGAACTGTGAACTGAGAACTGTGAACTGTGAACTGTGAACTGTGAAAACTGAATTGTGAAATAAAGTCTGTGAACTGTGAACTGTGATCTGTGAACTGAAAACTGTGAACTGTGAACAGTGGGCTGTGAACTGTGACCTGTGAACTGTGAACTGCGAACTGTGAATTGTGAAATGAAGACTGTGAACTGTGAACTGTGCCCTGTGAAGACTGAAGTGTGAAATGAAGACTGTGAACTGTGATCTGTGAACTGTGAACTGTGAACTGAGAACTGCGAACTGCGAAATGAAGACTGTGAACTGTGATCTGTGGACTGTGAACTGTGAACTGTGAATTGTGATGTGTGATCAGTGAACTGTGGACTGTGAACTGTGGACTGTGAACTGTGCACTGTGATGTGTGAAGTGTGAAATGAAGACTGTGAACTGTGAACTGTGAACTGTGATCTGTGAACTGTGGACTGTGAACTGTGCACTGTGAGGTGTGAAGTGTGAAATGAAGACTGTGAACTGTGAACTGTGAACTGTGATCTGTGAACTGTGAACTGCGAACTGTGAAATGAAGACTGTGGCCTGTGATCTGTGGACTGTGAACTGTGAACTGTGAACTGTGATGTGTGATCAGTGAACTGTGGACTGTGAACTGTGGACTGTGAACTGTGAAATGAAGACTGTGAACTGTGAAATGAAGACTGTGAACTGTGATCTGTGAACTGAGAACTGTGAACTGTGAACTGTGAACTGTGAAGTGTGAACTGTCAACTGTGAACTGTCAACTGTGAACTGAGAACTGTAAACTGAGAACTGTAAACTGTGAACTGTGAACTGTGAACTGTGAACTGTGAACTGTGATCTGTGAACTGAGAACTGTGAACTGTGAACTGTGAACTGTGAACTGTGAAGTGTGAACTGTCAACTGTGAACTGTGAACTGTGAACTGTGAACTGTGAACTGTGAACTGTGAACTGTGAACTGTGAACTGTGAACTGTGAACTGTGAACTGTGAACTGTGAACTGTGAACTGTGAACTGTGAACTGTGAACTGTGAACTGTGAACTGTGAACTGTGAACTGTGAACTGTGAACTGTGAACTGTGAACTGTGAACTGTGAACTGTGAACTGTGAACTGTGAACTGTGAACTGTGAACTGTGAACTGTGAACTGTGAAGTGTGAACTGTGAACTGTGAACTGTGAACTGTGAACTGTGAACTGTGAACTGTGAACTGTGAACTGTGAACTGAGAACTGTGAACTGTGAACTGTGAACTGTGATCTGTGATCTGTGAACTGTGAACTGTGAACTGTGAACTGTGAACTGTGAACTGTGAACTGTGAACTGCTAACTATGAAGTGTGAAATGAAGACTGTGAACTGTGATCTGTGATCTGTGAACTGTGAACTGTGAACTGTGAACTGTGAACTGTGAAATGTGAACTGTGAACTGTGAACTGTGAACTGTGAACTGTGAACTGTGAACTGTGAACTGTGAACTGTGAACTGTGAACTGTGAACTGTGAACTGTGAACTGTGAACTGTGAACTGTGAACTGTGAACTGTGAACTGTGAACTGTGAACTGTGAACTGTGAACTGTGAACTGTGAACTGTGAACTGTGAACTGTGAACTGTGAACTGTGAACTGTGAACTGTGAACTGTGAACTGTGAACTGTGAACTGTGAACTGTGAACTGTGAACTGTGAACTGTGAACTGTGAACTGTGAACTGTGAACTGTGAACTGTGAACTGTGAACTGTGAACTGTGAACTGTGAACTGTGAACTGTGAACTGTGAACTGTGAACTGTGAACTGTGAAGTGTGAACTGTGAAGTGTGAACTGTGAAGTGTGAACTGTGAACTGTGAGCTGTGAACAGTGAACTGTGACCTGTGAACTGTGAACTGCGAACTATGAATTGTGAAATGAAGACTGTGAACTGTGAACTGTGAACTGTGAACAGTGAACAGTGAACTGTGAACTGTGAACTGTGAACTGTGAATTGTGAACAGTGAACTGTGGACTGTGAACTGTGAACTGTGAACTGTGAAGTGTGAACTGTCAACTGTGAACTGTCAACTGTGAACTGAGAACTGTAAACTGAGAACTGTAAACTGTGAACAGTGATCTGTGAACTGTGAACTGTGAACTGCGAACTGTGAAGTATGAAATGAAGACAGTGAACTGTGAAATGTGAACTGTGAACTGGGAACTGTGAACTGTGAACTGTGAACTGTGAACTGTGAACTGTGAACTGTGAACTGTGAACTGTGAACTGTGAACTGTGAACTGTGAACTGTGAACTGTGAACTGTGAACTGTGAACTGTGAACTGTGAACTGTGAACTGTGAACTGTGAACTGTGAACTGTGAACTGTGAACTGTGAACTGTGAACTGTGAACTGTGAACTGTGAACTGTGAACTGTGAACTGTGAACTGTGAACTGTGAACTGTGAACTGTGAACTGTGAACTGTGATCTGTGAACTGTGAACTGTGAACTGTGAACTGTGAACTGTGAACTGTGAACTGTGAACTGTGAACTGTGAACTGTGAACTGTGAACTGTGAACTGTGAACTGTGAACTGTGAACTGTGAACTGTGAACTGTGAACTGTGAACTGTGAACTGTGAACTGTGAACTGTGAACTGTGATCTGTGAACTGTGAACTGCGAACTGTGAAGCGTGAAATGAAGACTGTGAACTGTGAACTGTGATCTGTGAACAGTGAATTGTGAACTCTGAACTGTGAATTGTGAACAGTGAAATGTGGACTGTGAACTGTGAACTGTGAAGTATGAACTGTGAACTGTGAACTGTGAACTGTGAACTGTGAACTGTGAACTGTGAACTGTGAACTGTGAACTGTGAACTGTGAACTGTGAACTGTGAACTGTGAACTGTGAACTGTGAACTGTGAACTGTGAACTGTGAACTGTGATCTGTGAACTGTGAAGTGTGAACTGTGAAGTGTGAACTGTGAAATGAAGACTGTGAACTGTGAACTGTGATCTGTGAACAGTGAACTGTGGACTGTGAACTGTGAACTGTGACCTGTGAACTGTGAACTGTGACCTGTGAACTGTGAACTGCGAACTATGAATTGTGAAATGAAGACTGTGAACTGTGAACTGTGAACAGTGAACAGTGAACTGTGAACTGTGAACTGTGAACTGTGAATTGTGAACAGTGAACTGTGGACTGTGAACTGTGAACTTTGAACTGTGAAGTGTGAACTGTCAACTGTCAACTGTGAACTGAGAACTGTAAACTGAGAACTGTAAACTGTGAACAGTGAACTGTGAACTGTGAACTGCGAACTGCGAACTGTGAAGTATGAAATGAAGACAGTGAACTGTGAAATGTGAACTGTGACCTGCGAACTGGGAACTGTGAACTGTGAACTGTGAACTGTGAACTGTGAACTGTGAACTGTGAACTGTGAACTGTGAACTGTGATCTGTGAACTGTGAAGTGTGAACTGTGAAGTGTGAACTGTGAAGTGTGAACTGTGAAGTGTGAACTGTGAAGTGTGAACTGTGAAGTGTGAACTGTGAACTGTGAACTGTGAACTATGATCAGTGAACAGTGAACTGCGGACTGTGAACTGTGAACTGTGAACTGTGAAAACTGAATTGTGAAATAAAGTCTGTGAACAGTGATCTGTGAACTGTGAACTGTGAACTGTGAATTGTGAACAGTGAACTGTGGACTGTGAACTGTGAACTTTGAACTGTGAAGTGTGAACTGTCAACTGTCAACTGTGAACTGAGAACTGTAAACTGAGAACTGTAAACTGTGAACAGTGAACTGTGAACTGTGAACTGCGAACTGCGAACTGTGAAGTATGAAATGAAGACAGTGAACTGTGAAATGTGAACTGTGACCTGCGAACTGGGAACTGTGAACTGTGAACTGTGAACTGTGAACTGTGAACCGTGAAGTGTGAACTGTGAACTGTGAACTGTCAACTGTGAACTGAGAACTGTAAACTGAGAACTGTAAACTGTGAACAGTGAACTGTGAACTGTGAACTGCGAACTGCGAACTGTGAAGTATGAAATGAAGACAGTGAACTGTGAAATGTGAACTGTGACCTGCGAACTGGGAACTGTGAACTGTGAACTGTGAACTGTGAACTGTGAACTGTGAACTGTGAACTGTGATCTGTGAACTGTGAAGTGTGAACTGTGAAGTGTGAACTGTGAAGTGTGAACTGTGAAGTGTGAACTGTGAAGTGTGAACTGTGAAGTGTGAACTGTGAAGTGTGAACTGTGAACTGTGAACTGTGAACTGTGAACTGTGAACTATGATCAGTGAACAGTGAACTGCGGACTGTGAACTGTGAACTGTGAACTGTGAAAACTGAATTGTGAAATAAAGTCTGTGAACAGTGATCTGTGAACTGTGAACTGTGAAGTGTGATCTGTGAACTGTGAACTGCGAACTTTGAATTGTGAAATGAAGACTGTGAACTGTGAACTGTGCCCTGTGAAGACTGAAGTGTGAAATGAAGACTGTGAACTGTGATCTGTGAACTGAGAACTGTGAACTGTGAACTGTGAACTGTGATCTGTGATCTGTGAACTGTGAACTGTGAACAGTGATCTGTGAACTGTGAACTGCTAACTGTGAAGTGTGAAATGAAGACTGTGAACTGTGATCTGTGAACTGAGAACTGTGAGCAGTGAATAGTGAACTGTGAACTGTGCCCTGTGAAGACTGAAGTGTGAAATGAAGACTGTGAACTGTGATCTGTGAACTGAGAATTGTGAACTGTGAACTGTGAAGTGTGATCTGTGAACTGTGAACTGCGAACTTTGAATTGTGAAATGAAGACTGTGAACTGTGAACTGTGCCCTGTGAAGACTGAAGTGTGAAATGAAGACTGTGAACTGTGATCTGTGAACTGAGAACTGTGAACTGTGAACTTTGAACTGTGATCTGTGATCTGTGAACTGTGATCTGTGAACTGTGATCTGTGAACTGTGAACTGTGAAGTGTGATCTGTGAACTGTGAACTGCGAACTGTGAATTGTGAAATGAAGACTGTGAACTGTGAACTGTGCCCTGTGAAGACTGAAGTGTGAAATGAAGACTGTGAACTGTGATCTGTGAACTGTGAACTGTGAACTGAGAACTGTGAACTGTGAACTGTGAAAACTGAATTGTGAAATAAAGTCTGTGAACTGTGAACTGTGATCTGTGAACTGAGAAATGTGAACTGTGAACAGTGGGCTGTGAACTGTGACCTGTGAACTGTGAACTGCGAACTGTGAAGTATGAAATGAAGACAGTGAACTGTGAAATGTGAACTGTGACCTGCGAACTGGGAACTGTGAACTGTGAACTGTGAACTGTGGACTGTGAACTGTGAACTGTGAACTGTGACGTGTGAACTGTGAACTGTGAACTGTGAACTGTGAACTGAGAACTGTAAACTGAGAACTGTAAACTGTGAACTGTGTACTGTGATCTGTGAACAGTGAACTGTGGACTGTGAACTGTGAACTGTGACCTGTGAACTGTGAACTGTGACCTGTGAACTGTGAACTGCGAACTATGAATTGTGAAATGAAGACTGTGAACTGTGAACAGTGAACTGTGAACTGCGAACTGTGAAGTATGAAATGAAGACAGTGAACTGTGAAATGTGAACTGTGACCTGCGAACTGGGAACTGGGAACTGGGAACTGTGAACTGTGAACTGTGAACTGTGAACTGTGAACTGTGAACTGTGAACTGTGAACTGTGAACTGTGAACTGTGAACTGTGAACTGTGAACTGTGAACTGTGAACTGTGAACTGTGAACTGTGAACTGTGAACTGTGAACTGTGAACTGTGAACTGTGAACTGTGAACTGTGAACTGTGAACTGTGAACTGTGAACTGTGAACTGTGAACTGTGAACTGTGAACTGTGAACTGTGAACTGTGAACTGTGAACTGTGAACTGTGAACTGTGAACTGTGAACTGTGAACTGTGACCTGTGAACTGTGAACTGTGACCTGTGAACTGTGAACTGTGAACTGTGAACTGTGAACCGTGAACTGCGAACTGTGAAGTATGAAATGAAGACAGTGAACTGTGAAGTATGAAATGAAGACAGTGAACTGTGAAATGTGAACTGTGACCTGCGAACTGGGAACTGTGAACTGTGAACTGGAACTGTGAACTGTGAACTGTGAACTGTGAACTGTGAACTGTGAACTATGATCTGTGAACAGTGAACTGCGGACTGTGAACTGTGAACTGTGAAAACTGAATTGTGAAATAAAGTCTGTGAACTGTGATCTGTGAACTGTGATCTGTGAACTGTGATCTGTGAACTGTGATCTGTGAACTGTGATCTGTGAACTGTGAACTGTGAAGTGTGATCTGTGAACTGTGAACTGCGAACTGTGAATTGTGAAATGAAGACTGTGAACTGTGAACTGTGCCCTGTGAAGACTGAAGTGTGAAATGAAGACTGTGAACTGTGATCTGTGAACTGTGAACTGAGAACTGTGAACTGTGAACTGTGAAAACTGAATTGTGAACTGTGAACTGTGAAAACTGAATTGTGAAATAAAGTCTGTGAACTGTGAACTGTGATCTGTGAACTGAGAACTGTGATCTGTGAACAGTGGGCTGTGAACTGTGACCTGTGAACTGTGAACTGCGAACTGTGAAGTATGAAATGAAGACAGTGAACTGTGAAATGTGAACTGTGACCTGCGAACTGGGAACTGTGAACTGTGAACTGTGAACTGTGGACTGTGAACTGTGGACTATGAACAGTGAACAGTGAACTGTGAACTGTGAACTGTGAACTGTGAACTGTGAACTGTGAATTGTGAACAGTGAACTGTGGACTGTGAACTGTGAACTGTGAACCGTGAAGTGTGAACTGTGAACTGTGAACTGTCAACTGTGAACTGAGAACTGTAAACTGAGAACTGTAAACTGTGAACAGTGAACTGTGAACTGTGAACTGCGAACTGCGAACTGTGAAGTATGAAATGAAGACAGTGAACTGTGAAATGTGAACTGTGACCTGCGAACTGGGAACTGTGAACTGTGAACTGTGAACTGTGAACTGTGAACTGTGAACTGTGAACTGTGATCTGTGAACTGTGAAGTGTGAACTGTGAAGTGTGAACTGTGAAGTGTGAACTGTGAAGTGTGAACTGTGAACTGTGAACTGTGAACTGTGAACTGTGAACTGTGAACTGTGAACTGTGAACTATGATCAGTGAACAGTGAACTGCGGACTGTGAACTGTGAACTGTGAACTGTGAAAACTGAATTGTGAAATAAAGTCTGTGAACAGTGATCTGTGAACTGTGAACTGTGAAGTGTGATCTGTGAACTGTGAACTGCGAACTTTGAATTGTGAAATGAAGACTGTGAACTGTGAACTGTGCCCTGTGAAGACTGAAGTGTGAAATGAAGACTGTGAACTGTGATCTGTGAACTGAGAACTGTGAACTGTGAACTGTGAACTGTGATCTGTGATCTGTGAACTGTGAACTGTGAACAGTGATCTGTGAACTGTGAACTGCTAACTGTGAAGTGTGAAATGAAGACTGTGAACTGTGATCTGTGAACTGAGAACTGTGAGCTGTGAATAGTGAACTGTGAACTGTGCCCTGTGAAGACTGAAGTGTGAAATGAAGACTGTGAACTGTGATCTGTGAACTGAGAATTGTGAACTGTGAACTGTGAAGTGTGATCTGTGAACTGTGAACTGCGAACTGTGAATTGTGAAATGAAGACTGTGAACTGTGAACTGTGCCCTGTGAAGACTGAAGTGTGAAATGAAGACTGTGAACTGTGATCTGTGATCTGTGAACTGTGAACTGTGAACTGAGAACTGTGAACTGTGAACTGTGAAAACTGATTTGTGAAATAAAGTCTGTGAACTGTGAACTGTGATCTGTGAACTGAGAAATGTGAACTGTGAACAGTGGGCTGTGAACTGTGACCTGTGAACTGTGAACTGCGAACTGTGAAGTATGAAATGAAGACAGTGAACTGTGAAATGTGAACTGTGACCTGCGAACTGGGAACTGTGAACTGTGAACTGTGAACTGTGGACTGTGAACTGTGAACTGTGAACTGTGACGTGTGAACTGTGAACTGTGAACTGTCAACTGTGAACTGAGAACTGTAAACTGAGAACTGTAAACTGTGAACTGTGAACTGTGATCTGTGAACAGTGAACTGTGGACTGTGAACTGTGAACTGTGACCTGTGAACTGTGAACTGTGACCTGTGAACTGTGAACTGCGAACTATGAATTGTGAAATGAAGACTGTGAACTGTGAACTGTGAACTATGAACAGTGAACAGTGAACAGTGAACTGTGAACTGTGAACTGTGAACTGTGAATTGTGAACAGTGAACTGTGGACTGTGGACTGTGAACTGTGAACTGTGAACTGTGAAGTGTGAAGTGTGAACTGTGAACTGTGAACTGTCAACTGTGAACTGAGAACTGTAAACTGAGAACTGTAAACTGTGAACAGTGAACTGTGAACTGCGAACTGTGAAGTGTGAACTGTGAACTGTCAACTGTGAACTGTGAACTGTGAACTGTGAACTGTGAACTGTGAACTGTGAACTGTGAACTGTGAACTGTGAAAACTGAATTGTGAAATAAAGTCTGTGAACTGTGATCTGTGAACTGTGATCTGTGAACTGTGATCTGTGAACTGTGATCTGTGAACTGTGATCTGTGAACTGTGAACTGTGAAGTGTGATCTGTGAACTGTGAACTGCGAACTGTGAATTGTGAAATGAAGACTGTGAACTGTGAACTGTGCCCTGTGAAGACTGAAGTGTGAAATGAAGACTGTGAACTGTGATCTGTGAACTGTGAACTGAGAACTGTGAACTGTGAACTGTGAAAACTGAATTGTGAACTGTGAACTGTGAAAACTGAATTGTGAAATAAAGTCTGTGAACTGTGAACTGTGATCTGTGAACTGAGAACTGTGATCTGTGAACAGTGGGCTGTGAACTGTGACCTGTGAACTGTGAACTGCGAACTGTGAAGTATGAAATGAAGACAGTGAACTGTGAAATGTGAACTGTGACCTGCGAACTGGGAACTGTGAACTGTGAACTGTGAACTGTGGACTGTGAACTGTGGACTATGAACAGTGAACAGTGAACTGTGAACTGTGAACTGTGAACTGTGAACTGTGAACTGTGAATTGTGAACAGTGAACTGTGGACTGTGAACTGTGAACTGTGAACCGTGAAGTGTGAACTGTGAACTGTGAACTGTCAACTGTGAACTGAGAACTGTAAACTGAGAACTGTAAACTGTGAACAGTGAACTGTGAACTGTGAACTGCGAACTGCGAACTGTGAAGTATGAAATGAAGACAGTGAACTGTGAAATGTGAACTGTGACCTGCGAACTGGGAACTGTGAACTGTGAACTGTGAACTGTGAACTGTGAACTGTGAACTGTGAACTGTGATCTGTGAACTGTGAAGTGTGAACTGTGAAGTGTGAACTGTGAAGTGTGAACTGTGAAGTGTGAACTGTGAACTGTGAACTGTGAACTGTGAACTGTGAACTGTGAACTGTGAACTGTGAACTATGATCAGTGAACAGTGAACTGCGGACTGTGAACTGTGAACTGTGAACTGTGAAAACTGAATTGTGAAATAAAGTCTGTGAACAGTGATCTGTGAACTGTGAACTGTGAAGTGTGATCTGTGAACTGTGAACTGCGAACTTTGAATTGTGAAATGAAGACTGTGAACTGTGAACTGTGCCCTGTGAAGACTGAAGTGTGAAATGAAGACTGTGAACTGTGATCTGTGAACTGAGAACTGTGAACTGTGAACTGTGAACTGTGATCTGTGATCTGTGAACTGTGAACTGTGAACAGTGATCTGTGAACTGTGAACTGCTAACTGTGAAGTGTGAAATGAAGACTGTGAACTGTGATCTGTGAACTGAGAACTGTGAGCTGTGAATAGTGAACTGTGAACTGTGCCCTGTGAAGACTGAAGTGTGAAATGAAGACTGTGAACTGTGATCTGTGAACTGAGAATTGTGAACTGTGAACTGTGAAGTGTGATCTGTGAACTGTGAACTGCGAACTGTGAATTGTGAAATGAAGACTGTGAACTGTGAACTGTGCCCTGTGAAGACTGAAGTGTGAAATGAAGACTGTGAACTGTGATCTGTGATCTGTGAACTGTGAACTGTGAACTGAGAACTGTGAACTGTGAACTGTGAAAACTGATTTGTGAAATAAAGTCTGTGAACTGTGAACTGTGATCTGTGAACTGAGAAATGTGAACTGTGAACAGTGGGCTGTGAACTGTGACCTGTGAACTGTGAACTGCGAACTGTGAAGTATGAAATGAAGACAGTGAACTGTGAAATGTGAACTGTGACCTGCGAACTGGGAACTGTGAACTGTGAACTGTGAACTGTGGACTGTGAACTGTGAACTGTGAACTGTGACGTGTGAACTGTGAACTGTGAACTGTCAACTGTGAACTGAGAAC
This sequence comes from Lasioglossum villosulum, assembly GCA_963971365.1. Lineage (NCBI taxonomy): Eukaryota > Metazoa > Arthropoda > Insecta > Hymenoptera > Halictidae > Lasioglossum > Lasioglossum villosulum. The sequence continues at coordinate 892,298 of CAXARU010000174.1, forward strand.
TGTAAACTGAGAACTGTAAACTGTGAACTGTGAACTGTGATCTGTGAACAGTGAACTGTGGACTGTGAACTGTGAACTGTGACCTGTGAACTGTGAACTGTGACCTGTGAACTGTGAACTGCGAACTATGAATTGTGAAATGAAGACTGTGAACTGTGAACTGTGAACTATGAACAGTGAACAGTGAACAGTGAACTGTGAACTGTGAACTGTGAACTGTGAATTGTGAACAGTGAACTGTGGACTGTGGACTGTGAACTGTGAACTGTGAACTGTGAAGTGTGAAGTGTGAACTGTGAACTGTGAACTGTCAACTGTGAACTGAGAACTGTAAACTGAGAACTGTAAACTGTGAACAGTGAACTGTGAACTGCGAACTGTGAAGTGTGAACTGTGAACTGTCAACTGTGAACTGTGAACTGTGAACTGTGAACTGTGAACTGTGAACTGTGAACTGTGAACTGTGAACTGTGAACTGTGAACTGTGAACTGTGAACTGTGAACTGTGAACTGTGAACTGTGAACTGTGAACTGTGAACTGTGAACTGTGAACTGTGAACTGTGAACTGTGAACTGTGAACTGTGAACTGTGAACTGTGAACTGTGAACTGTGAACTGTGAACTGTGAACTGTGAACTGTGAACTGTGAACTGTGAACTGTGAACTGCGAACTGTGAACTGTGAAATGAAGACTGTGAAAACTGAATTGTGAACTGTGAACTGTGAAAACTGAATTGTGAAATAAAGTCTGTGAACTGTGAACTGTGAACTGTGAACTGTGATCTGTGAACTGTGAACTGTGATTTGTGAACAGTGAACTGTGGACTGTGGACTGTGAAGTGTGTACTGTGAACTGTCAACTGTCAACTGTCAACTGTCAACTGTAATCTGTGAACTGTCAACTGTGAACTGTCAACTGTGAACGGAGAACTGTAAACTGAGAACTGTAAACTGTGAACTATGATCAGTGAACAGTGAACTGCGGACTGTGAAGTGTGATCTGTGAACTGTGAACTGCGAACTGTGAATTGTGAAATGAAGACTGTGAACTGTGCCCTGTGAAGACTGAAGTGTGAAATGAAGACTGTGAACTGTGATCTGTGAACTGAGAACTGTGAACTGTGAACTGTGATCTGTGAACTGTCAACTGTCAACTGTGAACTGTAATCTGTGAACTGTGATCTGTGAACTGTGAACTGCGAACTGTGACGTGTGAAATGAGGACTGTGAACTGCGATCTGGTAACTGAGAACTGTGAACTGTGAATAGTGAACTGTGGACTGTGAACTGTGAATAGTGAACTGTGGACTGTGAACTGTCAACTGTGAACTGCGAACTGTGAAATGTGAAATGAAAACTGTGAACGGGGAACTGTGAACTGTGAACTGTGAACTGTGAACTGTGAACTGTGAAATGAAGACTGTGAACTGTGAAATGAAGACTGTGAACTGTGATCTGTGATCTGTGAACTGAGAACTGTGAACTGTGAACTGTGGACTGTGAACTGTGAACTGTGAACTGTGAATTGAGAACTGTGAACTGTGAACTGTGGACTGTGAACTGTGAACTGTGAACTGTGAACTGTGAACTGAGAACTGTAAATTGTGAACTGTGAACTGTGAAATGAAGACTGTGAACTGTGATCTGTGAACTGAGAACTGTGAACTGTGAACTGTGAACTGTGAACTTCGAACTGTGAAGTATGAAATGAAGACAGTGAACTGTGAAATGTGAACTGTGACCTGCGAACTGGGAACTGTGAACTGTGAACTGTGAACTGTGAACTGTGAACTGTGAACTGTGAACTGTGATCTGTGAACTGTGAAGTGTGAACTGTGAACTGTGAACTGTGAACTGTGAACTGTGAACTGTGAACTGTGAACTGTGATCTGTGAACTGTGATCTGTGGACGGTGATCTCTGAACTGTGAACTGCGAACTGTGAATTGTGAAATGAAGACTGTGAACTGTGAACTCTGAACTCTGAACTGTAGCCTGTGAACTATGATCTGTGAACAGTGAACTGTCGACTGTGAACTGTGAACTGTGAAGTGTGAACTGTGAACAGTGAACTGTCAACTGTGATCTGTGATGTGCGGACTGTGAAGTGTGATCTGTGAACTGTGAACTGCGAACTGTGAATTGTGAAATGAAGACTGTGAACTGTGAACTGTGCCCTGTGAAGACTGAAGTGTGAAATGAAGACTGTGAGCTGTGATTTGTGAACAGTGAACTGTGGACTGTGGACTGTGAAGTGTGTACTGTGAACTGTCAACTGTCAACTGTGAACTGTAATCTGTGAACTGTGATCTGTGAACTGTGAACTGCGAACTGTGACGTGTGAAATGAGGACTGTGAACTGCGATCTGGTAACTGAGAACTGTGAACTGTGAATAGTGAACTGTGGACTGTGAACTGTGAATAGTGAACTGTGGACTGTGAACTGTCAACTGTGAACTGCGAACTGTGAAATGTGAAATGAAAACTGTGAACGGGGAACTGTGAACTGTGAACTGTGAACTGTGAACTGTGAACTGTGAAATGAAGACTGTGAACTGTGAAATGAAGACTGTGAACTGTGATCTGTGATCTGTGAACTGAGAACTGTGAACTGTGAACTGTGGACTGTGAACTGTGAACTGTGAACTGTGAACTGAGAACTGTGAACTGTGAACTGTGGACTGTGAACTGTGAACTGTGAACTGTGAACTGTGAACTGAGAACTGTAAATTGTGAACTGTGAACTGTGAAATGAAGACTGTGAACTGTGATCTGTGAACTGAGAACTGTGAACTGTGAACTGTGAACTGTGAACTTCGAACTGTGAAGTATGAAATGAAGACAGTGAACTGTGAAATGTGAACTGTGACCTGCGAACTGGGAACTGTGAACTGTGAACTGTGAACTGTGAACTGTGAACTGTGAACTGTGAACTGTGAACTGTGATCTGTGAACTGTGAAGTGTGAACTGTGAACTGTGAACTGTGAACTGTGAACTGTGAACTGTGAACTGTGAACTGTGATCTGTGAACTGTGATCTGTGGACGGTGATCTCTGAACTGTGAACTGCGAACTGTGAATTGTGAAATGAAGACTGTGAACTGTGAACTGTGAACTCTGAACTGTAGACTGTGAACTATGATCTGTGAACAGTGAACTGTCGACTGTGAACTGTGAACTGTGAAGTGTGAACTGTGAACAGTGAACTGTCAACTGTGATCTGTGATGTGTGGACTGTGAACTGTGAACTGTGAACTGTGAACTGTGATTTGTGAACAGTGAACTGTTGACTGTGAACTGTGCAATGTGAACTGTGAAGTGTGAAATGAAGACTGTGAAATGTGATCTGTGGACTGTGAACTGTGAACTGTGAATAGTGAACTGTGGACTGTGAACTGTCAACTGTGAACTGCGAACTGTGAAGTGTGACATGAATACTGTGAACGGGGAACTGTGAACTGTGACCTGTGAACTGTGAACTGTGAACTATGATCTGTAAACAGTGAACTGTGACCTGTGAACTGTGAACTGCGAACTATGAATTGTGAAATGAAGACTGTGAACTGTGAACTGTGAACTGTGAACTGTGAACAGTGAACAGTGAACTGTGAACTGTGAACTGTGAAGTGTGAACTGTCAACTGTGAACTGTCAACTGTGAACTGAGAACTGTAAACTGAGAACTGTAAACTGTAAACTGAGAACTGTAAACTGAGAACTGTAAACTGTGAACAGTGAACTGTGAACTGTGAACTGTGAACTGCGAACTGTGAAGTATGAAATGAAGACAGTGAACTGTGAAATGTGAACTGTGACCTGCGAACTGGGAACTGTGAACTGTGAACTGTGGACTGTGAACTGTGAACTGTGAACTGTGACGTGTGAACTGTGAACTGTGAACTGTCAACTGTGAACTGAGAACTGTAAACTGAGAACTGTAAACTGTGAACTGTGAATTGTGATCTGTGAACTGTGAACTGCGAACTATGAATTGTGAAATGAAGACTGTGAACTGTGAACTGTGAACTGTGAACTGTGAACAGTGAACAGTGAACTGTGAACTGTGAACTGTGAACTGTGAACTGTGAATTGTGAACAGTGAACTGTGGACTGTGAACTGTGAACTGTGAACTGTGAAGTGTGAACTGTCAACTGTCAACTGTCAACTGTGAACTGAGAACTGTAAACTGAGAACTGTAAACTGTGAACAGTGAACTGTGAACTGTGAACTGTGAACTGTGAACTGCGAACTGTGAAGTATGAAATGAAGACAGTGAACTGTGAAATGTGAACTGTGACCTGCGAACTGGGAACTGTGAACTGTGAACTGTGGACTGTGAACTGTGAACTGTGAACTGTGAACTGTGATGTGTGATCAGTGAACTGTGGACTGTGAACTGTGGACTGTGAACTGTGCACTGTGAAGTGTGAAGTGTGAAATGAAGACTGTGAACTGTGAACTGTGATCTGTGAACAGTGAACTGTGGACTGTGAACTGTGAACTGTGACCTATGAACTGTGAACTGTGACCTGTGAACTGTGAACTGCGAACTATGAATTGTGAAATGAAGACTGTGAACTGTGAACTGTGAACTGTGAACAGTGAACTGTGAACTGTGAACTGTGAACTGTGAATTGTGAACAGTGAACTGTGGACTGTGAACTGTGAACTGTGAACTGTGAACTGTCAACTGTGAACTGTGAACTGTGAACTCTGAACTGTGAACTGTGAACTATGATCAGTGAACAGTGAACTGCGGACTGTGAACTGTGAACTGTGAAGTGTGATCTGTGAACTGTGAACTGCGAACTGTGAATTGTGAAATGAAGACTGTGAACTGTGAACTGTGCCCTGTGAAGACTGAAGTGTGAAATGAAGACTGTGAACTGTGATCTGTGAACTGAGAACTGTGAACTGTGAACTGTGAACTGTGATCTGTGAACTGTGAACTGTGAACTGTGATCTGTGAACTGTGAACTGTGATTTGTGAACAGTGAACTGTGGACTGTGGACTGTGAAGTGTGTACTGTGAACTGTCAACTGTCAACTGTCAACTGTGAACTGTAATCTGTGAACTGTCAACTGTGAACTGTCAACTGTGAACGGAGAACTGTAAACCGAGAACTGTAAACTGTGAACTATGATCAGTGAACAGTGAACTGCGGACTGTGAAGTGTGATCTGTGAACTGTGAACTGCGAACTGTGAATTGTGAAATGAAGACTGTGAACTGTGCCCTGTGAAGACTGAAGTGTGAAATGAAGACTGTGAACTGTGATCTGTGAACTGAGAACTGTGAACTGTGAACTGTGATCTGTGAACTGTGAACTGTGAACTGTGAACTGTGAACTGTGAACTGTGAACTGTGAACTGTGATTTGTGAACAGTGAACTGTGGACTGTGGACTGTGAAGTGTGTACTGTGAACTGTCAACTGTCAACTGTGAACTGTAATCTGTGAACTGTGATCTGTGAACTGTGAACTGCGAACTGTGACGTGTGAAATGAGGACTGTGAACTGTGAACTGTGAACTGTGAACTGTGAACAGTGAACAGTGAACAGTGAACTGTGAACTGTGAACTGTGAAGTGTGAACTGTCAACTGTGAACTGTCAACTGTGAACTGAGAACTGTAAACTGAGAACTGTAAACTGAGAACTGTAAACTGAGAACTGTAAACTGTAAACTGAGAACTGTAAACTGAGAACTGTAAACTGTGAACAGTGAACTGTGAACTGTGAACTGTGAACTGCGAACTGTGAAGTATGAAATGAAGACAGTGAACTGTGAAATGTGAACTGTGACCTGCGAACTGGGAACTGTGAACTGTGAACTGTGGACTGTGAACTGTGAACTGTGACGTGTGAACTGTGAACTGTGAACTGTCAACTGTGAACTGAGAACTGTAAACTGAGAACTGTAAACTGTGAACTGTGAATTGTGATCTGTGAACTGTGAACTGCGAACTATGAATTGTGAAATGAAGACTGTGAACTGTGAACTGTGAACTGTGAACTGTGAACAGTGAACAGTGAACTGTGAACTGTGAACTGTGAACTGTGAACTGTGAATTGTGAACAGTGAACTGTGGACTGTGAACTGTGAACTGTGAACTGTGAAGTGTGAACTGTCAACTGTCAACTGTCAACTGTGAACTGAGAACTGTAAACTGAGAACTGTAAACTGTGAACAGTGAACTGTGAACTGTGAACTGTGAACTGCGAACTGTGAAGTATGAAATGAAGACAGTGAACTGTGAAATGTGAACTGTGACCTGCGAACTGGGAACTGTGAACTGTGAACTGTGGACTGTGAACTGTGAACTGTGAACTGTGATGTGTGATCAGTGAACTGTGGACTGTGAACTGTGGACTGTGAACTGTGCACTGTGAAGTGTGAAGTGTGAAATGAAGACTGTGAACTGTGAACTGTGATCTGTGAACAGTGAACTGTGGACTGTGAACTGTGAACTGTGACCTATGAACTGTGAACTGTGACCTGTGAACTGTGAACTGCGAACTATGAATTGTGAAATGAAGACTGTGAACTGTGAACTGTGAACTGTGAACAGTGAACTGTGAACTGTGAACTGTGAACTGTGAATTGTGAACAGTGAACAGTGAACTGTGGACTGTGAACTGTGAACTGTGAACTGTGAACTGTGAACTGTCAACTGTGAACTGTGAACTGTGAACTATGATCAGTGAACAGTGAACTGCGGACTGTGAACTGTGAACTGTGAAGTGTGATCTGTGAACTGTGAACTGCGAACTGTGAATTGTGAAATGAAGACTGTGAACTGTGAACTGTGCCCTGTGAAGACTGAAGTGTGAAATGAAGACTGTGAACTGTGATCTGTGAACTGAGAACTGTGAACTGTGAACTGTGAACTGTGATCTGTGAACTGTGAACTGTGAACTGTGATCTGTGAACTGTGAACTGTGATTTGTGAACTGTGAACTGTGGACTGTGGACTGTGAAGTGTGTACTGTGAACTGTCAACTGCCAACTGTGAACTGTAATCTGTGAACTGTCAACTGTGAACTGTCAACTGTGAACGGAGAACTGTAAACTGAGAACTGTGAACTGTCAACTGTGAACTGAGAACTGTAAACTGAGAACTGTAAACTGTGAACTGTGAATTGTGATCTGTGAACTGTGAACTGCGAACTATGAATTGTGAAATGAAGACTGTGAACTGTGAACTGTGAACTGTGAACTGTGAACAGTGAACAGTGAACTGTGAACTGTGAACTGTGAACTGTGAACTGTGAATTGTGAACAGTGAACTGTGGACTGTGAACTGTGAACTGTGAACTGTGAAGTGTGAACTGTCAACTGTCAACTGTCAACTGTGAACTGAGAACTGTAAACTGAGAACTGTAAACTGTGAACAGTGAACTGTGAACTGTGAACTGTGAACTGCGAACTGTGAAGTATGAAATGAAGACAGTGAACTGTGAAATGTGAACTGTGACCTGCGAACTGGGAACTGTGAACTGTGAACTGTGGACTGTGAACTGTGAACTGTGAACTGTGATGTGTGATCAGTGAACTGTGGACTGTGAACTGTGGACTGTGAACTGTGCACTGTGAAGTGTGAAGTGTGAAATGAAGACTGTGAACTGTGAACTGTGATCTGTGAACAGTGAACTGTGGACTGTGAACTGTGAACTGTGACCTATGAACTGTGAACTGTGACCTGTGAACTGTGAACTGCGAACTATGAATTGTGAAATGAAGACTGTGAACTGTGAACTGTGAACTGTGAACAGTGAACTGTGAACTGTGAACTGTGAACTGTGAATTGTGAACAGTGAACAGTGAACTGTGGACTGTGAACTGTGAACTGTGAACTGTGAACTGTGAACTGTCAACTGTGAACTGTGAACTGTGAACTATGATCAGTGAACAGTGAACTGCGGACTGTGAACTGTGAACTGTGAAGTGTGATCTGTGAACTGTGAACTGCGAACTGTGAATTGTGAAATGAAGACTGTGAACTGTGAACTGTGCCCTGTGAAGACTGAAGTGTGAAATGAAGACTGTGAACTGTGATCTGTGAACTGAGAACTGTGAACTGTGAACTGTGAACTGTGATCTGTGAACTGTGAACTGTGAACTGTGATCTGTGAACTGTGAACTGTGATTTGTGAACAGTGAACTGTGGACTGTGGACTGTGAAGTGTGTACTGTGAACTGTCAACTGCCAACTGTGAACTGTAATCTGTGAACTGTCAACTGTGAACTGTCAACTGTGAACGGAGAACTGTAAACTGAGAACTGTAAACTGTGAACTATGATCAGTGAACAGTGAACTGCGGACTGTGAACTGTGAACTGTGAAGTGTGATCTGTGAACTGTGAACTGCGAACTGTGAATTGTGAAATGAAGACTGTGAACTGTGAACTGTGCCCTGTGAAGACTGAAGTGTGAAATGAAGACTGTGAACTGTGATCTGTGAACTGAGAACTGTGAACTGTGAACTGTGATCTGTGAACTGTGAACTGTGAACTGTGAACTGTGAACTGTGAACTGTGAACTGTGATTTGTGAACAGTGAACTGTGGACTGTGGACTGTGAAGTGTGTACTGTGAACTGTCAACTGTCAACTGTGAACTGTAATCTGTGAACTGTGATCTGTGAACTGTGAACTGCGAACTGTGACGTGTGAAATGAGGACTGTGAACTGCGATCTGGTAACTGAGAACTGTGAACTGTGAATAGTGAACTGTGGACTGTGAACTGTGAATAGTGAACTGTGGACTGTGAACTGTCAACTGTGAACTGCGAACTGTGAAATGTGAAATGAAAACTGTGAACGGGGAACTGTGAACTGTGAACTGTGAACTGTGAACTGTGAACTGTGAAATGAAGACTGTGAACTGTGAAATGAAGACTGTGAACTGTGATCTGTGATCTGTGAACTGAGAACTGTGAACTGTGAACTGTGGACTGTGAACTGTGAACTGTGAACTGTGAACTGTGAACTGAGAACTGTGAACTGTGAACTGTGGACTGTGAACTGTGAACTGTGAACTGTGAACTGTGAACTGAGAACTGTAAATTGTGAACTGTGAACTGTGAAATGAAGACTGTGAACTGTGATCTGTGAACTGAGAACTGTGAACTGTGAACTGTGAACTGTGAACTTCGAACTGTGAAGTATGAAATGAAGACAGTGAACTGTGAAATGTGAACTGTGACCTGCGAACTGGGAACTGTGAACTGTGAACTGTGAACTGTGAACTGTGAACTGTGAACTGTGATCTGTGAACTGTGAAGTGTGAACTGTGAACTGTGAACTGTGAACTGTGAACTGTGAACTGTGAACTGTGAACTGTGATCTGTGAACTGTGATCTGTGGACGGTGATCTGTGAACTGTGAACTGCGAACTGTGAATTGTGAAATGAAGACTGTGAAATGTGAACTGTGAACTCTGAACTGTAGACTGTGAACTATGATCTGTGAACAGTGAACTGTCGACTGTGAACTGTGAACTGTGAAGTGTGAACTGTGAACAGTGAACTGTCAACTGTGAACTGTGATCTGTGGACTGTGAACTGTGAACTGTGAACTGTCAACTGTGATTTGTGAACAGTGAACTGTTGACTGTGAACTGTGCACTGTGAACTGTGAAGTGTGAAATGAAGACTGTGAAATGTGATCTGTGGACTGTGAACTGTGAACTGTGAACTGTGAATAGTGAACTGTGTACTGTGAACTGTCAACTGTGAAGTGCGAACTGTGAAGTGTGACATGAATACTGTGAACGGGGAACTGTGAACTGTGACCTGTGAACTGTGAACTGTGAACTATGATCTGTAAACAGTGAACTGTGACCTGTGAACTGTGAACTGCGAACTATGAATTGTGAAATGAAGACTGTGAACTGTGAACTGTGAACTGTGAACTGTGAACAGTGAACAGTGAACAGTGAACTGTGAACTGTGAACTGTGAAGTGTGAACTGTCAACTGTGAACTGTCAACTGTGAACTGAGAACTGTAAACTGAGAACTGTAAACTGTAAACTGAGAACTGTAAACTGAGAACTGTAAACTGTGAACAGTGAACTGTGAACTGTGAACTGTGAACTGCGAACTGTGAAGTATGAAATGAAGACAGTGAACTGTGAAATGTGAACTGTGAAGACTGAAGTGTGAAATGAAGACTGTGAGCTGTGATTTGTGAACAGTGAACTGTGGACTGTGGACTGTGAAGTGTGTACTGTGAACTGTCAACTGTCAACTGTGAACTGTAATCTGTGAACTGCGATCTGTGAACTGTGAACTGCGAACTGTGACGTGTGAAATGAGGACTGTGAACTGCGATCTGGTAACTGAGAACTGTGAACTGTGAATAGTGAACTGTGGACTGTGAACTGTGAATAGTGAACTGTGGACTGTGAACTGTCAACTGTGAACTGCGAACTGTGAAATGTGAAATGAAAACTGTGAACGGGGAACTGTGAACTGTGAACTGTGAACTGTGAACTGTGAACTGTGAAATGAAGACTGTGAACTGTGAAATGAAGACTGTGAACTGTGATCTGTGATCTGTGAACTGAGAACTGTGAACTGTGAACTGTGAACTGTGAACTGTGAACTGTGAATTGTGAACTGAGAACTGTGAACTGTGAACTGTGGACTGTGAACTGTGAACTGTGAACTGTGAACTGTGAACTGAGAACTGTAAATTGTGAACTGTGAACTGTGAAATGAAGACTGTGAACTGTGATCTGTGAACTGAGAACTGTGAACTGTGAACTGTGAACTGTGAACTTCGAACTGTGAAGTATGAAATGAAGACAGTGAACTGTGAAATGTGAACTGTGACCTGCGAACTGGGAACTGTGAACTGTGAACTGTGAACTGTGAACTGTGAACTGTGAACTGTGAACTGTGAACTGTGATCTGTGAACTGTGAAGTGTGAACTGTGAACTGTGAACTGTGAACTGTGAACTGTGAACTGTGAACTGTGAACTGTGATCTGTGAACTGTGATCTGTGGACGGTGATCTCTGAACTGTGAACTGCGAACTGTGAATTGTGAAATGAAGACTGTGAACTGTGAACTGTGAACTCTGAACTGTAGACTGTGAACTATGATCTGTGAACAGTGAACTGTCGACTGTGAACTGTGAACTGTGAAGTGTGAACTGTGAACAGTGAACTGTCAACTGTGATCTGTGATGTGTGGACTGTGAACTGTGAACTGTGAACTGTGAACTGTGATTTGTGAACAGTGAACTGTTGACTGTGAACTGTGCAATGTGAACTGTGAAGTGTGAAATGAAGACTGTGAAATGTGATCTGTGGACTGTGAACTGTGAACTGTGAATAGTGAACTGTGGACTGTGAACTGTCAACTGTGAACTGCGAACTGTGAAGTGTGACATGAATACTGTGAACGGGGAACTGTGAACTGTGACCTGTGAACTGTGAACTGTGAACTATGATCTGTAAACAGTGAACTGTGACCTGTGAACTGTGAACTGCGAACTATGAATTGTGAAATGAAGACTGTGAACTGTGAACTGTGAACTGTGAACTGTGAACAGTGAACAGTGAACTGTGAACTGTGAACTGTGAAGTGTGAACTGTCAACTGTGAACTGTCAACTGTGAACTGAGAACTGTAAACTGAGAACTGTAAACTGTAAACTGAGAACTGTAAACTGAGAACTGTAAACTGTGAACAGTGAACTGTGAACTGTGAACTGTGAACTGCGAACTGTGAAGTATGAAATGAAGACAGTGAACTGTGAAATGTGAACTGTGACCTGCGAACTGGGAACTGTGAACTGTGAACTGTGGACTGTGAACTGTGAACTGTGAACTGTGACGTGTGAACTGTGAACTGTGAACTGTCAACTGTGAACTGAGAACTGTAAACTGAGAACTGTAAACTGTGAACTGTGAATTGTGATCTGTGAACTGTGAACTGCGAACTATGAATTGTGAAATGAAGACTGTGAACTGTGAACTGTGAACTGTGAACTGTGAACTGTGAACAGTGAACAGTGAACTGTGAACTGTGAACTGTGAACTGTGAACTGTGAACTGTGAATTGTGAACAGTGAACTGTGGACTGTGAACTGTGAACTGTGAACTGTGAAGTGTGAACTGTCAACTGTCAACTGTCAACTGTGAACTGAGAACTGTAAACTGAGAACTGTAAACTGTGAACAGTGAACTGTGAACTGTGAACTGTGAACTGTGAACTGCGAACTGTGAAGTATGAAATGAAGACAGTGAACTGTGAAATGTGAACTGTGACCTGCGAACTGGGAACTGTGAACTGTGAACTGTGGACTGTGAACTGTGAACTGTGAACTGTGAACTGTGATGTGTGATCAGTGAACTGTGGACTGTGAACTGTGGACTGTGAACTGTGCACTGTGAAGTGTGAAGTGTGAAATGAAGACTGTGAACTGTGAACTGTGATCTGTGAACAGTGAACTGTGGACTGTGAACTGTGAACTGTGACCTATGAACTGTGAACTGTGACCTGTGAACTGTGAACTGCGAACTATGAATTGTGAAATGAAGACTGTGAACTGTGAACTGTGAACTGTGAACAGTGAACTGTGAACTGTGAACTGTGAACTGTGAATTGTGAACAGTGAACTGTGGACTGTGAACTGTGAACTGTGAACTGTGAACTGTCAACTGTGAACTGTGAACTGTGAACTCTGAACTGTGAACTGTGAACTATGATCAGTGAACAGTGAACTGCGGACTGTGAACTGTGAACTGTGAAGTGTGATCTGTGAACTGTGAACTGCGAACTGTGAATTGTGAAATGAAGACTGTGAACTGTGAACTGTGCCCTGTGAAGACTGAAGTGTGAAATGAAGACTGTGAACTGTGATCTGTGAACTGAGAACTGTGAACTGTGAACTGTGAACTGTGATCTGTGAACTGTGAACTGTGAACTGTGATCTGTGAACTGTGAACTGTGATTTGTGAACAGTGAACTGTGGACTGTGGACTGTGAAGTGTGTACTGTGAACTGTCAACTGTCAACTGTCAACTGTGAACTGTAATCTGTGAACTGTCAACTGTGAACTGTCAACTGTGAACGGAGAACTGTAAACCGAGAACTGTAAACTGTGAACTATGATCAGTGAACAGTGAACTGCGGACTGTGAAGTGTGATCTGTGAACTGTGAACTGCGAACTGTGAATTGTGAAATGAAGACTGTGAACTGTGAACTGTGCCCTGTGAAGACTGAAGTGTGAAATGAAGACTGTGAACTGTGATCTGTGAACTGAGAACTGTGAACTGTGAACTGTGATCTGTGAACTGTGAACTGTGAACTGTGAACTGTGAACTGTGAACTGTGAACTGTGAACTGTGATTTGTGAACAGTGAACTGTGGACTGTGGACTGTGAAGTGTGTACTGTGAACTGTCAACTGTCAACTGTGAACTGTAATCTGTGAACTGTGATCTGTGAACTGTGAACTGCGAACTGTGACGTGTGAAATGAGGACTGTGAACTGTGAACTGTGAACTGTGAACTGTGAACAGTGAACAGTGAACAGTGAACTGTGAACTGTGAACTGTGAAGTGTGAACTGTCAACTGTGAACTGTCAACTGTGAACTGAGAACTGTAAACTGAGAACTGTAAACTGAGAACTGTAAACTGAGAACTGTAAACTGTAAACTGAGAACTGTAAACTGAGAACTGTAAACTGTGAACAGTGAACTGTGAACTGTGAACTGTGAACTGCGAACTGTGAAGTATGAAATGAAGACAGTGAACTGTGAAATGTGAACTGTGACCTGCGAACTGGGAACTGTGAACTGTGAACTGTGGACTGTGAACTGTGAACTGTGAACTGTGACGTGTGAACTGTGAACTGTGAACTGTCAACTGTGAACTGAGAACTGTAAACTGAGAACTGTAAACTGTGAACTGTGAATTGTGATCTGTGAACTGTGAACTGCGAACTATGAATTGTGAAATGAAGACTGTGAACTGTGAACTGTGAACTGTGAACTGTGAACAGTGAACAGTGAACTGTGAACTGTGAACTGTGAACTGTGAACTGTGAATTGTGAACAGTGAACTGTGGACTGTGAACTGTGAACTGTGAACTGTGAAGTGTGAACTGTCAACTGTCAACTGTCAACTGTGAACTGAGAACTGTAAACTGAGAACTGTAAACTGTGAACAGTGAACTGTGAACTGTGAACTGTGAACTGCGAACTGTGAAGTATGAAATGAAGACAGTGAACTGTGAAATGTGAACTGTGACCTGCGAACTGGGAACTGTGAACTGTGAACTGTGGACTGTGAACTGTGAACTGTGAACTGTGATGTGTGATCAGTGAACTGTGGACTGTGAACTGTGGACTGTGAACTGTGCACTGTGAAGTGTGAAGTGTGAAATGAAGACTGTGAACTGTGAACTGTGATCTGTGAACAGTGAACTGTGGACTGTGAACTGTGAACTGTGACCTATGAACTGTGAACTGTGACCTGTGAACTGTGAACTGCGAACTATGAATTGTGAAATGAAGACTGTGAACTGTGAACTGTGAACTGTGAACAGTGAACTGTGAACTGTGAACTGTGAACTGTGAATTGTGAACAGTGAACTGTGGACTGTGAACTGTGAACTGTGAACTGTGAACTGTCAACTGTGAACTGTGAACTGTGAACTATGATCAGTGAACAGTGAACTGCGGACTGTGAACTGTGAACTGTGAAGTGTGATCTGTGAACTGTGAACTGCGAACTGTGAATTGTGAAATGAAGACTGTGAACTGTGAACTGTGCCCTGTGAAGACTGAAGTGTGAAATGAAGACTGTGAACTGTGATCTGTGAACTGAGAACTGTGAACTGTGAACTGTGATCTGTGAACTGTGAACTGTGAACTGTGAACTGTGAACTGTGAACTGTGAACTGTGATTTGTGAACAGTGAACTGTGGACTGTGGACTGTGAAGTGTGTACTGTGAACTGTCAACTGTCAACTGTGAACTGTAATCTGTGAACTGTGATCTGTGAACTGTGAACTGCGAACTGTGACGTGTGAAATGAGGACTGTGAACTGTGAACTGTGAACTGTGAACTGTGAACAGTGAACAGTGAACAGTGAACTGTGAACTGTGAACTGTGAAGTGTGAACTGTCAACTGTGAACTGTCAACTGTGAACTGAGAACTGTGAACTGAGAACTGTAAACTGAGAACTGTAAACTGAGAACTGTAAACTGAGAACTGTAAACTGTAAACTGAGAACTGTAAACTGAGAACTGTAAACTGTGAACAGTGAACTGTGAACTGTGAACTGTGAACTGCGAACTGTGAAGTATGAAATGAAGACAGTGAACTGTGAAATGTGAACTGTGACCTGCGAACTGGGAACTGTGAACTGTGAACTGTGGACTGTGAACTGTGAACTGTGAACTGTGACGTGTGAACTGTGAACTGTGAACTGTCAACTGTGAACTGAGAACTGTAAACTGAGAACTGTAAACTGTGAACTGTGAATTGTGATCTGTGAACTGTGAACTGCGAACTATGAATTGTGAAATGAAGACTGTGAACTGTGAACTGTGAACTGTGAACTGTGAACAGTGAACAGTGAACTGTGAACTGTGAACTGTGAACTGTGAACTGTGAATTGTGAACAGTGAACTGTGGACTGTGAACTGTGAACTGTGAACTGTGAAGTGTGAACTGTCAACTGTCAACTGTCAACTGTGAACTGAGAACTGTAAACTGAGAACTGTAAACTGTGAACAGTGAACTGTGAACTGTGAACTGTGAACTGCGAACTGTGAAGTATGAAATGAAGACAGTGAACTGTGAAATGTGAACTGTGACCTGCGAACTGGGAACTGTGAACTGTGAACTGTGGACTGTGAACTGTGAACTGTGAACTGTGATGTGTGATCAGTGAACTGTGGACTGTGAACTGTGGACTGTGAACTGTGCACTGTGAAGTGTGAAGTGTGAAATGAAGACTGTGAACTGTGAACTGTGATCTGTGAACAGTGAACTGTGGACTGTGAACTGTGAACTGTGACCTATGAACTGTGAACTGTGACCTGTGAACTGTGAACTGCGAACTATGAATTGTGAAATGAAGACTGTGAACTGTGAACTGTGAACTGTGAACAGTGAACTGTGAACTGTGAACTGTGAACTGTGAATTGTGAACAGTGAACTGTGGACTGTGAACTGTGAACTGTGAACTGTGAACTGTCAACTGTGAACTGTGAACTGTGAACTATGATCAGTGAACAGTGAACTGCGGACTGTGAACTGTGAACTGTGAAGTGTGATCTGTGAACTGTGAACTGCGAACTGTGAATTGTGAAATGAAGACTGTGAACTGTGAACTGTGCCCTGTGAAGACTGAAGTGTGAAATGAAGACTGTGAACTGTGATCTGTGAACTGAGAACTGTGAACTGTGAACTGTGAACTGTGAACTGTGATCTGTGAACTGTGAACTGTGAACTGTGATCTGTGAATTGTGAACTGTGATTTGTGAACAGTGAACTGTGGACTGTGGACTGTGAAGTGTGTACTGTGAACTGTCAACTGCCAACTGTGAACTGTAATCTGTGAACTGTCAACTGTGAACTGTCAACTGTGAACGGAGAACTGTAAACTGAGAACTGTAAACTGTGAACTATGATCAGTGAACAGTGAACTGCGGACTGTGAACTGTGAACTGTGAAGTGTGATCTGTGAACTGTGAACTGCGAACTGTGAATTGTGAAATGAAGACTGTGAACTGTGAACTGTGCCCTGTGAAGACTGAAGTGTGAAATGAAGACTGTGAACTGTGATCTGTGAACTGAGAACTGTGAACTGTGAACTGTGATCTGTGAACTGTGAACTGTGAACTGTGAACTGTGAACTGTGAACTGTGAACTGTGATTTGTGAACAGTGAACTGTGGACTGTGGACTGTGAAGTGTGTACTGTGAACTGTCAACTGTCAACTGTGAACTGTAATCTGTGAACTGTGATCTGTGAACTGTGAACTGCGAACTGTGACGTGTGAAATGAGGACTGTGAACTGCGATCTGGTAACTGAGAACTGTGAACTGTGAATAGTGAACTGTGGACTGTGAACTGTGAATAGTGAACTGTGGACTGTGAACTGTCAACTGTGAACTGCGAACTGTGAAATGTGAAATGAAAACTGTGAACGGGGAACTGTGAACTGTGAACTGTGAACTGTGAACTGTGAAATGAAGACTGTGAACTGTGAAATGAAGACTGTGAACTGTGATCTGTGATCTGTGAACTGAGAACTGTGAACTGTGAACTGTGGACTGTGAACTGTGAACTGTGAACTGTGAACTGTGAACTGAGAACTGTGAACTGTGAACTGTGGACTGTGAACTGTGAACTGTGAACTGTGAACTGTGAACTGAGAACTGTAAATTGTGAACTGTGAACTGTGAAATGAAGACTGTGAACTGTGATCTGTGAACTGAGAACTGTGAACTGTGAACTGTGAACTGTGAACTTCGAACTGTGAAGTATGAAATGAAGACAGTGAACTGTGAAATGTGAACTGTGACCTGCGAACTGGGAACTGTGAACTGTGAACTGTGAACTGTGAACTGTGAACTGTGAACTGTGAACTGTGATCTGTGAACTGTGAAGTGTGAACTGTGAACTGTGAACTGTGAACTGTGAACTGTGATCTGTGAACTGTGATCTGTGGACGGTGATCTGTGAACTGTGAACTGCGAACTGTGAATTGTGAAATGAAGACTGTGAACTGTGAACTGTGAACTCTGAACTGTAGACTGTGAACTATGATCTGTGAACAGTGAACTGTCGACTGTGAACTGTGAACTGTGAAGTGTGAACTGTGAACAGTGAACTGTCAACTGTGAACTGTGATCTGTGGACTGTGAACTGTGAACTGTGAACTGTGAACTGTGATTTGTGAACAGTGAACTGTTGACTGTGAACTGTGCACTGTGAACTGTGAAGTGTGAAATGAAGACTGTGAAATGTGATCTGTGGACTGTGAACTGTGAACTGTGAACTGTGAATAGTGAACTGTGTACTGTGAACTGTCAACTGTGAACTGCGAACTGTGAAGTGTGACATGAATACTGTGAACGGGGAACTGTGAACTGTGACCTGTGAACTGTGAACTGTGAACTATGATCTGTAAACAGTGAACTGTGACCTGTGAACTGTGAACTGCGAACTATGAATTGTGAAATGAAGACTGTGAACTGTGAACTGTGAACTGTGAACTGTGAACAGTGAACAGTGAACTGTGAACTGTGAACTGTGAAGTGTGAACTGTCAACTGTGAACTGTCAACTGTGAACTGAGAACTGTAAACTGAGAACTGTAAACTGTAAACTGAGAACTGTAAACTGAGAACTGTAAACTGTGAACAGTGAACTGTGAACTGTGAACTGTGAACTGCGAACTGTGAAGTATGAAATGAAGACAGTGAACTGTGAAATGTGAACTGTGACCTGCGAACTGGGAATTGTGAACTGTGAACTGTGGACTGTGAACTGTGAACTGTGAACTGTGACGTGTGAACTGTGAACTGTGAACTGTCAACTGTGAACTGAGAACTGTAAACTGAGAACTGTAAACTGTGAACTGTGAATTGTGATCTGTGAACTGTGAACTGTGAACTGTGAACTGTGAACTGCGAACTGTGAAGTATGAAATGAAGACAGTGAACTGTGAAATGTGAACTGTGACCTGCGAACTGGGAACTGTGAACTGTGAACTGTGGACTGTGAACTGTGAACTGTGAACTGTGACGTGTGAACTGTGAACTGTGAACTGTCAACTGTGAACTGAGAACTGTAAACTGAGAACTGTAAACTGTGAACTGTGAATTGTGATCTGTGAACTGTGAACTGCGAACTATGAATTGTGAAATGAAGACTGTGAACTGTGAACTGTGAACTGTGAACTGTGAACTGTGAACTGTGAACAGTGAACAGTGAACTGTGAACTGTGAACTGTGAACTGTGAACTGTGAATTGTGAACAGTGAACTGTGGACTGTGAACTGTGAACTGTGAACTGTGAAGTGTGAACTGTCAACTGTCAACTGTCAACTGTGAACTGAGAACTGTAAACTGAGAACTGTAAACTGTGAACAGTGAACTGTGAACTGTGAACTGTGAACTGTGAACTGCGAACTGTGAAGTATGAAATGAAGACAGTGAACTGTGAAATGTGAACTGTGACCTGCGAACTGGGAACTGTGAACTGTGAACTGTGGACTGTGAACTGTGAACTGTGATGTGTGAAATGAAGACTGTGAACTGTGAACTGTGATCTGTGAACAGTGAACTGTGGACTGTGAACTGTGAACTGTGACCTATGAACTGTGAACTGTGACCTGTGAACTGTGAACTGCGAACTATGAATTGTGAAATGAAGACTGTGAACTGTGAACTGTGAACTGTGAACAGTGAACTGTGAACTGTGAACTGTGAACTGTGAATTGTGAACAGTGAACTGTGGACTGTGAACTGTGAACTGTGAACTGTGAACTGTGAACTGTCAACTGTGAACTGTGAACTGTGAACTATGATCAGTGAACAGTGAACTGCGGACTGTGAACTGTGAACTGTGAAGTGTGATCTGTGAACTGTGAACTGCGAACTGTGAATTGTGAAATGAAGACTGTGAACTGTGAACTGTGCCCTGTGAAGACTGAAGTGTGAAATGAAGACTGTGAACTGTGATCTGTGAACTGAGAACTGTGAACTGTGAACTGTGAACTGTGAACTGTGATCTGTGAACTGTGAACTGTGAACTGTGATCTGTGAACTGTGAACTGTGATTTGTGAACAGTGAACTGTGGACTGTGGACTGTGAAGTGTGTACTGTGAACTGTCAACTGTCAACTGTGAACTGTAATCTGTGAACTGTCAACTGTGAACTGTCAACTGTGAACGGAGAACTGTAAACTGAGAACTGTAAACTGTGAACTATGATCAGTGAACAGTGAACTGCGGACTGTGAACTGTGAACTGTGAAGTGTGATCTGTGAACTGTGAACTGTGAACTGTGAACTGCGAACTGTGAATTGTGAAATGAAGACTGTGAACTGTGAACTGTGCCCTGTGAAGACTGAAGTGTGAAATGAAGACTGTGAACTGTGATCTGTGAACTGAGAACTGTGAACTGTGAACTGTGATCTGTGAACTGTGAACTGTGAACTGTGAACTGTGAACTGTGAACTGTGATTTGTGAACAGTGAACTGTGGACTGTGGACTGTGAAGTGTGTACTGTGAACTGTCAACTGTCAACTGTGAACTGTAATCTGTGAACTGTGATCTGTGAACTGTGAACTGCGAACTGTGACGTGTGAAATGAGGACTGTGAACTGCGATCTGGTAACTGAGAACTGTGAACTGTGAATAGTGAACTGTGGACTGTGAACTGTGAATAGTGAACTGTGGACTGTGAACTGTCAACTGTGAACTGCGAACTGTGAAATGTGAAATGAAAACTGTGAACGGGGAACTGTGAACTGTGAACTGTGAACTGTGAACTGTGAAATGAAGACTGTGAACTGTGAAATGAAGACTGTGAACTGTGATCTGTGATCTGTGAACTGAGAACTGTGAACTGTGAACTGTGGACTGTGAACTGTGAACTGTGAACTGTGAACTGTGAACTGAGAACTGTGAACTGTGAACTGTGGACTGTGAACTGTGAACTGTGAACTGTGAACTGTGAACTGAGAACTGTAAATTGTGAACTGTGAACTGTGAAATGAAGACTGTGAACTGTGATCTGTGAACTGAGAACTGTGAACTGTGAACTGTGAACTGTGAACTTCGAACTGTGAAGTATGAAATGAAGACAGTGAACTGTGAAATGTGAACTGTGACCTGCGAACTGGGAACTGTGAACTGTGAACTGTGAACTGTGAACTGTGAACTGTGAACTGTGATCTGTGAACTGTGAAGTGTGAACTGTGAACTGTGAACTGTGAACTGTGAACTGTGAACTGTGAACTGTGAACTGTGATCTGTGAACTGTGATCTGTGGACGGTGATCTGTGAACTGTGAACTGCGAACTGTGAATTGTGAAATGAAGACTGTGAACTGTGAACTGTGAACTCTGAACTGTAGACTGTGAACTATGATCTGTGAACAGTGAACTGTCGACTGTGAACTGTGAACTGTGAAGTGTGAACTGTGAACAGTGAACTGTCAACTGTGAACTGTGATCTGTGGACTGTGAACTGTGAACTGTGAACTGTGAACTGTGATTTGTGAACAGTGAACTGTTGACTGTGAACTGTGCACTGTGAACTGTGAAGTGTGAAATGAAGACTGTGAAATGTGATCTGTGGACTGTGAACTGTGAACTGTGAACTGTGAATAGTGAACTGTGGACTGTGAACTGTCAACTGTGAACTGCGAACTGTGAAGTGTGACATGAATACTGTGAACGGGGAACTGTGAACTGTGACCTGTGAACTGTGAACTGTGAACTATGATCTGTAAACAGTGAACTGTGACCTGTGAACTGTGAACTGCGAACTATGAATTGTGAAATGAAGACTGTGAACTGTGAACTGTGAACTGTGAACTGTGAACAGTGAACAGTGAACTGTGAACTGTGAACTGTGAAGTGTGAACTGTCAACTGTGAACTGTCAACTGTGAACTGAGAACTGTAAACTGAGAACTGTAAACTGTAAACTGAGAACTGTAAACTGAGAACTGTAAACTGTGAACAGTGAACTGTGAACTGTGAACTGTGAACTGCGAACTGTGAAGTATGAAATGAAGACAGTGAACTGTGAAATGTGAACTGTGACCTGCGAACTGGGAATTGTGAACTGTGAACTGTGGACTGTGAACTGTGAACTGTGAACTGTGACGTGTGAACTGTGAACTGTGAACTGTCAACTGTGAACTGAGAACTGTAAACTGAGAACTGTAAACTGTGAACTGTGAATTGTGATCTGTGAACTGTGAACTGCGAACTATGAATTGTGAAATGAAGACTGTGAACTGTGAACTGTGAACTGTGAACTGTGAACAGTGAACAGTGAACTGTGAACTGTGAACTGTGAACTGTGAACTGTGAATTGTGAACAGTGAACTGTGGACTGTGAACTGTGAACTGTGAACTGTGAAGTGCGAACTGTCAACTGTCAACTGTCAACTGTGAACTGAGAACTGTAAACTGAGAACTGTAAACTGTGAACAGTGAACTGTGAACTGTGAACTGTGAACTGCGAACTGTGAAGTATGAAATGAAGACAGTGAACTGTGAAATGTGAACTGTGACCTGCGAACTGGGAACTGTGAACTGTGAACTGTGAACTGCGAACTATGAATTGTGAAATGAAGACTGTGAACTGTGAACTGTGAACTGTGAACAGTGAACTGTGAACTGTGAACTGTGAACTGTGAATTGTGAACAGTGAACTGTGGACTGTGAACTGTGAACTGTGAACTGTGAACTGTGAACTGTGAACTGTGAACTCTGAACTGTGAACTGTGAACTATGATCAGTGAACAGTGAACTGCGGACTGTGAACTGTGAACTGTGAAGTGTGATCTGTGAACTGTGAACTGCGAACTGTGAATTGTGAAATGAAGACTGTGAACTGTGAACTGTGCCCTGTGAAGACTGAAGTGTGAAATGAAGACTGTGAACTGTGATCTGTGAACTGAGAACTGTGAACTGTGAACTGTGAACTGTGATCTGTGATCTGTGAACTGTGAACTGTGAACTGTGATCTGTGAACTGTGAACTGTGATTTGTGAACAGTGAACTGTGGACTGTGGACTGTGAAGTGTGTACTGTGAACTGTCAACTGTCAACTGTGAACTGTAATCTGTGAACTGTCAACTGTGAACGGAGAACTGTAAACTGAGAACTGTAAACTGTGAACTATGATCAGTGAACAGTGAACTGCGGACTGTGAACTGTGAACTGTGAAGTGTGATCTGTGAACTGTGAACTGCGAACTGTGAATTGTGAAATG
This sequence comes from Lasioglossum villosulum, assembly GCA_963971365.1. Lineage (NCBI taxonomy): Eukaryota > Metazoa > Arthropoda > Insecta > Hymenoptera > Halictidae > Lasioglossum > Lasioglossum villosulum. Next base: position 915,288 of record CAXARU010000174.1, read on the forward strand.
AAGACTGTGAACTGTGAACTGTGCCCTGTGAAGACTGAAGTGTGAAATGAAGACTGTGAACTGTGATCTGTGAACTGAGAACTGTGAACTGTGAACTGTGATCTGTGAACTGTGAACTGTGAACTGTGAACTGTGAACTGTGAACTGTGATTTGTGAACAGTGAACTGTGGACTGTGGACTGTGAAGTGTGTACTGTGATCTGTCAACTGTCAACTGTGAACTGTAATCTGTGAACTGTGATCTGTGAACTGTGAACTGCGAACTGTGACGTGTGAAATGAGGACTGTGAACTGCGATCTGGTAACTGAGAACTGTGAACTGTGAATAGTGAACTGTGGACTGTGAACTGTGAATAGTGAACTGTGGACTGTGAACTGTCAACTGTCAACTGCGAACTGTGAAATGTGAAATGAAAACTGTGAACGGGGAACTGTGAACTGTGAACTGTGAACTGTGAACTGTGAAATGAAGACTGTGAACTGTGAAATGAAGACTGTGAACTGTGATCTGTGATCTGTGAACTGAGAACTGTGAACTGTGAACTGTGAACTGTGGACTGTGAACTGTGAACTGTGAACTGTGAACTGTGAACTGAGAACTGTGAACTGTGAACTGTGGACTGTGAACTGTGAACTGTGAACTGTGAACTGTGAACTGAGAACTGTAAATTGTGAACTGTGAACTGTGAAATGAAGACTGTGAACTGTGATCTGTGAACTGAGAACTGTGAACTGTGAACTGTGAACTGTGAACTGTGAACTTCGAACTGTGAAGTATGAAATGAAGACAGTGAACTGTGAAATGTGAACTGTGACCTGCGAACTGGGAACTGTGAACTGTGAACTGTGAACTGTGAACTGTGAACTGTGAACTGTGAACTGTGATCTGTGAACTGTGAAGTGTGAACAGTGAACTGTGAACTGTGAACTGTGAACTGTGAACTGTGAACTGTGAACTGTGATCTGTGAACTGTGATCTGTAGACGGTGATCTGTGAACTGTGAACTGCGAACTGTGAATTGTGAAATGAAGACTGTGAACTGTGAACAGTGAACTGTGGACTGTGGACTGTGAAGTGTGTACTGTGAACTGTCAACTGTCAACTGTCAACTGTGAACTGTAATCTGTGAACTGTGATCTGTGAACTGTGAACTGCGAACTGTGACGTGTGAAATGAGGACTGTGAACTGTGATCTGGTAACTGAGAACTGTGAACTGTGAATAGTGAACTGTGGACTGTGAACTGTGAATAGTGAACTGTGGACTGTGAACTGTCAACTGTGAACTGCGAACTGTGAAATGTGAAATGAAAACTGTGAACGGGGAACTGTGAACTGTGAACTGTGAACTGTGAACTGTGAATTGTGAAATGAAGACTGTGAACTGTGATCTGTGATCTGTGAACTGAGAACTGTGAACTGTGAACTGTGGACTGTGAACTGTGAACTGTGAACTGTGAACTGAGAACTGTAAATTGTGAACTGTGAACTGTGAAATGAAGACTGTGAACTGTGATCTGTGAACTGAGAACTGTGAACTGTGAACTGTGAACTGTGAACTGTGAACTTCGAACTGTGAAGTATGAAATGAAGACAGTGAACTGTGAAATGTGAACTGTGACCTGGGAACTGTGAACTGTGAACTGTGAACTGTGAACTGTGAACTGTGAACTGTGAACTGTGAACTGTGAACTGTGAACTGTGATCTGTGAACTGTGAACTGTGAACTGTGAACTGTGATCTGTGAACTGTGAAGTGTGAACTGTGAACTGTGAACTGTGAACTGTGAACTGTGATCTGTGAACTGTGATCTGTGGACGGTGATCTGTGAACTGTGAACTGCGAACTGTGAATTGTGAAATGAAGACTGTGAACTGTGAACTGTGAACTCTGAACTGTAGACTGTGAACTATGATCTGTGAACAGTGAACTGTCGACTGTGAACTGTGAACTGTGAAGTGTGAACTGTGAACAGTGAACTGTCAACTGTCAACTGTGAACTGTGATCTGTGGACTGTGAACTGTGAACTGTGATTTGTGAACAGTGAACTGTGGACTGTGGACTGTGAACTGTGAACTGTGATCTGTGAACTGTGAACTGTGAACTGTGATCTGTGAACTGTGAACTGTGATTTGTGAACAGTGAACTGTGGACTGTGAACTGTGACCTGCGAACTGGGAACTGTGAACTGTGAACTGTGAACTGTGAACTGTGAACTGTGAACTGTGATCTGTGAACTGTGAAGTGTGAACTGTGAACTGTGAACTGTGAACTGTGAACTGTGAACTGTGAACTGTGAACTGTGAACTGTGATCTGTGAACTGTGATCTGTGGACGGTGATCTGTGAACTGTGAACTGCGAACTGTGAATTGTGAAATGAAGACTGTGAACTGTGAACTGTGAACTCTGAACTGTAGACTGTGAACTATGATCTGTGAACAGTGAACTGTCGACTGTGAACTGTGAACTGTGAAGTGTGAACTGTGAACAGTGAACTGTCAACTGTGAACTGTGATCTGTGGACTGTGAACTGTGAACTGTGAACTGTGAACTGTGATTTGTGAACAGTGAACTGTTGACTGTGAACTGTGCACTGTGAACTGTTAAGTGTGAAATGAAGACTGTGAAATGTGATCTGTGGACTGTGAACTGTGAACTGTGAACTGTGAATAGTGAACTGTGGACTGTGAACTGTCAACTGTGAACTGCGAACTGTGAAGTGTGACATGAATACTGTGAACGGGGAACTGTGAACTGTGACCTGTGAACTGTGAACTGTGAACTATGATCTGTAAACAGTGAACTGTGACCTGTGAACTGTGAACTGCGAACTATGAATTGTGAAATGAAGACTGTGAACTGTGAACTGTGAACTGTGAACTGTGAACAGTGAACAGTGAACTGTGAACTGTGAACTGTGAAGTGTGAACTGTCAACTGTGAACTGTCAACTGTGAACTGAGAACTGTAAACTGAGAACTGTAAACTGTAAACTGAGAACTGTAAACTGAGAACTGTAAACTGTGAACAGTGAACTGTGAACTGTGAACTGTGAACTGCGAACTGTGAAGTATGAAATGAAGACAGTGAACTGTGAAATGTGAACTGTGACCTGCGAACTGGGAATTGTGAACTGTGAACTGTGGACTGTGAACTGTGAACTGTGAACTGTGACGTGTGAACTGTGAACTGTGAACTGTCAACTGTGAACTGAGAACTGTAAACTGAGAACTGTAAACTGTGAACTGTGAATTGTGATCTGTGAACTGTGAACTGCGAACTATGAATTGTGAAATGAAGACTGTGAACTGTGAACTGTGAACTGTGAACTGTGAACAGTGAACAGTGAACTGTGAACTGTGAACTGTGAACTGTGAACTGTGAATTGTGAACAGTGAACTGTGGACTGTGAACTGTGAACTGTGAACTGTGAAGTGCGAACTGTCAACTGTCAACTGTCAACTGTGAACTGAGAACTGTAAACTGAGAACTGTAAACTGTGAACAGTGAACTGTGAACTGTGAACTGTGAACTGCGAACTGTGAAGTATGAAATGAAGACAGTGAACTGTGAAATGTGAACTGTGACCTGCGAACTGGGAACTGTGAACTGTGAACTGTGAACTGCGAACTATGAATTGTGAAATGAAGACTGTGAACTGTGAACTGTGAACTGTGAACAGTGAACTGTGAACTGTGAACTGTGAACTGTGAATTGTGAACAGTGAACTGTGGACTGTGAACAGTGAACTGTGAACTGTGAACTGTGAACTGTGAACTGTGAACTGTGAACTCTGAACTGTGAACTGTGAACTATGATCAGTGAACAGTGAACTGCGGACTGTGAACTGTGAACTGTGAAGTGTGATCTGTGAACTGTGAACTGCGAACTGTGAATTGTGAAATGAAGACTGTGAACTGTGAACTGTGCCCTGTGAAGACTGAAGTGTGAAATGAAGACTGTGAACTGTGATCTGTGAACTGAGAACTGTGAACTGTGAACTGTGAACTGTGATCTGTGATCTGTGAACTGTGAACTGTGAACTGTGATCTGTGAACTGTGAACTGTGATTTGTGAACAGTGAACTGTGGACTGTGGACTGTGAAGTGTGTACTGTGAACTGTCAACTGTCAACTGTGAACTGTAATCTGTGAACTGTCAACTGTGAACTGTCAACTGTGAACGGAGAACTGTAAACTGAGAACTGTAAACTGTGAACTATGATCAGTGAACAGTGAACTGCGGACTGTGAACTGTGAACTGTGAAGTGTGATCTGTGAACTGTGAACTGCGAACTGTGAATTGTGAAATGAAGACTGTGAACTGTGAACTGTGCCCTGTGAAGACTGAAGTGTGAAATGAAGACTGTGAACTGTGATCTGTGAACTGAGAACTGTGAACTGTGAACTGTGATCTGTGAACTGTGAACTGTGAACTGTGAACTGTGAACTGTGAACTGTGATTTGTGAACAGTGAACTGTGGACTGTGGACTGTGAAGTGTGTACTGTGATCTGTCAACTGTCAACTGTGAACTGTAATCTGTGAACTGTGATCTGTGAACTGTGAACTGCGAACTGTGACGTGTGAAATGAGGACTGTGAACTGCGATCTGGTAACTGAGAACTGTGAACTGTGAATAGTGAACTGTGGACTGTGAACTGTGAATAGTGAACTGTGGACTGTGAACTGTCAACTGTGAACTGCGAACTGTGAAATGTGAAATGAAAACTGTGAACGGGGAACTGTGAACTGTGAACTGTGAACTGTGAACTGTGAAATGAAGACTGTGAACTGTGAAATGAAGACTGTGAACTGTGATCTGTGATCTGTGAACTGAGAACTGTGAACTGTGAACTGTGAACTGTGGACTGTGAACTGTGAACTGTGAACTGTGAACTGTGAACTGAGAACTGTGAACTGTGAACTGTGGACTGTGAACTGTGAACTGTGAACTGTGAACTGTGAACTGAGAACTGTAAATTGTGAACTGTGAACTGTGAAATGAAGACTGTGAACTGTGATCTGTGAACTGAGAACTGTGAACTGTGAACTGTGAACTGTGAACTGTGAACTTCGAACTGTGAAGTATGAAATGAAGACAGTGAACTGTGAAATGTGAACTGTGACCTGCGAACTGGGAACTGTGAACTGTGAACTGTGAACTGTGAACTGTGAACTGTGAACTGTGATCTGTGAACTGTGAACTGTGAAGTGTGAACAGTGAACTGTGAACTGTGAACTGTGAACTGTGAACTGTGAACTGTGATCTGTGAACTGTGATCTGTAGACGGTGATCTGTGAACTGTGAACTGCGAACTGTGAATTGTGAAATGAAGACTGTGAACTGTGAACAGTGAACTGTGAACTGTGAACTGAGAACTGTAAATTGTGAACTGTGAACTGTGAAATGAAGACTGTGAACTGTGATCTGTGAACTGAGAACTGTGAACTGTGAACTGTGAACTGTGAACTGTGAACTTCGAACTGTGAAGTATGAAATGAAGACAGTGAACTGTGAAATGTGAACTGTGACCTGGGAACTGTGAACTGTGAACTGTGAACTGTGAACTGTGAACTGTGAACTGTGAACTGTGAACTGTGAACTGTGAACTGTGAACTGTGATCTGTGAACTGTGAAGTGTGAACTGTGAACTGTGAACTGTGAACTGTGAACTGTGATCTGTGAACTGTGATCTGTGGACGGTGATCTGTGAACTGTGAACTGCGAACTGTGAATTGTGAAATGAAGACTGTGAACTGTGAACTGTGAACTCTGAACTGTAGACTGTGAACTATGATCTGTGAACAGTGAACTGTCGACTGTGAACTGTGAACTGTGAAGTGTGAACTGTGAACAGTGAACTGTCTACTGTCAACTGTGAACTGTGATCTGTGGACTGTGAACTGTGAACTGTGATTTGTGAACAGTGAACTGTGGACTGTGGACTGTGAACTGTGAACTGTGATCTGTGAACTGTGAACTGTGAACTGTGATCTGTGAACTGTGAACTGTGATTTGTGAACAGTGAACTGTGGACTGTGGACTGTGAAGTGTGTACTGTGAACTGTGAACTGTCAACTGTCAACTGTAATCTGTGAACTGTCAACTGTGAACTGTCAACTGTGAACGGAGAACTGTAAACTGAGAACTGTAAACTGTGAACTATGATCAGTGAACAGTGAACTGCGGACTGTGAACTGTGAACTGTGAAGTGTGATCTGTGAACTGTGAACTGCGAACTGTGAATTGTGAAATGAAGACTGTGAACTGTGAACTGTGCCCTGTGAAGACTGAAGTGTGAAATGAAGTCTGTGAACTGTGATCTGTGAACTGAGAACTGTGAACTGTGAACTGTGAACTGTGATCTGTGAACTGTGAACTGTGAACTGTGATCTGTGAACTGTGAACTGTGATTTGTGAACAGTGAACTGTGGACTGTGGACTGTGAAGTGTGTACTGTGAACTGTCAACTGTCAACTGTGAACTGTAATCTGTGAACTGTGATCTGTGAACTGTGAACTGCGAACTGTGACGTGTGAAATGAGGACTGTGAACTGTGATCTGGTAACTGAGAACTGTGAACTGCGAACTGTGAAATGTGAAATGAAAACTGTGAACGGGGAACTGTGAACTGTGAACTGTGAAATGAAGACTGTGAACTGTGAAATGAAGACTGTGAACTGTGATCTGTGATCTGTGAACTGAGAACTGTGAACTGTGAACTGTGGACTGTGAACTGTGAACTGTGAACTGAGAACTGTAAATTGTGAACTGTGAACTGTGAAATGAAGACTGTGAACTGTGATCTGTGAACTGTGAACTGTGAACTGTGAACTGTGAACTGTGAACTGTGAACTTCGAACTGTGAAGTATGAAATGAAGACAGTGAACTGTGAAATGTGAACTGTGACCTGCGAACTGGGAACTGTGAACTGTGAACTGTGAACTGTGATCTGTGAACTGTGAAGTGTGAACTGTGAACTGTGAACTGTGAACTGTGAACTGTGAACTGTGAACTGTGATCTGTGAACTGTGATCTGTGGACGGTGATCTGTGAACTGTGAACTGCGAACTGTGAATTGTGAAATGAAGACTGTGAACTGTGAACTGTGAACTCTGAACTGTAGACTTTGAACTATGATCTGTGACCAGTGAACTGTCGACTGTGAACTGTGAACTGTGAAGTGTGAACTGTGAACAGTGAACTGTCAACTGTGAACTGTGATCTGTGGACTGTGAACTGTGAACTGTGAACTGTGATTTGTGAACAGTGAACTGTGGACTGTGAACTGTGGACTGTGAACTGTGCACTGTGAAGTGTGAAGTGTGAAATGAAGACTGTGAACAGTGAACTGTGGACTGTGAACTGTGGACTGTGAACTGTGCACTGTGAAGTGTGAAGTGTGAAATGAAGACTGTGAACTGTGAACTGTGAACTGTGAACTGTGAATTGTGAACAGTGAAATGTGGACTGTGAACTGTGAACTGTGAACTGTGAACTGTGAACTGTGAACTGTGATCTGTGAACTGTGAACTGCGAACTGTGAAGTGTGAAATGAAGACTGTGAACTGTGATCTGTGGACTGTGAACTGTGAACTGTGAATAGTGAACTGTGGACTGTGAACTGTCAACTGTGAACTGCGAACTGTGAAGTGTGACATGAATACTGTGAACGGGGAACTGTGAACTGTGACCTGTGAACTGTGAACTGTGATCTGTGAACTGTGATCTGTGAACTGAGAACTGTGAACTGTGAACTGTGAAAACTGAATTGTGAAATAAAGTCTGTGAACTGTGATCTGTGAACTGTGATATGTGAACTGTGAACTGTGAAGTGTGATCTGTGAACTGTGAACTGCGAACTGTGAATTGTGAAATGAAGACTGTGAACTGTGAACTGTGCCCTGTGAAGACTGAAGTGTGAAATGAAGACTGTGAACTGTGATCTGTGAACTGTGAACTGTGAACTGTGAAAACTGAATTGTGAAATGAAGTCTGTGAATTGTGATCTGTGAACTGAGAACTGTGAACTGTGAACAGTGGGCTGTGAACTGTGACCTGTGAAATGTGAACTGCGAACTGTGAAGTATGAAATGAAGACAGTGAACTGTGAAATGTGAACTGTGACCTGCGAACTGGGAACTGTGATCTGTGAACTGAGAACTGTGAACTGTGAATAGTGAACTGTGGACTGTGAAGTGTGAAATGAAGACTGTGAACTGTGATCTGTGGACTGTGAACTGTGAACTGTGAACTGTGATCTGTGAACTGTGATCTGTGAACTGTGAACTGCGAACTGTGAAGTGTGAAATGAAGACTGTGAACTGTGATCTGAGAACTGTGAAGTGTGAAATGAAGACTGTGAACTGTGACCTGTGAACTGTGAACTGTGAACTGTGAACTGTGAACTGTGAACTTCGAACTGAGAAGTATGAAATGAAGACAGTGAACTTTGAAATGTGAACTGTGACCTGCGAACTGGGAACTGTGAACTGTGAACTGTGAACTGTGAACTGTGAACTGTGAACTGTGATCTGTGAACTGTGAAGTGTGAACTGTGAACTGTGAACTGTGAACTGTGAACTGTGAACTGTGAACTGTGAACTGTGAACTATGATCTGTGAACAGTGAACTGTGAATAGTGAACTGTGGACTGTGAACTGTCAACTGTGAACTGCGAACTGTGAAGTGTGAAATGAAGACTGTGAACTGTGAACTGTGAACTGTGAACTGTGAACTGTGAACTGTGAACTGTGAACTGTGAACTGTGATCTGTGAACTGTGGACTGTGAACTGTGAATAGTGAACTGTGGACTGTGAACTGTCAACTGTGAACTGCGAACTGTGAAATGTGAAATGAATACTGTGAACGGGGAACTGTGAACTGTGAACTGTGAACTGAGAACTGTGAACTGTGAACTGTGGACTGTGAACTGTGAACTGTGAACTGTGAACTGTGAACTGTGAACTGAGAACTGTAAACTGTGAACTGTGAAGTGTGAAATGAAGACTGTGAACTGTGATCTGTGAACTGAGAACTGTGAACTGTGATCTGTGGACTGTGAACTGTGCACTGTGAAGACTGAAGTGTGAAATGAAGACTGTGAACTGTGAACTGTGAACTGTGAACTGTGAACTGTGAACTGTGATCTGTGAACAGTGAACTGTGAACTTCGAACTGTGAAGTATGAAATGAAGACAGTGAACTGTGAACTGTGAACTGTGAACTGTGAACTGTGATCTGTGAACTGTGAAGTGTGAAGTGTGAACTGTGAACTGTGAACTGTGAACTGTGAACTGTGAACTATGATCTGTGAACAGTGAACTGCGGACTGTGAACTGTGAACTGTGACCTGTGAACTGTGAACTGTGAACTGTGACCTGTGAACTGTGAACTGTGAACTGTGAACTGTGAACTGTGAACTTCGAACTGAGAAGTATGAAATGAAGACAGTGAACTTTGAAATGTGAACTGTGACCTGCGAACTGGGAACTGTGAACTGTGAACTGTGAACTGTGAACTGTGATCTGTGAACTGTGAAGTGTGAACTGTGAACTGTGAACTGTGAACTGTGAACTGTGAACTGTGAACTGTGAACTGTGAACTGAGAACTGTGAACTGTGAACTGTGGACTGTGAACTGTGAACTGTGAACTGTGAACTGAGAACTGTAAACTGTGAACTGTGAACTGTGAACTGTGATCTGTGAACTGTGAAGTGTGAACAGTGAACTGTGAACTGTGAACTGTGAACTGTGAACTGTGAACTGTGAACTGTGATCTGTGAACTGTGATCTGTAGACGGTGATCTGTGAACTGTGAACTGCGAACTGTGAATTGTGAAATGAAGACTGTGAACTGTGAACAGTGAACTGTGGACTGTGGACTGTGAAGTGTGTACTGTGAACTGTCAACTGTCAACTGTCAACTGTGAACTGTAATCTGTGAACTGTGATCTGTGAACTGTGAACTGCGAACTGTGACGTGTGAAATGAGGACTGTGAACTGTGATCTAGTAACTGAGAACTGTGAACTGTGAATAGTGAACTGTGGACTGTGAACTGTGAATAGTGAACTGTGGACTGTGAACTGTCAACTGTGAACTGCGAACTGTGAAATGTGAAATGAAAATTGTGAACGGGGAACTGTGAACTGTGAACTGTGAACTGTGAACTGTGAACTGTGAACTGTGAACTGTGAACTGTGAACTTCGAACTGTGAAGTATGAAATGAAGACAGTGAACTGTGAAATGTGAACTGTGACCTGGGAACTGTGAACTGTGAACTGTGAACTGTGAACTGTGAACTGTGAACTGTGAACTGTGAACTGTGAACTGTGAACTGTGAACTGTGATCTGTGAACTGTGAAGTGTGAACTGTGAACTGTGAACTGTGAACTGTGAACTGTGATCTGTGAACTGTGATCTGTGGACGGTGATCTGTGAACTGTGAACTGCGAACTGTGAATTGTGAAATGAAGACTGTGAACTGTGAACTGTGAACTCTGAACTGTAGACTGTGAACTATGATCTGTGAACAGTGAACTGTCGACTGTGAACTGTGAACTGTGAAGTGTGAACTGTGAACAGTGAACTGTCAACTGTCAACTGTGAACTGTGATCTGTGGACTGTGAACTGTGAACTGTGATTTGTGAACAGTGAACTGTGGACTGTGGACTGTGAACTGTGAACTGTGATCTGTGAACTGTGAACTGTGAACTGTGATCTGTGAACTGTGATTTGTGAACAGTGAACTGTGGACTGTGGACTGTGAAGTGTGTACTGTGAACTGTGAACTGTCAACTGTCAACTGTAATCTGTGAACTGTCAACTGTGAACTGTCAACTGTGAACGGAGAACTGTAAACTGAGAACTGTAAACTGTGAACTATGATCAGTGAACAGTGAACTGCGGACTGTGAACTGTGAACTGTGAAGTGTGATCTGTGAACTGTGAACTGCGAACTGTGAATTGTGAAATGAAGACTGTGAACTGTGAACTGTGCCCTGTGAAGACTGAAGTGTGAAATGAAGTCTGTGAACTGTGATCTGTGAACTGAGAACTGTGAACTGTGAACTGTGAACTGTGATCTGTGAACTGTGAACTGTGAACTGTGATCTGTGAACTGTGAACTGTGATTTGTGAACAGTGAACTGTGGACTGTGGACTGTGAAGTGTGTACTGTGAACTGTCAACTGTCAACTGTGAACTGTAATCTGTGAACTGTGATCTGTGAACTGTGAACTGCGAACTGTGACGTGTGAAATGAGGACTGTGAACTGTGATCTGGTAACTGAGAACTGTGAACTGCGAACTGTGAAATGTGAAATGAAAACTGTGAACGGGGAACTGTGAACTGTGAACTGTGAAATGAAGACTGTGAACTGTGAAATGAAGACTGTGAACTGTGATCTGTGATCTGTGAACTGAGAACTGTGAACTGTGAACTGTGGACTGTGAACTGTGAACTGTGAACTGAGAACTGTAAATTGTGAACTGTGAACTGTGAAATGAAGACTGTGAACTGTGATCTGTGAACTGTGAACTGTGAACTGTGAACTGTGAACTGTGAACTGTGAACTTCGAACTGTGAAGTATGAAATGAAGACAGTGAACTGTGAAATGTGAACTGTGACCTGCGAACTGGGAACTGTGAACTGTGAACTGTGAACTGTGATCTGTGAACTGTGAAGTGTGAACTGTGAACTGTGAACTGTGAACTGTGAACTGTGAACTGTGAACTGTGATCTGTGAACTGTGATCTGTGGACGGTGATCTGTGAACTGTGAACTGCGAACTGTGAATTGTGAAATGAAGACTGTGAACTGTGAACTGTGAACTCTGAACTGTAGACTTTGAACTATGATCTGTGACCAGTGAACTGTCGACTGTGAACTGTGAACTGTGAAGTGTGAACTGTGAACAGTGAACTGTCAACTGGGAACTGTGATCTGTGGACTGTGAACTGTGAACTGTGAACTGTGATTTGTGAACAGTGAACTGTGGACTGTGAACTGTGGACTGTGAACTGTGCACTGTGAAGTGTGAAGTGTGAAATGAAGACTGTGAACAGTGAACTGTGGACTGTGAACTGTGGACTGTGAACTGTGCACTGTGAAGTGTGAAGTGTGAAATGAAGACTGTGAACTGTGAACTGTGAACTGTGAACTGTGAATTGTGAACAGTGAAATGTGGACTGTGAACTGTGAACTGTGAACTGTGAACTGTGAACTGTGAACTGTGATCTGTGAACTGTGAACTGCGAACTGTGAAGTGTGAAATGAAGACTGTGAACTGTGATCTGTGGACTGTGAACTGTGAACTGTGAATAGTGAACTGTGGACTGTGAACTGTCAACTGTGAACTGCGAACTGTGAAGTGTGACATGAATACTGTGAACGGGGAACTGTGAACTGTGACCTGTGAACTGTGAACTGTGATCTGTGAACTGTGATCTGTGAACTGAGAACTGTGAACTGTGAACTGTGAAAACTGAATTGTGAAATAAAGTCTGTGAACTGTGATCTGTGAACTGTGATATGTGAACTGTGAACTGTGAAGTGTGATCTGTGAACTGTGAACTGCGAACTGTGAATTGTGAAATGAAGACTGTGAACTGTGAACTGTGCCCTGTGAAGACTGAAGTGTGAAATGAAGACTGTGAACTGTGATCTGTGAACTGTGAACTGTGAACTGTGAAAACTGAATTGTGAAATGAAGTCTGTGAATTGTGATCTGTGAACTGAGAACTGTGAACTGTGAACAGTGGGCTGTGAACTGTGACCTGTGAAATGTGAACTGCGAACTGTGAAGTATGAAATGAAGACAGTGAACTGTGAAATGTGAACTGTGACCTGCGAACTGGGAACTGTGATCTGTGAACTGAGAACTGTGAACTGTGAATAGTGAACTGTGGACTGTGAAGTGTGAAATGAAGACTGTGAACTGTGATCTGTGGACTGTGAACTGTGAACTGTGAACTGTGATCTGTGAACTGTGAACTGCGAACTGTGAAGTGTGAAATGAAGACTGTGAACTGTGATCTGAGAACTGTGAACTGTGAATAGTGAACTGTGGACTGTGAACTGTCAACTGTGAACTGCGAACTGTGAAGTGTGAAATGAATACTGTGAACGGGGAACTGTGAACTGTGAACTGTGAACTGTGATCTGTGAAATGAAGACTGTGAACTGTGATCTGTGAACTGAGAACTGTGAACTGTGAACTGTGAACTGTGAACTGTGACCTGTGAACTGTGAACTGTGACCTGTGAACTGTGAACTGTGAACTGTGAACTGTGAACTGTGAACTTCGAACTGAGAAGTATGAAATGAAGACAGTGAACTTTGAAATGTGAACTGTGACCTGCGAACTGGGAACTGTGAACTGTGAACTGTGAACTGTGAACTGTGAACTGTGATCTGTGAACTGTGAAGTGTGAACTGTGAACTGTGAACTGTGAACTGTGAACTGTGAACTGTGAACTGTGAACTATGATCTGTGAACAGTGAACTGTGAATAGTGAACTGTGAACAGTGAACTGTGAACTGTGAACTTCGAACTGTGAAGTATGAAATGAAGACAGTGAACTGTGAACTGTGAACTGTGAACTGTGATCTGTGAACTGTGAAGTGTGAAGTGTGAACTGTGAACTGTGAACTGTGAACTGTGAACTGTGAACTGTGAACTATGATCTGTGAACAGTGAACTGCGGACTGTGAACTGTGAACTGTGACCTGTGAACTGTGAACTGTGAACTGTGACCTGTGAACTGTGAACTGTGAACTGTGAACTGTGAACTGTGAACTTCGAACTGAGAAGTATGAAATGAAGACAGTGAACTTTGAAATGTGAACTGTGACCTGCGAACTGGGAACTGTGAACTGTGAACTGTGAACTGTGAACTGTGATCTGTGAACTGTGAAGTGTGAACTGTGAACTGTGAACTGTGAACTGTGAACTGTGAACTGTGAACTGTGAACTATGATCTGTGAACAGTGAACTGCGGACTGTGATCTGTGGACTGTAACCTGTGAACTGTGAACTGTGAACTGTGAACTGTGAACTGTGAACTGTGAACTGTGAACTGTGAACTGTGAACTGTGAACTGTGAACTGTGAACTGTGAACTGTGAACTGTGATCTGTGAACTGTGAACTGCGAACTTTGAAGTGTGAAATGAAGACTGTGAACTGTGAACTGTGAACTGTGAACTGTGAACTGTGATCTGTGAACTGTGGACTGTGAACTGTGAATAGTGAACTGTGGACTGTGAACTGTCAACTGTGAACTGCGAACTGTGAAATGTGAAATGAATACTGTGAACGGGGAACTGTGAACTGTGAACTGTGAACTGAGAACAGTGAACTGTGAACTGTGGACTGTGAACTGTGAACTGTGAACTGTGAACTGAGAACTGTAAACTGTGAACTGTGAACTGTGAAATGAAGACTGTGAACTGTGATCTGTGAACTGAGAACTGTGAACTGTGAACTGTGGACTGTGAACTGTGAACTGTGAACTGTGAACTGTGATCTGTGAACGGTGATCTGTGAACTGTGAACTGCGACCTGTGAATTGTGAAATGAAGACTGTGAACTGTAAACTGTGGAGTGTGAACTGTGAACAGTGAACTGTGAACTGTGAAAAATGAACTGTGAAAAATGAACTGTGAAAAATGAACTGTGAAAAATGAACTGTGAAATGAAGTCTATGAATTGTGATCTGTGAACTGTGATCTGTGAACTGTGATCTGTGAACTGTGAACTGTGAAGTGTGATCTGTGAACTGTGAACTGCGAACTGTGAATTGTGAAATGAAGACTGTGAACTGTGAACTGTGCCTTGTGAAGACTGAAGTGTGAAATGAATACTGTGAACTGTGATCTGTGAACTGTGAACTGTGAAAACTGAATTGTGAAATGAAGACCGTGAATTGTGATCTGTGAACTGAGAACTGTGAACTGTGAACAGTGGGCTGTGAACTGTGACCTGTGGACTGTGACCTGCAAACTGGGAACTGTGAACTGTGAACTGTGAACTGTGAACTGTGAACTGTGAACTGTGAACTGTGATCTGTGAACTGTGAAGTGTGAACTGTGAACTGTGAACTGTGATCTGTGAACTGTGAACTGCGAACTGTGAAGTGTGAAATGAAGACTGTGAACTGTGATCTGTGAACTGAGAACTGTAAACTGTGATCTGTGGACTGTAACCTGTGCACTGTGAAGACTGAAGTGTGAAATGAAGACTGTGAACTGTGAAATGTGAACTGTGACCTGCGAACTGGGAACTGTGAACTGTGAACTGTGATCTGTGAACTGTGAACTGTGAACTGTGAACTGTGAACTGTGAAAAATGAACTGTGAAAAATGAA
This sequence comes from Lasioglossum villosulum, assembly GCA_963971365.1. Lineage (NCBI taxonomy): Eukaryota > Metazoa > Arthropoda > Insecta > Hymenoptera > Halictidae > Lasioglossum > Lasioglossum villosulum. The sequence continues at coordinate 930,664 of CAXARU010000174.1, forward strand.
CTGTGAAATGAAGTCTATGAATTGTGATCTGTGAACTGTGAACAGTGGGCTGTGAACTGTGACCTGTGAACTGTGAACTGCGAACTGTGAACTGTGAACTGTGAACTGTGATCTGTGAACTGTGATCTGTGAACTGTGATCTGTGAACTGAGAACTGTGAACTGTGAACTGTGAAAACTGAATTGTGAAATAAAGTCTGTGAACTGTGATCTGTGAACTGTGAACTGTGAACTGTGAACTGTGAACAGTGAACTGTGAACTGTCAACTGTCAACTGTCAACTGTGATCTGTGAACTGAGAACTGTGAACTGTGAACTGTGAACTGTGAACTGTGAACTGTGAACTGTGGACTGTGAACTGTGCACTGTGAAGTGTGAAGTGTGAAATGAAGACTGTGAACTGTGAACTGTGATCTGTGAACAGTGAACTGTGGACTGTGAACTGTGAACTGTGAACTGTGAACTGTGATCTGTGAACTGTGATCTGTGAACTGTGATCTGTGAACTGAGAACTGTGAACTGTGAACTGTGAAAACTGAATTGTGAAATAAAGTCTGTGAACTGTGATCTGTGAACTGTGAACTGTGAACTGTGAACTGTGAACAGTGAACTGTGAACTGTCAACTGTCAACTGTGAACTGAGAACTGTAAACTGAGAACTGTAAACTGTGAACTGTCAACTGTGAACTGTGAACTGTGAACTGTGAACTGTGAACTGTGAACTGTGAACTGTGAACTATGATCTGTGAACAGTGAACTGCGGACTGTGAACTGTGAACTGTGACCTGTGAACTGTGAACTGTGAACTGTGACCTGTGAACTGTGAACTGTGAACTGTGAACTGTGAACTGTGAACTTCGAACTGAGAAGTATGAAATGAAGACAGTGAACTTTGAAATGTGAACTGTGACCTGCGAACTGGGAACTGTGAACTGTGAACTGTGAACTGTGAACTGTGAACTGTGATCTGTGAACTGTGAAGTGTGAACTGTGAACTGTGAACTGTGAACTGTGAACTGTGAACTGTGAACTGTGAACTATGATCTGTGAACAGTGAACTGCGGACTGTGATCTGTGGACTGTAACCTGTGAACTGTGAACTGTGAACTGTGAACTGTGAACTGTGAACTGAGAACTGTGAACTGTGAACTGTGGACTGTGAACTGTGAACTGTGAACTGTGAACTGAGAACTGTAAACTGTGAACTGTGAACTGTGAACTGTGATCTGTGAACTGTGAAGTGTGAACAGTGAACTGTGAACTGTGAACTGTGAACTGTGAACTGTGAACTGTGAACTGTGATCTGTGAACTGTGATCTGTAGACGGTGATCTGTGAACTGTGAACTGCGAACTGTGAATTGTGAAATGAAGACTGTGAACTGTGAACAGTGAACTGTGGACTGTGGACTGTGAAGTGTGTACTGTGAACTGTCAACTGTCAACTGTCAACTGTGAACTGTAATCTGTGAACTGTGATCTGTGAACTGTGAACTGCGAACTGTGACGTGTGAAATGAGGACTGTGAACTGTGATCTGGTAACTGAGAACTGTGAACTGTGAATAGTGAACTGTGGACTGTGAACTGTGAATAGTGAACTGTGGACTGTGAACTGTGAACTGTGAACTGCGAACTGTGAAATGTGAAATGAAAACTGTGAACGGGGAACTGTGAACTGTGAACTGTGAACTGTGAACTGTGAACTGTGAACTGTGAACTGTGAACTGTGAACTGTGAACTGTGAACTGTGAACTTCGAACTGTGAAGTATGAAATGAAGACAGTGAACTGTGAAATGTGAACTGTGACCTGGGAACTGTGAACTGTGAACTGTGAACTGTGAACTGTGAACTGTGAACTGTGAACTGTGAACTGTGAACTGTGATCTGTGAACTGTGAAGTGTGAACTGTGAACTGTGAACTGTGAACTGTGAACTGTGATCTGTGAACTGTGATCTGTGGACGGTGATCTGTGAACTGTGAACTGCGAACTGTGAATTGTGAAATGAAGACTGTGAACTGTGAACTGTGAACTCTGAACTGTAGACTGTGAACTATGATCTGTGAACAGTGAACTGTCGACTGTGAACTGTGAACTGTGAAGTGTGAACTGTGAACAGTGAACTGTCAACTGTCAACTGTGAACTGTGATCTGTGGACTGTGAACTGTGAACTGTGATTTGTGAACAGTGAACTGTGGACTGTGGACTGTGAACTGTGAACTGTGATCTGTGAACTGTGAACTGTGAACTGTGATCTGTGAACTGTGAACTGTGATTTGTGAACAGTGAACTGTGGACTGTGGACTGTGAAGTGTGTACTGTGAACTGTGAACTGTCAACTGTCAACTGTAATCTGTGAACTGTCAACTGTGAACTGTCAACTGTGAACGGAGAACTGTAAACTGAGAACTGTAAACTGTGAACTATGATCAGTGAACAGTGAACTGCGGACTGTGAACTGTGAACTGTGAAGTGTGATCTGTGAACTGTGAACTGCGAACTGTGAATTGTGAAATGAAGACTGTGAACTGTGAACTGTGCCCTGTGAAGACTGAAGTGTGAAATGAAGTCTGTGAACTGTGATCTGTGAACTGAGAACTGTGAACTGTGATCTGTGAACTGTGAACTGTGAACTGTGATCTGTGAACTGTGAACTGTGATTTGTGAACAGTGAACTGTGGACTGTGGACTGTGAAGTGTGTACTGTGAACTGTCAACTGTCAACTGTGAACTGTAATCTGTGAACTGTGATCTGTGAACTGTGAACTGCGAACTGTGACGTGTGAAATGAGGACTGTGAACTGTGATCTGGTAACTGAGAACTGTGAACTGCGAACTGTGAAATGTGAAATGAAAACTGTGAACGGGGAACTGTGAACTGTGAACTGTGAAATGAAGACTGTGAACTGTGAAATGAAGACTGTGAACTGTGATCTGTGATCTGTGAACTGAGAACTGTGAACTGTGAACTGTGGACTGTGAACTGTGAACTGTGAACTGAGAACTGTAAATTGTGAACTGTGAACTGTGAAATGAAGACTGTGAACTGTGATCTGTGAACTGTGAACTGTGAACTGTGAACTGTGAACTGTGAACTGTGAACTTCGAACTGTGAAGTATGAAATGAAGACAGTGAACTGTGAAATGTGAACTGTGACCTGCGAACTGGGAACTGTGAACTGTGAACTGTGAACTGTGATCTGTGAACTGTGAAGTGTGAACTGTGAACTGTGAACTGTGAACTGTGAACTGTGAACTGTGAACTGTGATCTGTGAACTGTGATCTGTGGACGGTGATCTGTGAACTGTGAACTGCGAACTGTGAATTGTGAAATGAAGACTGTGAACTGTGAACTGTGAACTCTGAACTGTAGACTTTGAACTATGATCTGTGACCAGTGAACTGTCGACTGTGAACTGTGAACTGTGAAGTGTGAACTGTGAACAGTGAACTGTCAACTGGGAACTGTGATCTGTGGACTGTGAACTGTGAACTGTGAACTGTGATTTGTGAACAGTGAACTGTGGACTGTGAACTGTGGACTGTGAACTGTGCACTGTGAAGTGTGAAGTGTGAAATGAAGACTGTGAACAGTGAACTGTGGACTGTGAACTGTGGACTGTGAACTGTGCACTGTGAAGTGTGAAGTGTGAAATGAAGACTGTGAACTGTGAACTGTGAACTGTGAACTGTGAATTGTGAACAGTGAAATGTGGACTGTGAACTGTGAACTGTGAACTGTGAACTGTGAACTGTGAACTGTGATCTGTGAACTGTGAACTGCGAACTGTGAAGTGTGAAATGAAGACTGTGAACTGTGATCTGTGGACTGTGAACTGTGAACTGTGAATAGTGAACTGTGGACTGTGAACTGTCAACTGTGAACTGCGAACTGTGAAGTGTGACATGAATACTGTGAACGGGGAACTGTGAACTGTGACCTGTGAACTGTGAACTGTGATCTGTGAACTGTGATCTGTGAACTGAGAACTGTGAACTGTGAACTGTGAAAACTGAATTGTGAAATAAAGTCTGTGAACTGTGATCTGTGAACTGTGATATGTGAACTGTGAACTGTGAAGTGTGATCTGTGAACTGTGAACTGCGAACTGTGAATTGTGAAATGAAGACTGTGAACTGTGAACTGTGCCCTGTGAAGACTGAAGTGTGAAATGAAGACTGTGAACTGTGATCTGTGAACTGTGAACTGTGAACTGTGAAAACTGAATTGTGAAATGAAGTCTGTGAATTGTGATCTGTGAACTGAGAACTGTGAACTGTGAACAGTGGGCTGTGAACTGTGACCTGTGAAATGTGAACTGCGAACTGTGAAGTATGAAATGAAGACAGTGAACTGTGAAATGTGAACTGTGACCTGCGAACTGGGAACTGTGATCTGTGAACTGAGAACTGTGAACTGTGAATAGTGAACTGTGGACTGTGAAGTGTGAAATGAAGACTGTGAACTGTGATCTGTGGACTGTGAACTGTGAACTGTGAACTGTGATCTGTGAACTGTGAACTGCGAACTGTGAAGTGTGAAATGAAGACTGTGAACTGTGATCTGAGAACTGTGAACTGTGAATAGTGAACTGTGGACTGTGAACTGTCAACTGTGAACTGCGAACTGTGAAGTGTGAAATGAATACTGTGAACGGGGAACTGTGAACTGTGAACTGTGAACTGTGATCTGTGAAATGAAGACTGTGAACTGTGATCTGTGAACTGAGAACTGTGAACTGTGAACTGTGAACTGTGAACTGTGACCTGTGAACTGTGAACTGTGACCTGTGAACTGTGAACTGTGAACTGTGAACTGTGAACTGTGAACTTCGAACTGAGAAGTATGAAATGAAGACAGTGAACTTTGAAATGTGAACTGTGACCTGCGAACTGGGAACTGTGAACTGTGAACTGTGAACTGTGAACTGTGAACTGTGATCTGTGAACTGTGAAGTGTGAACTGTGAACTGTGAACTGTGAACTGTGAACTGTGAACTGTGAACTGTGAACTATGATCTGTGAACAGTGAACTGCGGACTGTGATCTGTGGACTGTAACCTGTGAACTGTGAACTGTGAACTGTGAACTGTGAACTGTGAACTGTGAACTGTGAACTGTGAACTGTGAACTGTGAACTGTGAACTGTGAACTGTGAACTGTGATCTGTGAACTGTGAACTGCGAACTTTGAAGTGTGAAATGAAGACTGTGAACTGTGAACTGTGAACTGTGAACTGTGAACTGTGATCTGTGAACTGTGGACTGTGAACTGTGAATAGTGAACTGTGGACTGTGAACTGTCAACTGTGAACTGCGAACTGTGAAATGTGAAATGAATACTGTGAACGGGGAACTGTGAACTGTGAACTGTGAACTGAGAACTGTGAACTGTGAACTGTGGACTGTGAACTGTGAACTGTGAACTGTGAACTGAGAACTGTAAACTGTGAACTGTGAACTGTGAAATGAAGACTGTGAACTGTGATCTGTGAACTGAGAACTGTGAACTGTGAACTGTGGACTGTGAACTGTGAACTGTGAACTGTGAACTGTGAACTGTGATCTGTGAACGGTGATCTGTGAACTGTGAACTGCGACCTGTGAATTGTGAAATGAAGACAGTGAACTTTGAAATGTGAACTGTGACCTGCGAACTGGGAACTGTGAACTGTGAACTGTGAACTGTGAACTGTGATCTGTGAACTGTGAAGTGTGAACTGTGAACTGTGAACTGTGAACTGTGAACTGTGAACTGTGAACTGTGAACTATGATCTGTGAACAGTGAACTGCGGACTGTGATCTGTGGACTGTAACCTGTGAACTGTGAACTGTGAACTGTGAACTGTGAACTGTGAACTGTGAACTGTGAACTGTGAACTGTGAACTGTGAACTGTGAACTGTGAACTGTGAACTGTGAACTGTGATCTGTGAACTGTGAACTGCGAACTTTGAAGTGTGAAATGAAGACTGTGAACTGTGAACTGTGAACTGTGAACTGTGAACTGTGATCTGTGAACTGTGGACTGTGAACTGTGAATAGTGAACTGTGGACTGTGAACTGTCAACTGTGAACTGCGAACTGTGAAATGTGAAATGAATACTGTGAACGGGGAACTGTGAACTGTGAACTGTGAACTGAGAACTGTGAACTGTGAACTGTGGACTGTGAACTGTGAACTGTGAACTGTGAACTGAGAACTGTAAACTGTGAACTGTGAACTGTGAAATGAAGACTGTGAACTGTGATCTGTGAACTGAGAACTGTGAACTGTGAACTGTGGACTGTGAACTGTGAACTGTGAACTGTGAACTGTGAACTGTGATCTGTGAACGGTGATCTGTGAACTGTGAACTGCGACCTGTGAATTGTGAAATGAAGACTGTGAACTGTAAACTGTGGAGTGTGAACTGTGAACAGTGAACTGTGAACTGTGAAAAATGAACTGTGAAAAATGAACTGTGAAAAATGAACTGTGAAAAATGAACTGTGAAATGAAGTCTATGAATTGTGATCTGTGAACTGTGATCTGTGAACTGTGATCTGTGAACTGTGAACTGTGAAGTGTGATCTGTGAACTGTGAACTGCGAACTGTGAATTGTGAAATGAAGACTGTGAACTGTGAACTGTGCCTTGTGAAGACTGAAGTGTGAAATGAATACTGTGAACTGTGATCTGTGAACTGTGAACTGTGAAAACTGAATTGTGAAATGAAGACCGTGAATTGTGATCTGTGAACTGAGAACTGTGAACTGTGAACAGTGGGCTGTGAACTGTGACCTGTGGACTGTGACCTGCAAACTGGGAACTGTGAACTGTGAACTGTGAACTGTGAACTGTGAACTGTGAACTGTGAACTGTGATCTGTGAACTGTGAAGTGTGAACTGTGAACTGTGAACTGTGATCTGTGAACTGTGAACTGCGAACTGTGAAGTGTGAAATGAAGACTGTGAACTGTGATCTGTGAACTGAGAACTGTAAACTGTGATCTGTGGACTGTAACCTGTGCACTGTGAAGACTGAAGTGTGAAATGAAGACTGTGAACTGTGAAATGTGAACTGTGACCTGCGAACTGGGAACTGTGAACTGTGAACTGTGATCTGTGAACTGTGAACTGTGAACTGTGAACTGTGAACTGTGAAAAATGAACTGTGAAAAATGAACTGTGAAATGAAGTCTATGAATTGTGATCTGTGAACTGTGAACAGTGGGCTGTGAACTGTGACCTGTGAACTGTGAACTGCGAACTGTGAACTGTGAACTGTGAACTGTGATCTGTGAACTGTGATCTGTGAACTGTGATCTGTGAACTGAGAACTGTGAACTGTGAACTGTGAAAACTGAATTGTGAAATAAAGTCTGTGAACTGTGATCTGTGAACTGTGAACTGTGAACTGTGAACTGTGAACAGTGAACTGTGAACTGTCAACTGTCAACTGTCAACTGTGATCTGTGAACTGAGAACTGTGAACTGTGAACTGTGAACTGTGAACTGTGAACTGTGAACTGTGGACTGTGAACTGTGCACTGTGAAGTGTGAAGTGTGAAATGAAGACTGTGAACTGTGAACTGTGATCTGTGAACAGTGAACTGTGGACTGTGAACTGTGAACTGTGAACTGTGAACTGTGATCTGTGAACTGTGATCTGTGAACTGTGATCTGTGAACTGAGAACTGTGAACTGTGAACTGTGAAAACTGAATTGTGAAATAAAGTCTGTGAACTGTGATCTGTGAACTGTGAACTGTGAACTGTGAACTGTGAACAGTGAACTGTGAACTGTCAACTGTCAACTGTGAACTGAGAACTGTAAACTGAGAACTGTAAACTGTGAACTGTCAACTGTGAACTGTGAACTGTGAACTGTGAACTGTGAACTGTGAACTGAGAACTGTGAACTGTGAATAGTGAAATATGGACTGTGAACTGTCAACTGTGAACTGCGAACTGTGAAGTGTGAAATGAATACTGTGAACTGGGAACTGTGAACTGTGAACTGTGAACTATGAACTGTGAAATGATGACTGTGAACTGTGATCTGTAAACTGAGAACTGTGAAATGTGAACTGTGGACTGTGAACTGTGCACTGTGAAGTGTGAAGTGTGAACTGAGAACTATAATCCGTGAACTGTGAACTGTGAACTGTGATCCGTGAACTGTGAACTGCGAACTGTGAATTGTGAAATGAAGACTGTGAACTGTGAACAGTCATCTGTGAACTGTGATCTGTGAACTGTGATCTGTGAACAGTGAACTGTGAACTGTGATCTGTGAACTGTGATCTGTGAACTGTGATCTGTGAACTGTCAACTGTGAACTGCGAACTGTAATGTGTGAAATGAAGACTGTGAACTGTGATCTGTGAACTGAGAACTGTGAACTGTGAACTGTGAACTGTGAACTGTGGACTGTGAACTGTGCACTGTGAAGTGTGAAGTGTGAAATGAAGACTGTGAAGTGTGAACTGTGATCTGTGAACAGTGAACTGTGAACTGTGAACTGTGAAAACTGAATTGTGAAATGAAGTCTGTGAATTGTGATCTGTGAACTGAGAACTGTGAACTGTGAACAGTGGGCTGTGAACTGTGACCTGTGAAATGTGAACTTCGAACTGTGAAGTATGAAATGAAGACAGTGAACTGTGAAATGTGAACTGTGACCTGCGAACTGGGAACTGTGATCTGTGAACTGAGAACTGTGAACTGTGAACAGTGAACTGTGGACTGTGAAGTGTGAAATGAAGACTGTGAACTGTGATCTGTGGACTGTGAACTGTGAACTGTGAACTGTGATCTGTGAACTGGGAACTGCGAACTGTGAAGTGTGAAATGAAGACTGTGAACTGTGATCTGAGAACTGTGAACTGTGAACTGTGAATAGTGAACTGTGGACTGTGAACTGTCAACTGTGAACTGCGAACTGTGAATTGTGAAATGAAGACTGTGAACTGTGAACAGTCATCTGTGAACTGTGATCTGTGAACTGTGATCTGTGAACAGTGAACTGTGAACTGTGAACTGTGATCTGTGAACTGTGATCTGTGAACTGTCAACTGTGAACTGCGAACTGTAAAGTGTGAAATGAATACTGTGAACGGTGAACCGTGAACTGTGAACTGTGAACTGTGAACTGTGAACTGTGAACTGTGAACTGTGAACTGTGAACTGTAAACTGTGAAATGAAGACTGTGAACTGTGATCTGTGAACTGAGAACTGTGAACTGTGAACTGTGAACTGTGAACTGTGAACTGTGAACTGTGAACTGTGATCTGTGCACAGTGAACTGTGGACTGTGAACTGTGAACTGTGAACTGTGATCTGTGAACTGTGATCTGTGAACTGAGAACTGTGAACTGTGAACTGTGAACTGTGAACTGAGAACTGTGAACTGTGAATAGTGAAATGTGGACTGTGAACTGTCAACTGTGAAGTGTGAAATGAATACTGTGAACTGGGAACTGTGAACTGTGAACTGTGAACTGTGAACTATGAACTGTGAAATGATGACTGTGAGCTGTGATCTGTATACTCAGAACTGTGAAATGTGAACTGTGGACTGTGAACTGTGCACTGTGAAGTGTGAAGTGTGAACTGAGAACTATAATCCGTGAACTGTGAACTGTGAACTGTGAACTGTGAACTGTAAACTGTGAACTGTGATCCGTGAACTGTGAACTGCGAACTGTGAATTGTGAAATGAAGACTGTGAACTGTGAACAGTCATCTGTGAACTGTGATCTGTGAACTGTGATCTGTGAACAGTGATCTGTGAACTGTGATCTGTGAACTGTGATCTGTGAACTGTCAACTGTGAACTGCGAACTGTAAAGTGTGAAATGAATACTGTGAACGGTGAACCGTGAACTGTGAACTGTGAACTGTGAACTGTAAACTGTGAAATGAAGACTGTGAACTGTGATCTGTGAACTGAGAACTGTGAACTGTGAACTGTGAACTGTGGACTGTGAACTGTGCACTGTGAAGTGTGAAGTGTGAAATGAAGACTGTGAAGTGTGAACTGTGATCTGTGAACAGTGAAGTGTGAACTGTGAACAGTGAACTGTGAACTGTGAACTGTGAACTGTGAACTGTGATCTGTGAACTGTGAAGTGTGAACTGTGAACTGTGAACTGTGAACTGTGAACTGTGAACTGTGAACTGTGAACTGTGATCTGTGAACTGTGATCTGTGGACGGTGATCTGTGAACTGTGAACTGCGAACTGTGAATTGTGAAATGAAGACTGTGAACTGTGAACTGTGAACTCTGAACTGTAGACTTTGAACTATGATCTGTGACCAGTGAACTGTCGACTGTGAACTGTGAACTGTGAAGTGTGAACTGTGAACAGTGAACTGTCAACTGTGAACTGTGATCTGTGGACTGTGAACTGTGAACTGTGAACTGTGATTTGTGAACAGTGAACTGTGGACTGTGAACTGTGGACTGTGAACTGTGCACTGTGAAGTGTGAAGTGTGAAATGAAGACTGTGAACAGTGAACTGTGGACTGTGAACTGTGGACTGTGAACTGTGCACTGTGAAGTGTGAAGTGTGAAATGAAGACTGTGAACTGTGAACTGTGAACTGTGAACTGTGAATTGTGAACAGTGAAATGTGGACTGTGAACTGTGAACTGTGAAGTGTGAACTGTGAACTGTCAACTGTCAACTGTCAACTGAGAACTGTAAACTGAGAACTGCAAACTGTGAACTGTGAACTGTGAACTGTGAACTGTGAACTGTGAACTGTGAACTGTGAACTGTGAACTGTGAACTGTGATCTGTGAACTGTGAACTGCGAACTGTGAAGTGTGAAATGAAGACTGTGAACTGTGATCTGTGGACTGTGAACTGTGAACTGTGAATAGTGAACTGTGGACTGTGAACTGTCAACTGTGAACTGCGAACTGTGAAGTGTGACATGAATACTGTGAACGGGGAACTGTGAACTGTGACCTGTGAACTGTGAACTGTGATCTGTGAACTGTGATCTGTGAACTGTGATCTGTGAACTGAGAACTGTGAACTGTGAACTGTGAAAAGTGAATTGTGAAATAAAGTCTGTGAACTGTGATCTGTGAACTGTGATATGTGAACTGTGAACTGTGAAGTGTGATCTGTGAACTGTGAACTGCGAACTGTGAATTGTGAAATGAAGACTGTGAACTGTGAACTGTGCCCTGTGAAGACTGAAGTGTGAAATGAAGACTGTGAACTGTGATCTGTGAACTGTGAACTGTGAACTGTGAACTGTGAACTGTGAACTGTGAACTGTGAACTGTGAACTGTGATCTGTGAACTGTGAAGTGTGAACTGTGAACTGTGAACTGTGAACTGTGAACTGTGAACTGTGAACTATGATCTGTGAACAGTGAACTGCGGACTGTGAACTGTGAACTGTGAACTGTGAACTGTGAACTGTGAACTGTGAACTTCGAACTGTGAAGTACGAAATGAAGACAGTGAACTGTGAAATGTGAACTGTGACATGCGAACTGGGAACTGTGAACTGTGAACTGTGAACTGTGAACTGTGATCTGTGATCTGTGAACTGTGAAGTGTGAAATGTGAACTGTGAACTGTGAACTGTGAACTGTGAACTGTGAACTGTGAACTGTGAACTGTGAACTGTGAACAGTGAACTGTGGACTGTGAACTGTGAACTGTGACCTGTGAACTGTGAACTGTGACCTGTGAACTGTGAACTGCGAACTATGAATTGTGAAATGAAGACTGTGAACTGTGAACTGTGAACTGTGAACAGTGAACAGTGAACTGTGAACTGTGAACTGTGAACTGTGAACTGTGAACTGTGAACTGTGAATTGTGAACAGTGAACTGTGAACTGTGAACTGTGAACTGTGAAGTGTGAACTGTCAACTGTGAACTGTCAACTGTGAACTGAGAACTGTAAACTGAGAACTGTAAACTGTGAACAGTGAACTGTGAACTGTGAACTGTGAACTGCGAACTGTGAAGTATGAAATGAAGACAGTGAACTGTGAAATGTGAACTGTGACCTGCGAACTGGGAACTGTGAACTGTGAACTGTGAACTGTGAACTGTGAACTGTGAACTGTGAACTGTGAACTGTGAACTGTGAACTGTGAACTGTGAACTGTGAACTGTGAACTGTGAACTGTGAACTGTGAACTGTGAACTGTGAACTGTGAACTGTGAACTGTGAACTGTGAACTGTGAACTGTGAACTGTGAACTGTGAACTGTGAACTGTGAACTGTGAACTGTGAACTGTGAACTGTGAACTGTGAACTGTGAACTGTGAACTGTGAACTGTGAACTGTGAACTGTGAACTGTGAACTGTGAACTGTGAACTGTGAACTGTGAACTGTGAACTGTGAACTGTGAACTGTGAACTGTGAACTGTGAACTGTGAACTGTGAACTGTGAACTGTGAACTGTGAACTGTGAACTGTGAACTGTGAACTGTGAACTGTGAACTGTGAACTGTGAACTGTGAACTGTGAACTGTGAACTGTGAACTGTGAACTGTGAACTGTGAACTGTGAACTGTGAACTGTGAACTGTGAACTGTGAACTGTGAACTGTGAACTGTGAACTGTGAACTGTGAACTGTGAACTGTGAAGTGTGAACTGTGAAGTGTGAACTGTGAAGTGTGAACTGTGAAGTGTGAACTGTGAAGTGTGAACTGTGAAGTGTGAACTGTGAAGTGTGAACTGTGAAGTGTGAACTGTGAAGTGTGAACTGTGAACTGTGAACTGTGAACTGTGAACTGTGAACTGTGAACTGTGAACTGTGAACTGTGAACTGTGAACTGTGAACTGTGAACTGTGAACTATGATCAGTGAACAGTGAACTGCGGACTGTGAACTGTGAACTGTGAACTGTGAAAACTGAATTGTGAAATAAAGTCTGTGAACAGTGATCTGTGAACTGTGAACTGTGAAGTGTGATCTGTGAACTGTGAACAACGAACTGTGAATTGTGAAATGAAGACTGTGAACTGTGAACTGTGCCCTGTGAAGACTGAAGTGTGAAATGAAGACTGTGAACTGTGATCTGTGAACTGTGACTGTGAACTGAGAACTGTGTTACGTCCTTGTTGGGACGTTTTTAGAGAAATTAAAGAGTTAAAGATTTTAATGGGAGATATAACGCAGTTTTGAACCTACCTGCATTCACCGGCTTCGGTTCGGGTAATTGAGGGTACTTTTATATGAAAATGGCTTTACATAAGGATGTGGAACGAAGAAATCGACGTTGGGTATTTTAAATGATTTTAAAATATGATTTTAAATGTAACAATTGACCAAGATATATTTTATAAATGAACAAATTCAGAAATACATAGAATTGTTATTAAATATTACAAATGTTAGTATTTACCGATAGATGTATCTCGCTTCGTTTCGTTAAACTATTATATGGTTCGGAACGCTGGGTATTCGCTTTAGCTTCAGCTTCAAGTCCGCTTTGATGATGTTGATGATGATTTCGGTAATCCGGCGGGTGTACACGCCTTTTATTGAATTTTAACTTCACTTTTTAATTTATTATATAACACTTTAACACTTTATTAACAACTCGATTTAAATTGAACTGAACTTCGACTGAATAACTATGTGTACGATTTCGAATGCCAATGAGAAGATGAACTTCAGAGATTTTGATTGTCGACTGCCTGCTCCTGATGAGGAGGCTCCCTTTATAGATTTGTTAATCCATTGTTCTTCGCTTAATCTTCTTATGGTGGATGCATGCTCATCAATTTCTTTGTAATCATATTTCTTCTTAATCCATCGTCTATCTCTTGACCGGACGCTTGATATTCGATTCATTTGCACCGGTCTATTGTTCATCAATCTTTTATCAATTTTTATATTCTTCGATGACGAATAAATTTCAACGGAAGTTTCTTTTAGTTAATCGCTCGCATATTATGTTTCGAATTATTTCATTTGTTAACAATCCTATATAGTTCGCTGCAAAATATATCTTATAAACTTTTCTTAATTCTATCGCTCGCAGTACGGTATAAAATACAATAATTCAGTATTCAATATAATATTTGATATAATAATTGATTACAATGCTCGCACAAAATTAATAAAACAAATAAGAAAAGAAATATATGATTAAGTTTATTAATTATTATTTATAATAGGACCACCGGACGTGACAACTGTGAACTGTGAACTGTGAACTGTGATCTGTGAACTGTGAACTGTGAACTGTGATCTGTGAACTGTGAACTGCTAACTGTGAAGTGTGAAATGAAGACTGTGAACTGTGATCTGTGAACTGTGATCTGTGAACTGTGAACTGTGAACTGTGATCTGTGAACTGTGAACTGCTAACTGTGAAGTGTGAAATGAAGACTGTGAACTGTGATCTGTGAACTGAGAACTGTGAGCTGTGAATAGTGAACTGTGGACTGTGAACTGTGAACTGTGATTTGTGAACAGTGAACTGTGGACTGTGAACTGTGAAGTGTGTACTGTGAACTGTCAACTGTCAACTGTGAACTGTAATCTGTGAACTGTGATCTGTGAACTGTGAACTGCGAACTGTGAAGTGTGAAATGAGGACTGTGAACTGTGATCTGGTAACTGAGAACTGTGAACTGTGAATAGTGAACTGAGGACTGTGATTTGTGAACAGTGAACTGTGGACTGTGAACTGTGAACTGTGAAGTGTGTACTGTGAACTGTCAACTGTCAACTGTGAACTGTAATCTGTGAACTGTGATCTGTGAACTGTGAACTGCGAACTGTGAAGTGTGAAATGAGGACTGTGAACTGTGAACTGGTAACTGAGAACTGTGAACTGTGAATAGTGAACTGTGGACTGTGAACTGTGAATAGTGAACTGTGGACTGTGAACTGTCAACTGTGAACTGCGAACTGTGAAATGTGAAATGAATACTGTGAACGGGGAACTGTGAACTGAGAACTGTAAACTGTGAACTGTGAACTGTGAAATGAAGACTGTGAACTGTGATCTGTGAACTGAGAACTGTGAACTGTGAACTGTGGACTGTGAACTGTGAACTGTGAACTGTGAACTGTGATCTGTGAACGGTGATCTGTGAACTGTGAACTGCGAACTGTGAAGTGTGAAATGAAGACTGTGAACTGTGATCTGTGGACTGTGAACTGTGAACTGTGAATAGTGAACTGTGAACTGCTAACTGTGAAGTGTGAAATGAAGACTGTGAACTGTGATCTGTGAACTGAGAACTGTGAGCTGTGAATAGTGAACTGCGGACTGTGAACTGTGAACTGTGATTTGTGAACAGTGAACTGTGGACTGTGAACTGTGAAGTGTGTACTGTGAACTGTCAACTGTCAACTGTGAACTGTGATCTGTGAACTGTGAACTGCGAACTGTGAAGTGTGAAATGAGGACTGTGAACTGTGAACTGGTAACTTAGAACTGTGAACTGTGAATAGTGAACTGTGGACTGTGAACTGTGAATAGTGAACTGTGGACTGTGAACTGTCAACTGTGAACTGCGAACTGTGAAATGTGAAATGAATACTGTGAACGGGGAACTGTGAACTGTGAACTGAGAACTGTAAACTGTGAACTGTGAACTGTGAAATGAAGACTGTGAACTGTGATCTGTGAACTGAGAACTGTGAACTGTGAACTGTGGACTGTGAACTGTGAACTGTGAACTGTGAACTGTGAACTGTGATCTGTGAACGGTGATCTGTGAACTGTGAACTGCGAACTGTGAATTGTGAAGTGAAGACTGTGAACTGTGAACTGTGAACTCTGAACTGTAGACTGTGAACTATGATCTGTGTACTGTGAACTGTCAACTGTCAACTGTGAACTGTAATCTGTGAACTGTGATCTGTGAACTGTGAACTGCGAACTATGAAGTGTGAACTGTGAACTGTGAACTGTGAACTGTGAACTGTGATCTGTGAACAGTGAAGTGTGGACTGTGGACTGTGAACTGTGAACTGTGACCTGTGACCTGTGAACTGTGAACTGTGACCTGTGAACTGTGAACTGTGAACTGTGAACTGTGAACTGTGAACTGTGAACTTCGAACTGTGAAGTATGAAATGAAGACAGTGAACTGTGACATGTGAACTGTGACCTGCGAACTGGGAACTGTGAACTGTGAACTGTGAACTGTGAACTGTGAACTGTGAACTGTGAACTGTGAACTGTGAACTGTGAACTGTGAACTGTGAACTGTGAACTATGATCTGTGAACAGTGAACTGCGGACTGTGAACTGTGAACTGTGAACTGTGATCTGTGAACTATGAAGTGTGAACTGTGAACTGTGATCTGTGAACTGTGAACTGTGATCTGTGAACAGTGAAGTGTGGACTGTGAACTGTGAACTGTGACCTGTGACCTGTGAACTGTGAACTGTGAACTGTGACCTGTGAACTGTGAACTGTGAACTGTGAACTGTGAACTTCGAACTGTGAAGTATGAAATGAAGACAGTGAACTGTGACATGTGAACTGTGACCTGCGAACTGGGAACTGTGAACTGTGAACTGTGAACTGTGAACTGTGAACTATGATCTGTGAACAGTGAACTGCGGACTGTGATCTGTGGACTGTAACCTGTGAACTGTTAACTGTGAGCTGTGAACTGTGATCTGTGAACTGTAAACTGCGAACTGTGAAGTGTGAAATGAAGACTGTGAACTGTGATCTGTGAACTGAGAACAGTGAACTGTGATCTGTGGACTGTGAACTGTGCACTGTGAAGTCTGAAGTGTGAAATGAAGACTGTGAACTGTGAACTGTGAACTGTGAACTGTGAACTGTGAACTGTGATCTGTGAACAGTGAACTGTGGTCTGTGATCTGTGAACTGTGAACTGTGAACTGTGAAATGAAGACTGTGAACTGAGAACTGTGAACTGTGAACTGTGAAAACTGAATTGTGTAATGAAGTCTGTGAACTGTGATCTGTGAACTGAGAACTGTGAACTGTGAACAGTGGACTGTAAACTGTGACCTGTGAACTGTGAACTGTGAACTGCGAACTGTGAAGTATGAAATGAAGACTGTGTAATGTGAACTGTGATCTGTGAACAGTGAACTGTGGTCTGTGATCTGTGAACTGTGAACTGTGAACTGTGAAGAGTGGGCTGCGAACTGTGACCTGTGAACTGTGAACTGCGAACTGTGAAGTATGAAATGAAGACAGTGAAATGTGAAATGTGAACTGTGACCTGCGAACTGGGAACTGTGAACTGTGAACTGTGAACTGTGATCTGTGGACTGTGAAGTGTGAACTGTGAACTGTGAACTGTGAACTGTGATCTGTGAACTGTGAACTGCGAACTGTGAAGTGTGAAATGAAGACTGTGAACTGTGATCTGTGAACTGAGAACTGTGAGCTGTGAATAGTGAACTGTGGACTGTGAACTGTGAACCGTGAACTGTGAACTGTGATCTTTGAACTGTGAACTGCGAACTGTGAAGTGTGAAATGAAGACTGTGAACTGTGATCTGAGAACTGAGAACTGTGAGCTGTGAATAGTGAACTGTGAACTGTGAACTGTGAACTGTGAACTGTGGACTGTGAACTGTGAACTGTGAAGTTTGTACTGTGATCTGTGAACTGTGAACTGCGGACTGTGAACTGCGAACTGTGAAGTATGAAATGAAGACAGTGAAATGTGAAATGTGAACTGTGACCTGCGAACTGGGAACTGTGAACTGTGGACTGTGAACTGTCAACTGTAGACTGTGAACTATGATCTGTGAACAGTGAACTGTCGACTGTGAACTGTGAACTGTGAAGTGTGAACTGTGAACAGTGAACTGTCAACTGTCAACTGTGAACTGCGAACTGTGAAGTGTGAAATGAATACTGTGAACGGGGAACTGTGAACTGTGAACTGTGACCTGTGAACTGTGAACTGTGACCTGTGAACTGTGAACCGTGAACTGTGAACTGTGAACTTCGAACTGTGAAGTATGAAATGAAGACAGTGAACTGTGAAATGTGAACTGTGACCTGCGAACTGGGAACTGTGAACTGTGAACTGTGAACTGTGATCTGTGAAGTGTGAACTGTGAACTGTGAACTGTGAACTGTGAACTGTGAACTGTGAACTGTGAACTGTGAACTGTGAACTGTGAACTGTGAACTGTAATCTGTGAACTGTGATCTGTGAACTGTGAACTGCGAACTGTGAAGTGTGAAATGAAGACTGTGAACTGTGATCTGTGAACTGAGAACTGTGAACTGTGATCTGTGGACTGTAACCTGTGCACTGTGAAGACTGCAGTGTGAAATGAAGACTGTGAACTGTGAACTGTCAACTGTGAACTGAGAACTGTAAACTGTGAACTGTGAACTGTGAACTGTGAACTGTGGACTGTGAACTGTGAACTGTGAAGTTTGTACTGTGATCTGTGAACTGTGAACTGCGGACTGTGAACTGCGAACTGTGAAGTGTGAAATGAAGACTGTGAACTGTGATCTGTGAACTGAGAACTGTGAACTGTGAATAGTGAACTGTGGACTGTGAACTGTCAACTGTGAACTGCGAACTGTGAAATGTGAAATGAATACTGTGAACGGGGAACTGTGAACTGTGAACTGTGAACTGTGAACTGTGAACTGTGAACTGTGAACTGTGAAATGAAGACTGTGAACTGTGATCTGTGAACTGAGAACTGTGAACTGTGAACTGTGAACTGTGATCTGTGAACTATGAAGTGTGAACTGTGAACTGTGATCTGTGAACTGTGAACTGTGATCTGTGAACAGTGAAGTGTGGACTGTGAACTGTGAACTGTGACCTGTGACCTGTGAACTGTGAACTGTGACCTGTGAACTGTGAACTGTGAACTGTGAACTGTGAACTGTGAACTTCGAACTGTGAAGTATGAAATGAAGACAGTGAACTGTGACATGTGAACTGTGACCTGCGAACTGGGAACTGTGAACTGTGAACTGTGAACTGTGAACTGTGAACTATGATCTGTGAACAGTGAACTGCGGACTGTGATCTGTGGACTGTAACCTGTGAACTGTGAACTGTGAGCTGTGAACTGTGATCTGTGAACTGTAAACTGCGAACTGTGAAGTGTGAAATGAAGACTGTGAACTGTGATCTGTGAAATGAGAACAGTGAACTGTGATCTGTGGACTGTGAACTGTGCACTGCGAACTGTGAAGTATGAAATGAAGACAGTGAACTGTGAAATGTGAACTGTGACCTGCGAACTGGGAACTGTGAACTGTGAACTGTGAACTGTGATCTGTGGACTGTGAAGTGTGAACTGTGAACTGTGAACTGTGATCTGTGAACTGTGAACTGCGAACTGTGAAGTGTGAAATGAAGACTGTGAACTGTGATCTGTGAACTGAGAACTGTGAGCTGTGAATAGTGAACTGTGGACTGTGAACTGTGAACCGTGAACTGTGAACTGTGATCTTTGAACTGTGAACTGCGAACTGTGAAGTGTGAAATGAAGACTGTGAACTGTGATCTGAGAACTGAGAACTGTGAGCTGTGAATAGTGAACTGTGAACTGTGAACTGTGAACTGTGAACTGTGAACTGTGGACTGTGAACTGTGAACTGTGAAGTTTGTACTGTGATCTGTGAACTGTGAACTGCGGACTGTGAACTGCGAACTGTGAAGTGTGAAATGAAGACTGTGAACTGTGATCTGTGAACTGAGAACTGTGAACTGTGAATAGTGAACTGTGGACTGTGAACTGTCAACTGTAGACTGTGAACTATGATCTGTGAACAGTGAACTGTCGACTGTGAACTGTGAACTGTGAAGTGTGAACTGTGAACAGTGAACTGTCAACTGTCAACTGTCAACTGCGAACTGTGAAGTGTGAAATGAATACTGTGAACGGGAAACTGTGAACTGTGAACTGTGACCTGTGAACTGTGAACTGTGACCTGTGAACTGTGAACTGTGAACTGTGAACTGTGAACTTCGAACTGTGAAGTATGAAATGAAGACAGTGAACTGTGAAATGTGAACTGTGACCTGCGAACTGGGAACTGTGAACTGTGAACTGTGAACTGTGATCTGTGAAGTGTGAACTGTGAACTGTGAACTGTGAACTGTGAACTGTGAACTGTGAACTGTGAACTGTGAACTGTGAACTGTGAACTGTGAACTGTGAACTGTGAACTGTGAACTGTGAACTATGATCTGTGAACAGTGAACTGCGGACTGTGAACTGTGAACTGTGAACTGTGAACTGTGAACTGTGAACTGTGAACTGTGAACTGTGAACTGTGAACTGTGAACTGTGAACTGTGAACTGTGAACTTCGAACTGTGAAGTACGAAATGAAGACAGTGAACTGTGAAATGTGAACTGTGACCTGCGAACTGGGAACTGTGAACTGTGAACTGTGAACTGTGAACTGTGAACTGTGATCTGTGAACTATGAAGTGTGAACTGTGAACTGTGAACTGTGAACTGTGAACTGTGAACTGTGATCTGTGAACAGTGAAGTGTGGACTGTGAACTGTGAACTGTGACCTGTGACCTGTGAACTGTGAACTGTGACCTGTGAACTGTGAACTGTGAACTGTGAACTGTGAACTGTGAACTTCGAACTGTGAAGTATGAAATGAAGACAGTGAACTGTGACATGTGAACTGTGACCTGCGAACTGGGAACTGTGAACTGTGAACTGTGAACTGTGAACTGTGAACTGTGAACTGTGAACTGTGAACTATGATCTGTGAACAGTGAACTGCGGACTGTGATCTGTGGACTGTAACCTGTGAACTGTGAACTGTGAGCTGTGAACTGTGATCTGTGAACTGTAAACTGCGAACTGTGAAGTGTGAAATGAAGACTGTGAACTGTGAACTGTGAACTGTGAACTGTGAACTGTGAACTGTGAACTGTGATCTGTGAACAGTGAACTGTGGTCTGTGATCTGTGAACTGTGAACTGTGAACTGTGAAATGAAGACTGTGAACTGAGAACTGTGAACTGTGAACTGTGAAAACTGAATTGTGTAATGAAGTCTGTGAACTGTGATCTGTGAACTGAGAACTGTGAACTGTGAACAGTGGACTGTAAACTGTGACCTGTGAACTGTGAACTGTGAACTGCGAACTGTGAAGTATGAAATGGAGACTGTGTACTGTGAACTGTGATCTGTGAACAGTGAACTGTGGTCTGTGATCTGTGAACTGTGAACTGTGAACTGTGAAGAGTGGGCTGCGAACTGTGACCTGTGAACTGTGAACTGCGAACTGTGAAGTATGAAATGAAGACAGTGAACTGTGAAATGTGAACTGTGACCTGCGAACTGGGAACTGTGAACTGTGAACTGTGAACTGTGATCTGTGGACTGTGAAGTGTGAACTGTGAACTGTGAACTGTGATCTGTGAACTGTGAACTGCGAACTGTGAAGTGTGAAATGAAGACTGTGAACTGTGATCTGTGAACTGAGAACTGTGAGCTGTGAATAGTGAACTGTGGACTGTGAACTGTGAACTGTGAACTGTGAACTGTGAACTGTGATCTTTGAACTGTGAACTGCGAACTGTGAAGTGTGAAATGAAGACTGTGAACTGTGATCTGAGAACTGAGAACTGTGAGCTGTGAATAGTGAACTGTGGACTGTGAACTGTGAACTGTCAACTGTGAACTGAGAACTGTAAACTGTGAACTGTGAACTGTGAACTGTGAACTGTGGACTGTGAACTGTGAACTGTGAAGTTTGTACTGTGATCTGTGAACTGTGAACTGCGGACTGTGAACTGCGAACTGTGAAGTGTGAAATGAAGACTGTGAACTGTGATCTGTGAACTGAGAACTGTGAACTGTGAATAGTGAACTGTGGACTGTGAACTGTCAACTGTGAACTGCGAACTGTGAAATGTGAAATGAATACTGTGAACGGGGAACTGTGAACTGTGAACTGTGAACTGTGAACTGTGAACTGTGAACTGTGAAATGAAGACTGTGAACTGTGATCTGTGAACTGAGAACTGTGAACTGTGAACTGTGGACTGTGAACTGTGAACTGTGAACTGTGAACTGTGAACTGAGAACTGTAAACTGTGAACTGTGAACTGTGAACTGTGGACTGTCAACTGTGAACTGCGAACTGTGAAATGTGAAATGAATACTGTGAACGGGGAACTGTGAACTGTGAACTGTGAAATGAAAACTGTGAACTGTGATCTGTGAACTGAGAACTGTGAACTGTGAACTGTGGACTGTGAACTGTGAACTGTGAACTGTGAACTGAGAACTGTAAACTGTGAACTGTGAACTGTGAACTGTGAACTGTGATCTGTGAACTGTGATCTGTGAACTGTTAACTGCGAACTGTGAACTGCGAACTGTGAAGTGTGAAATGAAGACTGTGAACTGTGATCTGTGAACTGAGAACTGTGAACTGTGAACTGTGAACTGTGAACTGTGAACTGTGAACTGTGAACTGTGAACTGTGAACTGTGAAATGAAGACTGTGAACTGTGATCTGTGAACTGATCATTGTGAACTGTGAACTGTGAAAACTGAATTGTGAAATGAAGACTGTGAACTGTGATCTGTGAACTGAGAACAGTGAACTGTGATCTGTGGACTGTGAACTGTGCACTGTGAAGTCTGAAGTGTGAAATGAAGACTGTTAACTGTGAACTGTGAACTGTGAACTGTGAACTGTGAACTGTGAACTGTGATCTGTGAACAGTGAACTGTGGTCTGTGATCTGTGAACTGTGAACTGCGAACTGTGAAGTGTGAAATGAAGACTGTGAACTGTGATCTGAGAACTGAGAACTGTGAGCTGTGAATAGTGAACTGTGAACTGTGAACTGTGAACTGTGAACTGTGGACTGTGAACTGTGAACTGTGAAGTTTGTACTGTGATCTGTGAACTGTGAACTGCGGACTGTGAACTGCGAACTGTGAAGTGTGAAATGAAGACTGTGAACTGTGATCTGTGAACTGAGAACTGTGAACTGTGAATAGTGAACTGTGAACTGTGAAGTGTGAACTGTGAACAGTGAACTGTCAACTGTCAACTGTGAACTGCGAACTGTGAAGTGTGAAATGAATACTGTGAACGGGGAACTGTGAACTGTGAACTGTGACCTGTGAACTGTGAACTGTGACCTGTGAACTGTGAACTGTGAACTGTGAACTGTGAACTTCGAACTGTGAAGTATGAAATGAAGACAGTGAACTGTGAAATGTGAACTGTGACCTGCGAACTGGGAACTGTGAACTGTGAACTGTGAACTGTGAACTGTGAACTGTGATCTGTGGACTGTGAAGTGTGAACTGTGAACTGTGAACTGTGATCTGTGAACTGTGAACTGCGGACTGTGATCTGTGGACTGTAACCTGTGAACTGTGAACTGTGAGCTGTGAACTGTGATCTGTGAACTGTAAACTGCGAACTGTGAAGTGTGAAATGAAGACTGTGAACTGTGATCTGTGAACTGAGAACAGTGAACTGTGATCTGTGGACTGTGAACTGTGCACTGTGAAGTCTGAAGTGTGAAATGAAGACTGTGAACTGTGAACTGTGAACTGTGAACTGTGAACTGTGAACTGTGAACTGTGATCTGTGAACAGTGAACTGTGGTCTGTGATCTGTGAACTGTGAACTGTGAACTGTGAACTGTGAAATGAAGACTGTGAACTGAGAACTGTGAACTGTGAACTGTGAAAACTGAATTGTGTAATGAAGTCTGTGAACTGTGATCTGTGAACTGAGAACTGTGAACTGTGAACAGTGGACTGTAAACTGTGACATGTGAACTGTGAACTGTGAACTGCGAACTGTGAAGTATGAAATGAAGACTGTGTACTGTGAACTGTGATCTGTGAACAGTGAACTGTGGTCTGTGATCTGTGAACTGTGAACTGTGAACTGTGAAGAGTGGGCTGCGAACTGTGACCTGTGAACTGTGAACTGCGAACTGTGAAGTATGAAATGAAGACAGTGAACTGTGAAATGTGAACTGTGACCTGCGAACTGGGAACTGTGAACTGTGAACTGTGAACTGTGATCTGTGGACTGTGAAGTGTGAACTGTGAACTGTGAACTGTGATCTGTGAACTGTGAACTGCGAACTGTGAAGTGTGAAATGAAGACTGTGAACTGTGATCTGTGAACTGAGAACTGTGAGCTGTGAATAGTGAACTGTGGACTGTGAACTGTGAACTGTGAACTGTGAACTGTGAACTGTGAACTGTGATCTTTGAACTGTGAACTGCGAACTGTGAAGTGTGAAATGAAGACTGTGAACTGTGATCTGAGAACTGAGAACTGTGAGCTGTGAATAGTGAACTGTGGACTGTGAACTGTGAACTGTGAATTGTGAACAGTGAACTGTGGACTGTGAACTGTGAAGTGTGTACTGTGAACTGTCAACTGTCAACTGTGAACTGTAATCTGTGAACTGTGATCTGTGAACTGTGAACTGCGAACTGTGAAGTGTGAAATGAAGACTGTGAACTGTGATCTGTGAACTGAGAACTGTGAACTGTGATCTGTGGACTGTAACCTGTGCACTGTGAAGACTGCAGTGTGAAATGAAGACTGTGAACTGTGAACTGTCAACTGTGAACTGAGAACTGTAAACTGTGAACTGTGAACTGTGAACTGTGAACTGTGGACTGTGAACTGTGAACTGTGAAGTTTGTACTGTGATCTGTGAACTGTGAACTGCGGACTGTGAACTGCGAACTGTGAAGTGTGAAATGAAGACTGTGAACTGTGATCTGTGAACTGAGAACTGTGAACTGTGAATAGTGAACTGTGGACTGTGAACTGTCAACTGTGAACTGCGAACTGTGAAATGTGAAATGAATACTGTGAACGGGGAACTGTGAACTGTGAACTGTGAACTGTGAACTGTGAACTGTGAACTGTGAACTGTGAAATGAAGACTGTGAACTGTGATCTGTGAACTGAGAACTGTGAACTGTGAACTGTGAACTGTGATCTGTGAACTATGAAGTGTGAACTGTGAACTGTGATCTGTGAACTGTGAACTGTGATCTGTGAACAGTGAAGTGTGGACTGTGAACTGTGAACTGTGACCTGTGACCTGTGAACTGTGAACTGTGACCTGTGAACTGTGAACTGTGAACTGTGAACTGTGAACTGTGAACTTCGAACTGTGAAGTATGAAATGAAGACAGTGAACTGTGACATGTGAACTGTGACCTGCGAACTGGGAACTGTGAACTGTGAACTGTGAACTGTGAACTGTGAACTATGATCTGTGAACAGTGAACTGCGGACTGTGATCTGTGGACTGTAACCTGTGAACTGTGAACTGTGAGCTGTGAACTGTGATCTGTGAACTGTAAACTGCGAACTGTGAAGTGTGAAATGAAGACTGTGAACTGTGATCTGTGAAATGAGAACAGTGAACTGTGATCTGTGGACTGTGAACTGTGCACTGCGAACTGTGAAGTATGAAATGAAGACAGTGAACTGTGAAATGTGAACTGTGACCTGCGAACTGGGAACTGTGAACTGTGAACTGTGAACTGTGATCTGTGGACTGTGAAGTGTGAACTGTGAACTGTGAACTGTGATCTGTGAACTGTGAACTGCGAACTGTGAAGTGTGAAATGAAGACTGTGAACTGTGATCTGTGAACTGAGAACTGTGAGCTGTGAATAGTGAACTGTGGACTGTGAACTGTGAACCGTGAACTGTGAACTGTGATCTTTGAACTGTGAACTGCGAACTGTGAAGTGTGAAATGAAGACTGTGAACTGTGATCTGAGAACTGAGAACTGTGAGCTGTGAATAGTGAACTGTGAACTGTGAACTGTGAACTGTGAACTGTGAACTGTGGACTGTGAACTGTGAACTGTGAAGTTTGTACTGTGATCTGTGAACTGTGAACTGCGGACTGTGAACTGCAAACTGTGAAGTGTGAAATGAAGACTGTGAACTGTGATCTGTGAACTGAGAACTGTGAACTGTGAATAGTGAACTGTGGACTGTGAACTGTCAACTGTAGACTGTGAACTATGATCTGTGAACAGTGAACTGTCGACTGTGAACTGTGAACTGTGAAGTGTGAACTGTGAACAGTGAACTGTCAACTGTCAACTGTGAACTGCGAACTGTGAAGTGTGAAATGAATACTGTGAACGGGGAACTGTGAACTGTGAACTGTGACCTGTGAACTGTGAACTGTGACCTGTGAACTGTGAACTGTGAACTGTGAACTGTGAACTTCGAACTGTGAAGTATGAAATGAAGACAGTGAACTGTGAAATGTGAACTGTGACCTGCGAACGGGGAACTGTGAACTGTGAACTGTGAACTGTGATCTGTGAAGTGTGAACTGTGAACTGTGAACTGTGAACTGTGAACTGTGAACTGTGAACTGTGAACTGTGAACTGTGAACTGTGAACTGTGAACTGTGAACTGTGAACTGTGAACTATGATCTGTGAACAGTGAACTGCGGACTGTGAACTGTGAACTGTGAACTGTGAACTGTGAACTGTGAACTGTGAACTGTGAACTGTGAACTGTGAACTGTGAACTGTGAACTGTGAACTGTGAACTGTGAACTGTGAACTTCGAACTGTGAAGTACGAAATGAAGACAGTGAACTGTGAAATGTGAACTGTGACCTGCGAACTGGGAACTGTGAACTGTGAACTGTGAACTGTGAACTGTGATCTGTGAACTATGAAGTGTGAACTGTGAACTGTGAACTGTGAACTGTGAACTGTGATCTGTGAACAGTGAAGTGTGGACTGTGAACTGTGAACTGTGACCTGTGACCTGTGAACTGTGAACTGTGACCTGTGAACTGTGAACTGTGAACTGTGAACTGTGAACTGTGAACTTCGAACTGTGAAGTATGAAATGAAGACAGTGAACTGTGACATGTGAACTGTGACCTGCGAACTGGGAACTGTGAACTGTGAACTGTGAACTGTGAACTGTGAACTGTGAACTGTGAACTGTGAACTATGATCTGTGAACAGTGAACTGCGGACTGTGATCTGTGGACTGTAACCTGTGAACTGTGAACTGTGAGCTGTGAACTGTGATCTGTGAACTGTAAACTGCGAACTGTGAAGTGTGAAATGAAGACTGTGAACTGTGATCTGTTAACTGAGAACAGTGAACTGTGATCTGTGGACTGTGAACTGTGCACTGTGAAGTCTGAAGTGTGAAATGAAGACTGTGAACTGTGAACTGTGAACTGTGAACTGTGAACTGTGAACTGTGAACTGTGATCTGTGAACAGTGAACTGTGGTCTGTGATCTGTGAACTGTGAACTGTGAACTGTGAAATGAAGACTGTGAACTGAGAACTGTGAACTGTGAACTGTGAAAACTGAATTGTGTAATGAAGTCTGTGAACTGTGATCTGTGAACTGAGAACTGTGAACTGTGAACAGTGGACTGTAAACTGTGACCTGTGAACTGTGAACTGTGAACTGCGAACTGTGAAGTATGAAATGAAGACTGTGTACTGTGAACTGTGATCTGTGAACAGTGAACTGTGGTCTGTGATCTGTGAACTGTGAACTGTGAACTGTGAAGAGTGGGCTGCGAACTGTGACCTGTGAACTGTGAACTGCGAACTGTGAAGTATGAAATGAAGACAGTGAACTGTGAAATGTGAACTGTGACCTGCGAACTGGGAACTGTGAACTGTGAACTGTGAACTGTGATCTGTGGACTGTGAAGTGTGAACTGTGAACTGTGAACTGTGATCTGTGAACTGTGAACTGCGAACTGTGAAGTGTGAAATGAAGACTGTGAACTGTGATCTGTGAACTGAGAACTGTGAGCTGTGAGCTGTGAATAGTGAACTGTGGACTGTGAACTGTGAACTGTGAACTGTGAACTGTGAACTGTGATCTTTGAACTGTGAACTGCGAACTGTGAAGTGTGAAATGAAGACTGTGAACTGTGATCTGAGAACTGAGAACTGTGAGCTGTGAATAGTGAACTGTGGACTGTGAACTGTGAACTGTCAACTGTGAACTGAGAACTGTAAACTGTGAACTGTGAACTGTGAACTGTGAACTGTGGACTGTGGACTGTGAACTGTGAACTGTGAAGTTTGTACTGTGATCTGTGAAATGTGAACTGCGGACTGTGAACTGCGAACTGTGAAGTGTGAAATGAAGACTGTGAACTGTGATCTGTGAACTGAGAACTGTGAACTGTGAATAGTGAACTGTGGACTGTGAACTGTCAACTGTGAACTGCGAACTGTGAAATGTGAAATGAATACTGTGAACGGGGAACTGTGAACTGTGAACTGTGAACTGTGAACTGTGAACTGTGAACTGTGAAATGAAGACTGTGAACTGTGATCTGTGAACTGAGAACTGTGAACTGTGAACTGTGGACTGTGAACTGTGAACTGTGAACTGTGAACTGAGAACTGTAAACTGTGAACTGTGAACTGTGAACTGTGGACTGTCAACTGTGAACTGCGAACTGTGAAATGTGAAATGAATACTGTGAACGGGGAACTGTGAACTGTGAACTGTGAAATGAAAACTGTGAACTGTGATCTGTGAACTGAGAACTGTGAACTGTGAACTGTGGACTGTGAACTGTGAACTGTGAACTGTGAACTGAGAACTGTAAACTGTGAACTGTGAACTGTGAACTGTGAACTGTGATCTGTGAACTGTGATCTGTGAACTGTTAACTGCGAACTGTGAACTGCAAACTGTGAAGTGTGAAATGAAGACTGTGAACTGTGATCTGTGAACTGAGAACTGTGAACTGTGAACTGTGAACTGTGAACTGTGAACTGTGAACTGTGAACTGTGAACTGTGAAATGAAGACTGTGAACTGTGATCTGTGAACTGATCACTGTGAACTGTGAACTGTGAAAACTGAATTGTGAAATGAAGACTGTGAACTGTGATCTGTGAACTGAGAACAGTGAACTGTGATCTGTGGACTGTGAACTGTGCACTGTGAAGTCTGAAGTGTGAAATGAAGACTGTGAACTGTGAACTGTGAACTGTGAACTGTGAACTGTGAACTGTGAACTGTGATCTGTGAACAGTGAACTGTGGTCTGTGATCTGTGAACTGTGAACTGCGAACTGTGAAGTGTGAAATGAAGACTGTGAACTGTGATCTGAGAACTGAGAACTGTGAGCTGTGAATAGTGAACTGTGAACTGTGAACTGTGAACTGTGAACTGTGAACTGTGGACTGTGAACTGTGAACTGTGAAGTTTGTACTGTGATCTGTGAACTGTGAACTGCGGACTGTGAACTGCGAACTGTGAAGTGTGAAATGAAGACTGTGAACTGTGATCTGTGAACTGAGAACTGTGAACTGTGAATAGTGAACTGTGGACTGTGAACTGTCAACTGTAGACTGTGAACTATGATCTGTGAACAGTGAACTGTCGACTGTGAACTGTGAACTGTGAAGTGTGAACTGTGAACAGTGAACTGTCAACTGTCAACTGTGAACTGCGAACTGTGAAGTGTGAAATGAATACTGTGAACGGGGAACTGTGAACTGTGAACTGTGACCTGTGAACTGTGAACTGTGACCTGTGAACTGTGAACTGTGAACTGTGAACTTCGAACTGTGAAGTATGAAATGAAGACAGTGAACTGTGAAATGTGAACTGTGACCTGCGAACTGGGAACTGTGAACTGTGAACTGTGAACTGTGATCTGTGGACTGTGAAGTGTGAACTGTGAACTGTGAACTGTGATCTGTGAACTGTGAACTGCGAACTGTGAAGTGTGAAATGAAGACTGTGAACTGTGATCTGTGAACTGAGAACTGTGAGCTGTGAATAGTGAACTGTGGACTGTGAACTGTGAACTGTGAACTGTGAACTGTGATCTTTGAACTGTGAACTGCGAACTGTGAAGTGTGAAATGAAGACTGTGAACTGTGATCTGAGAACTGAGAACTGTGAGCTGTGAATAGTGAACTGTGGACTGTGAACTGTGAACTGTCAACTGTGAACTGAGAACTGTAAACTGTGAACTGTGAACTGTGAACTGTGAACTGTGAACTGTGAACTGTGGACTGTGAACTGTGAACTGTGAAGTTTGTACTGTGATCTGTGAAATGTGAACTGCGGACTGTGAACTGCGAACTGTGAAGTGTGAAATGAAGACTGTGAACTGTGATCTGTGAACTGAGAATTGTGAACTGTGAATAGTGAACTGTGGACTGTGAACTGTCAACTGTGAACTGCGAACTGTGAAATGTGAAATGAATACTGTGAACGGGGAACTGTGAACTGTGAACTGTGAACTGTGAACTGTGAAATGAAGACTGTGAACTGTGATCTGTGAACTGAGAACTGTGAACTGTGAACTGTGGACTGTGAACTGTGAACTGTGAACTGTGAACTGAGAACTGTAAACTGTGAACTGTGAACTGTGAACTGTGGACTGTCAACTGTGAACTGCGAACTGTGAAATGTGAAATGAATACTGTGAACGGGGAACTGTGAACTGTGAACTGTGAAATGAAAACTGTGAACTGTGATCTGTGAACTGAGAACTGTGAACTGTGAACTGTGGACTGTGAACTGTGAACTGTGAACTGTGAACTGAGAACTGTAAACTGTGAACTGTGAACTGTGAACTGTGAACTGTGATCTGTGAACTGTGATCTGTGAACTGTTAACTGCGAACTGTGAACTGCGAACTGTGAAGTGTGAAATGAAGACTGTGAACTGTGATCTGTGAACTGAGAACTGTGAACTGTGAACTGTGAACTGTGAACTGTGAACTGTGAACTGTGAACTGTGAACTGTGAACTGTGAAATGAAGACTGTGAACTGTGATCTGTGAACTGATCACTGTGAACTGTGAACTGTGAAAACTGAATTGTGAAATGAAGACTGTGAACTGTGATCTGTGAACTGAGAACAGTGAACTGTGATCTGTGGACTGTGAACTGTGCACTGTGAAGTCTGAAGTGTGAAATGAAGACTGTGAACTGTGAACTGTGAACTGTGAACTGTGAACTGTGAACTGTGATCTGTGAACAGTGAACTGTGGTCTGTGATCTGTGAACTGTGAACTGTGAACTGTGAACTGTGGACTGTCAACTGTGAACTGCGAACTGTGAAATGTGAAATGAATACTGTGAACGGGGAACTGTGAACTGTGAACTGTGAAATGAAAACTGTGAACTGTGATCTGTGAACTGAGAACTGTGAACTGTGAACTGTGGACTGTGAACTGTGAACTGTGAACTGTGAACTGAGAACTGTAAACTGTGAACTGTGAACTGTGAACTGTGATCTGTGAACTGTGATCTGTGAACTGTTAACTGCGAACTGTGAACTGCGAACTGTGAAGTGTGAAATGAAGACTGTGAACTGTGATCTGTGAACTGAGAACTGTGAACTGTGAACTGTGAACTGTGAACTGTGAACTGTGAACTGTGAACTGTGAACTGTGAACTGTGAAATGAAGACTGTGAACTGTGATCTGTGAACTGATCACTGTGAACTGTGAACTGTGAAAACTGAATTGTGAAATGAAGACTGTGAACTGTGATCTGTGAACTGAGAACAGTGAACTGTGATCTGTGGACTGTGAACTGTGCACTGTGAAGTCTGAAGTGTGAAATGAAGACTGTGAACTGTGAACTGTGAACTGTGAACTGTGAACTGTGAACTGTGATCTGTGAACAGTGAACTGTGGTCTGTGATCTGTGAACTGTGAACTGTGAACTGTGAAATGAAGACTGTGAACTGAGAACTGTGAACTGTGAACTGTGAAAACTGAATTGTGTAATGAAGTCTGTGAACTGTGATCTGTGAACTGAGAACTGTGAACTGTGAACAGTGGACTGTAAACTGTGACCTGTGAACTGTGAACTGTGAACTGCGAACTGTGAAGTATGAAATGAAGACTGTGTACTGTGAACTGTGATCTGTGAACAGTGAACTGTGGTCTGTGATCTGTGAACTGTGAACTGTGAACTGTGAAGAGTGGGCTGCGAACTGTGACCTGTGAACTGTGAACTGCGAACTGTGAAGTATGAAATGAAGACAGTGAACTGTGAAATGTGAACTGTGACCTGCGAACTGGGAACTGTGAACTGTGAACTGTGAACTGTGATCTGTGGACTGTGAAGTGTGAACTGTGAACTGTGAACTGTGATCTGTGAACTGTGAACTGCGAACTGTGAAGTGTGAAATGAAGACTGTGAACTGTGATCTGTGAACTGAGAACTGTGAGCTGTGAATAGTGAACTGTGGACTGTGAACTGTGAACTGTGAACTGTGAACTGTGATCTTTGAACTGTGAACTGCGAACTGTGAAGTGTGAAATGAAGACTGTGAACTGTGATCTGAGAACTGAGAACTGTGAGCTGTGAATAGTGAACTGTGGACTGTGAACTGTGAACTGTGAATTGTGAACAGTGAACTGTGGACTGTGAACTGTGAAGTGTGTACTGTGAACTGTCAACTGTCAACTGTGAACTGTAATCTGTGAACTGTGATCTGTGAACTGTGAACTGCGAACTGTGAAGTGTGAAATGAAGACTGTGAACTGTGATCTGTGAACTGAGAACTGTGAACTGTGATCTGTGGACTGTAACCTGTGCACTGTGAAGACTGCAGTGTGAAATGAAGACTGTGAACTGTGAACTGTCAACTGTGAACTGAGAACTGTAAACTGTGAACTGTGAACTGTGAACTGTGAACTGTGGACTGTGAACTGTGAACTGTGAAGTTTGTACTGTGATCTGTGAACTGTGAACTGCGGACTGTGAACTGCGAACTGTGAAGTGTGAAATGAAGACTGTGAACTGTGATCTGTGAACTGAGAACTGTGAACTGTGAATAGTGAACTGTGGACTGTGAACTGTCAACTGTGAACTGCGAACTGTGAAATGTGAAATGAATACTGTGAACGGGGAACTGTGAACTGTGAACTGTGAACTGTGAACTGTGAACTGTGAACTGTGAAATGAAGACTGTGAACTGTGATCTGTGAACTGAGAACTGTGAACTGTGAACTGTGGACTGTGAACTGTGAACTGTGAACTGTGAACTGAGAACTGTAAACTGTGAACTGTGAACTGTGAACTGTGGACTGTCAACTGTGAACTGCGAACTGTGAAATGTGAAATGAATACTGTGAACGGGGAACTGTGAACTGTGAACTGTGAAATGAAAACTGTGAACTGTGATCTGTGAACTGAGAACTGTGAACTGTGAACTGTGGACTGTGAACTGTGAACTGTGAACTGTGAACTGAGAACTGTAAACTGTGAACTGTGAACTGTGAACTGTGAACTGTGATCTGTGAACTGTGATCTGTGAACTGTTAACTGCGAACTGTGAACTGCGAACTGTGAAGTGTGAAATGAAGACTGTGAACTGTGATCTGTGAACTGAGAACTGTGAACTGTGAACTGTGAACTGTGAACTGTGAACTGTGAACTGTGAACTGTGAACTGTCAACTGTGAACTGCGAACTGTGAAATGTGAAATGAATACTGTGAACGGGGAACTGTGAACTGTGAACTGTGAACTGTGAACTGTGAACTGTGAACTGTGAAATGAAGACTGTGAACTGTGATCTGTGAACTGAGAACTGTGAACTGTGAACTGTGGACTGTGAACTGTGAACTGTGAACTGTGAACTGAGAACTGTAAACTGTGAACTGTGAACTGTGAACTGTGGACTGTCAACTGTGAACTGCGAACTGTGAAATGTGAAATGAATACTGTGAACGGGGAACTGTGAACTGTGAACTGTGAAATGAAAACTGTGAACTGTGATCTGTGAACTGAGAACTGTGAACTGTGAACTGTGGACTGTGAACTGTGAACTGTGAACTGTGAACTGAGAACTGTAAACTGTGAACTGTGAACTGTGAACTGTGAACTGTGATCTGTGAACTGTGATCTGTGAACTGTTAACTGCGAACTGTGAACTGCGAACTGTGAAGTGTGAAATGAAGACTGTGAACTGTGATCTGTGAACTGAGAACTGTGAACTGTGAACTGTGAACTGTGAACTGTGAACTGTGAACTGTGAACTGTGAACTGTGAACTGTGAAATGAAGACTGTGAACTGTGATCTGTGAACTGATCACTGTGAACTGTGA
This sequence comes from Lasioglossum villosulum, assembly GCA_963971365.1. Taxonomy (NCBI): domain Eukaryota; kingdom Metazoa; phylum Arthropoda; class Insecta; order Hymenoptera; family Halictidae; genus Lasioglossum; species Lasioglossum villosulum. The sequence continues at coordinate 964,735 of CAXARU010000174.1, forward strand.
ACTGTGAAAACTGAATTGTGAAATGAAGACTGTGAACTGTGATCTGTGAACTGAGAACAGTGAACTGTGATCTGTGGACTGTGAACTGTGCACTGTGAAGTCTGAAGTGTGAAATGAAGACTGTGAACTGTGAACTGTGAACTGTGAACTGTGAACTGTGAACTGTGATCTGTGAACAGTGAACTGTGGTCTGTGATCTGTGAACTGTGAACTGTGAACTGTGAAATGAAGACTGTGAACTGAGAACTGTGAACTGTGAACTGTGAAAACTGAATTGTGTAATGAAGTCTGTGAACTGTGATCTGTGAAGAGTGAACTGTGGTCTGTGATCTGTGAACTGTGAACTGTGAACTGTGAAGAGTGGGCTGCGAACTGTGACCTGTGAACTGTGAACTGCGAACTGTGAAGTATGAAATGAAGACAGTGAACTGTGAAATGTGAACTGTGACCTGCGAACTGGGAACTGTGAACTGTGAACTGTGAACTGTGATCTGTGGACTGTGAAGTGTGAACTGTGAACTGTGAACTGTGATCTGTGAACTGAGAACTGTGAACTGTGAACTGTGAACTGTGAACTGTGAACTGTGAACTGTGAACTGTGAACTGTCAACTGTGAACTGCGAACTGTGAAATGTGAAATGAATACTGTGAACGGGGAACTGTGAACTGTGAACTGTGAACTGTGAACTGTGAACTGTGAACTGTGAAATGAAGACTGTGAACTGTGATCTGTGAACTGAGAACTGTGAACTGTGAACTGTGGACTGTGAACTGTGAACTGTGAACTGTGAACTGAGAACTGTAAACTGTGAACTGTGAACTGTGAACTGTGGACTGTCAACTGTGAACTGCGAACTGTGAAATGTGAAATGAATACTGTGAACGGGGAACTGTGAACTGTGAACTGTGAAATGAAAACTGTGAACTGTGATCTGTGAACTGAGAACTGTGAACTGTGAACTGTGGACTGTGAACTGTGAACTGTGAACTGTGAACTGAGAACTGTAAACTGTGAACTGTGAACTGTGAACTGTGAACTGTGATCTGTGAACTGTGATCTGTGAACTGTTAACTGCGAACTGTGAACTGCGAACTGTGAAGTGTGAAATGAAGACTGTGAACTGTGATCTGTGAACTGAGAACTGTGAACTGTGAACTGTGAACTGTGAACTGTGAACTGTGAACTGTGAACTGTGAACTGTGAACTGTGAAATGAAGACTGTGAACTGTGATCTGTGAACTGATCACTGTGAACTGTGAACTGTGAAAACTGAATTGTGAAATGAAGACTGTGAACTGTGATCTGTGAACTGAGAACAGTGAACTGTGATCTGTGGACTGTGAACTGTGCACTGTGAAGTCTGAAGTGTGAAATGAAGACTGTGAACTGTGAACTGTGAACTGTGAACTGTGAACTGTGAACTGTGATCTGTGAACAGTGAACTGTGGTCTGTGATCTGTGAACTGTGAACTGTGAACTGTGAAATGAAGACTGTGAACTGAGAACTGTGAACTGTGAACTGTGAAAACTGAATTGTGTAATGAAGTCTGTGAACTGTGATCTGTGAAGAGTGAACTGTGGTCTGTGATCTGTGAACTGTGAACTGTGAACTGTGAAGAGTGGGCTGCGAACTGTGACCTGTGAACTGTGAACTGCGAACTGTGAAGTATGAAATGAAGACAGTGAACTGTGAAATGTGAACTGTGACCTGCGAACTGGGAACTGTGAACTGTGAACTGTGAACTGTGATCTGTGGACTGTGAAGTGTGAACTGTGAACTGTGAACTGTGATCTGTGAACCGTGAACTGCGAACTGTGAAGTGTGAAATGAAGACTGTGAACTGTGATCTGTGAACTGAGAACTGTGAGCTGTGAATAGTGAACTGTGGACTGTGAACTGTGAACTGTGAACTGTGAACTGTGATCTTTGAACTGTGAACTGCGAACTGTGAAGTGTGAAATGAAGACTGTGAACTGTGATCTGAGAACTGAGAACTGTGAGCTGTGAATAGTGAACTGTGGACTGTGAACTGTGAACTGTGAATTGTGAACAGTGAACTGTGGACTGTGAACTGTGAAGTGTGTACTGTGAACTGTCAACTGTCAACTGTGAACTGTAATCTGTGAACTGTGATCTGTGAACTGTGAACTGCGAACTGTGAAGTGTGAAATGAAGACTGTGAACTGTGATCTGTGAACTGAGAACTGTGAACTGTGATCTGTGGACTGTAACCTGTGCACTGTGAAGACTGCAGTGTGAAATGAAGACTGTGAACTGTGAACTGTCAACTGTGAACTGAGAACTGTAAACTGTGAACTGTGAACTGTGAACTGTGAACTGTGGACTGTGAACTGTGAACTGTGAAGTTTGTACTGTGATCTGTGAACTGTGAACTGCGGACTGTGAACTGCGAACTGTGAAGTGTGAAATGAAGACTGTGAACTGTGATCTGTGAACTGAGAACTGTGAACTGTGAATAGTGAACTGTGGACTGTGAACTGTCAACTGTGAACTGCGAACTGTGAAATGTGAAAAGAATACTGTGAACGGGGAACTGTGAACTGTGAACTGTGAACTGTGAACTGTGAACTGTGAACTGTGAAATGAAGACTGTGAACTGTGATCTGTGAACTGAGAACTGTGAACTGTGAACTGTGGACTGTGAACTGTGAACTGTGAACTGTGAACTGAGAACTGTAAACTGTGAACTGTGAACTGTGAACTGTGGACTGTCAACTGTGAACTGCGAACTGTGAAATGTGAAATGAATACTGTGAACGGGGAACTGTGAACTGTGAACTGTGAAATGAAAACTGTGAACTGTGATCTGTGAACTGAGAACTGTGAACTGTGAACTGTGGACTGTGAACTGTGAACTGTGAACTGTGAACTGTGAACTGAGAACTGTAAACTGTGAACTGTGAACTGTGAACTGTGAACTGTGATCTGTGAACTGTGATCTGTGAACTGTTAACTGCGAACTGTGAACTGCGAACTGTGAAGTGTGAAATGAAGACTGTGAACTGTGATCTGTGAACTGAGAACTGTGAACTGTGAACTGTGAACTGTGAACTGCGAACTGTGAACTGTGAACTGTGAACTGTGAAATGAAGACTGTGAACTGTGATCTGTGAACTGATCACTGTGAACTGTGAACTGTGAAAACTGAATTGTGAAATGAAGTCTGTGAACTGTGATCTGTGAACTGAGAACTGAGAACTGTGAACAGTGGACTGTGAACTGTGACCTGTGAACTGTGAACTGTGAACTGTGGTCTGTGATCTGTGAACTGTGATCTGTGAACTGAGAACTGAGAACTGTGAACAGTGGACTGTGAACTGTGACCTGTGAACTGTGAACTGTGAACTGTGGTCTGTGATCTGTGAACTGTGAACTGTGAACTGTGAACTGTGAAATGAAGACTGTGAACTGAGAACTGTGAACTGTGAACTGTGAAAACTGAATTGTGAAATGAAGTCTGTGAACTGTGATCTGTGAACTGAGAACTGTGAACTGTGAACAGTGGACTGTAAACTGTGACCTGTGAACTGTGAACTGTGAACTGCGAACTGTGAAGTATGAAATGAAGACTGTGTACTGTGAACTGTGATCTGTGAACAGTGAACTGTGGTCTGTGATCTGTGAACTGTGAACTGTGAACTGTGAAGAGTGGGCTGCGAACTGTGACCTGTGAACTGTGAACTGCGAACTGTGAAGTATGAAATGAAGACAGTGAACTGTGAAATGTGAACTGTGACCTGCGAACTGGGAACTGTGAACTGTGAACTGTGAACTGTGATCTGTGAACTGTGAAGTGTGAACTGTGAACTGTGAACTGTGATCTGTGAACTGTGAACTGCGAACTGTGAAGTGTGAAATGAAGACTGTGAACTGTGATCTGTGAACTGAGAACTGTGAGCTGTGAATAGTGAACTGTGGACTGTGAACTGTGAACTGTGAACTGTGAACTGTGAACTGTGAACTGTGAACTGTGAACTTCGAACTGTGAACTGTGAACTGTGAACTGTGAACTGTGAATTGTGAACAGTGAACTGTGGACTGTGAACTGTGAACTGTGAACTGTGAAGTGTGAACTGTCAACTGTGAACTGTCAACTGTGAACTGAGAACTGTAAACTGAGAACTGTAAACTGTGAACAGTGAACTGTGAACTGTGAACTGTGAACTGCGAACTGTGAAGTGTGAAATGAAGACTGTGAACTGTGATCTGTGAACTGAGAACTGTGAGCTGTGAATAGTGAACTGTGGACTGTGAACTGTGAACCGTGAACTGTGAACTGTGATCTTTGAACTGTGAACTGCGAACTGTGAAGTGTGAAATGAAGACTGTGAACTGTGATCTGAGAACTGAGAACTGTGAGCTGTGAATAGTGAACTGTGGACTGTGAACTGTGAACTGTGAATTGTGAACAGTGAACTGTGGACTGTGAACTGTGAAGTGTGTACTGTGAACTGTCAACTGTCAACTGTGAACTGTAATCTGTGAACTGTAATCTGTGAACTGTGAACTGCGAACTGTGAACTGAGAACTGTGAACTGTGATCTGTGGACTGTAACCTGTGCACTGTGAAGACTGCAGTGTGAAATGAAGACTGTGAACTGTGAACTGTCAACTGTGAACTGAGAACTGTAAACTGTGAACTGTGAACTGTGAACTGTGAACTGTGGACTGTGAACTGTGAACTGTGAAGTTTGTACTGTGATCTGTGAACTGTGAACTGCGGACTGTGAACTGCGAACTGTGAAGTGTGAAATGAAGACTGTGAACTGTGATCTGTGAACTGAGAACTGTGAACTGTGAATAGTGAACTGTGGACTGTGAACTGTCAACTGTGAACTGCGAACTGTGAAATGTGAAATGAATACTGTGAACGGGGAACTGTGAACTGTGAACTGTGAACTGTGAACTGTGAACTGTGAAATGAAGACTGTGAACTGTGATCTGTGAACTGAGAACTGTGAACTGTGAACTGTGGACTGTGAACTGTGAACTGTGAACTGTGAACTGAGAACTGTAAACTGTGAACTGTGAACTGTGAACTGTGGACTGCCAACTGTGAACTGCGAACTGTGAAATGTGAAATGAATACTGTGAACGGGGAACTGTGAACTGTGAACTGTGAAATGAAAACTGTGAACTGTGATCTGTGAACTGAGAACTGTGAACTGTGAACTGTGGACTGTGAACTGTGAACTGTGAACTGTGAACTGAGAACTGTAAACTGTGAACTGTGAACTGTGAACTGTGAACTGTGAACTGTGATCTGTGAACTGTGATCTGTGAACTGTTAACTGCGAACTGTGAACTGCGAACTGTGAAGTGTGAAATGAAGACTGTGAACTGTGATCTGTGAACTGAGAACTGTGAACTGTGAACTGTGAACTGTGAACTGTGAACTGTGAACTGTGAACTGTGAACTGTGAACTGAGAACTGTAAACTGTGAACTGTGAACTGTGAACTGTGAACTGTGATCTGTGAACTGTGATCTGTGAACTGTTAACTGCGAACTGTGAACTGCGAACTGTGAACTGTGAAATGAAGACTGTGAACTGTGATCTGTGAACTGATCACTGTGAACTGTGAACTGTGAAAACTGAATTGTGAAATGAAGTCTGTGAACTGTGATCTGTGAACTGAGAACTGAGAACTGTGAACAGTGGACTGTGAACTGTGACCTGTGAACTGTGAACTGTGAACTGTGGTCTGTGATCTGTGAACTGTGAACTGTGAACTGTGAAATGAAGACTGTGAACTGAGAACTGTGAACTGTGAACTGTGAAAACTGAATTGTGAAATGAAGTCTGTGAACTGTGATCTGTGAACTGAGAACTGTGAACTGTGAACAGTGGACTGTAAACTGTGACCTGTGAACTGTGAACTGTGAACTGCGAACTGTGAAGTATGAAATGAAGACTGTGTACTGTGAACTGTGATCTGTGAACAGTGAACTGTGGTCTGTGATCTGTGAACTGTGAACTGTGAACTGTGAAGAGTGGGCTGCGAACTGTGACCTGTGAACTGTGAACTGTGAACTGCGAACTGTGAAGTATGAAATGAAGACAGTGAACTGTGAAATGTGAACTGTGACCTGCGAACTGGGAACTGTGAACTGTGAACTGTGAACTGTGATCTGTGAACTGTGAAGTGTGAACTGTGAACTGTGAACTGTGATCTGTGAACTGTGAACTGTGAACTGTGAACTGTGAACTGAGAACTGTGAACTGTGAACAGTGGACTGTAAACTGTGACCTGTGACCTGTGAACTGTGAACTGTGAACTGCGAACTGTGAAGTATGAAATGAAGACTGTGTACTGTGAAATGTGATCTGTGAACAGTGAACTGTGGTCTGTGATCTGTGAACTGTGAACTGTGAACTGTGAAGAGTGGGCTGCGAACTGTGACCTGTGAACTGTGAACTGCGAACTGTGAAGTATGAAATGAAGACAGTGAACTGTGAAATGTGAACTGTGACCTGCGAACTGGGAACTGTGAACTGTGAACTGTGAACTGTGATCTGTGAACTGTGAAGTGTGAACTGTGAACTGTGAACTGTGATCTGTGAACTGTGAACTGCGAACTGTGAAGTGTGAAATGAAGACTGTGAACTGTGATCTGTGAACTGAGAACTGTGAGCTGTGAATAGTGAACTGTGGACTGTGAACTGTGAACTGTGAACTGTGAACTGTGAACTTCGAACTGTGAAGTACGAAATGAAGACAGTGAACTGTGAAATGTGAACTGTGACCTGCGAACTGGGAACTGTGAACTGTGAACTGTGAACTGTGAACTGTGATCTGTGATCTGTGAACTGTGAAGTGTGAAATGTGAACTGTGAACTGTGAACTGTGAACTGTGAACTGTGAACTGTGAACTGTGAACTGTGAACTGTGAACTGTGAACTGTGATCTGTGAACTGTGAACTGTGAACTGTGAACTGTGAACTGTGAACTGTGAACTGTGAACTGTGAACTATGATCAGTGAACAGTGAACTGCGGACTGTGAACTGTGAACTGTGAACTGTGAAAACTGAATTGTGAAATAAAGTCTGTGAACAGTGATCTGTGAACTGTGAACTGTGAAGTGTGATCTGTGAACTGTGAACTGCGAACTGTGAATTGTGAAATGAAGACTGTGAACTGTGAACTGTGCCCTGTGAAGACTGAAGTGTGAAATGAAGACTGTGAACTGTGATCTGTGAACTGTGACTGTGAACTGAGAACTGTGTTACGTCCTTGTTGGGACGTTTTTAGAGAAATTAAAGAGTTAAAGATTTTAATGGGAGATATAACGCAGTTTTGAACCTACCTGCATACACCGGCTTCGGTTCGGGTAATTGAGGGTACTTTTATATGAAAATGGCTTTACATAAGGATGTGGAACGAAGAAATCGACGTTGGGTATTTTAAATGATTTTAAAATATGATTTTAAATGTAACAATTGACCAAGATATATTTTATAAATGAACAAATTCAGAAATACATAGAATTGTTATTAAATATTACAAATGTTAGTATTTACCGATAGATGTATCTCGCTTCGTTTCGTTAAACTATTATATGGTTCGGAACGCTGGGTATTCGCTTTAGCTTCAGCTTCAAGTCCGCTTTGATGATGTTGATGATGATTTCGGTAATCCGGCGGGTGTACACGCCTTTTATTGAATTTTAACTTCACTTTTTAATTTATTATATAACACTTTAACACTTTATTAACAACTCGATTTAAATTGAACTGAACTTCGACTGAATAACTATGTGTACGATTTCGAATGCCAATGAGAAGATGAACTTCAGAGATTTTGATTGTCGACTGCCTGCTCCTGATGAGGAGGCTCCCTTTATAGATTTGTTAATCCATTGTTCTTCGCTTAATCTTCTTATGGTGGATGCATGCTCATCAATTTCTTTGTAATCATATTTCTTCTTAATCCATCGTCTATCTCTTGACCGGACGCTTGATATTCGATTCATTTGCACCGGTCTATTGTTCATCAATCTTTTATCAATTTTTATATTCTTCGATGACGAATAAATTTCAACGGAAGTTTCTTTTAGTTAATCGCTCGCATATTATGTTTCGAATTATTTCATTTGTTAACAATCCTATATAGTTCGCTGCAAAATATATCTTATAAACTTTTCTTAATTCTGTAACGGTCGGCCTTCCCGTGGATAGCTCGGAGCTCGTCCAGGGTGATTGGGAAGGCAAGATCGGGCGGTCGAAAGAACAACGACGGGATTAGTTAGAAAATATCTTTATTAAATTCTTCTCCGGAGCTGGCTTCGGGGACCGGCGGAGGAAGTGCGGCCTCCTATATGACAGAGCGACCGTTAGACACACGGGACAACTTGTGACACGGGCGTGATACAGACGGTAACCCGGGGGCACGAGAGCGACGGAGGGGTGCGCGTCCGCGTGAGCGCGGCGCAATCGGAGGCTCGACGGGCGAGAGCGACGGAGACGGAGGCGCCTAGCGTTAGCGTGGCGCGAACGGTAATGCGGGGCACGAGAGTGACGGAGACGTACGCGTCCCGCGTGGACGCGACGCAATCGGAGACTCGACGGGCGAGAGCGACGGAGACGGAGGCGCCTTGCGTTAGCGTGGCGCGAACGGTAATGCGGGGCACGAGAGTGACGGAGGGGTGCGCGTCCGCGTGAGCGCGGCGCAATCGGAGGCTCGACGGGCGAGAGCGACGGAGACGGAGGCGCCTTGCGTTAGCGTGGCGCGAACGGTAATGCGGGGCACGAGAGTGACGGAGACGTACGCGTCCCGTGTGGACGCGACACAGACGGGGGCTTGACGGGCGAAAGTGACGGAGACGGAGGCGTCTTGCGTTAGCGCGGCGCGGACGGTAACACGGGGCACGAGAGTGACGGAGCTGTATGCGTTTCGCGTGAACGCGACACGCTCGGAGGTGTGACGGAAACGGATGCGTCTTGCGTTAGCGTGACGCAGACGGTAACACCGTGCACGAGAGTGACGGAGATGGGTCAAACTGTCGCTCGTCGGCGGGTCTTCCTCTAGCCACCCGATGTTCCGGGCTCGCTACGAGGAGGGGAACCCGTCGGACTAACGACCGGATTCGACGACGGAGACGAGCCGAGTGCCGCTCGTCGACGGTTCTTCCTCTAGCTGCCCGATGCTCCGGGTTTGCGTCGAGGAGGGGAACGCGTCGGACTAACGACCAGATTCGACGACGGAGGCGAGCCGAATGTCGCTCGTCGACGGTTCTTCCTCTAGCTGCCCGATGCTCCGGGTTTGCGTCGAGGAGGGGAACACGTCGGGCTAACGACCAGATTCGACGACGGAGGCGAGCCGAATGTCGCTCGTCGACGGTTCTTCCTCTAGCTGCCCGATGCTCCGGGTTTGCGTCGCGGAGGGGAACACGTCGGGCTAACGACCAGATTCGACGACGGAGGCGAGCCGAATGTCGCTCGTCGACGGTTCTTCCTCTAGCTGCCCGATGCTCCGGGTTTGCGTCGAGGAGGGGAACACGTCGGGCTAACGACCGGATTCGACGACGGAGGCGAGCCGAATGTCGCTCGTCGACGGTTCTTCCTCTAGCTGCCCGATGCTCCGGGTCTGCGTCGAGGAGGGGAACGCGTCGGACTACCGACCGGATTCGACGACGGAGGCGAGCCGAATGTCGCTCGTCGACAGTTCTTCCTCTAGCTGCCCGATGCTCCGGGTTTGCGTCGAGGAGGGGAACGCGTCGGACTACCGACCGGATTCGACGACGGAGGTGAGCCGAATGTCGCTCGTCGACGGTTCTTCCTCTAGCTGCCCGATGCTCCGGGTTTGCGTCGAGGAGGGGAACACGTCGGACTAACGACCGGATTCGGTAACGGAGACGGAGGAGGCGAGAGCGGGGAACGCGCGTTGACGCTTCGGTGGGGAGACCCTGGGCGGCGAGGCTCGGTGTGCTGCGTATCACGTCCGGCTCGTGTTGAAGCCCTGAGAAGAGCTGCTCAGGAGGAACTCCGCCGAATGTGCTGTTTGCGCGGTTTATATAGCCCGAAACCGCGAGCGCGGACCATGACGAGTGGCCCGCTCGTTCCATCGTGCCCGCTCGCTCGCGCCCGGCTCGCCGGAATGGCGGGCTCTGATTGGCGCGCCGTAGAGTACGCGAGAGTCTATAAGTATGTCTCGCGTCCTCTGTCTCCGTTTCATTCGGCGCCTGTCGACTGTCTAGCGCGGAGCTACGCTTCGTCGCAATTCTATCGCTCGCAGTACGGTATAAAATACAATAATTCAGTATTCAATATAATATTTGATATAATAATTGATTACAATTCTCGCACAAAATTAATAAAACAAATAAGAAAAGAAATATATGATTAAGTTTATTAATTATTATTTATAATAGGACCACCGGACGTGACAACTGTGAACTGTGAACTGTGAACTGTGATCTGTGAACTGTGAACTGTGAACTGTGATCTGTGAACTGTGAACTGCTAACTGTGAAGTGTGAAATGAAGACTGTGAACTGTGATCTGTGAACTGTGATCTGTGAACTGTGAACTGTGAACTGTGATCTGTGAACTGTGAACTGCTAACTGTGAAGTGTGAAATGAAGACTGTGAACTGTGATCTGTGAACTGAGAACTGTGAGCTGTGAATAGTGAACTGTGAACTGTGATCTGTGAACAGTGAACTGTGGTCTGTGATCTGTGAACTGTGAACTGTGAACTGTGAACTGTGAAGAGTGGGCTGCGAACTGTGACCTGTGATCTGTGAACTGTGAACTGCGAACTGTGAAGTATGAAATGAAGACAGTGAACTGTGAAATGTGAACTGTGACCTGCGAACTGGGAACTGTGAACTGTGAACTGTGAACTGTGATCTGTGAACTGTGAAGTGTGAACTGTGAACTGTGAACTGTGACCTGTGAACTGTGAACTGCGAACTGTGAAGTGTGAAATGAAGACTGTGAACTGTGATCTGTGAACTGAGAACTGTGAGCTGTGAAATGAAAACTGTGAACTGTGATCTGTGAACTGAGAACTGTGAACTGTGAACTGTGGACTGTGAACTGTGAACTGTGAACTGTGAACTGAGAACTGTAAACTGTGAACTGTGAACTGTGAACTGTGAACTGTGATCTGTGAACTGTGATCTGTGAACTGTTAACTGCGAACTGTGAACTGCGAACTGTGAAGTGTGAAATGAAGACTGTGAACTGTGATCTGTGAACTGAGAACTGAGAACTGTGAACTGTGAACTGTGAACTGTGAACTGGGAACTGTGAACTGTGAACTGTGAACTGTGATCTGTGAACTGTGAAGTGTGAACTGTGAACTGTGAACTGTGAACTGTGAACTGTGATCTGTGAACTGTGAACTGCGAACTGTGAAGTGTGAAATGAAGACTGTGAACTGTGATCTGTGAACTGAGAACTGTGAGCTGTGAATAGTGAACTGTGGACTGTGAACTGTGAACTGTGAACTGTGAACTGTGAACTGTGAACTTCGAACTGTGAAGTACGAAATGAAGACAGTGAACTGTGAAATGTGAACTGTGACCTGCGAACTGGGAACTGTGAACTGTGAACTGTGAACTGTGAACTGTGATCTGTGATCTGTGATCTGTGAACTGTGAAGTGTGAAATGTGAACTGTGAACTGTGAACTGTGAACTGTGAACTGTGAACTGTGAACTGTGAACTGTGAACTGTGAACTGTGAACTGTGATCTGTGAACTGTGAACTGTGAACTGTGAACTGTGAACTGTGAACTGTGAACTGTGAACTGTGAACTGTGAACTATGATCAGTGAACAGTGAACTGCGGACTGTGAACTGTGAACTGTGAACTGTGAAAACTGAATTGTGAAATAAAGTCTGTGAACAGTGATCTGTGAACTGTGAACTGTGAAGTGTGATCTGTGAACTGTGAACTGCGAACTGTGAATTGTGAAATGAAGACTGTGAACTGTGAACTGTGCCCTGTGAAGACTGAAGTGTGAAATGAAGACTGTGAACTGTGATCTGTGAACTGTGACTGTGAACTGAGAACTGTGTTACGTCCTTGTTGGGACGTTTTTAGAGAAATTAAAGAGTTAAAGATTTTAATGGGAGATATAACGCAGTTTTGAACCTACCTGCATACACCGGCTTCGGTTCGGGTAATTGAGGGTACTTTTATATGAAAATGGCTTTACATAAGGATGTGGAACGAAGAAATCGACGTTGGGTATTTTAAATGATTTTAAAATATGATTTTAAATGTAACAATTGACCAAGATATATTTTATAAATGAACAAATTCAGAAATACATAGAATTGTTATTAAATATTACAAATGTTAGTATTTACCGATAGATGTATCTCGCTTCGTTTCGTTAAACTATTATATGGTTCGGAACGCTGGGTATTCGCTTTAGCTTCAGCTTCAAGTCCGCTTTGATGATGTTGATGATGATTTCGGTAATCCGGCGGGTGTACACGCCTTTTATTGAATTTTAACTTCACTTTTTAATTTATTATATAACACTTTAACACTTTATTAACAACTCGATTTAAATTGAACTGAACTTCGACTGAATAACTATGTGTACGATTTCGAATGCCAATGAGAAGATGAACTTCAGAGATTTTGATTGTCGACTGCCTGCTCCTGATGAGGAGCCTCCCTTTATAGATTTGTTAATCCATTGTTCTTCGCTTAATCTTCTTATGGTGGATGCATGCTCATCAATTTCTTTGTAATCATATTTCTTCTTAATCCATCGTCTATCTCTTGACCGGACGCTTGATATTCGATTCATTTGCACCGGTCTATTGTTCATCAATCTTTTATCAATTTTTATATTCTTCGATGACGAATAAATTTCAACGGAAGTTTCTTTTAGTTAATCGCTCGCATATTATGTTTCGAATTATTTCATTTGTTAACAATCCTATATAGTTCGCTGCAAAATATATCTTATAAACTTTTCTTAATTCTATCGCTCGCAGTACGGTATAAAATACAATAATTCAGTATTCAATATAATATTTGATATAATAATTGATTACAATTCTCGCACAAAATTAATAAAACAAATAAGAAAAGAAATATATGATTAAGTTTATTAATTATTATTTATAATAGGACCACCGGACGTGACAACTGTGAACTGTGAACTGTGAACTGTGATCTGTGAACTGTGAACTGTGAACTGTGATCTGTGAACTGTGAACTGCTAACTGTGAAGTGTGAAATGAAGACTGTGAACTGTGATCTGTGAACTGTGATCTGTGAACTGTGAACTGTGAACTGTGAACTGTGAACTGTGAACTATGATCAGTGAACAGTGAACTGCGGACTGTGAACTGTGAACTGTGAACTGTGAAAACTGAATTGTGAAATAAAGTCTGTGAACAGTGATCTGTGAACTGTGAACTGTGAAGTGTGATCTGTGAACTGTGAACTGCGAACTGTGAATTGTGAAATGAAGACTGTGAACTGTGAACTGTGCCCTGTGAAGACTGAAGTGTGAAATGAAGACTGTGAACTGTGATCTGTGAACTGTGACTGTGAACTGAGAACTGTGTTACGTCCTTGTTGGGACGTTTTTAGAGAAATTAAAGAGTTAAAGATTTTAATGGGAGATATAACGCAGTTTTGAACCTACCTGCATACACCGGCTTCGGTTCGGGTAATTGAGGGTACTTTTATATGAAAATGGCTTTACATAAGGATGTGGAACGAAGAAATCGACGTTGGGTATTTTAAATGATTTTAAAATATGATTTTAAATGTAACAATTGACCAAGATATATTTTATAAATGAACAAATTCAGAAATACATAGAATTGTTATTAAATATTACAAATGTTAGTATTTACCGATAGATGTATCTCGCTTCGTTTCGTTAAACTATTATATGGTTCGGAACGCTGGGTATTCGCTTTAGCTTCAGCTTCAAGTCCGCTTTGATGATGTTGATGATGATTTCGGTAATCCGGCGGGTGTACACGCCTTTTATTGAATTTTACCTTCACTTTTTAATTTATTATATAACACTTTAACACTTTATTAACAACTCGATTTAAATTGAACTGAACTTCGACTGAATAACTATGTGTACGATTTCGAATGCCAATGAGAAGATGAACTTCAGAGATTTTGATTGTCGACTGCCTGCTCCTGATGAGGAGCCTCCCTTTATAGATTTGTTAATCCATTGTTCTTCGCTTAATCTTCTTATGGTGGATGCATGCTCATCAATTTCTTTGTAATCATATTTCTTCTTAATCCATCGTCTATCTCTTGACCGGACGCTTGATATTCGATTCATTTGCACCGGTCTATTGTTCATCAATCTTTTATCAATTTTTATATTCTTCGATGACGAATAAATTTCAACGGAAGTTTCTTTTAGTTAATCGCTCGCATATTATGTTTCGAATTATTTCATTTGTTAACAATCCTATATAGTTCGCTGCAAAATATATCTTATAAACTTTTCTTAATTCTATCGCTCGCAGTACGGTATAAAATACAATAATTCAGTATTCAATATAATATTTGATATAATAATTGATTACAATTCTCGCACAAAATTAATAAAACAAATAAGAAAAGAAATATATGATTAAGTTTATTAATTATTATTTATAATAGGACCACCGGACGTGACAACTGTGAACTGTGAACTGTGAACTGTGATCTGTGAACTGTGAACTGTGAACTGTGATCTGTGAACTGTGAACTGCTAACTGTGAAGTGTGAAATGAAGACTGTGAACTGTGATCTGTGAACTGTGATCTGTGAACTGTGAACTGTGAACTGTGATCTGTGAACTGTGAACTGCTAACTGTGAAGTGTGAAATGAAGACTGTGAACTGTGATCTGTGAACTGAGAACTGTGAGCTGTGAATAGTGAACTGTGAACTGTGATCTGTGAACACTGAACTGTGGTCTGTGATCTGTGAACTGTGAACTGTGAACTGTGAACTGTGAAGAGTGGGCTGCGAACTGTGACCTGTGATCTGTGAACTGTGAACTGCGAACTGTGAAGTATGAAATGAAGACAGTGAACTGTGAAATGTGAACTGTGACCTGCGAACTGGGAACTGTGAACTGTGAACTGTGAACTGTGAACTGTGATCTGTGAACTGTGAAGTGTGAACTGTGAACTGTGAACTGTGACCTGTGAACTGTGAACTGCGAACTGTGAAGTGTGAAATGAAGACTGTGAACTGTGATCTGTGAACTGAGAACTGTGAGCTGTGAATAGTGAACTGTGGACTGTGAACTGTGAACTGTGAACTGTGAACTGTGAACTGTGAACTTCGAACTGTGAAGTACGAAATGAAGACAGTGAACTGTGAAATGTGAACTGTGACCTGCGAACTGGGAACTGTGAACTGTGAACTGTGAACTGTGAACTGTGAACTGTGAACTGTGAACTGTGAACTGTGATCTGTGATCTGTGAACTGTGAAGTGTGAAATGTGAACTGTGAACTGTGAACTGTGAATTGTGAACTGTGAACTGTGAACTGTGAACTGTGAACTGTGAACTGTGAACAGTGAACTGTGGACTGTGAACTGTGAACTGTGACCTGTGAACTGTGAACTGTGAACTGTGACCTGTGAACTGTGAACTGCGAACTATGAATTGTGAAATGAAGACTGTGAACTGTGAACTGTGAACTGTGAACAGTGAACAGTGAACAGTGAACAGTGAACTGTGAACTGTGAACTGTGAACTGTGAACTGTGAACTGTGAATTGTGAACAGTGAACTGTGGACTGTGAACTGTGAACTGTGAACTGTGAACTGTGAACTGTCAACTGTGAACTGTCAACTGTGAACTGTCAACTGTGAACTGAGAACTGTAAACTGAGAACTGTAAACTGTGAACAGTGAACTGTGAACTGTGAACTGTGAACTGCGAACTGTGAAGTATGAAATGAAGACAGTGAACTGTGAAATGTGAACTGTGACCTGCGAACTGGGAACTGTGAACTGTAAACTGTGACCTGTGAACTGTGAACTGTGAACTGCGAACTGTGAAGTATGAAATGAAGACTGTGTACTGTGAAATGTGATCTGTGAACAGTGAACTGTGGTCTGTGATCTGTGAACTGTGAACTGTGAACTGTGAAGAGTGGGCTGCGAACTGTGACCTGTGAACTGTGAACTGCGAACTGTGAAGTATGAAATGAAGACAGTGAACTGTGAAATGTGAACTGTGACCTGCGAACTGGGAACTGTGAACTGTGAACTGTGAACTGTGATCTGTGAACTGTGAAGTGTGAACTGTGAACTGTGAACTGTGAACTGTGAACTGTGATCTGTGAACTGTGAACTGCGAACTGTGAAGTGTGAAATGAAGACTGTGAACTGTGATCTGTGAACTGAGAACTGTGAGCTGTGAATAGTGAACTGTGGACTGTGAACTGTGAACTGTGAACTGTGAACTGTGAACTGTGATCTTCGAACTGTGAAGTACGAAATGAAGACAGTGAACTGTGAAATGTGAACTGTGACCTGCGAACTGGGAACTGTGAACTGTGAACTGTGAACTGTGAACTGTGATCTGTGATCTGTGATCTGTGAACTGTGAAGTGTGAAATGTGAACTGTGAACTGTGAACTGTGAACTGTGAACTGTGAACTGTGAACTGTGAACTGTGAACTGTGAACTGTGAACTGTGATCTGTGAACTGTGAACTGTGAACTGTGAACTGTGAACTGTGAACTGTGAACTGTGAACTGTGAACTGTGAACTATGATCAGTGAACAGTGAACTGCGGACTGTGAACTGTGAACTGTGAACTGTGAAAACTGAATTGTGAAATAAAGTCTGTGAACAGTGATCTGTGAACTGTGAACTGTGAAGTGTGATCTGTGAACTGTGAACTGCGAACTGTGAATTGTGAAATGAAGACTGTGAACTGTGAACTGTGCCCTGTGAAGACTGAAGTGTGAAATGAAGACTGTGAACTGTGATCTGTGAACTGTGACTGTGAACTGAGAACTGTGTTACGTCCTTGTTGGGACGTTTTTAGAGAAATTAAAGAGTTAAAGATTTTAATGGGAGATATAACGCAGTTTTGAACCTACCTGCATACACCGGCTTCGGTTCGGGTAATTGAGGGTACTTTTATATGAAAATGGCTTTACATAAGGATGTGGAACGAAGAAATCGACGTTGGGTATTTTAAATGATTTTAAAATATGATTTTAAATGTAACAATTGACCAAGATATATTTTATAAATGAACAAATTCAGAAATACATAGAATTGTTATTAAATATTACAAATGTTAGTATTTACCGATAGATGTATCTCGCTTCGTTTCGTTAAACTATTATATGGTTCGGAACGCTGGGTATTCGCTTTAGCTTCAGCTTCAAGTCCGCTTTGATGATGTTGATGATGATTTCGGTAATCCGGCGGGTGTACACGCCTTTTATTGAATTTTAACTTCACTTTTTAATTTATTATATAACACTTTAACACTTTATTAACAACTCGATTTAAATTGAACTGAACTTCGACTGAATAACTATGTGTACGATTTCGAATGCCAATGAGAAGATGAACTTCAGAGATTTTGATTGTCGACTGCCTGCTCCTGATGAGGAGCCTCCCTTTATAGATTTGTTAATCCATTGTTCTTCGCTTAATCTTCTTATGGTGGATGCATGCTCATCAATTTCTTTGTAATCATATTTCTTCTTAATCCATCGTCTATCTCTTGACCGGACGCTTGATATTCGATTCATTTGCACCGGTCTATTGTTCATCAATCTTTTATCAATTTTTATATTCTTCGATGACGAATAAATTTCAACGGAAGTTTCTTTTAGTTAATCGCTCGCATATTATGTTTCGAATTATTTCATTTGTTAACAATCCTATATAGTTCGCTGCAAAATATATCTTATAAACTTTTCTTAATTCTATCGCTCGCAGTACGGTATAAAATACAATAATTCAGTATTCAATATAATATTTGATATAATAATTGATTACAATTCTCGCACAAAATTAATAAAACAAATAAGAAAAGAAATATATGATTAAGTTTATTAATTATTATTTATAATAGGACCACCGGACGTGACAACTGTGAACTGTGAACTGTGAACTGTGATCTGTGAACTGTGAACTGTGAACTGTGATCTGTGAACTGTGAACTGCTAACTGTGAAGTGTGAAATGAAGACTGTGAACTGTGATCTGTGAACTGTGATCTGTGAACTGTGAACTGTGAACTGTGAACTGTGAACTGTGAACTATGATCAGTGAACAGTGAACTGCGGACTGTGAACTGTGAACTGTGAACTGTGAAAACTGAATTGTGAAATAAAGTCTGTGAACAGTGATCTGTGAACTGTGAACTGTGAAGTGTGATCTGTGAACTGTGAACTGCGAACTGTGAATTGTGAAATGAAGACTGTGAACTGTGAACTGTGCCCTGTGAAGACTGAAGTGTGAAATGAAGACTGTGAACTGTGATCTGTGAACTGTGACTGTGAACTGAGAACTGTGTTACGTCCTTGTTGGGACGTTTTTAGAGAAATTAAAGAGTTAAAGATTTTAATGGGAGATATAACGCAGTTTTGAACCTACCTGCATACACCGGCTTCGGTTCGGGTAATTGAGGGTACTTTTATATGAAAATGGCTTTACATAAGGATGTGGAACGAAGAAATCGACGTTGGGTATTTTAAATGATTTTAAAATATGATTTTAAATGTAACAATTGACCAAGATATATTTTATAAATGAACAAATTCAGAAATACATAGAATTGTTATTAAATATTACAAATGTTAGTATTTACCGATAGATGTATCTCGCTTCGTTTCGTTAAACTATTATATGGTTCGGAACGCTGGGTATTCGCTTTAGCTTCAGCTTCAAGTCCGCTTTGATGATGTTGATGATGATTTCGGTAATCCGGCGGGTGTACACGCCTTTTATTGAATTTTACCTTCACTTTTTAATTTATTATATAACACTTTAACACTTTATTAACAACTCGATTTAAATTGAACTGAACTTCGACTGAATAACTATGTGTACGATTTCGAATGCCAATGAGAAGATGAACTTCAGAGATTTTGATTGTCGACTGCCTGCTCCTGATGAGGAGCCTCCCTTTATAGATTTGTTAATCCATTGTTCTTCGCTTAATCTTCTTATGGTGGATGCATGCTCATCAATTTCTTTGTAATCATATTTCTTCTTAATCCATCGTCTATCTCTTGACCGGACGCTTGATATTCGATTCATTTGCACCGGTCTATTGTTCATCAATCTTTTATCAATTTTTATATTCTTCGATGACGAATAAATTTCAACGGAAGTTTCTTTTAGTTAATCGCTCGCATATTATGTTTCGAATTATTTCATTTGTTAACAATCCTATATAGTTCGCTGCAAAATATATCTTATAAACTTTTCTTAATTCTATCGCTCGCAGTACGGTATAAAATACAATAATTCAGTATTCAATATAATATTTGATATAATAATTGATTACAATTCTCGCACAAAATTAATAAAACAAATAAGAAAAGAAATATATGATTAAGTTTATTAATTATTATTTATAATAGGACCACCGGACGTGACAACTGTGAACTGTGAACTGTGAACTGTGATCTGTGAACTGTGAACTGTGAACTGTGATCTGTGAACTGTGAACTGCAAACTGTGAAGTGTGAAATGAAGACTGTGAACTGTGATCTGTGAACTGTGATCTGTGAACTGTGAACTGTGAACTGTGATCTGTGAACTGTGAACTGCTAACTGTGAAGTGTGAAATGAAGACTGTGAACTGTGATCTGTGAACTGAGAACTGTGAGCTGTGAATAGTGAACTGTGGACTGTGAACTGTGAACTGTGATTTGTGAACAGTGAACTGTGGACTGTGAACTGTGAAGTGTGTACTGTGAACTGTCAACTGTCAACTGTGAACTGTAATCTGTGAACTGTGATCTGTGAACTGTGAACTGCGAACTGTGAAGTGTGAAATGAGGACTGTGAACTGTGATCTGGTAACTGAGAACTGTGAACTGTGAATAGTGAACTGAGGACTGTGAACTGTGAATAGTGAACTGTGGACTGTGAACTGTCAACTGTGAACTGCGAACTGTGAAATGTGAAATGAATACTGTGAACGGGGAACTGTGAACTGTGAACTGTGAACTGTGAAATGAAGACTGTGAACTGTGAAATGAAGACTGTGAACTGTGAACTGTGATCTGTGAACTGAGAACTGTGAACTGTGAACTGTGGACTGTGAACTGTGAACTGTGAACTGTGAACTGAGAACTGTAAACTGTGAACTGTGAGCTGCGAAATGAAGACTGTGAACTGTGATCTGTGAACTGAGAACTGTGAACTGTGAACTGTGGACTGTGAACTGTGAACTGTGAACTGTGAACTGTGAACTGTGAACTGTGATCTGTGAACGGTGATCTGTGAACTGTGAACTGCGAACTGTGAATTGTGAAATGAAGACTGTGAACTGTGAACTGTGCCCTGTGAAGACTGAAGTGTGAAATGAAGACTGTGAACAGTGATCTGTGAACTGTGACTGTGAACTGAGAACTGTGAACTGTGAACTGTGAACTGTGGACTGTGAACTGTGAATAGTGAACTGTGGACTGTGAACTGTCAACTGTGAACTGCGAACTGTGAAATATGAAATGAATACTGTGAACGGGGAACTGTGAACTGTGAACTGAGAACTGTAAACTGTGAACTGTGAACTGTGAAATGAAGACTGTGAACTGTGATCTGTGAACTGAGAACTGTGAACTGTGAACTGTGGACTGTGAACTGTGAACTGTGAACTGTGATCTGTGAACGGTGATCTGTGAACTGTGAACTGCGAACTGTGAAGTGTGAAATGAAGACTGTGAACTGTGATCTGTGGACTGTGAACTGTGAACTGTGAATAGTGAACTGTGAACTGCTAACTGTGAAGTGTGAAATGAAGACTGTGAACTGTGATCTGTGAACTGAGAACTGTGAGCTATGAATAGTGAACTGCGGACTGTGAACTGTGAACTGTGATTTGTGAACAGTGAACTGTGGACTGTGAACTGTGAAGTGTGTACTGTGAACTGTCAACTGTCAACTGTGAACTGTGATCTGTGAACTGTGAACTGCGAACTGTGAAGTGTGAAATGAGGACTGTGAACTGTGAACTGGTAACTTAGAACTGTGAACTGTGAATAGTGAACTGTGGACTGTGAACTGTGAATAGTGAACTGTGGACTGTGAACAGTCAACTGTGAACTGCGAACTGTGAAATGTGAAATGAATACTGTGAACGGGGAACTGTGAACTGTGAACTGAGAACTGTAAACTGTGAACTGTGAACTGTGAAATGAAGACTGTGAACTGTGATCTGTGAACTGAGAACTGTGAACTGTGAACTGTGGACTGTGAACTGTGAACTGTGAACTGTGAACTGTGATCTGTGAACTGTGAACTGCGAACTGTGAATTGTGAAGTGAAGACTGTGAACTGTGAACTGTGAACTCTGAACTGTAGACTGTGAACTATGATCTGTGAACAGTGAACTGTCGACTGTGAACTGTGAACTGTGAAGTGTGAACTGTGAACAGTGAACTGTCAACTGTCAACTGTGAACTGCGAACTGTGAAGTGTGAAATGAATACTGTGAACGGGGAACTGTGAACTGTGAACTGTGACCTGTGAACTGTGAACTGTGACCTGTGAACTGTGAAGTGTGAACTGTGAACTGTGAACTGTGAAGTATGAAATGAAGACAGTGAACTGTGAAATGTGAACTGTGACCTGCGAACTGGGAACTGTGAACTGTGAACTGTGAACTGTGATCTGTGAACTGTGAACTGTGAACTGTGAACTGTGAACTGTGAACTGTGAACTGTGAACTGTGAACTGTGAACTGTGAACTGTGAACTGTGAACTGTGAACTGTGAACTATGATCTGTGAACAGTGAACTGCGGACTGTGAACTGTGAACTGTGAACTGTGAACTGTGAACTGTGAACTGTGAACTGTGAACTGTGAACTTCGAACTGTGAAGTACGAAATGAAGACAGTGAACTGTGAAATGTGAACTGTGACCTGCGAACTGGGAACTGTGAACTGTGAACTGTGAACTGTGAACTGTGATCTGTGAACTATGAAGTGTGAACTGTGAACTGTGAACTGTGAACTGTGAACTGTGATCTGTGAACAGTGAAGTGTGGACTGTGAACTGTGAACTGTGACCTGTGACCTGTGAACTGTGAACTGTGACCTGTGAACTGTGAACTGTGAACTGTG
Source organism: Lasioglossum villosulum (assembly GCA_963971365.1). Lineage (NCBI taxonomy): Eukaryota > Metazoa > Arthropoda > Insecta > Hymenoptera > Halictidae > Lasioglossum > Lasioglossum villosulum. The sequence continues at coordinate 987,035 of CAXARU010000174.1, forward strand.
AACTGTGAACTGTGAACTGTGAACTTCGAACTGTGAAGTATGAAATGAAGACAGTGAACTGTGAAATGTGAACTGTGACCTGCGAACTGGGAACTGTGAACTGTGAACTGTGAACTGTGAACTGTGAACTATGATCTGTGAACAGTGAACTGCGGACTGTGATCTGTGGACTGTAACCTGTGAACTGTGAACTGTGAACTGTGAACTGTGATCTGTGAACTGTAAACTGCGAACTGTGAAGTGTGAAATGAAGACTGTGAACTGTGATCTGTGAACTGAGAACAGTGAACTGTGATCTGTGGACTGTGAACTGTGCACTGTGAAGTCTGAAGTGTGAAATGAAGACTGTGAACTGTGAACTGTGAACTGTGAACTGTGAACTGTGAACTGTGATCTGTGAACAGTGAACTGTGGTCTGTGATCTGTGAACTGTGAACTGTGAACTGTGAAATGAAGACTGTGAACTGAGAACTGTGAACTGTGAACTGTGAAAACTGAATTGTGTAATGAAGTCTGTGAACTGTGATCTGTGAACTGAGAACTGTGAACTGTGAACAGTGGACTGTAAACTGTGACCTGTGAACTGTGAACTGTAAACTGCGAACTGTGAAGTATGAAATGAAGACTGTGTACTGTGAACTGTGATCTGTGAACAGTGAACTGTGGTCTGTGATCTGTGAACTGTGAACTGTGAACTGTGATGTGTGGGCTGCGAACTGTGACCTGTGAACTGTGAACTGCGAACTGTGAAGTATAAAATGAAGACAGTGAACTGTGAAATGTGAACTGTGACCTGCGAACTGGGAACTGTGAACTGTGAACTGTGAACTGTGATCTGTGAACTGTGAAGTGTGAACTGTGAACTGTGATCTGTGAACTGAGAACTGTGAGCTGTGAATAGTGAACTGTGGACTGTGAACTGTGAACCGTGAACTGTGAACTGTGATCTTTGAACTGTGAACTGCGAACTGTGAAGTGTGAACTGTGAACTGTGAACTGTGGACTGACAACTGTGAACTGCGAACTGTGAAATGTGAAATGAATACTGTGAACGGGGAACTGTGAACTGTGAACTGTGAAATGAAAACTGTGAACTGTGATCTGTGAACTGAGAACTGTGAACTGTGAACTGTGGACTGTGAACTGTGAACTGTGAACTGTGAACTGTGAACTGAGAACTGTAAACTGTGAACTGTGAACTGTGAACTGTGAACTGTGATCTGTGAACTGTGATCTGTGAACTGTTAACTGCGAACTGTGAACTGCGAACTGTGAAGTGTGAAATGAAGACTGTGAACTGTGATCTGTGAACTGAGAACTGTGAACTGTGAACTGTGAACTGTGAACTGTGAACTGTGAACTGTGAACTGTGAATAGTGAACTGAGGACTGTGAACTGTGAATAGTGAACTGTGGACTGTGAACTGTCAACTGTGAACTGCGAACTGTGAAATGTGAAATGAATACTGTGAACGGGGAACTGTGAACTGTGAAGTGTGAACTGTGGACTGTGAACTGTGAACTGTGAACTGTGAACTGAGAACTGTAAACTGTGAACTGTGAGCTGCGAAATGAAGACTGTGAACTGTGATCTGTGAACTGAGAACTGTGAACTGTGAACTGTGAACTGTGAACTGTGAACTGTGAACTGTGAACTGTGAACTGTGAACTGTGATCTGTGAACGGTGATCTGTGAACTGTGAACTGCGAACTGTGAATTGTGAAATGAAGACTGTGAACTGTGAACTGTGCCCTGTGAAGACTGAAGTGTGAAATGAAGACTGTGAACTGTGACTGTGATCTGTGAACTGTGAACTGCGAACTGTGAAGTGTGAAATGAGGACTGTGAACTGTGATCTGGTAACTGAGAACTGTGAACTATGAATAGTGAACTGAGGACTGTGAACTGTGAATAGTGAACTGTGGACTGTGAACTGTCAACTGTGAACTGCGAACTGTGAAATGTGAAATGAATACTGTGAACGGGGAACTGTGAACTGTGAACTGTGAACTGTGAAATGAAGACTGTGAACTGTGAAATGAAGACTGTGAACTGTGATCTGTGAACTGAGAACTGTGAACTGTGAACTGTGGACTGTGAACTGTGAACTGTGAACTGTGAACTGAGAACTGTAAACTGTGAACTGTGAGCTGCGAAATGAAGACTGTGAACTGTGATCTGTGAACTGAGAACTGTGAACTGTGAACTGTGGACTGTGAACTGTGAACTGTGAACTGTGAACTGTGAACTGTGAACTGTGAACTGTGATCTGTGAACGGTGATCTGTGAACTGTGAACTGCGAACTGTGAATTGTGAAATGAAGACTGTGAACTGTGAACTGTGCCCTGTGAAGACTGAAGTGTGAAATGAAGACTGTGAACAGTGATCTGTGAACTGTGACTGTGAACTGAGAACTGTGAACTGTGAACTGTGAACTGTGAATAGTGAACTGTGGACTGTGAACTGTGAATAGTGAACTGTGGACTGTGAACTGTCAACTGTGAACTGCGAAATGTGAAATATGAAATGAATACTGTGAACGGGGAACTGTGAACTGTGAACTGAGAACTGTAAACTGTGAACTGTGAACTGTGAAATGAAGACTGTGAACTGTGATCTGTGAACTGAGAACTGTGAACTGTGAACTGTGGACTGTGAACTGTGAACTGTGAACTGTGATCTGTGAACGGTGATCTGTGAACTGTGAACTGCGAACTGTGAAGTGTGAAATGAAGACTGTGAACTGTGATCTGTGGACTGTGAACTGTGAACTGTGAATAGTGAACTGTGAACTGCTAACTGTGAAGTGTGAAATGAAGACTGTGAACTGTGATCTGTGAACTGAGAACTGTGAGCTATGAATAGTGAACTGCGGACTGTGAACTGTGAACTGTGATTTGTGAACAGTGAACTGTGGACTGTGAACTGTGAAGTGTGTACTGTGAACTGTCAACTGTCAACTGTGAACTGTGATCTGTGAACTGTGAACTGCGAACTGTGAAGTGTGAAATGAGGACTGTGAACTGTGAACTGGTAACTTAGAACTGTGAACTGTGAATAGTGAACTGTGGACTGTGAACTGTGAATAGTGAACTGTGGACTGTGAACTGTCAACTGTGAACTGCGAACTGTGAAATGTGAAATGAATACTGTGAACGGGGAACTGTGAACTGTGAACTGAGAACTGTAAACTGTGAACTGTGAACTGTGAAATGAAGACTGTGAACTGTGATCTGTGAACTGAGAACTGTGAACTGTGAACTGTGGACTGTGAACTGTGAACTGTGAACTGTGAACTGTGATCTGTGAACGGTGATCTGTGAACTGTGAACTGCGAACTGTGAATTGTGAAGTGAAGACTGTGAACTGTGAACTGTGAACTCTGAACTGTAGACTGTGAACTATGATCTGTGAACAGTGAACTGTCGACTGTGAACTGTGAACTGTGAAGTGTGAACTGTGAAGTGTGAACTGTGAACTGTGAACTGTGAACTGTGAACTGTGAACTGTGAACTATGATCTGTGAACAGTGAACTGTCGACTGTGAACTGTGAACTGTGAAGTGTGAACTGTGAACAGTGAACTGTCAACTGTCAACTGTGAACTGCGAACTGTGAAGTGTGAAATGAATACTGTGAACGGGGAACTGTGAACTGTGAACTGTGACCTGTGAACTGTGAACTGTGACCTGTGAACTGTGAAGTGTGAACTGTGAACTGTGAACTGTGAAGTATGAAATGAAGACAGTGAACTGTGAAATGTGAACTGTGACCTGCGAACTGGGAACTGTGAACTGTGAACTGTGAACTGTGAACTGTGATCTGTGAACTGTGAAGTGTGAACTGTGAACTGTGAACTGTGAACTGTGAACTGTGAACTGTGAACTGTGAACTGTGAACTGTGAACTGTGAACTATGATCTGTGAACAGTGAACTGCGGACTGTGAACTGTGAACTGTGAACTGTGAACTGTGAACTGTGAACTGTGAACTGTGAACTGTGAACTGTGAACTGTGAACTTCGAACTGTGAAGTACGAAATGAAGACAGTGAACTGTGAAATGTGAACTGTGACCTGCGAACTGGGAACTGTGAACTGTGATCTGTGAACTATGAAGTGTGAACTGTGAACTGTGAACTGTGAACTGTGATCTGTGAACAGTGAAGTGTGGACTGTGAACTGTGAACTGTGACCTGTGACCTGTGAACTGTGAACTGTGACCTGTGAACTGTGAACTGTGAACTGTGAACTGTGAACTGTGAACTTCGAACTGTGAAGTATGAAATGAAGACAGTGAACTGTGAAATGTGAACTGTGACCTGCGAACTGGGAACTGTGAACTGTGAACTGTGAACTGTGAACTGTGAACTATGATCTGTGAACAGTGAACTGCGGACTGTGATCTGTGGACTGTAACCTGTGAACTGTGAACTGTGAACTGTGAACTGTGAACTGTGAACTGTGATCTGTGGACTGTGAACTGTGCACTGTGAAGTCTGAAGTGTGAAATGAAGACTGTGAACTGTGAACTGTGAACTGTGAACTGAGAACTGTGAACTGTGAACTGTGAAAACTGAATTGTGTAATGAAGTCTGTGAACTGTGATCTGTGAACTGAGAACTGTGAACTGTGAACCGTGAACTGTGAACTGTGATCTTTGAACTGTGAACTGCGAACTGTGAAGTGTGAAATGAAGACTGTGAACTGTGATCTGAGAACTGAGAACTGTGAGCTGTGAATAGTGAACTGTGGACTGTGAACTGTGAACTGTGAATTGTGAACAGTGAACTGTGGACTGTGAACTGTGAAGTGTGTACTGTGAACTGTCAACTGTCAACTGTGAACTGTAATCTGTGAACTGTGATCTGTGAACTGTGAACTGCGAACTGTGATCTGTGAACTGTGAACTGCGAACTGTGAAGTGTGAAATGAAGACTGTGAACTGTGATCTGTGAACTGAGAACTGTGAACTGTGAATAGTGAACTGTGGACTGTGAACTGTCAACTGTGAACTGCGAACTGTGAAATGTGAAATGAATACTGTGAACGGGGAACTGTGAACTGTGAACTGTGAACTGTGGACTGAGAACTGTAAACTGTGAACTGTGAACTGTGAACTGTGGACTGTCAACTGTGAACTGCGAACTGTGAAATGTGAAATGAATACTGTGAACGGGGAACTGTGAACTGTGAACTGTGAAATGAAAACTGTGAACTGTGATCTGTGAACTGAGAACTGAGAACTGTAAACTGTGAACTGTGGACTGTGAACTGTGAACTGTGAACTGAGAACTGTAAACTGTGAACTGTGAACTGTGAACTGTGATCTGTGAACTGTGATCTGTGAACTGTTAACTGCGAACTGTGAACTGCGACCTGTGAAGTGTGAAATGAAGACTGTGAACTGTGATCTGTGAACTGAGAACTGTGAACTGTGAACTGTGAACTGTGAACTGTGAACTGTGAACTGTGAACTGTGAAATGAAGACTGTGAACTGTGATCTGTGAACTGAGAACTGTGAACTGTGAACTGTGAAAACTGAATTGTGAAATAAAGTCTGTGAACTGTGATCTGTGAACTGAGAACTGAGAACTGTGAACAGTGGACTGTGAACTGTGACCTGTGAACTGTGAACTGTGAACTGTGGTCTGTGATCTGTGAACTGTGAACTGTGAACTGTGAACTGTGAACTGTGAAATGAAGACTGTGAACTGAGAACTGTGAACTGTGAACTGTGAAAACTGAATTGTGAAATGAAGTCTGTGAACTGTGATCTGTGAACTGAGAACTGTGAACTGTGAACAGTGGACAGTTAACTGTGACCTGTGAACTGTGAACTGTGAACTGCGAACTGTGAAGTATGAAATGAAGACTGTGTACTGTGAACTGTGATCTGTGAACAGTGAACTGTGGTCTGTGAACTGTGAACTGTGAACTGTGAACTGTGAAGAGTGGGCTGCGAACTGTGACCTGTGAACTGTGAACTGCGAACTGTGAAGTATGAAATGAAGACAGTGAACTGTGAAATGTGAACTGTGACCTGCGAACTGGAACTGTGAACTGTGAACTGTGAACTGTGATCTGTGAACTGTGAAGTGTGAACTGTGAACTGTGAACTGTGATCTGTGAACTGTGAACTGCGAACTGTGAAGTGTGAAATGAAGACTGTGAACTGTGATCTGTGAACTGAGAACTGTGAGCTGTGAATAGTGAACTGTGGACTGTGAACTGTGAACTGTGAACTGTGAACTGTGATCTTTGAACTGTGAACTGCGAACTGTGAAGTGTGAAATGAAGACTGTGAACTGTGATCTGAGAACTGAGAACTGTGAGCTGTGAATAGTGAACTGTGGACTGTGAACTGTGAACTGTGAACTGCGAACTGTGAAGTATGAAATGAAGACAGTGAACTGTGAAATGTGAACTGTGACCTGCGAACTGGGAACTGTGAACTGTGAACTGTGAACTGTGAACTGTGATCTGTGAACTGTGAAGTGTGAACTGTGAACTGTGAACTGTGAACTGTGATCTGTGAACTGTGAACTGCGAACTGTGAAGTGTGAAATGAAGACTGCGAACTGTGATCTGTGAACTGAGAACTGTGAGCTGTGAATAGTGAACTGTGGACTGTGAACTGTGAACTGTGAACTGTGATCTTTGAACTGTGAACTGCGAACTGTGAAGTGTGAAAACTGAATTGTGAAATGAAGTCTGTGAACTGTGATCTGTGAACTGAGAACTGAGAACTGTGAACAGTGGACTGTGAACTGTGACCTGTGAACTGTGAACTGTGAACTGTGGTCTGTGATCTGTGAACTGTGAACTGTGAACTGTGAACTGTGAACTGTGAAATGAAGACTGTGAACTGAGAACTGTGAACTGTGAACTGTGAAAACTGAATTGTGAAATGAAGTCTGTGAACTGTGATCTGTGAACTGAGAACTGTGAACTGTGAACAGTGGACAGTTAACTGTGACCTGTGAACTGTGAACTGTGAACTGCGAACTGTGAAGTATGAAATGAAGACTGTGTACTGTGAACTGTGATCTGTGAACAGTAAACTGTGGTCTGTGAACTGTGAACTGTGAACTGTGAACTGTGAAGAGTGGGCTGCGAACTGTGACCTGTGAACTGTGAACTGCGAACTGTGAAGTATGAAATGAAGACAGTGAACTGTGAAATGTGAACTGTGACCTGCGAACTGGAACTGTGAACTGTGAACTGTGAACTGTGATCTGTGAACTGTGAAGTGTGAACTGTGAACTGTGAACTGTGATCTGTGAACTGTGAACTGCGAACTGTGAAGTGTGAAATGAAGACTGTGAACTGTGATCTGTGAACTGAGAACTGTGAGCTGTGAATAGTGAACTGTGGACTGTGAACTGTGAACTGTGAACTGTGAACTGTGATCTTTGAACTGTGAACTGCGAACTGTGAAGTGTGAAATGAAGACTGTGAACTGTGATCTGAGAACTGAGAACTGTGAGCTGTGAATAGTGAACTGTGGACTGTGAACTGTGAACTGTGAACTGCGAACTGTGAAGTATGAAATGAAGACAGTGAACTGTGAAATGTGAACTGTGACCTGCGAACTGGGAACTGTGAACTGTGAACTGTGAACTGTGATCTGTGAACTGTGAACTGTGAACTGTGAACTGTGAACTGTGATCTGTGAACTGTGAACTGCGAACTGTGAAGTGTGAAATGAAGACTGCGAACTGTGATCTGTGAACTGAGAACTGTGAGCTGTGAATAGTGAACTGTGGACTGTGAACTGTGAACTGTGAACTGTGATCTTTGAACTGTGAACTGCGAACTGTGAAGTGTGAAATGAAGACTGTGAACTGTGATCTGAGAACTGAGAACTGTGAGCTGTGAATAGTGAACTGTGGACTGTGAACTGTGAACTGTGAATTGTGAACAGTGAACTGTGGACTGTGAACTGTGAAGTGTGTACTGTGAACTGTGAACTGTCAACTGTCAACTGTCAACTGTGAACTGTAATCTGTGGACTGTGAACTGTGAACTGTGAACTGTGAACTGTGATCTTTGAACTGTGAACTGCGAACTGTGAAGTATGAAATGAAGACAGTGAACTGTGAAATGTGAACTGTGACCTGCGAACTGGGAATTGTGAACTGTGAACTGTGAACTGTGATCTGTGAACTGTGAAGTGTGAACTGTGAACTGTGAACTGTGAACTGTGATCTGTGAACTGTGAACTGCGAACTGTGAAGTGTGAAATGAAGACTGCGAACTGTGATCTGTGAACTGAGAACTGTGAGCTGTGAATAGTGAACTGTGGACTGTGAACTGTGAACTGTGAACTGTGATCTTTGAACTGTGAACTGCGAACTGTGAAGTGTGAAATGAAGACTGTGAACTGTGATCTGAGAACTGAGAACTGTGAGCTGTGAATAGTGAACTGTGGACTGTGAACTGTGAACTGTGAATTGTGAACAGTGAACTGTGGACTGTGAACTGTGAAGTGTGTACTGTGAACTGTGAACTGTCAACTGTCAACTGTGAACTGTAATCTGTGAACTGTGATCTGTGAACTGTGAACTGCGAACTGTGAAGTGTGAAATGAAGACTGTGAACTGAGAACTGTGAACTGTGATCTGTGGACTGTAACCTGTGCACTGTGAAGACTGCAGTGTGAAATGAAGACTGTGAACTGTGAACTGTCAACTGTGAACTGAGAACTGTAAACTGTGAACTGTGAACTGTGAACTGTGAACTGTGAACTGTGAACTGTGGACTGTGAACTGTGAACTGTGAAGTTTGTACTGTGATCTGTGAACTGTGAACTGCGGACTGTGAACTGCGAACTGTGAAGTGTGAAATGAAGACTGTGAACTGTGATCTGTGAACTGAGAACTGTGAACTGTGAATAGTGAACTGTGGACTGTGAACTGTCAACTGTGAACTGCGAACTGTGAAATGTGAAATGAATACTGTGAACGGGGAACTGTGAACTGTGAACTGTGAACTGTGAACTGTGAAATGAAGACTGTGAACTGTGATCTGTGAACTGAGAACTGTGAACTGTGAACTGTGGACTGTGAACTGTGAACTGTGAACTGTGAACTGAGAACTGTAAACTGTGAACTGTGAACTGTGAACTGTGGACTGTCAACTGTGAACTGCGAACTGTGAAATGTGAAATGAATACTGTGAACGGGGAACTGTGAACTGTGAACTGTGAAATGAAAACTGTGAACTGTGATCTGTGAACTGAGAACTGTGAACTGTGAACTGTGGACTGTGAACTGTGACCTGTGAACTGTGAACTGTGAACTGTGAACTGTGAACTGCGAACTGTGAAGTATGAATTGAAGACTGTGTACTGTGAACTGTGATCTGTGAACTGTGATCTGTGAACTGTTAACTGCGAACTGTGAACTGCGAACTGTGAAGTGTGAAATGAAGACTGTGAACTGTGATCTGTGAACTGAGAACTGTGAACTGTGAACTGTGAACTGTGAACTGTGAACTGTGAACTGTGAACTGTGAACTGTGAACTGTGAACTGTGAAATGAAGACTGTGAACTGTGATCTGTGAACTGAGAACTGTGAACTGTGAACTGTGAAAACTGAATTGTGAAATGAAGTCTGTGAACTGTGATCTGTGAACTGAGAACTGAGAACTGTGAACAGTGGACTGTGAACTGTGACCTGTGAACTGTGAACTGTGAACTGTGAACTGCGAACTGTGAAGTATGAAATGAAGACTGTGTACTGCGAACTGTGATCTGTGAACAGTGAACTGTGGTCTGTGATCTGTGAACTGTGAACTGTGAACTGTGAAATGAAGACTGTGAACTGTGATCTGTGAACTGAGAACTGTGAACTGTGAACTGTGGTCTGTGATCTGTGAACTGTGATCTGTGAACTGTGAAATGAAGACTGTGAACTGTGATCTGTGAACTGTGAACTGTGAACTGTGAACTGTGAAATGAAGACTGTGAACTGTGATCTGTGAACTGTGAACTGTGAAAACTGAATTGTGAAATGAAGTCTGTGAATTGTGATCTGTGAACTGAGAACTGTGAACTGTAAAGAGTGGGCTGTGAACTGTGACCTCTGAACTGTGAACTGCGAACTGTGAAGTATGAAATGAAGACAGTGAACTGTGAAATGTGAACTGTGACCTGCGAACTGGGAACTGTGAACTGTGAACTGTGAACTGTGATGACTGAAGTGTGAAATGAAAACTGTGAAATGTGAACTGTGAACTGTGAACTGTGATCTGTGAACAGTGAACTGTGGTCTGTGATCTGTGAACTGTGAACTGTGAACTGTGAAATGAAGACTGTGAACTGTGATCTGTGAACTGAGAACTGTGAACTGTGAACTGTGAAAACTGAATTGTGAAATGAAGTCTGTGAACTGTGATCTGTGAACTGAGAACTGTGAACTGTGAGCAGTTGACTGTGAACTGTGACCTGTGAACTGTGAACTGTGAACTGCGAACTGTGAAGTATGAAATGAAGACTGTGTACTGTGAACTGTGATCTGTGAACAGTGAACTGTGGTCTGTGATCTGTGAACTGTGAACTGTGAACTGAGAACTGTGAACTGTGGACTGTGAACTGTGAACTGTGAACTGTGAACTGAGAACTGTAAACTGTGAACTGTGAACTGTGAACTGTGGACTGTCAACTGTGAACTGCGAACTGTGAAATGTGAAATGAATACTGTGAACGGGGAACTGTGAACTGTGAACTGTGAAATGAAAACTGTGAACTGTGATCTGTGAACTGAGAACTGTGAACTGTGAACTGTGGACTGTGAACTGTGAACTGTGAACTGTGAACTGAGAACTGTAAACTGTGAACTGTGAACTGTGAACTGTGATCTGTGAACTGTGATCTGTGAACTGTTAACTGCGAACTGTGAACTGCGAACTGTGAATTGTGAAATGAAGTCTGTGAACTGTGATCTGTGAACTGAGAACTGTGAACTGTGAACAGTGGACAGTTAACTGTGACCTGTGAACTGTGAACTGTGAACTGCGAACTGTGAAGTATGAAATGAAGACTGTGTACTGTGAACTGTGATCTGTGAACAGTGAACTGTGGTCTGTGAACTGTGAACTGTGAACTGTGAACTGTGAAGAGTGGGCTGCGAACTGTGACCTGTGAACTGTGAACTGCGAACTGTGAAGTATGAAATGAAGACAGTGAACTGTGAAATGTGAACTGTGACCTGCGAACTGGGAACTGTGAACTGTGAACTGTGAACTGTGATCTGTGAACTGTGAAGTGTGAACTGTGAACTGTGAACTGTGATCTGTGAACTGTGAACTGCGAACTGTGAAGTGTGAAATGAAGACTGTGAACTGTGATCTGTGAACTGAGAACTGTGAGCTGTGAATAGTGAACTGTGGACTGTGAACTGTGAACTGTGAACTGTGAACTGTGATCTTTGAACTGTGAACTGCGAACTGTGAAGTGTGAAATGAAGACTGTGAACTGTGATCTGAGAACTGAGAACTGTGAGCTGTGAATAGTGAACTGTGGACTGTGAACTGTGAACTGTGAACTGCGAACTGTGAAGTATGAAATGAAGACAGTGAACTGTGAAATGTGAACTGTGACCTGCGAACTGGGAACTGTGAACTGTGAACTGTGAACTGTGATCTGTGAACTGTGAAGTGTGAACTGTGAACTGTGAACTGTGAACTGTGATCTGTGAACTGTGAACTGCGAACTGTGAAGTGTGAAATGAAGACTGCGAACTGTGATCTGTGAACTGAGAACTGTGAGCTGTGAATAGTGAACTGTGGACTGTGAACTGTGAACTGTGAACTGTGAACTGTGATCTTTGAACTGTGAACTGCGAACTGTGAAGTGTGAAATGAAGACTGTGAACTGTGATCTGAGAACTGAGAACTGTGAGCTGTGAATAGTGAACTGTGGACTGTGAACTGTGAACTGTGAACTGTGAACTGTGAATTGTGAACAGTGAACTGTTGACTGTGAACTGTGAAGTGTGTACTGTGAACTGTGAACTGTCAACTGTCAACTGTGAACTGTAATCTGTGAACTGTGATCTGTGAACTGTGAACTGCGAACTGTGAAGTGTGAAATGAAGACTGTGAACTGAGAACTGTGAACTGTGATCTGTGGACTGTAACCTGTGCACTGTGAAGACTGCAGTGTGAAATGAAGACTGTGAACTGTGAACTGTCAACTGTGAACTGAGAACTGTAAACTGTGAACTGTGAACTGTGAACTGTGAACTGTGAACTGTGAACTGTGAACTGTGGACTGTGAACTGTGAACTGTGAAGTTTGTACTGTGATCTGTGAACTGTGAACTGCGGACTGTGAACTGCGAACTGTGAAGTGTGAAATGAAGACTGTGAACTGTGATCTGTGAACTGAGAACTGTGAACTGTGAATAGTGAACTGTGGACTGTGAACTGTCAACTGTGAACTGCGAACTGTGAAATGTGAAATGAATACTGTGAACGGGGAACTGTGAACTGTGAACTGTGAACTGTGAACTGTGAAATGAAGACTGTGAACTGTGATCTGTGAACTGAGAACTGTGATCTGTGAACTGAGAACTGTGAACTGTGAACTGTGGACTGTGAACTGTGAACTGTGAACTGTGAACTGAGAACTGTAAACTGTGAACTGTGAACTGTGAACTGTGGACTGTCAACTGTGAACTGCGAACTGTGAAATGTGAAATGAATACTGTGAACGGGGAACTGTGAACTGTGAACTGTGAAATGAAAACTGTGAACTGTGATCTGTGAACTGAGAACTGTGAACTGTGAACTGTGGACTGTGAACTGTGACCTGTGAACTGTGAACTGTGAACTGTGAACTGTGAACTGCGAACTGTGAAGTATGAATTGAAGACTGTGTACTGTGAACTGTGATCTGTGAACTGTGATCTGTGAACTGTTAACTGCGAACTGTGAACTGCGAACTGTGAAGTGTGAAATGAAGACTGTGAACTGTGATCTGTGAACTGAGAACTGTGAACTGTGAACTGTGAACTGTGAACTGTGAACTGTGAACTGTGAACTGTGAACTGTGAACTGTGAACTGTGAAATGAAGACTGTGAACTGTGATCTGTGAACTGAGAACTGTGAACTGTGAACTGTGAAAACTGAATTGTGAAATGAAGTCTGTGAACTGTGATCTGTGAACTGAGAACTGAGAACTGTGAACAGTGGACTGTGAACTGTGACCTGTGAACTGTGAACTGTGAACTGTGAACTGCGAACTGTGAAGTATGAAATGAAGACTGTGTACTGCGAACTGTGATCTGTGAACAGTGAACTGTGGTCTGTGATCTGTGAACTGTGAACTGTGAACTGTGAAATGAAGACTGTGAACTGTGATCTGTGAACTGAGAACTGTGAACTGTGAACTGTGGTCTGTGATCTGTGAACTGTGATCTGTGAACTGTGAAATGAAGACTGTGAACTGTGATCTGTGAACTGTGAACTGTGAACTGTGAACTGTGAAATGAAGACTGTGAACTGTGATCTGTGAACTGTGAACTGTGAAAACTGAATTGTGAAATGAAGTCTGTGAATTGTGATCTGTGAACTGAGAACTGTGAACTGTAAAGAGTGGGCTGTGAACTGTGACCTCTGAACTGTGAACTGCGAACTGTGAAGTATGAAATGAAGACAGTGAACTGTGAAATGTGAACTGTGACCTGCGAACTGGGAACTGTGAACTGTGAACTGTGAACTGTGATGACTGAAGTGTGAAATGAAAACTGTGAAATGTGAACTGTGAACTGTGAACTGTGATCTGTGAACAGTGAACTGTGGTCTGTGATCTGTGAACTGTGAACTGTGAACTGTGAAATGAAGACTGTGAACTGTGATCTGTGAACTGAGAACTGTGAACTGTGAACTGTGAAAACTGAATTGTGAAATGAAGTCTGTGAACTGTGATCTGTGAACTGAGAACTGTGAACTGTGAGCAGTTGACTGTGAACTGTGACCTGTGAACTGTGAACTGTGAACTGCGAACTGTGAAGTATGAAATGAAGACTGTGTACTGTGAACTGTGATCTGTGAACAGTGAACTGTGGTCTGTGATCTGTGAACTGTGAACTGTGAACTGAGAACTGTGAACTGTGGACTGTGAACTGTGAACTGTGAACTGTGAACTGAGAACTGTAAACTGTGAACTGTGAACTGTGAACTGTGGACTGTCAACTGTGAACTGCGAACTGTGAAATGTGAAATGAATACTGTGAACGGGGAACTGTGAACTGTGAACTGTGAAATGAAAACTGTGAACTGTGATCTGTGAACTGAGAACTGTGAACTGTGAACTGTGGACTGTGAACTGTGAACTGTGAACTGTGAACTGAGAACTGTAAACTGTGAACTGTGAACTGTGAACTGTGATCTGTGAACTGTGATCTGTGAACTGTTAACTGCGAACTGTGAACTGCGAACTGTGAATTGTGAAATGAAGTCTGTGAACTGTGATCTGTGAACTGAGAACTGTGAACTGTGAACAGTGGACAGTTAACTGTGACCTGTGAACTGTGAACTGTGAACTGCGAACTGTGAAGTATGAAATGAAGACTGTGTACTGTGAACTGTGATCTGTGAACAGTGAACTGTGGTCTGTGAACTGTGAACTGTGAACTGTGAACTGTGAAGAGTGGGCTGCGAACTGTGACCTGTGAACTGTGAACTGCGAACTGTGAAGTATGAAATGAAGACAGTGAACTGTGAAATGTGAACTGTGACCTGCGAACTGGGAACTGTGAACTGTGAACTGTGAACTGTGATCTGTGAACTGTGAAGTGTGAACTGTGAACTGTGAACTGTGATCTGTGAACTGTGAACTGCGAACTGTGAAGTGTGAAATGAAGACTGTGAACTGTGATCTGTGAACTGAGAACTGTGAGCTGTGAATAGTGAACTGTGGACTGTGAACTGTGAACTGTGAACTGTGAACTGTGATCTTTGAACTGTGAACTGCGAACTGTGAAGTGTGAAATGAAGACTGTGAACTGTGATCTGAGAACTGAGAACTGTGAGCTGTGAATAGTGAACTGTGGACTGTGAACTGTGAACTGTGAACTGCGAACTGTGAAGTATGAAATGAAGACAGTGAACTGTGAAATGTGAACTGTGACCTGCGAACTGGGAACTGTGAACTGTGAACTGTGAACTGTGATCTGTGAACTGTGAAGTGTGAACTGTGAACTGTGAACTGTGAACTGTGATCTGTGAACTGTGAACTGCGAACTGTGAAGTGTGAAATGAAGACTGCGAACTGTGATCTGTGAACTGAGAACTGTGAGCTGTGAATAGTGAACTGTGGACTGTGAACTGTGAACTGTGAACTGTGAACTGTGATCTTTGAACTGTGAACTGCGAACTGTGAAGTGTGAAATGAAGACTGTGAACTGTGATCTGAGAACTGAGAACTGTGAGCTGTGAATAGTGAACTGTGGACTGTGAACTGTGAACTGTGAACTGTGAACTGTGAATTGTGAACAGTGAACTGTGGACTGTGAACTGTGAAGTGTGTACTGTGAACTGTGAACTGTCAACTGTCAACTGTGAACTGTAATCTGTGAACTGTGATCTGTGAACTGTGAACTGCGAACTGTGAAGTGTGAAATGAAGACTGTGAACTGAGAACTGTGAACTGTGATCTGTGGACTGTAACCTGTGCACTGTGAAGACTGCAGTGTGAAATGAAGACTGTGAACTGTGAACTGTCAACTGTGAACTGAGAACTGTAAACTGTGAACTGTGAACTGTGAACTGTGAACTGTGAACTGTGAACTGTGAACTGTGGACTGTGAACTGTGAACTGTGAAGTTTGTACTGTGATCTGTGAACTGTGAACTGCGGACTGTGAACTGCGAACTGTGAAGTGTGAAATGAAGACTGTGAACTGTGATCTGTGAACTGAGAACTGTGAACTGTGAATAGTGAACTGTGGACTGTGAACTGTCAACTGTGAACTGCGAACTGTGAAATGTGAAATGAATACTGTGAACGGGGAACTGTGAACTGTGAACTGTGAACTGTGAACTGTGAAATGAAGACTGTGAACTGTGATCTGTGAACTGAGAACTGTGAACTGTGAACTGTGGACTGTGAACTGTGAACTGTGAACTGTGAACTGAGAACTGTAAACTGTGAACTGTGAACTGTGAACTGTGGACTGTCAACTGTGAACTGCGAACTGTGAAATGTGAAATGAATACTGTGAACGGGGAACTGTGAACTGTGAACTGTGAAATGAAAACTGTGAACTGTGATCTGTGAACTGAGAACTGTGAACTGTGAACTGTGGACTGTGAACTGTGACCTGTGAACTGTGAACTGTGAACTGTGAACTGCGAACTGTGAAGTATGAATTGAAGACTGTGTACTGTGAACTGTGATCTGTGAACTGTGATCTGTGAACTGTTAACTGCGAACTGTGAACTGTGAACTGTGAAAACTGAATTGTGAAATGAAGTCTGTGAACTGTGATCTGTGAACTGAGAACTGAGAACTGTGAACAGTGGACTGTGAACTGTGACCTGTGAACTGTGAACTGTGAACTGTGAACTGTGAACTGCGAACTGTGAAGTATGAAATGAAGACTGTGTACTGTGAACTGTGATCTGTGAACAGTGAACTGTGGTCTGTGATCTGTGAACTGTGAACTGTGAACTGTGAAATGAAGACTGTGAACTGTGATCTGTGAACTGAGAACTGTGAACTGTGAACTGTGGTCTGTGATCTGTGAACTGTGATCTGTGAACTGTGAAATGAAGACTGTGAACTGTGATCTGTGAACTGTGAACTGTGAACTGTGAACTGTGAACTGTGAAATGAAGACTGTGAACTGTGATCTGTGAACTGTGAACTGTGAAAACTGAATTGTGAAATGAAGTCTGTGAATTGTGATCTGTGAACTGAGAACTGTGAACTGTAAAGAGTGGGCTGTGAACTGTGACCTCTGAACTGTGAACTGCGAACTGTGAAGTATGAAATGAAGACAGTGAACTGTGAAATGTGAACTGTGACCTGCGAACTGGGAACTGTGAACTGTGAACTGTGAACTGTGAACTGTGATGACTGAAGTGTGAAATGAAAACTGTGAAATGTGAACTGTGAACTGTGAACTGTGATCTGTGAACAGTGAACTGTGGTCTGTGATCTGTGAACTGTGAACTGTGAACTGTGAAATGAAGACTGTGAACTGTGATCTGTGAACTGAGAACTGTGAACTGTGAACTGTGAAAACTGAATTGTGAAATGAAGTCTGTGAACTGTGATCTGTGAACTGAGAACTGTGAACTGTGAGCAGTGGACTGTGAACTGTGACCTGTGAACTGTGAACTGTGAACTGCGAACTGTGAAGTATGAAATGAAGACTGTGTACTGTGAACTGTGATCTGTGAACAGTGAACTGTGGTCTGTGAACTGTGAACTGTGAACTGTGAACTGTGAAGAGTGGGCTGCGAACTGTGACCTGTGAACTGTGAACTGCGAACTGTGAAGTATGAAATGAAGACAGTGAACTGTGAAATGTGAACTGTGACCTGCGAACTGGGAACTGTGAACTGTGAACTGTGAACTGTGATCTGTGAACTGTGAAGTGTGAACTGTGAACTGTGAACTGTGATCTGTGAACTGTGAACTGCGAACTGTGAAGTGTGAAATGAAGACTGTGAACTGTGATCTGTGAACTGAGAACTGTGAGCTGTGAATAGTGAACTGTGGACTGTGAACTGTGAACTGTGAACTGTGAACTGTGATCTTTGAACTGTGAACTGCGAACTGTGAAGTGTGAAATGAAGACTGTGAACTGTGATCTGAGAACTGAGAACTGTGAGCTGTGAATAGTGAACTGTGGACTGTGAACTGTGAACTGTGAACTGCGAACTGTGAAGTATGAAATGAAGACAGTGAACTGTGAAATGTGAACTGTGACCTGCGAACTGGGAACTGTGAACTGTGAACTGTGAACTGTGATCTGTGAACTGTGACTGTGAACTGAGAACTGTGTTACGTCCTTGTTGGGACGTTTTTAGAGAAATTAAAGAGTTAAAGATTTTAATGGGAGATATAACGCAGTTTTGAACCTACCTGCATACACCGGCTTCGGTTCGGGTAATTGAGGGTACTTTTATATGAAAATGGCTTTACATAAGGATGTGGAACGAAGAAATCGACGTTGGGTATTTTAAATGATTTTAAAATATGATTTTAAATGTAACAATTGACCAAGATATATTTTATAAATGAACAAATTCAGAAATACATAGAATTGTTATTAAATATTACAAATGTTAGTATTTACCGATAGATGTATCTCGCTTCGTTTCGTTAAACTATTATATGGTTCGGAACGCTGGGTATTCGCTTTAGCTTCAGCTTCAAGTCCGCTTTGATGATGTTGATGATGATTTCGGTAATCCGGCGGGTGTACACGCCTTTTATTGAATTTTAACTTCACTTTTTAATTTATTATATAACACTTTAACACTTTATTAACAACTCGATTTAAATTGAACTGAACTTCGACTGAATAACTATGTGTACGATTTCGAATGCCAATGAGAAGATGAACTTCAGAGATTTTGATTGTCGACTGCCTGCTCCTGATGAGGAGCCTCCCTTTATAGATTTGTTAATCCATTGTTCTTCGCTTAATCTTCTTATGGTGGATGCATGCTCATCAATTTCTTTGTAATCATATTTCTTCTTAATCCATCGTCTATCTCTTGACCGGACGCTTGATATTCGATTCATTTGCACCGGTCTATTGTTCATCAATCTTTTATCAATTTTTATATTCTTCGATGACGAATAAATTTCAACGGAAGTTTCTTTTAGTTAATCGCTCGCATATTATGTTTCGAATTATTTCATTTGTTAACAATCCTATATAGTTCGCTGCAAAATATATCTTATAAACTTTTCTTAATTCTATCGCTCGCAGTACGGTATAAAATACAATAATTCAGTATTCAATATAATATTTGATATAATAATTGATTACAATTCTCGCACAAAATTAATAAAACAAATAAGAAAAGAAATATATGATTAAGTTTATTAATTATTATTTATAATAGGACCACCGGACGTGACAACTGTGA
This sequence comes from Lasioglossum villosulum, assembly GCA_963971365.1. NCBI lineage: Eukaryota > Metazoa > Arthropoda > Insecta > Hymenoptera > Halictidae > Lasioglossum > Lasioglossum villosulum. The sequence continues at coordinate 1,006,152 of CAXARU010000174.1, forward strand.
ACTGTGAACTGTGAACTGTGATCTGTGAACTGTGAACTGTGAACTGTGATCTGTGAACTGTGAACTGCTAACTGTGAAGTGTGAAATGAAGACTGTGAACTGTGATCTGTGAACTGTGATCTGTGAACTGTGAACTGTGAACTGTGAACTGTGAACTGTGAACTATGATCAGTGAACAGTGAACTGCGGACTGTGAACTGTGAACTGTGAACTGTGAAAACTGAATTGTGAAATAAAGTCTGTGAACAGTGATCTGTGAACTGTGAACTGTGAAGTGTGATCTGTGAACTGTGAACTGCGAACTGTGAATTGTGAAATGAAGACTGTGAACTGTGAACTGTGCCCTGTGAAGACTGAAGTGTGAAATGAAGACTGTGAACTGTGATCTGTGAACTGTGACTGTGAACTGAGAACTGTGTTACGTCCTTGTTGGGACGTTTTTAGAGAAATTAAAGAGTTAAAGATTTTAATGGGAGATATAACGCAGTTTTGAACCTACCTGCATACACCGGCTTCGGTTCGGGTAATTGAGGGTACTTTTATATGAAAATGGCTTTACATAAGGATGTGGAACGAAGAAATCGACGTTGGGTATTTTAAATGATTTTAAAATATGATTTTAAATGTAACAATTGACCAAGATATATTTTATAAATGAACAAATTCAGAAATACATAGAATTGTTATTAAATATTACAAATGTTAGTATTTACCGATAGATGTATCTCGCTTCGTTTCGTTAAACTATTATATGGTTCGGAACGCTGGGTATTCGCTTTAGCTTCAGCTTCAAGTCCGCTTTGATGATGTTGATGATGATTTCGGTAATCCGGCGGGTGTACACGCCTTTTATTGAATTTTACCTTCACTTTTTAATTTATTATATAACACTTTAACACTTTATTAACAACTCGATTTAAATTGAACTGAACTTCGACTGAATAACTATGTGTACGATTTCGAATGCCAATGAGAAGATGAACTTCAGAGATTTTGATTGTCGACTGCCTGCTCCTGATGAGGAGCCTCCCTTTATAGATTTGTTAATCCATTGTTCTTCGCTTAATCTTCTTATGGTGGATGCATGCTCATCAATTTCTTTGTAATCATATTTCTTCTTAATCCATCGTCTATCTCTTGACCGGACGCTTGATATTCGATTCATTTGCACCGGTCTATTGTTCATCAATCTTTTATCAATTTTTATATTCTTCGATGACGAATAAATTTCAACGGAAGTTTCTTTTAGTTAATCGCTCGCATATTATGTTTCGAATTATTTCATTTGTTAACAATCCTATATAGTTCGCTGCAAAATATATCTTATAAACTTTTCTTAATTCTATCGCTCGCAGTACGGTATAAAATACAATAATTCAGTATTCAATATAATATTTGATATAATAATTGATTACAATTCTCGCACAAAATTAATAAAACAAATAAGAAAAGAAATATATGATTAAGTTTATTAATTATTATTTATAATAGGACCACCGGACGTGACAACTGTGAACTGTGAACTGTGAACTGTGATCTGTGAACTGTGAACTGTGAACTGTGATCTGTGAACTGTGAACTGCAAACTGTGAAGTGTGAAATGAAGACTGTGAACTGTGATCTGTGAACTGTGATCTGTGAACTGTGAACTGTGAACTGTGATCTGTGAACTGTGAACTGCTAACTGTGAAGTGTGAAATGAAGACTGTGAACTGTGATCTGTGAACTGAGAACTGTGAGCTGTGAATAGTGAACTGTGGACTGTGAACTGTGAACTGTGATTTGTGAACAGTGAACTGTGGACTGTGAACTGTGAAGTGTGTACTGTGAACTGTCAACTGTCAACTGTGAACTGTAATCTGTGAACTGTGATCTGTGAACTGTGAACTGCGAACTGTGAAGTGTGAAATGAGGACTGTGAACTGTGATCTGGTAACTGAGAACTGTGAACTGTGAATAGTGAACTGAGGACTGTGAACTGTGAATAGTGAACTGTGGACTGTGAACTGTCAACTGTGAACTGCGAACTGTGAAATGTGAAATGAATACTGTGAACGGGGAACTGTGAACTGTGAACTGTGAACTGTGAAATGAAGACTGTGAACTGTGAAATGAAGACTGTGAACTGTGAACTGTGATCTGTGAACTGAGAACTGTGAACTGTGAACTGTGGACTGTGAACTGTGAACTGTGAACTGTGAACTGAGAACTGTAAACTGTGAACTGTGAGCTGCGAAATGAAGACTGTGAACTGTGATCTGTGAACTGAGAACTGTGAACTGTGAACTGTGGACTGTGAACTGTGAACTGTGAACTGTGAACTGTGAACTGTGAACTGTGATCTGTGAACGGTGATCTGTGAACTGTGAACTGCGAACTGTGAATTGTGAAATGAAGACTGTGAACTGTGAACTGTGCCCTGTGAAGACTGAAGTGTGAAATGAAGACTGTGAACAGTGATCTGTGAACTGTGACTGTGAACTGAGAACTGTGAACTGTGAACTGTGAACTGTGGACTGTGAACTGTGAATAGTGAACTGTGGACTGTGAACTGTCAACTGTGAACTGCGAACTGTGAAATATGAAATGAATACTGTGAACGGGGAACTGTGAACTGTGAACTGAGAACTGTAAACTGTGAACTGTGAACTGTGAAATGAAGACTGTGAACTGTGATCTGTGAACTGAGAACTGTGAACTGTGAACTGTGGACTGTGAACTGTGAACTGTGAACTGTGATCTGTGAACGGTGATCTGTGAACTGTGAACTGCGAACTGTGAAGTGTGAAATGAAGACTGTGAACTGTGATCTGTGGACTGTGAACTGTGAACTGTGAATAGTGAACTGTGAACTGCTAACTGTGAAGTGTGAAATGAAGACTGTGAACTGTGATCTGTGAACTGAGAACTGTGAGCTATGAATAGTGAACTGCGGACTGTGAACTGTGAACTGTGATTTGTGAACAGTGAACTGTGGACTGTGAACTGTGAAGTGTGTACTGTGAACTGTCAACTGTCAACTGTGAACTGTGATCTGTGAACTGTGAACTGCGAACTGTGAAGTGTGAAATGAGGACTGTGAACTGTGAACTGGTAACTTAGAACTGTGAACTGTGAATAGTGAACTGTGGACTGTGAACTGTGAATAGTGAACTGTGGACTGTGAACAGTCAACTGTGAACTGCGAACTGTGAAATGTGAAATGAATACTGTGAACGGGGAACTGTGAACTGTGAACTGAGAACTGTAAACTGTGAACTGTGAACTGTGAAATGAAGACTGTGAACTGTGATCTGTGAACTGAGAACTGTGAACTGTGAACTGTGGACTGTGAACTGTGAACTGTGAACTGTGAACTGTGATCTGTGAACTGTGAACTGCGAACTGTGAATTGTGAAGTGAAGACTGTGAACTGTGAACTGTGAACTCTGAACTGTAGACTGTGAACTATGATCTGTGAACAGTGAACTGTCGACTGTGAACTGTGAACTGTGAAGTGTGAACTGTGAACAGTGAACTGTCAACTGTCAACTGTGAACTGCGAACTGTGAAGTGTGAAATGAATACTGTGAACGGGGAACTGTGAACTGTGAACTGTGACCTGTGAACTGTGAACTGTGACCTGTGAACTGTGAAGTGTGAACTGTGAACTGTGAACTGTGAACTGTGAAATGAAAACTGTGAACTGTGATCTGTGAACTGAGAACTGTGAACTGTGAACTGTGGACTGTGAACTGTGAACTGTGAACTGTGAACTGTGAACTGAGAACTGTAAACTGTGAACTGTGAACTGTGAACTGTGAACTGTGATCTGTGAACTGTGATCTGTGAACTGTTAACTGCGAACTGTGAACTGCGAACTGTGAAGTGTGAAATGAAGACTGTGAACTGTGATCTGTGAACTGAGAACTGTGAACTGTGAACTGTGAACTGTGAACTGTGAACTGTGAACTGTGAACTGTGAATAGTGAACTGAGGACTGTGAACTGTGAATAGTGAACTGTGGACTGTGAACTGTCAACTGTGAACTGCGAACTGTGAAATGTGAAATGAATACTGTGAACGGGGAACTGTGAACTGTGAACTGTGAACTGTGAAATGAAGACTGTGAACTGTGAAATGAAGACTGTGAACTGTGATCTGTGAACTGAGAACTGTGAAGTGTGAACTGTGGACTGTGAACTGTGAACTGTGAACTGTGAACTGAGAACTGTAAACTGTGAACTGTGAGCTGCGAAATGAAGACTGTGAACTGTGATCTGTGAACTGAGAACTGTGAACTGTGAACTGTGAACTGTGAACTGTGAACTGTGAACTGTGAACTGTGAACTGTGAACTGTGATCTGTGAACGGTGATCTGTGAACTGTGAACTGCGAACTGTGAATTGTGAAATGAAGACTGTGAACTGTGAACTGTGCCCTGTGAAGACTGAAGTGTGAAATGAAGACTGTGAACTGTGATCTGTGAACTGTGACTGTGAACTGAGAACTGTGTTACGTCCTTGTTGGGACGTTTTTAGAGAAATTAAAGAGTTAAAGATTTTAATGGGAGATATAACGCAGTTTTGAACCTACCTGCATACACCGGCTTCGGTTCGGGTAATTGAGGGTACTTTTATATGAAAATGGCTTTACATAAGGATGTGGAACGAAGAAATCGACGTTGGGTATTTTAAATGATTTTAAAATATGATTTTAAATGTAACAATTGACCAAGATATATTTTATAAATGAACAAATTCAGAAATACATAGAATTGTTATTAAATATTACAAATGTTAGTATTTACCGATAGATGTATCTCGCTTCGTTTCGTTAAACTATTATATGGTTCGGAACGCTGGGTATTCGCTTTAGCTTCAGCTTCAAGTCCGCTTTGATGATGTTGATGATGATTTCGGTAATCCGGCGGGTGTACACGCCTTTTATTGAATTTTACCTTCACTTTTTAATTTATTATATAACACTTTAACACTTTATTAACAACTCGATTTAAATTGAACTGAACTTCGACTGAATAACTATGTGTACGATTTCGAATGCCAATGAGAAGATGAACTTCAGAGATTTTGATTGTCGACTGCCTGCTCCTGATGAGGAGCCTCCCTTTATAGATTTGTTAATCCATTGTTCTTCGCTTAATCTTCTTATGGTGGATGCATGCTCATCAATTTCTTTGTAATCATATTTCTTCTTAATCCATCGTCTATCTCTTGACCGGACGCTTGATATTCGATTCATTTGCACCGGTCTATTGTTCATCAATCTTTTATCAATTTTTATATTCTTCGATGACGAATAAATTTCAACGGAAGTTTCTTTTAGTTAATCGCTCGCATATTATGTTTCGAATTATTTCATTTGTTAACAATCCTATATAGTTCGCTGCAAAATATATCTTATAAACTTTTCTTAATTCTATCGCTCGCAGTACGGTATAAAATACAATAATTCAGTATTCAATATAATATTTGATATAATAATTGATTACAATTCTCGCACAAAATTAATAAAACAAATAAGAAAAGAAATATATGATTAAGTTTATTAATTATTATTTATAATAGGACCACCGGACGTGACAACTGTGAACTGTGAACTGTGAACTGTGATCTGTGAACTGTGAACTGTGAACTGTGATCTGTGAACTGTGAACTGCAAACTGTGAAGTGTGAAATGAAGACTGTGAACTGTGATCTGTGAACTGTGATCTGTGAACTGTGAACTGTGAACTATGATCAGTGAACAGTGAACTGCTAACTGTGAAGTGTGAAATGAAGACTGTGAACTGTGATCTGTGAACTGAGAACTGTGAGCTGTGAATAGTGAACTGTGGACTGTGAACTGTGAACTGTGATTTGTGAACAGTGAACTGTGGACTGTGAACTGTGAAGTGTGTACTGTGAACTGTCAACTGTCAACTGTGAACTGTAATCTGTGAACTGTGATCTGTGAACTGTGAACTGCGAACTGTGAAGTGTGAAATGAGGACTGTGAACTGTGATCTGGTAACTGAGAACTGTGAACTGTGAATAGTGAACTGAGGACTGTGAACTGTGAATAGTGAACTGTGGACTGTGAACTGTCAACTGTGAACTGCGAACTGTGAAATGTGAAATGAATACTGTGAACGGGGAACTGTGAACTGTGAACTGTGAACTGTGAAATGAAGACTGTGAACTGTGAAATGAAGACTGTGAACTGTGAACTGTGATCTGTGAACTGAGAACTGTGAACTGTGAACTGTGGACTGTGAACTGTGAACTGTGAACTGTGAACTGAGAACTGTAAACTGTGAACTGTGAGCTGCGAAATGAAGACTGTGAACTGTGATCTGTGAACTGAGAACTGTGAACTGTGAACTGTGGACTGTGAACTGTGAACTGTGAACTGTGAACTGTGAACTGTGAACTGTGATCTGTGAACGGTGATCTGTGAACTGTGAACTGCGAACTGTGAATTGTGAAATGAAGACTGTGAACTGTGAACTGTGCCCTGTGAAGACTGAAGTGTGAAATGAAGACTGTGAACAGTGATCTGTGAACTGTGACTGTGAACTGAGAACTGTGAACTGTGAACTGTGAACTGTGGACTGTGAACTGTGAATAGTGAACTGTGGACTGTGAACTGTCAACTGTGAACTGCGAACTGTGAAATATGAAATGAATACTGTGAACGGGGAACTGTGAACTGTGAACTGAGAACTGTAAACTGTGAACTGTGAACTGTGAAATGAAGACTGTGAACTGTGATCTGTGAACTGAGAACTGTGAACTGTGAACTGTGGACTGTGAACTGTGAACTGTGAACTGTGATCTGTGAACGGTGATCTGTGAACTGTGAACTGCGAACTGTGAAGTGTGAAATGAAGACTGTGAACTGTGATCTGTGGACTGTGAACTGTGAACTGTGAATAGTGAACTGTGAACTGCTAACTGTGAAGTGTGAAATGAAGACTGTGAACTGTGATCTGTGAACTGAGAACTGTGAGCTATGAATAGTGAACTGCGGACTGTGAACTGTGAACTGTGATTTGTGAACAGTGAACTGTGGACTGTGAACTGTGAAGTGTGTACTGTGAACTGTCAACTGTCAACTGTGAACTGTGATCTGTGAACTGTGAACTGCGAACTGTGAAGTGTGAAATGAGGACTGTGAACTGTGAACTGGTAACTTAGAACTGTGAACTGTGAATAGTGAACTGTGGACTGTGAACTGTGAATAGTGAACTGTGGACTGTGAACAGTCAACTGTGAACTGCGAACTGTGAAATGTGAAATGAATACTGTGAACGGGGAACTGTGAACTGTGAACTGAGAACTGTAAACTGTGAACTGTGAACTGTGAAATGAAGACTGTGAACTGTGATCTGTGAACTGAGAACTGTGAACTGTGAACTGTGGACTGTGAACTGTGAACTGTGAACTGTGAACTGTGATCTGTGAACTGTGAACTGCGAACTGTGAATTGTGAAGTGAAGACTGTGAACTGTGAACTGTGAACTCTGAACTGTAGACTGTGAACTATGATCTGTGAACAGTGAACTGTCGACTGTGAACTGTGAACTGTGAAGTGTGAACTGTGAACAGTGAACTGTCAACTGTCAACTGTGAACTGCGAACTGTGAAGTGTGAAATGAATACTGTGAACGGGGAACTGTGAACTGTGAACTGTGACCTGTGAACTGTGAACTGTGACCTGTGAACTGTGAAGTGTGAACTGTGAACTGTGAACTGTGAAGTATGAAATGAAGACAGTGAACTGTGAAATGTGAACTGTGACCTGCGAACTGGGAACTGTGAACTGTGAACTGTGAACTGTGATCTGTGAACTGTGAACTGTGAACTGTGAACTGTGAACTGTGAACTGTGAACTGTGAACTGTGAACTGTGAACTGTGAACTGTGAACTGTGAACTGTGAACTATGATCTGTGAACAGTGAACTGCGGACTGTGAACTGTGAACTGTGAACTGTGAACTGTGAACTGTGAACTGTGAACTGTGAACTGTGAACTTCGAACTGTGAAGTACGAAATGAAGACAGTGAACTGTGAAATGTGAACTGTGACCTGCGAACTGGGAACTGTGAACTGTGAACTGTGAACTGTGAACTGTGAACTGTGATCTGTGAACTATGAAGTGTGAACTGTGAACTGTGAACTGTGAACTGTGAACTGTGATCTGTGAACAGTGAAGTGTGGACTGTGAACTGTGAACTGTGACCTGTGACCTGTGAACTGTGAACTGTGACCTGTGAACTGTGAACTGTGAACTGTGAACTGTGAACTGTGAACTGTGAACTTCGAACTGTGAAGTATGAAATGAAGACAGTGAACTGTGAAATGTGAACTGTGACCTGCGAACTGGGAACTGTGAACTGTGAACTGTGAACTGTGAACTGTGAATTATGATCTGTGAACAGTGAACTGCGGACTGTGATCTGTGGACTGTAACCTGTGAACTGTGAACTGTGAACTGTGAACTGTGATCTGTGAACTGTAAACTGCGAACTGTGAAGTGTGAAATGAAGACTGTGAACTGTGATCTGTGAACTGAGAACAGTGAACTGTGATCTGTGGACTGTGAACTGTGCACTGTGAAGTCTGAAGTGTGAAATGAAGACTGTGAACTGTGAACTGTGAACTGTGAACTGTGAACTGTGAACTGTGATCTGTGAACAGTGAACTGTGGTCTGTGATCTGTGAACTGTGAACTGTGAACTGTGAAATGAAGACTGTGAACTGAGAACTGTGAACTGTGAACTGTGAAAACTGAATTGTGTAATGAAGTCTGTGAACTGTGATCTGTGAACTGAGAACTGTGAACTGTGAACAGTGGACTGTAAACTGTGACCTGTGAACTGTGAACTGTAAACTGCGAACTGTGAAGTATGAAATGAAGACTGTGTACTGTGAACTGTGATCTGTGAACAGTGAACTGTGGTCTGTGATCTGTGAACTGTGAACTGTGAACTGTGATGTGTGGGCTGCGAACTGTGACCTGTGAACTGTGAACTGCGAACTGTGAAGTATAAAATGAAGACAGTGAACTGTGAAATGTGAACTGTGACCTGCGAACTGGGAACTGTGAACTGTGAACTGTGAACTGTGATCTGTGAACTGTGAAGTGTGAACTGTGAACTGTGATCTGTGAACTGAGAACTGTGAGCTGTGAATAGTGAACTGTGGACTGTGAACTGTGAACCGTGAACTGTGAACTGTGATCTTTGAACTGTGAACTGCGAACTGTGAAGTGTGAACTGTGAACTGTGAACTGTGGACTGACAACTGTGAACTGCGAACTGTGAAATGTGAAATGAATACTGTGAACGGGGAACTGTGAACTGTGAACTGTGAAATGAAAACTGTGAACTGTGATCTGTGAACTGAGAACTGTGAACTGTGAACTGTGGACTGTGAACTGTGAACTGTGAACTGTGAACTGTGAACTGAGAACTGTAAACTGTGAACTGTGAACTGTGAACTGTGAACTGTGATCTGTGAACTGTGATCTGTGAACTGTTAACTGCGAACTGTGAACTGCGAACTGTGAAGTGTGAAATGAAGACTGTGAACTGTGATCTGTGAACTGAGAACTGTGAACTGTGAACTGTGAACTGTGAACTGTGAACTGTGAACTGTGAACTGTGAACTGTGAATAGTGAACTGAGGACTGTGAACTGTGAATAGTGAACTGTGGACTGTGAACTGTCAACTGTGAACTGCGAACTGTGAAATGTGAAATGAATACTGTGAACGGGGAACTGTGAACTGTGAACTGTGAACTGTGAAATGAAGACTGTGAACTGTGAAATGAAGACTGTGAACTGTGATCTGTGAACTGAGAACTGTGAAGTGTGAACTGTGGACTGTGAACTGTGAACTGTGAACTGTGAACTGAGAACTGTAAACTGTGAACTGTGAGCTGCGAAATGAAGACTGTGAACTGTGATCTGTGAACTGAGAACTGTGAACTGTGAACTGTGAACTGTGAACTGTGAACTGTGAACTGTGAACTGTGAACTGTGAACTGTGATCTGTGAACGGTGATCTGTGAACTGTGAACTGCGAACTGTGAATTGTGAAATGAAGACTGTGAACTGTGAACTGTGCCCTGTGAAGACTGAAGTGTGAAATGAAGACTGTGAACTGTGACTGTGATCTGTGAACTGTGAACTGCGAACTGTGAAGTGTGAAATGAGGACTGTGAACTGTGATCTGGTAACTGAGAACTGTGAACTATGAATAGTGAACTGAGGACTGTGAACTGTGAATAGTGAACTGTGGACTGTGAACTGTCAACTGTGAACTGCGAACTGTGAAATGTGAAATGAATACTGTGAACGGGGAACTGTGAACTGTGAACTGTGAACTGTGAAATGAAGACTGTGAACTGTGAAATGAAGACTGTGAACTGTGATCTGTGAACTGAGAACTGTGAACTGTGAACTGTGGACTGTGAACTGTGAACTGTGAACTGTGAACTGAGAACTGTAAACTGTGAACTGTGAGCTGCGAAATGAAGACTGTGAACTGTGATCTGTGAACTGAGAACTGTGAACTGTGAACTGTGGACTGTGAACTGTGAACTGTGAACTGTGAACTGTGAACTGTGAACTGTGAACTGTGATCTGTGAACGGTGATCTGTGAACTGTGAACTGCGAACTGTGAATTGTGAAATGAAGACTGTGAACTGTGAACTGTGCCCTGTGAAGACTGAAGTGTGAAATGAAGACTGTGAACAGTGATCTGTGAACTGTGACTGTGAACTGAGAACTGTGAACTGTGAACTGTGAACTGTGAATAGTGAACTGTGGACTGTGAACTGTGAATAGTGAACTGTGGACTGTGAACTGTCAACTGTGAACTGCGAAATGTGAAATATGAAATGAATACTGTGAACGGGGAACTGTGAACTGTGAACTGAGAACTGTAAACTGTGAACTGTGAACTGTGAAATGAAGACTGTGAACTGTGATCTGTGAACTGAGAACTGTGAACTGTGAACTGTGGACTGTGAACTGTGAACTGTGAACTGTGATCTGTGAACGGTGATCTGTGAACTGTGAACTGCGAACTGTGAAGTGTGAAATGAAGACTGTGAACTGTGATCTGTGGACTGTGAACTGTGAACTGTGAATAGTGAACTGTGAACTGCTAACTGTGAAGTGTGAAATGAAGACTGTGAACTGTGATCTGTGAACTGAGAACTGTGAGCTATGAATAGTGAACTGCGGACTGTGAACTGTGAACTGTGATTTGTGAACAGTGAACTGTGGACTGTGAACTGTGAAGTGTGTACTGTGAACTGTCAACTGTCAACTGTGAACTGTGATCTGTGAACTGTGAACTGCGAACTGTGAAGTGTGAAATGAGGACTGTGAACTGTGAACTGGTAACTTAGAACTGTGAACTGTGAATAGTGAACTGTGGACTGTGAACTGTGAATAGTGAACTGTGGACTGTGAACTGTCAACTGTGAACTGCGAACTGTGAAATGTGAAATGAATACTGTGAACGGGGAACTGTGAACTGTGAACTGAGAACTGTAAACTGTGAACTGTGAACTGTGAAATGAAGACTGTGAACTGTGATCTGTGAACTGAGAACTGTGAACTGTGAACTGTGGACTGTGAACTGTGAACTGTGAACTGTGAACTGTGATCTGTGAACGGTGATCTGTGAACTGTGAACTGCGAACTGTGAATTGTGAAGTGAAGACTGTGAACTGTGAACTGTGAACTCTGAACTGTAGACTGTGAACTATGATCTGTGAACAGTGAACTGTCGACTGTGAACTGTGAACTGTGAAGTGTGAACTGTGAAGTGTGAACTGTGAACTGTGAACTGTGAACTGTGAACTGTGAACTGTGAACTGTGAACTATGATCTGTGAACAGTGAACTGTCGACTGTGAACTGTGAACTGTGAAGTGTGAACTGTGAACAGTGAACTGTCAACTGTCAACTGTGAACTGCGAACTGTGAAGTGTGAAATGAATACTGTGAACGGGGAACTGTGAACTGTGAACTGTGACCTGTGAACTGTGAACTGTGACCTGTGAACTGTGAAGTGTGAACTGTGAACTGTGAACTGTGAAGTATGAAATGAAGACAGTGAACTGTGAAATGTGAACTGTGACCTGCGAACTGGGAACTGTGAACTGTGAACTGTGAACTGTGAACTGTGATCTGTGAACTGTGAAGTGTGAACTGTGAACTGTGAACTGTGAACTGTGAACTGTGAACTGTGAACTGTGAACTGTGAACTGTGAACTGTGAACTATGATCTGTGAACAGTGAACTGCGGACTGTGAACTGTGAACTGTGAACTGTGAACTGTGAACTGTGAACTGTGAACTGTGAACTGTGAACTGTGAACTGTGAACTTCGAACTGTGAAGTACGAAATGAAGACAGTGAACTGTGAAATGTGAACTGTGACCTGCGAACTGGGAACTGTGAACTGTGATCTGTGAACTATGAAGTGTGAACTGTGAACTGTGAACTGTGAACTGTGAACTGTGATCTGTGAACAGTGAAGTGTGGACTGTGAACTGTGAACTGTGACCTGTGACCTGTGAACTGTGAACTGTGACCTGTGAACTGTGAACTGTGAACTGTGAACTGTGAACTGTGAACTTCGAACTGTGAAGTATGAAATGAAGACAGTGAACTGTGAAATGTGAACTGTGACCTGCGAACTGGGAACTGTGAACTGTGAACTGTGAACTGTGAACTGTGAACTATGATCTGTGAACAGTGAACTGCGGACTGTGATCTGTGGACTGTAACCTGTGAACTGTGAACTGTGAACTGTGAACTGTGAACTGTGAACTGTGATCTGTGGACTGTGAACTGTGCACTGTGAAGTCTGAAGTGTGAAATGAAGACTGTGAACTGTGAACTGTGAACTGTGAACTGAGAACTGTGAACTGTGAACTGTGAAAACTGAATTGTGTAATGAAGTCTGTGAACTGTGATCTGTGAACTGAGAACTGTGAACTGTGAACCGTGAACTGTGAACTGTGATCTTTGAACTGTGAACTGCGAACTGTGAAGTGTGAAATGAAGACTGTGAACTGTGATCTGAGAACTGAGAACTGTGAGCTGTGAATAGTGAACTGTGGACTGTGAACTGTGAACTGTGAATTGTGAACAGTGAACTGTGAACTGTGAACTGTGGACTGTCAACTGTGAACTGCGAACTGTGAAATGTGAAATGAATACTGTGAACGGGGAACTGTGAACTGTGAACTGTGAAATGAAAACTGTGAACTGTGATCTGTGAACTGAGAACTGAGAACTGTAAACTGTGAACTGTGGACTGTGAACTGTGAACTGTGAACTGAGAACTGTAAACTGTGAACTGTGAACTGTGAACTGTGATCTGTGAACTGTGATCTGTGAACTGTTAACTGCGAACTGTGAACTGCGACCTGTGAAGTGTGAAATGAAGACTGTGAACTGTGATCTGTGAACTGAGAACTGTGAACTGTGAACTGTGAACTGTGAACTGTGAACTGTGAACTGTGAACTGTGAAATGAAGACTGTGAACTGTGATCTGTGAACTGAGAACTGTGAACTGTGAACTGTGAAAACTGAATTGTGAAATAAAGTCTGTGAACTGTGATCTGTGAACTGAGAACTGAGAACTGTGAACAGTGGACTGTGAACTGTGACCTGTGAACTGTGAACTGTGAACTGTGGTCTGTGATCTGTGAACTGTGAACTGTGAACTGTGAACTGTGAACTGTGAAATGAAGACTGTGAACTGAGAACTGTGAACTGTGAACTGTGAAAACTGAATTGTGAAATGAAGTCTGTGAACTGTGATCTGTGAACTGAGAACTGTGAACTGTGAACAGTGGACAGTTAACTGTGACCTGTGAACTGTGAACTGTGAACTGCGAACTGTGAAGTATGAAATGAAGACTGTGTACTGTGAACTGTGATCTGTGAACAGTGAACTGTGGTCTGTGAACTGTGAACTGTGAACTGTGAACTGTGAAGAGTGGGCTGCGAACTGTGACCTGTGAACTGTGAACTGCGAACTGTGAAGTATGAAATGAAGACAGTGAACTGTGAAATGTGAACTGTGACCTGCGAACTGGAACTGTGAACTGTGAACTGTGAACTGTGATCTGTGAACTGTGAAGTGTGAACTGTGAACTGTGAACTGTGATCTGTGAACTGTGAACTGCGAACTGTGAAGTGTGAAATGAAGACTGTGAACTGTGATCTGTGAACTGAGAACTGTGAGCTGTGAATAGTGAACTGTGGACTGTGAACTGTGAACTGTGAACTGTGAACTGTGATCTTTGAACTGTGAACTGCGAACTGTGAAGTGTGAAATGAAGACTGTGAACTGTGATCTGAGAACTGAGAACTGTGAGCTGTGAATAGTGAACTGTGGACTGTGAACTGTGAACTGTGAACTGCGAACTGTGAAGTATGAAATGAAGACAGTGAACTGTGAAATGTGAACTGTGACCTGCGAACTGGGAACTGTGAACTGTGAACTGTGAACTGTGAACTGTGATCTGTGAACTGTGAAGTGTGAACTGTGAACTGTGAACTGTGAACTGTGATCTGTGAACTGTGAACTGCGAACTGTGAAGTGTGAAATGAAGACTGCGAACTGTGATCTGTGAACTGAGAACTGTGAGCTGTGAATAGTGAACTGTGGACTGTGAACTGTGAACTGTGAACTGTGATCTTTGAACTGTGAACTGCGAACTGTGAAGTGTGAAAACTGAATTGTGAAATGAAGTCTGTGAACTGTGATCTGTGAACTGAGAACTGAGAACTGTGAACAGTGGACTGTGAACTGTGACCTGTGAACTGTGAACTGTGAACTGTGGTCTGTGATCTGTGAACTGTGAACTGTGAACTGTGAACTGTGAACTGTGAAATGAAGACTGTGAACTGAGAACTGTGAACTGTGAACTGTGAAAACTGAATTGTGAAATGAAGTCTGTGAACTGTGATCTGTGAACTGAGAACTGTGAACTGTGAACAGTGGACAGTTAACTGTGACCTGTGAACTGTGAACTGTGAACTGCGAACTGTGAAGTATGAAATGAAGACTGTGTACTGTGAACTGTGATCTGTGAACAGTAAACTGTGGTCTGTGAACTGTGAACTGTGAACTGTGAACTGTGAAGAGTGGGCTGCGAACTGTGACCTGTGAACTGTGAACTGCGAACTGTGAAGTATGAAATGAAGACAGTGAACTGTGAAATGTGAACTGTGACCTGCGAACTGGAACTGTGAACTGTGAACTGTGAACTGTGATCTGTGAACTGTGAAGTGTGAACTGTGAACTGTGAACTGTGATCTGTGAACTGTGAACTGCGAACTGTGAAGTGTGAAATGAAGACTGTGAACTGTGATCTGTGAACTGAGAACTGTGAGCTGTGAATAGTGAACTGTGGACTGTGAACTGTGAACTGTGAACTGTGAACTGTGATCTTTGAACTGTGAACTGCGAACTGTGAAGTGTGAAATGAAGACTGTGAACTGTGATCTGAGAACTGAGAACTGTGAGCTGTGAATAGTGAACTGTGGACTGTGAACTGTGAACTGTGAACTGCGAACTGTGAAGTATGAAATGAAGACAGTGAACTGTGAAATGTGAACTGTGACCTGCGAACTGGGAACTGTGAACTGTGAACTGTGAACTGTGATCTGTGAACTGTGAACTGTGAACTGTGAACTGTGAACTGTGATCTGTGAACTGTGAACTGCGAACTGTGAAGTGTGAAATGAAGACTGCGAACTGTGATCTGTGAACTGAGAACTGTGAGCTGTGAATAGTGAACTGTGGACTGTGAACTGTGAACTGTGAACTGTGATCTTTGAACTGTGAACTGCGAACTGTGAAGTGTGAAATGAAGACTGTGAACTGTGATCTGAGAACTGAGAACTGTGAGCTGTGAATAGTGAACTGTGGACTGTGAACTGTGAACTGTGAATTGTGAACAGTGAACTGTGGACTGTGAACTGTGAAGTGTGTACTGTGAACTGTGAACTGTCAACTGTCAACTGTCAACTGTGAACTGTAATCTGTGGACTGTGAACTGTGAACTGTGAACTGTGAACTGTGATCTTTGAACTGTGAACTGCGAACTGTGAAGTATGAAATGAAGACAGTGAACTGTGAAATGTGAACTGTGACCTGCGAACTGGGAATTGTGAACTGTGAACTGTGAACTGTGATCTGTGAACTGTGAAGTGTGAACTGTGAACTGTGAACTGTGAACTGTGATCTGTGAACTGTGAACTGCGAACTGTGAAGTGTGAAATGAAGACTGCGAACTGTGATCTGTGAACTGAGAACTGTGAGCTGTGAATAGTGAACTGTGGACTGTGAACTGTGAACTGTGAACTGTGATCTTTGAACTGTGAACTGCGAACTGTGAAGTGTGAAATGAAGACTGTGAACTGTGATCTGAGAACTGAGAACTGTGAGCTGTGAATAGTGAACTGTGGACTGTGAACTGTGAACTGTGAATTGTGAACAGTGAACTGTGGACTGTGAACTGTGAAGTGTGTACTGTGAACTGTGAACTGTCAACTGTCAACTGTGAACTGTAATCTGTGAACTGTGATCTGTGAACTGTGAACTGCGAACTGTGAAGTGTGAAATGAAGACTGTGAACTGAGAACTGTGAACTGTGATCTGTGGACTGTAACCTGTGCACTGTGAAGACTGCAGTGTGAAATGAAGACTGTGAACTGTGAACTGTCAACTGTGAACTGAGAACTGTAAACTGTGAACTGTGAACTGTGAACTGTGAACTGTGAACTGTGAACTGTGGACTGTGAACTGTGAACTGTGAAGTTTGTACTGTGATCTGTGAACTGTGAACTGCGGACTGTGAACTGCGAACTGTGAAGTGTGAAATGAAGACTGTGAACTGTGATCTGTGAACTGAGAACTGTGAACTGTGAATAGTGAACTGTGGACTGTGAACTGTCAACTGTGAACTGCGAACTGTGAAATGTGAAATGAATACTGTGAACGGGGAACTGTGAACTGTGAACTGTGAACTGTGAACTGTGAAATGAAGACTGTGAACTGTGATCTGTGAACTGAGAACTGTGAACTGTGAACTGTGAACTGTGGACTGTGAACTGTGAACTGTGAACTGTGAACTGAGAACTGTAAACTGTGAACTGTGAACTGTGAACTGTGGACTGTCAACTGTGAACTGCGAACTGTGAAATGTGAAATGAATACTGTGAACGGGGAACTGTGAACTGTGAACTGTGAAATGAAAACTGTGAACTGTGATCTGTGAACTGAGAACTGTGAACTGTGAACTGTGGACTGTGAACTGTGACCTGTGAACTGTGAACTGTGAACTGTGAACTGTGAACTGCGAACTGTGAAGTATGAATTGAAGACTGTGTACTGTGAACTGTGATCTGTGAACTGTGATCTGTGAACTGTTAACTGCGAACTGTGAACTGCGAACTGTGAAGTGTGAAATGAAGACTGTGAACTGTGATCTGTGAACTGAGAACTGTGAACTGTGAACTGTGAACTGTGAACTGTGAACTGTGAACTGTGAACTGTGAACTGTGAACTGTGAACTGTGAAATGAAGACTGTGAACTGTGATCTGTGAACTGAGAACTGTGAACTGTGAACTGTGAAAACTGAATTGTGAAATGAAGTCTGTGAACTGTGATCTGTGAACTGAGAACTGAGAACTGTGAACAGTGGACTGTGAACTGTGACCTGTGAACTGTGAACTGTGAACTGTGAACTGCGAACTGTGAAGTATGAAATGAAGACTGTGTACTGCGAACTGTGATCTGTGAACAGTGAACTGTGGTCTGTGATCTGTGAACTGTGAACTGAGAACTGTGAAATGAAGACTGTGAACTGTGATCTGTGAACTGAGAACTGTGAACTGTGAACTGTGGTCTGTGATCTGTGAACTGTGATCTGTGAACTGTGAAATGAAGACTGTGAACTGTGATCTGTGAACTGTGAACTGTGAACTGTGAACTGTGAAATGAAGACTGTGAACTGTGATCTGTGAACTGTGAACTGTGAAAACTGAATTGTGAAATGAAGTCTGTGAATTGTGATCTGTGAACTGAGAACTGTGAACTGTAAAGAGTGGGCTGTGAACTGTGACCTCTGAACTGTGAACTGCGAACTGTGAAGTATGAAATGAAGACAGTGAACTGTGAAATGTGAACTGTGACCTGCGAACTGGGAACTGTGAACTGTGAACTGTGAACTGTGATGACTGAAGTGTGAAATGAAAACTGTGAAATGTGAACTGTGAACTGTGAACTGTGATCTGTGAACAGTGAACTGTGGTCTGTGATCTGTGAACTGTGAACTGTGAACTGTGAAATGAAGACTGTGAACTGTGATCTGTGAACTGAGAACTGTGAACTGTGAACTGTGAAAACTGAATTGTGAAATGAAGTCTGTGAACTGTGATCTGTGAACTGAGAACTGTGAACTGTGAGCAGTTGACTGTGAACTGTGACCTGTGAACTGTGAACTGTGAACTGCGAACTGTGAAGTATGAAATGAAGACTGTGTACTGTGAACTGTGATCTGTGAACAGTGAACTGTGGTCTGTGATCTGTGAACTGTGAACTGTGAACTGAGAACTGTGAACTGTGGACTGTGAACTGTGAACTGTGAACTGTGAACTGAGAACTGTAAACTGTGAACTGTGAACTGTGAACTGTGGACTGTCAACTGTGAACTGCGAACTGTGAAATGTGAAATGAATACTGTGAACGGGGAACTGTGAACTGTGAACTGTGAAATGAAAACTGTGAACTGTGATCTGTGAACTGAGAACTGTGAACTGTGAACTGTGGACTGTGAACTGTGAACTGTGAACTGTGAACTGAGAACTGTAAACTGTGAACTGTGAACTGTGAACTGTGATCTGTGAACTGTGATCTGTGAACTGTTAACTGCGAACTGTGAACTGCGAACTGTGAATTGTGAAATGAAGTCTGTGAACTGTGATCTGTGAACTGAGAACTGTGAACTGTGAACAGTGGACAGTTAACTGTGACCTGTGAACTGTGAACTGTGAACTGCGAACTGTGAAGTATGAAATGAAGACTGTGTACTGTGAACTGTGATCTGTGAACAGTGAACTGTGGTCTGTGAACTGTGAACTGTGAACTGTGAACTGTGAAGAGTGGGCTGCGAACTGTGACCTGTGAACTGTGAACTGCGAACTGTGAAGTATGAAATGAAGACAGTGAACTGTGAAATGTGAACTGTGACCTGCGAACTGGGAACTGTGAACTGTGAACTGTGAACTGTGATCTGTGAACTGTGAAGTGTGAACTGTGAACTGTGAACTGTGATCTGTGAACTGTGAACTGCGAACTGTGAAGTGTGAAATGAAGACTGTGAACTGTGATCTGTGAACTGAGAACTGTGAGCTGTGAATAGTGAACTGTGGACTGTGAACTGTGAACTGTGAACTGTGAACTGTGATCTTTGAACTGTGAACTGCGAACTGTGAAGTGTGAAATGAAGACTGTGAACTGTGATCTGAGAACTGAGAACTGTGAGCTGTGAATAGTGAACTGTGGACTGTGAACTGTGAACTGTGAACTGCGAACTGTGAAGTATGAAATGAAGACAGTGAACTGTGAAATGTGAACTGTGACCTGCGAACTGGGAACTGTGAACTGTGAACTGTGAACTGTGATCTGTGAACTGTGAAGTGTGAACTGTGAACTGTGAACTGTGAACTGTGATCTGTGAACTGTGAACTGCGAACTGTGAAGTGTGAAATGAAGACTGCGAACTGTGATCTGTGAACTGAGAACTGTGAGCTGTGAATAGTGAACTGTGGACTGTGAACTGTGAACTGTGAACTGTGAACTGTGATCTTTGAACTGTGAACTGCGAACTGTGAAGTGTGAAATGAAGACTGTGAACTGTGATCTGAGAACTGAGAACTGTGAGCTGTGAATAGTGAACTGTGGACTGTGAACTGTGAACTGTGAACTGTGAACTGTGAATTGTGAACAGTGAACTGTGGACTGTGAACTGTGAAGTGTGTACTGTGAACTGTGAACTGTCAACTGTCAACTGTGAACTGTAATCTGTGAACTGTGATCTGTGAACTGTGAACTGCGAACTGTGAAGTGTGAAATGAAGACTGTGAACTGAGAACTGTGAACTGTGATCTGTGGACTGTAACCTGTGCACTGTGAAGACTGCAGTGTGAAATGAAGACTGTGAACTGTGAACTGTCAACTGTGAACTGAGAACTGTAAACTGTGAACTGTGAACTGTGAACTGTGAACTGTGAACTGTGAACTGTGAACTGTGGACTGTGAACTGTGAACTGTGAAGTTTGTACTGTGATCTGTGAACTGTGAACTGCGGACTGTGAACTGCGAACTGTGAAGTGTGAAATGAAGACTGTGAACTGTGATCTGTGAACTGAGAACTGTGAACTGTGAATAGTGAACTGTGGACTGTGAACTGTCAACTGTGAACTGCGAACTGTGAAATGTGAAATGAATACTGTGAACGGGGAACTGTGAACTGTGAACTGTGAACTGTGAACTGTGAAATGAAGACTGTGAACTGTGATCTGTGAACTGAGAACTGTGAACTGTGAACTGTGGACTGTGAACTGTGAACTGTGAACTGTGAACTGAGAACTGTAAACTGTGAACTGTGAACTGTGAACTGTGGACTGTCAACTGTGAACTGCGAACTGTGAAATGTGAAATGAATACTGTGAACGGGGAACTGTGAACTGTGAACTGTGAAATGAAAACTGTGAACTGTGATCTGTGAACTGAGAACTGTGAACTGTGAACTGTGGACTGTGAACTGTGACCTGTGAACTGTGAACTGTGAACTGTGAACTGCGAACTGTGAAGTATGAATTGAAGACTGTGTACTGTGAACTGTGATCTGTGAACTGTGATCTGTGAACTGTTAACTGCGAACTGTGAACTGTGAACTGTGAAAACTGAATTGTGAAATGAAGTCTGTGAACTGTGATCTGTGAACTGAGAACTGAGAACTGTGAACAGTGGACTGTGAACTGTGACCTGTGAACTGTGAACTGTGAACTGTGAACTGTGAACTGCGAACTGTGAAGTATGAAATGAAGACTGTGTACTGTGAACTGTGATCTGTGAACAGTGAACTGTGGTCTGTGATCTGTGAACTGTGAACTGTGAACTGTGAAATGAAGACTGTGAACTGTGATCTGTGAACTGAGAACTGTGAACTGTGAACTGTGGTCTGTGATCTGTGAACTGTGATCTGTGAACTGTGAAATGAAGACTGTGAACTGTGATCTGTGAACTGTGAACTGTGAACTGTGAACTGTGAACTGTGAAATGAAGACTGTGAACTGTGATCTGTGAACTGTGAACTGTGAAAACTGAATTGTGAAATGAAGTCTGTGAATTGTGATCTGTGAACTGAGAACTGTGAACTGTAAAGAGTGGGCTGTGAACTGTGACCTCTGAACTGTGAACTGCGAACTGTGAAGTATGAAATGAAGACAGTGAACTGTGAAATGTGAACTGTGACCTGCGAACTGGGAACTGTGAACTGTGAACTGTGAACTGTGAACTGTGATGACTGAAGTGTGAAATGAAAACTGTGAAATGTGAACTGTGAACTGTGAACTGTGATCTGTGAACAGTGAACTGTGGTCTGTGATCTGTGAACTGTGAACTGTGAACTGTGAAATGAAGACTGTGAACTGTGATCTGTGAACTGAGAACTGTGAACTGTGAACTGTGAAAACTGAATTGTGAAATGAAGTCTGTGAACTGTGATCTGTGAACTGAGAACTGTGAACTGTGAGCAGTGGACTGTGAACTGTGACCTGTGAACTGTGAACTGTGAACTGCGAACTGTGAAGTATGAAATGAAGACTGTGTACTGTGAACTGTGATCTGTGAACAGTGAACTGTGGTCTGTGATCTGTGAACTGTGAACTGTGAACTGAGAACTGTGAACTGTGAACTGTGAACTGTGAACTGTGAACTGTGCCCTGTGAAGACTGAAGTGTGAAATGAAGACTGTGAACTGTAAACTGTGAACTGTGAACTGAGAACTGTGAACTGTGATCTGTGAAAACTGAATTGTGAAATAAAGTCTGTGAACTGTGAACTGTGATCTGTGAACTGAGAACTGTGAACTGTGAACAGTGGGCTGTGAACTGTGACCTGTGAACTGTGAACTGCGAACTGTGAAGTATGAAATGAAGACAGTGAACTGTGAAATGTGAACTGTGACCTGCGAACTGGGAACTGTGAACTGTGAACTGTGAACTGTGATCTGTGAACTGTGAAGTGTGAAATGTGAACTGTGAACTGTGATCTGTGAACTGTGAATTGCGAACTGTGAAGTGTGAAATGAAGACTGTGAAATGTGATCTGAGAACTGAGAACTGTGAGCTGTGAATAGTGAACTGTGGACTGTGAACTGTGAACTGTGAACTGTGAACTGTGATCTTTGAACTGTGAACTGCGAACTGTGAAGTGTGAAATGAAGACTGTGAACTGTGATCTGCGAACTGAGAACTGTGAACTGTGAATAGTGAACTGTGGACTGTGAACTGTCAACTGTGAACTGCGAACTGTGAACTGCGAACTGTGAAGTGTGAAATGAAGACTGTGAACTGTGATCTGTGAACTGAGAACTGTGAACTGTGAATAGTGAACTGTGGACTGTAAACTGTCAACTGTGAACTGCGAACTGTGAAATGTGAAATGAATACTGTGAACGGGGAACTGTGAACTGTGAACTGTGAACTGTGAACTGTGAAATGAAGACTGTGAACTGAGAACTGTGAACTGTGAACTGTGGACTGTGAACTGTGAACTGTGAACTGTGAACTGAGAACTGTAAACTGTGAACTGTGAACTGTGAACTGTGGACTGTCAACTGTGAACTGCGAACTGTGAAATGTGAAATGAATACTGTGAACGGGGAACTGTGAACTGTGAACTGTGATCTGTGAACTGAGAACTGTGAACTGTGAACTGTGGACTGTGAACTGTGAACTGTGAACTGTGAACTGAGAACTGTAAACTGTGAACTGTGAACTGTGAACTGTGAACTGTGAACTGTGAACTGTGAAGTGTGAACTGTGAAATGTGAACTGTGAACTGTGAACTGTGAACTGTGAACTGTGAACTGTGAACTGTGAACTGTGAACTGTGAACTGTGATCTGTGAACTGTGAACTGTGAACTGTGAACTGTGAACTGTGAACTGTGAACTGTGATCTGTGAACTGTGAACTGTGAACTGTGAACTGTGAACTGTGAACTGTGAACTATGATCAGTGAACAGTGAACTGCGGACTGTGAACTGTGAACTGTGAACTGTGAAAACTGAATTGTGAAATAAAGTCTGTGAACAGTGATCTGTGAACTGTGAACTGTGAAGTGTGATCTGTGAACTGTGAACTGCGAACTGTGAATTGTGAAATGAAGACTGTGAACTGTGAACTGTGCCCTGTGAAGACTGAAGTGTGAAATGAAGACTGTGAACTGTGATCTGTGAACTGTGACTGTGAACTGAGAACTGTGAACTCTGAACTGTGAACTGTGATCTGTGAACTGTGAACTGTGAACTGTGATCTGTGAACTGTGAACTGCTAACTGTGAAGTGTGAAATGAAGACTGTGAACTGTGATCTGTGAACTGTGATCTGTGAACTGTGAACTGTGATCTGTGAACTGTGAACTGCTAACTGTGAAGTGTGAAATGAAGTCTGTGAACTGTGATCTGTGAACTGAGAACTGTGAGCTGTGAATAGTGAACTGTGGACTGTGAACTGTGAACTGTGATTTGTGAACAGTGAACTGTGGACTGTGAACTGTGAAGTGTGTACTGTGAACTGTCAACTGTCAACTGTGAACTGTAATCTGTGAACTGTGATCTGTGAACTGTGAACTGCGAACTGTGAAGTGTGAAATGAGGACTGTGAACTGTGATCTGGTAACTGAGAACTGTGAACTGTGAATAGTGAACTGAGGACTGTGAACTGTGAATAGTGAACTGTGGACTGTGAACTGTGAACTGTGAACTGTGATCTGTGAACTGTGAACTGTGAACTGTGAACTGTGATCTGTGAACTGTGAACTGTGAAGTGTGAAATGAAGACTGTGAACTGTGATCTGAGAACTGAGAACTGTGAACTGTGAATAGTGAACTGTGGACTGTGAACTGTCAACTGTGAACTGCGAACTGTGAACTGCGAACTGTGAAGTGTGAAATGAAGACTGTGAACTGTGATCTGTGAACTGAGAACTGTGAACTGTGAATAGTGAACTGTGGACTGTAAACTGTCAACTGTGAACTGCGAACTGTGAAATGTGAATAGTGAACTGTGGACTGTGAACTGTGATCTGTGAACTGAGAACTGTGAACTGTGAACAGTGGACTGTAAACTGTGACCTGTGAACTGTGAACTGTGAACTGCGAACTGTGAAGTATGAAATGAAGACTGTGTACTGTGAACTGTGATGTGTGAACAGTGAACTGTGGTCTGTGATCTGTGAACTGTGAAGTGTGAACTGTGAACTGTGAACTGTGATCTGTGAACTGTGAACTGCGAACTGTGAAGTGTGAAATGAAGACTGTGAAATGTGATCTGTGAACTGAGAACTGTGAGCTGTGAATAGTGAACTGTGGACTGTGAACTGTGAACTGTCAACTGTGAACTGTGATCTTTGAACTGTGAACTGCGAACTGTGAAGTGTGAAATGAAGACTGTGAACTGTGATCTGAGAACTGAGAACTGTGAACTGTGAATAGTGAACTGTGGACTGTGAACTGTCAACTGTGAACTGCGAACTGTGAACTGCGAACTGTGAAGTGTGAAATGAAGACTGTGAACTGTGATCTGTGAACTGAGAACTGTGAACTGTGAATAGTGAACTGTGGACTGTAAACTGTCAACTGTGAACTGCGAACTGTGAAATGTGAAATGAATACTGTGAACGGGGAACTGTGAACTGTGAACTGTGAACTGTGAAATGAAGACTGTGAACTGTGATCTGTGAACTGAGAACTGTGAACTGTGAACTGTGAACTGTGGACTGTGAACTGTGAACTGTGAACTGTGAACTGAGAACTGTAAACTGTAAACTGTGAACTGTGAACTGTGAACTGTGGACTGTCAACTGTGAACTGCGAACTGTGAAATGTGAAATGAATACTGTGAACGGGGAACTGTGAACTGTGAACTGTGATCTGTGAACTGAGAACTGTGAACTGTGAACTGTGGACTGTGAACTGTGAACTGTGAACTGTGAACTGAGAACTGTAAACTGTGAACTGTGAACTGTGAACTGTGAACTGTGAACTGTGAACTGTGAACTGTGAACTGTGATCTGTGAACTGTGAACTGTGAACTGTGAACTGTGAACTGTGAACTGTGAACTGTGAACTGTGAACTATGATCAGTGAACAGTGAACTGCGGACTGTGAACTGTGAACTGTGAAAACTGAATTGTGAAATAAAGTCTGTGAACAGTGATCTGTGAACTGTGAACTGTGAAGTGTGATCTGTGAACTGTGAACTGCGAACTGTGAATTGTGAAATGAAGACTGTGAAATGTGAACTGTGCCCTGTGAAGACTGAAGTGTGAAATGAAGACTGTGAACTGTGATCTGTGAACTGTGACTGTGAACTGAGAACTGTGAACTGTGAACTGTGAACTGTGATCTGTGAACTGTGAACTGTGAACTGTGATCTGTGAACTGTGAACTGCTAACTGTGAAGTGTGAAATGAAGACTGTGAACTGTGATCTGTGAACTGTGATCTGTGAACTGTGAACTGTGAACTGTGATCTGTGAACTGTGAACTGCTAACTGTGAAGTGTGAAATGAAGTCTGTGAACTGTGATCTGTGAACTGAGAACTGTGAGCTGTGAATAGTGAACTGTGGACTGTGAACTGTGAACTGTGATTTGTGAACAGTGAACTGTGGACTGTGAACTGTGAAGTGTGTACTGTGAACTGTCAACTGTCAACTGTGAACTGTAATCTGTGAACTGTGATCTGTGAACTGTGAACTGCGAACTGTGAAGTGTGAAATGAGGACTGTGAACTGTGATCTGGTAACTGAGAACTGTGAACTGTGAATAGTGAACTGAGGACTGTGAACTGTGAATAGTGAACTGTGAACTGAGAACTGTGAACTGTGAACTGTGAACTGTGATCTGTGAACTGTGAACTGTGAACTGTGATCTGTGAACTGTGAACTGCTAACTGTGAAGTGTGAAATGAAGACTGTGAACTGTGATCTGTGAACTGTGATCTGTGAACTGTGAACTGTGAACTGTGATCTGTGAACTGTGAACTGCTAACTGTGAAGTGTGAAATGAAGTCTGTGAACTGTGATCTGTGAACTGAGAACTGTGAGCTGTGAATAGTGAACTGTGGACTGTGAACTGTGAACTGTGATTTGTGAACAGTGAACTGTGGACTGTGAACTGTGAAGTGTGTACTGTGAACTGTCAACTGTCAACTGTGAACTGTAATCTGTGAACTGTGATCTGTGAACTGTGAACTGCGAACTGTGAAGTGTGAAATGAGGACTGTGAACTGTGATCTGGTAACTGAGAACTGTGAACTGTGAATAGTGAACTGAGGACTGTGAACTGTGAATAGTGAACTGTGGACTGTGAACTGTCAACTGTGAACTGCGAACTGTGAAATGTGAAATGAATACTGTGAACGGGGAACTGTGAACTGTGAACTGTGAACTGTGAAATGAAGACTGTGAACTGTGAAATGAAGACTGTGAACTGTGATCTGTGAACTGAGAACTGTGAAGTGTGAAATGAAGTCTGTGAACTGTGATCTGTGAACTGAGAACTGTGAGCTGTGAATAGTGAACTGTGGACTGTGAACTGTGAACTGTGATTTGTGAACAGTGAACTGTGGACTGTGAACTGTGAAGTGTGTACTGTGAACTGTCAACTGTCAACTGTGAACTGTAATCTGTGAACTGTGATCTGTGAACTGTGAACTGCGAACTGTGAAGTGTGAAATGAGGACTGTGAACTGTGATCTGGTAACTGAGAACTGTGAACTGTGAATAGTGAACTGAGGACTGTGAACTGTGAATAGTGAACTGTGGACTGTGAACTGTGGACTGTGAACTGTGATCTGTGAACTGTGAACTGTGAACTGTGATCTGTGAACTGTGAACTGTGAAGTGTGAAATGAAGACTGTGAACTGTGATCTGTGAACTGAGAACTGTGAACTGTGAATAGTGAACTGTGGACTGTAAACTGTCAACTGTGAACTGCGAACTGCGAACTGTGAAATGTGAATAGTGAACTGTGGACTGTGAACTGTGATCTGTGAACTGAGAACTGTGAACTGTGAACAGTGGACTGTAAACTGTGACCTGTGAACTGTGAACTGTGAACTGCGAACTGTGAAGTATGAAATGAAGACTGTGTACTGTGAACTGTGATGTGTGAACAGTGAACTGTGGTCTGTGATCTGTGAACTGTGAACTGTGAACTGTGAACTGTGAAGAGTGGGCTGTGAACTGTGACCTGTGAACTGTGAACTGCGAACTGTGAAGTATGAAATGAAGACAGTGAACTGTGAAATGTGAACTGTGAAATGTGAACTGTGACCTGCGAACTGTGAACTGTGAACTGTGAACTGTGAACTGTGATCTGTGAACTGTGAAGTGTGAACTGTGAACTGTGAACTGTGATCTGTGAACTGTGATCTGCGAACTGTGAAGTGTGAAATGAAGACTGTGAAATGTGATCTGTGAACTGAGAACTGTGAGCTGTGAATAGTGAACTGTGGACTGTGAACTGTGAACTGTCAACTGTGAACTGTGATCTTTGAACTGTGAACTGCGAACTGTGAAGTGTGAAATGAAGACTGTGAACTGTGATCTGAGAACTGAGAACTGTGAACTGTGAATAGTGAACTGTGGACTGTGAACTGTCAACTGTGAACTGCGAACTGTGAACTGCGAACTGTGAAGTGTGAAATGAAGACTGTGAACTGTGATCTGTGAACTGAGAACTGTGAACTGTGAATAGTGAACTGTGGACTGTAAACTGTCAACTGTGAACTGCGAACTGGGAAATGTGAAATGAATACTGTGAACGGGGAACTGTGAACTGTGAACTGTGAACTGTGAAATGAAGACTGTGAACTGTGATCTGTGAACTGAGAACTGTGAACTGTGAACTGTGAACTGTGGACTGTGAACTGTGAACTGTGAACTGTGAACTGAGAACTGTAAACTGTGAACTGTGAACTGTGAACTGTGGACTGTCAACTGTGACCTGCGAACTGTGAAATGTGAAATGAATACTGTGAACGGGGAACTGTGAACTGTGAACTGTGATCTGTGAACTGAGAACTGTGAACTGTGAACTGTGGACTGTGAACTGTGAACTGTGAACTGTGAACTGAGAACTGTAAACTGTGAACTGTGAACTGTGAACTGTGAACTGTGAACTGTGAACTGTGAACTGTGAACTGTGATCTGTGAACTGTGAACTGTGAACTGTGAACTGTGAACTGTGAACTGTGATCTGTGAACTATGATCAGTGAACAGTGAACTGCGGACTGTGAACTGTGAACTGTGAAAACTGAATTGTGAAATAAAGTCTGTGAACAGTGATCTGTGAACTGTGAACTGTGAAGTGTGATCTGTGAACTGTGAACTGCGAACTGTGAATTGTGAAATGAAGACTGTGAACTGTGAACTGTGCCCTGTGAAGACTGAAGTGTGAAATGAAGACTGTGAACTGTGATCTGTGAACTGTGACTGTGAACTGAGAACTGTGAACTGTGAACTGTGAACTGTGATCTGTGAACTGTGAACTGTGAACTGTGATCTGTGAACTGTGAACTGCTAACTGTGAAGTGTGAAATGAAGACTGTGAACTGTGATCTGTGAACTGTGATCTGTGAACTGTGAACTGTGAACTGTGATCTGTGAACTGTGAACTGCTAACTGTGAAGTGTGAAATGAAGTCTGTGAACTGTGATCTGTGAACTGAGAACTGTGAGCTGTGAATAGTGAACTGTGGACTGTGAACTGTGAACTGTGATTTGTGAACAGTGAACTGTGGACTGTGAACTGTGAAGTGTGTACTGTGAACTGTTAACTGTCAACTGTGAACTGTAATCTGTGAACTGTGATCTGTGAACTGTGAACTGCGAACTGTGAAGTGTGAAATGAGGACTGTGAACTGTGATCTGGTAACTGAGAACTGTGAACTGTGAATAGTGAACTGAGGACTGTGAACTGTGAATAGTGAACTGTGGACTGTGAACTGTGAACTGTGAACTGTGATCTGTGAACTGTGATCTGTGAACTGTGAACTGTGAACTGTGATCTGTGAACTGTGAACTGCTAACTGTGAAGTGTGAAATGAAGTCTGTGAACTGTGATCTGTGAACTGTGATCTGTGAACTGTGAACTGTGAACTGTGATCTGTGAACTGTGAACTGCTAACTGTGAAGTGTGAAATGAAGTCTGTGAACTGTGATCTGTGAACTGAGAACTGTGAGCTGTGAATAGTGAACTGTGGACTGTGAACTGTGAACTGTGATTTGTGAACAGTGAACTGTGGACTGTGAACTGTGAAGTGTGTACTGTGAACTGTCAACTGTCAACTGTGAACTGTAATCTGTGAACTGTGATCTGTGAACTGTGAACTGCGAACTGTGAAGTGTGAAATGAGGACTGTGAACTGTGATCTGGTAACTGAGAACTGTGAACTGTGAATAGTGAACTGAGGACTGTGAACTGTGAATAGTGATCTGTGGACTGTGAACTGTCAACTGTGAACTGCGAACTGTGAAATGTGAAATGAATACTGTGAACGGGGAACTGTGAACTGTGAAAACTGAATTGTGAAATAAAGTCTGTGAACTGTGAACTGTGATCTGTGAACTGAGAACTGTGAACTGTGAACAGTGGGCTGTGAACTGTGACCTGTGAACTGTGAACTGCGAACTGTGAAGTATGAAATGAAGACAGTGAACTGGGAACTGTGAACTGTGAACTGTGAACTGTGGACTGTGAACTGTGAACTGTGAACTGTGATCTGTGGACTGTGAACTGTGAACTGTGAACTGTGATGTGTGAAATGAAGACTGTGAACTGTGAACTGTGATCTGTGAACAGTGAACTGTGGACTGTGAACTGTGAACTGTGACCTGTGAACTGTGAACTGTGAATTGTGAACTGTGACCTGTGAACTGTGAACTGCGAACTATGAATTGTGAAATGAAGACTGTGAACTGTGAAATGTGAACTGTGACCTGCGAACTGGGAACTGTGAACTGTGAACTGTGAACTGTGAACTGTGAACTGTGAACTGTGAACTGTGAACTGTGATCTGTGAACTGTGAACTGTGAAGTGTGAACTGTGAAATGTGAACTGTGAACTGTGAACTGTGAACTGTGAACTGTGAACTGTGAACTGTGAACTGTGAACTGTGAACTGTGAACTGTGAACTGTGAACTGTGAACTGTGAACTGTGATCTGTGAACTGTGAACTGTGAACTGTGAACTGTGAACTATGATCAGTGAACAGTGAACTGCGGACTGTGAACTGTGAACTGTGAACTGTGAAAACTGAATTGTGAAATAAAGTCTGTGAACAGTGATCTGTGAACTGTGAACTGTGAAGTGTGATCTGTGAACTGTGAACTGTGAACTGCGAACTGTGAATTGTGAAATGAAGACTGTGAACTGTGAACTGTGCCCTGTGAAGACTGAAGTGTGAAATGAAGACTGTGAACTGTGATCTGTGAACTGTGACTGTGAACTGAGAACTGTGAACTGTGATCTGTGAACTGTGAACTGCTAACTGTGAAGTGTGAAATGAAGACTGTGAACTGTGATCTGTGAACTGTGATCTGTGAACTGTGAACTGTGAACTGTGATCTGTGAACTGTGAAGTGTGAAATGAAGTCTGTGAACTGTGATCTGTGAACTGAGAACTGTGAGCTGTGAATAGTGAACTGTGGACTGTGAACTGTGAACTGTGATTTGTGAACAGTGAACTGTGGACTGTGAACTGTGAAGTGTGTACTGTGAACTGTCAACTGTCAACTGTGAACTGTAATCTGTGAACTGTGATCTGTGAACTGTGAACTGCGAACTGTGAAGTGTGAAATGAGGACTGTGAACTGTGATCTGGTAACTGAGAACTGTGAACTGTGAATAGTGAACTGAGGACTGTGAACTGTGAATAGTGAACTGTGGACTGTGAACTGTCAACTGTGAACTGCGAACTGTGAAATGTGAAATGAATACTGTGAACGGGGAACTGTGAACTGTGAACTGTGAACTGTGAAATGAAGACTGTGAACTGTGAAATGAAGACTGTGAACTGTGATCTGTGAACTGAGAACTGTGAACTGTGAACTGTGGACTGTGAACTGTGAACTGTGAACTGTGAACTGAGAACTGTAAACTGTGAAAGTAGATAGTGTATGCCGGTTCTACGATCAGACTTATCATTGTAGGTAGATTCCTACCTTACCGGCACCATTACCTTATAGCGCGAGCTACTTTTGCGGGGGGTGGGGGAGGGGGGGATTTTTCAAGGACAGTTTCCCACGTTATAGCGCGAGCTACTTTTGCGGGGGAGGGGGGATTTTTCAAGGATAGTTTCCCACGTTATAGTGGGAGCATACTTTTGTGGGGGTGGGGGAGGGGGGACCACATTATCTGTACACAGCTGTATATAGTTTCCTCTTATCTATGACAAGGGTTTTGCGAATATGATATTCCGAACGTGCTTCGCGAATATGATACATCGAGAAGATAATTTTCGCGGGGGAGGGGGGATTTATTTTAAGAACATAGCGAGACCATACTATCTGTACACAGCTGTATATAGTTTCCTCTTATCTACTCGATGCATTCCTATTGTACCTACCTACGACAGATGTAATACGATACCCCTGGGGAACACATGCTTTAGACTTGACCTTGAACGTGTTCGAACGTCGTTCCTACCCATCGTTTAAGACGATTGACCTGAACGCGATGTGAGAAAGAAAGAGACCGTTCACGATGTAAGAGAGAGTAGTTTCCTCTTATCTACTCAATGCATTCCTATTGTACCCCCCTACGAATATGATATTTCGTACGTGCTTCGCGAATATGATACATCGAGAAGATAATTTTTTGTAGGTGTTATCTATGACACAGGTTCTTTCATGGTATGTAGCCGTGGAGGAACATATGCTTTTTTCCAGGAAGACTTGACCTTGAACGTGTTTCAAACGTCGTTCCTATTTATCGTTTAAGCACACTGTTTATATCGTTCTAAGAGAGATAGTTTTAATTAACAGGGTGGTATAGAGTCCCCTTATCTTTTCAACGTGCCTATCGCGAGCTCGTTTCTGAGCGCTATAGAGTTTCCGCCTTATCTTTTTAGATGTCTCGCGAGCGGAGATTTTTGTTGCATCTATTTCCGGAGAGGGTATATGTTTAAAAGAATGGATGTTGCCGGCGTCAAGCTCATTTGCATACAGAGTGTTCAGTTTGCGTAAGATTTTAAAGATCTACCATTGTTCCATACGTGACGGTTTTTCGCGTACGGACTTGTGCTGAAATGAACGTATCGGAGGAAAAAGATGACATGGCCGTTCCAACGTTGAAAAATATAGCTTGGCCTCACGTAATAAATTCACACTTGAACGATCATTTCTCCATC
This sequence comes from Lasioglossum villosulum, assembly GCA_963971365.1. Taxonomy (NCBI): domain Eukaryota; kingdom Metazoa; phylum Arthropoda; class Insecta; order Hymenoptera; family Halictidae; genus Lasioglossum; species Lasioglossum villosulum. The sequence goes on from CAXARU010000174.1 coordinate 1,038,886, forward strand.
GAGCAGAAATCGATGGTGGAACGTTTAATGCGAAACGACGTAACGAGTCGCGTATGTTTTGCTTACACGAAAAGATTTAGTCAAGTTGTCGCGCAATGGCCTGCGATCGATTCCCCATCCATGATATTGGACATCATTGAAACGGGCGAACGTCGCATCGTTGTATGTGAAGTATAATTACATTTGGGAACATTTCTAATTTTACGAGTTGGAAGTAGTATCGTTTCGCGGACACAGTGTTTTACCGTGACAGAAGTATCGATGGAAAAGCGGCAAGATGATTGAAACATGTAAAAATATGTTGAAGTGTTTGACACGCATGTCAATGTTGGTGAAAACTATGGACGAGTATCGCGAATGGTTTCGCTCATTCATCGAGTCTCTGCAGTGTTGTGTAAATTATCTATCCCGTGCAAAGGATGAATTGTCAGTAGGCAAGAAATTGAGTTTAACATCGACGATGTGTCGTATGAAAACTTTGAACGTTTCGTTGAATCATCGTATTTCCTCGTCGCGCGTCGGTAGAGGTTTATACGACCGCAGGGGTACGAGAGCCTCAACGCTTCGTTGGGAAAATGTTGAGTCGGCTTTTAAAAATCGCATATCGACCGGAATCGTTATCAACGTTGAACATATTGATCCAAAACAATTTTTACAACATGCGAAACGAATGATTACGGGACGCGTTACGGAATTTTTAAACACGTATTCATCGTTGAAAGCTAGCGTAACGTTGGAGGCGGAATTTATGCTACACGCCGGCGAGGTTTCCGTGAAAAGTTTTAGCACGCGGAACGTTGCGTTGTTTCGGACGAGCAATCTGCGACAGTGGTACCAGAAAGACGTTATGCCTACGATTTTGACATCGTTGGAAGAATTTCAAGAGCGGGACAGCGGGTGGGCGCTGTCGAAGATACTACATTTAATCGTCAACTTTAGCAAATACCAACCGTTGCAAGCCGGTTGCACCGCTACAATCGACGTGCCTCGAGCGATACTGCTGAAAAGAGCAATCGTGAACGTGAACAGCAACGACGATGCGTGCTTTTATTGGGCAATCGTGGCGGGTCTCTACCCAGCCGAGACAAATCTGTCACGTTTATCATCGTATCCACACTACAAAGACGTGCTTCCGAAAACCGAAGGTTTTCAACTACCTATGTCGTTCAAAGACATCCGAAAATTTGAACGAAAAAACAACGTTTCCGTGAACGTGTTCGCATGGGCACGCAAGAAATGCGTAACGCTTCATTTGACTGGGAAGAAACGTGAGGGAAGACACGTCAACTTGCTGTTTCTACAGAATGCTGCAAAGACGCACTGTCATTTCGTGTGTATACGAAATTTGTCCCGATTGGTTTCATCATAGCTTAGCAAGCGGGATCATCAGAAGTATATTTGTGACCGGTAAGTTGCATTTTTGTTTTTTTAATTGTTTGAAGCAAAAAAGACATAATTTTTCCCTTCCCACAGGTGCTTGCAATTTTTTCCCACGCAGGAGAGATTAAACGTTCATACACTTGACTGCGAACGGATGAATGATTGCGCTCTGATGCTTCCAACAGAGGAAGAAGGTAAGTGGTTGCAGTTTAAGAACTACACGAACAAAGAAGAGGCGCCGTTCGTTATCTATGCTGACTTGGAGTGCCTGCTGCTGCCGGGGGAGCAGGAAGGACAAGGCCGTGTGGCACGCGTACAGTATCAACATCACCACGCGTTTAGCATAGGATACTACATGCATTGCCGCTACGACGAATCGTTGTGCGAGTATCATGTTTATCGCGAGAAAGAGGGATGCGCCGCATGGTTCGCGAACAGGTTGTACGAACTAAGTCGTAAATTACAACCGATATTTGACAAAACAGTGCCGATGAATCCGCTAACCGAATCGGAAAAGTTAAATTTTCGTACGGCCACGCATTGTCACGTCTGCGAGAAACCGTTCGACACTACTGACGCGACGAGGGTCCACGATCATTGTCATTTCACGGGCGCGTATCGCGGTCCGGCTCATAACGGATGCAATTTAAGTTATCAATCTTCGTACGTGATACCGGTGGTTTTCCATAATCTATCAGGCTACGACGCACATTTCATCATCAAAGAATTAGCAAACTCTTTCGAGGGACAGATAGACGTGTTGCCATTAACGAAAGAGAAGTATATCTCTTTCACGAAGAACGTACATATCGAGAGACAGCCGGGTAAAGAGCAAAATTATGCAAAGTTTTTGAAATTCCGTTTTATCGATTCGTTTAAGTTCTTGAACTCGAGTCTGGACAAGCTGTCGTCATACTTGGACGAAAGTAAATTACGCATCGTACGAAGTGAATTTACACATCTTTCCGATGACGATTTCAACCTATTGACCAGAAAAGGTGTTTTTCCATACGACTATCTGACATCGTACGATAAATTAAACGATACATGTTTGCCACCGCGCGAAGCATTTTACAATCGGCTGTACGGTAGCGAGATATCCGACGTTGATTACCTTCACGCGAATACGGTTTGGTCGCGTTTTGCTATACAAACGCTAGGACAGTACAGCGACTTATACTTAAAATTGGATGTGCTGTTGTTGGCGGATGTTTTCGAAAATTTTCGCGATGACTGTCTCGAGAATTACAAGCTCGATCCGGCGCATTATTACACGCTCCTCGGTTTCGCGTGGGACGTGATGTTGAAAATGACAAAGATTGAATTGGAGTTGTTGACCGACGTTGACATGCTTTTGTTCGTGGAACGAGGAATACGCGGTGGATTGAGCCAGTGTTCGCACAGATATGCGCGCGCTAACAACAAATATTTGTCCACACACGACTCGAGTAAACCATCCACCTACTTAATGTATTTTGATGTGAATAATCTGTACGGTTGGGCAATGTCGCAACCTCTGCCGCACAGAGACTTTCGATGGGTGGACGTGGACAATTTCGATGTTGAATCCATTCCGATCGATAGCCCCGTAGGATACATTTTGGAGGTGGATTTAGAGTATCCGCGCGAAATTCACGATGCTCACGCGGATCTTCCGTTTTGTCCAAGTCACGACGCAGCAACCGACTCGAGTACGCAGAAAAAGTTGATGGCAACACTTCGCGATAAGGAGCGATACGTTGTACATTATCGGTATCTCCAACAAAGTTTGAAACATAATTTGAAATTGCGGAAAATACATCGAATTCTAGAATTTCAACAATCGCGATGGTTGCATGGCTATATTGATTTAAACACGAAATTACGCGCCAACGCCACCAACGATTTTTCCAAGAACTTATTCAAGTTAATGAACAATGCCGTGTTTGGGAAAACGATGGAGAACGTTCGAAATCACGCGAGCGTGAAATTACTTTCTCGATGGAGCGGTAAACACGGCGTCGAACGATTGATATCTAGACCAAATTTTCATAGCTGTACGGTGTTTTCCGAGAACTTTGTCGCGATTCAGCTGAAAAAGCTGTTTGTTAAATTTTACAAGCCAATCTACGTAGGCATGTCTATATTGGATATATCAAAATTTCATTTGTACAGCTTTCATTATGAGTACATCCAACCAAACTTCCAACAAAATTGTAAGATTTTGTACACGGACACGGACAGTCTGATATATGAGATCGCTTGCGATAACGCGTACGAGGCGCTGCTGAAACGTGATATTCATCGATACGACACCAGTAATTATGCCGCGAACAACGTCTACGGCGTTCCGATCGCGAACAATAAACAGCTAGGATTGATGAAGGATGAGAACGGTGGTAAAATTATGACCGAGTTCGTAGGGCTTCGTTCGAAAATGTATGCGATTCGTGTTCACGGCGATCAGGACACTAAAAAGATCAAAGGAATCAGAACAAACGTTACCGCTCGAGATATAAGTTTCGAAGACTATGTTGAATGCCTTCGTAATCATACGGAAAAGAGCGTTAGCGGTAATCGCATAGTGTCCGTACGACATCAGGTGTATTCGATGTCGGAAAAGAAATTAGCATAGAGTCCGCATGACGATAAGCGATATATTTGCAATAATTTGATTGATACTCTTCCTTGGGGGCATTACAGCATCGATTGAGAAAAAACTGCGTCGTCGTTTTATTATCCGTAAAAGAAAAAAGGAAGTGGTAGAGAGAGATTATCATAGGTCTTTGAAGTCTGTAACTGTCGGGGAGGGGATGCTTCCCATTGCAGATCTTCACTGTAAAAAGGAGTGGTAGGGAGACATCCTATATAACATCATATTCCAAGCGGCACGCTTCAGATCGAGACAACCATCGCTAAAAACCGTAGACTGCTAAACCATAGACCGCACGATGTATTACAACCGTTATTCGCCTGCTGAATGTAATCGTTCAAACGTTGAGGTGCTGCACAAAAAGAGGAGACTAAATAATATGTAAGTAGAAAGATGAAAATAATTATGAAAAAGTAATTTAGAAAAACGTCTAATTTTTAAAAAAATCTGTTGTAGGGTTTCTCAACAACAGCCCATTTCACGATCATCGATGATACAGCCGTCAACGTCGTCGTCGTCGTGCGAGGGTTTTTTCAACAACCGTCCCATTTCACGATCATCGATGATACAGCCGTCACCGTCATCGTGCGAGAGTTTTCCCAACAACTCCATTTCACAATCATCAATGATGCAACCGCCGAGGAGTTTGCACAGCGCACGGGTCTTGAGTCGAAGATACTCCATAGCCGGCAATTATTTTAAATACTTCGAAATTGGTGTGCGCGTTGACAACGATATTTGCGTGGAACTAGCTATAGGGGATAACCGTGGTAATGAAATTACATTTTTCCTGTACGCGTGGACAGAGTTATTGCGCACGAAGGAGTGTATTTCCGATTTACTTTTGCCGTCTATGCAGAAACAGAAGCGAAAAATTAGTGATGATTTAACATTTCAAACAGTTAATATCGATGGTATGAATCTAGTGAAATTATCAAATCAGTTCACAGCTCTGTATATCACGGAAAAAACTATGCGTAACCTGTACAACCTCGATTTCTGCGTACACAACATGTATTCATGGTTGATTGATAATGTTCCCACAATTGTCGCTAAATTTACGAATTTCGTTGTTGCGGTGAAGGATAGTGACGCGAAGAATATCATGAAAACGATCGTCGAGAGCGAATCTTTCGATCAAAATTCGCTGATCGATTGTGAACTGTTGGCTTTGTGCGCTGATATCATTGCGACCGAGGCGTTTGCGCAAAAACAGATAGGTTAAAAACAAAGATAATGTGTGTAAAAATTATTGGAGGTCTTTTTGTAACGATATATTATTTTTTAAAAAATAAAAATTATTTAAGAAAATCTCTTTGTATTTTTATTTTATTTTATTGTAAAATTATTCTTTTATAATTCCTATAAAAATGAATTTCTACATATAAAGTATAGTCGTTTTAGAGAAAAATGAATTATCATATTACCATCCCTCAACCACATACTAATATGTCAACGTCTAAGGAGAGGGTTTAAGCTGTTCATTCAACGTTTAGGTTGTTCATCACATACAAAATCTTTCAGCAGGACTAAGGTTTCCACCCTGACTTATTAAGCAGAAAAGATAACTCCTCTACAGTAGATGATTTTGCTATGCACATAAGAACCCCGACCAACCAATTTAGAATTGCTACCAGTAAATGGTACAATGTCTACCAGTAAACGGTACAATGTGGACGGTCTGGGGACTTGCGGTCGTTGTCGTTAAGTTCTTCTTTCGATTGGTTGGTCGGGGGGGTTCTTATGTACATAGCTAAATCATCAACTGTAGAGGAGTTATCTTCTAGTAGACGGTTGAGGACGGTATATATGCAAATCGTCGACGGATCATGTTCTAGCGAGAAAGGATAGGGACAACGTCGCTATCTTGTGACGAGGGTAGAAAGTTAGCCGACACACATTACTCGACTGCAAGAAGTTTTTATTTAAATTTTATCACAAATTACATTTTTCACAATTCATATAGAATAAAAGAATACAATTAAAAGAAGAGAAAAATTAATTATCTTACATATAAAATACGAGTAGAAAATACAATTAAAGTATATTCGTTTTAGATATCCATGAATTATGTGACGCATCCATTCCCAACCATTTTACGTATACTTTATTCCCCTTTCTGCGCAATATTTTTTCAACTAAGTATACGTCAGGATATTTTGCCGCGCGTATCTCGTGTTCGTAAAATCCTCCGGCGATAGGTTTGCCCCTCGAGTCGGCCAAGAGATACGTGACAGGATTCGTTCGTTTCACCGTGGTAATCTTGAATATTTCTGTTGACCAGTTTGGCGTGTATCCTTTGTCAAATAGAGTTTTGAACTTGCTGACGCGCACGTGATCATTAACCTTGAATTTGGCAGGACCAGCAATCTTCACGTTGTTGTACACGGTGGACAGAAGGTGTCCGGCATTTTTACGGTTCACGTCGGCGGGTCGCATACGGATGGTACGATGTTTTCGATTATTGTAGTCCTTGGTCAACGTGGGAAGCGCATCGATCCAGCGATATTTTCCGCTCAACGAGAAAAATTTCCACATACTGTTCTTCAACGTACGATTGAAACGCTCCACGACGGATGCTTTCATAGGGCTAAACGTTGAATAATGGTGGATGTTACGTTTCCTCAGATATTCTTGGAACGTTGTATTGTAGAATTCTTTCCCCATGTCGGTCTGCAAGTTGTTCGGAGCTCTGCCATCCTTCTCCAACGCTGACGCGAAAGCTTTACACACGTCGCTCGCATTTTTACTCTTCAAAGGAACCGTCCACGCGTATTTGCTAAATACATCGATTATCGTAAGAATATATCGATGTCCACGATTGTTTCGCGCATAGTTTTGAACTTCAACGATATCGGCTTGCCAAAGATCATCGAATCCTCGCACGATCACACGTCTACGCGGGTAAAAACGTCTCGCCGGAGCATGCAGCTCTTCCACCACGTTTTCTTTACTCATCTTGTCGCTGTTATCTCGCTCTCTCTCTCAGTCATTGAAGCTCCAGCGCTCTCGCTCCTCAATACGTCGTATCTGCGTATATACTTTATCACGTTTCACATATACTATACAGTTCCTCTAAAAATCTTCAAACTTCTCAGTTATATTTCCCGAACGCCTTGTATCGTAGTCAGTATTTCAGACTTTATCGTTTCTTTAGCAGTTTTCAGGTCTTCATTCTGTTTAACTAATATTTCAGACTTTATCGTCTCTTTAGCGGTTTTCAGTTCTTTGACCAGTGTTTTCATGATCTCGAACTCGAGCTTCGCGTTAAGCGTGTCCACGTATAGTTTGGTCGCAGTGTGATCGTTTGCTTCAGGATTCGCCACGTGTCCGATCTTCATACCTTTTGCATCGTACAATTTAGCGTCATCGTTCAAACATATGGCGTTATCACGCACATAACTTTTCAAAACGTCAGGATAGAAAATCGAAGAAACATTCGACTCGCTTTTGTCCGCTTCGCGAAGTACTCTACCAAATTTGTCGATAGACATTTTTCGATCGAGTTAATCTTCTTCTTCTTCTTCTTCGATTATCGCCAACTCGTATCGCTTGCACAAACGTTTTACCTGCTCTTCGACCCACAGTATTCGTTGAAATATCTCATCCAGTTTTATCCATAGACTTTGAAACCTCAAGTTCCAGCTTTCACCGTCGTCGTCTTCTCCCGAGGATATCGTTTGATTCGTTTCGCAACAATTAAGACGAACGCGCATTTTATCGAGCCGTAACAATTTCATCGATCGACATTTCATTCGTCACTAACTCAACGAACCCACGCGCTTTAATTTATAATTATACCGGCTTCGCGAAGTTCTTCGATTATCGACATTATTTCGTTGTCATGGTTGGAATGACCGGCGTTCTTCTAAGCGGTTAACAATTTCAGACGATCGACGAGTTCGTTGGTATCATCTCAATGCACGTAATCGATCGGATTGTTGGTCACGCGCATAGAAGTTGGAAGTTCAATCCCCTTCCCACCTCGCGATGAAAACAACGGTCCTATAATTCTCCTATACTTGAATCCTTTGTTTCCCATTATCTGATTTCCACGTCGATGTGCATTCGTAAGAGTGAGAATTCTTTTGTACGCGTTCTTATCATCCTCGGTGTACAACCAATCATCGGGTATTCTTTTGAATATCAATTCGTAAAGACCGCGAGTCCCCTTGTACCGTATCCCGTTAATGATGATATCGTCGTTGCCGTCCACCTCGAACGTTGAATTTCCCATCATCATCTTATCATCTTTCAAACATACTCCGTACACGTTGTCAGAATTTTTCGTCGGCCCGTTAAAAAATTTTTCTAAATATTCGCGCGCCAAAGGTCCAAGATTCTCGGATAGATGTTGATTTTCCTCTGGATGAGTTTCCGGATTTTCAAAAATATTACGCATTGAAGACTCCAAAGATACCGTGCGCGGTGATTCGAATGTATCTTGTTGTGGTACCGTAGTCGTTGATTTGATCTCGTCATCCTCGTAGTCGTCATCATCATCGAGATATATTTTTTTCGAGGCGCGCGTTACATCAGCTTCGTCGTTCTTTTCCCCATTCTTCTTTATTCTTCTTCTTTTTTTCATAGAGGATGATGGCGTTCCCCTAATATCTGAGAATCCTTTTTTTTTTCGTAGGGAGGACGACGATGGTGTTTCCTTAATATCTGAGAACGCGTTGTCGTTCGGTTCGACAGTAGTCGTATTTTGAACTATCTGTTTCAACGGTTCGACGATCGGTTGTAAAGTCGTTCGCAAATTCGCCTCGGCCGTCATTTTCCCAACTTTCAACGCTAAATACTTTTTACGTATGGTATCGCTGGTCTTTGCTATTTCGTTCACGATCGAAGCTCGGAGCTTCTCCTTCTTTTCCTTTTTGCCTGACATATTCGTTGCGCAAGAGAGATTACAGCCACGATACAGCACCGACGACTCTTATCGAGCAACTGTATTCGCTACAGTACGACAAACTCGTTAAATCCACGTCTGTAACGACCACGATTCGCAGGGCTGTCTTTATCGATTACGAGAAATCCGTACTTCTTTCGCCAACAATTCGCGCATAACGTGCTAAACGTCTCGAATGACATATCGGTATTTACATGATCCTGATGAATGTGACGTAAATTCATGGTATCCTGTTTGAACAAAATCAACAGATTGGCATTGTCACGAATTAAATGTTTAGGTATTCTCGCGTACGACTGACCCAGGTAGAAGCAATCGATGTGCGAATGTCTACCCATCGCGAAATACTCTCTCATGATATCCTGCTCATCGCACGCCACGTCGTCGAAGATAAATATCGAATCGGGCCGTGCCTCTGTGGGGAGGATTACATCGACGTTGTCCGCGAACGCGAAGTATCCCACATCCTTCCCCATGGATGAGAACAGTTTGCTCAAGTATCGATATTTTGGTTGACTCAACGATTTTGAGTACACGTAGACATTGGCGAATCGTAGCCCGTTCGCGCTCTCCAGCAGGCTAACCATAACGTTCGTTTTACCACATCCTGACGGACCGCTTATGACGCATCGTATATTGCCCGGTAACAATGATCCATGTTTCCGCATCGTCTCGTCGCAATCGTCGAACGCGCGACACGTTGGAACACGAATATCCAAAGATTGTCTCACAAAACGCATGTTCTGATTGATTCGATGAGGGGGGTAGGTGGGTAGTATTTATACGGCAGCTCGAACACTATTAGTATCAGTCACCCTAAAGGGTTTGCTTCTTTTAAAGAGAGAGAGCAGAGAAATTTTAAAAGAGAGAACAGAAAAATATAGCTCATGCGTGTGAATCATCGTTCAAAACGGTGTCCCGGTTCGCATACGGGTAAGGGGTTCTTAAACAGAGCTATAAACGCGTTGCCGTTCGAATTACATATACCCGGTTATCAATTCTGCGGCCCTGGTACGAAACTGACCGCTCGATTAGCTCGTGGGGATCGAGGAATCAATCCGTTGGATGCAGCCTGTCGCGAACACGATATAACGTATTCACGATACAAGGATCTTGGAAATCGTCACGCAGCCGACAGCGTTTTGGCAGATCGAGCGCTGCATCGAGTAACGTCTGGGGACGCAACGTTGGGAGAGAAGGTGTCTGCGGCCGCAGTGTTGGCAGCCATGAAAGCTAAAACGAAATTGGGCATGGGTCTGACAAAGAAAAAAGGTGAAAAGAGAAAAAAACAACGAATTCTCCCGATCGCCAAACGCGGTGGTTTTCTGCCGCTGCTGCTGCCTGCTTTGTCGGCTATAGGAGCATTGACAGGTGGTGCCGCAGGAGTAGTCAAAGCCATAAACGCTGCGAAAGTTGCGAAGAAACAATTACAAGAAGCGGAACGACACAATCGAGCCATGGAAGGTCGTGGAGTATATCTCACACCGTATAAGCATGGCAAAGGTTTAAAGAGGGGGGGGGGGGGGAAAAACGAAGAAAGACAACACAACGACAGATATAGTATTGATGACCATCTGTAAAGGATTACCGTATTTTCGTGGAGTTTTTATGCGTGATGATTTACCGCTGCGCGCGTGGGTAAACGAGCGGGGTATAGTCAATCTAGATAATAGTCATGGACCGGGAACGCACTGGGTCGCATACATAAAACACGGCTCGCGCGTCAAATACTTTGATAGTTTTGGAAATCTTCGACCACCGATCGAGTTGATTCGCTATTTCGACGAGACGCGACGATCTTATATAACCACAAACGTTTTCAAAAGTACGACGAAAGCGTGTGTGGGCAATTGTGTGTGAAATTTCTTCGAGAAACTACATTTTAAATTCTCTGGAAAGAGTCTCTCTCTGCACGATGCATGCGAAAAAGTCATTTACGCTCACGTTGTCGGGGAGAAGCAGCATACTGTCGTCCAAGTACTTTCCACCCATAGATCTGACCAATGGTGAATACGAGTTGGGATTGCTCGATTTACAAACTTATTACACGATACCGAACATTAGCGCCAACATCGGAAACAATCGATTCTACTTCGGTGAAAAAGACGAGGAGATCGTCATCCCCGACGGTTCGTACGAATTGGAAGCGATCAACGCGTACTTGAGACGTGAAATACGCGCGCGATATCCCCCCAAAAATGTTGACAAGTCATCCGCCGCCTCCGATATCGAATATCCGCTGGTCCTACGAGCGAACAACAACACCATGAAAAGCGAAATTATAAGCAAATATCAAATAAACTTTACAAAGCCTCGCAACGTGGGATCTATTCTGGGATTTTCCTTGAATCGTGTTTTGCCACCGAACGCGTGGCACACGTCAAACGCACCTGTGAATATCATCAACGTGAATATCGTACGAGTGGAATGTAACATAACCACCGGATCGTACGACAATGGTAAACTCGTTCACACGATACATGAGTTCGCGCCTCAGGTACCACCAGGGTATAAATTATCGGAAACACCCGCACGAGTCATTTACCTTCCGATCGTTGCACGAGTAATTGACGATTTAACGATTCGCATAGTTGACCAATCCGGACGTTTGATTGATTTTCGAGGTGAAGAAATCACGGTGCGACTACACGTTCGACGAAGCAATGCTAATTCATAACAATACGACATTCCATACGTTGAACAACAGCAGCACATTGATTCGCAAGAAACTAACTGTGAAAAAAAACGTAAAGTCGCCGATACGTAAGAAATTAACCGTGGAAAACGCAAAGTATCTACGATCTTTGGGATTTATTGTTAAAAAGTGAGAGGAAAAATCATGTTCAACGACATTTTGAACATCTCCGAAGCACCGGTTTTCGACAATCGCATAACGAAGATTGAGCTGCACACGTACAATCCATACGCCAACACGACGTTTGAAAACAGCGATGAAATACGGATACCCATTCAGCAACAAGACCTGTACACGCTCCCGTGTAAAAGCTTCCTATACGTTGAGGGAAAACTTAGTTTACCGGGGAAACTCGAATTACCGGTTGGAGCAGGAGAATCCTCCATCGATGCGGCGACTCTCGAGAACAATGCCGTTGCGTTTATGTTCGAGGAAATACGCTATGAATTGAACGGAGTGGAAATCGATCGGTCCAGAAATCCTGGTGCAACGACAACTCTGAAGAATTATGTGAGTCTGTCCAAAACGAGAAGCGACGCGTTATCCAACGCTGGTTGGCTGTATGACGATGATCGGCGGAAGCAAACGGCAACGACCACGGCTGCGATCAATTTCAACTTTTGCGTGCCTATGAGCGTTTTATTAGGTTTCTGCGAAGATTACAAACGTGTTGTGATAAATGCTCGACACGAATTGATTTTGATCCGCTCGCGTACCGACGCAAACGCGTTGTTCAGTCCTTCCGACAACGTGAAACCTATTCTGGATCTGTACAAAATTCAATGGCGAATGCCACACGTTGCATTGGATGAAATACATAAGCTGTCCATGTTACGTATTTTAGACAGTGACAGACCGATTGGTATGAGTTTTCGATCGTGGGATCTGTTCGAATATCCTCTACTACAGACGACTACGAAGCATACATGGGCGATAAAAACGGCTCAACAAATGGAAAAACCGCGATACGTGATATTCGCTTTGCAAACCAATCGAAAGAATAACTTAACGAAAACGGCCGCGCAATTCGATCATTGCGCATTATCAAATATTCGACTTTACTTGAACTCGGAAACCTATCCGTATGATGATTTAAATATGGATTTCGAGAAAGGTAAATACGCATTGCTCTACGACATGTATGCAAAATTCCAAGAATCGTACTATGGAAACGGCGAAGCGCTACTCAACGTCTCAGATTTCCTGCGATACGGTCCGCTCGTCGTTCTCGATTGTTCTCGACAAAACGAAGCGCTAAAAAATGGTACGGTTGACGTGCGAATAGAATTCGAATGCCGAACCGACGTCCCCCCATCGACAACAGCCTACTGTTTGATGATACATGACCGCATCGTGGAGTACAGTCCATTAACAAACATTGTTAGAAAAATTACTTAAACCGCTCTTATGTTATAAAATATATATGTTTTATCAAATAAAAAATTATGCGAATGATCTTTTTATTTAAAGACAATCCTCCTCCTCCTACATTTAAACTCGTATTTTATTAAAAGAAAAAATATAGTAATGATATCACTCTTGCACCATAGAACGAGATATGGTGGTAGGGGTACTCATTATAAATAGCTCGTCGCATCGTTGTGCGAAGCTGTGTCTGACTAAACGTCAAAGAAAACGTTAAAATAGAGTTTCATTGTCGACTGTATACGGAAGTTTTTAAAGTGATCGATATATATAGGATACTGTGCGATCTAATCATTTCATCCTTTCTTCAAATGTAAGTATAATATAACAATTTTTTAAAGAACTATATAAAATCTTACTAGATTTTTGATCTTTAAATCTAGTAAAAACTTTTTTATTATTTAGATGGATCAAATCACACAAATCATAGACATGGACGGGTTTATGGTTAATAAAAAATTCATATATAAAGAAGTGGCTATTGTAAATGCATGTTGTGACGGCTCCCTACTAGCCGAATTTTTATTAGACACGAGTTTCAATTGTTTGTCGAACGCTGACAAGAAATCGGCGTGGTACGTTACTAATTTTGTACACGGGATGCCATTTAACAATTTCGGCAATGAAAAATTTAAGCAAGAAGATATATTTGGAGTCATTGAAAATTTTGTTCGCGAATACAAAAATCCGATAATTGCCTACAAAGGAAGATGTTTCGAAAGAGACATCCTTCGAAAAATGAATATAAACTCAATAAATTTAGAGGATTTCGGGTGTCCAAAATATGACGTATTAGTTCAGGATCCCGTTTATAACATTGGTGAGGTACCATGTCGACTTCATTGTTGGCGTTCGACAAAACAATCGAAACCGTATCACTGCAGTATGCGCGAAGTTAAAACATTTCGCGCATGGATGAATAATAATAAAAATTGTAAAGTATCAGAATTTTTTCCTGTGAATTAAAAACCACAAAAACATGACACCTCTTTTTTACATTTTTTGATTTTTTCACAGCGTTTCACAATGATTGAAAAATCTGAGGCAGCCGTCACAACAACAGTTGATCATGCAACACCACCACCACCACCACCACCACCCGATTATCGTCTCGAACGTGACAGACTTAAAAAAATTGTAAAGTATCAGAATTTTTCCTGCGAATTAAAAACCACAAAAACATGACACCTCTTTTTTACATTTTTGATTTTTTCACAGCATTTCACAATGATTGAAAAATCTGAGGCAGCCGTCACAACAACAGTTGATCACGCAACACCACCACCCGATTATCGTCTCGAACGTGACAGACTTCAAAGTTTTCACAACTGGCGTTACTCGCACATCGTCCAACCGGAGAAACTCGCTGCCGCAGGATTTTTCTATCTGGGTGATGAGGATTTCGTTGAATGTTTCGAATGTGGTATACAGCTGACTCGATGGGAAGAGGATGATGATCCCATGAAGGAACATCGCGTCTGGTCCAGATTCTGTGGATACGTGTGTGGGGTGAACTGCGGCAACGTACCGATCGGAGTCGATCCGGATACAATCCAGCCAAACCCACGCGGTATGGACGTTTGTGGAATTATTAAGGAATCGTCGCTTGAAGGTAAATAAATTTTCAAAATATGTTAAAGTAAATGTTAAAAAAGAAAAGAATACTAAAATTATATTATATGTTTTGTTTGCTTGCAGGAAAACAACAACAACAACAACAACAACAACAACAGCAATGAAGATGTTATTTTTTATTTTAGTTTTTATTTTTTGTTATTATATTAACGTTTAATTTTTTATTTTTGTTATTATATATTTTATGTATCAATGCTTAATTTTTTATTATATATTAATGTTTTAATTTTTAATTTTTTATTATATATCAATGTTTAATTTTTTTATTTTGTTATTATATTAATGTTTTAATTTTTAATTTTTTAATCAATAAAAAAATATAAAATATTCTTGTCGATAATTATCACCGCCACCACATACTCCTCATCCCGTTCTTCCATTTTAATTAATAATATATTCTTTTTAATTTTTAATTTTTAACTTCCTAATTCATAGGGAAGTTACTGTAATTTATTATGTATCCATGCTTAATTTTTTAATCAATAAAACAATATAAAATATTCTTGTCGATAATTATCACCGCCACCACATACTCCTCATCCCGTTCTTCCATTTTAATTAATAATATATTCTTTTTAATTTTTAATTTTTAACTTCCTAATTCATAGGGAAGTTACTGTAATTTATTATGTATCCATGCTTAATTTTTTAATCAATAAAACAATATAAAATATTCTTGTCGATAATTATCACCGCCACCACATACTCCTCATCCCGTTCTTCCATTTTAATTAATAATATATTCTTTTTAATTTTTAATTTTTAACTTCCTAATTCATAGGGAAGTTACTGTAATTTATTATGTATCCATGCTTAATTTTTTAATCAATAAAACAATATAAAATATTCTTGTCGATAATTATTACCGCCATCACATACTCCTCATCCCGTTCTTCCATTTTAATTAATAATATATTCTTTTTAATTTTTAATTTTTAACTTCCTGATTCATAGGGAAGTTACTGTAATTTATTATGTATCCATGCTTAATTTTTTAATCAATAAAAAATATAAAATATTCTTGTCGATAATTATTACCGCCATCACATACTCCTCATCCCGTTCTTCCATTTTAATTAATAATAATATATTCTTTATTTCAGCCTTACAGCTAAGAAATTAGACTTGGTTTACATTATCCTATATTTACAAAGCTATCTTATCACACGTATTCGATCCATACCTTCTCTTACTCATTTCTCTGTTTCACATAATTAAATAACGCTTAATAATTTTTAAAAAATATGTTTTTGAATTATTTTTAAAGTAAAATCTTAAAAATATATTAAATTATATAATACATCTGTTTGGGAGCGAACAAAAAATAAAAGATACATTATTTGAAAATATGTACTTTTTTATTCAAATAAAAAGTTATAAAAACATTATTTTAGGAATTGTTATTATATATTAACATTGTTTTCGGCAGCAGTAGCATTCTGAAAGAAATAAATGTATTAATGTTTAATTAATAAAAAATATATACAATTATTAATATTTTTACTTACGAGATTTATGGTTGTCACGTTAACCGCCGTCGCATACTCCTCACTCCATTCTTCCATATTAATTCCATAGCGTTTCATTGCATAGCGCCATCCGCCAATGAACGCTGCTTTCTCCTCTGCAGAGTTAAATGTCTATTGATAAAAATAACATTGTAACATGTAAATTCAATAACAATAAATAATATATCACGTGCAATATTTTTGTACTTACAATTAACTCCATAACATCACTAAGTGGTAGATTTTCGTCAATATAATAACTTGTCATGATAACGTTCGCACTAATTCTGTACATGAGTGTCGACAACACCCATTCTTTTAAACACATATCCCCTCCAGAAAAGATGCGACAAGATGTCCGCTCGCGAGATTAAGAAAACGTTCGTTGCAGTAATCTCAAACTCGTGAAAATGTATGTTTCAATTAACGCTACGCTAAATCGAGAGAACTGATAACGCTGATGTGTCCAAATGTCTCGAGGCTTGGAAGTCTCGAGGTCTCGTTTGCAACTCGACACCGGCCGCTACTACAGATTATAAAACGCTCATCTTGAACGATATAAACAATGTACTGAGTTCGGACGCGTTCAAGATTCTATGACTCTCTCTCTTACATCGTGAACGGTCTCTTTCTTTCTCACATCGCGTTCAGGTTAATCGTCTTAAACGATGGGTAGGAACGACGTTCGAACACGTTCAAGGTCAAGTCTAAAGCATGTGTTCCCCAGGGGTATCGTATTACATCTGTCGTAGGTACAATAGGAATGCATCGAGTAGATAAGAGGAAACTATATACAGCTGTGTACAGATAGTATGGTCTCGCTATGTTCTTAAAATAAATCCCCCCTCCCCCACGAAAATTATCTTCTCGATGTATCATATTCGCGAAGCACGTTCGGAATATCATATTCGCAAAACCCTTGTCATAGATAAGAGGAAACTATATACAGCTGTGTACAGATAATGTGGTCCCCCCTCCCCCACCCCCGCAAAAGTAGCTCGCACTATAACGTGGGAAACTGTCCTTGAAAAATCCCCCCTCCCCCACCCCCCCGCAAAAGTAGCTCGCGCTATAAGGTAATGGTGCCGGTAAGGTAGGAATCTACCTACAATGATAAGTCTGATCGTAGAACCGGCATACACTATCTACTTGTGAACTGTGAACTGTGAAATGAAGACTGTGAACTGTGATCTGTGAACTGAGAACTGTGAACTGTGAACTGTGAACTGTGGACTGTGAACTGTGAACTGTGAACTGTGAACTGTGAACTGTGATCTGAGAACGGTGATCTGTGAACTGTGAACTGCGAACTGTGAATTGTGAAATGAAGACTGTGAACTGTGAACTGTAATCTGTGAACTGTGATCTGTGAACTGTGAACTGCGAACTGTGAAGTGTGAAATGAGGACTGTGAACTGTGAACTGGTAACTGAGAACTGTGAACTGTGAATAGTGAACTGTGGACTGTGAACTGTGAATAGTGAACTGTGGACTGTGAACTGTCAACTGTGAACTGCGAACTGTGAAATGTGAAATGAATACTGTGAACGGGGAACTGTGAACTGTGAACTGAGAACTGTAAACTGTGAACTGTGAACTGTGAAATGAAGACTGTGAACTGTGATCTCTGAACTGAGAACTGTGAGCTGTGAATAGTGAACTGTGGACTGTGAACTGTGAACTGTGATTTGTGAACAGTGAACTGTGGACTGTGAACTGTGAAGTGTGTACTGTGAACTGTCAACTGTCAACTGTGAACTGTAATCTGTGAACTGTGATCTGTGAACTGTGAACTGCGAACTGTGAAGTGTGAAATGAGGACTGTGAACTGTGAAATGTGAAATGAATACTGTGAACGGGGAACTGTGAACTGTGGACTGTGAACTGTGAACTGTGAATAGTGAACTGTGGACTGTGAACTGTCAACTGTGAACTGCGAACTGTGAAATGTGAAATGAATACTGTGAACGGGGAACTGTGAACTGTGAACTGTGAACTGTGAACTGTGAAATGAAGACTGTGAACTGTGAAATGAAGACTGTGAACTGTGATCTGTGAACTGAGAACTGTGAACTGTGAACTGTTGACTGTGAACTGTGAACTGTGAACTGTGAACTGTGAACTGAGAACTGTAAACTGTGAACTGTGAACTGTGAAATGAAGACTGTGAACTGTGATCTGTGAACTGAGAACTGTGAACTGTGAACTGTGGACTGTGAACTGTGAACGGTGAACTGTGAACTGTGATCTGTGAACGGTGATCTGTGAACTGTGAACTGTGAACTGCGAACTGTGAATTGTGAAATGAAGACTGTGAACTGTGAACTGTAATCTGTGAACTGTGATCTGTGAACTGTGAACTGCGAACTGTGAAGTGTGAAATGAGGACTGTGAACTGTGAACTGGTAACTGAGAACTGTGAACTGTGAATAGTGAACTGTGGACTGTGAACTGTGAATAGTGAACTGTGGACTGTGAACTGTCAACTGTGAACTGCGAACTGTGAAATGTGAAATGAATACTGTGAACGGGGAACTGTGAACTGTGAACTGAGAACTGTAAACTGTGAACTGTGAACTGTGAAATGAAGACTGTGAACTGTGATCTCTGAACTGAGAACTGTGAGCTGTGAATAGTGAACTGTGGACTGTGAACTGTGAACTGTGATTTGTGAACAGTGAACTGTGGACTGTGAACTGTGAAGTGTGTACTGTGAACTGTCAACTGTCAACTGTGAACTGTAATCTGTGAACTGTGATCTGTGAACTGTGAACTGCGAACTGCGAACTGTGAAGTGTGAAATGAGGACTGTGAACTGTGAACTGGTAACTGAGAACTGTGAACTGTGAATAGTGAACTGTGGACTGTGAACTGTGAACTGTGAACTGTGGACTGTGAACTGTGAACTGTGAACTGTGAACTGTGATCTGTGAACGGTGATCTGTGAACTGTGAACTGCGAACTGTGAATTGTGAAGTGAAGACTGTGAACTGTGAACTCTGAACTGTAGACTGTGAACTATGATCTGTGAACAGTGAACTGTCGACTGTGAACTGTGAACTGTGAAGTGTGAACTGTGAACAGTGAACTGTCAACTGTCAACTGTGAACTGTAATCTGTGCACTGTGAAGTGTGAAGTGTGAAATGAATACTGTGAACTGTGACCTGTGAACTGTGACCTGTGAACTGTGAACTGTGAACTGTGAACTGTGATCTGTGAACAGTGAAGTGTGGACTGTGAACTGTGAACTGTGACCTGTGACCTGTGAACTGTGAACTGTGAACTGTGACCTGTGAACTGTGAACTGTGAACTGTGAACTTCGAACTGTGACCTGTGAACTGTGAACTGTGAACTGTGAACTGTGAACTGTGAACTTCGAACTGTGAAGTATGAAATGAAGACAGTGAACTGTGAAATGTGAACTGTGACCTGCGAACTGGAAACTGTGAACTGTGAACTGTGAACTGTGAACTGTGAACTATGATCTGTGAACAGTGAACTGCGGACTGTGATCTCTGGACTGTAACCTGTGAACTGTGAACTGTGAACTGTGAACTGTGATCTGTGAACTGTGAACTGCGAACTGTGAAGTGTGAAATGAAGACTGTGAACTGTGATCTGTGAACTGAGAACAGTGAACTGTGATCTGTGGACTGTGAACTGTGCACTGTGAAGTCTGAAGTGTGAAATGAAGACTGTGAACTGTGAACTGTGAACTGTGAACTGTGAACTGTGAACTGTGAACTGTGATCTGTGAACAGTGAACTGTGGTCTGTGATCTGTGAACTGTGAACTGTGAACTGTGAAATGAAGACTGTGAACTGTGATCTGTGAACTGAGAACTGTGAACTGTGAACTGTGAAAACTGAATTGTGAAATGAAGTCTGGGAACTGTGATCTGTGAACTGAGAACTGTGAACTGTGAACAGTGGACTGTAAACTGTGACCTGTGAACTGTGAACTGTGAACTGCGAACTGTGAAGTATGAAATGAAGACTGTGTACTGTGAACTGTGATGTGTGAACAGTGAACTGTGGTCTGTGATCTGTGAACTGTGAACTGTGAACTGTGAACTGTGAAGAGTGGGCTGTGAACTGTGACCTGTGAACTGTGAACTGTGAACTGCGAACTGTGAAGTATGAAATGAAGACAGTGAACTGTGAAATGTGAACTGTGACCTGCGAACTGGGAACTGTGAACTGTGAACTGTGAACTGTGAACTGTGATCTGTGAACTGTGAAGTGTGAACTGTGAACTGTGAACTGTGATCTGTGAACTGTGAACTGCGAACTGTGAAGTGTGAAATGAAGACTGTGAAATGTGATCTGTGAACTGAGAACTGTGAGCTGTGAATAGTGAACTGTGGACTGTGAACTGTGAACTGTGAACTGTGAACTGTGATCTTTGAACTGTGAACTGCGAACTGTGAAGTGTGAAATGAAGACTGTGAACTGTGATCTGAGAACTGAGAACTGTGAACTGTGAATAGTGAACTGTGGACTGTGAACTGTCAACTGTGAACTGCGAACTGTGAACTGCGAACTGTGAAATGTGAAATGAATACTGTGAACGGGGAACTGTGAACTGTGAACTGAGAACTGTAAACTGTGAACTGTGAACTGTGAAATGAAGACTGTGAACTGTGATCTGTGAACTGAGAACTGTGAACTGTGAACTGTGGACTGTGAACTGTGAACTGTGAACTGTGAACTGTGATCTGTGAACGGTGATCTGTGAACTGTGAACTGCGAACTGTGAATTGTGAAGTGAAGACTGTGAACTGTGAACTCTGAACTGTAGACTGTGAACTATGATCTGTGAACAGTGAACTGTCGACTGTGAACTGTGAACTGTGAAGTGTGAACTGTGAACAGTGAACTGTCAACTGTCAACTGTGAACTGTAATCTGTGCACTGTGAAGTGTGAAGTGTGAAATGAATACTGTGAACTGTGACCTGTGAACTGTGACCTGTGAACTGTGAACTGTGAACTGTGAACTGTGATCTGTGAACAGTGAAGTGTGGACTGTGAACTGTGAACTGTGACCTGTGACCTGTGAACTGTGAACTGTGACCTGTGAACTGTGAACTGTGAACTGTGAACTGTGAACTTCGAACTGTGAAGTATGAAATGAAGACAGTGAACTGTGAAATGTGAACTGTGACCTGCGAACTGGGAACTGTGAACTGTGAACTGTGAACTGTGAACTGTGAACTGTGAACTATGATCTGTGAACAGTGAACTGCGGACTGTGATCTCTGGACTGTAACCTGTGAACTGTGAACTGTGAACTGTGAACTGTGATCTGTGAACTGTGAACTGCGAACTGTGAAGTGTGAAATGAAGACTGTGAACTGTGATCTGTGAACTGAGAACAGTGAACTGTGATCTGTGGACTGTGAACTGTGCACTGTGAAGTCTGAAGTGTGAAATGAAGACTGTGAACTGTGAACTGTGAACTGTGAACTGTGAACTGTGAACTGTGATCTGTGAACAGTGAACTGTGGTCTGTGATCTGTGAACTGTGAACTGTGAACTGTGAAATGAAGACTGTGAACTGTGATCTGTGAACTGAGAACTGTGAACTGTGAACTGTGAAAACTGAATTGTGAAATGAAGTCTGGGAACTGTGATCTGTGAACTGAGAACTGTGAACTGTGAACAGTGGACTGTAAACTGTGACCTGTGAACTGTGAACTGTGAACTGCGAACTGTGAAGTATGAAATGAAGACTGTGTACTGTGAACTGTGATGTGTGAACAGTGAACTGTGGTCTGTGATCTGTGAACTGTGAACTGTGAACTGTGAACTGTGAACTGTGAAGAGTGGGCTGTGAACTGTGACCTGTGAACTGTGAACTGCGAACTGTGAAGTATGAAATGAAGACAGTGAACTGTGAAATGTGAACTGTGACCTGCGAACTGGGAACTGTGAACTGTGAACTGTGAACTGTGAACTGTGATCTGTGAACTGTGAAGTGTGAACTGTGAACTGTGAACTGTGATCTGTGAACTGTGAACTGCGAACTGTGAAGTGTGAAATGAAGACTGTGAAATGTGATCTGTGAACTGAGAACTGTGAGCTGTGAATAGTGAACTGTGGACTGTGAACTGTGAACTGTGAACTGTGAACTGTGATCTTTGAACTGTGAACTGCGAACTGTGAAGTGTGAAATGAAGACTGTGAACTGTGATCTGAGAACTGAGAACTGTGAACTGTGAATAGTGAACTGTGGACTGTGAACTGTCAACTGTGAACTGCGAACTGTGAACTGCGAACTGTGAAGTGTGAAATGAAGACTGTGAACTGTGATCTGTGAACTGAGAACTGTGAACTGTGAATAGTGAACTGTGGACTGTAAACTGTCAACTGTGAACTGCGAACTGTGAAATGTGAAATGAATACTGTGAACGGGGAACTGTGAACTGTGAACTGTGAACTGTGAAATGAAGACTGTGAACTGTGATCTGTGAACTGAGAACTGTGAACTGTGAACTGTGGACTGTGAACTGTGAACTGTGAACTGTGAACTGTGAACTGAGAACTGTAAACTGTGAACTGTGAACTGTGAACTGTGGACTGTCAACTGTGAACTGCGAACTGTGAAATGTGAAATGAATACTGTGAACGGGGAACTGTGAACTGTGAACTGTGATCTGTGAACTGAGAACTGTGAACTGTGAACTGTGGACTGTGAACTGTGAACTGTGAACTGTGAACTGTGAACTGTGAACTGTGAACTGAGAACTGTAAACTATGAACTGTGAACTGTGAACTGTGAACTGTGAACTGTGAACTGTGAACTGTGAACTGTGAAGTGTGAACTGTGAAATGTGAACTGTGAACTGTGAACTGTGAACTGTGAACTGTGAACTGTGAACTGTGAACTGTGAACTGTGAACTGTGAACTGTGAACTGTGATCTGTGAACTGTGAACTGTGAACTGTGAACTGTGAACTGTGAACTGTGATCTGTGAACTGTGAACTGTGAACTGTGATCTGTGAACTCAGAACTGTGAACTGTGAACTGTGGACTGTGAACTGTGAACTGTGAACTGTGAACTGAGAACTGTAAACTGTGAACTGTGAACTGTGAACTGTGAACTGTGAACTGTGGACTGTGAACTGTGCACTGTGAAGTGTGAAGTGTGAAATGAAGACTGTGAACTGTGAACAGTGAACTGTGGACTGTGAACTGTGAACTGTGAACTGTGATCTGTGAACTGTGATCTGTGAACTGTGATCTGTGAACTGAGAACTGTGAACTGTGAACTGTGAAAACTGAATTGTGAAATAAAGTCTGTGAACTGTGATCTGTGAACTGTGAACTGTGAACTGTGAACTGTGAACTGTGAACAGTGAACTGTGAACTGTCAACTGTCAACTGTGAACTGAGAACTGTAAACTGAGAACTGTAAACTGTGAACTGTCAACTGTCAACTCTGAACTGTGAACTGTGAACTGAGAACTGTGAACTGTGAATAGTGAAATATGGACTTGAACTGTCAACTGTGAACTGCGAACTGTGAAGTGTGAAATGAATACTGTGAACTGGGAACTGTGAACTGTGAACTGTGAACTATGAACTGTGAAATGATGACTGTGAACTGTGATCTGTAAACTGAGAACTGTGAAATGTGAACTGTGGACTGTGAACTGTGCACTGTGAAGTGTGAAGTGTGAACTGAGAACTATAATCCGTGAACTGTGAACTGTGAACTGTGATCCGTGAACTGTGAACTGCGAACTGTGAATTGTGAAATGAAGACTGTGAACTGTGAACAGTCATCTGTGAACTGTGATCTGTGAACTGTGATCTGTGAACAGTGAACTGTGAACTGTGATCTGTGAACTGTGATCTGTGAACTGTCAACTGTGAACTGCGAACTGTAATGTGTGAAATGAAGACTGTGAACTGTGATCTGTGAACTGAGAACTGTGAACTGTGAACTGTCAACTGTCAACTCTGAACTGTGGACTGTGAACTGTGCACTGTGAAGTGTGAAGTGTGAAATGAAGACTGTGAAGTGTGAACTGTGATCTGTGAACAGTGAACTGTGAACTGTGAACTGTGAAAACTGAATTGTGAAATGAAGCCTGTGAATTGTGATCTGTGAACTGAGAACTGTGAACTGTGAACAGTGGGCTGTGAACTGTGACCTGTGAAATGTGAACTTCGAACTGTGAAGTATGAAATGAAGACAGTGAACTGTGAAATGTGAACTGTGACCTGCGAACTGGGAACTGTGATCTGTGAACTGAGAACTGTGAACTGTGAACAGTGAACTGTGGACTGTGAAGTGTGAAATGAAGACTGTGAACTGTGATCTGTGGACTGTGAACTGTGAACTGTGAACTGTGATCTGTGAACTGGGATCTGCGAACTGTGAAGTGTGAAATGAAGACTGTGAACTGTGATCTGAGAACTGTGAACTGTGAACTGTGAATAGTGAACTGTGGACTGTGAACTGTCAACTGTGAACTGCGAACTGTGAATTGTGAAATGAATACTGTGAACGGTGAACCGTGAACTGTGAACTGTGAACTGTGAACTGTGAACTGTGAACTGTGATCTGTGAACTGTGATCTGTGAACTGTCAACTGTGAACTGCGAACTGTAAAGTGTGAAATGAATACTGTGAACGGTGAACCGTGAACTGTGAACTGTGAACTGTGAACTGTGAACTGTAAACTGTGAAATGAAGACTGTGAACTGTGATCTGTGAACTGAGAACTGTGAACTGTGAACTGTGAACTGTGAACTGTGAACTGTGAACTGTGATCTGTGAACAGTGAACTGTGGACTGTGAACTGTGTACTGTGAACTGTGATCTGTGAACTGTGAACTGTGAACTGTGAACTGTGAACTGTGAACTGTGAAATGATGACTGTGAGCTGTGATCTGTATACTGAGAACTGTGAAATGTGAACTGTGGACTGTGAACTGTGCACTGTGAAGTGTGAAGTGTGAACTGAGAACTATAATCCGTGAACTGTGAACTGTGAACTGTGAACTGTAAACTGTGAACTGTGATCCGTGAACTGTGAACTGCGAACTGTGAATTGTGAAATGAAGACTGTGAACTGTGAACAGTCATCTGTGAACTGTGATCTGTGAACTGTGATCTGTGAACAGTGATCTGTGAACTGTGATCTGTGAACTGTGATCTGTGAACTGTCAACTGTGAACTGCGAACTGTAAAGTGTGAAATGAATACTGTGAACGGTGAACCGTGAACTGTGAACTGTGAACTGTGAACTGTAAACTGTGAAATGAAGACTGTGAACTGTGATCTGTGAACTGAGAACTGTGAACTGTGAACTGTGAACTGTGGACTGTGAACTGTGCACTGTGAAGTGTGAAGTGTGAAATGAAGACTGTGAAGTGTGAACTGTGATCTGTGAACAGTGAACTGTGGACTGTGAACTGTGAACTGTGAACTGTGATCTGTGAACTGTGATCTGTGAACTGTGATCTGTGAACTGAGAACTGTGAACTGTGAAATGATGACTGTGAGCTGTGATCTGTAAACTGAGAACTGTGAAATGTGAACTGTGGACTGTGAACTGTGCACTGTGAAGTGTGAAGTGTGAACTGAGAACTATAATCCGTGAACTGTGAACTGTGAACTGTGAACTGTAAACTGTGAACTGTGATCCGTGAACTGTGAACTGCGAACTGTGAATTGTGAAATGAAGACTGTGAACTGTGAACAGTCATCTGTGAACTGTGATCTGTGAACTGTGATCTGTGAACAGTGATCTGTGAACTGTGATCTGTGAACTGTGATCTGTGAACTGTCAACTGTGAACTGTGATCTGTGAACTGTGATCTGTGAACAGTGAACTGTGGACTGTGAACTGTGAACTGTGAACTGTGATCTGTGAACTGTGATCTGTGAACTGTGATCTGTGAACTGAGAACTGTGAACTGTGAACTGTGAAAACTGAATTGTGAAATAAAGTCTGTGAACTGTGATCTGTGAACTGTGATATGTGAACTGTGAACTGTGAAGTGTGATCTGTGAACTGTGAACTGTGAACTGTGGACTGTGAACTGTGAACTGTGAACTGTGAACTGTGAACTGTGAACTGAGAACTGTAAACTGTGAACTGTGAACTGTGATCTGTGAACAGTGATCTCTGAACTGTGAACTGGGAACTGTGAATTGTGAAATGAAGACTGTGAACTGTGAACTGTGAACTGTGAACTGTGAACTGTGAACTGTGAACTGTGACCTGCAAACTGGGAACTGTGAACTGTGAACTGTGAACTGTGAACTGTGAACTGTGAACTGTGAACTGTGAACTGTGATCTGTGAACTGTGAAGTGTGAACTGTGAACTGTGAACTGTGATCTGTGAACTGTGAACTGCGAACTGTGAAGTGTGAAATGAAGACTGTGAACTGTGATCTGTGAACTGAGAACTGTAAACTGTGATCTGTGGACTGTAACATGTGCACTGTGAAGACTGAAGTGTGAAATGAAGACTGTGAACTGTGAAATGTGAACTGTGACCTGCGAACTGGGAACTGTGAACTGTGAACTGTGAACTGTGATCTGTGAACTGTGAACTGTGAACTGTGAACTGTGAACTGTGAACTGTGAAAAATGAACTGTGAAAAATGAACTGTGAAATGAAGTCTATGAATTGTGATCTGTGACATGTGAACAGTGGGCTGTGAACTGTGACCTGTGAACTGTGAACTGCGAACTGTGAACTGTGAACTGTGATCTGTGAACTGTGAACTGCGAACTGTGAATTGTGAAATGAAGACTGTGAACTGTGAACTGTGAACTGTGAACTGTGAACTGTGGACTGTGAACTGTGCACTGTGAAGTGTGAAGTGTGAAATGAAGACTGTGAACTGTGAACTGTGATCTGTGAACAGTGAACTGTGGACTGTGAACTGTGAACTGTGAACTGTGATCTGTGAACTGTGATCTGTGAACTGTGATCTGTGAACTCAGAATTGTGAACTGTGAACTGTGAAAACTGAATTGTGAAATAAAGTCTGTGAACTGTGATCTGTGAATTGTGAACTGTGAACTGTGAACTGTGAACTGTGAACAGTGAACTGTGAACTGTCAACTGTCAACTGTGAACTGAGAACTGTAAACTGAGAACTGTAAACTGTGAACTGTCAACTGTCAACTGTGAACTGTGAACTGTGAACTGAGAACTGTGAACTGTGAATAGTGAAATGTGGACTGTGAACTGTCAACTGTGAACTGCGAACTGTGAAGTGTGAAATGAATACTGTGAACTGGGAACTGTGAACTGTGAACTGTGAACTGTGAACTATGAACTGTGAAATGATGACTGTGAACTGTGATCTGTAAACTGAGAACTGTGAAATGTGAACTGTGAATTGTGAAATGAAGACTGTGAACTGTGAACAGTCATCTGTGAACTGTGATCTGTGAACTGTGATCTGTGAACAGTGAACTGTGAACTGTGAACTGTGAACTGTAAACTGTGATCTGTGAACTGTGATCTGTGAACTGAGAACTGTGAACTGTGAACTGTGAAAACTGAATTGTGAAATAAAGTCTGTGAACTGTGATCTGTGAACTGTGATATGTGAACTGTGAACTGTGAAGTGTGATCTGTGAACTGTGAACTGCGAACTGCGAACTGTGAATTGTGAAATGAAGACTGTGAACTGTGAACTGTGCCCTGTGAAGACTGAAGTGTGAAATGAAGACTGTGAACTGTGATCTGTGAACTGTGAACTGTGAACTGTGAACTGTGAAAACTGAATTGTGAAATGAAGTCTGTGAATTGTGATCTGTGAACTGAGAACTGTGAACTGTGAACAGTGGGCTGTGAACTGTGACCTGTGAAATGTGAACTTCGAACTGTGAAGTATGAAATGAAGACAGTGAACTGTGAAATGTGAACTGTGACCTGCGAACTGGGAACTGTGATCTGTGAACTGAGAACTGTGAACTGTGAACAGTGAACTGTGGACTGTGAAGTGTGAAATGAAGACTGTGAACTGTGATCTGTGGACTGGGAACTGCGAACTGTGAAGTGTGAAATGAAGACTGTGAACTGTGATCTGAGAACTGTGAACTGTGAATAGTGAACTGTGGACTGTGAACTGTCAACTGTGAACTGCGAACTGTGAATTGTGAAATGAAGACTGTGAACTGTGAACAGTCATGTGTGAACTGTGATCTGTGAACTGTGATCTGTGAACAGTGAACTGTGAACTGTGAACTGTGATCTGTGAACTGTAACCTGTGCACTGTGAAGACTGAAGTGTGAAATGAAGACTGTGAACTGTGAAATGTGAACTGTGACCTGCGAACTGGGAACTGTGAACTGTGAACTGTGATCTGTGAACTGTGAACTGTGAACTGTGAACTGTGAACTGTGAAAAATGAACTGTGAAAAATGAACTGTGAAATGAAGTCTATGAATTGTGATCTGTGACATGTGAACAGTGGGCTGTGAACTGTGACCTGTGAACTGTGAACTGCGAACTGTGAACTGTGAACTGTGATCTGTGAACTGTGAACTGCGAACTGTGAATTGTGAAATGAAGACTGTGAACTGTGAACTGTGAACTGTGAACTGTGGACTGTGAACTGTGCACTGTGAAGTGTGAAGTGTGAAATGAAGACTGTGAACTGTGAACTGTGATCTGTGAACAGTGAACTGTGGACTGTGAACTGTGAACTGTGAACTGTGATCTGTGAACCGTGATCTGTGAACTGTGATCTGTGAACTGAGAATTGTGAACTGTGAACTGTGAAAACTGAATTGTGAAATAAAGTCTGTGAACTGTGATCTGTGAATTGTGAACTGTGAACTGTGAACTGTGAACAGTGAACTGTGAACTGTCAACTGTCAACTGTGAACTGAGAACTGTAAACTGAGAACTGTAAACTGTGAACTGTCAACTGTCAACTGTGAACTGTGAACTGTGAACTGAGAACTGTGAACTGTGAATAGTGAAATGTGGACTGTGAACTGTCAACTGTGAACTGCGAACTGTGAAGTGTGAAATGAATACTGTGAACTGGGAACTGTGAACTGTGAACTGTGAACTGTGAACTATGAACTGTGAAATGATGACTGTGAACTGTGATCTGTAAACTGAGAACTGTGAAATGTGAACTGTGGACTGTGAACTGTGCACTGTGAAGTGTGAAGTGTGAACTGAGAACTATAATCCGTGAACTGTGAACTGTGAACTGTGATCTGTGAACTGTGATCTGTGAACTGTCAACTGTGAACTGCGAACAGTAATGTGTGAAATGAATACTGTGAACAGTGAACCGTGAACTGTGAACTGTGAACTGTGAACTGTAAACAGTGATCTGTGAACTGTGATCTGTGAACTGAGAACTGTGAACTGTGAACTGTGAAAACTGAATTGTGAAATAAAGTCTGTGAACTGTGATCTGTGAACTGTGATATGTGAACTGTGAACTGTGAAGTGTGATCTGTGAACTGTGAACTGCGAACTGCGAACTGTGAATTGTGAAATGAAGACTGTGAACTGTGAACTGTGCCCTGTGAAGACTGAAGTGTGAAATGAAGACTGTGAACTGTGATCTGTGAACTGTGAACTGTGAACTGTGAACTGTGAACTGTGAAAACTGAATTGTGAAATGAAGTCTGTGAATTGTGATCTGTGAACTGAGAACTGTGAACTGTGAACAGTGGGCTGTGAACTGTGAACTGCGAACTGTGAATTGTGAAATGAAGACTGTGAACTGTGAACTGTGAACTGTGAACTGTGAACTGTGGACTGTGAACTGTGCACTGTGAAGTGTGAAGTGTGAAATGAAGACTGTGAACTGTGAACTGTGAACTGTGATCTGTGAACAGTGAACTGTGGACTGTGAACTGTGAACTGTGAACTGTGATCTGTGAACTGTGATCTGTGAACTGTGATCTGTGAACTGAGAATTGTGAACTGTGAACTGTGAAAACTGAATTGTGAAATAAAGTCTGTGAACTGTGATCTGTGAATTGTGAACTGTGAACTGTGAACTGTGAACAGTTAACTGTGAACTGTCAACTGTCAACTGTGAACTGAGAACTGTAAACTGAGAACTGTAAACTGTGAACTGTCAACTGTCAACTGTGAACTGTGAACTGTGAACTGAGAACTGTGAACTGTGAATAGTGAAATGTGGACTGTGAACTGTCAACTGTGAACTGCGAACTGTGAAGTGTGAAATGAATACTGTGAACTGGGAACTGTGAACTGTGAACTGTGAACTGTGAACTATGAACTGTGAAATGATGACTGTGAACTGTGATCTGTAAACTGAGAACTGTGAAATGTGAACTGTGGACTGTGAACTGTGCACTGTGAAGTGTGAAGTGTGAACTGAGAACTATAATCCGTGAACTGTGAACTGTGAACTGTGATCCGTGAACTGTGAACTGTGAATAGTGAAATGTGGACTGTGAACTGTCAACTGTGAACTGCGAACTGTGAAGTGTGAAATGAATACTGTGAACTGTGATCTGTGAACTGTGATCTGTGAACTGTCAACTGTGAACTGCGAACTGTAATGTGTGAAATGAATACTGTGAACGGTGAACCGTGAACTGTGAACTGTGAACTGTGAACTGTAAACTGTGATCTGTGAACTGTGATCTGTGAACTGAGAACTGTGAACTGTGAACTGTGAAAACTGAATTGTGAAATAAAGTCTGTGAACTGTGATCTGTGAACTGTGATATGTGAACTGTGAACTGTGAAGAGTGATCTGTGAACTGTGAACTGCGAACTGCGAACTGTGAATTGTGAAATGAAGACTGTGAACTGTGAACTGTGCCCTGTGAAGACTGAAGTGTGAAATGAAGACTGTGAACTGTGATCTGTCAACTGTGAACTGTGAACTGTGAACTGTGAAAACTGAATTGTGAAATGAAGTCTGTGAATTGTGATCTGTGAACTGAGAACTGTGAACTGTGAACAGTGGGCTGTGAACTGTGACCTGTGAAATGTGAACTTCGAACTGTGAAGTATGAAATGAAGACAGTGAACTGTGAAATGTGAACTGTGACCTGCGAACTGGGAACTGTGATCTGTGAACTGAGAACTGTGAACTGTGAACAGTGAACTGTGGACTGTGAAGTGTGAAATGAAGACTGTGAACTGTGATCTGTGGACTGGGAACTGCGAACTGTGAAGTGTGAAATGAAGACTGTGAACTGTGATCTGAGAACTGTGAACTGTGAATAGTGAACTGTGGACTGTGAACTGTCAACTGTGAACTGCGAACTGTGAATTGTGAAATGAAGACTGTGAACTGTGATCTGTGAACTGAGAACTGTGAACTGTGAACTGTGAACTGTGAACTGTGAACTGTGAACTGTGAACTGTGATCTGTGAACAGTGAACTGTGGACTGTGAACTGTGAACTGTGAACTGTGATCTGTGAACTGTGATCTGTGAACTGTGATCTGTGAACTGAGAACTGTGAACTGTGAACTGTGAAAACTGAATTGTGAAATAAAGTCTGTGAACTGTGATCTGTGAACTGTGAACTGTGAACTGTGATCTGTGAACAGTGAACTGTGGACTGTGAACTGTGAACTGTGAACTGTGATCTGTGAACTGTGATCTGTGAACTGTGATCTGTGAACTGAGAACTGTGAACTGTGAACTGTGAAAACTGAATTGTGAAATAAAGTCTGTGAACTGTGATCTGTGAACTGTGAACTGTGAACTGTGAACTGTGAACAGTGAACTGTGAACTGTCAACTGTCAACTGTGAACTGAGAACTGTAAACTGAGAACTGTAAAATGTGAACTGTCGACTGTCAACTGGGAACTGTGAACTGTGAACTGAGAACTGTGAACTGTGAATAGTGAAATGTGGACTGTGAACTGTCAACTGTGAACTGCGAACTGTGAAGTGTGAAATGAATACTGTGAACTGGGAACTGTGAACTGTGAACTGTGAACTGTGAACTATGAACTGTGAAATGATGACTGTGAACTGTGATCTGTAAACTGAGAACTGTGAAATGTGAACTGTGGACTGTGAACTGTGCACTGTGAAGTGTGAAGTGTGAACTAAGAACTATAATCCGTGAACTGTGAACTGTGAACTGTGATCCGTGAACTGTGAACTGCGAACTGTGAATTGTGAAATGAAGACTGTGAACTGTGAACAGTCATCTGTGAACTGTGATCTGTGAACTGTGAACTGTGAATAGTGAAATGTGGACTGTGATCCGTGAACTGTGAACTGCGAACTGTGAAGTGTGAAATGAATACTGTGAACGGTGAACCGTGAACTGTGAACTGCGAACTGTGAAGTGTGAAATGAATACTGTGAACGGTGAACCGTGAACTGTGAACTGTGAACTGTAAACTGTGAAATGAAGACTGTGAACTGTGATCTGTGAACTGAGAACTGTGAACTGTGAACTGTGAACTGTGGACTGTGAACTGTGCACTGTAAAGTGTGAAGTGTGAAATGAAGACTGTGAAGTGTGAACTGTGATCTGTGAACAGTGAACTATGATCTGTGAACTGTGATATGTGAACTGTGAACTGTGAAGTGTGATCTGTGAACTGTGAACTGCGAACTGTGAATTGTGAAATGAAGACTGTGAACTGTGAACTGTGCCCTGTGAAGACTGAAGTGTGAAATGAAGACTGTGAACTGTGATCTGTGAACTGTGAACTGTGAACTGTGAACTGTGAACTGTGAAAACTGAATTGTGAAATGAAGTCTGTGAATTGTGATCTGTGAACTGAGAACTGTGAATAGTGAACTGTGGACTGTGAACTGTCAACTGTGAACTGCGAACTGTGAATTGTGAAATGAAGACTGTGAACTATGAACAGTCATCTGTGAACTGTGATCTGTGAACAGTGAACTGTGAACTGTGAACTGTGATCTGTGAACTGTGATCTGTGAACTGTCAACTGTGAACTGCGAACTGTAAAGTGTGAAATGAATACTGTGAACGGTGAACCGTGAACTGTGAACTGTGAACTGTGAACTGTGAACTGTGAACTGTGAACTGTAAACTGTGAAATGAAGACTGTGAACTGTGATCTGTGAACTGAGAACAGTGAACTGTGAACTGTGAACTGTGAACTGTGAACTGTGAACTGTGAACTGTGAACTGTGATCTGTGAACAGTGAACTGTGGACTGTGAACTGTGAACTGTGAACTGTGATCTGTGAACTGAGAACTGTGAACTGTGAACTGTGAAAACTGAATTGTGAAATAAAGTCTGTGAACTGTGATCTGTGAACTGTGAACTGTGAACTGTGAACTGTGAACTGTGAACTGTGAACTGTGAACAGTGAACTGTGAACTGTCAACTGTCAACTGTGAACAGAGAACTGTAAACTGAGAACTGTAAACTGTGAACTGTCAACTGTCAACTGTGAACTGTGAACTGTGAACTGTGAACTGAGAACTGTGAACTGTGAATAGTGAAATGTGGACTGTGAACTGTCAACTGTGAACTGCGAACTGTGAAGTGTGAAATGAATACTGTGAACTGGGAACTGTGAACTGTGAACTGTGAACTGTGAACTATGAACTGTGAAATGATGACTGTGAACTGTGATCTGTAAACTGAGAACTGTGAAATGTGAACTGTGGACTGTGAACTGTGCACTGTGAAGTGTGAAGTGTGAACTGAGAACTATAATCCGTGAACTGTGAACTGTGAACTGTAAACTGTGAACTGTGATCCGTGAACTGTGAACTGCGAACTGTGAATTGTGAAATGAAGACTGTGAACTGTGAACAGTCATCTGTGAACTGTGATCTGTGAACTGTGATCTGTGAACAGTGATCTGTAAACTGTGATCTGTGAACTGTGATCTGTGAACTGTCAACTGTGAACTGCGAACTGTAAAGTGTGAAATGAATACTGTGAACGGTGAACCGTGAACTGTGAACTGTGAACTGTGAACTGTAAACTGTGAAATGAAGACTGTGAACTGTGATCTGTGAACTGAGAACTGTGAACTGTGAACTGTGAACTGTGGACTGTGAACTGTGCACTGTGAAGTGTGAAGTTTGAAATGAAGACTGTGAAGTGTGAACTGTGATCTGTGAACAGTGAACTGTGGACTGTGAACTGTGAACTGTGAACTGTGATCTGTGAACTGTGATCTGTGAACTGTGATCTGTGAACTGAGAACTGTGAACTGTGAACTGTGAAAACTGAATTGTGAAATAAAGTCTGTGAACTGTGATCTGTGAACTGTGATATGTGAACTGTGAACTGTGAAGTGTGATCTGTGAACTGTGAACTGCGAACTGTGAATTGTGAAATGAAGACTGTGAACTGTGAACTGTGCCCTGTGAAGACTGAAGTGTGAAATGAAGACTGTGAACTGTGATCTGTGAACTGTGAACTTTGAACTGTGAACTGTGAAAACTGAATTGTGAAATGAAGTCTGTGAATTGTGATCTGTGAACTGAGAACTGTGAACTGTGAACAGTGGGCTGTGAACTGTGACCTGTGAAATGTGAACTGTGAACTGTGGACTGTGAACTGTGAACTGTGAACTGTGAACTGTGAACTGTGAACTGAGAACTGTAAACTGTGAACTGTGAACTGTGATCTGTGAACTGTGATCTCTGAACTGTGAACTGGGAACTGTGAATTGTGAAATGAAGACTGTGAACTGTGAACTGTGAACTGTGAACTGTGAACTGTGAACTGTGAACTGTGAACTGTGAACTGTGAACTGTGAACTGTGAACTGTGAACTGTGAACTATGATCTGTGAACAGTGAACTGCGGACTGTGAGCTGTGGACTGTAACCTGTGAACTGTGAACTGTGAACTGTGAACTGTGATCTGTGAACTGTGAACTGCGAACTGTGAAGTGTGAAATGAAGACTGTGAACTGTGATCTGTGAACTGAGAACTGTGAACTTCGAACTGTGAAGTATGAAATGAAGACAGTGAACTGTGAAATGTGAACTGTGACCTGCGAACTGGGAACTGTGAACTGTGAACTGTGAACTGTGATCTGTGAACTGTGAACTGTGATCTGTGAACAGTGAACTGTGGACTGTGAACTGTGAACTGTGAACTGTGATCTGTGAACTGTGATCTGTGAACTGTGATCTGTGAACTGAGAACTGTGAACTGTGAACTGTGAAAACTGAATTGTGAAATAAAGTCTGTGAACTGTGATCTGTGAACTGTGAACTGTGAACTGTGATCTGTGAACAGTGAACTGTGGACTGTGAACTGTGAACTGTGAACTGTGATCTGTGAACTGTGATCTGTGAACTGTGATCTGTGAACTGAGAACTGTGAACTGTGAACTGTGAAAACTGAATTGTGAAATAAAGTCTGTGAACTGTGATCTGTGAACTGTGAACTGTGAACTGTGAACTGTGAACAGTGAACTGTGAACTGTCAACTGTCAACTGTGAACTGAGAACTGTAAACTGAGAACTGTAAAATGTGAACTGTCGACTGTCAACTGGGAACTGTGAACTGTGAACTGAGAACTGTGAACTGTGAATAGTGAAATGTGGACTGTGAACTGTCAACTGTGAACTGCGAACTGTGAAGTGTGAAATGAATACTGTGAACTGGGAACTGTGAACTGTGAACTGTGAACTGTGAACTATGAACTGTGAAATGATGACTGTGAACTGTGATCTGTAAACTGAGAACTGTGAAATGTGAACTGTGGACTGTGAACTGTGCACTGTGAAGTGTGAAGTGTGAACTAAGAACTATAATCCGTGAACTGTGAACTGTGAACTGTGATCCGTGAACTGTGAACTGCGAACTGTGAATTGTGAAATGAAGACTGTGAACTGTGAACAGTCATCTGTGAACTGTGATCTGTGAATTGTGAACTGTGAATAGTGAAATGTGGACTGTGATCCGTGAACTGTGAACTGCGAACTGTGAAGTGTGAAATGAATACTGTGAACGGTGAACCGTGAACTGTGAACTGCGAACTGTGAAGTGTGAAATGAATACTGTGAACGGTGAACCGTGAACTGTGAACTGTGAACTGTAAACTGTGAAATGAAGACTGTGAACTGTGATCTGTGAACTGAGAACTGTGAACTGTGAACTGTGAACTGTGGACTGTGAACTGTGCACTGTAAAGTGTGAAGTGTGAAATGAAGACTGTGAAGTGTGAACTGTGATCTGTGAACAGTGAACTATGATCTGTGAACTGTGATATGTGAACTGTGAACTGTGAAGTGTGATCTGTGAACTGTGAACTGCGAACTGTGAATTGTGAAATGAAGACTGTGAACTGTGAACTGTGCCCTGTGAAGACTGAAGTGTGAAATGAAGACTGTGAACTGTGATCTGTGAACTGTGAACTGTGAACTGTGAACTGTGAACTGTGAAAACTGAATTGTGAAATGAAGTCTGTGAATTGTGATCTGTGAACTGAGAACTGTGAATAGTGAACTGTGGACTGTGAACTGTCAACTGTGAACTGCGAACTGTGAATTGTGAAATGAAGACTGTGAACTATGAACAGTCATCTGTGAACTGTGATCTGTGAACAGTGAACTGTGAACTGTGAACTGTGATCTGTGAACTGTGATCTGTGAACTGTCAACTGTGAACTGCGAACTGTAAAGTGTGAAATGAATACTGTGAACGGTGAACCGTGAACTGTGAACTGTGAACTGTGAACTGTGAACTGTGAACTGTAAACTGTGAAATGAAGACTGTGAACTGTGATCTGTGAACTGAGAACAGTGAACTGTGAACTGTGAACTGTGAACTGTGAACTGTGAACTGTGAACTGTGAACTGTGATCTGTGAACAGTGAACTGTGGACTGTGAACTGTGAACTGTGAACTGTGATCTGTGAACTGAGAACTGTGAACTGTGAACTGTGAAAACTGAATTGTGAAATAAAGTCTGTGAACTGTGATCTGTGAACTGTGAACTGTGAACTGTGAACTGTGAACTGTGAACTGTGAACTGTGAACAGTGAACTGTGAACTGTCAACTGTCAACTGTGAACAGAGAACTGTAAACTGAGAACTGTAAACTGTGAACTGTCAACTGTCAACTGTGAACTGTGAACTGTGAACTGTGAACTGAGAACTGTGAACTGTGAATAGTGAAATGTGGACTGTGAACTGTCAACTGTGAACTGCGAACTGTGAAGTGTGAAATGAATACTGTGAACTGGGAACTGTGAACTGTGAACTGTGAACTGTGAACTATGAACTGTGAAATGATGACTGTGAACTGTGATCTGTAAACTGAGAACTGTGAAATGTGAACTGTGGACTGTGAACTGTGCACTGTGAAGTGTGAAGTGTGAACTGAGAACTATAATCCGTGAACTGTGAACTGTGAACTGTAAACTGTGAACTGTGATCCGTGAACTGTGAACTGCGAACTGTGAATTGTGAAATGAAGACTGTGAACTGTGAACAGTCATCTGTGAACTGTGATCTGTGAACTGTGATCTGTGAACAGTGATCTGTAAACTGTGATCTGTGAACTGTGATCTGTGAACTGTCAACTGTGAACTGCGAACTGTAAAGTGTGAAATGAATACTGTGAACGGTGAACCGTGAACTGTGAACTGTGAACTGTGAACTGTAAACTGTGAAATGAAGACTGTGAACTGTGATCTGTGAACTGAGAACTGTGAACTGTGAACTGTGAACTGTGGACTGTGAACTGTGCACTGTGAAGTGTGAAGTGTGAAATGAAGACTGTGAAGTGTGAACTGTGATCTGTGAACAGTGAACTGTGGACTGTGAACTGTGAACTGTGAACTGTGATCTGTGAACTGTGATCTGTGAACTGTGATCTGTGAACTGAGAACTGTGAACTGTGAACTGTGAAAACTGAATTGTGAAATAAAGTCTGTGAACTGTGATCTGTGAACTGTGATATGTGAACTGTGAACTGTGAAGTGTGATCTGTGAACTGTGAACTGCGAACTGTGAATTGTGAAATGAAGACTGTGAACTGTGAACTGTGCCCTGTGAAGACTGAAGTGTGAAATGAAGACTGTGAACTGTGATCTGTGAACTGTGAACTTTGAACTGTGAACTGTGAAAACTGAATTGTGAAATGAAGTCTGTGAATTGTGATCTGTGAACTGAGAACTGTGAACTGTGAACAGTGGGCTGTGAACTGTGACCTGTGAAATGTGAACTGTGAACTGTGGACTGTGAACTGTGAACTGTGAACTGTGAACTGTGAACTGTGAACTGAGAACTGTAAACTGTGAACTGTGAACTGTGATCTGTGAACTGTGATCTCTGAACTGTGAACTGGGAACTGTGAATTGTGAAATGAAGACTGTGAACTGTGAACTGTGAACTGTGAACTGTGAACTGTGAACTGTGAACTGTGAACTGTGAACTGTGAACTGTGAACTGTGAACTATGATCTGTGAACAGTGAACTGCGGACTGTGAGCTGTGGACTGTAACCTGTGAACTGTGAACTGTGAACTGTGAACTGTGATCTGTGAACTGTGAACTGCGAACTGTGAAGTGTGAAATGAAGACTGTGAACTGTGATCTGTGAACTGAGAACTGTGAACTTCGAACTGTGAAGTATGAAATGAAGACAGTGAACTGTGAAATGTGAACTGTGACCTGCGAACTGGGAACTGTGAACTGTGAACTGTGAACTGTGATCTGTGAACTGTGAAGTGTGAAGTGTGAACTGTGAACTGTGAACTGTGAACTGTGAACTGTGAACTGTGAACTGTGAACTATGATCTGTGAACAGTGAACTGCGGACTGTGAACTGTGAACTGTGACCTGTGAACTGTGAACTGTGACCTGTGAACTGTGAACTGTGAACTGTGAACTGTGAACTGTGAACTGTGAACTTCGAACTGAGAAGTATGAAATGAAGACAGTGAACTTTGAAATGTGAACTGTGACCTGCGAACTGGGAACTGTGAACTGTGAACTGTGAACTGTGAATAGTGAAATGTGGACTGTGATCCGTGAACTGTGAACTGCGAACTGTGAAGTGTGAAATGAATACTGTGAACGGTGAACCGTGAACTGTGAACTGCGAACTGTGAAGTGTGAAATGAATACTGTGAACGGTGAACCGTGAACTGTGAACTGTGAACTGTAAACTGTGAAATGAAGACTGTGAACTGTGATCTGTGAACTGAGAACTGTGAACTGTGAACTGTGAACTGTGGACTGTGAACTGTGCACTGTAAAGTGTGAAGTGTGAAATGAAGACTGTGAAGTGTGAACTGTGATCTGTGAACAGTGAACTGTGATCTGTGAACTGTGATATGTGAACTGTGAACTGTGAAGTGTGATCTGTGAACTGTGAACTGCGAACTGTGAATTGTGAAATGAAGACTGTGAACTGTGAACTGTGCCCTGTGAAGACTGAAGTGTGAAATGAAGACTGTGAACTGTGATCTGTGAACTGTGAACTTTGAACTGTGAACTGTGAAAACTGAATTGTGAAATGAAGTCTGTGAATTGTGATCTGTGAACTGAGAACTGTGAACTGTGAACAGTGGGCTGTGAACTGTGACCTGTGAAATGTGAACTGTGAACTGTGGACTGTGAACTGTGAACTGTGAACTGTGAACTGTGAACTGTGAACTGAGAACTGTAAACTGTGAACTGTGAACTGTGATCTGTGAACTGTGATCTCTGAA
Source organism: Lasioglossum villosulum (assembly GCA_963971365.1). Taxonomy (NCBI): domain Eukaryota; kingdom Metazoa; phylum Arthropoda; class Insecta; order Hymenoptera; family Halictidae; genus Lasioglossum; species Lasioglossum villosulum. The sequence goes on from CAXARU010000174.1 coordinate 1,078,702, forward strand.
CTGTGAACTGGGAACTGTGAATTGTGAAATGAAGACTGTGAACTGTGAACTGTGAACTGTGAACTGTGAACTGTGAACTGTGAACTGTGAACTGTGAACTGTGAACTGTGAACTGTGAACTGTGAACTATGATCTGTGAACAGTGAACTGCGGACTGTGAGCTGTGGACTGTAACCTGTGAACTGTGAACTGTGAACTGTGAACTGTGATCTGTGAACTGTGAACTGCGAACTGTGAAGTGTGAAATGAAGACTGTGAACTGTGATCTGTGAACTGAGAACTGTGAACTTCGAACTGTGAAGTATGAAATGAAGACAGTGAACTGTGAAATGTGAACTGTGACCTGCGAACTGGGAACTGTGAACTGTGAACTGTGAACTGTGATCTGTGAACTGTGAAGTGTGAAGTGTGAACTGTGAACTGTGAACTGTGAACTGTGAACTGTGAACTGTGAACTGTGAACTATGATCTGTGAACAGTGAACTGCGGACTGTGAACTGTGAACTGTGACCTGTGAACTGTGAACTGTGACCTGTGAACTGTGAACTGTGAACTGTGAACTGTGAACTGTGAACTGTGAACTTCGAACTGAGAAGTATGAAATGAAGACAGTGAACTTTGAAATGTGAACTGTGACCTGCGAACTGGGAACTGTGAACTGTGAACTGTGAACTGTGAATAGTGAAATGTGGACTGTGATCCGTGAACTGTGAACTGCGAACTGTGAAGTGTGAAATGAATACTGTGAACGGTGAACCGTGAACTGTGAACTGTGAACTGTAAACTGTGAAATGAAGACTGTGAACTGTGATCTGTGAACTGAGAACTGTGAACTGTGAACTGTGAACTGTGGACTGTGAACTGTGCACTGTAAAGTGTGAAGTGTGAAATGAAGACTGTGAAGTGTGAACTGTGATCTGTGAACAGTGAACTGTGATCTGTGAACTGTGATATGTGAACTGTGAACTGTGAAGTGTGATCTGTGAACTGTGAACTGCGAACTGTGAATTGTGAAATGAAGACTGTGAACTGTGAACTGTGCCCTGTGAAGACTGAAGTGTGAAATGAAGACTGTGAACTGTGATCTGTGAACTGTGAACTGTGAACTGTGAACTGTGAAAACTGAATTGTGAAATGAAGTCTGTGAATTGTGATCTGTGAACTGAGAACTGTGAATAGTGAACTGTGGACTGTGAACTGTCAACTGTGAACTGCGAACTGTGAATTGTGAAATGAAGACTGTGAACTATGAACAGTCATCTGTGAACTGTGATCTGTGAACAGTGAACTGTGAACTGTGAACTGTGATCTGTGAACTGTGATCTGTGAACTGTCAACTGTGAACTGCGAACTGTAAAGTGTGAAATGAATACTGTGAACGGTGAACCGTGAACTGTGAACTGTGAACTGTGAACTGTGAACTGTGAACTGTGAACTGTAAACTGTGAAATGAAGACTGTGAACTGTGATCTGTGAACTGAGAACTGTGAACTGTGAACTGTGAACTGTGAACTGTGAACTGTGAACTGTGAACTGTGAACTGTGATCTGTGAACAGTGAACTGTGGACTGTGAACTGTGAACTGTGAACTGTGATCTGTGAACTGAGAACTGTGAACTGTGAACTGTGAAAACTGAATTGTGAAATAAAGTCTGTGAACTGTGATCTGTGAACTGTGAACTGTGAACTGTGAACTGTGAACTGTGAACTGTGAACTGTGAACAGTGAACTGTGAACTGTCAACTGTCAACTGTGAACAGAGAACTGTAAACTGAGAACTGTAAACTGTGAACTGTCAACTGTCAACTGTGAACTGTGAACTGTGAACTGTGAACTGAGAACTGTGAACTGTGAATAGTGAAATGTGGACTGTGAACTGTCAACTGTGAACTGCGAACTGTGAAGTGTGAAATGAATACTGTGAACTGGGAACTGTGAACTGTGAACTGTGAACTGTGAACTATGAACTGTGAAATGATGACTGTGAACTGTGATCTGTAAACTGAGAACTGTGAAATGTGAACTGTGGACTGTGAACTGTGCACTGTGAAGTGTGAAGTGTGAACTGAGAACTATAATCCGTGAACTGTGAACTGTGAACTGTAAACTGTGAACTGTGATCCGTGAACTGTGAACTGCGAACTGTGAATTGTGAAATGAAGACTGTGAACTGTGAACAGTCATCTGTGAACTGTGATCTGTGAACTGTGATCTGTGAACAGTGATCTGTAAACTGTGATCTGTGAACTGTGATCTGTGAACTGTCAACTGTGAACTGCGAACTGTAAAGTGTGAAATGAATACTGTGAACGGTGAACCGTGAACTGTGAACTGTGAACTGTGAACTGTAAACTGTGAAATGAAGACTGTGAACTGTGATCTGTGAACTGAGAACTGTGAACTGTGAACTGTGAACTGTGGACTGTGAACTGTGCACTGTGAAGTGTGAAGTGTGAAATGAAGACTGTGAAGTGTGAACTGTGATCTGTGAACAGTGAACTGTGGACTGTGAACTGTGAACTGTGAACTGTGATCTGTGAACTGTGATCTGTGAACTGTGATCTGTGAACTGAGAACTGTGAACTGTGAACTGTGAAAACTGAATTGTGAAATAAAGTCTGTGAACTGTGATCTGTGAACTGTGATATGTGAACTGTGAACTGTGAAGTGTGATCTGTGAACTGTGAACTGCGAACTGTGAATTGTGAAATGAAGACTGTGAACTGTGAACTGTGCCCTGTGAAGACTGAAGTGTGAAATGAAGACTGTGAACTGTGATCTGTGAACTGTGAACTTTGAACTGTGAACTGTGAAAACTGAATTGTGAAATGAAGTCTGTGAATTGTGATCTGTGAACTGAGAACTGTGAACTGTGAACAGTGGGCTGTGAACTGTGACCTGTGAAATGTGAACTGTGAACTGTGGACTGTGAACTGTGAACTGTGAACTGTGAACTGTGAACTGTGAACTGAGAACTGTAAACTGTGAACTGTGAACTGTGATCTGTGAACTGTGATCTCTGAACTGTGAACTGGGAACTGTGAATTGTGAAATGAAGACTGTGAACTGTGAACTGTGAACTGTGAACTGTGAACTGTGAACTGTGAACTGTGAACTGTGAACTGTGAACTGTGAACTGTGAACTGTGAACTGTGAACTGTGAACTGTGAACTATGATCTGTGAACAGTGAACTGCGGACTGTGAGCTGTGGACTGTAACCTGTGAACTGTGAACTGTGAACTGTGAACTGTGATCTGTGAACTGTGAACTGCGAACTGTGAAGTGTGAAATGAAGACTGTGAACTGTGATCTGTGAACTGAGAACTGTGAACTGTGATCTGTGGACTGTGAACTGTGCACTGTGAAGACTGAAGTGTGAAATGAAGACTGTGATCTGTGAACAGTGAACTGTGAACTTCGAATTGTGAAGTATGAAATGAAGACAGTGAACTGTGAAATGTGAACTGTGACCTGCGAACTGGGAACTGTGAACTGTGAACTGTGAACTGTGATCTGTGAACTGTGAAGTGTGAAGTGTGAACTGTGAACTGTGAACTGTGAACTGTGAACTGTGAACTGTGAACTGTGAACTGTGAACTATGATCTGTGAACAGTGAACTGCGGACTGTGAACTGTGAACTGTGACCTGTGAACTGTGAACTGTGACCTGTGAACTGTGAACTGTGAAGTGTGATCTGTGAACTGTGAACTGCGAACTGTGAATTGTGAAATGAAGACTGTGAACTGTGAACTGTGCCCTGTGAAGACTGAAGTGTGAAATGAAGACTGTGAACTGTGATCTGTGAACTGTGAACTGTGAACTGTGAACTGTGAACTGTGAAAACTGAATTGTGAAATGAAGTCTGTGAATTGTGATCTGTGAACTGAGAACTGTGAATAGTGAACTGTGGACTGTGAACTGTCAACTGTGAACTGCGAACTGTGAATTGTGAAATGAAGACTGTGAACTATGAACAGTCATCTGTGAACTGTGATCTGTGAACAGTGAACTGTGAACTGTGAACTGTGATCTGTGAACTGTGATCTGTGAACTGTCAACTGTGAACTGCGAACTGTAAAGTGTGAAATGAATACTGTGAACGGTGAACCGTGAACTGTGAACTGTGAACTGCGAACTGTGAACTGTGAACTGTGAACTGTAAACTGTGAAATGAAGACTGTGAACTGTGATCTGTGAACTGAGAACTGTGAACTGTGAACTGTGAACTGTGAACTGTGAACTGTGAACTGTGAACTGTGAACTGTGATCTGTGAACAGTGAACTGTGGACTGTGAACTGTGAACTGTGAACTGTGATCTGTGAACTGAGAACTGTGAACTGTGAACTGTGAAAACTGAATTGTGAAATAAAGTCTGTGAACTGTGATCTGTGAACTGTGAACTGTGAACTGTGAACTGTGAACTGTGAACTGTGAACAGTGAACTGTGAACTGTCAACTGTCAACTGTGAACAGAGAACTGTAAACTGAGAACTGTAAACTGTGAACTGTCAACTGTCAACTGTGAACTGTTAACTGTGATCTGTGAACTGAGAACTGTGAACTGTGAATAGTGAAATGTGGACTGTGAACTGTCAACTGTGAACTGCGAACTGTGAAGTGTGAAATGAATACTGTGAACTGGGAACTGTGAACTGTGAACTGTGAACTGTGAACTGTGAACTGTGAACTATGAACTGTGAAATGATGACTGTGAACTGTGATCTGTAAACTGAGAACTGTGAAATGTGAACTGTGGACTGTGAACTGTGCACTGTGAAGTGTGAAGTGTGAACTGAGAACTATAATCCGTGAACTGTGAACTGTGAACTGTAAACTGTGAACTGTGAATTGTGAAATGAAGACTGTGAACTGTGAACAGTCATCTGTGAACTGTGATCTGTGAACTGTGATCTGTGAACAGTGATCTGTAAACTGTGATCTGTGAACTGTGATCTGTGAACTGTCAACTGTGAACTGCGAACTGTAAAGTGTGAAATGAATACTGTGAACGGTGAACCGTGAACTGTGAACTGTGAACTGTGAACTGTAAACTGTGAAATGAAGACTGTGAACTGTGATCTGTGAACTGAGAACTGTGAACTGTGAACTGTGAACTGTGAACTGTGGACTGTGAACTGTGCACTGTGAAGTGTGAAGTGTGAAATGAAGACTGTGAAGTGTGAACTGTGATCTGTGAACAGTGAACTGTGGACTGTGAACTGTGAACTGTGAACTGTGATCTGTGAACTGTGATCTGTGAACTGTGATCTGTGAACTGAGAACTGTGAACTGTGAACTGTGAAAACTGAATTGTGAAATAAAGTCTGTGAACTGTGATCTGTGAACTGTGATATGTGAACTGTGAACTGTGAAGTGTGATCTGTGAACTGTGAACTGCGAACTGTGAATTGTGAAATGAAGACTGTGAACTGTGAACTGTGCCCTGTGAAGACTGAAGTGTGAAATGAAGACTGTGAACTGTGATCTGTGAACTGTGAACTTTGAACTGTGAACTGTGAAAACTGAATTGTGAAATGAAGTCTGTGAATTGTGATCTGTGAACTGAGAACTGTGAACTGTGAACAGTGGGCTGTGAACTGTGACCTGTGAAATGTGAACTGTGAACTGTGGACTGTGAACTGTGAACTGTGAACTGTGAACTGTGAACTGTAAACTGAGAACTGTAAACTGTGAACTGTGAACTGTGATCTGTGAACTGTGATCTCTGAACTGTGAACTGGGAACTGTGAATTGTGAAATGAAGACTGTGAACTGTGAACTGTGAACTGTGAACTGTGAACTGTGAACTGTGAACTGTGAACTGTGAACTATGATCTGTGAACAGTGAACTGCGGACTGTGAGCTGTGGACTGTAACCTGTGAACTGTGAACTGTGAACTGTGAACTGTGATCTGTGAACTGTGAACTGCGAACTGTGAAGTGTGAAATGAAGACTGTGAACTGTGATCTGTGAACTGAGAACTGTGAACTGTGATCTGTGGACTGTGAACTGTGCACTGTGAAGACTGAAGTGTGAAATGAAGACTGTGATCTGTGAACAGTGAACTGTGAACTTCGAACTGTGAAGTATGAAATGAAGACAGTGAACTGTGAAATGTGAACTGTGACCTGCGAACTGGGAACTGTGAACTGTGAACTGTGAACTGTGAACTGTGAACTGTGAACTGTGAACTGTGAACTGTGAACTTCGAACTGAGAAGTATGAAATGAAGACAGTGAACTTTGAAATGTGAACTGTGACCTGCGAACTGGGAACTGTGAACTGTGAACTGTGAACTGTGAACTGTGATCTGTGAACTGTGAAGTGTGAACTGTGAACTGTGAACTGTGTACTGTGAACTGTGAACTGTGAACTGTGAACTGTTAACTATGATCTGTGAACAGTGAACTGCGGACTGTGATCTGTGGACTGTAACCTGTGAACTGTGAACTGTGAACTGTGAACTGTGAACTGTGAACTGTGAACTGTGAACTGTGAACTGTGAACTGTGAACTGTGAACTGTGAACTGTGAACTGTGAACTGTGATCTGTGAACTGTGAACTGCGAACTGTGAAGTGTGAAATGAAGACTGTGAACTGTGAACTGTGAACTGTGAACTGTGAACTGTGAACTGTGAACTGTGAACTGTGAACTGTGAACTGTGAACTGTGAACTGTGATCTGTGAACTGTGGACTGTGAACTGTGAACTGTGAATAGTGAACTGTGGACTGTGAACTGTCAACTGTGAACTGCGAACTGTGAAATGTGAAATGAATACTGTGAACGGGGAACTGTGAACTGTGAACTGTGAACTGAGAACTGTGAACTGTGAACTGTGGACTGTGAACTGTGAACTGTGAACTGTGACCTGTGAACAGTGAACTGTGGACTGTGAACTGTGAACTGCGAACTGTGAAGTATGAAATGAAGACAGTGAACTGTGAAGTATGAAATGAAGACAGTGAACTGTGAAATGTGAACTGTGACCTGCGAAATGGGAACTGTGAACTGGAACTGTCAACTGTGAACTGCGAACTGTGAAGTGTGAAATGAATACTGTGAACGGGGAACTGTGAACTGTGAACTGTGAACTGTGAAATGAAGACTGTGAACTGTGAATTGTGAACAGTGAAGTGTGAACTGTCAACTGTGAACTGTCAACTGTGAACTGAGAACTGTAAACTGAGAACTGTAAACTGTGAACAGTGAACTGTGAACTGTGAACTGTGAACTGTGAACTGTGAACTGTGAACTGTGAACTGTGAACTGTGAACTGTGAACTGTGAACTGTGAACTGTGAACTGTGAACTGTGAACTGTGAACTGTGAACTGTGAACTGTGAACTGTGAACTGTGAACTGCCAACTGTGAAGTGTGAAATAAAGTCTGTGAACTGTGATCTGTGGACTGTGAACTGTGAACTGTGAAGTGTGAACTGTGATTTGTGAACAGTGAACTGTGGACTGTGAACTGTGCACTGTGAAGTGTGAAGTGTGAAATGAAGACTGTGATCTGTGAACTGTGATCTGTGAACAGTGAACTGTGGACTGTGAACTGTGAACTGTGACCTGTGAACTGTGAACTGTGACCTGTGAACTGTGAACTGTGAACTGTGAACTGTGAACTGTGAATTGTGAACTGTGAACTGTGAACTGGAACTGTCAACTGTGAACTGCGAACTGTGAAGTGTGAAAGGAATACTGTGAACGGGGAACTGTGAACTGTGATCTGTGAACTGTAACATGAAGACTGTGAACTGTGATCTGTGAACTGAGAACTGTGAACTGTGAACTGTGGACTGTGAACTGTGAACTGTGATCTGTGAACTGTGATCTGTGAACTGTGAATTGTGAAGTGTGATCTGTGAACTGTGAACTGCGAACTGTGAATTGTGAAATGAAGACTGTGAACTGTGAACTGTGCCCTGTGAAGACTGAAGTGTGAACTGTGAACTGTGAACTGTGAACTGTGAACTGCGAACTGTGAACTGTGATCTGTGGACTGTGAACTGTGATCTGTGGACTGTGAACTGTGAACTGTGAAGTGTGAACTGTGATTTGTGAACAGTGAACTGTGGACTGTGAACTGTGCACTGTGAAGTGTGAAGTGTGAAATGAAGACTGTGATCTGTGAACTGTGATCTGTGAACAGTGAACTGTGGACTGTGAACTGTGAACTGTGAACAGTGAACTGTGGACTGTGAACTGTGAACTGCGAACTGTGAAGTATGAAATGAAGACAGTGAACTGTGAAGTATGAAATGAAGACAGTCAACTGTGAAATGTGAACCTTGACCTGCGAACTGGGAACTGTGAACTGTGAACTGTGAACTGTGATCTGTGAACAGTGAAGTGTGAACTGTGAACTGTGAACTGTGAACTGTGAACTGTGAACTGGAACTGTGAACTGTGAACTGTGAACTGTGAACTGTGAACTGTGAACTGTGAACTGTGAACTGTGAACTGTGAACTATGATCTGTGAACAGTGAACTGCGGACTGTGAACTGTGAACTGTGAACTGTGAAAACTGAATTGTGAAATAAAGTCTGTGAACTGTGATCTGTGAACTGTGATCTGTGAACTGTGAACTGTGAAGTGTGATCTGTAAACTGTGAACTGCGAACTGTGAATTGTGAAATGAAGACTGTGAACTGTGAACTGTGCCCTGTGACGACTGAAGTGTGAAATGAAGACTGTGAACTGTGATCTGTGAACTGTGAACTGTGAACTGTGAACTGTGATCTGTGAACTGTGAAGAGTGGGCTGTGAACTGTGACCTGTGAACTGTGAACTGCGAACTGTGAAGTATGAAATGAAGACAGTGAACTGTGAAATGTGAACTGTGACCTGCGAACTGGGAACTGTAAACTGTGAACTGTGAACTGTGATCTGTGAACTGTGAACTGCGAACTGTGAAGTATGAAATGAAGACAGTGAACTGTGAAATGTGAACTGTGACCTGCGAACTGGGAACTGTGAACTGTGAACTGTGAACTGTGAACTGTGAACTGTGAACTGTGAACTGTGATCTGTGAACTGTGAACTATCAAGTGTGAACTGTGAAGTGTGAACTGTGAACTGTGAACTGTGAACTGTGAACTGTGAACTGTGAACTGTGAACTGTGATCTGTGAACTGTGAACTGTGAACTGTGAACTGTGAACTGTGAACTGTGAACTGTGAACTGTGAACTATGATCAGTGAACAGTGAACTGCGGACTGTGAACTGTGAACTGTGAACTGTGAAAACTGAATTGTGAAATAAAGTCTGTGAACAGTGATCTGTGAACTGTGAACTGTGAAGTGTGATCTGTGAACTGTGAACTGCGAACTGTGAATTGTGAAATGAAGACTGTGAACTGTGAACTGTGCCCTGTGAAGACTGAAGTGTGAAATGAAGACTGTGAACTGTGATCTGTGAACTGTGACTGTGAACTGAGAACTGTGAACTGTGAACTGTGAACTGTGATCTGTGAACTGTGAACTGTGAACTGTGATCTGTGAACTGTGAACTGCTAACTGTGAAGTGTGAAATGAATACTGTGAACTGTGATCTGTGAACTGTGATCTGTGAACTGTGAACTGTGAACTGTGATCTGTGAACTGTGAACTGCTAACTGTGAAGTGTGAAATGAAGACTGTGAACTGTGATCTGTGAACTGAGAACTGTGAGCTGTGAATAGTGAACTGTGGACTGTGAACTGTGAACTGTGATTTGTGAACAGTGAACTGTGGACTGTGAACTGTGAAGTGTGTACTGTGAACTGTCAACTGTCAACTGTGAACTGTAATCTGTGAACTGTGATCTGTGAACTGTGAACTGCGAACTGTGAAGTGTGAAATGAGGACTGTGAACTGTGATCTGGTAACTGAGAACTGTGAACTGTGAATAGTGAACTGAGGACTGTGAACTGTGAATAGTGAACTGTGGACTGTGAACTGTGAAATGAAGACTGTGAACTGTGAAATGAAGACTGTGAACTGTGATCTGTGAACTGAGAACTGTGAACTGTGAACTGTGGACTGTGAACTGTGAACTGTGAACTGTGAACTGAGAACTGTAAACTGTGAACTGTGAACTGTGAAATGAAGACTGTGAACTGTGATCTGTGAACTGTGAACTGTGATCTGTGAACGGTGATCTGTGAACTGTGAACTGCGAACTGTGAATTGTGAAATGAAGACTGTGAACTGTGATGTGTGATCAGTGAACTGTGGACTGTGAACTGTGGACTGTGAACTGTGCACTGTGAAGTGTGAAGTGTGAAATGAAGACTGTGAACTGTGAACTGTGATCTGTGAACAGTGAACTGTGGACTGTCAACTGTGAACTGTGAACTGTGACCTGTGATCTGTGAACTGTGACCTGTGAACTGTGAACTGCGAACTATGAATTGTGAAATGAAAACTGTGAACTGTGAACTGTGAACTGTGAACAGTGAACAGTGAACTGTGAACTGTGAACTGTGAACTGTGAACTGTGAACTGTGAATTGTGAACTGTGGACTGTGAACTGTGAACTGGAACTGTGAACTGTGAACTGTGAACTGTGAACTGTGAACTGTGAACTGTGAACTGTGAACTATGATCTGTGAACAGTGAACTGCGGACTGTGAACTGTGAACTGTGAACTGTGAAAACTGAATTGTGAAATAAAGTCTGTGAACTGTGATCTGTGAACTGTGATCTGTGAACTGTGAACTGTGAAGTGTGATCTGTAAACTGTGAACTGCGAACTGTGAATTGTGAAATGAAGACTGTGAACTGTGAACTGTGCCCTGTGACGACTGAAGTGTGAAATGAAGACTGTGAACTGTGATCTGTGAACTGTGAACTGTGAACTGTGAACTGTGATCTGTGAACTGTGAAGAGTGGGCTGTGAACTGTGACCTGTGAACTGTGAACTGCGAACTGTGAAGTATGAAATGAAGACAGTGAACTGTGAAATGTGAACTGTGACCTGCGAACTGGGAACTGTAAACTGTGAACTGTGAACTGTGATCTGTGAACTGTGAACTGCGAACTGTGAAGTATGAAATGAAGACAGTGAACTGTGAAATGTGAACTGTGACCTGCGAACTGGGAACTGTGAACTGTGAACTGTGAACTGTGAACTGTGAACTGTGATCTGTGAACTGTGAACTGTCAAGTGTGAACTGTGAAGTGTGAACTGTGAACTGTGAACTGTGAACTGTGAACTGTGATCTGTGAACTGTGAACTGTGAACTGTGAACTGTGAACTGTGAACTGTGAACTGTGAACTGTGAACTGTGAACTATGATCAGTGAACAGTGAACTGCGGACTGTGAACTGTGAACTGTGAACTGTGAAAACTGAATTGTGAAATAAAGTCTGTGAACAGTGATCTGTGAACTGTGAACTGTGAAGTGTGATCTGTGAACTGTGAACTGCGAACTGTGAATTGTGAAATGTAGACTGTGAACTGTGAACTGTGCCCTGTGAAGACTGAAGTGTGAAATGAAGACTGTGAACTGTGATCTGTGAACTGTGAACTGTGAAGTGTGTACTGTGAACTGTCAACTGTCAACTGTGAACTGTAATCTGTGAACTGTGAACTGTGAACTGTGAACTGTGAACTGTGAACTGTGAACTGTGAACTGTGAACTGTGAACTATGATCAGTGAACAGTCAACTGAGAACTGTGAACTGTGAACTGTGAACTGAGAACTGTGAACTGTGAACTTTGGACTGTGAACTGTGAACTGTGAACTGTGAACTGAGAACTGTGAACTGTGAACTGTGAACTGTGATCTGTGAACTGTGAACTGTGAACTGTGATCTGTGAACTGTGAACTGCTAACTGTGCAGTGTGAAATGAATACTGTGAACTGTGATCTGTGAACTGTGATCTGTGAACTGTGAACTGTGAACTGTGATCTGTGAACTGTGAACTGCTAACTGTGAAGTGTGAAATGAAGACTGTGAACTGTGATCTGTGAACTGAGAACTGTGAGCTGTGAATAGTGAACTGTGAACTGTGATTTGTGAACAGTGAACTGTGGACTGTGAACTGTGAAGTGTGTACTGTGAACTGTCAACTGTCAACTGTGATCTGTGAACTGTGAACTGTGATCTGTGAACTGTGAACTGCTAACTGTGAAGTGTGAAATGAAGACTGTGAACTGTGATCTGTGAACTGAGAACTGTGAGCTGTGAATAGTGAACTGTGGACTGTGAACTGTGAACTGTGATTTGTGAACAGTGAACTGTGGACTGTGAACTGTGAAGTGTGTACTGTGAACTGTCAACTGTCAACTGTGAACTGTAATCTGTGAACTGTGATCTGTGAACTGTGAACTGCGAACTGTGAAGTGTGAAATGAGGACTGTGAACTGTGAACTGGTAACTGAGAACTGTGAACTGTGAATAGTGAACTGTGGACTGTGAACTGTGAATAGTGAACTGTGGACTGTGAACTGTCAACTGTGAACTGCGAACTGTGAAATGTGAAATGAATACTGTGAACGGGGAACTGTGAACTGTGAACTGAGAACTGTAAACTGTGAACTGTGAACTGTGAAATGAAGACTGTGAACTGTGATCTGTGAACTGAGAACTGTGAACTGTGAACTGTGGACTGTGAACTGTGAACTGTGAACTGTGAACTGTGATCTGTGAACGGTGATCTGTGAACTGTGAACTGCGAACTGTGAATTGTGAAGTGAAGACTGTGAACTGTGAACTGTGAACTCTGAACTGTAGACTGTGAACTATGATCTGTGAACAGTGAACTGTCGACTGTGAACTGTGAACTGTGAAGTGTGAACTGTGAACAGTGAACTGTCAACTGTCAACTGTGAACTGTGAACTGAGAACTGTAAACTGAGAACTGAGAACTGTAAACTGTGAACAGTGAACTGTGAACTGTGAACTGTGATCTGTGGACTGTGAACTGTGAACTGTGAAGTGTGAACTGTCAAATGTGAAGTGTGAAATGAAGACTGTGAACTGTGATCTGTGAACTGAGAACTGTGAGCTGTGAATAGTGAACTGTGGACTGTGAACTGTGAACTGTGATTTGTGAACAGTGAACTGTGGACTGTGAACTGTGAAGTGTGTACTGTGAACTGTCAACTGTCAACTGTGATCTGTGAACTGTGAACTGTGATCTGTGAACTGTGAACTGCTAACTGTGAAGTGTGAAATGAAGACTGTGAACTGTGATCTGTGAACTGAGAACTGTGAGCTGTGAATAGTGAACTGTGGACTGTGATCTGTGAACTGTGATCTGTGAACTGTGAACTGTGAAGTGTGATCTGTAAACTGTGAACTGCGAACTGTGAAGTATGAAATGAAGACAGTGAACTGTGAAATGTGAACTGTGACCTGCGAACTGGGAACTGTAAACTGTGAACTGTGAACTGTGATCTGTGAACTGTGAACTGCGAACTGTGAAGTATGAAATGAAGACAGTGAACTGTGAAATGTGAACTGTGACCTGCGAACTGGGAACTGTGAACTGTAAACTGTGAACTGTGAACTGAGAACTGTGAACTGTGAACTGTGAACTGTGATCTGTGAACTGTGAACTGTCAAGTGTGAACTGTGAAGTGTGAACTGTGAACTGTGAACTGTGAACTGTGAACTGTGAATTGTGAACTGTGAACTGTGAACTGTGATCTGTGAACTGTGATCTGTGAACTGTGAACTGCTAACTGTGAAGTGTGAAATGAAGACTGTGAACTGTGATCTGTGAACTGAGAACTGTGAGCTGTAAATAGTGAACTGTGGACTGTGAACTGTGAACTGTGATTTGTGAACAGTGATCTGTGGACTGTGAACTGTGAAGTGTGTACTGTGAACTGTCAACTGTCAACTGTGAACTGTAATCTGTGAACTGTGATCTGTGAACTGAGAACTGTGAACTGTGAACTGAGAACTGTGAACTGTGAACTGTGACCTGTGAACTGTGAACTGCGGACTGTGAACTGTGAACTGTGAACTGTGAAAACTGAATTGTGAAATAAAGTCTGTGAACTGTGATCTGTGAACTGTGATCTGTGAACAGTGAACTGTGAACTGTGAACTGTGATCTGTGAACTGTGAACTGCTAACTGTGAAGTGTGAAATGAAGACTGTGAACTGTGATCTGTGAACTGAGAACTGTGAGCTGTGAATAGTGAACTGTGGACTGTGAACTGTGAACTGTGATTTGTGAACAGTGATCTGTGGACTGTGAACTGTGAAGTGTGTACTGTGAACTGTCAACTGTCAACTGTCAACTGTAATCTGTGAACTGTGATCTGTGAACTGAGAACTGTGAACTGTGAACTGAGAACTGTGAACTGTGAACTGTGAACTGTGATCTGTGAACTGTGAACTGTGAACTGTGATCTGTGAACTGTGAACTGCTAACTGTGAAGTGTGAAATGAAGACTGTGAACTGTGATCTGTGAACTGAGAACTGTGAGCTGTGAATAGTGAACTGTGGACTGTGAACTGTGAACTGTGATTTGTGAACAGTGAACTGTGGACTGTGAACTGCTAACTGTGAAGTGTGAAATGAAGACTGTGAACTGTGATCTGTGAACTGAGAACTGTGAGCTGTGAATAGTGAACTGTGGACTGTGAACTGTGAACTGTGATTTGTGAACAGTGAACTGTGGACTGTGAACTGTGAACTGTGATCTGTGAACTGTGAACTGTGAACTGTGAACTGTGAACTGTGAACTGTGAACTGTGAACTGTGAACTGTGAACTATGATCAGTGAACAGTGAACTGCGGACTGTGAACTGTGAACTGTGAACTGTGAAAACTGAATTGTGAAATAAAGTCTGTGAACAGTGATCTGTGAACTGTGAAGTGTGATCTGTGAACTGCGAACTGCGAACTGTGAATTGTGAAATGAAGACTGTGAACTGTGAACTGTGCCCTGTGAAGACTGAAGTGTGTAATGAAGACTGTGAACTGTGATCTGTGAACTGTGACTGTGAACTGAGAACTGTGAACTGTGAACTGTGAACTGTGAACTGCTAACTGTGAAGTGTGAAATGAAGACTGTGAACTGTGAACTGTGAACTGTGAACTGTGAACTGTGACCTGTGAACTGTGAACTGCGGACTGTGAACTGTGAACTGTGAACTGTGAAAACTGAATTGTGAAATAAAGTCTGTGAACTGTGATCTGTGAACTGTGATCTGTGAACTGTGAACTGTGAACTGTGATCTGTGAACTGTGAACTGCTAACTGTGAAGTGTGAAATGAAGACTGTGAACTGTGATCTGTGAACTGAGAACTGTGAGCTGTGAATAGTGAACTGTGGACTGTGAACTGTGAACTGTGATTTGTGAACAGTGATCTGTGGACTGTGAACTGTGAAGTGTGTACTGTGAACTGTCAACTGTCAACTGTGAACTGTAATCTGTGAACTGTGATCTGTGAACTGAGAACTGTGAACTGTGAACTGAGAACTGTGAACTGTGAACTGTGAACTGTGATCTGTGAACTGTGAACTGTGAACTGTGATCTGTGAACTGTGAACTGCTAACTGTGAAGTGTGAAATGAAGACTGTGAACTGTGATCTGTGAACTGAGAACTGTGAGCTGTGAATAGTGAACTGTGGACTGTGAACTGTGAACTGTGATTTGTGAACAGTGAACTGTGGACTGTGAACTGTGAAGTGTGTACTGTGAACTGTCAACTGTCAACTGTGAACTGTAATCTGTGAACTGTGATCTGTGAACTGTGAACTGCGAACTGTGAAGTGTGAAATGAGGACTGTGATCTGTGAACTGTGAACTGCTAACTGTGAAGTGTGAAATGAAGACTGTGAACTGTGATCTGTGAACTGTGACTGTGAACTGAGAACTGTGAACTGTGAACTGTGAACTGTGATCTGTGAACTGTGAACTGTGAACTGTGATCTGTGAACTGTGAACTGCTAACTGTGAAGTGTGAAATGAAGACTGTGAACTGTGATCTGTGAACTGTGATCTGTGAACTGTGAACTGTGAACTGTGATCTGTGAACTGTGAACTGCTAACTGTGAAGTGTGAAATGAAGACTGTGAACTGTGATCTGTGAACTGAGAACTGTGAGCTGTGAATAGTGAACTGTGGACTGTAAACTGTGAACTGTGATTTGTGAACAGTGAACTGTGGACTGTGAACTGTGAAGTGTGTACTGTGAACTGTCAACTGTCAACTGTGAACTGTAATCTGTGAACTGTGATCTGTGAACTGTGAACTGCTAACTGTGAAGTGTGAAATGGAGACTGTGAACTGTGATCTGTGAACTGTGATCTGTGAACTGTGAACTGTGAACTGTGATCTGTGAACTCTGAACTGCTAACTGTGAAGTGTGAAATGAAGACTGTGAACTGTGATCTGTGAACTGAGAACTGTGAGCTGTGAATAGTGAACTGTGGACTGTGAACTGTGAACTGTGATTTGTGAACAGTGAACTGTGGACTGTGAACTGTGAAGTGTGTACTGTGAACTGTCAACTGTAATCTGTGAACTGTGATCTGTGAACTGAGAACTGTGAACTGTGAACTGTGAACTGTGAACTGAGAACTGTAAACTGTGAACTGTGAACTGTGAACTGTGATCTGTGAACTGAGAACTGTGAACTGTGAACTGTGGACTGTGAACTGTGAACAGTGAACTGTGAACTGTGAACTGTGATCTGTGAACGGTGATCTGTGAACTGTGAACTGCAAACTGTGAATTGTGGAATGAAGACTGTGAACTGTGAACTGTGCCCTGTGAAGACTGAAGTGTGAAATGAAGACTGTGAACTGTGATCTGTGAACTGTGACTGTGACTGTGAACTGAGAACTGTGAGCTGTGAACTGTGAACTGTGATCTGTGAACTGTGAACTGTGAACTGTGAACTGTGATCTGTGAACTGTGAACTGCTAACTGTGAAGTGTGAAATGAAGACTGTGAACTGTGATCTGTGAACTGAGAACTGTGAGCTGTGAATAGTGAACTGTGGACTGTGAACTGTGAACTGTGATTTGTGAACAGTGAACTGTGGACTGTGAACTGTGAAGTGTGTACTGTGAACTGTCAACTGTCAACTGTGAACTGTAATCTGTGAACTGTGAACTGTGAACTGGTAACTGAGAACTGTGAACTGTGAATAGTGAACTGTGGACTGTGAACTGTGAATAGTGAACTGTGGACTGTGAACTGTCAACTGTGAACTGCGAACTGTGAAATGTGAAATGAATACTGTGAACGGGGAACTGTGAACTGTGAACTGAGAACTGTAAACTGTGAACTGTGAACTGTGAAATGAAGACTGTGAACTGTGATCTGTGAACTGAGAACTGTGAACTGTGAACTGTGGACTGTGAACTGTGAAGTGTGTACTGTGAACTGTCAACTGTCAACTGTCAACTGTCAACTGTAATCTGTGAACTGTGATCTGTGAACTGTGAACTGCTAACTGTGAAGTGTGAAATGAAGACTGTGAACTGTGATCTGTGAACTGTGATCTGTGAACTGTGAACTGTGAACTGCTAACTGTGAAGTGTGAAATGAAGACTGTGAACTGTGATCTGTGAACTGAGAACTGTGAGCTGTGAATAGTGAACTGTGGACTGTGAACTGTGAACTGTGATTTGTGAACAGTGAACTGTGGACTGTGAACTGTGAAGTGTGTACTGTGAACTGTCAACTGTCAACTGTGAACTGTAATCTGTAATCTGTGAACTGTGATCTGTGAACTGAGAACTGTGAACTGTGAACTGTGAACTGAGAACTGTAAACTGTGAACTGTGAACTGTGAACTGTGAACTATGATCAGTGAACAGTGAACTGCGGACTGTGAACTGTGAACTGTGAACTGTGAAAACTGAATTGTGAAATAAAGTCTGTGAACAGTGATCTGTGAACTGTGAACTGTGAAGTGTGATCTGTGAACTGTGAACTGCGAACTGTGAATTGTGAAATGAAGACTCTGAACTGTGAACTGTGCCCTGTGAAGACTGAAGTGTGAAATGAAGACTGTGAACTGTGAACTGCTAACTGTGAAGTGTGAAATGAAGACTGTGAACTGTGATCTGTGAACTGTGATCTGTGAACTGTGAACTGTGAACTGTGATCTGTGATCTGTGAACTGTGAACTGCTAACTGTGAAGTGTGAAATGAAGACTGTGAACTGTGATCTGTGAACTGAGAACTGTGAGCTGTGAATAGTGAACTGTGGACTGTGAACTGTGAACTGTGACCTGTGAACTGTGAACTGTGAACTGTGAACTACGAACTGTGAAGTATGAAATGAAGACAGTGAACTGTGAAGTATGAAATGAAGATAGTGAACTGTGAAATGTGAACTGTGACCTGCGAACTGGGAACTGTGAACTGTGAACTCTGAACTGTGATCTGTGAACAGTGAAGTGTGAACTGTGAACTGTGAACTGTGAACTGTGAACTGTGAACTGGAACTGGAACTGTGAACTGTGAACTGTGAACTTTGAACTGTGAACTATGATCTGTGAACAGTGAACTGCGGACTGTGAACTGTGAACTGTGAACTGTGAAAACTGAATTGTGAAATAAAGTCTGTGAACTGTGATCTGTCAACTGTGAACTGTGAACTCTGAAGTGTGATCTGTGAACTGTGAACTGTGAACTGTGAACTGTGAACTGTGAACTGTGCAGTGTGAAGTGTGAAATGAAGACTGTGATCTATGAACTGTGATCTGTGAACAGTGAACTGTGGACTGTGAACTGTGAACTGCGAACTGTGAAGTATGAAATGAAGACAGTGAACTGTGAAGTATGAAATGAAGACAGTGAACTGTGAAATGTGAACTGTGACCTGCGAACTGGGAACTGTGAACTGTGAACTCTGAAGTGTGATCTGTGAACTGTGAACTGTGAACTGTGAACTGTGAACTGTGATCTGTGAACTGTGATCTGTGAACTGTGATCTGTGAACTGTGAACTGCGAACTGTGAATTGTGAAATGAAGACTGTGAACTGTGAACTGTGAACTGTGAACTGTGAACTGTGAACTGTGAACTGTGAACTGTGAACTGTGAACTGTGAACTGTGAACTGTGAACTGTGAACTGTGAACTGTGAACTGTGAACTGTGAACTATGATCTGTGAACAGTGAACTGTGGACTGTGAACTGTGAACTGTGAAGTGTGAACTGTGAACTGTGAACTGTCAACTGTGAACTGAGAACTGTAAACTGAGAACTGAGAACTGTAAACTGTGAACAGTGAACTGTGAACTGTGAACTGTGAACTGTGAACTGTGATCTGTGAACTGTGAACTGCGGACTGTGAACTGTGAACTGTGAACTGTGAAAACTGAATTGTGAAATAAAGTCTGTGAACTGTGATCTGTGAACTGTGATCTGTGAACTGTGAACTGTGAAGTGTGATCTGTAAACTGTGAACTGCGAACTGTGAAGTATGAAATGAAGACAGTGAACTGTGAAATGTGAACTGTGACCTGCAAACTGGGAACTGTAAACTGTGAACTGTGAACTGTGATCTGTGAACTGTGAACTGCGAACTGTGAAGTATGAAATGAAGACAGTGAACTGTGAAATGTGAACTGTGACCTGCGAACTGGGAACTGTGAACTGTAAACTGTGAACTGTGAACTGAGAACTGTGAACTGTGAACTGTGAACTGTGAACTGTGAACTGTGATCTGTGAACTGTGAACTGTGAACTGTCAAGTGTGAACTGTGAAGTGTGAACTGTGAACTGTGAACTGTGAACTGTGAACTGTGAATTGTGAACTGTGAACTGTGAACTGTGATCTGTGAACTGTGAACTGTGAACTGTGAACTGTGAACTGTGAACTGTGAACTGTGAACTGTGAACTATGATCAGTGAACAGTGAACTGCGGACTGTGAACTGTGAACTGTGAACTGTGAAAACTGAATTGTGAAATAAAGTCTGTGAACAGTGATCTGTGAACTGTGAAATGTGATCTGTGAACTGCGAACTGCGAACTGTGAATTGTGAAATGAAGACTGTGAACTGTGAACTGTGCCCTGTGAAGACTGAAGTGTGAAATGAAGACTGTGAACTGTGATCTGTGAACTGTGACTGTGAACTGAGAACTGTGAACTGTGAACTGTGAACTGTGAACTGTGAACTGTGAACTGTGAACTGTGAACTGTGATCTGTGAACTGTGATCTGTGAACTGTGATCTGTGAACTGTGAACTGCGAACTGTGAATTGTGAAATGAAGACTGTGAACTGTGAACTGTGAACTGTGAACTGTGAACTGTGAACTGTGAACTGTGAACTGTGAACTGTGAACTGTGAACTGTGAACTGTGAACTGTGAACTATGATCTGTGAACAGTGAACTGTGGACTGTGAACTGTGAACTGTGAACTGTGAAGTGTGAACTGTGAACTGTGAACTGTCAACTGTGAACTGAGAACTGTAAACTGAGAACTGAGAACTGTAAACTGTGAACAGTGAACTGTGAACTGTGAACTGTGAACTGTGAACTGTGATCTGTGAACTGTGAACTGCGGACTGTGAACTGTGAACTGTGAACTGTGAAAACTGAATTGTGAAATAAAGTCTGTGAACTGTGATCTGTGAACTGTGATCTGTGAACTGTGAACTGTGAAGTGTGATCTGTAAACTGTGAACTGCGAACTGTGAAGTATGAACTGTGAACTGTGAACTGTGAACTGTGAACTGTGAACTGTGAACTATGATCTGTGAACAGTGAACTGTGGACTGTGAACTGGGAACTGTAAACTGTGAACTGTGAACTGTGATCTGTGAACTGTGAACTGCGAACTGTGAAGTATGAAATGAAGACAGTGAACTGTGAAATGTGAACTGTGACCTGCGAACTGGGAACTGTGAACTGTAAACTGTGAACTGTGAACTGAGAACTGTGAACTGTGAACTGTGAACTGTGATCTGTGAACTGTGAACTGTCAAGTGTGAACTGTGAAGTGTGAACTGTGAACTGTGAACTGTGAACTGTGAACTGTGAACTGTGAATTGTGAACTGTGAACTGTGAACTGTGATCTGTGAACTGTGAACTGTGAACTGTGAACTGTGAACTGTGAACTGTGAACTATGATCAGTGAACAGTGAACTGCGGACTGTGAACTGTGAACTGTGAACTGTGAAAACTGAATTGTGAAATAAAGTCTGTGAACAGTGATCTGTGAACTGTGAAGTGTGATCTGTGAACTGCGAACTGCGAACTGTGAATTGTGAAATGAAGACTGTGAACTGTGAACTGTGCCCTGTGAAGACTGAAGTGGTAATGAAGACTGTGAACTGTGATCTGTGAACTGTGACTGTGAACTGAGAACTGTGAACTGTGAACTGTGAACTGTGAACTGCTAACTGTGAAGTGTGAAATGAAGACTGTGAACTGTGAACTGTGAACTGTGAACTGTGAACTGTGACCTGTGAACTGTGAACTGCGGACTGTGAACTGTGAACTGTGAACTGTGAAAACTGAATTGTGAAATAAAGTCTGTGAACTGTGAACTGTGAACTGTGAACTGTGAACTGTGATCTGTGAACTGTGAACTGTGAACTGTGAACTGTGAACTGTGAACTGTGAACTGTGAACTGTGAACTGTGAACTATGATCAGTGAACAGTGAACTGCGGACTGTGAACTGTGAACTGTGAACTGTGAAAACTGAATTGTGAAATAAAGTCTGTGAACTGTGATCTGTCAACTGTGAACTGTGAACTCTGAAGAGTGATCTGTGAACTGTGAACTGTGAACTGTGAACTGTGAACTGTGAACTGTGCAGTGTGAAGTGTGAAATGAAGACTGTGATCTATGAACTGTGATCTGTGAACAGTGAACTGTGGACTGTGAACTGTGAACTGCGAACTGTGAAGTATGAAATGAAGACAGTGAACTGTGAAGTATGAAATGAAGACAGTGAACTGTGAAATGTGAACTGTGACCTGCGAACTGGGAACTGTGAACTGTGAACTCTGAAGTGTGATCTGTGAACTGTGAACTGTGAACTGTGAACTGTGAACTGTGATCTGTGAACTGTGATCTGTGAACTGTGATCTGTGAACTGTGAACTGCGAACTGTGAATTGTGAAATGAAGACTGTGAACTGTGAACTGTGAACTGTGAACTGTGAACTGTGAACTGTGAACTGTGAACTGTGAACTGTGAACTGTGAACTGTGAACTGTGAACTGTGAACTGTGAACTGTGAACTGTGAACTGTGAACTATGATCTGTGAACAGTGAACTGTGGACTGTGAACTGTGAACTGTGAAGTGTGAACTGTGAACTGTGAACTGTCAACTGTGAACTGAGAACTGTAAACTGAGAACTGAGAACTGTAAACTGTGAACAGTGAACTGTGAACTGTGAACTGTGAACTGTGAACTGTGATCTGTGAACTGTGAACTGCGGACTGTGAACTGTGAACTGTGAACTGTGAAAACTGAATTGTGAAATAAAGTCTGTGAACTGTGATCTGTGAACTGTGATCTGTGAACTGTGAACTGTGAAGTGTGATCTGTAAACTGTGAACTGCGAACTGTGAAGTATGAAATGAAGACAGTGAACTGTGAAATGTGAACTGTGACCTGCAAACTGGGAACTGTAAACTGTGAACTGTGAACTGTGATCTGTGAACTGTGAACTGCGAACTGTGAAGTATGAAATGAAGACAGTGAACTGTGAAATGTGAACTGTGACCTGCGAACTGGGAACTGTGAACTGTAAACTGTGAACTGTGAACTGAGAACTGTGAACTGTGAACTGTGAACTGTGAACTGTGAACTGTGAACTGTGATCTGTGAACTGTGAACTGTGAACTGTCAAGTGTGAACTGTGAAGTGTGAACTGTGAACTGTGAACTGTGAACTGTGAACTGTGAATTGTGAACTGTGAACTGTGAACTGTGATCTGTGAACTGTGAACTGTGAACTGTGAACTGTGAACTGTGAACTGTGAACTGTGAACTGTGAACTATGATCAGTGAACAGTGAACTGCGGACTGTGAACTGTGAACTGTGAACTGTGAAAACTGAATTGTGAAATAAAGTCTGTGAACAGTGATCTGTGAACTGTGAAATGTGATCTGTGAACTGCGAACTGCGAACTGTGAATTGTGAAATGAAGACTGTGAACTGTGAACTGTGCCCTGTGAAGACTGAAGTGTGAAATGAAGACTGTGAACTGTGATCTGTGAACTGTGACTGTGAACTGAGAACTGTGAACTGTGAACTGTGAACTGTGAACTGTGAACTGTGAACTGTGAACTGTGATCTGTGAACTGTGATCTGTGAACTGTGATCTGTGAACTGTGAACTGCGAACTGTGAATTGTGAAATGAAGACTGTGAACTGTGAACTGTGAACTGTGAACTGTGAACTGTGAACTGTGAACTGTGAACTGTGAACTGTGAACTGTGAACTGTGAACTGTGAACTGTGAACTGTGAACTATGATCTGTGAACAGTGAACTGTGGACTGTGAACTGTGAACTGTGAACTGTGAAGTGTGAACTGTGAACTGTGAACTGTCAACTGTGAACTGAGAACTGTAAACTGAGAACTGAGAACTGTAAACTGTGAACAGTGAACTGTGAACTGTGAACTGTGAACTGTGAACTGTGATCTGTGAACTGTGAACTGCGGACTGTGAACTGTGAACTGTGAACTGTGAAAACTGAATTGTGAAATAAAGTCTGTGAACTGTGATCTGTGAACTGTGATCTGTGAACTGTGAACTGTGAAGTGTGATCTGTAAACTGTGAACTGCGAACTGTGAAGTATGAACTGTGAACTGTGAACTGTGAACTGTGAACTGTGAACTGTGAACTATGATCTGTGAACAGTGAACTGTGGACTGTGAACTGGGAACTGTAAACTGTGAACTGTGAACTGTGAACTGTGATCTGTGAACTGTGAACTGCGAACTGTGAAGTATGAAATGAAGACAGTGAACTGTGAAATGTGAACTGTGACCTGCGAACTGGGAACTGTGAACTGTAAACTGTGAACTGTGAACTGAGAACTGTGAACTGTGAACTGTGAACTGTGATCTGTGAACTGTGAACTGTCAAGTGTGAACTGTGAAGTGTGAACTGTGAACTGTGAACTGTGAACTGTGAACTGTGAACTGTGAATTGTGAACTGTGAACTGTGAACTGTGATCTGTGAACTGTGAACTGTGAACTGTGAACTGTGAACTGTGAACTGTGAACTATGATCAGTGAACAGTGAACTGCGGACTGTGAACTGTGAACTGTGAACTGTGAAAACTGAATTGTGAAATAAAGTCTGTGAACAGTGATCTGTGAACTGTGAAGTGTGATCTGTGAACTGCGAACTGCGAACTGTGAATTGTGAAATGAAGACTGTGAACTGTGAACTGTGCCCTGTGAAGACTGAAGTGGTAATGAAGACTGTGAACTGTGATCTGTGAACTGTGACTGTGAACTGAGAACTGTGAACTGTGAACTGTGAACTGTGAACTGCTAACTGTGAAGTGTGAAATGAAGACTGTGAACTGTGAACTGTGAACTGTGAACTGTGAACTGTGACCTGTGAACTGTGAACTGCGGACTGTGAACTGTGAACTGTGAACTGTGAAAACTGAATTGTGAAATAAAGTCTGTGAACTGTGAACTGTGAACTGTGAACTGTGAACTGTGATCTGTGAACTGTGAACTGTGAACTGTGAACTGTGAACTGTGAACTGTGAACTGTGAACTGTGAACTGTGAACTATGATCAGTGAACAGTGAACTGCGGACTGTGAACTGTGAACTGTGAACTGTGAAAACTGAATTGTGAAATAAAGTCTGTGAACAGTGATCTGTGAACTGTGAACTGTGAAGTGTGATCTGTGAACTGTGAACTGCGAACTGTGAATTGTGAAATGAAGACTGTGAACTGTGAACTGTGCCCTGTGAAGACTGAAGTGTGAAATGAAGACTGTGAACTGTGAACTGCTAACTGTGAAGTGTGAAATGAAGACTGTGAACTGTGATCTGTGAACTGTGATCTGTGAACTGTG
The DNA here is from genome assembly GCA_963971365.1 of Lasioglossum villosulum. Taxonomy (NCBI): domain Eukaryota; kingdom Metazoa; phylum Arthropoda; class Insecta; order Hymenoptera; family Halictidae; genus Lasioglossum; species Lasioglossum villosulum. Next base: position 1,103,694 of record CAXARU010000174.1, read on the forward strand.
AACTGTGAACTGTGATCTGTGATCTGTGAACTGTGAACTGCTAACTGTGAAGTGTGAAATGAAGACTGTGAACTGTGATCTGTGAACAGAGAACTGTGAGCTGTGAATAGTGAACTGTGGACTGTGAACTGTGAACTGTGACCTGTGAACTGTGAACTGTGAACTGTGAACTACGAACTGTGAAGTATGAAATGAAGACAGTGAACTGTGAAGTATGAAATGAAGATAGTGAACTGTGAAATGTGAACTGTGACCTGCGAACTGGGAACTGTGAACTGTGAACTCTGAACTGTGATCTGTGAACAGTGAAGTGTGAACTGTGAACTGTGAACTGTGAACTGTGAACTGGAACTGGAACTGTGAACTGTGAACTGTGAACTTTGAACTGTGAACTATGATCTGTGAACAGTGAACTGCGGACTGTGAACTGTGAACTGTGAACTGTGAAAACTGAATTGTGAAATAAAGTCTGTGAACTGTGATCTGTCAACTGTGAACTGTGAACTCTGAAGTGTGATCTGTGAACTGTGAACTGTGAACTGTGAACTGTGAACTGTGAACTGTGAAGTGTGAAGTGTGAAGTGTGAAATGAAGACTGTGATCTATGAACTGTGATCTGTGAACAGTGAACTGTGGACTGTGAACTGTGAACTGCGAACTGTGAAGTATGAAATGAAGACAGTGAACTGTGAAGTATGAAATGAAGACAGTGAACTGTGAAATGTGAACTGTGACCTGCGAACTGGGAACTGTGAACTGTGAACTCTGAAGTGTGATCTGTGAACTGTGAACTGTGAACTGTGAACTGTGAACTGTGATCTGTGAACTGTGATCTGTGAACTGTGATCTGTGAACTGTGAACTGCGAACTGTGAATTGTGAAATGAAGACTGTGAACTGTGAACTGTGAACTGTGAACTGTGAACTGTGAACTGTGAACTGTGAACTGTGAACTGTGAACTGTGAACTGTGAACTGTGAACTGTGAACTGTGAACTGTGAACTGTGAACTGTGAACTGTGAACTATGATCTGTGAACAGTGAACTGTGGACTGTGAACTGTGAACTGTGAAGTGTGAACTGTGAACTGTGAACTGTCAACTGTGAACTGAGAACTGTAAACTGAGAACTGAGAACTGTAAACTGTGAACAGTGAACTGTGAACTGTGAACTGTGAACTGTGAACTGTGATCTGTGAACTGTGAACTGCGGACTGTGAACTGTGAACTGTGAACTGTGAAAACTGAATTGTGAAATAAAGTCTGTGAACTGTGATCTGTGAACTGTGATCTGTGAACTGTGAACTGTGAAGTGTGATCTGTAAACTGTGAACTGCGAACTGTGAAGTATGAAATGAAGACAGTGAACTGTGAAATGTGAACTGTGACCTGCAAACTGGGAACTGTAAACTGTGAACTGTGAACTGTGATCTGTGAACTGTGAACTGCGAACTGTGAAGTATGAAATGAAGACAGTGAACTGTGAAATGTGAACTGTGACCTGCGAACTGGGAACTGTGAACTGTAAACTGTGAACTGTGAACTGAGAACTGTGAACTGTGAACTGTGAACTGTGATCTGTGAACTGTGAACTGTCAAGTGTGAACTGTGAAGTGTGAACTGTGAATTGTGAAATGAAGACTGTGAACTGTGAACTGTGCCCTGTGAAGACTGAAGTGTGAAATGAAGACTGTGAACTGTGATCTGTGAACTATGACTGTGAACTGAGAACTGTGAACTGTGAACTGTGAACTGTGAACTGTGAACTGTGAACTGTGAACTGTGAACTGTGAACTATGATCAGTGAACAGTGAACTGCGGACTGTGAACTGTGAACTGTGAACTGTGAAAACTGAATTGTGAAATAAAGTCTGTGAACAGTGATCTGTGAACTGTGAACTGTGAAGTGTGATCTGTGAACTGTGAACTGCGAACTGTGAATTGTGAAATGAAGACTGTGAACTGTGAACTGTGCCCTGTGAAGACTGAAGTGTGAAATGAAGACTGTGAACTGTGAACTGCTAACTGTGAAGTGTGAAATGAAGACTGTGAACTGTGATCTGTGAACTGTGATCTGTGAACTGTGAACTGTGAACTGTGATCTGTGATCTGTGAACTGTGAACTGCTAACTGTGAAGTGTGAAATGAAGACTGTTTACTGTGATCTGTGAACAGAGAACTGTGAGCTGTGAATAGTGAACTGTGGACTGTGAACTGTGAACTGTGACCTGTGAACTGTGAACTGTGAACTGTGAACTACGAACTGTGAAGTATGAAATGAAGACAGTGAACTGTGAAGTATGAAATGAAGATAGTGAACTGTGAAATGTGAACTGTGACCTGCGAACTGGGAACTGTGAACTGTGAACTCTGAACTGTGATCTGTGAACAGTGAAGTGTGAACTGTGAACTGTGAACTGTGAACTGTGAACTGTGAACTGTGAACTGGAACTGGAACTGTGAACTGTGAACTGTGAACTTTGAACTGTGAACTATGATCTGTGAACAGTGAACTGCGGACTGTGAACTGTGAACTGTGAACTGTGAAAACTGAATTGTGAAATAAAGTCTGTGAACTGTGATCTGTCAACTGTGAACTGTGAACTCTGAAGTGTGATCTGTGAACTGTGAACTGTGAACTGTGAACTGTGAACTGTGAACTGTGAACTGTGAACTGTGAAGTGTGAAGTGTGAAGTGTGAAATGAAGACTGTGATCTATGAACTGTGATCTGTGAACAGTGAACTGTGGACTGTGAACTGTGAACTGCGAACTGTGAAGTATGAAATGAAGACAGTGAACTGTGAAGTATGAAATGAAGACAGTGAACTGTGAAATGTGAACTGTGACCTGCGAACTGGGAACTGTGAACTGTGAACTCTGAAGTGTGATCTGTGAACTGTGAACTGTGAACTGTGAACTGTGAACTGTGAACTGTGATCTGTGAACTGTGATCTGTGAACTGTGATCTGTGAACTGTGAACTGCGAACTGTGAATTGTGAAATGAAGACTGTGAACTGTGAACTGTGAACTGTGAACTGTGAACTGTGAACTGTGAACTGTGAACTGTGAACTGTGAACTGTGAACTGTGAACTGTGAACTGTGAACTGTGAACTATGATCTGTGAACAGTGAACTGTGGACTGTGAACTGTGAACTGTGAAGTGTGAACTGTGAACTGTGAACTGTCAACTGTGAACTGAGAACTGTAAACTGAGAACTGAGAACTGTAAACTGTGAACAGTGAACTGTGAACTGTGAACTGTGAACTGTGAACTGTGATCTGTGAACTGTGAACTGCGGACTGTGAACTGTGAACTGTGAACTGTGAAAACTGAATTGTGAAATAAAGTCTGTGAACTGTGATCTGTGAACTGTGATCTGTGAACTGTGAACTGTGAAGTGTGATCTGTAAACTGTGAACTGCGAACTGTGAAGTATGAAATGAAGACAGTGAACTGTGAAATGTGAACTGTGACCTGCAAACTGGGAACTGTAAACTGTGAACTGTGAACTGTGATCTGTGAACTGTGAACTGCGAACTGTGAAGTATGAAATGAAGACAGTGAACTGTGAAATGTGAACTGTGACCTGCGAACTGGGAACTGTGAACTGTAAACTGTGAACTGTGAACTGAGAACTGTGAACTGTGAACTGTGAACTGTGATCTGTGAACTGTGAACTGTCAAGTGTGAACTGTGAAGTGTGAACTGTGAACTGTGAACTGTGAACTGTGAACTGTGAATTGTGAATTGTGAACTGTGAACTGTGAACTGTGAACTGTGAACTGTGAACTGTGAACTGTGAACTGTGAACTGTGAACTATGATCAGTGAACAGTGAACTGCGGACTGTGAACTGTGAACTGTGAACTGTGAAAACTGAATTGTGAAATAAAGTCTGTGAACAGTGATCTGTGAACTGTGAAGTGTGATCTGTGAACTGCGAACTGCGAACTGTGAATTGTGAAATGAAGACTGTGAACTGTGAACTGTGCCCTGTGAAGACTGAAGTGTGAAATGAAGACTGTGAACTGTGATCTGTGAACTGTGACTGTGAACTGAGAACTGTGAACTGTGAACTGTGAACTGTGAACTGTGAACTGTGAACTGTGAACTGTGATCTGTGAACTGTGATCTGTGAACTGTGATCTGTGAACTGTGAACTGCGAACTGTGAATTGTGAAATGAAGACTGTGAACTGTGAACTGTGAACTGTGAACTGTGAACTGTGAACTGTGAACTGTGAACTGTGAACTGTGAACTGTGAACTGTGAACTGTGAACTGTGAACTGTGAACTGTGAACTGTGAACTGTGAACTGTGAACTATGATCTGTGAACAGTGAACTGTGGACTGTGAACTGTGAACTGTGAAGTGTGAACTGTGAACTGTGAACTGTGAACTGTCAACTGTGAACTGAGAACTGTAAACTGAGAACTGAGAACTGTAAACTGTGAACAGTGAACTGTGATCTGTGAACTGTGATCTGTGAACTGTGAACTGTGAAGTGTGATCTGTAAACTGTGAACTGCGAACTGTGAAGTATGAAATGAAGACAGTGAACTGTGAAATGTGAACTGTGACCTGCGAACTGGGAACTGTAAACTGTGAACTGTGAACTGTGATCTGTGAACTGTGAACTGCGAACTGTGAAGTATGAAATGAAGACAGTGAACTGTGAAATGTGAACTGTGACCTGCGAACTGGGAACTGTGAACTGTAAACTGTGAACTGTGAACTGAGAACTGTGAACTGTGAACTGTGAACTGTGATCTGTGAACTGTGAACTGTCAAGTGTGAACTGTGAAGTGTGAACTGTGAACTGTGAACTGTGAACTGTGAACTGTGAATTGTGAACTGTGAACTGTGAACTGTGATCTGTGAACTGTGAACTGTGAACTGTGAACTGTGAACTGTGAACTGTGAACTGTGAACTGTGAACTATGATCAGTGAACAGTGAACTGCGGACTGTGAACTGTGAACTGTGAACTGTGAAAACTGAATTGTGAAATAAAGTCTGTGAACAGTGATCTGTGAACTGTGAAGTGTGATCTGTGAACTGCGAACTGCGAACTGTGAATTGTGAAATGAAGACTGTGAACTGTGAACTGTGCCCTGTGAAGACTGAAGTGTGTAATGAAGACTGTGAACTGTGATCTGTGAACTGTGACTGTGAACTGAGAACTGTGAACTGTGAACTGTGAACTGTGAACTGCTAACTGTGAAGTGTGAAATGAAGACTGTGAACTGTGAACTGTGAACTGTGAACTGTGAACTGTGACCTGTGAACTGTGAACTGCGGACTGTGAACTGTGAACTGTGAACTGTGAAAACTGAATTGTGAAATAAAGTCTGTGAACTGTGATCTGTGAACTGTGATCTGTGAACTGTGAACTGTGAACTGTGAACTGTGATCTGTGAACTGTGAACTGCTAACTGTGAAGTGTGAAATGAAGACTGTGAACTGTGATCTGTGAACTGAGAACTGTGAGCTGTGAATAGTGAACTGTGGACTGTGAACTGTGAACTGTGATTTGTGAACAGTGATCTGTGGACTGTGAACTGTGAAGTGTGTACTGTGAACTGTCAACTGTCAACTGTGAACTGTAATCTGTGAACTGTGATCTGTGAACTGAGAACTGTGAACTGTGAACTGAGAACTGTGAACTGTGAACTGTGAACTGTGATCTGTGAACTGTGAACTGTGAACTGTGATCTGTGAACTGTGAACTGCTAACTGTGAAGTGTGAAATGAAGACTGTGAACTGTGATCTGTGAACTGAGAACTGTGAGCTGTGAATAGTGAACTGTGGACTGTGAACTGTGAACTGAGAACTGTGAACTGTGAACTGTGAACTGTGATCTGTGAACTGTGAACTGTCAAGTGTGAACTGTGAAGTGTGAACTGTGAACTGTGAACTGTGAACTGTGAACTGTGAATTGTGAACTGTGAACTGTGAACTGTGATCTGTGAACTGTGAACTGTGAACTGTGAACTGTGAACTGTGAACTGTGAACTGTGAACTGTGAACTATGATCAGTGAACAGTGAACTGCGGACTGTGAACTGTGAACTGTGAACTGTGAACTGTGAAAACTGAATTGTGAAATAAAGTCTGTGAACAGTGATCTGTGAACTGTGAAGTGTGATCTGTGAACTGCGAACTGCGAACTGTGAATTGTGAAATGAAGACTGTGAACTGTGAACTGTGCCCTGTGAAGACTGAAGTGTGTAATGAAGACTGTGAACTGTGATCTGTGAACTGTGACTGTGAACTGAGAACTGTGAACTGTGAACTGTGAACTGTGAACTGCTAACTGTGAAGTGTGAAATGAAGACTGTGAACTGTGAACTGTGAACTGTGAACTGTGAACTGTGACCTGTGAACTGTGAACTGCGGACTGTGAACTGTGAACTGTGAACTGTGAAAACTGAATTGTGAAATAAAGTCTGTGAACTGTGATCTGTGAACTGTGATCTGTGAACTGTGAACTGTGAACTGTGAACTGTGATCTGTGAACTGTGAACTGCTAACTGTGAAGTGTGAAATGAAGACTGTGAACTGTGATCTGTGAACTGAGAACTGTGAGCTGTGAATAGTGAACTGTGGACTGTGAACTGTGAACTGTGATTTGTGAACAGTGATCTGTGGACTGTGAACTGTGAAGTGTGTACTGTGAACTGTCAACTGTCAACTGTGAACTGTAATCTGTGAACTGTGATCTGTGAACTGAGAACTGTGAACTGTGAACTGAGAACTGTGAACTGTGAACTGTGAACTGTGATCTGTGAACTGTGAACTGTGATCTGTGAACTGTGAACTGTGAACTGTGAACTGTGAACTGTGAACTGTGAACTGTGAACTGTGAACTATGATCAGTGAACAGTGAACTGCGGACTGTGAACTGTGAACTGTGAACTGTGAAAACTGAATTGTGAAATAAAGTCTGTGAACAGTGATCTGTGAACTGTGAAGTGTGATCTGTGAACTGCGAACTGCGAACTGTGAATTGTGAAATGAAGACTGTGAACTGTGAACTGTGCCCTGTGGAGACTGAAGTGTGTAATGAAGACTGTGAACTGTGATCTGTGAACTGTGACTGTGAACTGAGAACTGTGAACTGTGAACTGTGAACTGTGAACTGCTAACTGTGAAGTGTGAAATGAAGACTGTGAACTGTGAACTGTGAACTGTGAACTGTGAACTGTGACCTGTGAACTGTGAACTGCGGACTGTGAACTGTGAACTGTGAACTGTGAAAACTGAATTGTGAAATAAAGTCTGTGAACTGTGATCTGTGAACTGTGATCTGTGAACTGTGAACTGTGAACTGTGAACTGTGATCTGTGAACTGTGAACTGCTAACTGTGAAGTGTGAAATGAAGACTGTGAACTGTGATCTGTGAACTGAGAACTGTGAGCTGTGAATAGTGAACTGTGGACTGTGAACTGTGAACTGTGATTTGTGAACAGTGATCTGTGGACTGTGAACTGTGAAGTGTGTACTGTGAACTGTCAACTGTCAACTGTGAACTGTAATCTGTGAACTGTGATCTGTGAACTGAGAACTGTGAACTGTGAACTGAGAACTGTGAACTGTGAACTGTGAACTGTGATCTGTGAACTGTGAACTGTGAACTGTGATCTGTGAACTGTGAACTGCTAACTGTGAAGTGTGAAATGAAGACTGTGAACTGTGATCTGTGAACTGAGAACTGTGAGCTGTGAATAGTGAACTGTGGACTGTGAACTGTGAACTGAGAACTGTGAACTGTGAACTGTGAACTGTGATCTGTGAACTGTGAACTGTCAAGTGTGAACTGTGAAGTGTGAACTGTGAACTGTGAACTGTGAACTGTGAACTGTGAACTGTGAACTGTGAATTGTGAACTGTGAACTGTGAACTGTGATCTGTGAACTGTGAACTGTGAACTGTGAACTGTGAACTGTGAACTGTGAACTGTGAACTGTGAACTGTGAACTATGATCAGTGAACAGTGAACTGCGGACTGTGAACTGTGAACTGTGAACTGTGAACTGTGAAAACTGAATTGTGAAATAAAGTCTGTGAACAGTGATCTGTGAACTGTGAAGTGTGATCTGTGAACTGCGAACTGCGAACTGTGAATTGTGAAATGAAGACTGTGAACTGTGAACTGTGCCCTGTGAAGACTGAAGTGTGTAATGAAGACTGTGAACTGTGATCTGTGAACTGTGACTGTGAACTGAGAACTGTGAACTGTGAACTGTGAACTGTGAACTGCTAACTGTGAAGTGTGAAATGAAGACTGTGAACTGTGAACTGTGAACTGTGAACTGTGAACTGTGAACTGTGACCTGTGAACTGTGAACTGCGGACTGTGAACTGTGAACTGTGAACTGTGAAAACTGAATTGTGAAATAAAGTCTGTGAACTGTGATCTGTGAACTGTGATCTGTGAACTGTGAACTGTGAACTGTGAACTGTGATCTGTGAACTGTGAACTGCTAACTGTGAAGTGTGAAATGAAGACTGTGAACTGTGATCTGTGAACTGAGAACTGTGAGCTGTGAATAGTGAACTGTGGACTGTGAACTGTGAACTGTGATTTGTGAACAGTGATCTGTGGACTGTGAACTGTGAAGTGTGTACTGTGAACTGTCAACTGTCAACTGTGAACTGTAATCTGTGAACTGTGATCTGTGAACTGAGAACTGTGAACTGTGAACTGAGAACTGTGAACTGTGAACTGTGAACTGTGATCTGTGAACTGTGAACTGTGATCTGTGAACTGTGAACTGTGAACTGTGAACTGTGAACTGTGAACTGTGAACTGTGAACTGTGAACTATGATCAGTGAACAGTGAACTGCGGACTGTGAACTGTGAACTGTGAACTGTGAAAACTGAATTGTGAAATAAAGTCTGTGAACAGTGATCTGTGAACTGTGAAGTGTGATCTGTGAACTGCGAACTGCGAACTGTGAATTGTGAAATGAAGACTGTGAACTGTGAACTGTGCCCTGTGAAGACTGAAGTGTGTAATGAAGACTGTGAACTGTGATCTGTGAACTGTGACTGTGAACTGAGAACTGTGAACTGTGAACTGTGAACTGTGAACTGCTAACTGTGAAGTGTGAAATGAAGACTGTGAACTGTGAACTGTGAACTGTGAACTGTGAACTGTGACCTGTGAACTGTGAACTGCGGACTGTGAACTGTGAACTGTGAACTGTGAAAACTGAATTGTGAAATAAAGTCTGTGAACTGTGATCTGTGAACTGTGATCTGTGAACTGTGAACTGTGAACTGTGATCTGTGAACTGTGAACTGCTAACTGTGAAGTGTGAAATGAAGACTGTGAACTGTGATCTGTGAACTGAGAACTGTGAGCTGTGAATAGTGAACTGTGGACTGTGAACTGTGAACTGTGATTTGTGAACAGTGATCTGTGGACTGTGAACTGTGAAGTGTGTACTGTGAACTGTCAACTGTCAACTGTGAACTGTAATCTGTGAACTGTGATCTGTGAACTGAGAACTGTGAACTGTGAACTGAGAACTGTGAACTGTGAACTGTGAACTGTGATCTGTGAACTGTGAACTGTGAACTGTGATCTGTGAACTGTGAACTGCTAACTGTGAAGTGTGAAATGAAGACTGTGAACTGTGATCTGTGAACTGAGAACTGTGAGCTGTGAATAGTGAACTGTGGACTGTGAACTGTGAACTGTGATTTGTGAACAGTGAACTGTGGACTGTGAACTGTGAAGTGTGTACTGTGAACTGTCAACTGTCAACTGTGAACTGTAATCTGTGAACTGTGATCTGTGAACTGTGAACTGCGAACTGTGAAGTGTGAAATGAGGACTGTGATCTGTGAACTGTGAACTGCTAACTGTGAAGTGTGAAATGAAGACTGTGAACTGTGATCTGTGAACTGTGACTGTGAACTGAGAACTGTGAACTGTGAACTGTGAACTGTGATCTGTGAACTGTGAACTGTGAACTGTGATCTGTGAACTGTGAACTGCTAACTGTGAAGTGTGAAATGAAGACTGTGAACTGTGATCTGTGAACTGTGATCTGTGAACTGTGAACTGTGAACTGTGATCTGTGAACTGTGAACTGCTAACTGTGAAGTGTGAAATGAAGACTGTGAACTGTGATCTGTGAACTGTGATCTGTGAACTGTGAACTGTGAACTGTGATCTGTGAACTCTGAACTGCTAACTGTGAAGTGTGAAATGAAGACTGTGAACTGTGATCTGTGAACTGAGAACTGTGAGCTGTGAATAGTGAACTGTGGACTGTGAACTGTGAACTGTGATTTGTGAACAGTGAACTGTGGACTGTGAACTGTGAAGTGTGTACTGTGAACTGTCAACTGTAATCTGTGAACTGTGATCTGTGAACTGAGAACTGTGAACTGTGAACTGTGAACTGTGAACTGAGAACTGTAAACTGTGAACTGTGAACTGTGAACTGTGATCTGTGAACTGAGAACTGTGAACTGTGAACTGTGGACTGTGAACTGTGAACTGTGAACTGTGAACTGTGAACTGTGATCTGTGAACGGTGATCTGTGAACTGTGAACTGCAAACTGTGAATTGTGGAATGAAGACTGTGAACTGTGAACTGTGCCCTGTGAAGACTGAAGTGTGAAATGAAGACTGTGAACTGTGATCTGTGAACTGTGACTGTGACTGTGAACTGAGAACTGTGAACTGTGAACTGTGAACTGTGAACTGTGATCTGTGAACTGTGAACTGTGAACTGTGAACTGTGATCTGTGAACTGTGAACTGCTAACTGTGAAGTGTGAAATGAAGACTGTGAACTGTGATCTGTGAACTGAGAACTGTGAGCTGTGAATAGTGAACTGTGGACTGTGAACTGTGAACTGTGATTTGTGAACAGTGAACTGTGGACTGTGAACTGTGAAGTGTGTACTGTGAACTGTCAACTGTCAACTGTGAACTGTAATCTGTGAACTGTGAACTGTGAACTGGTAACTGAGAACTGTGAACTGTGAATAGTGAACTGTGGACTGTGAACTGTGAATAGTGAACTGTGGACTGTGAACTGTCAACTGTGAACTGCGAACTGTGAAATGTGAAATGAATACTGTGAACGGGGAACTGTGAACTGTGATCTGTGAACTGTGATCTGTGAACTGTGAACTGCTAACTGTGAAGTGTGAAATGAAGACTGTGAACTGTGATCTGTGAACTGAGAACTGTGAGCTGTGAATAGTGAACTGTGGACTGTGAACTGTGAACTGTGATTTGTGAACAGTGAACTGTGGACTGTGAACTGTGAAGTGTGTACTGTGAACTGTCAACTGTCAACTGTGAACTGTAATCTGTGAACTGTGATCTGTGAACTGAGAACTGTGAACTGTGAACTGTGAACTGAGAACTGTAAACTGTGAACTGTGAACTGTGAACTGTGAACTATGATCAGTGAACAGTGAACTGCGGACTGTGAACTGTGAACTGTGAACTGTGAAAACTGAATTGTGAAATAAAGTCTGTGAACAGTGATCTGTGAACTGTGAACTGTGAAGTGTGATCTGTGAACTGTGAACTGCGAACTGTGAATTGTGAAATGAAGACTCTGAACTGTGAACTGTGCCCTGTGAAGACTGAAGTGTGAAATGAAGACTGTGAACTGTGAACTGCTAACTGTGAAGTGTGAAATGAAGACTGTGAACTGTGATCTGTGAACTGTGATCTGTGAACTGTGAACTGTGAACTGTGATCTGTGATCTGTGAACTGTGAACTGCTAACTGTGAAGTGTGAAATGAAGACTGTGAACTGTGATCTGTGAACTGAGAACTGTGAGCTGTGAATAGTGAACTGTGGACTGTGAACTGTGAACTGTGACCTGTGAACTGTGAACTGTGAACTGTGAACTACGAACTGTGAAGTATGAAATGAAGACAGTGAACTGTGAAGTATGAAATGAAGATAGTGAACTGTGAAATGTGAACTGTGACCTGCGAACTGGGAACTGTGAACTGTGAACTCTGAACTGTGATCTGTGAACAGTGAAGTGTGAACTGTGAACTGTGAACTGTGAACTGTGAACTGGAACTGGAACTGTGAACTGTGAACTGTGAACTTTGAACTGTGAACTATGATCTGTGAACAGTGAACTGCGGACTGTGAACTGTGAACTGTGAACTGTGAAAACTGAATTGTGAAATAAAGTCTGTGAACTGTGATCTGTCAACTGTGAACTGTGAACTCTGAAGTGTGATCTGTGAACTGTGAACTGTGAACTGTGAACTGTGAACTGTGAACTGTGAAGTGTGAAGTGTGAAATGAAGACTGTGATCTATGAACTGTGATCTGTGAACAGTGAACTGTGGACTGTGAACTGTGAACTGCGAACTGTGAAGTATGAAATGAAGACAGTGAACTGTGAAGTATGAAATGAAGACAGTGAACTGTGAAATGTGAACTGTGACCTGCGAACTGGGAACTGTGAACTGTGAACTCTGAAGTGTGATCTGTGAACTGTGAACTGTGAACTGTGAACTGTGAACTGTGATCTGTGAACTGTGATCTGTGAACTGTGATCTGTGAACTGTGAACTGCGAACTGTGAATTGTGAAATGAAGACTGTGAACTGTGAACTGTGAACTGTGAACTGTGAACTGTGAACTGTGAACTGTGAACTGTGAACTGTGAACTGTGAACTGTGAACTGTGAACTGTGAACTGTGAACTATGATCTGTGAACAGTGAACTGTGGACTGTGAACTGTGAACTGTGAAGTGTGAACTGTGAACTGTGAACTGTGAACTGTGAACTGAGAACTGTAAACTGAGAACTGAGAACTGTAAACTGTGAACAGTGAACTGTGAACTGTGAACTGTGAACTGTGAACTGTGATCTGTGAACTGTGAACTGCGGAGTGTGAACTGTGAACTGTGAACTGTGAAGTGTGATCTGTAAACTGTGAACTGCGAACTGTGAAGTATGAAATGAAGACAGTGAACTGTGAAATGTGAACTGTGACCTGCAAACTGGGAACTGTAAACTGTGAACTGTGAACTGTGATCTGTGAACTGTGAACTGCGAACTGTGAAGTATGAAATGAAGACAGTGAACTGTGAAATGTGAACTGTGACCTGCGAACTGGGAACTGTGAACTGTAAACTGTGAACTGTGAACTGAGAACTGTGAACTGTGAACTGTGAACTGTGAACTGTGATCTGTGAACTGTGAACTGTCAAGTGTGAACTGTGAAGTGTGAACTGTGAACTGTGAACTGTGAACTGTGAACTGTGAATTGTGAACTGTGAACTGTGAACTGTGATCTGTGAACTGTGAACTGTGAACTGTGAACTGTGAACTGTGAACTGTGAACTGTGAACTGTGAACTATGATCAGTGAACAGTGAACTGCGGACTGTGAACTGTGAACTGTGAACTGTGAAAACTGAATTGTGAAATAAAGTCTGTGAACAGTGATCTGTGAACTGTGAAGTGTGATCTGTGAACTGCGAACTGCGAACTGTGAATTGTGAAATGAAGACTGTGAACTGTGAACTGTGCCCTGTGAAGACTGAAGTGTGAAATGAAGACTGTGAACTGTGATCTGTGAACTGTGACTGTGAACTGAGAACTGTGAACTGTGAACTGTGAACTGTGAACTGTGAACTGTGAACTGTGAACTGTGATCTGTGAACTGTGATCTGTGAACTGTGATCTGTGAACTGTGAACTGCGAACTGTGAATTGTGAAATGAAGACTGTGAACTGTGAACTGTGAACTGTGAACTGTGAACTGTGAACTGTGAACTGTGAACTGTGAACTGTGAACTGTGAACTGTGAACTGTGAACTGTGAACTGTGAACTGTGAACTGTGAACTGTGAACTGTGAACTGTGAACTATGATCTGTGAACAGTGAACTGTGGACTGTGAACTGTGAACTGTGAAGTGTGAACTGTGAACTGTGAACTGTCAACTGTGAACTGAGAACTGTAAACTGAGAACTGAGAACTGTAAACTGTGAACAGTGAACTGTGAACTGTGAACTGTGAACTGTGAACTGTGATCTGTGAACTGTGAACTGCGGACTGTGAACTGTGAACTGTGAACTGTGAAAACTGAATTGTGAAATAAAGTCTGTGAACTGTGATCTGTGAACTGTGATCTGTGAACTGTGAACTGTGAAGTGTGATCTGTAAACTGTGAACTGCGAACTGTGAAGTATGAAATGAAGACAGTGAACTGTGAAATGTGAACTGTGACCTGCGAACTGGGAACTGTAAACTGTGAACTGTGAACTGTGATCTGTGAACTGTGAACTGCGAACTGTGAAGTATGAAATGAAGACAGTGAACTGTGAAATGTGAACTGTGACCTGCGAACTGGGAACTGTGAACTGTAAACTGTGAACTGTGAACTGAGAACTGTGAACTGTGAACTGTGAACTGTGATCTGTGAACTGTGAACTGTCAAGTGTGAACTGTGAAGTGTGAACTGTGAACTGTGAACTGTGAACTGTGAACTGTGAACTGTGAATTGTGAACTGTGAACTGTGAACTGTGATCTGTGAACTGTGAACTGTGAACTGTGAACTGTGAACTGTGAACTGTGAACTATGATCAGTGAACAGTGAACTGCGGACTGTGAACTGTGATCTGTGAACTGAGAACTGTGAACTGTGAACTGTGAACTGTGAACTGTGAACTGTGAACTGTGAACTGTGAACTGTGAACTGTAAACTGTGAACTGTGAACTGTGAACTGTGAACTGTGAACTGTGATCTGTGAACTGTGAACTGTGAACAGTGAACTGTGGACTGTGAACTGTCAACTGTGAACTGCGAAGTCTGAAGTGTGAAATGAATACTGTGAACTGGGAATTGTGAACTGTGAACTGTGAACTGTGAACTATGAACTGTGAAATGATGACTGTGAACTGTGAAATGTGAAATGAAGACTGTGGACTGTGATCTGTGAACTGAGAACTGTGAACTGTGAACTATGAACTGTGAAATGATGACTGTGAACTGTGAATTGTGAAATGAAGACTGTGAACTGTGATCTGTGAACTGAGAACTGTGAACTGTGAACTGTGGACTGTGAACTGTGAAGTGTGAAATGAACACTGTGAACTGTGATCTGTGAACTGTGCACTGTGAAGTGTGAAGTGTGAAGTGTGAAATGAAGACTGTGAATTGTGAACAGTGAACTGTGGACTGTGAACTGTGAACTGTGAAGTGTGAACTGTGAACTGTGAACTGTGAACTGTCATCTGTCAACTGTGAACTGTGAACTGAGAACTGTAAACTGTGAACTGTGAACTGTGAACTGTGAACTGTGATCTGTGAACTGAGAACTGTGCACTGTGAACAGTGAACTGTGGACTGTGAACTGTGAACTGTGAACTGTGAACTGTGAACTGTGAACTGCGAACTGTGAACTGTGAACTGTGATCTGTGGACAGTGAACTGTGGTCTGTGATCTGTGAACTGTGAACTGTGAACTGTGAAATGTGAAAACTGAATTATGAAATGAAGTCTGTGAATTGTGATCTGTGAACTGAGAACTGTGAACTGTGATCTGTGGACTGTAACCTGTGAACTGTGATCTGTGAACTGAGAACTGTGAACTGTGAACTGTGAACTGTGAACTGTGAACTTTGAACTGTGAACTGTGAACTGTGAACTGTGATCTGTGAACTGTGAACTGTGAACAGTGAACTGTGGACTGTGAACTGTCAACTGTGAACTGTGAATAGTGAAATGTGGACTGTGAACTGTCAACTGTGAACTGCGAACTGTGAAGTGTGAAATGAATACTGTGAACTGGGAACTGTGAACTGTGAACTGTGAACTGTGAAATATGAACTGTGAAATGATGACTGTGAAGTGTGAACGGTGATCTGTAAACTGAGAACTGTGAAATGTGAACTCTAAACTGTGAACTGTGAACTGTAAATTGTGAAATGAAGACTGTGAACTGTGATCTGCGAACTGAGAACTGTGAACTGTGAACTGTGAACTGTGAACTGTGAACTGTGAACTGTGGACTGTGAACTGTGAACTGTGGTCTGTGAACTGTGGACTGTGATTTGTGCACTGTGAAGTGTGCACTGTGAAGTGTGAAGTGTGAAATGAAGACTGTGAATTGTGAACAGTGAACTGTGGAGTGTGAACTGTGAACTGGGAACTGTGAACTGTGAACTGTGAACTGTGAACTGTGAACTGTGAACTGTGAACTGTGAACTGTGAACTGTGAACTGTGATCTGTGAACTGTGAACTGCGAACTGTGAAGTGTGAAATGAACACTGTGAACTGTGATCTGTGAACTGTGCACTGTGAAGTGTGAAGTGTGAAATGAAGACTGTGAATTGTGAACAGTGAACTGTGGAGTGTGAACTGTGAACTGTGAACTGTAAAGAGTGAACTGTGAACTGTGAACTGTCAACTGTCAACTGTCAACTGTGAACTGAGAACTGTAAACTGTGAACTGTGAACTGTGAACTGTGAACTGTGAACTGTGATCTGTGAACTGAGAACTGTGAACTGTGAACTGCGAACTGTGAAGTGTGAAATGAATACTGTGAACGGGGAACTGTGAACTGTGAACTGTGAACTGTGAACTGTGAACTGTGAACTGTGAACTGTGAAGTGTGAAGTGTGAAATGAAGACTGTGAATTGTGAACAGTGAACTGTGGAGTGTGAACTGTGAACTGGGAACTGTGAACTGTGAACTGTGAACTGTGAACTGTGAACTGTGAACTGTGAACTGTGAACTGTGAACTGTGAACTGTGAACTGTGAACTGTGATCTGTGAACTGTGAACTGCGAACTGTGAAGTGTGAAATGAACACTGTGAACTGTGATCTGTGAACTGTGCACTGTGAAGTGTGAAGTGTGAAATGAAGACTGTGAATTGTGAACAGTGAACTGTGGAGTGTGAACTGTGAACTGTGAACTGTAAAGAGTGAACTGTGAACTGTGAACTGTCAACTGTCAACTGTCAACTGTGAACTGAGAACTGTAAACTGTGAACTGTGAACTGTGAACTGTGAACTGTGAACTGTGATCTGTGAACTGAGAACTGTGAACTGTGAACTGCGAACTGTGAAGTGTGAAATGAATACTGTGAACGGGGAACTGTGAACTGTGAACTGTGAACTGTGAACTGTGAACTGTGAACTGTCAACTGTCAACTGTCAAATGTCAACTGTGAACTGTGGACTGTGATCTGTGGACTGTGACCTGTGCACTGTGAAGACTGAAGTGTGAAATGAAGACTGTGAACTGTGAACTGTGAACACTGAACAGTAAACTGAGAACTGTGAAATGTGAACTGTGGACTGTGAACTGTGCACTGTGAAGTGTGAAGTGTGAACTGAGAACTGAGAACTGTAAACCGTGAACTGTGAACTGTGAACTATGAACTGTAAACTGTGAACTGTGATCTGTAATCTGTGAACTGCGAACTGCGAATTGTGAAATGAAGGCTGTGAACTGTGAACAGTCATCTGTGAACTGTGAACAGTCATCTGTGAACTGTGAACAGTCATCTGTGAACTGTGATCTGTGAACTGTGAACTGTGAACTGTGAACTGTGAACTGTGAACTGTGAACTGTGAACTGTGAACTGTGAACTGTGAACTGTGAACTGTGAACTGTGAACTGTGAACTGTGAACTGTGAACTGTGAACTGTAAACTGAGAACTGTGAAATGTGAACTGTGGACTGTGAACTGTGCACTGTGAAGTGTGAAATGAATACTGTGGTCTGTGATCTGTGAACTGTGAACTGTGAAATGTGAAAACTGAATTATGAAATGAAGTCTGTGAATTGTGATCTGTGAACTGAGAACTGTGAACTGTGATCTGTGAACTGTGATCTGTGGACTGTAACCTGTGAACTGTGATATGTGAACTGAGAACTGTGAACTGTGAACTGTGAACTGTGAACTGTGAACTGTGAACTGTGAACTGTGAACTGTGAACTGTGAACTGTGATCTGTGAACTGTGAACTGTGAACAGTGAACTGTGGACTGTGAACTGTCAACTGTGAACTGCGAAGTGTGAAGTGTGAAATGAATACTGTGAACTGAGAACTGTGAACTGTGAATAGTGAAATGTGGACTGTGAACTGTCAACTGTGAACTGCGAACTGTGAAGTGTGAAATGAATACTGTGAACTGGGAACTGTGAACTGTGAACAGTGAACTGTGGACTGTGAACTGTGAACTGTGAACTGTGATCTGTGAACTGTGATCTGTGAACTGTGATCTGTGAACTGAGAACTGTGAACTGTGAACTGTGAACTATGAACTGTGAAATGATGACTGTGAACTGTGAATTGTGAAATGAAGACTGTGAACTGTGATCTGTGAACTGAGAACTGTGAACTGTGAACTGTGGACTGTGAACTGTGAAGTGTGAAATGAACACTGTGAACTGTGATCTGTGAACTGTGCACTGTGAAGTGTGAAGTGTGAAATGAAGACTGTGAATTGTGAACAGTGAACTGTAGACTGTGAACTGTGAACTGTGAAGTGTGAACTGTGAACTGTGAACTGTGAACTGTGAACTGTCAACTGTCAACTGTGAACTGTGAAATGAAGACTGTGAACTGTGATCTGTGAACTGAGAACTGTCAACTGTGAACTGTGAACTGTGGACTGTGAACTGTGGACTGTGAACTGTGTACTGTGAAGTGTGAAGTGTGAACTGTAGACTGTGAACTGTGAACTGTGAAGTGTGAAGTGTGAACTGTGAACTGTGAACTGTGAACTGTGAACTGTGAACTGTGAACTGTGAACTGTGAACTGTGAACTGTGAACTGTGAACTGTGAACTGTGAACTGTGAACTGTGAACTGTGAACTGTGAACTGTGAACTGTGAACTGTGAACTGTGAACTGTGAAGTGTGAACTGTGAACTGTGAACTGTCAACTGTCAACTGTGAACTGAGAACTGTAAACTGTGAACTGTGAACTGTGAACTGTGAACTGTGATCTGTGAACTGAGAACTGTGAACTGTGAACAGTGAACTGTGAACAGTGAACTGTGAACTGTGAACTGTGGACTGTGAACTGTGAAGTGTGAAATGAACACTGTTAACTGTGATCTGTGAACTGTGCACTGTGAAGTGTGAAGTGTGAAATGAAGACTGTGAATTGTGAACAGTGAACTGTAGACTGTGAACTGTGAACTGTGAACTGTGAAGTGTGAACTGTGAACTGTGAACTGTGAACTGTCAACTGTCAACTGTGAACTGAGAACTGTAAACTGTGAACTGTGAACTGTGAACTGTGAACTGTGATCTGTGAACTGAGAACTGTGAACTGTGAACTGTGAACTGTGAACTGTGAACTGTGAACTGTGAACTGTGAACTGTGAACTGTGAACTGTGATCTGTGATCTGTGAACTGTCAACTGTGAACTGTGAACTGTAAAGTGTGAAATGAATACTGTGGTCTGTGATCTGTGAACTGTGAACTGTGAACTGTGAAATGTCAAAAATGAATTATGAAATGAAGTCTGTGAATTGTGATCTGTGAACTGAGAACTGTGAACTGTGAACTGTGAACTGTGAAGTGTGAACTGTGAACTGTGAACTGTGAACTGTGAACTGTGAACTGTGAACTGTGAACTGTGAACTGTGAAGTGTGAACTGTGAACTGTGAACTGTGAACTGTGAACTGTCAACTGTCAACTGTGAACTGAGAACTGTAAACTGTGAACTGTGAACTGTGAACTGTGAACTGTGATCTGTGAACTGAGAACTGTGAACTGTGAACAGTGAACTGTGGACTGTGAACTGTCAACTGTGAACTGTGAACTGTGAACTGTGAACTGTGAACTGCGAACTGTGAACTGTGAACTGTGATCTGTGGACAGTGAACTGTGGTCTGTGATCTGTGAACTGTGAACTGTGAACTGTGAAATGTGAAAACTGAATTATGAAATGAAGTCTGTGAATTGTGATCTGTGAACTGAGAACTGTGAACTGTGATCTGTGGACTGTAACCTGTGAACTGTGATCTGTGAACTGAGAACTGTGAACTGTGAACTGTGAACTGTGAACTGTGAACTGTGAACTGTGAACTGTGAACTTTGAACTGTGAACTGTGAACTGTGAACTGTGAACTGTGATCTGTGAACTGTGAACTGTGAACAGTGAACTGTGGACTGTGAACTGTCAACTGTGAACTGTGAATAGTGAAATGTGGACTGTGAACTGTCAACTGTGAACTGCGAACTGTGAAGTGTGAAATGAATACTGTGAACTGGGAACTGTGAACTGTGAACTGTGAACTGTGAAATATGAACTGTGAAATGATGACTGTGAAGTGTGAACTGTGATCTGTAAACTGAGAACTGTGAAATGTGAACTCTAAACTGTGAACTGTGAACTGTAAATTGTGAAATGAAGACTGTGAACTGTGATCTGCGAACTGAGAACTGTGAACTGTGAACTGTGAACTGTGAACTGTGAACTGTGAACTGTGGACTGTGAACTGTGAACTGTGGTCTGTGAACTGTGGACTGTGATTTGTGCACTGTGAAGTGTGAAGTATGAAATGATGACTGTGAACTGTGAACTGTGATCTGTGAACAGTGAACTGTGGACTGTGAACTGTGAACTGTGATCTGTGAATTGTGATCTGTGAACTGTGAACTGTGAACTGTGAATTGTGAAATGAAGACTGTGAACTGTGATCTGTGAACTGAGAACTGTGAACTGTGAACTGTGAACTGTGAACTGTGCACTGTGAAGTGTGAAGTGTGAAATGAAGACTGTGAACTGAGAACTGTAAACTGTGAACTGTGAACTGTGAACTGTGAACTGTGAACTGTGAACTGTGAACTGTGAACTGTGATCTGTGAACTGTGAACTGCGAACTGTGAAGTGTGAAATGAACACTGTGAACTGTGATCTGTGAACTGTGCACTGTGAAGTGTGAAGTGTGAAATGAAGACTGTGAATTGTGAACAGTGAACTGTGGAGTGTGAACTGTGAACTGTGAACTGTGAAGAGTGAACTGTGAACTGTGAACTGTCAACTGTCAACTGTCAACTGTCAACTGTGAACTGAGAACTGTAAACTGTGAACTGTGAACTGTGAACTGTGAACTGTGAACTGTGAACTGTGATCTGTGAACTGAGAACTGTGAACTGTGAACTGCGAACTGTGAAGTGTGAAATGAATACTGTGAACGGGGAACTGTGAACTGTGAACTGTGAACTGTCAACTGTCAACTGTCAACTGTGAACTGAGAACTGTAAACTGTCAACTGTCAACTGTCAACTGTCAACTGTCAAATGTCAACTGTGAACTGTGGACTGTGATCTGTGGACTGTGACCTGTGCACTGTGAAGACTGAAGTGTGAAATGAAGACTGTGAACTGTGAACTGTGAACAGTGAACTGTGAACTGTCAACTGTGAACTGAGAACTGTAAACTGTGAATAGTGAACTGTGGACTGTGAACTGTCAACTGTGAACTGCGAACTGCGAATTGTGAAATGAATACTGTGAGCTGGGAACTGTGAACTGTGAACTGTAAACTGAGAACTGTGAAATGTGAACTGTGGACTGTGAACTGTGCACTGTGAAGTGTGAAGTGTGAAATGAATACTGTGAACTGAGAACTGTGAACTGTGAATAGTTAAATGTGGACTGTGAACTGCGAACTGTGAAGTGTGAAATGAATACTGTGAGCTGGGAACTGTGAACTGTGAACTGTAAACTGAGAACTGTGAAATGTGAACTGTGGACTGTGAACTGTGCACTGTGAAGTGTGAAGTGTGAACTGAGAACTGAGAACTGTAAACCGTGAACTGTGAACTGTGAACTATGAACTGTAAACTGTGAACTGTGATCTGTAGTCTGTGAACTGCGAACTGCGAATTGTGAAATGAAGGCTGTGAACTGTGAACAGTCATCTGTGAACTGTGAACAGTCATCTGTGAACTGTGAACAGTCATCTGTGAACTGTGATCTGTGAACTGTGAACTGTGAACTGTGAACTGTGAACTGTGAACTGTAAACTGTGAACTGTGAACTGTGAACTGTGAACTGTGAACTGTGAACTGTGAACTGTGAACTGTGAACTGTGAACTGTGAACTGTGAACTGTGAACTGTGAACTGTGAACTGTGAACTGTAAACTGAGAACTGTGAAATGTGAACTGTGGACTGTGAACTGTGCACTGTGAAGTGTGAAATGAATACTGTGGTCTGTGATCTGTGAACTGTGAACTGTGAAATGTGAAAACTGAATTATGAAATGAAGTCTGTGAATTGTGATCTGTGAACTGAGAACTGTGAACTGTGATCTGTGAACTGTGATCTGTGGACTGTAACCTGTGAACTGTGATATGTGAACTGAGAACTGTGAACTGTGAACTGTGAACTGTGAACTGTGAACTGTGAACTGTGAACTGTGAACTGTGAACTGTGAACTGTGATCTGTGAACTGTGAACTGTGAACAGTGAACTGTGGACTGTGAACTGTCAACTGTGAACTGCGAAGTGTGAAGTGTGAAATGAATACTGTGAACTGAGAACTGTGAACTGTGAATAGTGAAATGTGGACTGTGAACTGTCAACTGTGAACTGCGAACTGTGAAGTGTGAAATGAATACTGTGAACTGGGAACTGTGAACTGTGAACTGTGATCTGTGAACTGTGATCTGTGAACTGTGATCTGTGAACTGAGAACTGTGAACTGTGAACTATGAACTGTGAAATGATGACTGTGAACTGTGAATTGTGAAATGAAGACTGTGAACTGTGATCTGTGAACTGAGAACTGTGAACTGTGAACTGTGGACTGTGAACTGTGAAGTGTGAAATGAACACTGTGAACTGTGATCTGTGAACTGTGCACTGTGAAGTGTGAAGTGTGAAATGAAGACTGTGAATTGTGAACAGTGAACTGTAGACTGTGAACTGTGAACTGTGAAGTGTGAACTGTGAACTGTGAACTGTGAACTGTCAACTGTCAACTGTGAACTGTGAAATGAAGACTGTGAACTGTGATCTGTGAACTGAGAACTGTCAACTGTGAACTGTGAACTGTGGACTGTGAACTGTGGACTGTGAACTGTGGACTGTGAACTGTGCACTGTGAAGTGTGAAGTGTGAACTGTAGACTGTGAACTGTGAACTGTGAAGTGTGAACTGTGAACTGTGAACTGTGAACTGTGAACTGTGAACTGTGAACTGTGAACTGTGAACTGTGAACTGTGAACTGTGAACTGTGAAGTGTGAACTGTGAACTGTGAACTGTGAACTGTCAACTGTCAACTGTGAACTGTCAACTGTGAACTGAGAACTGTAAACTGTGAACTGTGAACTGTGAACTGTGAACTGTGAACTGTGATCTGTGAACTGAGAACTGTGAACTGTGAACAGTGAACTGTGGACTGTGAACTGTGAACTGTGAACTGTGAACTGTGAACTGTGATCTGTGAACTGAGAACTGTGAACTGTGAACTATGAACTGTGAAATGATGACTGTGAACTGTGAATTGTGAAATGAAGACTGTGAACTGTGAATTGTGAAATGAAGACTGTGAACTGTGATCTGTGAACTGAGAACTGTGAACTGTGAACTGTGGACTGTGAACTGTGAAGTGTGAAATGAACACTGTGAACTGTGATCTGTGAACTGTGCACTGTGAAGTGTGAAGTGTGAAATGAAGACTGTGAATTGTGAACAGTGAACTGTAGACTGTGAACTGTGAACTGTGAAGTGTGAACTGTGAACTGTGAACTGTGAACTGTGAACTGTCAACTGTCAACTGTCAACTGTGAACTGAGAACTGTAAACTGTGAACTGTGAACTGTGAACTGTGATCTGTGAACTGAGAACTGTGAACTGTGAACTGTGAACTGTGAACTGTGAACTGTGAACTGTGAACTGTGAACTGTGAACTGTGAACTGTGAACTGTGAACTGTGATCTGTGATCTGTGAACTGTCAACTGTGAACTGTCAACTGTGAACTGTGAACTGTAAAGTGTGAAATGAATACTGTGGTCTGTGATCTGTGAACTGTGAACTGTGAACTGTGAAATGTCAAAAATGAATTATGAAATGAAGTCTGTGAATTGTGATCTGTGAACTGAGAACTGTGAACTGTGATCTGTGGACTGTAACCTGTGAACTGTGATCTGTGAACCGAGAACTGTGAACTGTGAACTGTGAAGTGTGAACTGTGAACTGTGAACTGTGAACTGTGAACTGTGAACTGTGAACTGTGAACTGTGAACTGTGATCTGTGAACTGTGAACTGTGAACAGTGAACTGTGGACTGTGAACTGTCAACTGTGAACTGCGAAGTGTGAAGTGTGAAATGAATACTGTGAACTGAGAACTGTGAACTGTGAATAGTGAAATGTGGACTGTGAACTGTCAACTGTGAACTGCGAACTGTGAAGTGTGAAATGAATACTGTGAACTGGGAACTGTGAACTGTGAACAGTGAACTGTGGACTGTGAACTGTGAACTGTGAACTGTGATCTGTGAACTGTGATCTGTGAACTGTGATCTGTGAACTGAGAACTGTGAACTGTGAACTATGAACTGTGAAATGATGACTGTGAACTGTGAATTGTGAAATGAAGACTGTGAACTGTGATCTGTGAACTGAGAACTGTGAACTGTGAACTGCGGACTGTGAACTGTGAAGTGTGAAATGAACACTGTGAACTGTGATCTGTGAACTGTGCACTGTGAAGTGTGAAGTGTGAAATGAAGACTGTGAATTGTGAACAGTGAACTGTAGACTGTGAACTGTGAACTGTGAAGTGTGAACTGTGAACTGTCAACTGTGAACTGTCAACTGTCAACTGTGAACTGTGAAATGAAGACTGTGAACTGTGATCTGTGAACTGAGAACTGTCAACTGTGAACTGTGAACTGTGGACTGTGAACTGTGGACTGTGAACTGTGCACTGTGAAGTGTGAAGTGTGAACTGTAGACTGTGAACTGTGAACTGTGAAGTGTGAACTGTGAACTGTGAACTGTGAACTGTGAACTGTGAACTGTGAACTGTGAACTGTGAACTGTGAACTGTGAACTGTGAACTGTGAAGTGTGAACTGTGAACTGTGAACTGTCAACTGTCAACTGTGAACTGAGAACTGTAAACTGTGAACTGTGAACTGTGGTCTGTGAACTGTGGACTGTGATTTGTGCACTGTGAAGTGTGAAGTATGAAATGATGACTGTGAACAGTGAACTGTGATCTGTGAACAGTGAACTGTGGACTGTGAACTGTGAACTGTGATCTGTGAATTGTGATCTGTGAACTGTGAACTGTGAATTGTGAAATGAAGACTGTGAACTGTGATCTGTGAACTGAGAACTGTGAACTGTGAACTGTGAACTGTGAACTGTGCACTGTGAAGTGTGAAGTGTGAAATGAAGACTGTGAACTGAGAACTGTAAACTGTGAACTGTGAACTGTGAACTGTGAACTGTGAACTGTGAACTGTGAACTGTGATCTGTGAACTGTGAACTGCGAACTGTGAAGTGTGAAATGAACACTGTGAACTGTGATCTGTGAACTGTGCACTGTGAAGTGTGAAGTGTGAAATGAAGACTGTGAATTGTGAACAGTGAACTGTGGAGTGTGAACTGTGAACTGTGAACTGTGAAGAGTGAACTGTGAACTGTGAACTGTCAACTGTCAACTGTCAACTGTGAACTGAGAACTGTAAACTGTGAACTGTGAACTGTGAACTGTGAACTGTGAACTGTGATCTGTGAACTGAGAACTGTGAACTGTGAACTGCGAACTGTGAAGTGTGAAATGAATACTGTGAACGGGGAACTGTGAACTGTGAACTGTGAACTGTGAACTGTGAACTGTGAACTGTGAACTGTGAACTGTGAACTGTGAACTGTGAACTGTGATCTGTGAACTGTGAACTGCGAACTGTGAAGTGTGAAATGAACACTGTGAACTGTGATCTGTGAACTGTGCACTGTGAAGTGTGAAGTGTGAAATGAATACTGTGAACTGGGAACTGTGAACTGTGAACTGTGAACTGTGATCTGTGAACTGTGATCTGTGAACTGTGATCTGTGAACTGAGAACTGTGAACTGTGAACTATGAACTGTGAAATGATGACTGTGAACTGTGAATTGTGAAATGAAGACTGTGAACTGTGATCTGTGAATTGAGAACTGTGAACTGTGAACTGTGGACTGTGAACTGTGAAGTGTGAAATGAACACTGTGAACTGTGATCTGTGAACTGTGCACTGTGAAGTGTGAAGTGTGAAATGAAGACTGTGAATTGTGAACAGTGAACTGTAGACTGTGAACTGTGAACTGTGAACTGTGAACTGTGAACTGTGAACTGTGAACTGTCAACTGTGAACTGTGAACTGTGATCTGTGGACAGTGAACTGTGGTCTGTGATCTGTGAACTGTGAACTGTGAACTGTTAACTGTGATCTGTGGACTGTAACCTGTGAACTGTGATCTGTGAACTGAGAACTGTGAACTGTGACCTGTGAACTGTGAACTGTGAACTGTGAACTGTGAACTGTGAACTGTGAACTGTGAACTGTGATCTGTGAACTGTGAACTGTGAACTGTGAACTGTGAACTGTGAACTGTGAACTGTGAACTGTGAACTGTGAACTGTGAACTGTGAACTGTGAACTGTGAACTGTGAACTGTGAACTGTGAACTGTGAACTGTGAACTGTAAACTGAGAACTGTGAAATGTGAACTGTGGACTGTGAACTGTGCACTGTGAAGTGTGAAATGAATACTGTGGTCTGTGATCTGTGAACTGTGAACTGTGAAATGTGAAAACTAAATTATGAAATGAAGTCTGTGAATTGTGATCTGTAAACTGAGAACTGTGAACTGTGATCTGTGAACTGTGATCTGTGGACTGTAACCTGTGAACTGTGATATGTGAACTGAGAACTGTGAACTGTGAACTGTGAACTGTGAACTGTGAACTGTGAACTGTGAACTGTGAACTGTGAACTGTGAACTGTGAACTGTGAACTGTGATCTGTGAACTGTGAACTGTGAACAGTGAACTGTGGACTGTGAACTGTCAACTGTGAACTGCGAAGTGTGAAGTGTGAAATGAATACTGTGAACTGAGAACTGTGAACTGTGAATAGTGAAATGTGGACTGTGAACTGTCAACTGTGAACTGCGAACTGTGAAGTGTGAAATGAATACTGTGAACTGGGAACTGTGAACTGTGAACAGTGAACTGTGGACTGTGAACTGTGAACTGTGAACTGTGATCTGTGAACTGTGATCTGTGAACTGTGATCTGTGAACTGAGAACTGTGAACTGTGAACTATGAACTGTGAAATGATGACTGTGAACTGTGAATTGTGAAATGAAGACTGTGAACTGTGATCTGTGAATTGAGAACTGTGAACTGTGAACTGTGGACTGTGAACTGTGAAGTGTGAAATGAACACTGTGAACTGTGATCTGTGAACTGTGCACTGTGAAGTGTGAAGTGTGAAATGAAGACTGTGAATTGTGAACAGTGAACTGTAGACTGTGAACTGTGAACTGTGAAGTGTGAACTGTGAACTGTGAACTGTGAACTGTGAACTGTGAACTGTGATCTGTGAACTGTGATCTGTGAACTGTGATCTGTGAACTGAGAACTGTGAACTGTGAACTATGAACTGTGAAATGATGACTGTGAACTGTGAATTGTGAAATGAAGACTGTGAACTGTGATCTGTGAACTGAGAACTGTGAACTGTGAACTGTGGACTGTGAACTGTGAAGTGTGAAATGAACACTGTGAACTGTGATCTGTGAACTGTGCACTGTGAAGTGTGAAGTGTGAAATGAAGACTGTGAATTGTGAACAGTGAACTGTAGACTGTGAACTGTGAACTGTGAAGTGTGAACTGTGAACTGTGAACTGTGAACTGTCAACTGTCAACTGTGAACTGTGAAATGAAGACTGTGAACTGTGATCTGTGAACTGAGAACTGTCAACTGTGAACTGTGAACTGTGGACTGTGAACTGTGGACTGTGAACTGTGCACTGTGAAGTGTGAAGTGTGAACTGTAGACTGTGAACTGTGAACTGTGAAGTGTGAACTGTGAACTGTGAACTGTGAACTGTGAACTGTGAACTGTGAACTGTGAACTGTGAAGTGTGAACTGTGAACTGTGAACTGTGAACTGAGAACTGTGAACTGTGAACAGTGAACTGTGGACTGTGAACTGTGAACTGTGAACTGTGAACTGTGAACTGTGATCTGTGAACTGAGAACTGTGAACTGTGAACTATGAACTGTGAAATGATGACTGTGAACTGTGAATTGTGAAATGAAGACTGTGAACTGTGATCTGTGAACTGAGAACTGTGAACTGTGAACTGTGGACTGTGAACTGTGAAGTGTGAAATGAACACTGTGAACTGTGATCTGTGAACTGTGCACTGTGAAGTGTGAAGTGTGAAATGAAGACTGTGAATTGTGAACAGTGAACTGTAGACTGTGAACTGTGAACTGTGAAGTGTGAACTGTGAACTGTGAACTGTGAACTGTGAACTGTCAACTGTCAACTGTCAACTGTGAACTGAGAACTGTAAACTGTGAACTGTGAACTGTGAACTGTGAACTGTGAACTGTGATCTGTGAACTGAGAACTGTGAACTGTGAACTGTGAACTGTGAACTGTGAACTGTGAACTGTGAACTGTGAACTGTGAACTGTGAACTGTGAACTGTGAACTGTGAACTGTGAACTGTGAACTGTGAACTGTGATCTGTGATCTGTGAACTGTCAACTGTGAACTGTGAACTGTAAAGTGTGAAATGAATACTGTGGTCTGTGATCTGTGAACTGTGAACTGTGAACTGTGAAATGTCAAAAATGAATTATGAAATGAAGTCTGTGAATTGTGATCTGTGAACTGAGAACTGTGAACTGTGATCTGTGGACTGTAACCTGTGAACTGTGATCTGTGAACTGAGAACTGTGAACTGTGAACTGTGAACTGTGAACTGTGAACTGTGAACTGTGAACTGTGAACTGTGAACTGTGAACTGTGAACTGTGAACTGTGAACTGTGATCTGTGAACTGTGAACTGTGAACAGTGAACTGTGGACTGTGAACTGTCAACTGTGAACTGCGAAGTGTGAAGTGTGAAATGAATACTGTGAACTGAGAACTGTGAACTGTGAATAGTGAAATGTGGACTGTGAACTGTCAACTGTGAACTGCGAACTGTGAAGTGTGAAATGAATACTGTGAACTGGGAACTGTGAACTGTGAACAGTGAACTGTGGACTGTGAACTGTGAACTGTGAACT
Organism: Lasioglossum villosulum; assembly: GCA_963971365.1. Taxonomy (NCBI): domain Eukaryota; kingdom Metazoa; phylum Arthropoda; class Insecta; order Hymenoptera; family Halictidae; genus Lasioglossum; species Lasioglossum villosulum. The sequence goes on from CAXARU010000174.1 coordinate 1,133,004, forward strand.
GTGATCTGTGAACTGTGATCTGTGAACTGTGATCTGTGAACTGAGAACTGTGAACTGTGAACTATGAACTGTGAAATGATGACTGTGAACTGTGAATTGTGAAATGAAGACTGTGAACTGTGATCTGTGAACTGAGAACTGTGAACTGTGAACTGCGGACTGTGAACTGTGAAGTGTGAAATGAACACTGTGAACTGTGATCTGTGAACTGTGCACTGTGAAGTGTGAAATGAACACTGTGAACTGTGATCTGTGAACTGTGCACTGTGAAGTGTGAAGTGTGAAATGAAGACTGTGAATTGTGAACAGTGAACTGTAGACTGTGAACTGTGAACTGTGAAGTGTGAACTGTGAACTGTCAACTGTGAACTGTCAACTGTCAACTGTGAACTGTGAAATGAAGACTGTGAACTGTGATCTGTGAACTGAGAACTGTCAACTGTGAACTGTGAACTGTGGACTGTGAACTGTGGACTGTGAACTGTGCACTGTGAAGTGTGAAGTGTGAACTGTAGACTGTGAACTGTGAACTGTGAAGTGTGAAGTGTGAACTGTGAACTGTGAACTGTGAACTGTGAACTGTGAACTGTGAACTGTGAACTGTGAACTGTGAACTGTGAACTGTGAACTGTGAAGTGTGAACTGTGAACTGTGAACTGTGAACTGTCAACTGTGAACTGTCAACTGTCAACTGTGAACTGAGAACTGTAAACTGTGAACTGTGAACTGTGAACTGTGAACTGTGATCTGTGAACTGAGAACTGTGAACTGTGAACAGTGAACTGTGGACTGTGAACTGTCAACTGTGAACTGTGAACTGTGAACTGTGAACTGTGATCTGTGAACTGAGAACTGTGAACTGTGAACTATGAACTGTGAAATGATGACTGTGAACTGTGAATTGTGAAATGAAGACTGTGAACTGTGATCTGTGAACTGAGAACTGTGAACTGTGAACTGTGGACTGTGAACTGTGAAGTGTGAAATGAACACTGTGAACTGTGATCTGTGAACTGTGCACTGTGAAGTGTGAAGTGTGAAATGAAGACTGTGAATTGTGAACAGTGAACTGTAGACTGTGAACTGTGAACTGTGAAGTGTGAACTGTGAACTGTGAACTGTGAACTGTGAACTGTGAACTGTGAACTGTCAACTGTCAACTGTGAACTGAGAACTGTAAACTGTGAACTGTGAACTGTGAACTGTGAACTGTGATCTGTGAACTGAGAACTGTGAACTGTGAACTGTGAACTGTGAACTGTGAACTGTGAACTGTGAACTGTGAACTGTGAACTGTGAACTGTGAACTGTGAACTGTGAACTGTGATCTGTGATCTGTGAACTGTCAACTGTGAACTGTGAACTGTAAAGTGTGAAATGAATACTGTGGTCTGTGATCTGTGAACTGTGAACTGTGAACTGTGAAATGTCAAAAATGAATTATGAAATGAAGTCTGTGAATTGTGATCTGTGAACTGAGAACTGTGAACTGTGATCTGTGGACTGTAACCTGTGAACTGTGATCTGTGAACTGAGAACTGTGAACTGTGAACTGTGAACTGTGAACTGTGAACTGTGAACTGTGAACTGTGAACTGTGAACTGTGAACTGTGGACTGTGAACTGTGAAGTGTGAAATGAACACTGTGAACTGTGATCTGTGAACTGTGCACTGTGAAGTGTGAAGTGTGAAATGAACACTGTGAATTGTGAACAGTGAACTGTGGACTGTGAACTGTGAACTGTGATCTGTGAACTGTGCACTGTGAAGTGTGAAGTGTGAAATGAAGACTGTGAATTGTGAACAGTGAACTGTGGAGTGTGAACTGTGAACTGTGAACTGTGAAGAGTGAACTGTGAACTGTGAACTGTCAACTGTCAACTGTCAACTGTGAACTGAGAACTGTAAACTGTGAACTGTGAACTGTGAACTGTGAACTGTGAACTGTGATCTGTGAACTGAGAACTGTGAACTGTGAACAGTGAACTGTGGACTGTGAACTGTGAACTGTGAACTGTGAACTGTCAACTGTGAACTGTGAACTGTGATCTGTGGACAGTGAACTGTGGTCTGTGATCTGTGAACTGTGAACTGTGAACTGTTAACTGTGATCTGTGGACTGTAACCTGTGAACTGTGATCTGTGAACTGAGAACTGTGAACTGTGACCTGTGAACTGTGAACTGTGAACTGTGAACTGTGAACTGTGAACTGTGAACTGTGAACTGTGATCTGTGAACTGTGAACTGTGAACAGTGAACTGTGGACTGTGAACTGTCAACTGTGAACTGTGAATAGTGAAATGTGGACTGTGAACTGTCAACTGTGAACTGCGAACTGTGAAGTGTGAAATGAATACAGTGAACTGGGAACTGTGAACTGTGAACTGTGAACTATGAACTGTGAAACGATGACTGTGAACTGTGATCTGTAAACTGAGAACTGTGAAATGTGAACTCTAAACTGTGATCTGTGAACTGTAAATTGTGAAATGAAGACTGTGAACTGTGATCTGCGAACTGAGAACTGTGAACTGTGAACTGTGAACTGTGAACTGTGAACTGTGGACTGTGAACTGTGAACTGTGGACTGTGAACTGTGGACTGTGAACTGTGCACTGTGAAGTGTGAAGTGTGAAATGATGACTGTGAACTGTGAACTGTGATCTGTGAACAGTGAACTGTGGACTGTGAACTGTGAACTGTGATCTGTGAACTGTGATCTGTGAACTGTGATCTGTGAACTGTGAACTGTGAATTGTGAAATGAAGACTTGAACTGTGATCTGTGAACTGAGAACTGTGAACTGTGAACTGTGGACTGTGAACTGTGCACTGTGAAGTGTGAAGTGTGAAATGAAGACTGTGAACTGAGAACTGTAAACTGTAAACTGTGAACTGTGAACTGTGAACTGTGAACTGTGAACTGTGAACTGTGAACTGTGGACTGTGAACTGTGAACTGTGAACTGTGAACTGTGAACTGCGAACTGTGAACTGTGAACTGTGATCTGTGGACAGTGAACTGTGGTCTGTGATCTGTGAACTGTGAACTGTGGACTGTGAACTGTGAACTGTGAAGAGTGAACTGTGAACTGTGAACTGTCAACTGTGAACTGTGAACTGTGAACTGTGATCTGTGGACAGTGAACTGTGGTCTGTGATCTGTGATCTGTGAACTGTGAACTGTGAACTGTGAACTGTGAACTGTGAAATGAAGACTGTGAACTGTGATCTGTGAACTGAGAACTGTGAACTGTGAACTGTGAAAACTGAATTGTGAAATGAAGTCTGTGAACTGTGATCTGTGAACTGAGAACTGTGAACTGTGAACAGTGGACTGTGAACTGTGATCTGTGAACTGTGAACTGTGAACTGCGAACTGTGAAGTATGAAATGAAGACTGTCTACTGTGAACTGTGATCTGTGAACAGTGAACTGTGGTCCGTGATCTGTGAACTGTGAACTGTGAAGTGTGATCTGTGAACTGTGAACTGCGAACTGTGAATTGTGAAATGAAGACTGTGAACTGTGAACTGTGCCCTGTGAAGACTGAAGTGTGAAATGAAGACTGTGAACTGTGATCTGTGAACTGTGAACAGTGCACTGTGAAGTGTGAAGTGTGAAATGAAGACTGTGAACTGAGAACTGTAAACTGTGAACTGTGAACTGTGAACTGTGAACTGTGAACTGTGAACTGTGAACTGTGAACTGTGATCTGTGAACTGTGCACTGTGAAGTGTGAAGTGTGAAATGAAGACTGTGAATTGTGAACAGTGAACTGTGGAGTGTGAACTGTGAACTGTGAACTGTGAAGAGTGAACTGTGAACTGTGAACTGTCAACTGTCAACTGTCAACTGTGAACTGAGAACTGTAAACTGTGAACTGTGAACTGTGAACTGTGAACTGTGAACTGTGATCTGTGAACTGTGAACTGAGAACTGTGAACTGTGAACAGTGAACTGTGGACTGTGAACTGTCAACTGTGAACTGTGAACTGTCAACTGTGAACTGTGAACTGTGATCTGTGGACAGTGAACTGTGGTCTGTGATCTGTGAACTGTGAACTGTGAACTGTTAACTGTGATCTGTGGACTGTAACCTGTGAACTGTGATCTGTGAACTGAGAACTGTGAACTGTGACCTGTGAACTGTGAACTGTGAACTGTGAACTGTGAACTGTGAACTGTGATCTTTGAACTGTGAACTGTGAACAGTGAACTGTGGACTGTGAACTGTCAACTGTGAACTGTGAATAGTGAAATGTGGACTGTGAACTGTCAACTGTGAACTGCGAACTGTGAAGTGTGAAATGAATACTGTGAACTGGGAACTGTGAACTGTGAACTGTGAACTATGAACTGTGAAATGATGACTGTGAACTGTGATCTGTAAACTGAGAACTGTGAAATGTGAACTCTAAACTGTGAACTGTGAACTGTAAATTGTGAAATGAAGACTGTGAACTGTGATCTGTGAACTGAGAACTGAGAACTGTGAACAGTGGACTGTGAACTGTGAACTGTGAACTGTGAACTGCGAACTGTGAAGTATGAAATGAAGACTGTGTACTGTGAACTGTGATCTGTGAACAGTGAACTGTGGTCTGTGATCTGTGAACTGTGAACTGTGAAGTGTGATCTGTGAACTGTGAACTGTGAACTGCGAACTGTGAATTGTGATCTGTGAACTGAGAACTGTGAACTGTGAACAGTGAACTGTGGACTGTGAACTGTCAACTGTGAACTGTGAACTGTGAACTGTGATCTGTGGACAGTGAACTGTGGTCTGTGATCTGTGAACTGTGAACTGTGAACTGTGAAATGAAGACTGTGAACTGTGATCTGTGAACTGAGAACTGTGAACTGTGAACTGTGAAAACTGAATCGTGAAATGAAGTCTGTGAACTGTGATCTGTGAACTGAGAACTGTGAACTGTGAACAGTGGACTGTGAACAGTGATCTGTGAACTGTGAACTGTGAACTGCGAACTGTGAAGTATGAAATGAAGACTGTGTACTGTGAACTGTGATCTGTGAACAGTGAACTGTGGTCTGTGATCTGTGAACTGTGAACAGTGAACTGTGAACTGTGAACAGTGAACTGTGAACTGTGAACTGTGAAAACTGAATTGTGAAATGAAGTCTGTGAATTGTGATCTGTGAACTGAGAACTGTGAACTGTGAACAGTGGGCTGTGAACTGTGACCTGTGAACTGTGAACTGTGAACTGTGATCTGTGAACTGTGAACTGTGAACTGCGAACTGTGAAGTGTGAAAAGAATACTGTGAACGGGGAACTGTGAACTGTGAACTGTGAACTGTGAACTGTGAACTGTGAACTGTGAACTGTCAACTGTGAACTGTCAACTGTCAACTGTCAACTGTCAAATGTCAACTGTGAACTGTGAACTGTGATCTGTGGACTGTGACCTGTGCACTGTGAAGACTGAAGTGTGAAATGAAGACTGTGAACTGTGAACTGTGAACAGTGAACTGTGAACTGTCAACTGTGAACTGAGAACTGTAAACTGTGAATAGTGAACTGTGGACTGTGAACTGTCAACTGTGAACTGCGAAGTGTGAAGTGTGAAATGAATACTGTGAACTGAGAACTGTGGACTGTGAACTGTCAACTGTGAACTGCGAAGTGTGAAGTGTGAAATGAATACTGTGAACTGAGAACTTTGAACTGTGAATAGTTTAATGTGGACTGTGAACTGTCAACTGTGAACTGCGAACTGTGAAGTGTGAAATGAATACTGTGAACTGGGAACTGTGAACTGCGAACTGTGAAGAGTGAACTGTGAACTGTGAAATGTGAACTGTGGACTGTGAAGTGTGAAGTGTGAACTGAGAACTGTAAACCGTGAACTGTGAACTGTGACATGTGAACTGTGAACTGTAAACTGTAAACTGTGAAATGAAGACTGTGAACTGTGATCTGTGAACTGAGAACTGTGAACTGTGAACTGTGAAATGAAGACTGTGAACTGTGAACTGTGAACTGTGAACTGTGAAAACTGAATTGTGAAATGAAGTCTGTAAATTGAGATCTGTGAACTGAGAACTGTGAACTGTGAACAGTGGGCTGTGAACTGTGACCTGTGAACTGTGAACTGCGAACTGTGAAGTATGAAATGAAGACAGTGAACTGTGAAATGTGAACTTTGACCTGCGAACTGGGAACTGTGAACTGTGAACTGTGAACTGTGATCTGTGAACTGAGAAGTGTGAACTGTGAACTGTGAACTGCGAACTGTGAAGTGTGAAACGAAGACTGTGAACTGTGATCTGTGAACTGAGAACTGTGAACTGTGATCTGGGGACTGTAACCTGTGCACTGTGAAGACTGAAGTGTGAAATGAAGACTGTGAACTGTGAACTGTCAACTATGAACTGAGAACTGTAAACTGTGAACTGTGATCTGTGAACTGTGAACTGTGAACTGTGAACTGTGAACTGTGAACTGTGAACTGTGAACTGTGATCTGTGAACTGCGAACTGTGAAGTGTGAAATGAAGACTGTGAACTGTGATCTGTGAACTGAGAACTGTGAACTGTGAATAGTGAACTGTGGACTGTCAACTGTCAACTATGAACTGCTAAGTGTGAAGTGTGAAATGAATACTGTGAACGGGGAACTGTGAACTGTGAACTGTGAACTGTCAACTGTCAACTGTCAAATGTCAACTGTGAACTGTGAACTGTGATCTGTGGACTGTGACCTGTGCACTGTAAAGACTGAAGTGTGAAATGAAGACTGTGAACTGTGAACTGTGAACTGTCAACTGTGAACTGCGAAGTATGAAGTGTGAAATGAATACTGTGAACTGAGAACTGTTAACTGTGAATAGTTAAATGTGGACTGTGAACTGTCAACTGTGAACTGCGAACTGTGAAGTGTGAAATGAATACTGTGAACTATGAACTGTGAACTGTGAACTGTGAACTGTGAACTATGAACTGTGAAATGATGACTGTGAACTGTGATCTGTAAACTGAGAACTGTGAAATGTGAACTGTGGACTGTGAACTGTGCACTGTGAAGTGTGAAGTGTGAACTGAGAACTGTAAACCGTGAACTGTGAACTGTGAACTGTGAACTGTGAACTGTGAACTGTGAACTGTGAACTGTGAACTGTAAACTGTGAACTGTGATCTGTGAACTGTGAACTGCGAACTGTGAATTGTGACATGAAGACTGTGAACTGTGAACAGTCATCTGTGAACTGTGAACTGTGAACTGTGAACTGTGAACTGTGAATTGTGAACTGTGATCTGTGAACTGTGATCTGTGAACTGTGATCTGTGAACTGAGAACTGTGAACTGTGAACTATGAACTGTGAAATGATGACTGTGAACTGTGAATTGTGAAATGAAGACTGTGAACTAAGAACTGTGAACTGTGAACAGTGGACTGTGAACAGTGATCTGTGAACTGTGAACTGTGAACTGCGAACTGTGAAGTATGAAATGAAGACTGTGTACTGTGAACTGTGATCTGTGAACAGTGAACTGTGAACTGTGAACTGTGAACTGTGAAAACTGAATTGTGAAATGAAGTCTGTGAATTGTGATCTGTGAACTGAGAACTGTGAACTGTGAACAGTGGGCTGTGAACTGTGACCTGTAAACTGTGAACTGTGAACTGTGATCTGTGAACTGTGAACTGTGATCTGTGAACTGTGAACTGTGAACTGCGAACTGTGAAGTGTGAAATGAATACTGTGAACGGGGAACTGTGAACTGTGAACTGTGAACTGTGAACTGTGAACTGTGAACTGTCAACTGTCAAATGTCAACTGTGAACTGAGAACTGTAAACTGTGAATAGTGAACTGTGGACTGTGAACTGTCAACTGTGAACTGCGAAGTGTGAAGTGTGAAATGAATACTGTGAACTGAGAACTGTGGACTGTGAACTATGAACTGTGAAATGATGACTGTGAACTGTGAATTGTGAAATGAAGACTGTGAACTAAGAACTGTGAACTGTGAACAGTGGACTGTGAACAGTGATCTGTGAACTGTGAACTGTGAACTGCGAACTGTGAAGTATGAAATGAAGACTGTGTACTGTGAACTGTGATCTGTGAACAGTGAACTGTGAACTGTGAACTGTGAAAACTGAATTGTGAAATGAAGTCTGTGAATTGTGATCTGTGAACTGAGAACTGTGAACTGTGAACAGTGGGCTGTGAACTGTGACCTGTAAACTGTGAACTGTGATCTGTGAACTGTGAACTGTGATCTGTGAACTGTGAACTGTGAACTGCGAACTGTGAAGTGTGAAATGAATACTGTGAACGGGGAACTGTGAACTGTGAACTGTGAACTGTGAACTGTGAACTGTCAACTGTCAACTGTCAAATGTCAACTGTGAACTGTGAACTGTGATCTGTGGACTGTGACCTGTGCACTGTGAAGACTGAAGTGTGAAATGAAGACTGTGAACTGTGAACAGTGAACTGTGAACTGTCAACTGTGAACTGAGAACTGTAAACTGTGAATAGTGAACTGTGGACTGTGAACTGTCAACTGTGAACTGCGAAGTGTGAAGTGTGAAATGAATACTGTGAACTGAGAACTGTGGACTGTGAACTGTCAACTGTGAACTGCGAAGTGTGAAGTGTGAAATGAATACTGTGAACTGAGAACTTTGAACTGTGAATAGTTTAATGTGGACTGTGAACTGTCAACTGTGAACTGCGAACTGTGAAGTGTGAAATGAATACTGTGAACTGGGAACTGTGAACTGTGAACTGTGAACTGTGAACTGTAAACTGAGAACTGTGAAATGTGAACTGTGGACTGTGAAGTGTGAAGTGTGAACTGAGAACTGTAAACCGTGAACTGTGAACTGTGAACTATGAACTGTAAACTGTGAACTGTGATCTGTGAACTGTGAACTGCGAACTGTGAATTGTGAAATGAAGGCTGTGAACTGTGAACAGTCATCTGTGAACTGTGATCTGTGAACTGTGATCTGTGAACAGTGAACTGTGAACTGTGAACAGTGAACTGTGAACTGTGAACTGTGAACTGTCAACTGTGAACTGTGAACTGTGATCTGTGGACAGTGAACTGTGGTCTGTGATCTGTGAACTGTGAACTGTGAACTGTTAACTGTGATCTGTGGACTGTAACCTGTGAACTGTGATCTGTGAACTGAGAACTGTGAACTGTGAACTGTGAACTGTGAACAGTGAACTGGGAACTGTGAACTGTGAACTGTGAACTATGAACTGTGAAACGATGACTGTGAACTGTGATCTGTAAACTGAGAACTGTGAAATGTGAACTCTAAACTGTGAACTGTGGACTGTGAACTGTGCACTGTGAAGTGTGAAGTGTGAAATGATGACTGTGAACTGTGAACTGTGATCTGTGAACAGTGAACTGTGGACTGTGAACTGTGAACTGTGATCTGTGAACTGTGATCTGTGAACTGTGATCTGTGAACTGTGAACTGTGAATTGTGAAATGAAGACTTGAACTGTGATCTGTGAACTGAGAACTGTGAACTGTGCACTGTGAAGTGTGAAGTGTGAAATGAAGACTGTGAACTGAGAACTGTAAACTGTGAACTGTGAACTGTGAACTGTGAACTGTGAACTGTGAACTGTGAACTGTGAACTGTGATCTGTGAACTGTGCACTGTGAAGTGTGAAGTGTGAAATGAAGACTGTGAATTGTGAACAGTGAACTGTGGAGTGTGAACTGTGAACTGTGAACTGTGAAGAGTGAACTGTGAACTGTCAACTGTCAACTGTCAAGTGTCAACTGTGAACTGAGAACTGTAAACTGTGAACTGTGAACTGTGAACTGTGAACTGTGAACTGTGATCTGTGAACTGAGAACTGTGAACTGTGAAAACTGAATTGTGAAATGAAGTCTGTGAACTGTGATCTGTGAACTGAGAACTGTGAACTGTGAACAGTGGACTGTGAACTGTGATCTGCGAACTGTGAACTGTGAACTGCGAACTGTGAAGTATGAAATGAAGACTGTCTACTGTGAACTGTGATCTGTGAACAGTGAACTGTGGTCCGTGATCTGTGAACTGTGAACTGTGAAGTGTGATCTGTGAACTGTGAACTGCGAACTGTGAATTGTGAAATGAAGACTGTGAACTGTGAACTGTGCCCTGTGAAGACTGAAGTGTGAAATGAAGACTGTGAACTGTGATCTGTGAACTGTGAACAGTGCACTGTGAAGTGTGAAGTGTGAAATGAAGACTGTGAACTGAGAACTGTAAACTGTGAACTGTGAACTGTGAACTGTGAACTGTGAACTGTGAACTGTGAACTGTGAACTGTGATCTGTGAACTGTGCACTGTGAAGTGTGAAGTGTGAAATGAAGACTGTGAATTGTGAACAGTGAACTGTGGAGTGTGAACTGTGAACTGTGAACTGTGAAGAGTGAACTGTGAACTGTCAACTGTCAACTGTCAACTGTCAACTGTGAACTGAGAACTGTAAACTGTGAACTGTGAACTGTGAACTGTGAACTGTGAACTGTGATCTGTGAACTGAGAACTGTGAACTGTGAACAGTGAACTGTGGACTGTGAACTGTCAACTGTGAACTGTGAACTGTCAACTGTGAACTGTGAACTGTGATCTGTGGACAGTGAACTGTGGTCTGTGATCTGTGAACTGTGAACTGTGAACTGTTAACTGTGATCTGTGGACTGTAACCTGTGAACTGTGATCTGTGAACTGAGAACTGTGAACTGTGACCTGTGAACTGTGAACTGTGAACTGTGAACTGTGAACTGTGAACTGTGAACTGTGATCTTTGAACTGTGAACTGTGAACAGTGAACTGTGGACTGTGAACTGTCAACTGTGAACTGTGAATAGTGAAATGTGGACTGTGAACTGTCAACTGTGAACTGCGAACTGTGAAGTGTGAAATGAATACTGTGAACTGGGAACTGTGAACTGTGAACTGTGAACTATGAACTGTGAAATGATGACTGTGAACTGTGATCTGTAAACTGAGAACTGTGAAATGTGAACTCTAAACTGTGAACTGTGAACTGTAAATTGTGAAGTGAAGACTGTGAACTGTGAACTGTGAACTGTGAACTGTGAACTGTGAACTGTGAACTGTGAACTGTGAACAGTGAACTGGGAACTGTGAACTGTGAACTGTGAACTGTGAACTGTGAACTGTGAACTGTCAACTGTGAACTGTGAACTGTGATCTGTGGACAGTGAACTGTGAACTGTGAACTGTGAACTGTCAACTGTGAACTGTGAACTGTGATCTGTGGACAGTGAACTGTGAACTGTGAACTGTGAACTGTCAACTGTGAACTGTGAACTGTGATCTGTGGACAGTGAACTGTAAACTGTGAACTGTGATCTGTGAACTGTGATCTGTGAACTGTGATCTGTGAACTGTGAACTGCGAACTGTGAATTGTGAAATGAAGGCTGTGAACTGGGAACAGTCATCTGTGAACTGTGATCTGTGAACTGTGATCTGTGAACAGTGAACTGTGAACTGTGAACAGTGAACTGTGAACTGTGAACTGTGAACTGTCAACTGTGAACTGTGAACTGTGATCTGTGGACAGTGAACTGTGGTCTGTGATCTGTGAACTGTGAACTGTGAACTGTTAACTGTGATCTGTGGACTGTAACCTGTGAACTGTGATCTGTGAACTGAGAACTGTGAACTGTGACCTGTGAACTGTGAACTGTGAACTGTGAACTGTGAACTGTGAACTGAGAACTGTGAACTGTGAACAGTGAACTGTGGACTGTGAACTGTCAACTGTGAACTATGAACTGTGAAACGATGACTGTGAACTGTGATCTGTAAACTGAGAACTGTGAAATGTGAACTCTAAACTGTGAACTGTGAACTGTAAATTGTGAAATGAAGACTGTGAACTGTGATCTGCGAACTGAGAACTGTGAACTGTGAACTGTGAACTGTGAACTGTGAACTGTGGACTGTGAACTGTGAACTGTGGACTGTGAACTGTGGACTGTGAACTGTGCACTGTGAAGTGTGAAGTGTGAAATGATGACTGTGAACTGTGAACTGTGATCTGTGAACAGTGAACTGTGGACTGTGAACTGTGAACTGTGATCTGTGAACTGTGATCTGTGAACTGTGATCTGTGAACTGTGAACTGTGAATTGTGAAATGAAGACTTGAACTGTGATCTGTGAACTGAGAACGGTGAACTGTGAACTGTGGACTGTGAACTGTGCACTGTGAAGTGTGAAGTGTGAAATGAAGACTGTGAACTGAGAACTGTAAACTGTAAACTGTGAACTGTGAACTGTGAACTGTGAACTGTGAACTGTGAACTGTGATCTGTGAACTGTGAACTGCGAACTGTGAAGTGTGAAATGAACACTGTGAAGTGTGAAGTGTGAAATGAAGACTGTGAATTGTGAACAGTGAACTGTGGACTGTGAACTGTGAACTGTGAAGAGTGAACTGTGAACTGTGAACTGTCAACTGTGAACTGTGAACTGTGAACTGTGATCTGTGGACAGTGAACTGTGGTCTGTGATCTGTGAACTGTGAACTGTGAACTGTGAACTGTGAACTGTGAAATGAAGACTGTGAACTGTGATCTGTGAACTGAGAACTGTGAACTGTGAACTGTGAAAACTGAATTGTGAACTGTGAACTGTGAAAACTGAATTGTGAAATGAAGTCTGTGAACTGTGATCTGTGAACTGAGAACTGTGAACTGTGAACAGTGGACTGTGAACTGTGATCTGCGAACTGTGAACTGTGAACTGTGAACTGCGAACTGTGAAGTATGAAATGAAGACTGTCTACTGTGAACTGTGATCTGTGAACAGTGAACTGTGGTCCGTGATCTGTGAACTGTGAACTGTGAAGTGTGATCTGTGAACTGTGAACTGCGAACTGTGAATTGTGAAATGAAGACTGTGAACTGTGAACTGTGCCCTGTGAAGACTGAAGTGTGAAATGAAGACTGTGAACTGTGATCTGTGAACTGTGAACAGTGCACTGTGAAGTGTGAAGTGTGAAATGAAGACTGTGAACTGAGAACTGTAAACTGTGAACTGTGAACTGTGAACTGTGAACTGTGAACTGTGAACTGTGAACTGTGAACTGTGAACTGTGATCTGTGAACTGTGCACTGTGAAGTGTGAAGTGTGAAATGAAGACTGTGAATTGTGAACAGTGAACTGTGGAGTGTGAACTGTGAACTGTGAACTGTGAAGAGTGAACTGTGAACTGTCAACTGTCAACTGTCAACTGTCAACTGTGAACTGAGAACTGTAAACTGTGAACTGTGAACTGTGAACTGTGAACTGTGAACTGTGATCTGTGAACTGAGAACTGTGAACTGTGAACAGTGAACTGTGGACTGTGAACTGTCAACTGTGAACTGTGAACTGTCAACTGTGAACTGTGAACTGTGATCTGTGGACAGTGAACTGTGGTCTGTGATCTGTGAACTGTGAACTGTGAACTGTTAACTGTGATCTGTGGACTGTAACCTGTGAACTGTGATCTGTGAACTGAGAACTGTGAACTGTGACCTGTGAACTGTGAACTGTGAACTGTGAACTGTGAACTGTGAACTGTGAACTGTGATCTTTGAACTGTGAACTGTGAACAGTGAACTGTGGACTGTGAACTGTCAACTGTGAACTGTGAATAGTGAAATGTGGACTGTGAACTGTCAACTGTGAACTGCGAACTGTGAAGTGTGAAATGAATACTGTGAACTGGGAACTGTGAACTGTGAACTGTGAACTATGAACTGTGAAATGATGACTGTGAACTGTGATCTGTAAACTGAGAACTGTGAAATGTGAACTCTAAACTGTGAACTGTGAACTGTAAATTGTGAAATGAAGACTGTGAACTGTGATCTGTGAACTGAGAACTGAGAACTGTGAACAGTGGACTGTGAACTGTGACCTGTGAACTGTGAACTGTGAACTGCGAACTGTGAAGTATGAAATGAAGACTGTGTACTGTGAACTGTGATCTGTGAACAGTGAACTGTGGTCTGTGATCTGTGAACTGTGAACTGTGAAGTGTGATCTGTGAACTGTGAACTGTGAACTGCGAACTGTGAATTGTGATCTGTGAACTGAGAACTGTGAACTGTGAACAGTGAACTGTGGACTGTGAACTGTCAACTGTGAACTGTGAACTGTGAACTGTGATCTGTGGACAGTGAACTGTGGTCTGTGATCTGTGAACTGTGAACTGTGAACTGTGAAATAAAGACTGTGAACTGTGATCTGTGAACTGAGAACTGTGAACTGTGAACTGTGAAATCTGAATTGTGAAATGAAGTCTGTGAACTGTGATCTGTGAACTGAGAACTGTGAACTGTGAACAGTGGACTGTGAACAGTGATCTGTGAACTGTGAACTGTGAACTGCGAACTGTGAAGTATGAAATGAAGACTGTGTACTGTGAACTGTGATCTGTGAACAGTGAACTGTGGTCTGTGATCTGTGATCTGTGAACTGTGAACAGTGAACTGTGAACTGTGAACAGTGAACTGTCAACTGTGAACTGTGAAAACTGAATTGTGAAATGAAGTCTGTGAATTGTGATCTGTGAACTGAGAACTGTGAACTGTGAACAGTGGGCTGTGAACTGTGACCTGTGAACTGTGAACTGTGAACTGTGATCTGTGAACTGTGAACTGCGAACTGTGAAGTGTGAAATGAATACTGTGAACGGGGAACTGTGAACTGTGAACTGTGAACTGTGAACTGTGAACTGTGAACTGTGAACTGTCAACTGTGAACTGTCAACTGTCAACTGTCAACTGTCAAATGTCAACTGTGAACTGTGAACTGTGATCTGTGGACTGTGACCTGTGCACTGTGAAGACTGAAGTGTGAAATGAAGACTGTGAACTGTGAACTGTGAACAGTGAACTGTCAACTGTGAACTGCGAAGTGTGAAGTGTGAAATGAATACTGTGAACTGAGAACTTTGAACTGTGAATAGTTTAATGTGGACTGTGAACTGTCAACTGTGAACTGCGAACTGTGAAGTGTGAAATGAATACTGTGAACTGGGAACTGTGAACTGCGAACTGTGAAGAGTGAACTGTGAACTGTGAAATGTGAACTGTGGACTGTGAAGTGTGAAGTGTGAACTGAGAACTGTAAACCGTGAACTGTGAACTGTGAACTGTGAACTGTGAACTGTGAACTGTAAACTGTAAACTGTGAAATGAAGACTGTGAACTGTGATCTGTGAACTGAGAACTGTGAACTGTGAACTGTGAAATGAAGACTGTGAATTGTGAACAGTGAACTGTAGACTGTGAACTGTGAACTGTGAAGTGTGAACTGTGAACTGTGAACTGTGAACTGTGAACTGTCAACTGTCAACTGTGAACTGAGAACTGTAAACTGTGATCTGTGAACTGAGAACTGTGAACTGTGATCTGTGGACTGTAACCTGTGAACTGTGATCTGTGAACTGAGAACTGTGAACTGTGAACTGTGAACTGTGAACTGTGAACTGTGAACTGTGAACTGTGAACTGTGAACTGTGAACTGTGAACTGTGAACTGTGAACTGTGAACTGTGAACTGTGAACTGTGATCTGTGAACTGTGAACTGTGAACAGTGAACTGTGGACTGTGAACTGTCAACTGTGAACTGCGAAGTGTGAAGTGTGAAATGAATACTGTGAACTGAGAACTGTGAACTGTGAATAGTGAAATGTGGACTGTGAACTGTCAACTGTGAACTGCGAACTGTGAAGTGTGAAATGAATACTGTGAACTGGGAATTGTGAACTGTGAACTGTGAACTATGAACTGTGAAATGATGACTGTGAACTGTGAAATGTGAAATGAAGACTGTGGACTGTGATCTGTGAACTGAGAACTGTGAACTGTGAACTATGAACTGTGAAATGATGACTGTGAACTGTGAATTGTGAAATGAAGACTGTGAACTGTGATCTGTGAACTGAGAACTGTGAACTGTGAACTGTGGACTGTGAACTGTGAAGTGTGAAATGAACACTGTGAACTGTGATCTGTGAACTGTGCAC
The DNA here is from genome assembly GCA_963971365.1 of Lasioglossum villosulum. Lineage (NCBI taxonomy): Eukaryota > Metazoa > Arthropoda > Insecta > Hymenoptera > Halictidae > Lasioglossum > Lasioglossum villosulum. The sequence goes on from CAXARU010000174.1 coordinate 1,149,051, forward strand.
TGTGAAGTGTGAAGTGTGAAATGAAGACTGTGAATTGTGAACAGTGAACTGTAGACTGTGAACTGTGAACTGTGAAGTGTGAACTGTGAACTGTGAACTGTGAACTGTGAACTGTCAACTGTCAACTGTGAACTGAGAACTGTAAACTGTGAACTGTGAACTGTGAACTGTGAACTGTGATCTGTGAACTGAGAACTGTGAACTGTGAACTGTGAACTGTGAACTGTGAACTGTGAACTGTGAACTGTGAAGTGTGAACTGTGAACTGTGAACTGTGAACTGTGATCTGTGATCTGTGAACTGTGAACTGTGAACTGTGAACTGTAAAGTTAGAAATGAATACTGTGGTCTGTGATCTGTGAACTGTGAACTGTGAACTGTGAAATGTCAAAAATGAATTATGAAATGAAGTCTGTGAATTGTGATCTGTGAACTGAGAACTGTGAACTGTGATCTGTGGACTGTAACCTGTGACCTGTGATCTGTGAACTGAGAACTGTGAACTGTGATCTGTAAACTGAGAACTGTGAAATGTGAACTCTAAACTGTGAACTGTGAACTGTAAATTGTGAAATGAAGACTGTGAACTGTGATCTGCGAACTGAGAACTGTGAACTGTGAACTGTGAACTGTGAACTGTGGACTGTGAACTGTGAACTGTGGACTGTGAACTGTGGACTGTGATTTGTGCACTGTGAAGTGTGAAGTATGAAATGATGACTGTGAACTGTGAACTGTGATCTGTGAACAGTGAACTGTGGACTGTGAACTGTGAACTGTGATCTGTGAATTGTGATCTGTGAACTGTGAACTGTGAACTGTGAATTGTGAAATGAAGACTGTGAACTGTGATCTGTGAACTGAGAACTGTGAACTGTGAACTGTGAACTGTGCACTGTGAAGTGTGAAGTGTGAAATGAAGACTGTGAACTGAGAACTGTAAACTGTGAACTGTGAACTGTGAACTGTGAACTGTGAACTGTGAACTGTGAACTGTGATCTGTGAACTGTAAACTGCGAACTGTGAAGTGTGAAATGAACACTGTGAACTGTGATCTGTGAACTGTGCACTGTGAAGTGTGAAGTGTGAAATGAAGACTGTGAATTGTGAACAGTGAACTGTGGAGTGTGAACTGTGAACTGTGAACTGTGAAGAGTGAACTGTGAACTGTGAACTGTCAACTGTCAACTGTCAACTGTGAACTGAGAACTGTAAACTGTGAACTGTGAACTGTGAACTGTGAACTGTGAACTGTGAACTGTGAACTGTGATCTGTGAACTGAGAACTGTGAACTGTGAACAGTGAACTGTGGACTGTGAACTGTGAACTGTCAACTGTGAACTGTCAACTGTGAACTGTGAACTGTGATCTGTGGACAGTGAACTGTGGTCTGTGATCTGTGAACTGTGAACTGTGAACTGTTAACTGTGATCTGTGGACTGTAACCTGTGAACTGTGATCTGTGAACTGAGAACTGTGAACTGTGACCTGTGAACTATGAACTGTGAACTGTGAACTGTGAACTGTGAACTGTGAACTGTGAACTGTGAACTGTGATCTGTGAACTGTGAACTGTGAACAGTGAACTGTGGACTGTGAACTGTCAACTGTCAACTGTGAATAGTGAAATGTGGACTGTGAACTGTCAACTGTGAACTGCGAACTGTGAAGTGTGAAATGAATACAGTGAACTGGGAACTGTGAACTGTGAACTGTGAACTATGAACTGTGAAACGATGACTGTGAACTGTGATCTGTAAACTGAGAACTGTGAAATGTGAACTCTAAACTGTGAACTGTGAACTGTAAATTGTGAAATGAAGACTGTGAACTGTGATCTGCGAACTGAGAACTGTGAACTGTGAACTGTGAACTGTGAACTGTGAACTGTGGACTGTGAACTGTGAACTGTGGACTGTGAACTGTGGACTGTGAACTGTGCACTGTGAAGTGTGAAGTGTGAAATGATGACTGTGAACTGTGAACTGTGATCTGTGAACAGTGAACTGTGGACTGTGAACTGTGAACTGTGATCTGTGAACTGTGATCTGTGAACTGTGATCTGTGAACTGTGAACTGTGAATTGTGAAATGAAGACTTGAACTGTGATCTGTGAACTGAGAACTGTGAACTGTGAACTGTGGACTGTGAACTGTGCACTGTGAAGTGTGAAGTGTGAAATGAAGACTGTGAACTGAGAACTGTAAACTGTAAACTGTGAACTGTGAACTGTGAACTGTGAACTGTGAACTGTGAACTGTGAACTGTGATCTGTGAACTGTGAACTGCGAACTGTGAAGTGTGAAATGAACACTGTGAACTGTGCACTGTGAAGTGTGAAGTGTGAAATGAAGACTGTGAATTGTGAACAGTGAACTGTGGACTGTGAACTGTGCACTGTGAAGTGTGAAGTGTGAAATGATGACTGTGAACTGTGAACTGTGATCTGTGAACAGTGAACTGTGGACTGTGAACTGTGAACTGTGATCTGTGAACTGTGATCTGTGAACTGTGATCTGTGAACTGTGAACTGTGAATTGTGAAATGAAGACTTGAACTGTGAACTGTGACGTGTGAACTGTGAACTGTGAACTGTCAACTGTGAACTGAGAACTGTAAACTGAGAACTGTAAACTGTGAACTGTGAACTGTGATCTGTGAACTGTGAACTGCGAACTGTGAAGTGTGAAATGAAGACTGTGAACTGTGATCTGTGGACTGTGAACTGTGAACTGTGAACTGTGATGTGTGATCAGTGAACTGTGGACTGTGAACTGTGGACTGTGAACTGTGAACTGTGACCTGTGAACTGTGAACTGCGAACTGTGAATTGTGAAATGAAGACTGTGAACTGTGAACTGTGAACTGTGAACTGTGACCTGTGACCTGTGAACTGTGAACTGTGACATGTGAACTGTGAACTGTGAACTGTGAACTGTGAACTGCGAACTGTGAAGTATGAAATGAAGGCAGTGAACTGTGAAGTATGAAATGCAGACAGTGAACTGTGAAATGTGATCTGTGACCTGCTAACTGGGAACTGTGAACTCTGAACTGTGAACTGTGAACTGTGTTCTGTGAACAGTGAAGTGTGAACTGTGAACTGTGAACTGTGAACTGTGAACTGTGAACTGTGAACTGTGAACTGTGAACTGGAACTGTGAACTGTGAACTGTGAACTGTGAACTGTGAACTGTGAACTGTGAACTATGATCTGTGAACAGTGAACTGCGGACTGTTAACTGTGAACTGTGAACTGTGAAAACTGAATTGTGAAATAAAGTCTGTGAACTGAGATCTGTGAACTATGATCTGTGAACTGTGAACTGTGAAGTGTGATCTGTGAACTGTGAACTGTGAACTGTGATCTGTGAACTGTGATCTGTGAACTGTGAATTGTGAAATGAAGACTGTGAACTGTGAACTGTGAACTGTGAACTGTGAACTGTGAACTGTGAACTGTGAACTGTGAACTGGGAACTATGATCTGTGAACAGTGAACTGTGGACTGTGAACTGTGAACTGTGAACTGTGAAGTGTGAACTGTGAACTGTGAAGTGTGAACTGTGAACTGTGAACTGTGAACTGTCAACTGTGAACTGTGAACTGTAAACCGAGAACTGTAAACTGTGAACAGTGAACTGTGAACTGTGAACTGTGAACTGTGAACTGTGATCTGTGAACTGTGAACTGCGAACTGTGAATTGTGAAATGAAGACTGTGAACTGTGAACTGTGAACTGTGAACTGCGAACTGTGAATTGTGAAATGAAGACTGTGAAGTGTGAACTGTGCCCTGTGAAGACTGAAGTGTGAAATGAAGACTGTGAACTGTGATCTGTGAACTGTGATCTGTGAACTGTGAACTGCGAACTGTGAAGTGTGAAATGAAGACTGTGAACTGTGATCTGTGGACTGTGAACTGTGAACTGTGAACTGTGATGTGTGATCAGTGAACTGTGGACTGTGAACTGTGGACTGTGAACTGTGCACTGTGAAGTGTGAAGTGTGAAATGAAGACTGTGAACTGTGAACTGTGATCTGTGAACAGTGAACTGTGGACTGTGAACTGTGGACTGTGAACTGTGGACTGTGAACTGTGAACTGTGACCTGTGAACTGTGAACTGTGAACTGTGGACTGTGAACTGTGAACTGTGGACTGTGAACTGTGGACTGTGAACTGTGCACTGTGAAGTGTGAAGTGTGAAATGATGACTGTGAACTGTGAACTGTGATCTGTGAACAGTGAACTGTGGACTGTGAACTGTGAACTGTGATCTGTGAACTGTGATCTGTGAACTGTGATCTGTGAACTGTGAACTGTGAATTGTGAAATGAAGACTTGAACTGTGATCTGTGAACTGAGAACTGTGAACTGTGAACTGTGGACTGTGAACTGTGCACTGTGAAGTGTGAAGTGTGAAATGAAGACTGTGAACTGAGAACTGTAAACTGTAAACTGTGAACTGTGAACTGTGAACTGTGAACTGTGAACTGTGAACTGTGAACTGTGATCTGTGAACTGTGAACTGCGAACTGTGAAGTGTGAAATGAACACTGTGAACTGTGCACTGTGAAGTGTGAAGTGTGAAATGAAGACTGTGAATTGTGAACAGTGAACTGTGGACTGTGAACTGTGCACTGTGAAGTGTGAAGTGTGAAATGATGACTGTGAACTGTGAACTGTGATCTGTGAACAGTGAACTGTGGACTGTGAACTGTGAACTGTGATCTGTGAACTGTGATCTGTGAACTGTGATCTGTGAACTGTGAACTGTGAATTGTGAAATGAAGACTTGAACTGTGAACTGTGACGTGTGAACTGTGAACTGTGAACTGTCAACTGTGAACTGAGAACTGTAAACTGAGAACTGTAAACTGTGAACTGTGAACTGTGATCTGTGAACTGTGAACTGCGAACTGTGAAGTGTGAAATGAAGACTGTGAACTGTGATCTGTGGACTGTGAACTGTGAACTGTGAACTGTGATGTGTGATCAGTGAACTGTGGACTGTGAACTGTGAACTGTGACCTGTGAACTGTGAACTGCGAACTGTGAATTGTGAAATGAAGACTGTGAACTGTGAACTGTGAACTGTGAACTGTGACCTGTGACCTGTGAACTGTGAACTGTGACATGTGAACTGTGAACTGTGAACTGTGAACTGTGAACTGCGAACTGTGAAGTATGAAATGAAGGCAGTGAACTGTGAAGTATGAAATGCAGACAGTGAACTGTGAAATGTGATCTGTGACCTGCTAACTGGGAACTGTGAACTCTGAACTGTGAACTGTGAACTGTGTTCTGTGAACAGTGAAGTGTGAACTGTGAACTGTGAACTGTGAACTGTGAACTGTGAACTGTGAACTGTGAACTGTGAACTGGAACTGTGAACTGTGAACTGTGAACTGTGAACTGTGAACTGTGAACTGTGAACTATGATCTGTGAACAGTGAACTGCGGACTGTTAACTGTGAACTGTGAACTGTGAAAACTGAATTGTGAAATAAAGTCTGTGAACTGAGATCTGTGAACTATTATCTGTGAACTGTGAACTGTGAAGTGTGATCTGTGAACTGTGAACTGTGAACTGTGATCTGTGAACTGTGATCTGTGAACTGTGAATTGTGAAATGAAGACTGTGAACTGTGAACTGTGAACTGTGAACTGTGAACTGTGAACTGTGAACTGTGAACTGGGAACTATGATCTGTGAACAGTGAACTGTGGACTGTGAACTGTGAACTGTGAACTGTGAACTGTGAACTGTGAACTGTGGACTGTGAACTGTGAACTGTGGACTGTGAACTGTGGACTGTGAACTGTGCACTGTGAAGTGTGAAGTGTGAAATGATGACTGTGAACTGTGAACTGTGATCTGTGAACAGTGAACTGTGGACTGTGAACTGTGAACTGTGATCTGTGAACTGTGATCTGTGAACTGTGATCTGTGAACTGTGAACTGTGAATTGTGAAATGAAGACTTGAACTGTGATCTGTGAACTGAGAACTGTGAACTGTGAACTGTGGACTGTGAACTGTGCACTGTGAAGTGTGAAGTGTGAAACGAAGACTGTGAACTGAGAACTGTAAACTGTAAACTGTGAACTGTGAACTGTGAACTGTGAACTGTGAACTGTGAACTGTGAACTGTGATCTGTGAACTGTGAACTGCGAACTGTGAAGTGTGAAATGAACACTGTGAACTGTGCACTGTGAAGTGTGAAGTGTGAAATGAAGACTGTGAATTGTGAACAGTGAACTGTGGACTGTGAACTGTGCACTGTGAAGTGTGAAGTGTGAAATGATGACTGTGAACTGTGAACTGTGATCTGTGAACAGTGAACTGTGGACTGTGAACTGTGAACTGTGATCTGTGAACTGTGATCTGTGAACTGTGATCTGTGAACTGTGAACTGTGAATTGTGAAATGAAGACTTGAACTGTGAACTGTGACGTGTGAACTGTGAACTGTGAACTGTCAACTGTGAACTGAGAACTGTAAACTGAGAACTGTAAACTGTGAACTGTGAACTGTGATCTGTGAACTGTGAACTGCGAACTGTGAAGTGTGAAATGAAGACTGTGAACTGTGATCTGTGGACTGTGAACTGTGAACTGTGAACTGTGATGTGTGATCAGTGAACTGTGGACTGTGAACTGTGAACTGTGACCTGTGAACTGTGAACTGCGAACTGTGAATTGTGAAATGAAGACTGTGAACTGTGAACTGTGAACTGTGAACTGTGACCTGTGACCTGTGAACTGTGAACTGTGACATGTGAACTGTGAACTGTGAACTGTGAACTGTGAACTGCGAACTGTGAAGTATGAAATGAAGGCAGTGAACTGTGAAGTATGAAATGCAGACAGTGAACTGTGAAATGTGATCTGTGACCTGCTAACTGGGAACTGTGTACTCTGAACTGTGAACTGTGAACTGTGTTCTGTGAACAGTGAAGTGTGAACTGTGAACTGTGAACTGTGAACTGTGAACTGTGAACTGTGAACTGTGAACTGGAACTGTGAACTGTGAACTGTGAACTGTGAACTGTGAACTGTGAACTGTGAACTATGATCTGTGAACAGTGAACTGCGGACTGTTAACTGTGAACTGTGAACTGTGAAAACTGAATTGTGAAATAAAGTCTGTGAACTGAGATCTGTGAACTATGATCTGTGAACTGTGAACTGTGAAGTGTGATCTGTGAACTGTGAACTGTGAACTGTGATCTGTGAACTGTGATCTGTGAACTGTGAATTGTGAAATGAAGACTGTGAACTGTGAACTGTGAACTGTGAACTGTGAACTGTGAACTGTGAACTGTGAACTGGGAACTATGATCTGTGAACAGTGAACTGTGGACTGTGAACTGTGAACTGTGAACTGTGAAGTGTGAACTGTGAACTGTGAAGTGTGAACTGTGAACTGTGAACTGTCAACTGTGAACTGTGAACTGTAAACCGAGAACTGTAAACTGTGAACAGTGAACTGTGAACTGTGAACTGTGAACTGTGAACTGTGATCTGTGAACTGTGAACTGCGAACTGTGAATTGTGAAATGAAGACTGTGAACTGTGAACTGTGAACTGTGAACTGCGAACTGTGAATTGTGAAATGAAGACTGTGAAGTGTGAACTGTGCCCTGTGAAGACTGAAGTGTGAAATGAAGACTGTGAACTGTGATCTGTGAACTGTGATCTGTGAACTGTGAACTGCGAACTGTGATGTGTGATCAGTGAACTGTGGACTGTGAACTGTGGACTGTGAACTGTGCACTGTGAAGTGTGAAGTGTGAAATGAAGACTGTGAACTGTGAACTGTGATCTGTGAACAGTGAACTGTGGACTGTGAACTGTGGACTGTGAACTGTGGACTGTGAACTGTGAACTGTGACCTGTGAACTGTGAACTGTGACCTGTGAACTGTGAACTGCGAACTGTGAATTGTGAAATGAAGTCTGTGAACTGTGAACTGTGAACAGTGAACAGTGAACAGTGAACAGTGAACTGTGAACTGTGAACTGTGAGCTGTGAACTGTGAATTGTGAACAGTGAACTGTGGACTGTGAACTGTGAACTGTGAACTGTGAACTGTGAACTGTGAAGTGTGAACTGTCAACTGTGAACTGTCAACTGTGAACTGAGAACTGTAAACTGAGAACTGTAAACTGTGAACAGTGAACTGTGAACTGTGAACAGTGAACTGTGAACTGTGAACTGTGAACTGTGAACTGTGAACTGTGAACTGTGAACTGTGAACTGCCAACTGTGAAGTGTGAAATAAAGTCTGTGAACTGTGATCTGTGGACTGTGAACTGTGAACTGTGAAGTGTGAACTGTGAACTGTGATTTGTGAACAGTGAACTGTGAACTGTGAACTGTGCACTCTGAAGTGTGAATTGTCAAATGAAGACTGTGAACTGTGAACTGTGCCCTGTGAACTGTGAACTGTGAACTGTGAAAACTGAATTGTGAAATAAAGTCTGTGAACTGTGAACTGTGATCTGTGAACTGAGAACTGTGAACTGTGAAATGTGCACTGTGACCTGCGAACTGGGAACTGTGAACTGTGAACTGTGAACTGTGGACTGTGAACTGTGAACTGTGAACTGTGACGTGTGAACTGTGAACTGTCAACTGTGAACTGAGAACTGTAAACTGAGAACTGTAAACTGTGAACTGTGAACTGTGATCTGTGAACTGTGAACTGCGAACTGTGAAGTGTGAAATGAAGACTGTGAACTGTGATCTGTGGACTGTGAACTGTGAACTGTGAACTGTGATGTGTGATCAGTGAACTGTGGACTGTGAACTGTGGACTGTGAACTGTGAACTGTGAACTGTGAACTGTGAAGTGTGACCTGGAACTGTGACCTGTGAACTGTGAACTGTGACCTGTGAACTGCGAACTATGAATTGTGAAATGAAGACTGTGAACTGTGAACTGTGAACTGTGAAGTGTGAACTGTCAACTGTGAACTGTCAACTGTGAACTGAGAACTGTAAACTGAGAACTGTAAACTGTGAACAGTGAACTGTGAACTGTAAACTGTGAACTGCGAACTGTGAAGTATGAAATGAAGACAGTGAACTGTGAAATGTGAACTGTGACCTGCGAACTGGGAACTGTGAACTGTGAACTGTGAACTGTGAACTGTGAACTGTGAACTGTGAACTGTGAACTGTGAACTGTGAACTGTGAACTGTGAACTGTGAACTGTGAACTGTGAACTGTGAACTGTGAACTGTGAACTGTGAAGTGTGAACTGTGAAGTGTGAACTGTGAAGTGTGAACTGTGAAGTGTGAACTGTGAAGTGTGAACTGTGAAGTGTGAACTGTGAAGTGTGAACTGTGAAGTGTGAACTGTGAAGTGTGAACTGTGAAGTGTGAACTGTGAAGTGTGAACTGTGAAGTGTGAACTGTGAAGTGTGAACTGTGAAGTGTGAACTGTGAAGTGTGAACTGTGAAGTGTGAACTGTGAAGTGTGAACTGTGAAGTGTGAACTGTGAAGTGTGAACTGTGAAGTGTGAACTGTGAAGTGTGAACTGTGAAGTGTGAACTGTGAAGTGTGAACTGTGAAGTGTGAACTGTGAAGTGTGAACTGTGAAGTGTGAACTGTGAAGTGTGAACTGTGAAGTGTGAACTGTGAACTGTGAACTGTGAACTGTGAACTGTGAACTGTGAACTGTGAACTGTGAACTGTGAACTGTGAACTGTGAACTGTGAACTGTGAACTGTGAACTGTGAACTGTGAACTGTGAACTGTGAACTGTGAACTGTGAACTGTGAACTGTGAACTGTGAACTATGATCAGTGAACAGTGAACTGCGGACTGTGAACTGTGAACTGTGACCTGTTACCTGTGAACTGTGAACTGTGAACTGTGAACTGTGATCTGTGAACTGTGAACTGCGAACTGTGAATTGTGAAATGAAGACTGTGAACTGTGAACTGTGAACTGTGAACTGCGAACTGTGAATTGTGAAATGAAGACTGTGAAGTGTGAACTGTGCCCTGTGAAGACTGAAGTGTGAAATGAAGACTGTGAACTGTGATCTGTGAACTGTGATCTGTGAACTGTGAACTGCGAACTGTGAAGTGTGAAATGAAGACTGTGAACTGTGATCTGTGGACTGTGAACTATGAACTGTGAACTGTGATGTGTGATCAGTGAACTGTGGACTGTGAACTGTGGACTGTGAACTGTGCACTGTGAAGTGTGAAGTGTGAAATGAAGACTGTGAACTGTGAACTGTGATCTGTGAACAGTGAACTGTGGACTGTGAACTGTGGACTGTGAACTGTGGACTGTGAACTGTGAACTGTGACCTGTGAACTGTGAACTGTGACCTGTGAACTGTGAACTGCGAACTGTGAATTGTGAAATGAAGTCTGTGAACTGTGAACTGTGAACTGTGAACTGTGAACTGTGAATTGTGAACAGTGAACTGTGGACTGTGAACTGTGAACTGTGAACTGTGAACTGTGAAGTGTGAACTGTCAACTGTGAACTGTCAACTGTGAACTGAGAACTGTAAACTGAGAACTGTAAACTGTGAACAGTGAACTGTGAACTGTGAACAGTGAACTGTGAACTGTGAACTGTGAACTGTGAACTGTGAACTGTGAACTGTGAACTGCCAACTGTGAAGTGTGAAATAAAGTCTGTGAACTGTGATCTGTGGACTGTGAACTGTGAACTGTGAAGTGTGAACTGTGATTTGTGAACAGTGAACTGTGGACTGTGAACTGTGCACTCTGAAGTGTGAATTGTCAAATGAAGACTGTGAACTGTGAACTGTGCCCTGTGAACTGTGAACTGTGAACTGTGAAAACTGAATTGTGAAATAAAGTCTGTGAACTGTGAACTGTGATCTGTGAACTGAGAACTGTGAACTGTGAAATGTGAACTGTGACCTGCGAACTGGGAACTGTGAACTGTGAACTGTGAACTGTGGACTGTGAACTGTGAACTGTGAACTGTGACGTGTGAACTGTGAACTGTGAACTGTCAACTGTGAACTGAGAACTGTAAACTGAGAACTGTAAACTGTGAACTGTGAACTGTGATCTGTGAACTGTGAACTGCGAACTGTGAAGTGTGAAATGAAGACTGTGAACTGTGATCTGTGGACTGTGAACTGTGAACTGTGAACTGTGATGTGTGATCAGTGAACTGTGGACTGTGAACTGTGGACTGTGAACTGTGAACTGTGAACTGTGAACTGTGAAGTGTGAACTGTGAACTGTGACCTGTGAACTGTGAACTGTGACCTGTGAACTGCGAACTATGAATTGTGAAATGAAGACTGTGAACTGTGAACTGTGAACTGTGAAGTGTGAACTGTCAACTGTGAACTGTCAACTGTGAAATGAGAACTGTAAACTGAGAACTGTAAACTGTGAACAGTGAACTGTGAACTGTGAACTGTGAACTGCGAACTGTGAAGTATGAAATGAAGACAGTGAACTGTGAAATGTGAACTGTGACCTGCGAACTGGGAACTGTGAACTGTGAACTGTGAACTGTGAACTGTGAACTGTGAAGTGTGAACTGTGAAGTGTGAACTGTGAAGTGTGAACTGTGAAGTGTGAACTGTGAAGTGTGAACTGTGAAGTGTGAACTGTGAAGTGTGAACTGTGAAGTGTGAACTGTGAAGTGTGAACTGTGAAGTGTGAACTGTGAAGTGTGAACTGTGAAGTGTGAACTGTGAAGTGTGAACTGTGAAGTGTGAACTGTGAAGTGTGAACTGTGAAGTGTGAACTGTGAAGTGTGAACTGTGAAGTGTGAACTGTGAAGTGTGAACTGTGAAGTGTGAACTGTGAAGTGTGAACTGTGAAGTGTGAACTGTGAAGTGTGAACTGTGAAGTGTGAACTGTGAAGTGTGAACTGTGAAGTGTGAACTGTGAAGTGTGAACTGTGAAGTGTGAACTGTGAAGTGTGAACTGTGAAGTGTGAACTGTGAAGTGTGAACTGTGAAGTGTGAACTGTGAAGTGTGAACTGTGAAGTGTGAACTGTGAAGTGTGAACTGTGAAGTGTGAACTGTGAAGTGTGAACTGTGAAGTGTGAACTGTGAAGTGTGAACTGTGAAGTGTGAACTGTGAAGTGTGAACTGTGAAGTGTGAACTGTGAAGTGTGAACTGTGAAGTGTGAACTGTGAAGTGTGAACTGTGAAGTGTGAAGTGTGAAGTGTGAACTGTGAAGTGTGAACTGTGAACTGTGAACTGTGAACTGTGAACTGTGAACTGTGAACTGTGGACTGTGAACTGTGAACTGTGAAGTGTGAACTGTGAACTGTGAACTGTGAACTGTCAACTGTGAACTGAGAACTGTAAACTGAGAACTGTAAACTGTGAACAGTGAACTGTGAACTGTGAACTGTGAACTGTGAACTGTGAACTGTGATCTGTGAACTGTGAACTGCGAACTGTGAAGTGTGAAATGAAGACTGTGAACTGTGAACTGTGATCTGTGAACTGTGAACTGCGAACTGTGAATTGTGAAATGAAGACTGTGAACTGTGAACTGTGAACTGTGAACTGTGAACGGTGAACTGTGAACTGTGAACTGTGAACTGTGAACTGTGAACTGTGAAGACTGAAGTGTGAAATGAAGACTGTGAACTGTGATCTGTGAACTGTGAACTGTGAACTGAGAACTGTGAACTGTGAACTGTGATCTGTGAACTGTGAACTGGGAACTGTGAAGTGTGAAATGAAGACTGTGAACTGTGATCTGTGGACTGTGAACTGTGAACTGTGAACTGTGATGTGTGATCAGTGAACTGTGGACTGTGAACTGTGAACTGTGACCTGTGAACTGTGAACTGCGAACTGTGAATTGTGAAATGAAGACTGTGAACTGTGAACTGTGAACTGTGAACTGTGACCTGTGACCTGTGAACTGTGAACTGTGACATGTGAACTGTGAACTGTGAACTGTGAACTGTGAACTGTGAACTGTGAACTATGATCTGTGAACTGTGACATGTGAACTGTGAACTGTGAACTGTGAACTGTGATCTGTGAACTGTGAACTGCGAACTGTGAAGTGTGAAATGAAGACTGTGAACTGTGAACTGTGATCTGTGAACTGTGAACTGCGAACTGTGAATTGTGAAATGAAGACTGTGAACTGTGAACTGTGAACTGTGAACTGTGAACGGTGAACTGTGAACTGTGAACTGTGAACTGTGAACTGTGAACTGTGAACTGTGAAGACTGAAGTGTGAAATGAAGACTGTGAACTGTGATCTGTGAACTGTGAACTGTGAACTGAGAACTGTGAACTGTGAACTGTGATCTGTGAACTGTGAACTGCGAACTGTGAAGTGTGAAATGAAGACTGTGAACTGTGATCTGTGGACTGTGAACTGTGAACTGTGAACTGTGATGTGTGATCAGTGAACTGTGGACTGTGTACTGTGAACTGTGACCTGTGAACTGTGAACTGCGAACTGTGAATTGTGAAATGAAGACTGTGAACTGTGAACTGTGAACTGTGAACTGTGACCTGTGACCTGTGAACTGTGAACTGTGACATGTGAACTGTGAACTGTGAACTGTGAACTGTGACCTGTGACCTGTGAACTGTGAACTGTGACATGTGAACTGTGAACTGTGAACTGTGAACTGTGAACTGCGAACTGTGAAGTATGAAATGAAGGCAGTGAACTGTGAAGTATGAAATGCAGACAGTGAACTGTGAAATGTGATCTGTGACCTGCTAACTGGGAACTGTGAACTCTGAACTGTGAACTGTGAACTGTGTTCTGTGAACAGTGAAGTGTGAACTGTGAACTGTGAACTGTGAACTGTGAACTGTGAACTGGAACTGTGAACTGTGAACTGTGAACTGTGAACTGTGAACTGTGAACTGTGAACTATGATCTGTGAACAGTGAACTGCGGACTGTTAACTGTGAACTGTGAACTGTGAAAACTGAATTGTGAAATAAAGTCTGTGAACTGTGATCTGTGAACTATGATCTGTGAACTGTGAACTGTGAAGTGTGATCTGTGAACTGTGAACTGTGAACTGTGAACTGTGAACTGTGAACTGTGATCTGTGAACTGTGATCTGTGAACTGTGAATTGTGAAATGAAGACTGTGAACTGTGAACTGTGAACTGTGAACTGTGAACTGTGAACTGGGAACTATGATCTGTGAACAGTGAACTGTGGACTGTGAACTGTGAACTGTGAACTGTGAAGTGTGAACTGTGAACTGTGAAGTGTGAACTGTGAAGTGTGAACTGTGAACTGTGAACTGTCAACTGTGAACTGTGAACTGTAAACCGAGAACTGTAAACTGTGAACAGTGAACTGTGAACTGTGAACTGTGAACTGTGAACTGTGATCTGTGTACTGTGAACTGCGAACTGTGAATTGTGAAATGAAGACTGTGAACTGTGAACTGTGAACTGTGAACTGCGAACTGTGAATTGTGAAATGAAGACTGTGAAGTGTGAACTGTGCCCTGTGAAGACTGAAGTGTGAAATGAAGACTGTGAACTGTGATCTGTGAACTGTGAACTGTGAACTGTGAAAACTGAATTGTGAAATAAAGTCTGTGAACTGTGAACTGTGATCTGTGGACTGAGAACTGTGAACTGTGAACAGTGGGCGCTGAACTGTGACCTGTGAACTGTGAACTGCGAACTGTGAAGTATGAAATGAAGACAGTGAACTGTGAAATGTGAACTGTGACCTGCGAACTGGGAACTGTGAACTGTGAACTGTGAACTGTGAACTGTGAACTGTAGACTGTGAACTGTGAACTGTGAACTGTGACGTGTGAACTGTGAACTGTGAACTGTCAACTGTGAACTGAGAACTGTAAACTGAGAACTGTAAACTGTGAACTGTGAACTGTGATCTGTGAACTGTGAACTGCGAACTGTGAAGTGTGAAATGAAGACTGTGAACTGTGATCTGTGGACTGTGAACTGTGAACTGTGAACTGTGATGTGTGATCAGTGAACTGTGGACTGTGAACTGTGCACTGTGAAGTGTGAAGTGTGAAATGAAGACTGTGAACTGTGAACTGTGATCTGTGAACAGTGAACTGTGGACTGTGAACTGTGGACTGTGAACTGTGGACTGTGAACTGTGAACTGTGACCTGTGAACTGTGAACTGTGACCTGTGAACTGTGATCTGTGAACTGTGAACTGCGAACTGTGAAGTGTGAAATGAAGACTGTGAACTGTGATCTGTGGACTGTGAACTGTGAACTGTGAACTGTGATGTGTGATCAGTGAACTGTGGACTGTGAACTGTGAACTGTGACCTGTGAACTGTGAACTGCGAACTGTGAATTGTGAAATGAAGACTGTGAACTGTGAACTGTGAACTGTGAACTGTGACCTGTGACCTGTGAACTGTGAACTGTGACATGTGAACTGTGAACTGTGAACTGTGAACTGTGAACTGTGAACTGTGAACTGTGAACTATGATCTGTGAACTGTGACATGTGAACTGTGAACTGTGAACTGTGAACTGTGATCTGTGAACTGTGAACTGCGAACTGTGAAGTGTGAAATGAAGACTGTGAACTGTGAACTGTGATCTGTGAACTGTGAACTGCGAACTGTGAATTGTGAAATGAAGACTGTGAACTGTGAACTGTGAACTGTGAACTGTGAACTGTGAACGGTGAACTGTGAACTGTGAACTGTGAACTGTGAACTGTGAACTGTGAACTGTGAAGACTGAAGTGTGAAATGAAGACTGTGAACTGTGATCTGTGAACTGTGAACTGTGAACTGAGAACTGTGAACTGTGAACTGTGATCTGTGAACTGTGAACTGCGAACTGTGAAGTGTGAAATGAAGACTGTGAACTGTGATCTGTGGACTGTGAACTGTGAACTGTGAACTGTGATGTGTGATCAGTGAACTGTGGACTGTGAACTGTGAACTGTGACCTGTGAACTGTGAACTGCGAACTGTGAATTGTGAAATGAAGACTGTGAACTGTGAACTGTGAACTGTGAACTGTGACCTGTGACCTGTGAACTGTGAACTGTGACATGTGAACTGTGAACTGTGAACTGTGAACTGTGACCTGTGACCTGTGAACTGTGAACTGTGACATGTGAACTGTGAACTGTGAACTGTGAACTGTGAACTGCGAACTGTGAAGTATGAAATGAAGGCAGTGAACTGTGAAGTATGAAATGCAGACAGTGAACTGTGAAATGTGATCTGTGACCTGCTAACTGGGAACTGTGAACTCTGAACTGTGAACTGTGAACTGTGTTCTGTGAACAGTGAAGTGTGAACTGTGAACTGTGAACTGTGAACTGTGAACTGTGAACTGTGAACTGGAACTGTGAACTGTGAACTGTGAACTGTGAACTGTGAACTGTGAACTATGATCTGTGAACAGTGAACTGCGGACTGTTAACTGTGAACTGTGAACTGTGAAAACTGAATTGTGAAATAAAGTCTGTGAACTGTGATCTGTGAACTATGATCTGTGAACTGTGAACTGTGAAGTGTGATCTGTGAACTGTGAACTGTGAACTGTGAACTGTGAACTGTGATCTGTGAACTGTGATCTGTGAACTGTGAATTGTGAAATGAAGACTGTGAACTGTGAACTGTGAACTGTGAACTGTGAACTGTGAACTGGGAACTATGATCTGTGAACAGTGAACTGTGGACTGTGAACTGTGAACTGTGAACTGTGAAGTGTGAACTGTGAACTGTGAAGTGTGAACTGTGAAGTGTGAACTGTGAACTGTGAACTGTCAACTGTGAACTGTGAACTGTAAACCGAGAACTGTAAACTGTGAACAGTGAACTGTGAACTGTGAACTGTGAACTGTGAACTGTGATCTGTGTACTGTGAACTGCGAACTGTGAATTGTGAAATGAAGACTGTGAACTGTGAACTGTGAACTGTGAACTGCGAACTGTGAATTGTGAAATGAAGACTGTGAAGTGTGAACTGTGCCCTGTGAAGACTGAAGTGTGAAATGAAGACTGTGAACTGTGATCTGTGAACTGTGAACTGTGAACTGAGAACTGTGAACTGTGAACTGTGAAAACTGAATTGTGAAATAAAGTCTGTGAACTGTGAACTGTGATCTGTGGACTGAGAACTGTGAACTGTGAACAGTGGGCTGTGAACTGTGACCTGTGAACTGTGAACTGCGAACTGTGAAGTATGAAATGAAGACAGTGAACTGTGAAATGTGAACTGTGACCTGCGAACTGGGAACTGTGAACTGTGAACTGTGAACTGTGAACTGTGAACTGTGAACTGTGGACTGTGAACTGTGAACTGTGAACTGTGACGTGTGAACTGTGAACTGTGAACTGTCAACTGTGAACTGAGAACTGTAAACTGAGAACTGTAAACTGTGAACTGTGAACTGTGATCTGTGAACTGTGAACTGCGAACTGTGAAGTGTGAAATGAAGACTGTGAACTGTGATCTGTGGACTGTGATCTGTGGACTGTGAACTGTGAACTGTGAACTGTGATGTGTGATCAGTGAACTGTGGACTGTGAACTGTGAACTGTGAACTGTGATGTGTGATCAGTGAACTGTGGACTGTGAACTGTGGACTGTGAACTGTGAACTGTGAACTGTGAACTGTGAAGTGTGAACTGTGAACTGTGACCTGTGAACTGTGACCTGTGAACTGCGATCTATGAATTGTGAAATGAAGACTGTGAACTGTGAACTGTGAAGTGTGAACTGTCAACTGTGAACTGTCAACTGTGAACTGAGAACTGTAAACTGAGAACTGTAAACTGTGAACAGTGAACTGTGAACTATGAACTGTGAACTGCGAACTGTGAAGTATGAAATGAAGACAGTGAACTGTGAAATGTGAACTGTGACCTGCAAACTGGGAACTGTGAACTGTGAACTGTGAACTGTGAACTGTGAACTGTGATATGTGAACTGTGAACTGTGAAGTGTGAACTGTGAAGTGTGAACTGTGAAGTGTGAACTGTGAAGTGTGAACTGTGAAGTGTGAACTGTGAAGTGTGAACTGTGAAGTGTGAAGTGTGAAGTGTGAACTGTGAAGTGTGAAATGTGAAGTGTGAACTGTGAAGTGTGAACTGTGAAGTGTGAACTGTGAAGTGTGAACTGTGAAGTGTGAACTGTGAAGTGTGAACTGTGAAGTGTGAACTGTGAAGTGTGAACTGTGAAGTGTGAACTGTGAAGTGTGAACTGTGAAGTGTGAACTGTGAACTGTGAACTGTGAACTGTGAACTGTGAACTATGATCAGTGAACAGTGAACTGCGGACTGTGAACTGTGAACTGTGAAAACTGAATTGTGAAATAAAGTCTGTGAACAGTGATCTGTGAACTGTGAACTGTGAAGTGTGATCTGTGAAGTGTGATCTGTGAACTGTGAACTGTGAACTGTGAACTGTGAACTGTGATCTGTGAACTGTGATCTGTGAACTGTGAATTGTGAAATGAAGACTGTGAACTGTGAACTGTGAACTGTGAACTGTGAACTGTGAACTGTGAACTGTGAACTGTGAACTGTGAACTATGATCTGTGAACTGTGAACTGTGAACTGTGAACTGTGAACTGTGAACTGTGAACTGTGAACTGTGAACTGTGAACTGTGAACTGTGAACTGTGAACTGTGAACTATGATCAGTGAACAGTGAACTGCGGACTGTGAACTGTGAACTGTGAAAACTGAATTGTGAAATAAAGTCTGTGAACAGTGATCTGTGAACTGTGAACTGTGAAGTGTGATCTGTGAAGTGTGATCTGTGAAGTGTGATCTGTGAACTGTGAACTGTGAACTGTGAACTGTGATCTGTGAACTGTGATCTGTGAACTGTGAACTGCGAACTGTGAATTGTGAAATGAAGACTGTGAACTGTGAACTGTGAACTGTGAACTGTGAACTGTGAACTATAATCTGTGAACAGTGAACTGTGGACTGTGAACTGTGAACTGTGAAGTGTGAACAGTGAACTGTGAACTGTGAACTGTGAACTGTGAACTGAGAACTGTAAACTGAGAACTGTAAACTGTGAACAGTGAACTGTGAACTGTGAACTGTGAACTGTGAACTGTGAACTGTGAACTGTGATCTGTGAACTGTGAACTGCGAACTGTGAAGTGTGAAATGAAGACTGTGAACTGTGAACTGTGAACTGTGATCTGTGAACTGTGAACTGCGAACTGTGAATTGTGAAATGAAGACTGTGAACTGTGAACTGTGATCTGTGAACTGTGAACTGCGAACTGTGAAGTGTGAAATGAAGACTGTGAACTGTGAACTGTGAACTGTGATCTGTGAACTGTGAACTGCGAACTGTGAATTGTGAAATGAAGACTGTGAACTGTGAACTGTGAACTGTGAACTGCGAACTGTGAAGTGTGAAATGAAGACTGTGAACTGTGAAATGTGAACTGTGACCTGCGAACTGGGAACTGTGAACTGTGAACTGTGGACTGTGAACTGTGAACTGTGAACTGTGATCTGTTAACTGTGAACTGCGAACTGTGAAGTGTGAAATGAAGACTGTGAACTGTGATCTGTGGACTGTGAACTGTGAACTGTGAACTGTGATGTGTGATCAGTGAACTGTGGACTGTGAACTGTGGACTGTGGACTGTGAACTGTGCACTGTGAAGTGTGAAGTGTGATATGTGAACTGTGAACTGTGAAGTGTGAACTGTGAAGTGTGAACTGTGAAGTGTGAACTGTGAAGTGTGAACTGTGAAGTGTGAACTGTGAAGTGTGAACTGTGAAGTGTGAAGTGTTAAGTGTGAACTGTGAAGTGTGAAATGTGAAGTGTGAACTGTGAAGTGTGAACTGTGAAGTGTGAACTGTGAAGTGTGAACTGTGAAGTGTGAACTGTGAAGTGTGAACTGTGAAGTGTGAACTGTGAAGTGTGAACTGTGAAGTGTGAACTGTGAAGTGTGAACTGTGAAGTGTGAACTGTGAAGTGTGAACTGTGAACTGTGAACTGTGAACTGTGAACTGTGAACTATGATCAGTGAACAGTGAACTGCGGACTGTGAACTGTGAACTGTGAAAACTGAATTGTGAAATAAAGTCTGTGAACAGTGATCTGTGAACTGTGAACTGTGAAGTGTGATCTGTGAAGTGTGATCTGTGAACTGTGAACTGTGAACTGTGAACTGTGAACTGTGATCTGTGAACTGTGATCTGTGAACTGTGAATTGTGAAATGAAGACTGTGAACTGTGAACTGTGAACTGTGAACTGTGAACTGTGAACTGTGAACTGTGAACTGTGAACTGTGAACTGTGAACTATGATCTGTGAACTGTGAACTGTGAACTGTGAACTGTGAACTGTGAACTGTGAACTGTGAACTGTGAACTGTGAACTGTGAACTGTGAACTGTGAACTGTGAACTGTGAACTATGATCAGTGAACAGTGAACTGCGGACTGTGAACTGTGAACTGTGAAAACTGAATTGTGAAATAAAGTCTGTGAACAGTGATCTGTGAACTGTGAACTGTGAAGTGTGATCTGTGAAGTGTGATCTGTGAAGTGTGATCTGTGAACTGTGAACTGTGAACTGTGAACTGTGATCTGTGAACTGTGATCTGTGAACTGTGAACTGCGAACTGTGAATTGTGAAATGAAGACTGTGAACTGTGAACTGTGAACTGTGAACTGTGAACTGTGAACTATAATCTGTGAACAGTGAACTGTGGACTGTGAACTGTGAACTGTGAAGTGTGAACAGTGAACTGTGAACTGTGAACTGTGAACTGTGAACTGAGAACTGTAAACTGAGAACTGTAAACTGTGAACAGTGAACTGTGAACTGTGAACTGTGAACTGTGAACTGTGAACTGTGATCTGTGAACTGTGAACTGCGAACTGTGAAGTGTGAAATGAAGACTGTGAACTGTGAACTGTGAACTGTGATCTGTGAACTGTGAACTGCGAACTGTGAATTGTGAAATGAAGACTGTGAACTGTGAACTGTGAACTGTGAACTGTGAACGGTGAACTGTGAACTGTGAACTGTGAACTGTGAACTGTGAACTGTGAACTGTGAACTGTGAAGACTGAAGTGTGAAATGAAGACTGTGAACTGTGAACTGTGATCTGTGAACTGAGAACTGTGAACTGTGAACTGTGAACAGTAGGCTGTGAACTGTGACCTGTGAACTGTGAACTGCGAACTGTGAAGTATGAAATGAAGACAGTGAACTGTGAAATGTGAACTGTGACCTGCGAACTGGGAACTGTGAACTGTGAACTGTGGACTGTGAACTGTGAACTGTGAACTGTGATCTGTTAACTGTGAACTGCGAACTGTGAAGTGTGAAATGAAGACTGTGAACTGTGATCTGTGGACTGTGAACTGTGAACTGTGAACTGTGATGTGTGATCAGTGAACTGTGGACTGTGAACTGTGGACTGTGGACTGTGAACTGTGCACTGTGAAGTGTGAAGTGTGAAATGAAGACTGTGAACTGTGAACTGTGACCTGTGAAAAGTGAACTGTGAACTGTGAACTGTGAACTATGATCTGTGAACTGTGGACTGTGAACTGTGGACTGTGAACTGTGAACTGTGACCTGTGAACTGTGAACTGTGACCTGTGAACTGTGAACTGCGAACTGTGAATTGTGAAATGAAGTCTGTGAACTGTGAACTGTGAACTGTGAACTGTGAACTGTGAACAGTGAACTGTGAACTGTGAACTGTGAACTGTGAACTGTGAACTGTGAATTGTGAACAGTGAACTGTGGACTGTGAACTGTGAACTGTGAACTGTGAACTGTGAACTGTGAACTGTGAAGTGTGAACTGTCAACTGTGAACTGTCAACTGTGAACGGAGAACTGTAAACTGAGAACTGTAAACTGTGAACAGTGAACTGTGAACTGTGAACAGTGAAATGTGAACTGTGAACTGTGATCTGTGAACTGTGAACTGTGAACTGTGAACTGTGAACTGTGAACTGTGAACTGCCAACTGTGAAGTGTGAAATAAAGTCTGTGAACTGTGATCTGTGGACTGTGAACTGTGAACTGTGAACTGTGATTTGTGAACAGTGAACTGTGGACTGTGAACTGTGCACTGTGAACTGTGAACTGTGAACGGTGAACTGTGAACTGTGAACTGTGAACTGTGAACTGTGAACTGTGAACTGTGAACTGTGAACTGTGAACTGTGAACTGTGAACTGTGAACTGTGAACTGCGAACTGTGAACTATGATCAGTGAACAGTGAACTGCGGACTGTGAACTGTGAACTGTGAAAACTGAATTGTGAAATAAAGTCTGTGAACTGTGAACTGTGATCTGTGAACTGAGAACTGTGAACTGTGAAATGTGAACTGTGACCTGCGAACTGGGAACTGTGAACTGTGAACTGTGAACTGTGGACTGTGAACTGTGAACTGTGAACTGTGACGTGTGAACTGTGAACTGTGAACTGTCAACTGTGAACTGTGATCTGTGGACTGTGAACTGTGAACTGTGAACTGTGATGTGTGATCAGTGAACTGTGGACTGTGAACTGTGGACTGTGAACTGTGAACTGTGAACTGTGAAGTGTGAACTGTGAACTGTGACCTGTGAACTGTGAACTGTGACCTGTGAACTGCGAACTATGAATTGTGAAATGAAGACAATGAACTGTGAACTGTGAACTGTGAACTGTGAACTGTGAACTGTGAACAGTGAACAGTGAACTGTGAACTGTGAACTGTGAACTGTGAATTGTGAACAGTGAACAGTGAACTGTGGACTGTGAACTGTGAACTGTGAACTGTGAACTGTGAACTGTCAACTGTGAACTGTCAACTGTGAACTGAGAACTGTAAACTGAGAACTGTAAACTGTGAAGTGTGAACTGTGAACTGTGACCTGTGAACTGTGAACTGTGACCTGTGAACTGCGAACTATGAATTGTGAAATGAAGACTGTGAACTGTGAACTGTGAACTGTGAACTGTGAATTGTGAACAGTGAACAGTGAACTGTGGACTGTGAACTGTGAACTGTGAACTGTGAAGTGTGAACTGTCAACTGTGAACTGTCAACTGTGAACTGAGAACTGTAAACTGAGAACTGTAAACTGTGAACTGCGAACTGTGAAGTATGAAATGAAGACAGTGAACTGTGAAATGTGAACTGTGACCTGCGAAATGGGAACTGTGAACTGTGAACTGTGAACTGTGAACTGTGAACTGTGAACTGTGATATGTGAACTGTGAACTGTGATGTGTGAACTGTGAAGTGTGAACTGTGAATTGTGAACTGTGAACTGTGAACTGTGAACTGTGAACTGTGAACTGTGAACTGTGAACGGTGAACTGTGAACTGTGAACTGTGAACTGTGAACTGTGAACTGTGAACTGTGAACTGTGAACTGTGAACTGTGAACTGTGAACTGCGAACTGTGAACTATGATCAGTGAACAGTGAACTGCGGACTGTGAACTGTGAACTGTGAAAACTGAATTGTGAAATAAAGTCTGTGAACAGTGATCTGTGAACTGTGAACTGTGAAGTGTGATCTGTGAAGTGTGATCTGTGAACTGTGAACTGCGAACTGTGAAGTGTGAAATGAAGACTGTGAACTGTGAACTGTGATCTGTGCGCTGTGAACTGCGAACTGTGAATTGTGAAATGAAGACTGTGAACTGTGAACTGTGAACTGTGAACTGCGAACTGTGAATTGTGAAATGAAGACTGTGAACTGTGAACTGTGCCCTGTGAAGACTGAAGTGTGAAATGAAGACTGTGAACTGTGAACTGTGAACTGTGATCTGTGAACTGAGAACTGTGAACTGTGAACAGTGGGCTGTGAACTGTGAACTGTGAACTGTGAACTGTGAACTGTGACCTGTGAACTGTGAACTGCGAACTGTGAAGTATGAAATGAAGACAGTGAACTGTGAAATGTGAACTGTGACCTGCGAACTGGGAACTGTGAACTGTGAACTGTGGACTGTGAACTGTGAACTGTGAACTGTGAACTGTGAACTGTGACGTGTGAACTGTGAAGTATGAAATGAAGACAGTGAACTGTGAAATGTGAACTGTGACCTGCGAACTGGGAACTGTGAACTGTGAACTGTGAACTGTGGACTGTGAACTGTGAACTGTGACGTGTGAACTGTGAACTGTGAACTGTCAACTGTGAACTGAGAACTGTAAACTGAGAACTGTAAACTGTGAACTGTCAACTGTGATCTGTGAACTGTGAACTGCGAACTGTGAAGTGTGAAATGAAGACTGTGAACTGTGAACTGTGACCTGTGAACTGTGAACTGCGAACTGTGAATTGTGAAATGAAGTCTGTGAACTGTGAACTGTGAACTGTAAACTGTGAACAGTGAACTGTGAACTGTGAACTGTGAACTGTGAACTGTGAACTGTGAACTGTGAATTGTGAACAGTGAACTGTGGACTGTGAACTGTGAACTGTGAACTGTGAACTGTGAACTGTGAACTGTGAACTGTGAACTGTGAAGTGTGAACTGTCAACTGTAAACTGTGAACAGTGAACTGTGAACTGTGAACAGTGAACTGTGAACTGTGAACTGTGAACTGTGAACTGTGAACTGTGAACTGCCAACTGTGAAGTGTGAAATAAAGTCTGTGAACTGTGATCTGTGGACTGTGAACTGTGAACTGTGACCTGCGAACTGGGAACTGTGAACTGTGAACTGTGGACTGTGAACTGTGCACTCTGAAGTGTGAATTGTCAAATGAAGACTGTGAACTGTGAACTGTGCCCTGTGAACTGTGAACTGTGAACTGTGAAAACTGAATTGTGAAATAAAGTCTGTGAACTGTGAACTGTGATCTGTGAACTGAGAACTGTGAACTGTGAAATGTGAACTGTGACCTGCGAACTGGGAACTGTGAACTGTGAACTGTGAACTGTGGACTGTGAACTGTGAACTGTGAACTGTGACGTGTGAACTGTGAACTGTGAACTGTCAACTGTGAACTGAGAACTGTGAACTGATAACTGTAAACTGTGAACTGTAAACTGTGATCTGTGAACTGTGAACTGCGAACTGTGAAGTGTGAAATGAAGACTGTGAACTTTGATCTGTGGACTGTGAACTGTGAACTGTGAACTGTGATGTGTGATCAGTGAACTGTGGACAGTGAACTGTGGACTGTGAACTGTGAACTGTGAACTGTGAACTGTGAACTGTGAACTGTGAAGTGTGAACTGTGAACTGTGACCTGTGAACTGTGAACTGTGACCTGTGAACTGCGAACTATGAATTGTGAAATGAAGACTGTGAACTGTGAACTGTGAACTGTGAACAGTGAACAGTGAACTGTGAACTGTGAACTGTGAACTGTGAACAGTGAACTGTGAACTGTGAAGTGTGAACTGCGAACTGTGAAGTATGAAATGAAGACAGTGAACTGTGAAATGTGAACTGTGACCTGCGAACTGGGAACTGTGAACTGTGAACTGTGAACTGTGAACTGTGAACTGTGAACTGTGAACTGTGAACTGTGAACTGTGAACTGTGAACTGTGAACTGTGATATGTGAACTGTGAACTGTGAAGTGTGAACTGTGAAGTGTGAAGTGTGAACTGTGAAGTGTGAACTGTGAAGTGTGAACTGTGAAGTGTGAACTGTGAAGTGTGAACTGTGAAGTGTGAAGTGTGAACTGTGAAGTGTGAACTGTGAAGTGTGAACTGTGAAGTGTGAACTGTGAAGTGTGAACTGTGAAGTGTGAACTGTGAAGTGTGAACTGTGAAGTGTGAACTGTGAAGTGTGAAGTGTGAACTGTGAACTGTGAACTGTGAACTGTGAACTGTGAACTGTGAACTATGATCAGTGAACAGTGAACTGCGGACTGTGAACTGTGAACTGTGAAAACTGAATTGTGAAATAAAGTCTGTGAACAGTGATCTGTGAACTGTGAACTGTGAAGTGTGATCTGTGAAGTGTGATCTGTGAACTGTGAACTGTGAACTGTGAACTGTGATCTGTGAACTGTGATCTGTGAACTGTGAATTGTGAAATGAAGACTGTGAACTGTGAACTGTGAACTGTGAACTGTGAACTGTGAACTGTGAACTGTGAACTGTGAACTGTGAACTGTGAACTATGATCTGTGAACTGTGAACTGTGAACTGTGAACTGTGAACTGTGAACTGTGAACTGTCAACTGTGAACTGTGAACTGTGAACTGTGAACTATGATCAGTGAACAGTGAACTGCGGACTGTGAACTGTGAACTGTGAAAACTGAATTGTGAAATAAAGTCTGTGAACAGTGATCTGTGAACTGTGAACTGTGAAGTCTGATCTGTGAAGTGTGATCTGTGAACTGTGAACTGTGAACTGTGAACTGTGATCTGTGAACTGTGATCTGTGAACTGTGAACTGTGAACTGCGAACTGTGAATTGTGAAATGAAGACTGTGAACTGTGAACTGTGAACTGTGAACTGTGAACTGTGAACTATGATCTGTGAACAGTGAACTGTGGACTGTGAACTGTGAACTGTGAAGTGTGAACTGTGAACTGTGAACTGTCAACTGTCAACTGTGAACTGAGAACTGTAAACTGAGAACTGTAAACTGTGAACTGTGAACTGTGAACTGTGAACTGTGAACTGCGAACTGTGAACTATGATCAGTGAACAGTGAACTGCGGACTGTGAACTGTGAACTGTGAAAACTGA
This sequence comes from Lasioglossum villosulum, assembly GCA_963971365.1. NCBI lineage: Eukaryota > Metazoa > Arthropoda > Insecta > Hymenoptera > Halictidae > Lasioglossum > Lasioglossum villosulum. The sequence goes on from CAXARU010000174.1 coordinate 1,175,714, forward strand.
ATTGTGAAATAAAGTCTGTGAACAGTGATCTGTGAACTGTGAACTGTGAAGTGTGATCTGTGAAGTGTGATCTGTGAACTGTGAACTGCGAACTGTGAAGTGTGAAATGAAGACTGTGAACTGTGAACTGTGATCTGTGCGCTGTGAACTGCGAACTGTGAATTGTGAAATGAAGACTGTGAACTGTGAACTGTGAACTGTGAACTGCGAACTGTGAATTGTGAAATGAAGACTGTGAACTGTGAACTGTGCCCTGTGAAGACTGAAGTGTGAAATGAAGACTGTGAACTGTGAACTGTGAACTGTGATCTGTGAACTGAGAACTGTGAACTGTGAACAGTGGGCTGTGAACTGTGAACTGTGAACTGTGAACTGTGAACTGTGACCTGTGAACTGTGAACTGCGAACTGTGAAGTATGAAATGAAGACAGTGAACTGTGAAATGTGAACTGTGACCTGCGAACTGGGAACTGTGAACTGTGAACTGTGGACTGTGAACTGTGAACTGTGAACTGTGAACTGTGAACTGTGACGTGTGAACTGTGAAGTATGAAATGAAGACAGTGAACTGTGAAATGTGAACTGTGACCTGCGAACTGGGAACTGTGAACTGTGAACTGTGAACTGTGAACTGTGGACTGTGAACTGTGAACTGTGACGTGTGAACTGTGAACTGTGACCTGCGAACTGTGAACTGTGAACTGTGAACTGTAAACTGTGAACAGTGAACAGTGAACTGTGAACTGTGAAGTGTGAACTGTGAACTGTGACCTGTGAACTGTGAACTGTGACCTGTGAACTGCGAACTATGAATTGTGAAATGAAGACAATGAACTGTGAACTGTGAACTGTGAACTGTGAACTGTGAACTGTGAACAGTGAACAGTGAACTGTGAACTGTGAACTGTGAACTGTGAATTGTGAACAGTGAACAGTGAACTGTGGACTGTGAACTGTGAACTGTGAACTGTGAACTGTGAACTGTCAACTGTGAACTGTCAACTGTGAACTGAGAACTGTAAACTGAGAACTGTAAACTGTGAAGTGTGAACTGTGAACTGTGACCTGTGAACTGTGAACTGTGACCTGTGAACTGCGAACTATGAATTGTGAAATGAAGACTGTGAACTGTGAACTGTGAACTGTGAACTGTGAACAGTGAACAGTGAACTGTGAACTGTGAACTGTGAACTGTGAATTGTGAACAGTGAACAGTGAACTGTGGACTGTGAACTGTGAACTGTGAACTGTGAAGTGTGAACTGTCAACTGTGAACTGTCAACTGTGAACTGAGAACTGTAAACTGAGAACTGTAAACTGTGAACTGCGAACTGTGAAGTATGAAATGAAGACAGTGAACTGTGAAATGTGAACTGTGACCTGCGAAATGGGAACTGTGAACTGTGAACTGTGAACTGTGAACTGTGAACTGTGAACTGTGATATGTGAACTGTGAACTGTGATGTGTGAACTGTGAAGTGTGAACTGTGAATTGTGAACTGTGAACTGTGAACTGTGAACTGTGAACTGTGAACTGTGAACTGTGAACGGTGAACTGTGAACTGTGAACTGTGAACTGTGAACTGTGAACTGTGAACTGTGAACTGTGAACTGTGAACTGTGAACTGTGAACTGTGAACTGCGAACTGTGAACTATGATCAGTGAACAGTGAACTGCGGACTGTGAACTGTGAACTGTGAAAACTGAATTGTGAAATAAAGTCTGTGAACAGTGATCTGTGAACTGTGAACTGTGAAGTGTGATCTGTGAAGTGTGATCTGTGAACTGTGAACTGCGAACTGTGAAGTGTGAAATGAAGACTGTGAACTGTGAACTGTGATCTGTGCGCTGTGAACTGCGAACTGTGAATTGTGAAATGAAGACTGTGAACTGTGAACTGTGAACTGTGAACTGCGAACTGTGAATTGTGAAATGAAGACTGTGAACTGTGAACTGTGCCCTGTGAAGACTGAAGTGTGAAATGAAGACTGTGAACTGTGAACTGTGAACTGTGATCTGTGAACTGAGAACTGTGAACTGTGAACAGTGGGCTGTGAACTGTGAACTGTGAACTGTGAACTGTGAACTGTGACCTGTGAACTGTGAACTGCGAACTGTGAAGTATGAAATGAAGACAGTGAACTGTGAAATGTGAACTGTGACCTGCGAACTGGGAACTGTGAACTGTGAACTGTGGACTGTGAACTGTGAACTGTGAACTGTGAACTGTGAACTGTGACGTGTGAACTGTGAAGTATGAAATGAAGACAGTGAACTGTGAAATGTGAACTGTGACCTGCGAACTGGGAACTGTGAACTGTGAACTGTGAACTGTGGACTGTGAACTGTGAACTGTGACGTGTGAACTGTGAACTGTGAACTGTCAACTGTGAACTGAGAACTGTAAACTGAGAACTGTAAACTGTGAACTGTCAACTGTGATCTGTGAACTGTGAACTGCGAACTGTGAAGTGTGAAATGAAGACTGTGAACTGTGAACTGTGACCTGTGAACTGTGAACTGCGAACTGTGAATTGTGAAATGAAGTCTGTGAACTGTGAACTGTGAACTGTAAACTGTGAACAGTGAACTGTGAACTGTGAACTGTGAACTGTGAACTGTGAACTGTGAACTGTGAACTGTGAATTGTGAACAGTGAACTGTGGACTGTGAACTGTGAACTGTGAACTGTGAACTGTGAACTGTGAACTGTGAACTGTGAACTGTGAAGTGTGAACTGTCAACTGTAAACTGTGAACAGTGAACTGTGAACTGTGAACAGTGAACTGTGAACTGTGAACTGTGAACTGTGAACTGTGAACTGTGAACTGCCAACTGTGAAGTGTGAAATAAAGTCTGTGAACTGCGATCTGTGGACTGTGAACTGTGAACTGTGACCTGCGAACTGGGAACTGTGAACTGTGAACTGTGGACTGTGAACTGTGCACTCTGAAGTGTGAATTGTCAAATGAAGACTGTGAACTGTGAACTGTGCCCTGTGAACTGTGAACTGTGAACTGTGAAAACTGAATTGTGAAATAAAGTCTGTGAACTGTGAACTGTGATCTGTGAACTGAGAACTGTGAACTGTGAAATGTGAACTGTGACCTGCGAACTGGGAACTGTGAACTGTGAACTGTGAACTGTGGACTGTGAACTGTGAACTGTGAACTGTGACGTGTGAACTGTGAACTGTGAACTGTCAACTGTGAACTGAGAACTGTGAACTGATAACTGTAAACTGTGAACTGTAAACTGTGATCTGTGAACTGTGAACTGCGAACTGTGAAGTGTGAAATGAAGACTGTGAACTTTGATCTGTGGACTGTGAACTGTGAACTGTGAACTGTGATGTGTGATCAGTGAACTGTGGACAGTGAACTGTGGACTGTGAACTGTGAACTGTGAACTGTGAACTGTGAACTGTGAACTGTGAAGTGTGAACTGTGAACTGTGACCTGTGAACTGTGAACTGTGACCTGTGAACTGCGAACTATGAATTGTGAAATGAAGACTGTGAACTGTGAACTGTGAACTGTGAACAGTGAACAGTGAACTGTGAACTGTGAACTGTGAACTGTGAACAGTGAACTGTGAACTGTGAAGTGTGAACTGCGAACTGTGAAGTATGAAATGAAGACAGTGAACTGTGAAATGTGAACTGTGACCTGCGAACTGGGAACTGTGAACTGTGAACTGTGAACTGTGAACTGTGAACTGTGAACTGTGAACTGTGAACTGTGAACTGTGAACTGTGAACTGTGAACTGTGATATGTGAACTGTGAACTGTGAAGTGTGAACTGTGAAGTGTGAAGTGTGAACTGTGAAGTGTGAACTGTGAAGTGTGAACTGTGAAGTGTGAACTGTGAAGTGTGAACTGTGAAGTGTGAAGTGTGAACTGTGAAGTGTGAACTGTGAAGTGTGAACTGTGAAGTGTGAACTGTGAAGTGTGAACTGTGAAGTGTGAACTGTGAAGTGTGAACTGTGAAGTGTGAACTGTGAAGTGTGAAGTGTGAACTGTGAACTGTGAACTGTGAACTGTGAACTGTGAACTGTGAACTATGATCAGTGAACAGTGAACTGCGGACTGTGAACTGTGAACTGTGAAAACTGAATTGTGAAATAAAGTCTGTGAACAGTGATCTGTGAACTGTGAACTGTGAAGTGTGATCTGTGAAGTGTGATCTGTGAACTGTGAACTGTGAACTGTGAACTGTGATCTGTGAACTGTGATCTGTGAACTGTGAATTGTGAAATGAAGACTGTGAACTGTGAACTGTGAACTGTGAACTGTGAACTGTGAACTGTGAACTGTGAACTGTGAACTGTGAACTGTGAACTGTGAACTATGATCTGTGAACTGTGAACTGTGAACTGTGAACTGTGAACTGTGAACTGTGAACTGTGAACTGTCAACTGTGAACTGTGAACTGTGAACTGTGAACTATGATCAGTGAACAGTGAACTGCGGACTGTGAACTGTGAACTGTGAAAACTGAATTGTGAAATAAAGTCTGTGAACAGTGATCTGTGAACTGTGAACTGTGAAGTCTGATCTGTGAAGTGTGATCTGTGAACTGTGAACTGTGAACTGTGAACTGTGATCTGTGAACTGTGATCTGTGAACTGTGAACTGCGAACTGTGAATTGTGAAATGAAGACTGTGAACTGTGAACTGTGAACTGTGAACTGTGAACTGTGAACTATGATCTGTGAACAGTGAACTGTGGACTGTGAACTGTGAACTGTGAAGTGTGAACTGTGAACTGTGAACTGTCAACTGTCAACTGTGAACTGAGAACTGTAAACTGAGAACTGTAAACTGTGAACTGTGAACTGTGAACTGTGAACTGTGAACTGCGAACTGTGAACTATGATCAGTGAACAGTGAACTGCGGACTGTGAACTGTGAACTGTGAAAACTGAATTGTGAAATAAAGTCTGTGAACAGTGATCTGTGAACTGTGAACTGTGAAGTGTGATCTGTGAAGTGTGATCTGTGAACTGTGAACTGCGAACTGTGAAGTGTGAAATGAAGACTGTGAACTGTGAACTGTGATCTGTGCGCTGTGAACTGCGAACTGTGAATTGTGAAATGAAGACTGTGAACTGTGAACTGTGAACTGTGAACTGCGAACTGTGAATTGTGAAATGAAGACTGTGAACTGTGAACTGTGCCCTGTGAAGACTGAAGTGTGAAATGAAGACTGTGAACTGTGAACTGTGAACTGTGATCTGTGAACTGAGAACTGTGAACTGTGAACAGTGGGCTGTGAACTGTGAACTGTGAACTGTGAACTGTGAACTGTGACCTGTGAACTGTGAACTGCGAACTGTGAAGTATGAAATGAAGACAGTGAACTGTGAAATGTGAACTGTGACCTGCGAACTGGGAACTGTGAACTGTGAACTGTGGACTGTGAACTGTGAACTGTGAACTGTGACGTGTGAACTGTGAAGTATGAAATGAAGACAGTGAACTGTGAAATGTGAACTGTGACCTGCGAACTGGGAACTGTGAACTGTGAACTGTGAACTGTGGACTGTGAACTGTGAACTGTGACGTGTGAACTGTGAACTGTGACCTGCGAACTGTGAACTGTGAACTGTGAACTGTAAACTGTGAACAGTGAACAGTGAACTGTGAACTGTGAACTGTGAACTGTGAACTGTGAACTGTGAACTGTGAATTGTGAACAGTGAACTGTGGACTGTGAACTGTGAACTGTGAACTGTGAACTGTGAACTGTGAACTGTGAAGTGTGAACTGTCAACTGTAAACTGTGAACAGTGAACTGTGAACTGTGAACAGTGAACTGTGAACTGTGAACTGTGAACTGTGAACTGTGAACTGTGAACTGCCAACTGTGAAGTGTGAAATAAAGTCTGTGAACTGTGATCTGTGGACTGTGAACTGTGAACTGTGAAGTGTGAACTGTGATTTGTGAACAGTGAACTGTGGACTGTGAACTGTGCACTCTGAAGTGTGAATTGTCAAATGAAGACTGTGAACTGTGAACTGTGCCCTGTGAACTGTGAACTGTGAACTGTGAAAACTGAATTGTGAAATAAAGTCTGTGAACTGTGAACTGTGATCTGTGAACTGAGAACTGTGAACTGTGAAATGTGAACTGTGACCTGCGAACTGGGAACTGTGAACTGTGAACTGTGAACTGTGGACTGTGAACTGTGAACTGTGAACTGTGACGTGTGAACTGTGAACTGTGAACTGTCAACTGTGAACTGAGAACTGTGAACTGAGAACTGTAAACTGTGAACTGTAAACTGTGATCTGTGAACTGTGAACTGCGAACTGTGAAGTGTGAAATGAAGACTGTGAACTTTGATCTGTGGACTGTGAACTGTGAACTGTGAACTGTGAACTGTGATGTGTGATCAGTGAACTGTGGACAGTGAACTGTGGACTGTGAACTGTGAACTGTGAACTGTGAACTGTGAAGTGTGAACTGTGAACTGTGACCTGTGAACTGTGAACTGTGACCTGTGAACTGCGAACTATGAATTGTGAAATGAAGACTGTGAACTGTGAACTGTGAAATGTGAACAGTGAACAGTGAACTGTGAACTGTGAACTGTGAACTGTGAATTGTGAACAGTGAACAGTGAACAGTGGACTGTGAACTGTGAACTGTGAACTGTGAAGTGTAAACTGTCAGCTGTGAACTGTCAACTGTGAACTGATAACTGTAAACTGAGAACTGTAAACTGTGAACAGTGAACTGTGAACTGTGAAGTGTGAACTGCGAACTGTGAAGTATGAAATGAAGACAGTGAACTGTGAAATGTGAACTGTGACCTGCGAACTGGGAACTGTGAACTGTGAACTGTCAACTGTCAACTGTGAACTGTGAACTGTGAACTTTGAACTGTGATATGTGAACTGTGATATGTGAACTGTGAACTGTGAAGTGTGAACTGTGAAGTGTGAACTGTGAAGTGTGAACTGTGAAGTGTGAACTGTGAAGTGTGAACTGTGAAGTGTGAATTGTGAACAGTGAACTGTGGACTGTGAACTGTGAACTGTGAACTGTGAACTGTGAACTGTGAACTGTGAAGTGTGAACTGTCAACTGTAAACTGTGAACAGTGAACTGTGAACTGTGAACAGTGAACTGTGAACTGTGAACTGTGAACTGTGAACTGTGAACTGTGAACTGCCAACTGTGAAGTGTGAAATAAAGTCTGTGAACTGTGATCTGTGGACTGTGAACTGTGAACTGTGAAGTGTGAACTGTGATTTGTGAACAGTGAACTGTGGACTGTGAACTGTGCACTCTGAAGTGTGAATTGTCAAATGAAGACTGTGAACTGTGAACTGTGCCCTGTGAACTGTGAACTGTGAACTGTGAAAACTGAATTGTGAAATAAAGTCTGTGAACTGTGAACTGTGATCTGTGAACTGAGAACTGTGAACTGTGAAATGTGAACTGTGACCTGCGAACTGGGAACTGTGAACTGTGAACTGTGAACTGTGGACTGTGAACTGTGAACTGTGAACTGTGACGTGTGAACTGTGAACTGTGAACTGTCAACTGTGAACTGAGAACTGTGAACTGAGAACTGTAAACTGTGAACTGTAAACTGTGATCTGTGAACTGTGAACTGCGAACTGTGAAGTGTGAAATGAAGACTGTGAACTTTGATCTGTGGACTGTGAACTGTGAACTGTGAACTGTGAACTGTGATGTGTGATCAGTGAACTGTGGACAGTGAACTGTGGACTGTGAACTGTGAACTGTGAACTGTGAACTGTGAAGTGTGAACTGTGAACTGTGACCTGTGAACTGTGAACTGTGACCTGTGAACTGCGAACTATGAATTGTGAAATGAAGACTGTGAACTGTGAACTGTGAAATGTGAACAGTGAACAGTGAACTGTGAACTGTGAACTGTGAACTGTGAATTGTGAACAGTGAACAGTGAACAGTGGACTGTGAACTGTGAACTGTGAACTGTGAAGTGTAAACTGTCAGCTGTGAACTGTCAACTGTGAACTGATAACTGTAAACTGAGAACTGTAAACTGTGAACAGTGAACTGTGAACTGTGAAGTGTGAACTGCGAACTGTGAAGTATGAAATGAAGACAGTGAACTGTGAAATGTGAACTGTGACCTGCGAACTGGGAACTGTGAACTGTGAACTGTCAACTGTCAACTGTGAACTGTGAACTGTGAACTTTGAACTGTGATATGTGAACTGTGATATGTGAACTGTGAACTGTGAAGTGTGAACTGTGAAGTGTGAACTGTGAAGTGTGAACTGTGAAGTGTGAACTGTGAAGTGTGAACTGTGAAGTGTGAACTGTGAAGTGTGAACTGTGAAGTGTGAAGTGTGAACTGTGAAGTGTGAACTGTGAAGTGTGAACTGTGAAGTGTGAACTGTGAAGTGTGAACTGTGAAGTGTGAACTGTGAAGTGTGAACTGTGAAGTGTGAAGTGTGAACTGTGAACTGTGAACTGTGAACTGTGAACTGTGAACTGTGAACTGTGAACTGTGAACTGTGAAATGTGAACTATGATCAGTGAACAGTGAACTGCGGACTGTGAACTGTGAACTGTGAAAACTGAATTGTGAAATAAAGTCTGTGAACAGTGATCTGTGAACTGTGAACTGTGAAGTGTGATCTGTGAAGTGTGATCTGTGAACTGTGAACTGTGAACTGTGAACTGTGATCTGTGAACTGTGATCTGTGAACTGTGAATTGTGAAATGAAGACTGTGAACTGTGAACTGTGAACTGTGAACTGTGAACTGTGAACTGTGAACTGTGAACTGTGAACTGTGAACTGTGAACTGTGAACTGTGAACTGTGAACTGTGAACTGTGAACTGTGAACTGTGAACTGTGAACTGTGAACTGTGAACTGTGAACTGTGAACTATGATCAGTGAACAGTGAACTGCGGACTGTGAACTGTGAACTGTGAAAACTGAATTGTGAAATAAAGTCTGTGAACAGTGATCTGTGAACTGTGAACTGTGAAGTGTGATCTGTGAAGTGTGATCTGTGAACTGTGAACTGTGAACTGTGAACTGTGATCTGTGAACTGTGATCTGTGAACTGTGAACTGCGAACTGTGAATTGTGAAATGAAGACTGTGAACTGTGAACTGTGAACTGTGAACTGTGAACTGTGAACTGTGAACTATGATCTGTGAACAGTGAACTGTGGACTGTGAACTGTGAACTGTGAAGTGTGAACTGTGAACTGTGAACTGTCAACTGTCAACTGTGAACTGAGAACTGTAAACTGAGAACTGTAAACTGTGTACAGTGAACTGTGAACTGTGAACTGTGAACTGTGAACTGTGAACTGTGATCTGTGAACTGTGAACTGCGAACTGTGAGTTGTGAAATGAAGACTGTGAACTGTGAACTGTGCCCTGTGAAGACTGAAGTGTGAAATGAAGACTGTGAACTGTGATCTCTGAACTGTGAACTGTGAACTGTGAACTGTGAACTGAGAACTGTGAACTGTGAACTGTGAAAACTGAATTGTGAAATAAAGTCTGTGAACTGTGAACTGTGATCTGTGAACTGAGAACTGTGAACTGTGAACAGTAGGCTGTGAACTGTGACCTGTGAACTGTGAACTTCGAACTGTGAAGTTTGAAATGAAGACAGTGAACTGTGAAATGTGAACTGTGACCTGCGAACTGGGAACTGTGAACTGTGAACTGTGGACTGTGAACTGTGAACTGTGAACTGTGATCTGTGAACTGTGAACTGCGAACTGTGAAGTGTGAAATGAAGACTGTGAACTGTGATCTGTGGACTGTGAACTGTGAACTGTGAACTGTGATGTGTGATCAGTGAACTGTGGACTGTGAACTGTGCACTGTGAAGTGTGAAGTGTGAAATGAAGACTGTGAACTGTGAACTGTGACCTGTGAAAAGTGAACTGTGGACTGTGAACTGTGGACTGTGAACTGTGAACTGTGACCTGTGAACTGTGAACTGTGACCTGTGAACTGTGAACTGCGAACTGTGAATTGTGAAATGAAGTCTGTGAACTGTGAACTGTGAACTGTGAACAGTGAACTGTGAACTGTGAACTGTGAACTGTGAACTGTGAACTGTGAACTGTGAATTGTGAACAGTGAACTGTGATCTGTGAACAGTGAAGTGTGAACTGTGAACTGTGAACTGTGAACTGTGAACTGTGAACTGTGAACTGGAACTGTGAACTGTGAACTGTGAACTGTGAACTATGATCTGTGAACAGTGAACTGTGGACTGTGAACTGTGAACTGTGAAGTGTGAACTGTGAACTGTGAACAGTGAACAGTGAACTGTGGACTGTGAACTGTGAACTGTGAACTGTGAAGTGTGAACTGTCAACTGTGAACTGAGAACTGTAAACTGAGAACTGTAAACTGTGAACAGTGAACTGTGAACTGTGGACTGTGAACTGTGCACTGTGAAGTGTGAAGTGTGAAATGAAGACTGTGAACTGTGAACTGTGACCTGTGAAAAGTGAACTGTGGACTGTGAACTGTGGACTGTGAACTGTGAACTGTGACCTGTGAACTGTGAACTGTGACCTGTGAACTGTGAACTGCGAACTGTGAATTGTGAAATGAAGTCTGTGAAGTGTGAACTGTCAACTGTGAACTGTCAACTGTGAACTGAGAACTGTAAACTGAGAACTGTAAACTGTGAACAGTGAACTGTGAACTGTGAATTGTGATCTGTGAACTGTGAACTGTGAACTGTGAACTGTGAACTGTGAACTGTGAACTGTGAACTGTGAACTGTGAACTGTGAACTGTGAACTGTGAACTGTGAACTGTGAACTGCCAACTGTGAAGTGTGAAATAAAGTCTGTGAACTGTGATCTGTGGACTGTGAACTGTGAACTGTGAACTGTGATTTGTGAACAGTGAACTGTGGACTGTGAACTGTGCACTGTGAAGTGTGAATTGTGAAATGAAGACTGTGAACTGTGAACTGTGCCCTGTGAACTGTGAACTGTGAACTGTGAAAACTGAATTGTGAAATAAAGTCTGTGAACTGTGAACTGTGATCTGTGAACTGAGAACTGTGAACTCTGAAATGTGAACTGTGACCTGCGAACTGGGAACTGTGAACTGTGAACTGTGGACTGTGAACTGTGAACTGTGAACTGTGAACTGTGACGTGTGAACTGTGAACTGTGAACTGTCAACTGTGAACTGAGAACTGTAAACTGAGAACTGTAAACTGTGAACTGTGAACTGTGATCTGTGAACTGTGAACTGCGAACTGTGAAGTGTGAAATGAAGACTGTGAACTGTGATCTGTGGACTGTGAACTGTGAACTGTGAACTGTGATGTGTGATCAGTGAACTGTGGACTGTGAACTGTGGACTGTGAACTGTGCACTGTGAAGTGTGAAGTGTGAAATGAAGACTGTGAACTGTGAACTGTGACCTGTGAAAAGTGAACTGTGGACTGTGAACTGTGGACTGTGAACTGTGAACTGTGACCTGTGAACTGTGAACTGTGACCTGTGAACTGTGAACTGCGAACTGTGAATTGTGAAATGAAGTCTGTGAACTGTGAACTGTGAACTGTGAACTGTGAACTGTGAACTGTGAATTGTGAACAGTGAACTGTGGACTGTGAACTGTGAACTGTGAACTGTGAACTGTGAACTGTGAAGTGTGAACTGTCAACTGTGAACTGTCAACTGTGAACTGCCAACTGTGAAGTGTGAAATAAAGTCTGTGAACTGTGATCTGTGGACTGTGAACTGTGAACTGTGATTTGTGAACAGTGAACTGTGGACTGTGAACTGTGCACTGTGAAGTGTGAATTGTGAAATGAAGACTGTGAACTGTGAACTGTGCCCTGTGAACTGTGAACTGTGAACTGTGAAAACTGAATTGTGAAATAAAGTCTGTGAACTGTGAACTGTGATCTGTGAACTGAGAACTGTGAACTCTGAAATGTGAACTGTGACCTGCGAACTGGGAACTGTGAACTGTGAACTGTGAACTGTGAACTGTGAACTGTGAACTGTGAACTGTGACGTGTGAACTGTGAACTGTGAACTGTCAACTGTGAACTGAGAACTGTAAACTGAGAACTGTAAACTGTGAACTGTGAACTGTGAACTGTGATCTGTGAACTGTGAACTGCGAACTGTGAAGTGTGAAATGAAGACTGTGAACTGTGATCTGTGGACTGTGAACTGTGAACTGTGAACTGTGATGTGTGATCAGTGAACTGTGGACTGTGAACTGTGGACTGTGAACTGTGAACTGTGAACTGTGAACTGTGAAGTGTGAACTGTCAACTGTGAACTGTCAACTGTGAACTGAGAACTGTAAACTGTGAACAGTGAACTGTGAACTGTGAACTGTGAACTGCGAACTGTGAAGTATGAAATGAAGACAGTGAACTGTGAAATGTGAACTGTGACCTGCGAAATGGGAACTGTGAACTGTGAACTGTGAACTGTGAACTGTGAACTGTGATATGTGAACTGTGAACTGTGATGTGTGAACTGTGAAGTGTGAACTGTGAATTGTGAACTGTGAACTGTGAACTGTGAACTGTGAACGGTGAACTGTGAACTGTGAACTGTGAACTGTGAACTGTGAACTGTGAACTGTGAACTGTGAACTGTGAACTGTGAACTGTGAACTGTGAACTGTGAACTGTGAACTGTGAACTATGATCAGTGAACAGTGAACTGCGGACTGTGAACTGTGAACTATGAAAACTGAATTGTGAAATAAAGTCTGTGAACAGTGATCTGTGAACTGTGAACTGTGAAGTGTGATCGGTGAAGTGTGATCTGTGAACTGTGAACTGCGAACTGTGAAGTGTGAAATGAAGACTGTGAACTGTGAACTGTGCCCTGTGAAGACTGAAGTGTGAAATGAAGACTGTGAACTGTGAACTGTGAACTGTGATCTGTGAACTGAGAACTGTGAACTGTGAACAGTGGGCTGTGAACTGTGACCTGTGAACTGTGAACTGCGAACTGTGAAGTATGAAATGAAGACAGTGAACTGTGAAATGTGAACTGTGTCCTGCGAACTGGGAACTGTGAACTGTGAACTGTGGACTGTGAACTGTGAACTGTGAACTGTGACGTGTGAACTGTGAAGTATGAACTGTCAACTGTGAACTGAGAACTGTAAACTGAGAACTGTAAACTGTGAACTGTCAACTGTGATCTGTGAGCTGTGAACTGTGAACTGCGAACTGTGAATTGTGAAATGAAGTCTGTGAACTGTGAACTGTGAACTGTGAACAGTGAACAGTGAACAGTGAACTGTGAACTGTGAACTGTGAACTGTGAACTGTGAACTGTGAATTGTGAACAGTGAACTGTGGACTGTGAACTGTGAACTGTGAACTGAGAACTGTAAACTGAGAACTGTAAACTGTGAACAGTGAACTGTGAACTGTGAACTGTGAACTGTGAACTGTGAACTGTGAACTGTGAACTGTGAACTGTGAACTGTGAACTGCCAACTGTGAAGTGTGAAATAAAGTCTGTGAACTGTGATCTGTGGACTGTGAACTGTGAACTGTGAAGTGTGAACTGTGATTTGTGAACAGTGAACTGTGAACTGTGAACTGTGAAGTGTGAACTGTCAACTGTGAACTGTCAACTGTGAACTGAGAACTGTAAACTGAGAACTGTAAACTGTGAACAGTGAACTGTGAACTGTGAACTGTGAACTGCGAACTGTGAAGTATGAAATGAAGACAGTGAACTGTGAAATGTGAACTGTGACCTGCGAAATGGGAACTGTGAACTGTGAACTGTGAACTGTGAACTGTGATATGTGAACTGTGAACTGTGATGTGTGAACTGTGAAGTGTGAACTGTGAATTGTGAACTGTGAACTGTGAACTGTGAACGGTGAACTGTGAACTGTGAACTGTGAACTGTGAACTGTGAACTGTGAACTGTGAACTGTGAACTGTGAACTGTGAACTGTGAACTGTGAACTGTGAACTGTGAACTGTGAACTATGATCAGTGAACAGTGAACTGCGGACTGTGAACTGTGAACTGTGAAAACTGAATTGTGAAATAAAGTCTGTGAACAGTGATCTGTGAACTGTGAACTGTGAAGTGTGATCTGTGAAGTGTGATCTGTGAACTGTGAACTGCGAACTGTGAAGTGTGAAATGAAGACTGTGAACTGTGAACTGTGATCTGTGCACTGTGAACTGCGAACTGTGAATTGTGAAATGAAGACTGTGAACTGTGAACTGTGAACTGTGAACTGCGAACTGTGAATTGTGAAATGAAGACTGTGAACTGTGAACTGTGCCCTGTGAAGACTGAAGTGTGAAATGAAGACTGTGAACTGTGAACTGTGAACTGTGATCTGTGAACTGAGAACTGTGAACTGTGAACAGTGGGCTGTGAACTGTGACCTGTGAACTGTGAACTGTGACCTGTGAACTGTGAACTGCGAACTGTGAAGTATGAAATGAAGACAGTGAACTGTGAAATGTGAACTGTGACCTGCGAACTGGGAACTGTGAACTGTGAACTGTGGACTGTGAACTGTGAACTGTGAACTGTGACGTGTGAACTGTGAAGTATGAAATGAAGACAGTGAACTGTGAAATGTGAACTGTGACCTGCGAACTGGGAACTGTGAACTGTGAACTGTGGACTGTGAACTGTGAACTGTGAACTGTGACGTGTGAACTGTGAACTGTGAACTGTCAACTGTGAACTGAGAACTGTAAACTGAGAACTGTAAACTGTGAACTGTCAACTGTGATCTGTGAACTGTGAACTGCGAACTGTGAAGTGTGAAATCAAGACTGTGAACTGTGAACTGTGACCTGTGAACTGTGAACTGCGAACTGTGAATTGTGAAATGAAGTCTGTGAACTGTGAACTGTGAACTGTGAACTGTGAACAGTGAACAGTGAACTGTGAACTGTGAACTGTGAACTGTGAACTGTGAACTGTGAACTGTGAATTGTGAACAGTGAACTGTGGACTGTGGACTGTGAACTGTGAACTGTGAACTGAGAACTGTAAACTGAGAACTGTAAACTGTGAACAGTGAACTGTGAACAGTGAACTGTGAACTGTGAACTGTGAACTGTGAACTGTGAACTGTGAACTGTGAACTGTGAACTGTGAACTGTGAACTGTGAACTGTGAACTGTGAACTGTGAACTGTGAACTGCCAACTGTGAAGTGTGAAATAAAGTTTGTGAACTGTGATCTGTGGACTGTGAACTGTGAACTGTGAAGTGTGAACTGTGATTTGTGAACAGTGAACTGTGAATTGTGAAATGAAGACTGTGAACTGTGAACTGTGAACTGTGCACTGCGAACTGTGAATTGTGAAATGAAGACTGTGAACTGTGAACTGTGCTCTGTGAAGACTGAAGTGTGAAATGAAGACTGTGAACTGTGAACTGTGAACTGTGATCTGTGAACTGAGAACTGTGAACTGTGAACAGTGGGCTGTGAACTGTGACCTGTGAACTGTGAACTGTGACCTGTGAACTGTGAACTGCGAACTGTGAAGTATGAAATGAAGACAGTAAACTGTGAAATGTGAACTGTGACCTGCGAACTGGGAACTGTGAACTGTGAACTGTGAACTGTGGACTGTGAACTGTGAACTGTGAACTGTGACGTGTGAACTGTGAAGTATGAAATGAAGACAGTGAACTGTGAAATGTGAACTGTGACCTGCGAACTGGGAACTGTGAACTGTGAACTGTGGACTGTGAACTGTGAACTGTGAACTGTGACGTGTGAACTGTGAACTGTGAACTGTCCACTGTGAACTGAGAACTGTAAACTGAGAACTGTAAACTGTGAACTGTCAACTGTGATCTGTGAACTGTGAACTGCGAACTGTGAAGTGTGAAATGAAGACTGTGAACTGTGAACTGTGACCTGTGAACTGTGAATTGTGAAATGAAGTCTGTGAACTGTGAACTGTGAACTGTGAACTGTGAACTGTGAACAGTGAACAGTGAACTGTGAACTGTGAACTGTGAACTGTGAACTGTGAACTGTGAATTGTGAACAGTGAACTGTGGACTGTGAACTGTGAACTGTGAACTGTGAACTGTGAAGTGTGAACTGTCAACTGTGAACTGTCAACTGTGAACTGAGAACTGTAAACTGAGAACTGTAAACTGTGAACAGTGAACTGTGAACTGTGAACTGTGAACTGTGAACTGTGAACTGTGAACTGTGAACTGTGAACTGTGAACTGTGAACTGTGAACTGTGAACTGTGAACTGTGAACTGTGAACTGCCAACTGTGAAGTGTGAAATAAAGTCTGTGAACTGTGATCTGTGGACTGTGAACTGTGAACTGTGAAGTGTGAACTGTGATTTGTGAACAGTGAACTGTGGACTGTGAACTGTGCACTGTGGAGTGTGAATTGTGAAATGAAGACTGTGAACTGTGAACTGTGCCCTGTGAACTGTGAACTGTGAACTGTGAAAACTGAATTGTGAAATAAAGTCTGTGAACTGTGAACTGTGATCTGTGAACTGAGAACTGTGAACTGTGAAATGTGAACTGTGACCTGCGAACTGGGAACTGTGAACTGTGAACTGTGAACTGTGGACTGTGAACTGTGAACTGTGAACTGTGACGTGTGAACTGTGAACTGTGAACTGTCAACTGTGAACTGAGAACTGTAAACTGAGAACTGTAAACTGTGAACTGTGAACTGTGATCTGTGAACTGTGAACTGCGAACTTTGAAGTGTGAAATGAAGACTGTGAACTGTGATCTGTGGACTGTGAACTGTGAACTGTGAACTGTGATGTGTGATCAGTGAACTGTGGACTGTGAACTGTGGACTGTGAACTGTGAACTGTGAAATGTGAAGTGTGAACTGTAAACTGTGACCTGTGAACAGTGAACAGTGAACTGTGAACTGTGAACTGTGAACTGTGAATTGTGAACAGTGAACAGTGAACTGTGGACTGTGAACTGTGAACTGTGAACTGTGAAGTGTGAACTGTCAACTGTGAACTGTCAACTGTGAACTGAGAACTGTAAACTGAGAACTGTAAACTGTGAACAGTGAACTGTGAACTGTGAACTGTGAACTGCGAACTGTGAAGTATGAAATGAAGACACTGAACTGTGAAATGTGAACTGTGACCTGCGAAATGGGAACTGTGAACTGTGAACTGTGAACTGTGAACTGTGATATGTGAACTGTGAACTGTGATGTGTGAACTGTGAAGTGTGAACTGTGAACTGTGAACTGTGAACTGTGAACTGTGAACTGTGAACTGTGAACTGTGAACTGTGAACTGTGAACTGTGAACTGTGAACTGTGAACTGTGAACTGTGAACTGTGAACTGTGAACTGTGAACTGTGAACTGTGAACTGTGAACTGTGAACTGTGAACTGTGAACTGTGAACTATGATCAGTGAACAGTGAACTGCGGACTGTGAACTGTGAACTGTGAAAACTGAATTGTGAAATAAAGTCTTTGAACAGTGATCTGTGAACTGTGAACTGTGAAGTGTGATCTGTGAAGTGTGATCTGTGAACTGTGAACTGTGAACTGTGAACTGTGCACTGTGATCTGTGAACTGTGATCTGTGAACTGTGAACTGCGAACTGTGAATTGTGAAATGAAGACTGTGAACTGTGAACTGTGAACTGTGAACTGTGAACTGTGAACTGTGAACTGTGAACTGTGAACTGTGAACTATGATCTGTGAACTGTGAACTGTGAACTGTGAACTGTGAACTGTGAACTATGATCAGTGAACAGTGAACTGTGAACTGTGAACTGTGAACTGTGAACTATGATCAGTGAACAGTGAACTGCGGACTGTGAACTGTGAACTGTGAAAACTGAATTGTGAAATAAAGTCTTTGAACAGTGATCTGTGAACTGTGAACTGTGAAGTGTGATCTGTGAAGTGTGATCTGTGAACTGTGAACTGTGAACTGTGAACTGTGCACTGTGATCTGTGAACTGTGATCTGTGAACTGTGAACTGCGAACTGTGAATTGTGAAATGAAGACTGTGAACTGTGAACTGTGAACTGTGAACTGTGAACTGTGAACTGTGAACTGTGAACTATGATCTGTGAACTGTGAACTGTGAACTGTGAACTGTGAACTGTCAACTGTGAACTGAGAACTGTAAACTGAGAACTGTAAACTGTGAACTGTGAACTGTGATCTGTGAACTGTGAACTGCGAACTTTGAAGTGTGAAATGAAGACTGTGAACTGTGATCTGTGGACTGTGAACTGTGAACTGTGAACTGTGATGTGTGATCAGTGAACTGTGGACTGTGAACTGTGGACTGTGAACTGTGAACTGTGAACTGTGAAGTGTGAACTGTAAACTGTGACCTGTGAACAGTGAACAGTGAACTGTGAACTGTGAACTGTGAATTGTGAACAGTGAACAGTGAACTGTGGACTGTGAACTGTGAACTGTGAACTGTGAAGTGTGAACTGTCAACTGTGAACTGTCAACTGTGAACTGAGAACTGTAAACTGAGAACTGTAAACTGTGAACAGTGAACTGTGAACTGTGAACTGTGAACTGTGAACTGTGAACTGCGAACTGTGAAGTATGAAATGAAGACAGTGAACTGTGAAATGTGAACTGTGACCTGCGAAATGGGAACTGTGAACTGTGAACTGTGAACTGTGAACTGTGAACTGTGATATGTGAACTGTGAACTGTGAACTGTGATGTGTGAACTGTGAAGTGTGAACTGTGAACTGTGAACTGTGAACTGTGAACTGTGAACTGTGAACTGTGAACTGTGAACTGTGAACTGTGAACTGTGAACTGTGAACTGTGAACTGTGAACTGTGAACTGTGAACTGTGAACTGTGAACTGTGAACTGTGAACTGTGAACTGTGAACTGTGAACTGTGAACTGTGAACTGTGAACTGTGAACTATGATCAGTGAACAGTGAACTGCGGACTGTGAATTGTGAACTGTGAAAACTGAATTGTGAAATAAAGTCTTTGAACAGTGATCTGTGAACTGTGAACTGTGAAGTGTGATCTGTGAAGTGTGATCTGTGAACTGTGAACTGTGAACTGTGAACTGTGCACTGTGATCTGTGAACTGTGATCTGTGAACTGTGAACTGCGAACTGTGAATTGTGAAATGAAAACTGTGAACTGTGAACTGTGAACTGTGAACTGTGAACAGTGAACTGTGAACTGTGAACTGTGAACTGTGAACTGTGAACTGTGAACTGTGAACTGTGAACTGTGAACTGTGAACTGTGAACTGTGAACTGTGAACTGTGAACTGTGAACTGCCAACTGTGAAGTGTGAAATAAAGTCTGTGAACTGTGATCTGTGGACTGTGAACTGTGAACTGTGAAGTGTGAACTGTGATTTGTGAACAGTGAACTGTGAATTGTGAAATGAAGACTGTGAACTGTGAACTGTGAACTGTGCACTGCGAACTGTGAATTGTGAAATGAAGACTGTGAACTGTGAACTGTGCCCTGTGAAGACTGAAGTGTGAAATGAAGACTGTGAACTGTGAAATGTGAACTGTGACCTGCGAAATGGGAACTGTGAACTGTGAACTGTGAACTGTGAACTGTGATATGTGAACTGTGAACTGTGAACTGTGATGTGTGAACTGTGAAGTGTGAACTGTGAACTGTGAACTGTGAACTGTGAACTGTGAACTGTGAACTGTGAACTGTGAACTGTGAACTGTGAACTGTGAACTGTGAACTGTGAACTGTGAACTGTGAACTGTGAACTGTGAACTGTGAACTGTGAACTGTGAACTGTGAACTGTGAACTGTGAACTGTGAACTGTGAACTGTGAACTGTGAACTGTGAACTATGATCAGTGAACAGTGAACTGCGGACTGTGAACTGTGAACTGTGAAAACTGAATTGTGAAATAAAGTCTTTGAACAGTGATCTGTGAACTGTGAACTGTGAAGTGTGATCTGTGAAGTGTGATCTGTGAACTGTGAACTGTGAACTGTGAACTGTGCACTGTGATCTGTGAACTGTGATCTGTGAACTGTGAACTGCGAACTGTGAATTGTGAAATGAAAACTGTGAACTGTGAACTGTGAACTGTGAACTGTGAACAGTGAACTGTGAACTGTGAACTGTGAACTGTGAACTGTGAACTGTGAACTGTGAACTGTGAACTGTGAACTGTGAACTGTGAACTGTGAACTGTGAACTGCCAACTGTGAAGTGTGAAATAAAGTCTGTGAACTGTGATCTGTGGACTGTGAACTGTGAACTGTGAAGTGTGAACTGTGATTTGTGAACAGTGAACTGTGAATTGTGAAATGAAGACTGTGAACTGTGAACTGTGAACTGTGCACTGCGAACTGTGAATTGTGAAATGAAGACTGTGAACTGTGAACTGTGCCCTGTGAAGACTGAAGTGTGAAATGAAGACTGTGAACTGTGAACTGTGAACTGTGATCTGTGAACTGAGAACTGTGAACTGTGAACAGTGGGCTGTGAACTGTGACCTGTGAACTGTGAACTGTGACCTGTGAACTGTGAACTGCGAACTGTGAAGTATGAAATGAAGACAGTGAACTGTGAAATGTGAACTGTGACCTGCGAACTGGGAACTGTGAACTGTGAACTGTGAACTGTGGACTGTGAACTGTGAACTGTGAACTGTGACGTGTGAACTGTGAAGTATGAAATGAAGACAGTGAACTGTGAAATGTGAACTGTGACCTGCGAACTGGGAACTGTGAACTGTGAACTGTGGACTGTGAACTGTGAACTGTGAACTGTGACGTGTGAACTGTGAACTGTGAACTGTCAACTGTGAACTGAGAACTGTAAACTGAGAACTGTAAACTGTGAACTGTCAACTGTGATCTGTGAACTGTGAACTGCGAACTGTGAAGTGTGAAATGAAGACTGTGAACTGTGAACTGTGACCTGTGAACTGTGAACTGCGAACTGTGAATTGTGAAATGAAGTCTGTGAACTGTGAACTGTGAACTGTGAACTGTGAACAGTGAACAGTGAACTGTGAACTGTGAACTGTGAACTGTGAACTGTGAACTGTGAATTGTGAACAGTGAACTGTGGACTGTGAACTGTGAACTGTGAACTGTGAACTGTGAAGTGTGAACTGTCAACTGTGAACTGTCAACTGTGAACTGAGAACTGTAAACTGAGAACTGTAAACTGTGAACAGTGAACTGTGAACTGTGAACTGTGAACTGTGAACTGTGAACTGTGAACTGTGAACTGTGAACTGTGAACTGTGAACTGTGAACTGTGAACTGTGAACTGTGAACTGTGAACTGCCAACTGTGAAGTGTGAAATAAAGTCTGTGAACTGTGATCTGTGGACTGTGAACTGTGAACTGTGAAGTGTGAACTGTGATTTGTGAACAGTGAACTGTGGACTGTGAACTGTGCACTGTGGAGTGTGAATTGTGAAATGAAGACTGTGAACTGTGAACTGTGCCCTGTGAACTGTGAACTGTGAACTGTGAAAACTGAATTGTGAAATAAAGTCTGTGAACTGTGAACTGTGATCTGTGAACTGAGAACTGTGAACTGTGAAATGTGAACTGTGACCTGCGAACTGGGAACTGTGAACTGTGAACTGTGAACTGTGGACTGTGAACTGTGAACTGTGAACTGTGACGTGTGAACTGTGAACTGTGAACTGTCAACTGTGAACTGAGAACTGTAAACTGAGAACTGTAAACTGTGAACTGTGAACTGTGATCTGTGAACTGTGAACTGCGAACTTTGAAGTGTGAAATGAAGACTGTGAACTGTGATCTGTGGACTGTGAACTGTGAACTGTGAACTGTGATGTGTGATCAGTGAACTGTGGACTGTGAACTGTGGACTGTGAACTGTGAACTGTGAACTGTGAAGTGTGAACTGTAAACTGTGACCTGTGAACAGTGAACAGTGAACTGTGAACTGTGAACTGTGAACTGTGAATTGTGAACAGTGAACAGTGAACTGTGGACTGTGAACTGTGAACTGTGAACTGTGAAGTGTGAACTGTCAACTGTGAACTGTCAACTGTGAACTGAGAACTGTAAACTGAGAACTGTAAACTGTGAACAGTGAACTGTGAACTGTGAACTGTGAACTGCGAACTGTGAAGTATGAAATGAAGACAGTGAACTGTGAAGTGTGGACTGTGAACTGTGAACTGTCAACTGTGAACTGTGAACTGTAAACCGAGAACTGTAAACTGTGAACAGTGAACTGTGAACTGTGAACTGTGAACTGTGAACTGTGAACTGTGATCTGTGAACTGTGAACTGCGAACTGTGAATTGTGAAATGAAGACTGTGAACTGTGAACTGTGAACTGTGAACTGCGAACTGTGAATTGTGAAATGAAGACTGTGAAGTGTGAACTGTGCCCTGTGAAGACTGAAGTGTGAAATGAAGACTGTGAACTGTGATCTGTGAACTGTGATCTGTGAACTGTGAACTGCGAACTGTGAAGTGTGAAATGAAGACTGTGAACTGTGATCTGTGGACTGTGAACTGTGAACTGTGAACTGTGATGTGTGATCAGTGAACTGTGGACTGTGAACTGTGGACTGTGAACTGTGCACTGTGAAGTGTGAAGTGTGAAATGAAGACTGTGAACTGTGAACTGTGATCTGTGAACAGTGAACTGTGGACTGTGAACTGTGGACTGTGAACTGTGGACTGTGAACTGTGAACTGTGACCTGTGAACTGTGAACTGTGACCTGTGAACTGTGAACTGCGAACTGTGAATTGTGAAATGAAGTCTGTGAACTGTGAACTGTGAACTGTGAACAGTGAACAGTGAACAGTGAACAGTGAACAGTGAACAGTGAACAGTGAACTGTGAACTGTGAACTGTGAACTGTGAGCTGTGAACTGTGAATTGTGAACAGTGAACTGTGGACTGTGAACTGTGAACTGTGAACTGTGAACTGTGAAGTGTGAACTGTCAACTGTGAACTGTCAACTGTGAACTGAGAACTGTAAACTGAGAACTGTAAACTGTGAACAGTGAACTGTGAACTGTGAACAGTGAACTGTGAACTGTGAACTGTGAACAGTGAACTGTGAACTGTGAACTGTGAACTGTGAACTGTGAACTGCCAACTGTGAAGTGTGAAATAAAGTCTGTGAACTGTGATCTGTGGACTGTGAACTGTGAACTGTGAAGTGTGAACTGTGATTTGTGAACAGTGAACTGTGAACTGTGAACTGTGCACTCTGAAGTGTGAATTGTCAAATGAAGACTGTGAACTGTGAACTGTGCCCTGTGAACTGTGAACTGTGAACTGTGAAAACTGAATTGTGAAATAAAGTCTGTGAACTGTGAACTGTGATCTGTGAACTGAGAACTGTGAACTGTGAAATGTGAACTGTGACCTGCGAACTGGGAACTGTGAACTGTGAACTGTGAACTGTGGACTGTGAACTGTGAACTGTGAACTGTGACGTGTGAACTGTGAACTGTGAACTGTGAACTGTCAACTGTGAACTGAGAACTGTAAACTGAGAACTGTAAACTGTGAACTGTGAACTGTGATCTGTGAACTGTGAACTGCGAACTGTGAAGTGTGAAATGAAGACTGTGAACTGTGATCTGTGGACTGTGAACTGTGAACTGTGAACTGTGATGTGTGATCAGTGAACTGTGGACTGTGAACTGTGGACTGTGAACTGTGAACTGTGAACTGTGAACTGTGAAGTGTGACCTGGAACTGTGACCTGTGAACTGTGAACTGTGACCTGTGAACTGCGAACTATGAATTGTGAAATGAAGACTGTGAACTGTGAACTGTGAACTGTGAAGTGTGAACTGTGAACTGTGAACTGTCAACTGTGAACTGAGAACTGTAAACTGAGAACTGTAAACTGTGAACAGTGAACTGTGAACTGTGAACTGTGAACTGCGAACTGTGAAGTATGAAATGAAGACAGTGAACTGTGAAATGTGAACTGTGACCTGCGAACTGGGAACTGTGAACTGTGAACTGTGAACTGTGAACTGTGAACTGTGAACTGTGAACTGTGAACTGTGAACTGTGAACTGTGAACTGTGAACTGTGAACTGTGAACTGTGAACTGTGAACTGTGAACTGTGAAGTGTGAACTGTGAAGTGTGAACTGTGAAGTGTGAACTGTGAAGTGTGAACTGTGAAGTGTGAACTGTGAAGTGTGAACTGTGAAGTGTGAACTGTGAAGTGTGAACTGTGAAGTGTGAACTGTGAAGTGTGAACTGTGAAGTGTGAACTGTGAAGTGTGAACTGTGAAGTGTGAACTGTGAAGTGTGAACTGTGAAGTGTGAACTGTGAAGTGTGAACTGTGAACTGTGAACTGTGAACTGTGAACTGTGAACTGTGAACTGTGAACTATGATCAGTGAACAGTGAACTGCGGACTGTGAACTGTGAACTGTGACCTGTTACCTGTGAACTGTGAACTGTGAACTGTGAACTGTGATCTGTGAACTGTGAACTGCGAACTGTGAATTGTGAAATGAAGACTGTGAACTGTGAACTGTGAACTGTGAACTGCGAACTGTGAATTGTGAAATGAAGACTGTGAAGTGTGAACTGTGCCCTGTGAAGACTGAAGTGTGAAATGAAGACTGTGAACTGTGATCTGTGAACTGTGATCTGTGAACTGTGAACTGCGAACTGTGAAGTGTGAAATGAAGACTGTGAACTGTGATCTGTGGACTGTGAACTATGAACTGTGAACTGTGATGTGTGATCAGTGAACTGTGGACTGTGAACTGTGGACTGTGAACTGTGCACTGTGAAGTGTGAAGTGTGAAATGAAGACTGTGAACTGTGAACTGTGATCTGTGAACAGTGAACTGTGGACTGTGAACTGTGGACTGTGAACTGTGGACTGTGAACTGTGAACTGTGACCTGTGAACTGTGAACTGTGACCTGTGAACTGTGAACTGCGAACTGTGAATTGTGAAATGAAGTCTGTGAACTGTGAACTGTGAACTGTGAACTGTGAATTGTGAACAGTGAACTGTGGACTGTGAACTGTGAACTGTGAACTGTGAACTGTGAAGTGTGAACTGTCAACTGTGAACTGTCAACTGTGAACTGAGAACTGTAAAGTGAGAACTGTAAACTGTGAACAGTGAACTGTGAACTGTGAACAGTGAACTGTGAACTGTGAACTGTGAACTGTGAACTGTGAACTGTGAACTGTGAACTGCCAACTGTGAAGTGTGAAATAAAGTCTGTGAACTGTGATCTGTGGACTGTGAACTGTGAACTGTGAAGTGTGAACTGTGATTTGTGAACAGTGAACTGTGGACTGTGAACTGTGCACTCTGAAGTGTGAATTGTCAAATGAAGACTGTGAACTGTGAACTGTGCCCTGTGAACTGTGAACTGTGAACTGTGAAAACTGAATTGTGAAATAAAGTCTGTGAACTGTGAACTGTGATCTGTGAACTGAGAACTGTGAACTGTGAAATGTGAACTGTGACCTGCGAACTGGGAACTGTGAACTGTGAACTGTGAACTGTGGACTGTGAACTGTGAACTGTGAACTGTGACGTGTGAACTGTGAACTGTGAACTGTCAACTGTGAACTGAGAACTGTAAACTGAGAACTGTAAACTGTGAACTGTGAACTGTGATCTGTGAACTGTGAACTGCGAACTGTGAAGTGTGAAATGAAGACTGTGAACTGTGATCTGTGGACTGTGAACTGTGAACTGTGAACTGTGATGTGTGATCAGTGAACTGTGGACTGTGAACTGTGGACTGTGAACTGTGAACTGTGAACTGTGAACTGTGAACTGTGAAGTGTGAACTGTGAACTGTGACCTGTGAACTGTGAACTGTGACCTGTGAACTGCGAACTATGAATTGTGAAATGAAGACTGTGAACTGTGAACTGTGAACTGTGAAGTGTGAACTGTCAACTGTGAACTGTCAACTGTGAACTGAGAACTGTAAACTGAGAACTGTAAACTGTGAACAGTGAACTGTGAACTGTGAACTGTGAACTGCGAACTGTGAATTGTGAAATGAAGTCTGTGAACTGTGAACTGTGAACTGTGAACTGTGAACTGTGAACTGCGAACTGTGAAGTATGAAATGAAGACAGTGAACTGTGAAATGTGAACTGTGACCTGCGAACTGGGAACTGTGAACTGTGAACTGTGAACTGTGAACTGTGAACTGTGAACTGTGAACTGTGAACTGTGAACTGTGAACTGTGAACTGTGAACTGTGAACTGTGAACTGTGAACTGTGAACTGTGAACTGTGAACTGTGAACTGTGAAGTGTGAACTGTGAAGTGTGAACTGTGAAGTGTGAACTGTGAAGTGTGAACTGTGAAGTGTGAACTGTGAAGTGTGAACTGTGAAGTGTGAACTGTGAAGTGTGAACTGTGAAGTGTGAACTGTGAAGTGTGAACTGTGAAGTGTGAACTGTGAAGTGTGAACTGTGAAGTGTGAACTGTGAAGTGTGAACTGTGAAGTGTGAACTGTGAAGTGTGAACTGTGAAGTGTGAACTGTGAACTGTGAACTGTGAACTGTGAACTGTGAACTGTGAACTGTGAACTATGATCAGTGAACAGTGAACTGCGGACTGTGAACTGTGAACTGTGACCTGTTACCTGTGAACTGTGAACTGTGAACTGTGAACTGTGATCTGTGAACTGTGAACTGCGAACTGTGAATTGTGAAATGAAGACTGTGAACTGTGAACTGTGAACTGTGAACTGCGAACTGTGAATTGTGAAATGAAGACTGTGAAGTGTGAACTGTGCCCTGTGAAGACTGAAGTGTGAAATGAAGACTGTGAACTGTGATCTGTGAACTGTGATCTGTGAACTGTGAACTGCGAACTGTGAAGTGTGAAATGAAGACTGTGAACTGTGATCTGTGGACTGTGAACTATGAACTGTGAACTGTGATGTGTGATCAGTGAACTGTGGACTGTGAACTGTGGACTGTGAACTGTGCACTGTGAAGTGTGAAGTGTGAAATGAAGACTGTGAACTGTGAACTGTGATCTGTGAACAGTGAACTGTGGACTGTGAACTGTGGACTGTGAACTGTGGACTGTGAACTGTGAACTGTGACCTGTGAACTGTGAACTGTGACCTGTGAACTGTGAACTGCGAACTGTGAATTGTGAAATGAAGTCTGTGAACTGTGAACTGTGAACTGTGAACTGTGAATTGTGAACAGTGAACTGTGGACTGTGAACTGTGAACTGTGAACTGTGAACTGTGAAGTGTGAACTGTCAACTGTGAACTGTCAACTGTGAACTGAGAACTGTAAAGTGAGAACTGTAAACTGTGAACAGTGAACTGTGAACTGTGAACAGTGAACTGTGAACTGTGAACTGTGAACTGTGAACTGTGAACTGTGAACTGTGAACTGCCAACTGTGAAGTGTGAAATAAAGTCTGTGAACTGTGATCTGTGGACTGTGAACTGTGAACTGTGAAGTGTGAACTGTGATTTGTGAACAGTGAACTGTGGACTGTGAACTGTGCACTCTGAAGTGTGAATTGTCAAATGAAGACTGTGAACTGTGAACTGTGCCCTGTGAACTGTGAACTGTGAACTGTGAAAACTGAATTGTGAAATAAAGTCTGTGAACTGTGAACTGTGATCTGTGAACTGAGAACTGTGAACTGTGAAATGTGAACTGTGACCTGCGAACTGGGAACTGTGAACTGTGAACTGTGAACTGTGGACTGTGAACTGTGAACTGTGAACTGTGACGTGTGAACTGTGAACTGTGAACTGTCAACTGTGAACTGAGAACTGTAAACTGAGAACTGTAAACTGTGAACTGTGAACTGTGATCTGTGAACTGTGAACTGCGAACTGTGAAGTGTGAAATGAAGACTGTGAACTGTGATCTGTGGACTGTGAACTGTGAACTGTGAACTGTGATGTGTGATCAGTGAACTGTGGACTGTGAACTGTGGACTGTGAACTGTGAACTGTGAACTGTGAACTGTGAACTGTGAAGTGTGAACTGTGAACTGTGACCTGTGAACTGTGAACTGTGACCTGTGAACTGCGAACTATGAATTGTGAAATGAAGACTGTGAACTGTGAACTGTGAACTGTGAAGTGTGAACTGTCAACTGTGAACTGTCAACTGTGAACTGAGAACTGTAAACTGAGAACTGTAAACTGTGAACAGTGAACTGTGAACTGTGAACTGTGAACTGCGAACTGTGAATTGTGAAATGAAGTCTGTGAACTGTGAACTGTGAACTGTGAACTGTGAACTGTGAACTGCGAACTGTGAAGTATGAAATGAAGACAGTGAACTGTGAAATGTGAACTGTGACCTGCGAACTGGGAACTGTGAACTGTGAACTGTGAACTGTGAACTGTGAACTGTGAACTGTGAACTGTGAACTGTGAACTGTGAACTGTGAACTGTGAACTGTGAACTGTGAACTGTGAACTGTGAACTGTGAAGTGTGAACTGTGAAGTGTGAACTGTGAAGTGTGAACTGTGAAGTGTGAACTGTGAAGTGTGAACTGTGAAGTGTGAACTGTGAAGTGTGAACTGTGAAGTGTGAACTGTGAAGTGTGTACTGTGAAGTGTGAACTGTGAAGTGTGAACTGTGAAGTGTGAACTGTGAAGTGTGAACTGTGAAGTGTGAACTGTGAAGTGTGAACTGTGAACTGTGAACTGTGAACTGTGAACTATGATCAGTGAACAGTGAACTGCGGACTGTGAACTGTGAACTGTGACCTGTTACCTGTGAACTGTGAACTGTGAACTGTGAACTGTGATCTGTGAACTGTGAACTGCGAACTGTGAATTGTGAAATGAAGACTGTGAACTGTGAACTGTGAACTGTGAACTGCGAACTGTGAATTGTGAACTGTGATCTGTGAACTGTGAACTGCGAACTGTGAATTGTGAAATGAAGACTGTGAACTGTGAACTGTGAACTGTGAACTGCGAACTGTGAATTGTGAAATGAAGACTGTGAAGTGTGAACTGTGCCCTGTGAAGACTGAAGTGTGAAATGAAGACTGTGAACTGTGATCTGTGAACTGTGATCTGTGAACTGTGAACTGCGAACTGTGAAGTGTGAAATGAAGACTGTGAACTGTGATCTGTGGACTGTGAACTATGAACTGTGAACTGTGATGTGTGATCAGTGAACTGTGGACTGTGAACTGTGGACTGTGAACTGTGCACTGTGAAGTGTGAAGTGTGAAATGAAGACTGTGAACTGTGAACTGTGATCTGTGAACAGTGAACTGTGGACTGTGAACTGTGGACTGTGAACTGTGGACTGTGAACTGTGAACTGTGACCTGTGAACTGTGAACTGTGACCTGTGAACTGTGAACTGCGAACTGTGAATTGTGAAATGAAGTCTGTGAACTGTGAACTGTGAACTGTGAACTGTGAATTGTGAACAGTGAACTGTGGACTGTGAACTGTGAACTGTGAACTGTGAACTGTGAAGTGTGAACTGTCAACTGTGAACTGTCAACTGTGAACTGAGAACTGTAAAGTGAGAACTGTAAACTGTGAACAGTGAACTGTGAACTGTGAACAGTGAACTGTGAACTGTGAACTGTGAACTGTGAACTGTGAACTGTGAACTGTGAACTGCCAACTGTGAAGTGTGAAATAAAGTCTGTGAACTGTGATCTGTGGACTGTGAACTGTGAACTGTGAAGTGTGAACTGTGATTTGTGAACAGTGAACTGTGGACTGTGAACTGTGCACTCTGAAGTGTGAATTGTCAAATGAAGACTGTGAACTGTGAACTGTGCCCTGTGAACTGTGAACTGTGAACTGTGAAAACTGAATTGTGAAATAAAGTCTGTGAACTGTGAACTGTGATCTGTGAACTGAGAACTGTGAACTGTGAAATGTGAACTGTGACCTGCGAACTGGGAACTGTGAACTGTGAACTGTGAACTGTGGACTGTGAACTGTGAACTGTGAACTGTGACGTGTGAACTGTGAACTGTGAACTGTCAACTGTGAACTGAGAACTGTAAACTGAGAACTGTAAACTGTGAACTGTGAACTGTGATCTGTGAACTGTGAACTGCGAACTGTGAAGTGTGAAATGAAGACTGTGAACTGTGATCTGTGGACTGTGAACTGTGAACTGTGAACTGTGATGTGTGATCAGTGAACTGTGGACTGTGAACTGTGGACTGTGAACTGTGAACTGTGAACTGTGAACTGTGAACTGTGAAGTGTGAACTGTGAACTGTGACCTGTGAACTGTGAACTGTGCACTGTGATCTGTGAACTGTGATCTGTGAACTGTGAACTGCGAACTGTGAATTGTGAAATGAAAACTGTGAACTGTGAACTGTGAACTGTGAACTGTGAACAGTGAACTGTGAACTGTGAACTGTGAACTGTGAACTGTGAACTGTGAACTGTGAACTGTGAACTGTGAACTGTGAACTGTGAACTGTGAACTGTGAACTGTGAACTGTGAACTGTGAACTGCCAACTGTGAAGTGTGAAATAAAGTCTGTGAACTGTGATCTGTGGACTGTGAACTGTGAACTGTGAAGTGTGAACTGTGATTTGTGAACAGTGAACTGTGAATTGTGAAATGAAGACTGTGAACTGTGAACTGTGAACTGTGCACTGCGAACTGTGAATTGTGAAATGAAGACTGTGAACTGTGAACTGTGCCCTGTGAAGACTGAAGTGTGAAATGAAGACTGTGAACTGTGAACTGTGAACTGTGATCTGTGAACTGAGAACTGTGAACTGTGAACAGTGGGCTGTGAACTGTGACCTGTGAACTGTGAACTGTGACCTGTGAACTGTGAACTGCGAACTGTGAAGTATGAAATGAAGACAGTGAACTGTGAAATGTGAACTGTGACCTGCGAACTGGGAACTGTGAACTGTGAACTGTGAACTGTGGACTGTGAACTGTGAACTGTGAACTGTGACGTGTGAACTGTGAAGTATGAAATGAAGACAGTGAACTGTGAAATGTGAACTGTGACCTGCGAACTGGGAACTGTGAACTGTGAACTGTGGACTGTGAACTGTGAACTGTGAACTGTGACGTGTGAACTGTGAACTGTGAACTGTCAACTGTGAACTGAGAACTGTAAACTGAGAACTGTAAACTGTGAACTGTCAACTGTGATCTGTGAACTGTGAACTGCGAACTGTGAAGTGTGAAATGAAGACTGTGAACTGTGAACTGTGACCTGTGAACTGTGAACTGCGAACTGTGAATTGTGAAATGAAGTCTGTGAACTGTGAACTGTGAACTGTGAACTGTGAACAGTGAACAGTGAACTGTGAACTGTGAACTGTGAACTGTGAACTGTGAACTGTGAATTGTGAACAGTGAACTGTGGACTGTGAACTGTGAACTGTGAACTGTGAACTGTGAAGTGTGAACTGTCAACTGTGAACTGTCAACTGTGAACTGAGAACTGTAAACTGAGAACTGTAAACTGTGAACAGTGAACTGTGAACTGTGAACTGTGAACTGTGAACTGTGAACTGTGAACTGTGAACTGTGAACTGTGAACTGTGAACTGTGAACTGTGAACTGTGAACTGCCAACTGTGAAGTGTGAAATAAAGTCTGTGAACTGTGATCTGTGGACTGTGAACTGTGAACTGTGAAGTGTGAACTGTGATTTGTGAACAGTGAACTGTGGACTGTGAACTGTGCACTGTGGAGTGTGAATTGTGAAATGAAGACTGTGAACTGTGAACTGTGCCCTGTGAACTGTGAACTGTGAACTGTGAAAACTGAATTGTGAAATAAAGTCTGTGAACTGTGAACTGTGATCTGTGAACTGAGAACTGTGAACTGTGAAATGTGAACTGTGACCTGCGAACTGGGAACTGTGAACTGTGAACTGTGAACTGTGGACTGTGAACTGTGAACTGTGAACTGTGACGTGTGAACTGTGAACTGTGAACTGTCAACTGTGAACTGAGAACTGTAAACTGAGAACTGTAAACTGTGAACTGTGAACTGTGATCTGTGAACTGTGAACTGCGAACTTTGAAGTGTGAAATGAAGACTGTGAACTGTGATCTGTGGACTGTGAACTGTGAACTGTGAACTGTGATGTGTGATCAGTGAACTGTGGACTGTGAACTGTGGACTGTGAACTGTGAACTGTGAACTGTGAAGTGTGAACTGTAAACTGTGACCTGTGAACAGTGAACAGTGAACTGTGAACTGTGAACTGTGAACTGTGAATTGTGAACAGTGAACAGTGAACTGTGGACTGTGAACTGTGAACTGTGAACTGTGAAGTGTGAACTGTCAACTGTGAACTGTCAACTGTGAACTGAGAACTGTAAACTGAGAACTGTAAACTGTGAACAGTGAACTGTGAACTGTGAACTGTGAACTGCGAACTGTGAAGTATGAAATGAAGACAGTGAACTGTGAAGTGTGGACTGTGAACTGTGAACTGTCAACTGTGAACTGTGAACTGTAAACCGAGAACTGTAAACTGTGAACAGTGAACTGTGAACTGTGAACTGTGAACTGTGAACTGTGATCTGTGAACTGTGAACTGCGAACTGTGAATTGTGAAATGAAGACTGTGAACTGTGAACTGTGAACTGTGAACTGCGAACTGTGAATTGTGAAATGAAGACTGTGAAGTGTGAACTGTGCCCTGTGAAGACTGAAGTGTGAAATGAAGACTGTGAACTGTGATCTGTGAACTGTGATCTGTGAACTGTGAACTGCGAACTGTGAAGTGTGAAATGAAGACTGTGAACTGTGATCTGTGGACTGTGAACTGTGAACTGTGAACTGTGATGTGTGATCAGTGAACTGTGGACTGTGAACTGTGGACTGTGAACTGTGCACTGTGAAGTGTGAAGTTTGAAATGAAGACTGTGAACTGTGAACTGTGATCTGTGAACAGTGAACTGTGGACTGTGAACTGTGGACTGTGAACTGTGGACTGTGAACTGTGAACTGTGACCTGTGAACTGTGAACTGTGACCTGTGAACTGTGAACTGCGAACTGTGAATTGTGAAATGAAGTCTGTGAACTGTGAACTGTGAACTGTGAACAGTGAACAGTGAACAGTGAACAGTGAACAGTGAACAGTGAACTGTGAACTGTGAACTGTGAACTGTGAGCTGTGAACTGTGAATTGTGAACAGTGAACTGTGGACTGTGAACTGTGAACTGTGAACTGTGAACTGTGAAGTGTGAACTGTCAACTGTGAACTGTCAACTGTGAACTGAGAACTGTAAACTGAGAACTGTAAACTGTGAACAGTGAACTGTGAACTGTGAACAGTGAACTGTGAACTGTGAACTGTGAACAGTGAACTGTGAACTGTGAACTGTGAACTGTGAACTGTGAACTGCCAACTGTGAAGTGTGAAATAAAGTCTGTGAACTGTGATCTGTGGACTGTGAACTGTGAACTGTGAAGTGTGAACTGTGATTTGTGAACAGTGAACTGTGAACTGTGAACTGTGCACTCTGAAGTGTGAATTGTCAAATGAAGACTGTGAACTGTGAACTGTGCCCTGTGAACTGTGAACTGTGAACTGTGAAAACTGAATTGTGAAATAAAGTCTGTGAACTGTGAACTGTGATCTGTGAACTGAGAACTGTGAACTGTGAAATGTGAACTGTGACCTGCGAACTGGGAACTGTGAACTGTGAACTGTGAACTGTGGACTGTGAACTGTGAACTGTGAACTGTGACGTGTGAACTGTGAACTGTGAACTGTGAACTGTCAACTGTGAACTGAGAACTGTAAACTGAGAACTGTAAACTGTGAACTGTGAACTGTGATCTGTGAACTGTGAACTGCGAACTGTGA
This sequence comes from Lasioglossum villosulum, assembly GCA_963971365.1. Taxonomy (NCBI): domain Eukaryota; kingdom Metazoa; phylum Arthropoda; class Insecta; order Hymenoptera; family Halictidae; genus Lasioglossum; species Lasioglossum villosulum. Next base: position 1,209,515 of record CAXARU010000174.1, read on the forward strand.
AGTGTGAAATGAAGACTGTGAACTGTGATCTGTGGACTGTGAACTGTGAACTGTGAACTGTGATGTGTGATCAGTGAACTGTGGACTGTGAACTGTGGACTGTGAACTGTGAACTGTGAACTGTGAACTGTGAAGTGTGACCTGGAACTGTGACCTGTGAACTGTGAACTGTGACCTGTGAACTGCGAACTATGAATTGTGAAATGAAGACTGTGAACTGTGAACTGTGAACTGTGAAGTGTGAACTGTGAACTGTGAACTGTCAACTGTGAACTGAGAACTGTAAACTGAGAACTGTAAACTGTGAACAGTGAACTGTGAACTGTGAACTGTGAACTGCGAACTGTGAAGTATGAAATGAAGACAGTGAACTGTGAAATGTGAACTGTGACCTGCGAACTGGGAACTGTGAACTGTGAACTGTGAACTGTGAACTGTGAACTGTGAACTGTGAACTGTGAACTGTGAACTGTGAACTGTGAACTGTGAACTGTGAACTGTGAACTGTGAACTGTGAACTGTGAAGTGTGAACTGTGAAGTGTGAACTGTGAAGTGTGAACTGTGAAGTGTGAACTGTGAAGTGTGAACTGTGAAGTGTGAACTGTGAAGTGTGAACTGTGAAGTGTGAACTGTGAAGTGTGAACTGTGAAGTGTGAACTGTGAAGTGTGAACTGTGAAGTGTGAACTGTGAAGTGTGAACTGTGAAGTGTGAACTGTGAAGTGTGAACTGTGAAGTGTGAACTGTGAAGTGTGAACTGTGAACTGTGAACTGTGAACTGTGAACTGTGAACTGTGAACTATGATCAGTGAACAGTGAACTGCGGACTGTGAACTGTGAACTGTGACCTGTTACCTGTGAACTGTGAACTGTGAACTGTGAACTGTGATCTGTGAACTGTGAACTGCGAACTGTGAATTGTGAAATGAAGACTGTGAACTGTGAACTGTGAACTGTGAACTGCGAACTGTGAATTGTGAAATGAAGACTGTGAAGTGTGAACTGTGCCCTGTGAAGACTGAAGTGTGAAATGAAGACTGTGAACTGTGATCTGTGAACTGTGATCTGTGAACTGTGAACTGCGAACTGTGAAGTGTGAAATGAAGACTGTGAACTGTGATCTGTGGACTGTGAACTATGAACTGTGAACTGTGATGTGTGATCAGTGAACTGTGGACTGTGAACTGTGGACTGTGAACTGTGCACTGTGAAGTGTGAAGTGTGAAATGAAGACTGTGAACTGTGAACTGTGATCTGTGAACAGTGAACTGTGGACTGTGAACTGTGGACTGTGAACTGTGGACTGTGAACTGTGAACTGTGACCTGTGAACTGTGAACTGTGACCTGTGAACTGTGAACTGCGAACTGTGAATTGTGAAATGAAGTCTGTGAACTGTGAACTGTGAACTGTGAACTGTGAATTGTGAACAGTGAACTGTGGACTGTGAACTGTGAACTGTGAACTGTGAACTGTGAACTGTGAACTGTGAACTGTGAACTGTGAACTGTGAACTGCCAACTGTGAAGTGTGAAATAAAGTCTGTGAACTGTGATCTGTGGACTGTGAACTGTGAACTGTGAAGTGTGAACTGTGATTTGTGAACAGTGAACAGTGGACTGTGAACTGTGCACTCTGAAGTGTGAATTGTCAAATGAAGACTGTGAACTGTGAACTGTGCCCTGTGAACTGTGAACTGTGAACTGTGAAAACTGAATTGTGAAATAAAGTCTGTGAACTGTGAACTGTGATCTGTGAACTGAGAACTGTGAACTGTGAAATGTGAACTGTGACCTGCGAACTGGGAACTGTGAACTGTGAACTGTGAACTGTGGACTGTGAACTGTGAACTGTGAACTGTGACGTGTGAACTGTGAACTGTGAACTGTCAACTGTGAACTGAGAACTGTAAACTGAGAACTGTAAACTGTGAACTGTGAACTGTGATCTGTGAACTGTGAACTGCGAACTGTGAAGTGTGAAATGAAGACTGTGAACTGTGATCTGTGGACTGTGAACTGTGAACTGTGAACTGTGATGTGTGATCAGTGAACTGTGGACTGTGAACTGTGGACTGTGAACTGTGAACTGTGAACTGTGAACTGTGAACTGTGAAGTGTGAACTGTGAACTGTGACCTGTGAACTGTGAACTGTGACCTGTGAACTGCGAACTATGAATTGTGAAATGAAGACTGTGAACTGTGAACTGTGAACTGTGAAGTGTGAACTGTCAAATGTGAACTGTCAACTGTGAACTGAGAACTGTAAACTGAGAACTGTAAACTGTGAACAGTGAACTGTGAACTGTGAACTGTGAACTGCGAACTGTGAATTGTGAAATGAAGTCTGTGAACTGTGAACTGTGAACTGTGAACTGTGAACTGTGAACTGCGAACTGTGAAGTATGAAATGAAGACAGTGAACTGTGAAATGTGAACTGTGACCTGCGAACTGGGAACTGTGAACTGTGAACTGTGAACTGTGAACTGTGAACTGTGAACTGTGAACTGTGAACTGTGAACTGTGAACTGTGAACTGTGAACTGTGAACTGTGAACTGTGAACTGTGAACTGTGAAGTGTGAACTGTGAAGTGTGAACTGTGAAGTGTGAACTGTGAAGTGTGAACTGTGAAGTGTGAACAGTGAACTGTGAACTGTGAACTGTGAACTGCGAACTGTGAATTGTGAAATGAAGTCTGTGAACTGTGAACTGTGAACTGTGAACTGTGAACTGTGAACTGCGAACTGTGAAGTATGAAATGAAGACAGTGAACTGTGAAATGTGAACTGTGACCTGCGAACTGGGAACTGTGAACTGTGAACTGTGATCTGTGAACTGAGAACTGTGAACTGTGAAATGTGAACTGTGACCTGCGAACTGGGAACTGTGAACTGTGAACTGTGATCTGTGGACTGTGAACTATGAACTGTGAACTGTGATGTGTGATCAGTGAACTGTGGACTGTGAACTGTGGACTGTGAACTGTGCACTGTGAAGTGTGAAGTGTGAAATGAAGACTGTGAACTGTGAACTGTGATCTGTGAACAGTGAACTGTGGACTGTGAACTGTGGACTGTGAACTGTGGACTGTGAACTGTGAACTGTGACCTGTGAACTGTGAACTGTGACCTGTGAACTGTGAACTGCGAACTGTGAATTGTGAAATGAAGTCTGTGAACTGTGAACTGTGAACTGTGAACTGTGAATTGTGAACAGTGAACTGTGGACTGTGAACTGTGAACTGTGAACTGTGAACTGTGAAGTGTGAACTGTCAACTGTGAACTGTCAACTGTGAACTGAGAACTGTAAAGTGAGAACTGTAAACTGTGAACAGTGAACTGTGAACTGTGAACAGTGAACTGTGAACTGTGAACTGTGAACTGTGAACTGTGAACTGTGAACTGTGAACTGCCAACTGTGAAGTGTGAAATAAAGTCTGTGAACTGTGATCTGTGGACTGTGAACTGTGAACTGTGAAGTGTGAACTGTGATTTGTGAACAGTGAACAGTGGACTGTGAACTGTGCACTCTGAAGTGTGAATTGTCAAATGAAGACTGTGAACTGTGAACTGTGCCCTGTGAACTGTGAACTGTGAACTGTGAAAACTGAATTGTGAAATAAAGTCTGTGAACTGTGAACTGTGATCTGTGAACTGAGAACTGTGAACTGTGAAATGTGAACTGTGACCTGCGAACTGGGAACTGTGAATTGTGAACTGTGAACTGTGGACTGTGAACTGTGAACTGTGAACTGTGACGTGTGAACTGTGAACTGTGAACTGTCAACTGTGAACTGAGAACTGTAAACTGAGAACTGTAAACTGTGAACTGTGAACTGTGATCTGTGAACTGTGAACTGCGAACTGTGAAGTGTGAAATGAAGACTGTGAACTGTGATCTGTGGACTGTGAACTGTGAACTGTGAACTGTGATGTGTGATCAGTGAACTGTGGACTGTGAACTGTGGACTGTGAACTGTGAACTGTGAACTGTGAACTGTGAACTGTGAAGTGTGAACTGTGAACTGTGACCTGTGAACTGTGAACTGTGACCTGTGAACTGCGAACTATGAATTGTGAAATGAAGACTGTGAACTGTGAACTGTGAACTGTGAAGTGTGAACTGTCAAATGTGAACTGTCAACTGTGAACTGAGAACTGTAAACTGAGAACTGTAAACTGTGAACAGTGAACTGTGAACTGTGAACTGTGAACTGCGAACTGTGAATTGTGAAATGAAGTCTGTGAACTGTGAACTGTGAACTGTGAACTGTGAACTGTGAACTGCGAACTGTGAAGTATGAAATGAAGACAGTGAACTGTGAAATGTGAACTGTGACCTGCGAACTGGGAACTGTGAACTGTGAACTGTGAACTGTGAACTGTGAACTGTGAACTGTGAACTGTGAACTGTGAACTGTGAACTGTGAACTGTGAACTGTGAACTGTGAACTGTGAAGTGTGAACTGTGAAGTGTGAACTGTGAAGTGTGAACTGTGAAGTGTGAACTGTGAAGTGTGAACTGTGAAGTGTGAACTGTGAAGTGTGAACTGTGAAGTGTGAACTGTGAAGTGTGAACTGTGAAGTGTGAACTGTGAAGTGTGAACTGTGAAGTGTGAACTGTGAAGTGTGAACTGTGAAGTGTGAACTGTGAAGTGTGAACTGTGAAGTGTGAACTGTGAAGTGTGAACTGTGAACTGTGAACTGTGAACTGTGAACTATGATCAGTGAACAGTGAACTGCGGACTGTGAACTGTGAACTGTGACCTGTTACCTGTGAACTGTGAACTGTGAACTGTGAACTGTGATCTGTGAACTGTGAACTGCGAACTGTGAATTGTGAAATGAAGACTGTGAACTGTGAACTGTGAACTGTGAACTGCGAACTGTGAATTGTGAACTGTGATCTGTGAACTGTGAACTGCGAACTGTGAATTGTGAAATGAAGACTGTGAACTGTGAACTGTGAACTGTGAACTGCGAACTGTGAATTGTGAAATGAAGACTGTGAAGTGTGAACTGTGCCCTGTGAAGACTGAAGTGTGAAATGAAGACTGTGAACTGTGATCTGTGAACTGTGATCTGTGAACTGTGAACTGCGAACTGTGAAGTGTGAAATGAAGACTGTGAACTGTGATCTGTGGACTGTGAACTATGAACTGTGAACTGTGATGTGTGATCAGTGAACTGTGGACTGTGAACTGTGGACTGTGAACTGTGCACTGTGAAGTGTGAAGTGTGAAATGAAGACTGTGAACTGTGAACTGTGATCTGTGAACAGTGAACTGTGGACTGTGAACTGTGGACTGTGAACTGTGGACTGTGGACTGTGAACTGTGAACTGTGACCTGTGAACTGTGAACTGTGACCTGTGAACTGTGAACTGCGAACTGTGAATTGTGAAATGAAGTCTGTGAACTGTGAACTGTGAACTGTGAACTGTGAATTGTGAACAGTGAACTGTGGACTGTGAACTGTGAACTGTGAACTGTGAACTGTGAAGTGTGAACTGTCAACTGTGAACTGTCAACTGTGAACTGAGAACTGTAAAGTGAGAACTGTAAACTGTGAACAGTGAACTGTGAACTGTGAACAGTGAACTGTGAACTGTGAACTGTGAACTGTGAACTGTGAACTGTGAACTGTGAACTGCCAACTGTGAAGTGTGAAATAAAGTCTGTGAACTGTGATCTGTGGACTGTGAACTGTGAACTGTGAAGTGTGAACTGTGATTTGTGAACAGTGAACTGTGGACTGTGAACTGTGCACTCTGAAGTGTGAATTGTCAAATGAAGACTGTGAACTGTGAACTGTGCCCTGTGAACTGTGAACTGTGAACTGTGAAAACTGAATTGTGAAATAAAGTCTGTGAACTGTGAACTGTGATCTGTGAACTGAGAACTGTGAACTGTGAAATGTGAACTGTGACCTGCGAACTGGGAACTGTGAACTGTGAACTGTGAACTGTGGACTGTGAACTGTGAACTGTGAACTGTGACGTGTGAACTGTGAACTGTGAACTGTCAACTGTGAACTGAGAACTGTAAACTGAGAACTGTAAACTGTGAACTGTGAACTGTGATCTGTGAACTGTGAACTGCGAACTGTGAAGTGTGAAATGAAGACTGTGAACTGTGATCTGTGGACTGTGAACTGTGAACTGTGAACTGTGATGTGTGATCAGTGAACTGTGGACTGTGAACTGTGGACTGTGAACTGTGAACTGTGAACTGTGAACTGTGAACTGTGAACTGTGAAGTGTGAACTGTGAACTGTGACCTGTGAACTGTGAACTGTGACCTGTGAACTGCGAACTATGAATTGTGAAATGAAGACTGTGAACTGTGAACTGTGAACTGTGAAGTGTGAACTGTCAACTGTGAACTGTCAACTGTGAACTGAGAACTGTAAACTGAGAACTGTAAACTGTGAACAGTGAACTGTGAACTGTGAACTGCGAACTGTGAAGTATGAAATGAAGACAGTGAACTGTGAAATGTGAACTGTGACCTGCGAACTGGGAACTGTGAACTGTGAACTGTGAACTGTGAACTGTGAACTGTGAAGTGTGAACTGTGAAGTGTGAACTGTGAAGTGTGAACTGTGAAGTGTGAACTGTGAAGTGTGAACTGTGAAGTGTGAACTGTGAAGTGTGAACTGTGAAGTGTGAACTGTGAAGTGTGAACTGTGAAGTGTGAACTGTGAAGTGTGAACTGTGAAGTGTGAACTGTGAAGTGTGAACTGTGAAGTGTGAACTGTGAAGTGTGAACTGTGAAGTGTGAACTGTGAAGTGTGAACTGTGAAGTGTGAACTGTGAAGTGTGAACTGTGAAGTGTGAACTGTGAAGTGTGAACTGTGAAGTGTGAACTGTGAAGTGTGAACTGTGAAGTGTGAACTGTGAAGTGTGAACTGTGAAGTGTGAACTGTGAAGTGTGAACTGTGAAGTGTGAACTGTGAAGTGTGAACTGTGAAGTGTGAACTGTGAAGTGTGAACTGTGAAGTGTGAACTGTGAAGTGTGAACTGTGAAGTGTGAACTGTGAAGTGTGAACTGTGAAGTGTGAACTGTGAAGTGTGAACTGTGAAGTGTGAACTGTGAAGTGTGAAGTGTGAAGTGTGAACTGTGAAGTGTGAACTGTGAAGTGTGAACTGTGAACTGTGAACTGTGAACTGTGAACTGTGAACTGTGAACTGTGAACTGTGGACTGTGAACTGTGAACTGTGAACTGTGAACTGTGAAGTGTGAACTGTGAACTGTGAACTGTGAACTGAGAACTGTAAACTGAGAACTGTAAACTGTGAACAGTGAACTGTGAACTGTGAACTGTGAACTGTGAACTGTGATCTGTGAACTGTGAACTGCGAACTGTGAAGTGTGAAATGAAGACTGTGAACTGTGAACTGTGATCTGTGAACTGTGAACTGCGAACTGTGAATTGTGAAATGAAGACTGTGAACTGTGAACTGTGAACTGTGAACTGTGAACGGTGAACTGTGAACTGTGAACTGTGAACTGTGAACTGTGAACTGTGAAGACTGAAGTGTGAAATGAAGACTGTGAACTGTGATCTGTGAACTGTGAACTGTGAACTGAGAACTGTGAACTGTGAACTGTGATCTGTGAACTGTGAACTGCGAACTGTGAAGTGTGAAATGAAGACTGTGAACTGTGATCTGTGGACTGTGAACTGTGAACTGTGAACTGTGATGTGTGATCAGTGAACTGTGGACTGTGAACTGTGAACTGTGACCTGTGAACTGTGAACTGCGAACTGTGAATTGTGAAATGAAGACTGTGAACTGTGAACTGTGAACTGTGAACTGTGACCTGTGACCTGTGAACTGTGAACTGTGACATGTGAACTGTGAACTGTGAACTGTGAACTGTGAACTGTGAACTGTGAACTATGATCTGTGAACTGTGACATGTGGACTGTGATCTGTGAACTGTGAAGTGTGAACTGTGATTTGTGAACAGTGAACTGTGGACTGTGAACTGTGCACTCTGAAGTGTGAATTGTCAAATGAAGACTGTGAACTGTGAACTGTGCCCTGTGAACTGTGAACTGTGAACTGTGAAAACTGAATTGTGAAATAAAGTCTGTGAACTGTGAACTGTGATCTGTGAACTGAGAACTGTGAACTGTGAAATGTGAACTGTGACCTGCGAAATGGGAACTGTGAACTGTGAACTGTGAACTGTGGACTGTGAACTGTGGACTGTGAACAGTGACGTGTGAACTGTGAACTGTGAACTGTCAACTGTGAACTGAGAACTGTAAACTGAGAACTGTAAACTGTGAACTGTGAACTGTGATCTGTGAACTGTGAACTGCGAACTGTGAAGTGTGAAATGAAGACTGTGAACTGTGATCTGTGGACTGTGAACTGTGAACTGTGAACTGTGATGTGTGATCAGTGAACTGTGAACTGTGATCTGTGAACTGAGAACTGTGAACTGTGAAATGTGAACTGTGACCTGCGAAATGGGAACTGTGAACTGTGAACTGTGAACTGTGGACTGTGAACTGTGGACTGTGAACAGTGACGTGTGAACTGTGAACTGTGAACTGTCAACTGTGAACTGAGAACTGTAAACTGAGAACTGTAAACTGTGAACTGTGAACTGTGATCTGTGAACTGTGAACTGCGAACTGTGAAGTGTGAAATGAAGACTGTGAACTGTGATCTGTGAACTGTGAAGTGTGAACTGTGAAGTGTGAAGTGTGAAGTGTGAACTGTGAAGTGTGAAATGTGAAGTGTGAACTGTGAAGTGTGAACTGTGAAGTGTGAACTGTGAAGTGTGAACTGTGAAGTGTGAACTGTGAAGTGTGAACTGTGAAGTGTGAACTGTGAAGTGTGAACTGTGAACTGTGAACTGTGAACTGTGAACTGTGAAGTGTGAACTGTGAACTGTGAACTGTGAACTGTGAACTATGATCAGTGAACAGTGAACTGCGGACTGTGAACTGTGAACTGTGAAAACTGAATTGTGAAATAAAGTCTGTGAACAGTGATCTGTGAACTGTGAACTGTGAAGTGTGATCTGTGAAGTGTGATCTGTGAACTGTGAACTGTGAACTGTGAACTGTGATCTGTGAACTGTGATCTGTGAACTGTGAATTGTGAAATGAAGACTGTGAACTGTGAACTGTGAACTGTGAACTGTGAACTGTGAACTGTGAACTGTGAACTGTGAACTGTGAACTATGATCTGTGAACTGTGAACTGTGAACTGTGAACTGTGATCTGTGAACTGTGAACTGCGAACTGTGAAGTGTGAAATGAAGACTGTGAACTGTGATCTGTGGACTGTGAACTGTGAACTGTGAACTGTGATGTGTGATCAGTGAACTGTGGACTGTGAACTGTGAACTGTGACCTGTGAACTGTGAACTGCGAACTGTGAATTGTGAAATGAAGACTGTGAACTGTGAACTGTGAACTGTGAACTGTGACCTGTGACCTGTGAACTGTGAACTGTGACATGTGAACTGTGAACTGTGAACTGTGAACTGTGACCTGTGACCTGTGAACTGTGAACTGTGACATGTGAACTGTGAACTGTGAACTGTGAACTGTGAACTGCGAACTGTGAAGTATGAAATGAAGGCAGTGAACTGTGAAGTATGAAATGCAGACAGTGAACTGTGAAATGTGATCTGTGACCTGCTAACTGGGAACTGTGAACTCTGAACTGTGAACTGTGAACTGTGTTCTGTGAACAGTGAAGTGTGAACTGTGAACTGTGAACTGTGAACTGTGAACTGTGAACTGGAACTGTGAACTGTGAACTGTGAACTGTGAACTGTGAACTGTGAACTATGATCTGTGAACAGTGAACTGCGGACTGTTAACTGTGAACTGTGAACTGTGAAAACTGAATTGTGAAATAAAGTCTGTGAACTGTGGTCTGTGAACTATGATCTGTGAACTGTGAACTGTGAAGTGTGATCTGTGAACTGTGAACTGTGAACTGTGAACTGTGAACTGTGAACTGTGAACTGTGATCTGTGAACTGTGATCTGTGAACTGTGAATTGTGAAATGAAGACTGTGAACTGTGAACTGTGAACTGTGAACTGTGAACTGTGAACTGGGAACTATGATCTGTGAACAGTGAACTGTGGACTGTGAACTGTGAACTGTGAACTGTGAAGTGTGAACTGTGAACTGTGAAGTGTGAACTGTGAAGTGTGAACTGTGAACTGTGAACTGTCAACTGTGAACTGTGAACTGTAAACCGAGAACTGTAAACTGTGAACAGTGAACTGTGAACTGTGAACTGTGAACTGTGAACTGTGATCTGTGTACTGTGAACTGTGAACTGTGAACTGTGAACTGCGAACTGTGAATTGTGAAATGAAGACTGTGAAGTGTGAACTGTGCCCTGTGAAGACTGAAGTGTGAAATGAAGACTGTGAACTGTGATCTGTGAACTGTGAACTGTGAACTGAGAACTGTGAACTGTGAACTGTGAAAACTGAATTGTGAAATAAAGTCTGTGAACTGTGAACTGTGATCTGTGAACTGAGAACTGTGAACTGTGACCTGTGAACTGTGAACTGCGAACTGTGAAGTATGAAATGAAGACAGTGAACTGTGAAATGTGAACTGTGACCTGCGAACTGGGAACTGTGAACTGTGAACTGTGAACTGTGAACTGTGAACTGTGGACTGTGAACTGTGAACTGTGAACTGTGACGTGTGAACTGTGAACTGTGAACTGTCAACTGTGAACTGAGAACTGTAAACTGAGAGCTGTAAACTGTGAACTGTGAACTGTGATCTGTGAACTGTGAACTGCGAACTGTGAAGTGTGAAATGAAGACTGTGAACTGTGATCTGTGGACTGTGAACTGTGAACTGTGAACTGTGATGTGTGATCAGTGAACTGTGGACTGTGAACTGTGGACTGTGAACTGTGCACTGTGAAGTGTGAAGTGTGAAATGAAGACTGTGAACTGTGAACTGTGATCTGTGAACAGTGAACTGTGGACTGTGAACTGTGGACTGTGAACTGTGGACTGTGAACTGTGAACTGTGACCTGTGAACTGTGAACTGTGACCTGTGAACTGTGGACTGCGAACTGTGAACTGTGAATTGTGAAATGAAGTCTGTGAACTGTGAACTGTGAACTGTGAACTGTGAACAGTGAACAGTGAACTGTGAACTGTGAACTGTGAACTGTGAACTGTGAATTGTGAACAGTGAACTGTGGACTGTGAACTGTGAACTGTGAACTGTGAACTGTGAAGTGTGAACTGTCAACTGTGAACTGTCAACTGTGAACTGAGAACTGTAAACTGAGAACTGTAAACTGTGAACAGTGAACTGTGAACTGTGAACAGTGAACTGTGAACTGTGAACTGTGAACTGTGAACTGTGAACTGTGAACTGTGAACTGCCAACTGTGAAGTGTGAAATAAAGTCTGTGAACTGTGAACTGTGAACTGTGAAGTGTGAACTGTGATTTGTGAACAGTGAACTGTGGACTGTGAACTGTGCACTCTGAAGTGTGAATTGTCAAATGAAGACTGTGAACTGTGAACTGTGCCCTGTGAACTGTGAACTGTGAACTGTGAAAACTGAATTGTGAAATAAAGTCTGTGAACTGTGAACTGTGATCTGTGAACTGAGAACTGTGAACTGTGAAATGTGAACTGTGACCTGCGAAATGGGAACTGTGAACTGTGAACTGTGAACTGTGGACTGTGAACTGTGGACTGTGAACAGTGACGTGTGAACTGTGAACTGTGAACTGTCAACTGTGAACTGAGAACTGTAAACTGAGAACTGTAAACTGTGAACTGTGAACTGTGATCTGTGAACTGTGAACTGCGAACTGTGAAGTGTGAAATGAAGACTGTGAACTGTGATCTGTGGACTGTGAACTGTGAACTGTGAACTGTGATGTGTGATCAGTGAACTGTGAACTGTGATCTGTGAACTGAGAACTGTGAACTGTGAAATGTGAACTGTGACCTGCGAAATGGGAACTGTGAACTGTGAACTGTGAACTGTGGACTGTGAACTGTGGACTGTGAACAGTGACGTGTGAACTGTGAACTGTGAACTGTCAACTGTGAACTGAGAACTGTAAACTGAGAACTGTAAACTGTGAACTGTGAACTGTGATCTGTGAACTGTGAACTGCGAACTGTGAAGTGTGAAATGAAGACTGTGAACTGTGATCTGTGAACTGTGAAGTGTGAACTGTGAAATGTGAAGTGTGAATTGTGAACTGTGAAGTGTGAAATGTGAAGTGTGAACTGTGAAGTGTGAACTGTGAAGTGTGAACTGTGAAGTGTGAACTGTGAAGTGTGAACTGTGAAGTGTGAACTGTGAAGTGTGAACTGTGAAGTGTGAACTGTGAACTGTGAACTGTGAACTGTGAACTGTGAAGTGTGAACTGTGAACTGTGAACTGTGAACTGTGAACTGTGAACTATGATCAGTGAACAGTGAACTGCGGACTGTGAACTGTGAACTGTGAAAACTGAATTGTGAAATAAAGTCTGTGAACAGTGATCTGTGAACTGTGAACTGTGAAGTGTGATCTGTGAAGTGTGATCTGTGAACTGTGAACTGTGAACTGTGAACTGTGATCTGTGAACTGTGATCTGTGAACTGTGAATTGTGAAATGAAGACTGTGAACTGTGAACTGTGAACTGTGAACTGTGAACTGTGAACTGTGAACTGTGAACTGTGAACTGTGAACTGTGAACTATGATCTGTGAACTGTGAACTGTGAACTGTGAACTGTGAACTGTGAACTGTGAACTGTGAACTGTGAACTGTGAACTATGATCAGTGAACAGTGAACTGCGGACTGTGAACTGTGAACTGTGAAAACTGAATTGTGAAATAAAGTCTGTGAACAGTGATCTGTGAACTGTGAACTGTGAAGTGTGATCTGTGAAGTGTGATCTGTGAACTGTGAACTGTGAACTGTGAACTGTGATCTGTGAACTGTGATCTGTGAACTGTGAACTGCGAACTGTGAATTGTGAAATGAAGACTGTGAACTGTGAACTGTGAACTGTGAACTGTGAACTGTGAACTATAATCTGTGAACAGTGAACTGTGGACTGTGAACTGTGAACTGTGAAGTGTGAACAGTGAACTGTGAACTGTGAACTGTGAACTGTGAACTGTGAACTGAGAACTGTAAACTGAGAACTGTAAACTGTGAACAGTGAACTGTGAACTGTGAACTGTGAACTGTGAACTGTGATCTGTGAACTGTGAACTGCGAACTGTGAAGTGTGAAATGAAGACTGTGAACTGTGAACTGTGATCTGTGAACTGTGAACTGCGAACTGTGAATTGTGAAATGAAGACTGTGAACTGTGAACTGTGAACTGTGAACTGTGAACGGTGAACTGTGAACTGTGAACTGTGAACTGTGAACTGTGAACTGTGAACTGTGAACTGTGAAGACTGAAGTGTGAAATGAAGACTGTGAACTGTGATCTGTGAACTGTGAACTGTGAACTGAGAACTGTGAACTGTGAACTGTGAAAACTGAATTGTGAAATAAAGTCTGTGAACTGTGAACTGTGATCTGTGAACTGAGAACTGTGAACTGTGAACTGTGAACAGTAGGCTGTGAACTGTGACCTGTGAACTGTGAACTGCGAACTGTGAAGTATGAAATGAAGACAGTGAACTGTGACCTGCGAACTGGGAACTGTGAACTGTGAACTGTGGACTGTGAACTGTGAACTGTGAACTGTGATCTGTTAACTGTGAACTGCGAACTGTGAAGTGTGAAATGAAGACTGTGAACTGTGATCTGTGGACTGTGAACTGTGAACTGTGAACTGTGAACTGTGATGTGTGATCAGTGAACTGTGGACTGTGAACTGTGGACTGTGAACTGTGCACTGTGAAGTGTGAAGTGTGAAATGAAGACTGTGAACTGTGAACTGTGACCTGTGAAAAGTGAACTGTGAACTGTGAACTGTGAACTATGATCTGTGAACTGTGGACTGTGAACTGTGGACTGTGAACTGTGAACTGTGACCTGTGAACTGTGAACTGTGACCTGTGAACTGTGAACTGCGAACTGTGAATTGTGAAATGAAGTCTGTGAACTGTGAACTGTGAACTGTGAACTGTGAACAGTGAACTGTGAACTGTGAACTGTGAACTGTGAACTGTGAACTGTGAATTGTGAACAGTGAACTGTGGACTGTGAACTGTGAACTGTGAACTGTGAACTGTGAACTGTCAACTGTGAACTGTCAACTGTGAACTGAGAACTGTAAACTGAGAACTGTAAACTGTGAACAGTGAACTGTGAACTGTGAACAGTGAACTGTGAACTGTGAACGGTGAACTGTGAACTGTGAACTGTGAACTGTGAACTGTGAACTGTGAACTGTGAACTGTGAACTGTGAACTGTGAACTGTGAACTGTGAACTGTGAACTGCGAACTGTGAACTATGATCAGTGAACAGTGAACTGCGGACTGTGAACTGTGAACTGTGAAAACTGAATTGTGAAATAAAGTCTGTGAACTGTGAACTGTGATCTGTGAACTGAGAACTGTGAACTGTGAAATGTGAACTGTGACCTGCGAACTGGGAACTGTGAACTGTGAACTGTGAACTGTGGACTGTGAACTGTGAACTGTGAACTGTGACGTGTGAACTGTGAACTGTGAACTGTCAACTGTGAACTGTGATCTGTGGACTGTGAACTGTGAACTGTGAACTGTGATGTGTGATCAGTGAACTGTGGACTGTGAACTGTGGACTGTGAACTGTGAACTGTGAACTGTGAAGTGTGAACTGTGAACTGTGACCTGTGAACTGTGAACTGTGACCTGTGAACTGCGAACTATGAATTGTGAAATGAAGACTGTGAACTGTGAACTGTGAACTGTGAACTGTGAACTGTGAACTGTGAACAGTGAACAGTGAACTGTGAACTGTGAACTGTGAACTGTGAATTGTGAACAGTGAACAGTGAACTGTGGACTGTGAACTGTGAACTGTGAACTGTGAACTGTGAACTGTCAACTGTGAACTGTCAACTGTGAACTGAGAACTGTAAACTGAGAACTGTAAACTGTGAAGTGTGAACTGTGAACTGTGACCTGTGAACTGTGAACTGTGACCTGTGAACTGCGAACTATGAATTGTGAAATGAAGACTGTGAACTGTGAACTGTGAACTGTGAACAGTGAACAGTGAACAGTGAACTGTGAACTGTGAACTGTGAACTGTGAATTGTGAACAGTGAACAGTGAACTGTGGACTGTGAACTGTGAACTGTGAACTGTGAAGTGTGAACTGTCAACTGTGAACTGTCAACTGTGAACTGAGAACTGTAAACTGAGAACTGTAAACTGTGAACTGCGAACTGTGAAGTATGAAATGAAGACAGTGAACTGTGAAATGTGAACTGTGACCTGCGAAATGGGAACTGTGAACTGTGAACTGTGAACTGTGAACTGTGAACTGTGAACTGTGAACTGTGAACTGTGATATGTGAACTGTGAACTGTGATGTGTGAACTGTGAAGTGTGAACTGTGAATTGTGAACTGTGAACTGTGAACTGTGAACTGTGAACTGTGAACTGTGAACTGTGAACTGTGAACGGTGAACTGTAAACTGTGAACTGTGAACTGTGAACTGTGAACTGTGGACTGTGAACTGTGAACTGTGAACTGTGAACTGTGAACTGTGAACTGCGAACTGTGAACTATGATCAGTGAACAGTGAACTGCGGACTGTGAACTGTGAACTGTGAAAACTGAATTGTGAAATAAAGTCTGTGAACAGTGATCTGTGAACTGTGAACTGTGAAGTGTGATCTGTGAAGTGTGATCTGTGAACTGTGAACTGCGAACTGTGAAGTGTGAAATGAAGACTGTGAACTGTGAACTGTGATCTGTGCGCTGTGAACTGCGAACTGTGAATTGTGAAATGAAGACTGTGAACTGTGAACTGTGAACTGTGAACTGCGAACTGTGAATTGTGAAATGAAGACTGTGAACTGTGAACTGTGCCCTGTGAAGACTGAAGTGTGAAATGAAGACTGTGAACTGTGAACTGTGAACTGTGATCTGTGAACTGAGAACTGAGAACTGTGAACTGTGAACAGTGGGCTGTGAACTGTGAACTGTGAACTGTGAACTGTGACCTGTGAACTGCGAACTGTGAAGTATGAAATGAAGACAGTGAACTGTGAAATGTGAACTGTGACCTGCGAACTGGGAACTGTGAACTGTGAACTGAGGACTGTGAACTGTGAACTGTGAACTGTGAACTGTGAACTGTGACGTGTGAACTGTGAAGTATGAAATGAAGACAGTGAACTGTGAAATGTGAACTGTGACCTGCGAACTGGGAACTGTGAACTGTGAACTGTGAACTGTGGACTGTGAACTGTGAACTGTGACGTGTGAACTGTGAACTGTGAACTGTCAACTGTGAACTGAGAACTGTAAACTGAGAACTGTAAACTGTGAACTGTCAACTGTGATCTGTGAACTGTGAACTGCGAACTGTGAAGTGTGAAATGAAGACTGTGAACTGTGAACTGTGACCTGTGAACTGTGAACTGCGAACTGTGAATTGTGAAATGAAGTCTGTGAACTGTGAACTGTGAACTGTAAACTGTGAACAGTGAACAGTGAACTGTGAACTGTGAACTGTGAACTGTGAACTGTGAACTGTGAATTGTGAACAGTGAACTGTGGACTGTGAACTGTGAACTGTGAACTGTGAACTGTGAACTGTGAACTGTGAACTGTGAACTGTGAAGTGTGAACTGTCAACTGTAAACTGTGAACAGTGAACTGTGAACTGTGAACAGTGAACTGTGAACTGTGAACTGTGAACTGTGAACTGTGAACTGTGAACTGCCAACTGTGAAGTGTGAAATAAAGTCTGTGAACTGTGATCTGTGGACTGTTAACTGTGAACTGTGAAGTGTGAACTGTCATTTGTGAACAGTGAACTGTGGACTGTGAACTGTGCACTCTGAAGTGTGAATTGTCAAATGAAGACTGTGAACTGTGAACTGTGCCCTGTGAACTGTGAACTGTGAACTGTGAAAACTGAATTGTGAAATAAAGTCTGTGAACTGTGAACTGTGATCTGTGAACTGAGAACTGTGAACTGTGAAATGTGAACTGTGACCTGCGAACTGGGAACTGTGAACTGTGAACTGTGAACTGTGGACTGTGAACTGTGAACTGTGAACTGTGACGTGTGAACTGTGAACTGTGAACTGTCAACTGTGAACTGAGAACTGTGAACTGAGAACTGTAAACTGTGAACTGTAAACTGTGATCTGTGAACTGTGAACTGCGAACTGTGAAGTGTGAAATGAAGACTGTGAACTTTGATCTGTGGACTGTGAACTGTGAACTGTGAACTGTGATGTGTGATCAGTGAACTGTGGACTGTGAACTGTGGACTGTGAACTGTGAACTGTGAACTGTGAACTGTGAAGTGTGAACTGTGAACTGTGACCTGTGAACTGTGAACTGTGACCTGTGAACTGCGAACTATGAATTGTGAAATGAAGACTGTGAACTGTGAACTGTGAACTGTGAACAGTGAACAGTGAACTGTGAACTGTGAACTGTGAACAGTGAACAGTGAACTGTGAACTGTGAACTGTGAACTGTGAACTGTGAATTGTGAACAGTGAACAGTGAACTGTGGACTGTGAACTGTGAACTGCGAACTGTGAAGTATGAAATGAAGACAGTGAACTGTGAAATGTGAACTGTGACCTGCGAACTGGGAACTGTGAACTGTGAACTGTGAACTGTGAACTGTGAACTGTGAACTGTGAACTGTGAACTGTGATATGTGAACTGTGAACTGTGAAGTGTGAACTGTGAAGTGTGAACTGTGAAGTGTGAACTGTGAAGTGTGAACTGTGAAGTGTGAACTGTGAAGTGTGAACTGTGAAGTGTGAACTGTGAAGTGTGAACTGTGAAGTGTGAACTGTGAAGTGTGAACTGTGAAGTGTGAACTGTGAAGTGTGAACTGTGAAGTGTGAACTGTGAAGTGTGAACTGTGAAGTGTGAAGTGTGAACTGTGAAGTGTGAACTGTGAAGTGTGAACTGTGAAGTGTGAACTGTGAAGTGTGAACTGTGAAGTGTGAAGTGTGAACTGTGAACTGTGAACTGTGAACTGTGAACTGTGAACTGTGAACTGTGAACTATGATCAGTGAACAGTGAACTGCGGACTGTGAACTGTGAACTGTGAAAACTGAATTGTGAAATAAAGTCTGTGAACAGTGATCTGTGAACTGTGAACTGTGAAGTGTGATCTGTGAAGTGTGATCTGTGAACTGTGAACTGTGAACTGTGATCTGTGAACTGTGATCTGTGAACTGTGAATTGTGAAATGAAGACTGTGAACTGTGAACTGTGAACTGTGAACTGTGAACTGTGAACTGTGAACTGTGAACTGTGAACTATGATCTGTGAACTGTGAACTGTGAACTGTGAACTGTGAACTGTGAACTGTGAACTGTGAACTGTGAACTGTGAACTGTGAACTGTGAACTGTGAACTGTGAACTATGATCAGTGAACAGTGAACTGCGGACTGGGAACTGTGAACTGTGAAAACTGAATTGTGAAATAAAGTCTGTGAACAGTGATCTGTGAACTGTGAACTGTGAAGTGTGATCTGTGAAGTGTGATCTGTGAACTGTGAACTGTGAACTGTGAACTGTGATCTGTGAACTGTGATCTGTGAACTGTGAACTGCGAACTGTGAATTGTGAAATGAAGACTGTGAACTGTGAACTGTGAACTGTGAACTGTGAACTGTGAACTATGATCTGTGAACAGTGAACTGTGGACTGTGAACTGTGAACTGTGAAGTGTGAACTGTGAACTGTGAACTGTCAACTGTCAACTGTGAACTGAGAACTGTAAACTGAGAACTGTAAACTGTGAACAGTGAACTGTGAACTGTGAACTGTGAACTGTGAACTGTGATCTGTGAACTGTGAACTGCGAACTGTGAGTTGTGAAATGAAGACTGTGAACTGTGAACTGTGCCCTGTGAAGACTGAAGTGTGAAATGAAGACTGTGAACTGTGATCTCTGAACTGTGAACTGTGAACTGTGAACTGAGAACTGTGAACTGTGAACTGTGAAAACTGAATTGTGAAATAAAGTCTGTGAACTGTGAACTGTGATCTGTGAACTGAGAACTGTGAACTGTGAACAGTAGGCTGTGAACTGTGACCTGTGAACTGTGAACTGCGAACTGTGAAGTATGAAATGAAGACAGTGAACTGTGAAATGTGAACTGTGACCTGCGAACTGGGAACTGTGAACTGTGAACTGTGGACTGTGAACTGTGAACTGTGAACTGTGATCTGTGAACTGTGAACTGCGAACTGTGAAGTGTGAAATGAAGACTGTGAACTGTGATCTGTGGACTGTGAACTGTGAACTGTGAACTGTGATGTGTGATCAGTGAACTGTGGACTGTGAACTGTGGACTGTGAACTGTGCACTGTGAAGTGTGAAGTGTGAAATGAAGACTGTGGACTGTGAACTGTGAACTGTGACCTGTGAACTGTGAACTGTGACCTGTGAACTGTGAACTGCGAACTGTGAATTGTGAAATGAAGTCTGTGAACTGTGAACTGTGAACTGTGAACAGTGAACTGTGAACTGTGAACTGTGAACTGTGAACTGTGAACTGTGAATTGTGAACAGTGAACTGTGGACTGTGAACTGTGAACTGTGAACTGTGAACTGTGAAGTGTGAACTGTCAACTGTGAACTGTCAACTGTGAACTGTCAACTGTGAACTGAGAACTGTAAACTGAGAACTGTAAACTGTGAACAGTGAACTGTGAACTGTGAATTGTGATCTGTGAACTGTGAACTGTGAACTGTGAACTGTGAACTGTGAACTGTGAACTGTGAACTGTGAACTGTGAACTGTGAACTGTGAACTGTGAACTGTGAACTGTGAACTGTGAACTGCCAACTGTGAAGTGTGAAATAAAGTCTGTGAACTGTGATCTGTGGACTGTGAACTGTGAACTGTGAACTGTGAACTGTGAACTGTGAACTGTGAACTGTGAACTGTGAACTGTGAACTGTGAACTGCGAACTGTGAAGTATGAAATGAAGACAGTGAACTGTGAAATGTGAACTGTGACCTGCGAACTGGGAACTGTGAACTGTGAACTGTGGACTGTGAACTGTGAACTGTGAACTGTGATCTGTGAACTGTGAACTGCGAACTGTGAAGTGTGAAATGAAGACTGTGAACTGTGATCTGTGGACTGTGAACTGTGAACTGTGAACTGTGATGTGTGATCAGTGAACTGTGGACTGTGAACTGTGGACTGTGAACTGTGCACTGTGAAGTGTGAAGTGTGAAATGAAGACTGTGGACTGTGAACTGTGAACTGTGACCTGTGAACTGTGAACTGTGACCTGTGAACTGTGAACTGCGAACTGTGAATTGTGAAATGAAGTCTGTGAACTGTGAACTGTGAACTGTGAACAGTGAACTGTGAACTGTGAACTGTGAACTGTGAACTGTGAACTGTGAATTGTGAACAGTGAACTGTGGACTGTGAACTGTGAACTGTGAACTGTGAACTGTGAAGTGTGAACTGTCAACTGTGAACTGTCAACTGTGAACTGAGAACTGTAAACTGAGAACTGTAAACTGTGAACAGTGAACTGTGAACTGTGAATTGTGATCTGTGAACTGTGAACTGTGAACTGTGAACTGTGAACTGTGAACTGTGAACTGTGAACTGTGAACTGTGAACTGTGAACTGTGAACTGTGAACTGTGAACTGTGAACTGTGAACTGTGAACTGCCAACTGTGAAGTGTGAAATAAAGTCTGTGAACTGTGATCTGTGGACTGTGAACTGTGAACTGTGAACTGTGAACTGTGAACTGTGAACTGTGAACTGTGAACTGCCAACTGTGAAGTGTGAAATAAAGTCTGTGAACTGTGATCTGTGAACTGTGAACTGTGAACTGTGAACTGTGAACTGTGAACTGTGAACTGTGAACTGTGAACTGTGAACTGTGAACTGTGAACTGTGAACTGTGAACTGCCAACTGTGAAGTGTGAAATAAAGTCTGTGAACTGTGATCTGTGGACTGTGAACTGTGAACTGTGAACTGTGATTTGTGAACAGTGAACTGTGGACTGTGAACTGTGCACTGTGAAGTGTGAATTGTGAAATGAAGACTGTGAACTGTGAACTGTGCCCTGTGAACTGTGAACTGTGAACTGTGAAAACTGAATTGTGAAATAAAGTCTGTGAACTGTGAACTGTGATCTGTGAACTGAGAACTGTGAACTCTGAAATGTGAACTGTGACCTGCGAACTGGGAACTGTGAACTGTGAACTGTGAACTGTGAACTGTGAACTGTGAACTGTGAACTGTGACGTGTGAACTGTGAACTGTGAACTGTCAACTGTGAACTGAGAACTGTAAACTGAGAACTGTAAACTGTGAACTGTGATCTGTGAACTGTGAACTGCGAACTGTGAAGTGTGAAATGAAGACTGTGAACTGTGATCTGTGAACTGTGAACTGCGAACTGTGAAGTGTGAAATGAAGACTGTGAACTGTGATCTGTGAACTGTGAACTGTGAACAGTGAACTGTGAACTGTGAACTGTGAACTGTGAACTGTGAACTGTGAATTGTGAACAGTGAACTGTGGACTGTGAACTGTGAACTGTGAACTGTGAACTGTGAACTGTGAAGTGTGAACTGTCAACTGTGAACTGTCAACTGTCAACTGTGAACTGAGAACTGTAAACTGAGAACTGTAAACTGTGAACAGTGAACTGTGAACTGTGAATTGTGATCTGTGAACTGTGAACTGTGAACTGTGAACTGTGAACTGTGAACTGTGAACTGTGAACTGTGAACTGTGAACTGTGAACTGTGAACTGCCAACTGTGAAGTGTGAAATAAAGTCTGTGAACTGTGATCTGTGGACTGTGAACTGTGAACTGTGAACTGTGATTTGTGAACAGTGAACTGTGGACTGTGAACTGTGCACTGTGAAGTGTGAATTGTGAAATGAAGACTGTGAACTGTGAACTGTGCCCTGTGAACTGTGAACTGTGAACTGTGAACTGTGAAAACTGAATTGTGAAATAAAGTCTGTGAACTGTGAACTGTGATCTGTCAACTGAGAACTGTGAACTCTGAAATGTGAACTGTGACCTGCGAACTGGGAACTGTGAACTGTGAACTGTGAACTGTGAACTGTGAACTGTGAACTGTGAACTGTGAACTGTGAACTGTGACGTGTGAACTGTGAACTGTGAACTGTCAACTGTGAACTGAGAACTGTAAACTGAGAACTGTAAACTGTGAACTGTGAACTGTGATCTGTGAACTGTGAACTGCGAACTGTGAAGTGTGAAATGAAGACTGTGAACTGTGATCTGTGGACTGTGAACTGTGAACTGTGAACTGTGATGTGTGATCAGTGAACTGTGGACTGTGAACTGTGGACTGTGAACTGTGAACTGTGAACTGTGAAGTGTGAACTGTCAACTGTGAACTGTCAACTGTGAACTGAGAACTGTAAACTGAGAACTGTAAACTGTGAACAGTGAACTGTGAACTGTGAACTGTGAACTGCGAACTGTGAAGTATGAAATGAAGACAGTGAACTGTGAAATGTGAACTGTGACCTGCGAAATGGGAACTGTGAACTGTGAACTGTGAACTGTGAACTGTG
Source organism: Lasioglossum villosulum (assembly GCA_963971365.1). NCBI lineage: Eukaryota > Metazoa > Arthropoda > Insecta > Hymenoptera > Halictidae > Lasioglossum > Lasioglossum villosulum. Next base: position 1,232,255 of record CAXARU010000174.1, read on the forward strand.
AACTGTGATATGTGAACTGTGAACTGTGATGTGTGAACTGTGAAGTGTGAACTGTGAATTGTGAACTGTGAACTGTGAACTGTGAACTGTGAACGGTGAACTGTGAACTGTGAACTGTGAACTGTGAACTGTGAACTGTGAACTGTGAACTGTGAACTGTGAACTGTGAACTGTGAACTGTGAACTGTGAACTGTGAACTATGATCAGTGAACAGTGAACTGCGGACTGTGAACTGTGAACTGTGAAAACTGAATTGTGAAATAAAGTCTGTGAACAGTGATCTGTGAACTGTGAACTGTGAAGTGTGATCTGTGAAGTGTGATCTGTGAACTGTGAACTGCGAACTGTGAAGTGTGAAATGAAGACTGTGAACTGTGAACTGTGCCCTGTGAAGACTGAAGTGTGAAATGAAGACTGTGAACTGTGAACTGTGAACTGTGATCTGTGAACTGAGAACTGTGACGTGTGAACTGTGAAGTATGAACTGTCAACTGTGAACTGAGAACTGTAAACTGTGAACTGTCAACTGTGATCTGTGAACTGTGAACTGTGAACTGCGAACTGTGAATTGTGAAATGAAGTCTGTGAACTGTGAACTGTGAACTGTGAACTGTGAACAGTGAACAGTGAACTGTGAACTGTGAACTGTGAACTGTGACGTGTGAACTGTGAAGTATGAACTGTCAACTGTGAACTGAGAACTGTAAACTGTGAACTGTCAACTGTGATCTGTGAACTGTGAACTGTGAACTGTGAACTGCGAACTGTGAAGTATGAAATGAAGACAGTGAACTGTGAAATGTGAACTGTGTCCTGCGAACTGGGAACTGTGAACTGTGAACTGTGGACTGTGAACTGTGAACTGTGAACTGTGACGTGTGAACTGTGAAGTATGAACTGTCAACTGTGAACTGAGAACTGTAAACTGTGAACTGTCAACTGTGATCTGTGAACTGTGAACTGTGAACTGCGAACTGTGAATTGTGAAATGAAGTCTGTGAACTGTGAACTGTGAACTGTGAACTGTGAACAGTGAACAGTGAACTGTGAACTGTGAACTGTGAACTGTGAACTGTGAACTGTGAACTGTGAATTGTGAACAGTGAACTGTGGACTGTGAACTGTGAACTGTGAACTGAGAACTGTAAACTGAGAACTGTAAACTGTGAACAGTGAACTGTGAACAGTGATCTGTGAACTGTGAACTGTGAAGTGTGATCTGTGAAGTGTGATCTGTGAACTGTGAACTGCGAACTGTGAAGTGTGAAATGAAGACTGTGAACTGTGAACTGTGATCTGTGCACTGTGAACTGCGAACTGTGAATTGTGAAATGAAGACTGTGAACTGTGAACTGTGAACTGTGAACTGCGAACTGTGAATTGTGAAATGAAGACTGTGAACTGTGAACTGTGCCCTGTGAAGACTGAAGTGTGAAATGAAGACTGTGAACTGTGAACTGTGAACTGTGATCTGTGAACTGAGAACTGTGAACTGTGAACAGTGGGCTGTGAACTGTGACCTGTGAACTGTGAACTGTGACCTGTGAACTGTGAACTGCGAACTGTGAAGTATGAAATGAAGACAGTGAACTGTGAAATGTGAACTGTGACCTGCGAACTGGGAACTGTGAACTATGAACTGTGGACTGTGAACTGTGAACTGTGAACTGTGACGTGTGAACTGTGAAGTATGAAATGAAGACAGTGAACTGTGAAATGTGAACTGTGACCTGCGAACTGGGAACTGTGAACTGTGAACTGTGGACTGTGAACTGTGAACTGTGAACTGTGACGTGTGAACTGTGAACTGTGAACTGTCAACTGTGAACTGAGAACTGTAAACTGAGAACTGTAAACTGTGAACTGTCAACTGTGATCTGTGAACTGTGAACTGCGAACTGTGAAGTGTGAAATCAAGACTGTGAACTGTGAACTGTGACCTGTGAACTGTGAACTGCGAACTGTGAATTGTGAAATGAAGTCTGTGAACTGTGAACTGTGAACTGTGAACTGTGAACTGTGAACTGTGAACTGTGAACTGTGAACTGTGAACTGTGAACTGTGAACTGTGAACTGTGAACTGTGAACTGTGAACTGTGAACTGCCAACTGTGAAGTGTGAAATAAAGTCTGTGAACTGTGATCTGTGGACTGTGAACTGTGAACTGTGAAGTGTGAACTGTGATTTGTGAACAGTGAACTGTGAATTGTGAAATGAAGACTGTGAACTGTGAACTGTGAACTGTGCACTGCGAACTGTGAATTGTGAAATGAAGACTGTGAACTGTGAACTGTGCCCTGTGAAGACTGAAGTGTGAAATGAAGACTGTGAACTGTGAACTGTGAACTGTGATCTGTGAACTGAGAACTGTGAACTGTGAACAGTGGGCTGTGAACTGTGACCTGTGAACTGTGAACTGTGACCTGTGAACTGTGAACTGCGAACTGTGAAGTATGAAATGAAGACAGTGAACTGTGAAATGTGAACTGTGACCTGCGAACTGGGAACTGTGAACTGTGAACTGTGAACTGTGGACTGTGAACTGTGAACTGTGAACTGTGACGTGTGAACTGTGAAGTATGAAATGAAGACAGTGAACTGTGAAATGTGAACTGTGACCTGCGAACTGGGAACTGTGAACTGTGAACTGTGGACTGTGAACTGTGAACTGTGAACTGTGACGTGTGAACTGTGAACTGTGAACTGTCAACTGTGAACTGAGAACTGTAAACTGAGAACTGTAAACTGTGAACTGTCAACTGTGATCTGTGAACTGTGAACTGCGAACTGTGAAGTGTGAAATGAAGACTGTGAACTGTGAACTGTGACCTGTGAACTGTGAACTGCGAACTGTGAATTGTGAAATGAAGTCTGTGAACTGTGAACTGTGAACTGTGAACTGTGAACAGTGAACAGTGAACTGTGAACTGTGAACTGTGAACTGTGAACTGTGAACTGTGAATTGTGAACAGTGAACTGTGGACTGTGAACTGTGAACTGTGAACTGTGAACTGTGAAGTGTGAACTGTCAACTGTGAACTGTCAACTGTGAACTGAGAACTGTAAACTGAGAACTGTAAACTGTGAACAGTGAACTGTGAACTGTGAACTGTGAACTGTGAACTGTGAACTGTGAACTGTGAACTGTGAACTGTGAACTGTGAACTGTGAACTGCCAACTGTGAAGTGTGAAATAAAGTCTGTGAACTGTGATCTGTGGACTGTGAACTGTGAACTGTGAAGTGTGAACTGTGATTTGTGAACAGTGAACTGTGGACTGTGAACTGTGCACTGTGGAGTGTGAATTGTGAAATGAAGACTGTGAACTGTGAACTGTGCCCTGTGAACTGTGAACTGTGAACTGTGAAAACTGAATTGTGAAATAAAGTCTGTGAACTGTGAACTGTGATCTGTGAACTGAGAACTGTGAACTGTGAAATGTGAACTGTGACCTGCGAACTGGGAACTGTGAACTGTGAACTGTGAACTGTGGACTGTGAACTGTGAACTGTGAACTGTGACGTGTGAACTGTGAACTGTGAACTGTCAACTGTGAACTGAGAACTGTAAACTGAGAACTGTAAACTGTGAACTGTGAACTGTGATCTGTGAACTGTGAACTGCGAACTTTGAAGTGTGAAATGAAGACTGTGAACTGTGATCTGTGGACTGTGAACTGTGAACTGTGAACTGTGATGTGTGATCAGTGAACTGTGGACTGTGAACTGTGGACTGTGAACTGTGAACTGTGAACTGTGAAGTGTGAACTGTAAACTGTGACCTGTGAACAGTGAACAGTGAACTGTGAACTGTGAACTGTGAACTGTGAATTGTGAACAGTGAACAGTGAACTGTGGACTGTGAACTGTGAACTGTGAACTGTGAAGTGTGAACTGTCAACTGTGAACTGTCAACTGTGAACTGAGAACTGTAAACTGAGAACTGTAAACTGTGAACAGTGAACTGTGAACTGTGAACTGTGAACTGCGAACTGTGAAGTATGAAATGAAGACAGTGAACTGTGAAATGTGAACTGTGACCTGCGAAATGGGAACTGTGAACTGTGAACTGTGAACTGTGATATGTGAACTGTGAACTGTGAACTGTGATGTGTGAACTGTGAAGTGTGAACTGTGAACTGTGAACTGTGAACTGTGAACTGTGAACTGTGAACTGTGAACTGTGAACTGTGAACTGTGAACTGTGAACTGTGAACTGTGAACTGTGAACTGTGAACTGTGAACTGTGAACTGTGAACTGTGAACTGTGAACTGTGAACTGTGAACTGTGAACTGTGAACTGTGAACTGTGAACTGTGAACTATGATCAGTGAACAGTGAACTGCGGACTGTGAACTGTGAACTGTGAAAACTGAATTGTGAAATAAAGTCTTTGAACAGTGATCTGTGAACTGTGAACTGTGAAGTGTGATCTGTGAAGTGTGATCTGTGAACTGTGAACTGTGAACTGTGAACTGTGCACTGTGATCTGTGAACTGTGATCTGTGAACTGTGAACTGCGAACTGTGAATTGTGAAATGAAGACTGTGAACTGTGAACTGTGAACTGTGAACTGTGAACTGTGAACTGTGAACTGTGAACTGTGAACTGTGAACTGTGAACTGTGAACTATGATCTGTGAACTGTGAACTGTGAACTGTGAACTGTGAACTGTGAACTATGATCAGTGAACAGTGAACTGTGAACTGTGAACTGTGAACTGTGAACTATGATCAGTGAACAGTGAACTGCGGACTGTGAACTGTGAACTGTGAAAACTGAATTGTGAAATAAAGTCTTTGAACAGTGATCTGTGAACTGTGAACTGTGAAGTGTGATCTGTGAAGTGTGATCTGTGAACTGTGAACTGTGAACTGTGAACTGTGCACTGTGATCTGTGAACTGTGATCTGTGAACTGTGAACTGCGAACTGTGAATTGTGAAATGAAGACTGTGAACTGTGAACTGTGAACTGTGAACTGTGAACTGTGAACTGTGAACTGTGAACTATGATCTGTGAACTGTGAACTGTGAACTGTGAACTGTGAACTGTGAACTGTCAACTGTGAACTGAGAACTGTAAACTGAGAACTGTAAACTGTGAACTGTGAACTGTGATCTGTGAACTGTGAACTGCGAACTTTGAAGTGTGAAATGAAGACTGTGAACTGTGATCTGTGGACTGTGAACTGTGAACTGTGAACTGTGATGTGTGATCAGTGAACTGTGGACTGTGAACTGTGGACTGTGAACTGTGAACTGTGAACTGTGAAGTGTGAACTGTAAACTGTGACCTGTGAACAGTGAACAGTGAACTGTGAACTGTGAACTGTGAACTGTGAATTGTGAACAGTGAACAGTGAACTGTGGACTGTGAACTGTGAACTGTGAACTGTGAAGTGTGAACTGTCAACTGTGAACTGTCAACTGTGAACTGAGAACTGTAAACTGAGAACTGTAAACTGTGAACAGTGAACTGTGAACTGTGAACTGTGAACTGTGAACTGCGAACTGTGAAGTATGAAATGAAGACAGTGAACTGTGAAATGTGAACTGTGACCTGCGAAATGGGAACTGTGAACTGTGAACTGTGAACTGTGAACTGTGATATGTGAACTGTGAACTGTGAACTGTGAACTGTGAACTGTGATGTGTGAACTGTGAAGTGTGAACTGTGAAGTGTGAACTGTGAACTGTGAACTGTGAACTGTGAACTGTGAACTGTGAACTGTGAACTGTGAACTGTGAACTGTGAACTGTGAACTGTGAACTGTGAACTGTGAACTGTGAACTGTGAACTGTGAACTGTGAACTGTGAACTGTGAACTGTGAACTGTGAACTGTGAACTGTGAACTGTGAACTGTGAACTGTGAACTGTGAACTGTGAACTATGATCAGTGAACAGTGAACTGCGGACTGTGAACTGTGAACTGTGAAAACTGAATTGTGAAATAAAGTCTTTGAACAGTGATCTGTGAACTGTGAACTGTGAAGTGTGATCTGTGAAGTGTGATCTGTGAACTGTGAACTGTGAACTGTGAACTGTGAACTGTGCACTGTGATCTGTGAACTGTGATCTGTGAACTGTGAACTGCGAACTGTGAATTGTGAAATGAAAACTGTGAACTGTGAACTGTGAACTGTGAACTGTGAACAGTGAACTGTGAACTGTGAACTGTGAACTGTGAACTGTGAACTGTGAACTGTGAACTGTGAACTGTGAACTGTGAACTGTGAACTGTGAACTGTGAACTGTGAACTGCCAACTGTGAAGTGTGAAATAAAGTCTGTGAACTGTGATCTGTGGACTGTGAACTGTGAACTGTGAAGTGTGAACTGTGATTTGTGAACAGTGAACTGTGAATTGTGAAATGAAGACTGTGAACTGTGAACTGTGAACTGTGCACTGCGAACTGTGAATTGTGAAATGAAGACTGTGAACTGTGAACTATGCCCTGTTAAGACTGAAGTGTGAAATGAATACTGTGAACTGTGAACTGTGAACTGTGATCTGTGAACTGAGAACTGTGAACTGTGAACAGTGGGCTGTGAACTGTGACCTGTGAACTGTGAACTGTGACCTGTGAACTGTGAACTGCGAACTGTGAAGTATGAAATGAAGACAGTGAACTGTGAAATGTGAACTGTGACCTGCGAACTGGGAACTGTGAACTGTGAACTGTGAACTGTGGACTGTGAACTGTGAACTGTGAACTGTGACGTGTGAACTGTGAAGTATGAAATGAAGACAGTGAACTGTGAAATGTGAACTGTGACCTGCGAACTGGGAACTGTGAACTGTGAACTGTGGACTGTGAACTGTGAACTGTGAACTGTGACGTGTGAACTGTGAACTGTGAACTGTCAACTGTGAACTGAGAACTGTAAACTGAGAACTGTAAACTGTGAACTGTCAACTGTGATCTGTGAACTGTGAACTGCGACCTGTGAAGTGTGAAATGAAGACTGTGAACTGTGAACTGTGACCTGTGAACTGTGAACTGCGAACTGTGAATTGTGAAATGAAGTCTGTGAACTGTGAACTGTGAACTGTGAACTGTGAACAGTGAACAGTGAACTGTGAACTGTGAACTGTGAACTGTGAACTGTGAACTGTGAATTGTGAACAGTGAACTGTGGACTGTGAACTGTGAACTGTGAACTGTGAACTGTGAAGTGTGAACTGTCAACTGTGAACTGTCAACTGTGAACTGAGAACTGTAAACTGAGAACTGTAAACTGTGAACAGTGAACTGTGAACTGTGAACTGTGGACTGTGAACTGTGAACTGTGAACTGTGAACTGTGATCTGTGAACTGTGATCTGTGAACTGTGAACTGCGAACTGTGAATTGTGAAATGAAGACTGTGAACTGTGAACTGTGAACTGTGAACTGTGAACTGTGAACTATTCTGTGAACAGTGAACTGTGGACTGTGAACTGTGAACTGTGAACTGTGAAGTGTGAACTGTGAACTGTGAACTGTGAACTGTGAACTGTGAACTGTGAACTCTGAACTGAGAACTGTAAACTGAGAACTGTAAACTGTGAACAGTGAACTGTGAACTGTGAACTGTGAACTGTGAACTGTGAACTGTGATCTGTGAACTGTGAACTGCGAACTGTGAAGTGTGAAATGAAGACTGTGAACTGTGAACTGTGATCTGTGAACTGTGAACTGCGAACTGTCAATTGTGAAATGAAGACTGTGAACTGTGAACTGTGAACTGTGAACTGTGAACTATTCTGTGAACAGTGAACTGTGGACTGTGAACTGTGAACTGTGAAGTGTGAACTGTGAACTGTGAACTGTGAACTGTGAACTGTGAACTGTGAACTGTGAACTGTGAACTGTGAACTGTGAACTGTGAACTGTGAATTGTGAACAGTGAACTGTGGACTGTGAACTGTGAACTGTGAACTGTGAACTGTGAAGTGTGAACTGTCAACTGTGAACTGTCAACTGTGAACTGAGAACTGTAAACTGAGAACTGTAAACTGTGAACAGTGAACTGTGAACTGTGAACTGTGAACTGTGAACTGTGAACTGTGAACTGTGAACTGTGAACTGTGAACTGTGAACTGTGAACTGTGAACTGTGAACTGTGAACTGCCAACTGTGAAGTGTGAAATAAAGTCTGTGAACTGTGATCTGTGGACTGTGAACTGTGAACTGTGAAGTGTGAACTGTGATTTGTGAACAGTGAACTGTGGACTGTGAACTGTGCACTGTGGAGTGTGAATTGTGAAATGAAGACTGTGAACTGTGAACTGTGCCCTGTGAACTGTGAACTGTGAACTGTGAAAACTGAATTGTGAAATAAAGTCTGTGAACTGTGAACTGTGATCTGTGAACTGAGAACTGTGAACTGTGAAATGTGAACTGTGACCTGCGAACTGGGAACTGTGAACTGTGAACTGTGAACTGTGGACTGTGAACTGTGAACTGTGAACTGTGACGTGTGAACTGTGAACTGTGAACTGTCAACTGTGAACTGAGAACTGTAAACTGAGAACTGTAAACTGTGAACTGTGAACTGTGATCTGTGAACTGTGAACTGCGAACTTTGAAGTGTGAAATGAAGACTGTGAACTGTGATCTGTGGACTGTGAACTGTGAACTGTGAACTGTGATGTGTGATCAGTGAACTGTGGACTGTGAACTGTGGACTGTGAACTGTGAACTGTGAACTGTGAAGTGTGAACTGTAAACTGTGACCTGTGAACAGTGAAGAGTGAACTGTGAACTGTGAACTGTGAACTGTGAATTGTGAACAGTGAACAGTGAACTGTGGACTGTGAACTGTGAACTGTGAACTGTGAACTGTGAAGTGTGAACTGTCAACTGTGAACTGTCAACTGTGAACTGAGAACTGTAAACTGAGAACTGTAAACTGTGAACAGTGAACTGTGAACTGTGAACTGTGAACTGCGAACTGTGAAGTATGAAATGAAGACAGTGAACTGTGAAATGTGAACTGTGACCTGCGAAATGGGAACTGTGAACTGTGAACTGTGAACTGTGAACTGTGATGTGTGAACTGTGAAGTGTGAACTGTGAACTGTGAACTGTGAACTGTGAACTGTGAACTGTGAACTGTGAACTGTGAACTGTGAACTGTGAACTGTGAACTGTGAACTGTGAACTGTGAACTGTGAACTGTGAACTGTGAACTGTGAACTGTGAACTGTGAACTGTGAACTGTGAACTGTGAACTGTGAACTGTGAACTGTGAACTGTGAACTGTGAACTGTGAACTGTGAACTGTGAACTGTGAACTATGATCAGTGAACAGTGAACTGCGGACTGTGAACTGTGAACTGTGAAAACTGAATTGTGAAATAAAGTCTTTGAACAGTGATCTGTGAACTGTGAACTGTGAAGTGTGATCTGTGAACTGTGAACTGTGAACTGTGAACTGTGCACTGTGATCTGTGAACTGTGATCTGTGAACTGTGAACTGCGAACTGTGAATTGTGAAATGAAGACTGTGAACTGTGAACTGTGAACTGTGAACTGTGAACTGTGAACTGTGAACTGTGAACTGTGAACTGTGAACTATGATCTGTGAACTGTGAACTGTGAACTGTGAACTGTGAACTGTGAACTGTGAACTATGATCAGTGAACAGTGAACTGTGAACTGTGAACTGTGAACTGTGAACTATGATCAGTGAACAGTGAACTGCGGACTGTGAACTGTGAACTGTGAAAACTGAATTGTGAAATAAAGTCTTTGAACAGTGATCTGTGAACTGTGAACTGTGAAGTGTGATCTGTGAAGTGTGATCTGTGAACTGTGAACTGTGAAGTGTGATCTGTGAAGTGTGATCTGTGAACTGTGAACTGTGAACTGTGAACTGTGCACTGTGATCTGTGAACTGTGATCTGTGAACTGTGAACTGCGAACTGTGAATTGTGAAATGAAGACTGTGAACTGTGATCTGTGGACTGTGAACTGTGAACTGTGAACTGTGATGTGTGATCAGTGAACTGTGGACTGTGAACTGTGGACTGTGAACTGTGAACTGTGAACTGTGAAGTGTGAACTGTAAACTGTGACCTGTGAACAGTGAACAGTGAACTGTGAACTGTGAACTGTGAACTGTGAACTGTGAATTGTGAACAGTGAACAGTGAACTGTGGACTGTGAACTGTGAACTGTGAACTGTGAAGTGTGAACTGTCAACTGTGAACTGTCAACTGTGAACTGAGAACTGTAAACTGAGAACTGTAAACTGTGAACAGTGAACTGTGAACTGTGAACTGTGAACTGTGAACTGCGAACTGTGAAGTATGAAATGAAGACAGTGAACTGTGAAATGTGAACTGTGACCTGCGAAATGGGAACTGTGAACTGTGAACTGTGAACTGTGAACTGTGAACTGTGATATGTGAACTGTGAACTGTGAACTGTGATGTGTGAACTGTGAAGTGTGAACTGTGAACTGTGAACTGTGAACTGTGAACTGTGAACTGTGAACTGTGAACTGTGAACTGTGAACTGTGAACTGTGAACTGTGAACTGTGAACTGTGAACTGTGAACTGTGAACTGTGAACTGTGAACTGTGAACTGTGAACTGTGAACTGTGAACTGTGAACTGTGAACTGTGAACTGTGAACTGTGAACTGTGAACTGTGAACTGTGAACTATGATCAGTGAACAGTGAACTGCGGACTGTGAACTGTGAACTGTGAAAACTGAATTGTGAAATAAAGTCTTTGAACAGTGATCTGTGAACTGTGAACTGTGAAGTGTGATCTGTGAAGTGTGATCTGTGAACTGTGAACTGTGAACTGTGAACTGTGCACTGTGATCTGTGAACTGTGATCTGTGAACTGTGAACTGCGAACTGTGAATTGTGAAATGAAAACTGTGAACTGTGAACTGTGAACTGTGAACTGTGAACTGTGAACTGTGAACTGTGAACTGTGAACTGTGAACTATGATCTGTGAACTGTGAACTGTGAACTGTGAACTGTGAACTGTGATCTGTGAACTGTGATTTGTGAACTGTGAACTGCGAACTGTGAATTGTGAAATGAAGACTGTGAACTGTGAACTGTGAACTGTGAACTGTGAACTGTGAACTATTCTGTGAACAGTGAACTGTGGACTGTGAACTGTGAACTGTGAAGTGTGAACTGTGAACTGTGAACTGTGAACTGTGAACTGTGAACTGTGAACTCTGAACTGAGAACTGTAAACTGAGAACTGTAAACTGTGAACAGTGAACTGTGAACTGTGAACTGTGAACTGTGAACTGTGAACTGTGAACTGTGATCTGTGAACTGTGAACTGCGAACTGTGAAGTGTGAAATGAAGACTGTGAACTGTGAACTGTGATCTGTGAACTGTGAACTGCGAACTGTCAATTGTGAAATGAAGACTGTGAACTGTGAACTGTGAACTGTGAACTGTGAACTGTGAACTGTGAACTGTGAACTGTGAACTGTGAACTATGATCTGTGAACAGTGAACTGTGAACAGTGAACTGTGAACAGTGAACTGTGAACTGTGAACTGTGAACTGTGAACTGTGATCTGTGATCTGTGAACTGTGAACTGTGAACTGTGAACTGTGAACTGTGAACTATGATCAGTGAACAGTGAACTGTGAACTGTGAACTGTGAACTGTGAACTATGATCAGTGAACAGTGAACTGCGGACTGTGAACTGTGAACTGTGAAAACTGAATTGTGAAATAAAGTCTTTGAACAGTGATCTGTGAACTGTGAACTGTGAAGTGTGATCTGTGAAGTGTGATCTGTGAACTGTGAACTGTGAACTGTGAACTGTGCACTGTGATCTGTGAACTGTGATCTGTGAACTGTGAACTGCGAACTGTGAATTGTGAAATGAAGACTGTGAACTGTGATCTGTGGACTGTGAACTGTGAACTGTGAACTGTGATGTGTGATCAGTGAACTGTGGACTGTGAACTGTGGACTGTGAACTGTGCACTGTGAACTGTGAAGTGTGAACTGTAAACTGTGACCTGTGAACAGTGAACAGTGAACTGTGAACTGTGAACTGTGAACTGTGAACTGTGAATTGTGAACAGTGAACAGTGAACTGTGGACTGTGAACTGTGAACTGTGATCTGTGAAGTGTGAACTGTCAACTGTGAACTGTCAACTGTGAACTGAGAACTGTAAACTGAGAACTGTAAACTGTGAACAGTGAACTGTGAATTGTGAACTGTGAACTGCGAACTGTGAAGTATGAAATGAAGACAGTGAACTGTGAAATGTGAACTGTGACCTGCGAAATGGGAACTGTGAACTGTGAACTGTGAACTGTGAACTGTGATATGTGAACTGTGAACTGTGAACTGTGATGTGTGAACTGTGAAGTGTGAACTGTGAACTGTGAACTGTGAACTGTGAACTGTGAACTGTGAACTGTGAACTGTGAACTGTGAACTGTGAACTGTGAACTGTGAACTGTGAACTGTGAACTGTGAACTGTGAACTGTGAACTATGATCAGTGAACAGTGAACTGCGGACTGTGAACTGTGAACTGTGAAAACTGAATTGTGAAATAAAGTCTTTGAACAGTGATCTGTGAACTGTGAACTGTGAAGTGTGATCTGTGAAGTGTGATCTGTGAACTGTGAACTGTGAACTGTGAACTGTGAACTGTGCACTGTGATCTGTGAACTGTGATCTGTGAACTGTGAACTGCGAACTGTGAATTGTGAAATGAAAACTGTGAACTGTGAACTGTGAACTGTGAACTGTGAACTGTGAACTGTGAACTGTGAACTGTGAACTGTGAACTGTGAACTGTGAACTGTGAACTATGATCTGTGAACTGTGAACTGTGAACTGTGAACTGTGAACTGTGATCTGTGAACTGTGATCTGTGAACTGTGAACTGCGAACTGTGAATTGTGAAATGAAGACTGTGAACTGTGAACTGTGAACTGTGAACTGTGAACTGTGAACTATTCTGTGAACAGTGAACTGTGGACTGTGAACTGTGAACTGTGAAGTGTGAACTGTGAACTGTGAACTGTGAACTGTGAACTGTGAACTGTGAACTCTGAACTGAGAACTGTAAACTGAGAACTGTAAACTGTGAACAGTGAACTGTGAACTGTGAACTGTGAACTGTGAACTGTGAACTGTGATCTGTGAACTGTGAACTGCGAACTGTGAAGTGTGAAATGAAGACTGTGAACTGTGAACTGTGATCTGTGAACTGTGAACTGCGAACTGTCAATTGTGAAATGAAGACTGTGAACTGTGAACTGTGAACTGTGAACTGTGAACTGTGAACTGTGAACTGTGAACTGTGAACTGTGAACTGTGAACTGTGAACTGTGAACTATGATCTGTGAACAGTGAACTGTGAACAGTGAACTGTGAACAGTGAACTGTGAACTGTGAACTGTGAACTGTGAACTGTGATCTGTGATCTGTGAACTGTGAACTGCGAACTGTGAAGTGTGAAATGAAGACTGTGAACTGTGATCTGTGGACTGTGAACTGTGAACTGTGAACTGTGATTTGTGAACAGTGAACTGTGGACTGTGAACTGTGCACTGTGAAGTGTGAAGTGTGAAATGAAGACTGTGAACTGTGAACTGTGATCTGTGAACAGTGAACTGTGGACTGTGAACTGTGAACTGTGACCTGTGAACTGTGAACTGTGACCTGTGAACTGTGAACTACGAACTGTGAATTGTGAAATGAAGACTGTGAACTGTGAACTGTGAACTGTGAACAGTGAACAGTGAACAGTGAACTGTGAACTGTGAACTGTGAACTGTGAACTGTGATCTGTGAACTGTGAACTGTGAACTGTGAACTGTGAAGTGTGAACTGTCAACTGTGAACTGTCAACTGTGAACTGAGAACTGTAAACTGAGAACTGTAAACTGTGAACAGTGAACTGTGAACTGTGAACTGTGAACTGCGAACTGTGAAGTATGAAATGAAGACAGTGAACTGTGAAATGTGAACTGTGACCTGCGAAATGGGAACTGTGAACTGTGAACTGTGAACTGTGAACTGTGATGTGTGAACTGTGAAGTGTGAACTGTGAACTGTGAACTGTGAACTGTGAACTGTGAACTGTGAACTGTGAACTGTGAACTGTGAACTGTGAACTGTGAACTGTGAACTGTGAACTGTGAACTGTGAACTGTGAACTGTGAACTGTGAACTGTGAACTGTGAACTGTGAACTGTGAACTGTGAACTGTGAACTGTGAACTGTGAACTGTGAACTGTGAACTGTGAACTGTGAACTGTGAACTGTGAACTGTGAACTATGATCAGTGAACAGTGAACTGCGGACTGTGAACTGTGAACTGTGAAAACTGAATTGTGAAATAAAGTCTTTGAACAGTGATCTGTGAACTGTGAACTGTGAAGTGTGATCTGTGAACTGTGAACTGTGAACTGTGAACTGTGCACTGTGATCTGTGAACTGTGATCTGTGAACTGTGAACTGCGAACTGTGAATTGTGAAATGAAGACTGTGAACTGTGAACTGTGAACTGTGAACTGTGAACTGTGAACTGTGAACTGTGAACTGTGAACTGTGAACTATGATCTGTGAACTGTGAACTGTGAACTGTGAACTGTGAACTGTGAACTGTGAACTATGATCAGTGAACAGTGAACTGTGAACTGTGAACTGTGAACTGTGAACTATGATCAGTGAACAGTGAACTGCGGACTGTGAACTGTGAACTGTGAAAACTGAATTGTGAAATAAAGTCTTTGAACAGTGATCTGTGAACTGTGAACTGTGAAGTGTGATCTGTGAAGTGTGATCTGTGAACTGTGAACTGTGAAGTGTGATCTGTGAAGTGTGATCTGTGAACTGTGAACTGTGAACTGTGAACTGTGCACTGTGATCTGTGAACTGTGATCTGTGAACTGTGAACTGCGAACTGTGAATTGTGAAATGAAGACTGTGAACTGTGATCTGTGGACTGTGAACTGTGAACTGTGAACTGTGATGTGTGATCAGTGAACTGTGGACTGTGAACTGTGGACTGTGAACTGTGAACTGTGAACTGTGAAGTGTGAACTGTAAACTGTGACCTGTGAACAGTGAACAGTGAACTGTGAACTGTGAACTGTGAACTGTGAACTGTGAATTGTGAACAGTGAACAGTGAACTGTGGACTGTGAACTGTGAACTGTGAACTGTGAAGTGTGAACTGTCAACTGTGAACTGTCAACTGTGAACTGAGAACTGTAAACTGAGAACTGTAAACTGTGAACAGTGAACTGTGAACTGTGAACTGTGAACTGTGAACTGCGAACTGTGAAGTATGAAATGAAGACAGTGAACTGTGAAATGTGAACTGTGACCTGCGAAATGGGAACTGTGAACTGTGAACTGTGAACTGTGAACTGTGAACTGTGATATGTGAACTGTGAACTGTGAACTGTGATGTGTGAACTGTGAAGTGTGAACTGTGAACTGTGAACTGTGAACTGTGAACTGTGAACTGTGAACTGTGAACTGTGAACTGTGAACTGTGAACTGTGAACTGTGAACTGTGAACTGTGAACTGTGAACTGTGAACTGTGAACTGTGAACTGTGAACTGTGAACTGTGAACTGTGAACTGTGAACTGTGAACTGTGAACTGTGAACTGTGAACTGTGAACTGTGAACTGTGAACTGTGAACTGTGAACTATGATCAGTGAACAGTGAACTGCGGACTGTGAACTGTGAACTGTGAAAACTGAATTGTGAAATAAAGTCTTTGAACAGTGATCTGTGAACTGTGAACTGTGAAGTGTGATCTGTGAAGTGTGATCTGTGAACTGTGAACTGTGAACTGTGAACTGTGCACTGTGATCTGTGAACTGTGATCTGTGAACTGTGAACTGCGAACTGTGAATTGTGAAATGAAAACTGTGAACTGTGAACTGTGAACTGTGAACTGTGAACTGTGAACTGTGAACTGTGAACTGTGAACTGTGAACTGTGAATTGTGAACAGTGAACTGTGGACTGTGAACTGTGAACTGTGAACTGTGAACTGTGAAGTGTGAACTGTCAACTGTGAACTGTCAACTGTGAACTGAGAACTGTAAACTGAGAACTGTAAACTGTGAACAGTGAACTGTGAACTGTGAACTGTGAACTGTGAACTGTGAACTGTGAACTGTGAACTATGATCTGTGAACTGTGAACTGTGAACTGTGAACTGTGAACTGTGATCTGTGAACTGTGATTTGTGAACTGTGAACTGCGAACTGTGAATTGTGAAATGAAGACTGTGAACTGTGAACTGTGAACTGTGAACTGTGAACTGTGAACTATTCTGTGAACAGTGAACTGTGGACTGTGAACTGTGAACTGTGAAGTGTGAACTGTGAACTGTGAACTGTGAACTGTGAACTGTGAACTGTGAACTGTGAACTCTGAACTGAGAACTGTAAACTGAGAACTGTAAACTGTGAACAGTGAACTGTGAACTGTGAACTGTGAACTGTGAACTGTGAACTGTGAACTGTGATCTGTGAACTGTGAACTGCGAACTGTGAAGTGTGAAATGAAGACTGTGAACTGTGAACTGTGATCTGTGAACTGTGAACTGCGAACTGTCAATTGTGAAATGAAGACTGTGAACTGTGAACTGTGAACTGTGAACTGTGAACTGTGAACTGTGAACTGTGAACTGTGAACTGTGAACTATGATCTGTGAACAGTGAACTGTGAACAGTGAACTGTGAACAGTGAACTGTGAACTGTGAACTGTGAACTGTGAACTGTGATCTGTGATCTGTGAACTGTGAACTGTGAACTGTGAACTGTGAACTGTGAACTATGATCAGTGAACAGTGAACTGTGAACTGTGAACTGTGAACTGTGAACTATGATCAGTGAACAGTGAACTGCGGACTGTGAACTGTGAACTGTGAAAACTGAATTGTGAAATAAAGTCTTTGAACAGTGATCTGTGAACTGTGAACTGTGAAGTGTGATCTGTGAAGTGTGATCTGTGAACTGTGAACTGTGAACTGTGAACTGTGCACTGTGATCTGTGAACTGTGATCTGTGAACTGTGAACTGCGAACTGTGAATTGTGAAATGAAGACTGTGAACTGTGATCTGTGGACTGTGAACTGTGAACTGTGAACTGTGATGTGTGATCAGTGAACTGTGGACTGTGAACTGTGGACTGTGAACTGTGCACTGTGAACTGTGAAGTGTGAACTGTAAACTGTGACCTGTGAACAGTGAACAGTGAACTGTGAACTGTGAACTGTGAACTGTGAACTGTGAATTGTGAACAGTGAACAGTGAACTGTGGACTGTGAACTGTGAACTGTGATCTGTGAAGTGTGAACTGTCAACTGTGAACTGTCAACTGTGAACTGAGAACTGTAAACTGAGAACTGTAAACTGTGAACAGTGAACTGTGAATTGTGAACTGTGAACTGCGAACTGTGAAGTATGAAATGAAGACAGTGAACTGTGAAATGTGAACTGTGACCTGCGAAATGGGAACTGTGAACTGTGAACTGTGAACTGTGAACTGTGATATGTGAACTGTGAACTGTGAACTGTGATGTGTGAACTGTGAAGTGTGAACTGTGAACTGTGAACTGTGAACTGTGAACTGTGAACTGTGAACTGTGAACTGTGAACTGTGAACTGTGAACTGTGAACTGTGAACTGTGAACTGTGAACTGTGAACTGTGAACTGTGAACTATGATCAGTGAACAGTGAACTGCGGACTGTGAACTGTGAACTGTGAAAACTGAATTGTGAAATAAAGTCTTTGAACAGTGATCTGTGAACTGTGAACTGTGAAGTGTGATCTGTGAAGTGTGATCTGTGAACTGTGAACTGTGAACTGTGAACTGTGAACTGTGCACTGTGATCTGTGAACTGTGATCTGTGAACTGTGAACTGCGAACTGTGAATTGTGAAATGAAAACTGTGAACTGTGAACTGTGAACTGTGAACTGTGAACTGTGAACTGTGAACTGTGAACTGTGAACTGTGAACTGTGAACTGTGAACTATGATCTGTGAACTGTGAACTGTGAACTGTGAACTGTGAACTGTGATCTGTGAACTGTGATCTGTGAACTGTGAACTGCGAACTGTGAATTGTGAAATGAAGACTGTGAACTGTGAACTGTGAACTGTGAACTGTGAACTGTGAACTATTCTGTGAACAGTGAACTGTGGACTGTGAACTGTGAACTGTGAAGTGTGAACTGTGAACTGTGAACTGTGAACTGTGAACTGTGAACTGTGAACTCTGAACTGAGAACTGTAAACTGAGAACTGTAAACTGTGAACAGTGAACTGTGAACTGTGAACTGTGAACTGTGAACTGTGAACTGTGATCTGTGAACTGTGAACTGCGAACTGTGAAGTGTGAAATGAAGACTGTGAACTGTGAACTGTGATCTGTGAACTGTGAACTGCGAACTGTCAATTGTGAAATGAAGACTGTGAACTGTGAACTGTGAACTGTGAACTGTGAACTGTGAACTGTGAACTGTGAACTGTGAACTGTGAACTGTGAACTGTGAACTGTGAACTATGATCTGTGAACAGTGAACTGTGAACAGTGAACTGTGAACAGTGAACTGTGAACTGTGAACTGTGAACTGTGAACTGTGATCTGTGATCTGTGAACTGTGAACTGCGAACTGTGAAGTGTGAAATGAAGACTGTGAACTGTGATCTGTGGACTGTGAACTGTGAACTGTGAACTGTGATTTGTGAACAGTGAACTGTGGACTGTGAACTGTGCACTGTGAAGTGTGAAGTGTGAAATGAAGACTGTGAACTGTGAACTGTGATCTGTGAACAGTGAACTGTGGACTGTGAACTGTGAACTGTGACCTGTGAACTGTGAACTGTGACCTGTGAACTGTGAACTACGAACTGTGAATTGTGAAATGAAGACTGTGAACTGTGAACTGTGAACTGTGAACAGTGAACAGTGAACAGTGAACTGTGAACTGTGAACTGTGAACTGTGAACTGTGATCTGTGAACTGTGAACTGTGATCTGTGAACTGTGAACTGTGAAGTGTGAACTGTCAACTGTGAACTGTCAACTGTGAACTGAGAACTGTAAACTGAGAACTGTAAACTGAGAATTGTAAACTGTGAACAGTGAACTGTGAACTGTGAGCTGTGAACTGTGAACTGTGAACTGTGAACTGTGAACTGTGAACTGTGAACTGTGAACTGTGAACTGTGAAGTGTGAAATAAAGTCTGTGAACTGTGATCTGTGGACTGTGAACTGTGAACTGTGAAGTGTGAACTGTGATTTGTGAACAGTGAACTGTGGACTGTGAACTGTGAACTGTGCACTGTGAAGTGTGAAGTGTGAAATGAAGACTGTGATCTGTGAACTGTGATCTGTGAACAGTGAACTGTGGACTGTGAACTGTGAACTGCGAACTGTGAAGTATGAAATGAAGACAGTGAACTGTGAAGTATGAAATGAAGACAGTGAACTGTGAAATGTGAACTGTGACCTGCGAACTGGGAACTGTGAACTGTGAACTGTGAACTGTGAACTGTGATCTGTGAACAGTGAAGTGTGAACTGTGAACTGTGAACTGTGAACTGTGAACTGTGAACTGTGAACTGTGAACTGTGAACTGGAACTGTGAACTGTGAACTGTGAACTGTGAACTGTGAACTGTGAACTGTGAAGTGTGATCTGTGAAGTGTGATCTGTGAACTGTGAACTGTGAACTGTGAACTGTGAACTGTGATCTGTGAACTGTGATCTGTGAACTGTGAACTGCGAACTGTGAATTGTGAAATGAAGACTGTGAACTGTGAACTGTGAACTGTGAACTGTGAACTGTGAACTGTGAACTATGATCTGTGAACTGTGAACTGTGAACTGTGAACTGTGAACTGTGAACTATGATCAGTGAACAGTGAACTGCGGACTGTGAACTGTGAACTGTGAAATAAAGTCTGTGAACAGTGATCTGTGAACTGTGAACTGTGAAGTGTGATCTGTGGAGTGTGATCTGTGAACTGTGAACTGTGAACTGTGAACTGTGATCTGTGAACTGTGATCTGTGAACTGTGAACTGCGAACTGTGAATTGTGAAATGAAGACTGTGAACTGTGAACTGTGAACTGTGAACTGTGAACTGTGAACTGTGAACTATGATCTGTGAACAGTGAACTGTGGACTGTGAACTGTGAACTGTGAACTGTGAACTATGATCTGTGAACAGTGAACTGTGGACTGTGAACTGTGAACTGTGAAGTGTGAACTGTGAACTGTGAACTGTGAACTGTGAACTGTCAACTGTCAACTGTGAACTGAGAACTGAGAACTGTAAACTGAGAACTGTAAACTGTGAACAGTGAACTGTGAACTGTGAACTGTGAACTGTGATCTGTGAACTGTGAACTGCGAACTGTGAACTGCGAACTGTGAACTGCGAACTGTGAAGTGTGAAATGAAGACTGTGAACTGTGAACTGTGATCTGTGAACTGTGAACTGCGAACTGTGAATTGTGAAATGAAGACTGTGAACTGTGAACTGTGAACTGTGAACTGCGAACTGTGAATTGTGAAATGAAGACTGTGAACTGTGAACTGTGCCCTGTGAAGACTGAAGTGTGAAATGAAGACTGTGAACTGTGATCTGTGAACTGTGAACTGTGAACTGAGAACTGTGAACTGTGAACTGAGAAAACTGAATTGTGAAATAAAGTCTGTGAACTGTGAACTGTGATCTGTGAACTGTGAACTGTGAACTGTGAACTGTGAACTGTGAACTGTGAACTGTGAACTGCCAACTGTGAAGTGTGAAATAAAGTCTGTGAACTGTGATCTGTGGACTGTGAACTGTGAACTGTGAAGTGTGAACTGTGATTTGTGAACAGTGAACTGTGAATTGTGAAATGAAGACTGTGAACTGTGAACTGTGAACTGTGCACTGCGAACTGTGAATTGTGAAATGAAGACTGTGAACTGTGAACTGTGCCCTGTGAAGACTGAAGTGTGAAATGAAGACTGTGAACTGTGAACTGTGAACTGTGATCTGTGAACTGAGAACTGTGAACTGTGAACAGTGGGCTGTGAACTGTGACCTGTGAACTGTGAACTGTGACCTGTGAACTGTGAACTGCGAACTGTGAAGTATGAAATGAAGACAGTGAACTGTGAAATGTGAACTGTGACCTGCGAACTGGGAACTGTGAACTGTGAACTGTGAACTGTGGACTGTGAACTGTGAACTGTGAACTGTGACGTGTGAACTGTGAAGTATGAAATGAAGACAGTGAACTGTGAAATGTGAACTGTGACCTGCGAACTGGGAACTGTGAACTGTGAACTGTGGACTGTGAACTGTGAACTGTGAACTGTGACGTGTGAACTGTGAACTGTGAACTGTCAACTGTGAACTGAGAACTGTAAACTGAGAACTGTAAACTGTGAACTGTCAACTGTGATCTGTGAACTGTGAACTGCGAACTGTGAAGTGTGAAATGAAGACTGTGAACTGTGAACTGTGACCTGTGAACTGTGAACTGCGAACTGTGAATTGTGAAATGAAGTCTGTGAACTGTGAACTGTGAACTGTGAACTGTGAACAGTGAACAGTGAACTGTGAACTGTGAACTGTGAACTGTGAACTGTGAACTGTGAATTGTGAACAGTGAACTGTGGACTGTGAACTGTGAACTGTGAACTGTGAACTGTGAAGTGTGAACTGTCAACTGTGAACTGTCAACTGTGAACTGAGAACTGTAAACTGAGAACTGTAAACTGTGAACAGTGAACTGTGAACTGTGAACTGTGAACTGTGAACTGTGAACTGTGAACTGTGAACTGTGAACTGTGAACTGTGAACTGTGAACTGCCAACTGTGAAGTGTGAAATAAAGTCTGTGAACTGTGATCTGTGGACTGTGAACTGTGAACTGTGAAGTGTGAACTGTGATTTGTGAACAGTGAACTGTGGACTGTGAACTGTGCACTGTGGAGTGTGAATTGTGAAATGAAGACTGTGAACTGTGAACTGTGCCCTGTGAACTGTGAACTGTGAACTGTGAAAACTGAATTGTGAAATAAAGTCTGTGAACTGTGAACTGTGATCTGTGAACTGAGAACTGTGAACTGTGAAATGTGAACTGTGACCTGCGAACTGGGAACTGTGAACTGTGAACTGTGAACTGTGGACTGTGAACTGTGAACTGTGAACTGTGACGTGTGAACTGTGAACTGTGAACTGTCAACTGTGAACTGAGAACTGTAAACTGAGAACTGTAAACTGTGAACTGTGAACTGTGATCTGTGAACTGTGAACTGCGAACTTTGAAGTGTGAAATGAAGACTGTGAACTGTGATCTGTGGACTGTGAACTGTGAACTGTGAACTGTGATGTGTGATCAGTGAACTGTGGACTGTGAACTGTGGACTGTGAACTGTGAACTGTGAACTGTGAAGTGTGAACTGTAAACTGTGACCTGTGAACAGTGAACAGTGAACTGTGAACTGTGAACTGTGAACTGTGAATTGTGAACAGTGAACAGTGAACTGTGGACTGTGAACTGTGAACTGTGAACTGTGAAGTGTGAACTGTCAACTGTGAACTGTCAACTGTGAACTGAGAACTGTAAACTGAGAACTGTAAACTGTGAACAGTGAACTGTGAACTGTGAACTGTGAACTGCGAACTGTGAAGTATGAAATGAAGACAGTGAACTGTGAAATGTGAACTGTGACCTGCGAAATGGGAACTGTGAACTGTGAACTGTGAACTGTGATATGTGAACTGTGAACTGTGAACTGTGATGTGTGAACTGTGAAGTGTGAACTGTGAACTGTGAACTGTGAACTGTGAACTGTGAACTGTGAACTGTGAACTGTGAACTGTGAACTGTGAACTGTGAACTGTGAACTGTGAACTGTGAACTGTGAACTGTGAACTGTGAACTGTGAACTGTGAACTGTGAACTGTGAACTGTGAACTGTGAACTGTGAACTGTGAACTGTGAACTGTGAACTATGATCAGTGAACAGTGAACTGCGGACTGTGAACTGTGAACTGTGAAAACTGAATTGTGAAATAAAGTCTTTGAACAGTGATCTGTGAACTGTGAACTGTGAAGTGTGATCTGTGAAGTGTGATCTGTGAACTGTGAACTGTGAACTGTGAACTGTGCACTGTGATCTGTGAACTGTGATCTGTGAACTGTGAACTGCGAACTGTGAATTGTGAAATGAAGACTGTGAACTGTGAACTGTGAACTGTGAACTGTGAACTGTGAACTGTGAACTGTGAACTGTGAACTGTGAACTGTGAACTGTGAACTATGATCTGTGAACTGTGAACTGTGAACTGTGAACTGTGAACTGTGAACTATGATCAGTGAACAGTGAACTGTGAACTGTGAACTGTGAACTGTGAACTATGATCAGTGAACAGTGAACTGCGGACTGTGAACTGTGAACTGTGAAAACTGAATTGTGAAATAAAGTCTTTGAACAGTGATCTGTGAACTGTGAACTGTGAAGTGTGATCTGTGAAGTGTGATCTGTGAACTGTGAACTGTGAACTGTGAACTGTGCACTGTGATCTGTGAACTGTGATCTGTGAACTGTGAACTGCGAACTGTGAATTGTGAAATGAAGACTGTGAACTGTGAACTGTGAACTGTGAACTGTGAACTGTGAACTGTGAACTGTGAACTATGATCTGTGAACTGTGAACTGTGAACTGTGAACTGTGAACTGTGAACTGTCAACTGTGAACTGAGAACTGTAAACTGAGAACTGTAAACTGTGAACTGTGAACTGTGATCTGTGAACTGTGAACTGCGAACTTTGAAGTGTGAAATGAAGACTGTGAACTGTGATCTGTGGACTGTGAACTGTGAACTGTGAACTGTGATGTGTGATCAGTGAACTGTGGACTGTGAACTGTGGACTGTGAACTGTGAACTGTGAACTGTGAAGTGTGAACTGTAAACTGTGACCTGTGAACAGTGAACAGTGAACTGTGAACTGTGAACTGTGAACTGTGAATTGTGAACAGTGAACAGTGAACTGTGGACTGTGAACTGTGAACTGTGAACTGTGAAGTGTGAACTGTCAACTGTGAACTGTCAACTGTGAACTGAGAACTGTAAACTGAGAACTGTAAACTGTGAACAGTGAACTGTGAACTGTGAACTGTGAACTGTGAACTGCGAACTGTGAAGTATGAAATGAAGACAGTGAACTGTGAAATGTGAACTGTGACCTGCGAAATGGGAACTGTGAACTGTGAACTGTGAACTGTGAACTGTGATATGTGAACTGTGAACTGTGAACTGTGAACTGTGAACTGTGATGTGTGAACTGTGAAGTGTGAACTGTGAAGTGTGAACTGTGAACTGTGAACTGTGAACTGTGAACTGTGAACTGTGAACTGTGAACTGTGAACTGTGAACTGTGAACTGTGAACTGTGAACTGTGAACTGTGAACTGTGAACTGTGAACTGTGAACTGTGAACTGTGAACTGTGAACTGTGAACTGTGAACTGTGAACTGTGAACTGTGAACTGTGAACTGTGAACTGTGAACTGTGAACTGTGAACTGTGAACTGTGAACTATGATCAGTGAACAGTGAACTGCGGACTGTGAACTGTGAACTGTGAAAACTGAATTGTGAAATAAAGTCTTTGAACAGTGATCTGTGAACTGTGAACTGTGAAGTGTGATCTGTGAAGTGTGATCTGTGAACTGTGAACTGTGAACTGTGAACTGTGAACTGTGCACTGTGATCTGTGAACTGTGATCTGTGAACTGTGAACTGCGAACTGTGAATTGTGAAATGAAAACTGTGAACTGTGAACTGTGAGCTGTGAACTGTGAACAGTGAACTGTGAACTGTGAACTGTGAACTGTGAACTGTGAACTGTGAACTGTGAACTGTGAACTGTGAACTGTGAACTGTGAACTGTGAACTGTGAACTGTGAACTGCCAACTGTGAAGTGTGAAATAAAGTCTGTGAACTGTGATCTGTGGACTGTGAACTGTGAACTGTGAAGTGTGAACTGTGATTTGTGAACAGTGAACTGTGAATTGTGAAATGAAGACTGTGAACTGTGAACTGTGAACTGTGCACTGCGAACTGTGAATTGTGAAATGAAGACTGTGAACTGTGAACTATGCCCTGTTAAGACTGAAGTGTGAAATGAATACTGTGAACTGTGAACTGTGAACTGTGATCTGTGAACTGAGAACTGTGAACTGTGAACAGTGGGCTGTGAACTGTGACCTGTGAACTGTGAACTGTGACCTGTGAACTGTGAACTGCGAACTGTGAAGTATGAAATGAAGACAGTGAACTGTGAAATGTGAACTGTGACCTGCGAACTGGGAACTGTGAACTGTGAACTGTGAACTGTGGACTGTGAACTGTGAACTGTGAACTGTGACGTGTGAACTGTGAAGTATGAAATGAAGACAGTGAACTGTGAAATGTGAACTGTGACCTGCGAACTGGGAACTGTGAACTGTGAACTGTGGACTGTGAACTGTGAACTGTGAACTGTGACGTGTGAACTGTGAACTGTGAACTGTCAACTGTGAACTGAGAACTGTAAACTGAGAACTGTAAACTGTGAACTGTCAACTGTGATCTGTGAACTGTGAACTGCGACCTGTGAAGTGTGAAATGAAGACTGTGAACTGTGAACTGTGACCTGTGAACTGTGAACTGCGAACTGTGAATTGTGAAATGAAGTCTGTGAACTGTGAACTGTGAACTGTGAACTGTGAACAGTGAACAGTGAACTGTGAACTGTGAACTGTGAACTGTGAACTGTGAACTGTGAATTGTGAACAGTGAACTGTGGACTGTGAACTGTGAACTGTGAACTGTGAACTGTGAAGTGTGAACTGTCAACTGTGAACTGTCAACTGTGAACTGAGAACTGTAAACTGAGAACTGTAAACTGTGAACAGTGAACTGTGAACTGTGAACTGTGGACTGTGAACTGTGAACTGTGAACTGTGAACTGTGATCTGTGAACTGTGATCTGTGAACTGTGAACTGCGAACTGTGAATTGTGAAATGAAGACTGTGAACTGTGAACTGTGAACTGTGAACTGTGAACTGTGAACTATTCTGTGAACAGTGAACTGTGGACTGTGAACTGTGAACTGTGAACTGTGAAGTGTGAACTGTGAACTGTGAACTGTGAACTGTGAACTGTGAACTGTGAACTCTGAACTGAGAACTGTAAACTGAGAACTGTAAACTGTGAACAGTGAACTGTGAACTGTGAACTGTGAACTGTGAACTGTGAACTGTGATCTGTGAACTGTGAACTGCGAACTGTGAAGTGTGAAATGAAGACTGTGAACTGTGAACTGTGATCTGTGAACTGTGAACTGCGAACTGTCAATTGTGAAATGAAGACTGTGAACTGTGAACTGTGAACTGTGAACTGTGAACTATTCTGTGAACAGTGAACTGTGGACTGTGAACTGTGAACTGTGAAGTGTGAACTGTGAACTGTGAACTGTGAACTGTGAACTGTGAACTGTGAACTGTGAACTGTGAACTGTGAACTGTGAACTGTGAACTGTGAATTGTGAACAGTGAACTGTGGACTGTGAACTGTGAACTGTGAACTGTGAACTGTGAAGTGTGAACTGTCAACTGTGAACTGTCAACTGTGAACTGAGAACTGTAAACTGAGAACTGTAAACTGTGAACAGTGAACTGTGAACTGTGAACTGTGAACTGTGAACTGTGAACTGTGAACTGTGAACTGTGAACTGTGAACTGTGAACTGTGAACTGTGAACTGTGAACTGTGAACTGCCAACTGTGAAGTGTGAAATAAAGTCTGTGAACTGTGATCTGTGGACTGTGAACTGTGAACTGTGAAGTGTGAACTGTGATTTGTGAACAGTGAACTGTGGACTGTGAACTGTGCACTGTGGAGTGTGAATTGTGAAATGAAGACTGTGAACTGTGAACTGTGCCCTGTGAACTGTGAACTGTGAACTGTGAAAACTGAATTGTGAAATAAAGTCTGTGAACTGTGATCTGTGAACTGAGAACTGTGAACTGTGAAATGTGAACTGTGACCTGCGAACTGGGAACTGTGAACTGTGAACTGTGAACTGTGGACTGTGAACTGTGAACTGTGAACTGTGACGTGTGAACTGTGAACTGTGAACTGTCAACTGTGAACTGAGAACTGTAAACTGAGAACTGTAAACTGTGAACTGTGAACTGTGATCTGTGAACTGTGAACTGCGAACTTTGAAGTGTGAAATGAAGACTGTGAACTGTGATCTGTGGACTGTGAACTGTGAACTGTGAACTGTGATGTGTGATCAGTGAACTGTGGACTGTGAACTGTGGACTGTGAACTGTGAACTGTGAACTGTGAAGTGTGAACTGTAAACTGTGACCTGTGAACAGTGAAGAGTGAACTGTGAACTGTGAACTGTGAACTGTGAATTGTGAACAGTGAACAGTGAACTGTGGACTGTGAACTGTGAACTGTGAACTGTGAACTGTGAAGTGTGAACTGTCAACTGTGAACTGTCAACTGTGAACTGAGAACTGTAAACTGAGAACTGTAAACTGTGAACAGTGAACTGTGAACTGTGAACTGTGAACTGCGAACTGTGAAGTATGAAATGAAGACAGTGAACTGTGAAATGTGAACTGTGACCTGCGAAATGGGAACTGTGAACTGTGAACTGTGAACTGTGAACTGTGATGTGTGAACTGTGAAGTGTGAACTGTGAACTGTGAACTGTGAACTGTGAACTGTGAACTGTGAACTGTGAACTGTGAACTGTGAACTGTGAACTGTGAACTGTGAACTGTGAACTGTGAACTGTGAACTGTGAACTGTGAACTGTGAACTGTGAACTGTGAACTGTGAACTGTGAACTGTGAACTGTGAACTGTGAACTGTGAACTGTGAACTGTGAACTGTGAACTGTGAACTGTGAACTGTGAACTATGATCAGTGAACAGTGAACTGCGGACTGTGAACTGTGAACTGTGAAAACTGAATTGTGAAATAAAGTCTTTGAACAGTGATCTGTGAACTGTGAACTGTGAAGTGTGATCTGTGAACTGTGAACTGTGAACTGTGAACTGTGCACTGTGATCTGTGAACTGTGATCTGTGAACTGTGAACTGCGAACTGTGAATTGTGAAATGAAGACTGTGAACTGTGAACTGTGAACTGTGAACTGTGAACTGTGAACTGTGAACTGTGAACTGTGAACTGTGAACTATGATCTGTGAACTGTGAACTGTGAACTGTGAACTGTGAACTGTGAACTGTGAACTATGATCAGTGAACAGTGAACTGTGAACTGTGAACTGTGAACTGTGAACTATGATCAGTGAACAGTGAACTGCGGACTGTGAACTGTGAACTGTGAAAACTGAATTGTGAAATAAAGTCTTTGAACAGTGATCTGTGAACTGTGAACTGTGAAGTGTGATCTGTGAAGTGTGATCTGTGAACTGTGAACTGTGAAGTGTGATCTGTGAAGTGTGATCTGTGAACTGTGAACTGTGAACTGTGAACTGTGCACTGTGATCTGTGAACTGTGATCTGTGAACTGTGAACTGCGAACTGTGAATTGTGAAATGAAGACTGTGAACTGTGATCTGTGGACTGTGAACTGTGAACTGTGAACTGTGATGTGTGATCAGTGAACTGTGGACTGTGAACTGTGGACTGTGAACTGTGAACTGTGAACTGTGAAGTGTGAACTGTAAACTGTGACCTGTGAACAGTGAACAGTGAACTGTGAACTGTGAACTGTGAACTGTGAACTGTGAATTGTGAACAGTGAACAGTGAACTGTGGACTGTGAACTGTGAACTGTGAACTGTGAAGTGTGAACTGTCAACTGTGAACTGTCAACTGTGAACTGAGAACTGTAAACTGAGAACTGTAAACTGTGAACAGTGAACTGTGAACTGTGAACTGTGAACTGTGAACTGCGAACTGTGAAGTATGAAATGAAGACAGTGAACTGTGAAATGTGAACTGTGACCTGCGAAATGGGAACTGTGAACTGTGAACTGTGAACTGTGAACTGTGAACTGTGATATGTGAACTGTGAACTGTGAACTGTGATGTGTGAACTGTGAAGTGTGAACTGTGAACTGTGAACTGTGAACTGTGAACTGTGAACTGTGAACTGTGAACTGTGAACTGTGAACTGTGAACTGTGAACTGTGAACTGTGAACTGTGAACTGTGAACTGTGAACTGTGAACTGTGAACTGTGAACTGTGAACTGTGAACTGTGAACTGTGAACTGTGAACTGTGAACTGTGAACTGTGAACTGTGAACTGTGAACTGTGAACTATGATCAGTGAACAGTGAACTGCGGACTGTGAACTGTGAACTGTGAAAACTGAATTGTGAAATAAAGTCTTTGAACAGTGATCTGTGAACTGTGAACTGTGAAGTGTGATCTGTGAAGTGTGATCTGTGAACTGTGAACTGTGAACTGTGAACTGTGCACTGTGATCTGTGAACTGTGATCTGTGAACTGTGAACTGCGAACTGTGAATTGTGAAATGAAAACTGTGAACTGTGAACTGTGAACTGTGAACTGTGAACTGTGAACTGTGAACTGTGAACTGTGAACTGTGAACTATGATCTGTGAACTGTGAACTGTGAACTGTGAACTGTGAACTGTGATCTGTGAACTGTGATTTGTGAACTGTGAACTGCGAACTGTGAATTGTGAAATGAAGACTGTGAACTGTGAACTGTGAACTGTGAACTGTGAACTGTGAACTATTCTGTGAACAGTGAACTGTGGACTGTGAACTGTGAACTGTGAAGTGTGAACTGTGAACTGTGAACTGTGAACTGTGAACTGTGAACTGTGAACTCTGAACTGAGAACTGTAAACTGAGAACTGTAAACTGTGAACAGTGAACTGTGAACTGTGAACTGTGAACTGTGAACTGTGAACTGTGAACTGTGATCTGTGAACTGTGAACTGCGAACTGTGAAGTGTGAAATGAAGACTGTGAACTGTGAACTGTGATCTGTGAACTGTGAACTGCGAACTGTCAATTGTGAAATGAAGACTGTGAACTGTGAACTGTGAACTGTGAACTGTGAACTGTGAACTGTGAACTGTGAACTGTGAACTGTGAACTATGATCTGTGAACAGTGAACTGTGAACAGTGAACTGTGAACAGTGAACTGTGAACTGTGAACTGTGAACTGTGAACTGTGATCTGTGATCTGTGAACTGTGAACTGTGAACTGTGAACTGTGAACTGTGAACTATGATCAGTGAACAGTGAACTGTGAACTGTGAACTGTGAACTGTGAACTATGATCAGTGAACAGTGAACTGCGGACTGTGAACTGTGAACTGTGAAAACTGAATTGTGAAATAAAGTCTTTGAACAGTGATCTGTGAACTGTGAACTGTGAAGTGTGATCTGTGAAGTGTGATCTGTGAACTGTGAACTGTGAACTGTGAACTGTGCACTGTGATCTGTGAACTGTGATCTGTGAACTGTGAACTGCGAACTGTGAATTGTGAAATGAAGACTGTGAACTGTGATCTGTGGACTGTGAACTGTGAACTGTGAACTGTGATGTGTGATCAGTGAACTGTGGACTGTGAACTGTGGACTGTGAACTGTGCACTGTGAACTGTGAAGTGTGAACTGTAAACTGTGACCTGTGAACAGTGAACAGTGAACTGTGAACTGTGAACTGTGAACTGTGAACTGTGAATTGTGAACAGTGAACAGTGAACTGTGGACTGTGAACTGTGAACTGTGATCTGTGAAGTGTGAACTGTCAACTGTGAACTGTCAACTGTGAACTGAGAACTGTAAACTGAGAACTGTAAACTGTGAACAGTGAACTGTGAATTGTGAACTGTGAACTGCGAACTGTGAAGTATGAAATGAAGACAGTGAACTGTGAAATGTGAACTGTGACCTGCGAAATGGGAACTGTGAACTGTGAACTGTGAACTGTGAACTGTGATATGTGAACTGTGAACTGTGAACTGTGATGTGTGAACTGTGAAGTGTGAACTGTGAACTGTGAACTGTGAACTGTGAACTGTGAACTGTGAACTGTGAACTGTGAACTGTGAACTGTGAACTGTGAACTGTGAACTGTGAACTGTGAACTGTGAACTGTGAACTGTGAACTATGATCAGTGAACAGTGAACTGCGGACTGTGAACTGTGAACTGTGAAAACTGAATTGTGAAATAAAGTCTTTGAACAGTGATCTGTGAACTGTGAACTGTGAAGTGTGATCTGTGAAGTGTGATCTGTGAACTGTGAACTGTGAACTGTGAACTGTGAACTGTGCACTGTGATCTGTGAACTGTGATCTGTGAACTGTGAACTGCGAACTGTGAATTGTGAAATGAAAACTGTGAACTGTGAACTGTGAACTGTGAACTGTGAACTGTGAACTGTGAACTGTGAACTGTGAACTGTGAACTGTGAACTGTGAACTGTGAACTATGATCTGTGAACTGTGAACTGTGAACTGTGAACTGTGAACTGTGATCTGTGAACTGTGATCTGTGAACTGTGAACTGCGAACTGTGAATTGTGAAATGAAGACTGTGAACTGTGAACTGTGAACTGTGAACTGTGAACTGTGAACTATTCTGTGAACAGTGAACTGTGGACTGTGAACTGTGAACTGTGAAGTGTGAACTGTGAACTGTGAACTGTGAACTGTGAACTGTGAACTGTGAACTCTGAACTGAGAACTGTAAACTGAGAACTGTAAACTGTGAACAGTGAACTGTGAACTGTGAACTGTGAACTGTGAACTGTGAACTGTGATCTGTGAACTGTGAACTGCGAACTGTGAAGTGTGAAATGAAGACTGTGAACTGTGAACTGTGATCTGTGAACTGTGAACTGCGAACTGTCAATTGTGAAATGAAGACTGTGAACTGTGAACTGTGAACTGTGAACTGTGAACTGTGAACTGTGAACTGTGAACTGTGAACTGTGAACTGTGAACTGTGAACTGTGAACTATGATCTGTGAACAGTGAACTGTGAACAGTGAACTGTGAACAGTGAACTGTGAACTGTGAACTGTGAACTGTGAACTGTGATCTGTGATCTGTGAACTGTGAACTGCGAACTGTGAAGTGTGAAATGAAGACTGTGAACTGTGATCTGTGGACTGTGAACTGTGAACTGTGAACTGTGATTTGTGAACAGTGAACTGTGGACTGTGAACTGTGCACTGTGAAGTGTGAAGTGTGAAATGAAGACTGTGAACTGTGAACTGTGATCTGTGAACAGTGAACTGTGGACTGTGAACTGTGAACTGTGACCTGTGAACTGTGAACTGTGACCTGTGAACTGTGAACTACGAACTGTGAATTGTGAAATGAAGACTGTGAACTGTGAACTGTGAACTGTGAACAGTGAACAGTGAACAGTGAACTGTGAACTGTGAACTGTGAACTGTGAACTGTGATCTGTGAACTGTGAACTGTGAACTGTGAACTGTGAACTGTGAAGTGTGAACTGTCAACTGTGAACTGTCAACTGTGAACTGAGAACTGTAAACTGAGAACTGTAAACTGTGAACAGTGAACTGTGAACTGTGAACTGTGAACTGCGAACTGTGAAGTATGAAATGAAGACAGTGAACTGTGAAATGTGAACTGTGACCTGCGAAATGGGAACTGTGAACTGTGAACTGTGAACTGTGAACTGTGATGTGTGAACTGTGAAGTGTGAACTGTGAACTGTGAACTGTGAACTGTGAACTGTGAACTGTGAACTGTGAACTGTGAACTGTGAACTGTGAACTGTGAACTGTGAACTGTGAACTGTGAACTGTGAACTGTGAACTGTGAACTGTGAACTGTGAACTGTGAACTGTGAACTGTGAACTGTGAACTGTGAACTGTGAACTGTGAACTGTGAACTGTGAACTGTGAACTGTGAACTGTGAACTGTGAACTGTGAACTATGATCAGTGAACAGTGAACTGCGGACTGTGAACTGTGAACTGTGAAAACTGAATTGTGAAATAAAGTCTTTGAACAGTGATCTGTGAACTGTGAACTGTGAAGTGTGATCTGTGAACTGTGAACTGTGAACTGTGAACTGTGCACTGTGATCTGTGAACTGTGATCTGTGAACTGTGAACTGCGAACTGTGAATTGTGAAATGAAGACTGTGAACTGTGAACTGTGAACTGTGAACTGTGAACTGTGAACTGTGAACTGTGAACTGTGAACTGTGAACTATGATCTGTGAACTGTGAACTGTGAACTGTGAACTGTGAACTGTGAACTGTGAACTATGATCAGTGAACAGTGAACTGTGAACTGTGAACTGTGAACTGTGAACTATGATCAGTGAACAGTGAACTGCGGACTGTGAACTGTGAACTGTGAAAACTGAATTATGAAATAAAGTCTTTGAACAGTGATCTGTGAACTGTGAACTGTGAAGTGTGATCTGTGAAGTGTGATCTGTGAACTGTGAACTGTGAAGTGTGATCTGTGAAGTGTGATCTGTGAACTGTGAACTGTGAACTGTGAACTGTGCACTGTGATCTGTGAACTGTGATCTGTGAACTGTGAACTGCGAACTGTGAATTGTGAAATGAAGACTGTGAACTGTGATCTGTGGACTGTGAACTGTGAACTGTGAACTGTGATGTGTGATCAGTGAACTGTGGACTGTGAACTGTGGACTGTGAACTGTGAACTGTGAACTGTGAAGTGTGAACTGTAAACTGTGACCTGTGAACAGTGAACAGTGAACTGTGAACTGTGAACTGTGAACTGTGAACTGTGAATTGTGAACAGTGAACAGTGAACTGTGGACTGTGAACTGTGAACTGTGAACTGTGAAGTGTGAACTGTCAACTGTGAACTGTCAACTGTGAACTGAGAACTGTAAACTGAGAACTGTAAACTGTGAACAGTGAACTGTGAACTGTGAACTGTGAACTGTGAACTGCGAACTGTGAAGTATGAAATGAAGACAGTGAACTGTGAAATGTGAACTGTGACCTGCGAAATGGGAACTGTGAACTGTGAACTGTGAACTGTGAACTGTGAACTGTGAACTGTGATATGTGAACTGTGAACTGTGAACTGTGATGTGTGAACTGTGAAGTGTGAACTGTGAACTGTGAACTGTGAACTGTGAACTGTGAACTGTGAACTGTGAACTGTGAACTGTGAACTGTGAACTGTGAACTGTGAACTGTGAACTGTGAACTGTGAACTGTGAACTGTGAACTGTGAACTGTGAACTGTGAACTGTGAACTGTGAACTGTGAACTGTGAACTGTGAACTGTGAACTGTGAACTGTGAACTGTGAACTGTGAACTGTGAACTGTGAACTATGATCAGTGAACAGTGAACTGCGGACTGTGAACTGTGAACTGTGAAAACTGAATTGTGAAATAAAGTCTTTGAACAGTGATCTGTGAACTGTGAACTGTGAAGTGTGATCTGTGAAGTGTGATCTGTGAACTGTGAACTGTGAACTGTGAACTGTGCACTGTGATCTGTGAACTGTGATCTGTGAACTGTGAACTGCGAACTGTGAATTGTGAAATGAAAACTGTGAACTGTGAACTGTGAACTGTGAACTGTGAACTGTGAACTGTGAACTGTGAACTGTGAACTGTGAACTGTGAACTGTGAATTGTGAACAGTGAACTGTGGACTGTGAACTGTGAACT
The DNA here is from genome assembly GCA_963971365.1 of Lasioglossum villosulum. Lineage (NCBI taxonomy): Eukaryota > Metazoa > Arthropoda > Insecta > Hymenoptera > Halictidae > Lasioglossum > Lasioglossum villosulum. The sequence goes on from CAXARU010000174.1 coordinate 1,266,972, forward strand.
GTGAACTGTGAACTGTGAAGTGTGAACTGTCAACTGTGAACTGTCAACTGTGAACTGAGAACTGTAAACTGAGAACTGTAAACTGTGAACAGTGAACTGTGAACTGTGAACTGTGAACTGTGAACTGTGAACTGTGAACTGTGAACTATGATCTGTGAACTGTGAACTGTGAACTGTGAACTGTGAACTGTGATCTGTGAACTGTGATTTGTGAACTGTGAACTGCGAACTGTGAATTGTGAAATGAAGACTGTGAACTGTGAACTGTGAACTGTGAACTGTGAACTGTGAACTATTCTGTGAACAGTGAACTGTGGACTGTGAACTGTGAACTGTGAAGTGTGAACTGTGAACTGTGAACTGTGAACTGTGAACTGTGAACTCTGAACTGAGAACTGTAAACTGAGAACTGTAAACTGTGAACAGTGAACTGTGAACTGTGAACTGTGAACTGTGAACTGTGAACTGTGAACTGTGATCTGTGAACTGTGAACTGCGAACTGTGAAGTGTGAAATGAAGACTGTGAACTGTGAACTGTGATCTGTGAACTGTGAACTGCGAACTGTCAATTGTGAAATGAAGACTGTGAACTGTGAACTGTGAACTGTGAACTGTGAACTGTGAACTGTGAACTGTGAACTGTGAACTGTGAACTATGATCTGTGAACAGTGAACTGTGAACAGTGAACTGTGAACAGTGAACTGTGAACTGTGAACTGTGAACTGTGAACTGTGATCTGTGATCTGTGAACTGTGAACTGTGAACTGTGAACTGTGAACTGTGAACTATGATCAGTGAACAGTGAACTGTGAACTGTGAACTGTGAACTGTGAACTATGATCAGTGAACAGTGAACTGCGGACTGTGAACTGTGAACTGTGAAAACTGAATTGTGAAATAAAGTCTTTGAACAGTGATCTGTGAACTGTGAACTGTGAAGTGTGATCTGTGAAGTGTGATCTGTGAACTGTGAACTGTGAACTGTGAACTGTGCACTGTGATCTGTGAACTGTGATCTGTGAACTGTGAACTGCGAACTGTGAATTGTGAAATGAAGACTGTGAACTGTGATCTGTGGACTGTGAACTGTGAACTGTGAACTGTGATGTGTGATCAGTGAACTGTGGACTGTGAACTGTGGACTGTGAACTGTGCACTGTGAACTGTGAAGTGTGAACTGTAAACTGTGACCTGTGAACAGTGAACAGTGAACTGTGAACTGTGAACTGTGAACTGTGAACTGTGAATTGTGAACAGTGAACAGTGAACTGTGGACTGTGAACTGTGAACTGTGATCTGTGAAGTGTGAACTGTCAACTGTGAACTGTCAACTGTGAACTGAGAACTGTAAACTGAGAACTGTAAACTGTGAACAGTGAACTGTGAATTGTGAACTGTGAACTGCGAACTGTGAAGTATGAAATGAAGACAGTGAACTGTGAAATGTGAACTGTGACCTGCGAAATGGGAACTGTGAACTGTGAACTGTGAACTGTGAACTGTGATATGTGAACTGTGAACTGTGAACTGTGATGTGTGAACTGTGAAGTGTGAACTGTGAACTGTGAACTGTGAACTGTGAACTGTGAACTGTGAACTGTGAACTGTGAACTGTGAACTGTGAACTGTGAACTGTGAACTGTGAACTGTGAACTGTGAACTGTGAACTGTGAACTATGATCAGTGAACAGTGAACTGCGGACTGTGAACTGTGAACTGTGAAAACTGAATTGTGAAATAAAGTCTTTGAACAGTGATCTGTGAACTGTGAACTGTGAAGTGTGATCTGTGAAGTGTGATCTGTGAACTGTGAACTGTGAACTGTGAACTGTGAACTGTGCACTGTGATCTGTGAACTGTGATCTGTGAACTGTGAACTGCGAACTGTGAATTGTGAAATGAAAACTGTGAACTGTGAACTGTGAACTGTGAACTGTGAACTGTGAACTGTGAACTGTGAACTGTGAACTGTGAACTGTGAACTGTGAACTATGATCTGTGAACTGTGAACTGTGAACTGTGAACTGTGAACTGTGATCTGTGAACTGTGATCTGTGAACTGTGAACTGCGAACTGTGAATTGTGAAATGAAGACTGTGAACTGTGAACTGTGAACTGTGAACTGTGAACTGTGAACTATTCTGTGAACAGTGAACTGTGGACTGTGAACTGTGAACTGTGAAGTGTGAACTGTGAACTGTGAACTGTGAACTGTGAACTGTGAACTGTGAACTCTGAACTGAGAACTGTAAACTGAGAACTGTAAACTGTGAACAGTGAACTGTGAACTGTGAACTGTGAACTGTGAACTGTGAACTGTGATCTGTGAACTGTGAACTGCGAACTGTGAAGTGTGAAATGAAGACTGTGAACTGTGAACTGTGATCTGTGAACTGTGAACTGCGAACTGTCAATTGTGAAATGAAGACTGTGAACTGTGAACTGTGAACTGTGAACTGTGAACTGTGAACTGTGAACTGTGAACTGTGAACTGTGAACTGTGAACTGTGAACTGTGAACTATGATCTGTGAACAGTGAACTGTGAACAGTGAACTGTGAACAGTGAACTGTGAACTGTGAACTGTGAACTGTGAACTGTGATCTGTGATCTGTGAACTGTGAACTGCGAACTGTGAAGTGTGAAATGAAGACTGTGAACTGTGATCTGTGGACTGTGAACTGTGAACTGTGAACTGTGATTTGTGAACAGTGAACTGTGGACTGTGAACTGTGCACTGTGAAGTGTGAAGTGTGAAATGAAGACTGTGAACTGTGAACTGTGATCTGTGAACAGTGAACTGTGGACTGTGAACTGTGAACTGTGACCTGTGAACTGTGAACTGTGACCTGTGAACTGTGAACTACGAACTGTGAATTGTGAAATGAAGACTGTGAACTGTGAACTGTGAACTGTGAACAGTGAACAGTGAACAGTGAACTGTGAACTGTGAACTGTGAACTGTGAACTGTGATCTGTGAACTGTGAACTGTGATCTGTGAACTGTGAACTGTGAAGTGTGAACTGTCAACTGTGAACTGTCAACTGTGAACTGAGAACTGTAAACTGAGAACTGTAAACTGAGAATTGTAAACTGTGAACAGTGAACTGTGAACTGTGAGCTGTGAACTGTGAACTGTGAACTGTGAACTGTGAACTGTGAACTGTGAACTGTGAACTGTGAACTGTGAAGTGTGAAATAAAGTCTGTGAACTGTGATCTGTGGACTGTGAACTGTGAACTGTGAAGTGTGAACTGTGATTTGTGAACAGTGAACTGTGGACTGTGAACTGTGAACTGTGCACTGTGAAGTGTGAAGTGTGAAATGAAGACTGTGATCTGTGAACTGTGATCTGTGAACAGTGAACTGTGGACTGTGAACTGTGAACTGCGAACTGTGAAGTATGAAATGAAGACAGTGAACTGTGAAGTATGAAATGAAGACAGTGAACTGTGAAATGTGAACTGTGACCTGCGAACTGGGAACTGTGAACTGTGAACTGTGAACTGTGAACTGTGATCTGTGAACAGTGAAGTGTGAACTGTGAACTGTGAACTGTGAACTGTGAACTGTGAACTGTGAACTGTGAACTGTGAACTGGAACTGTGAACTGTGAACTGTGAACTGTGAACTGTGAACTGTGAACTGTGAAGTGTGATCTGTGAAGTGTGATCTGTGAACTGTGAACTGTGAACTGTGAACTGTGAACTGTGATCTGTGAACTGTGATCTGTGAACTGTGAACTGCGAACTGTGAATTGTGAAATGAAGACTGTGAACTGTGAACTGTGAACTGTGAACTGTGAACTGTGAACTGTGAACTATGATCTGTGAACTGTGAACTGTGAACTGTGAACTGTGAACTGTGAACTATGATCAGTGAACAGTGAACTGCGGACTGTGAACTGTGAACTGTGAAATAAAGTCTGTGAACAGTGATCTGTGAACTGTGAACTGTGAAGTGTGATCTGTGGAGTGTGATCTGTGAACTGTGAACTGTGAACTGTGAACTGTGATCTGTGAACTGTGATCTGTGAACTGTGAACTGCGAACTGTGAATTGTGAAATGAAGACTGTGAACTGTGAACTGTGAACTGTGAACTGTGAACTGTGAACTGTGAACTATGATCTGTGAACAGTGAACTGTGGACTGTGAACTGTGAACTGTGAACTGTGAACTATGATCTGTGAACAGTGAACTGTGGACTGTGAACTGTGAACTGTGAAGTGTGAACTGTGAACTGTGAACTGTGAACTGTGAACTGTCAACTGTCAACTGTGAACTGAGAACTGAGAACTGTAAACTGAGAACTGTAAACTGTGAACAGTGAACTGTGAACTGTGAACTGTGAACTGTGATCTGTGAACTGTGAACTGCGAACTGTGAACTGCGAACTGTGAACTGCGAACTGTGAAGTGTGAAATGAAGACTGTGAACTGTGAACTGTGATCTGTGAACTGTGAACTGCGAACTGTGAATTGTGAAATGAAGACTGTGAACTGTGAACTGTGAACTGTGAACTGCGAACTGTGAATTGTGAAATGAAGACTGTGAACTGTGAACTGTGCCCTGTGAAGACTGAAGTGTGAAATGAAGACTGTGAACTGTGATCTGTGAACTGTGAACTGTGAACTGAGAACTGTGAACTGTGAACTGAGAAAACTGAATTGTGAAATAAAGTCTGTGAACTGTGAACTGTGATCTGTGAACTGAGAACTGTGAACTGTGAACAGTGGGCTGTGAACTGTGACCTGTGAACTGTGAACTGCGAACTGTGAAGTATGAAATGAAGACAGTGAACTGTGAAATGTGAACTGTGACCTGCGAACTGGGAACTGTGAACTGTGAACTGTGGACTGTGAACTGTGAACTGTGAACTGTGACGAGTGAACTGTGAACTGTGAACTGTGAACTGTGAACTGTGAACTGTGAACTGTGAACTGTGAACTGTGAACTGTGAACTGTGAACTGTGAACTGTGAACTGCGAACTGTGAAGTGTGAAATAAAGTCTGTGAACTGTGATCTGTGGACTGTGAACTGTGAACTGTGAAGTGTGAACTGTGATTTGTGAACTGTGAACTGTGAACTGTGAACTGTGAACTGTGATCTGTGAACTGTGATCTGTGAACTGTGAACTGCGAACTGTGAATTGTGAAATGAAGACTGTGAACTGTGAACTGTGAACTGTGAACTGTGAACTGTGAACTGTGAACTGTGAACTGTGAACTGTGAACTATGATCTGTGAACAGTGAACTGTGGACTGTGAACTGTGAACTGTGAAGTGTGAACTGTGAACTGTGAACTGTGAACTGTGAACTGTGAACTGTGAACTGTCAACTGTGAACTGAGAACTGAGAACTGTAAACTGAGAACTGTAAACTGTGAACAGTGAACTGTGAACTGTGAACTGTGAACTGTGAACTGTGAACTGTGATCTGTGAACTGTGAACTGCGAACTGTGAACAGCGAACTGTGAACTGCGAACTGTGAAGTGTGAAATGAAGACTGTGAAGTGTGAAATGAAGACTGTGAACTGTGAACTGTGAACTGTGATCTGTGAACTGTGAACTGCGAACTGTGAATTGTGAAATGAAGACTGTGAACTGTGAACTGTGAACTGTGAACTGCGAACTGTGAATTGTGAAATGAAGACTGTGAACTGTGAACTGTGCCCTGTGAAGACTGAAGTGTGAAATGAAGACTGTGAACTGTGATCTGTGAACTGTGAACTGTGAACTGAGAACTGTGAACTGTGAACTGAGAAAACTGAATTGTGAAATAAAGTCTGTGAACTGTGAACTGTGATCTGTGAACTGAGAACTGTGAACTGTGAACAGTGGGCTGTGAACTGTGACCTGTGAACTGTGAACTGCGAACTGTGAAGTATGAAATGAAGACAGTGAACTGTGAAATGTGAACTGTGACCTGCGAACTGGGAACTGTGAACTGTGAACTGTGGACTGTGAACTGTGAACTGTGAACTGTGACGAGTGAACTGTGAACTGTGAACTGTGAACTGTGAACTGTGAACTGTGAACTGTGAACTGTGAACTGTGAACTGTGAACTGTGAACTGTGAACTGCGAACTGTGAAGTGTGAAATAAAGTCTGTGAACTGTGATCTGTGGACTGTGAACTGTGAACTGTGAAGTGTGAACTGTGATTTGTGAACAGTGAACTGTGGACTGTGAACTGTGCACTGTGAAGTGTGAAGTGTGAAATGAAGACTGTGATCTGTGAACTGTGATCTGTGAACAGTGAAATGTGAACTGTGGACTGTGAACTGTGAACTGTGAACTGTGACCTGTGACCTGTGAACTGTGAACTGTGACCTGTGAACTGTGAACTGTGAACTGTGAACTGTGAACTGTGAACTGCGAACTGTGAAGTATGAAATGAAGACAGTGAACTGTGAAGTATGAAATGAAGACAGTGAACTGTGAAATGTGAACTGTGACCTGCGAACTGGGATCTGTGAACTGTGAACTGTGAACTGTGAACTGTGATCTGTGAACTGTGATCTGTGAACTGTGAACTGCGAACTGTGAATTGTGAAATGAAGACTGTGAACTGTGAACTGTGAACTGTGAACTGTGAACTGTGAACTGTGAACTATGATCTGTGAACAGTGAACTGTGAACTGTGAACTGTGAACTGTGAACTGTGAACTGTGATCTGTGATCTGTGAACTGTGAACTGCGAACTGTGAAGTGTGAAATGAAGACTGTGAACTGTGATCTGTGGACTGTGAACTGTGAACTGTGAACTGTGATTTGTGAACAGTGAACTGTGGACTGTGAACTGCGGACTGTGAACTGTGAACTGTGAACTGTGAACTGTGAACTGTGAACTGTGAACTGCGAACTGTGAAGTGTGAAATAAAGTCTGTGAACTGTGATCTGTGGACTGTGAACTGTGAACTGTGAAGTGTGAACTGTGATTTGTGAACAGTGAACTGTGGACTGTGAACTGGGATCTGTGAACTGTGAACTGTGAACTGTGAACTGTGATCTGTGAACTGTGATCTGTGAACTGTGAACTGCGAACTGTGAATTGTGAAATGAAGACTGTGAACTGTGAACTGTGAACTGTGAACCGTGAACTGTGAACTGTGAACTATGATCTGTGAACAGTGAACTGTGAACTGTGAACTGTGAACTGTGAACTGTGATCTGTGATCTGTGAACTGTGAACTGCGAACTGTGAAGTGTGAAATGAAGACTGTGAACTGTGATCTGTGGACTGTGAACTGTGAACTGTGAACTGTGATTTGTGAACAGTGAACTGTGGACTGTGAACTGCGGACTGTGAACTGTGCACTGTGAAGTGTGAAGTGCGAAATGAAGACTGTGAACTGTGAACTGTGATCTGTGAACAGTGAACTGTGGACTGTGAACTGTGAACTGTGACCTGTGAACTGTGAACTGTGACCTGTGAACTGTGAACTGCGAACTGTGAATTGTGAACTGTGAACTGTGAACTGTGAACTGTGAACTGTGAACTGTGAACTGTGAACTGTGAACTGTGAACTGTGAACTGTGAACTGTGAACTGCGAACTGTGAAGTGTGAAATAAAGTCTGTGAACTGTGATCTGTGGACTGTGAACTGTGAACTGTGAAGTGTGAACTGTGATTTGTGAACAGTGAACTGTGGACTGTGAACTGTGCACTGTGAAGTGTGAAGTGTGAAATGAAGACTGTGATCTGTGAACTGTGATCTGTGAACAGTGAACTGTGAACTGTGGACTGTGAACTGTGAACTGTGAACTGTGACCTGTGACCTGTGAACTGTGAACTGTGACCTGTGAACTGTGAACTGTGAACTGTGAACTGTGAACTGCGAACTGTGAAGTATGAAATGAAGACAGTGAACTGTGAAGTATGAAATGAAGACAGTGAACTGTGAAATGTGAACTGTGACCTGCGAACTGGGATCTGTGAACTGTGAACTGTGAACTGTGAACTGTGATCTGTGAACTGTGATCTGTGAACTGTGAACTGTGATCTGTGAACTGTGAACTGTGAACTGTGAACTGTGAAGTGTGAACTGTCAACTGTGAACTGTCAACTGTGAACTGAGAACTGTAAACTGAGAACTGTAAACTGAGAATTGTAAACTGTGAACAGTGAACTGTGAACTGTGAGCTGTGAACTGTGAACTGTGAACTGTGAACTGTGAACTGTGAACTGTGAAGTGTGAAATAAAGTCTGTGAACTGTGATCTGTGGACTGTGAACTGTGAACTGTGAAGTGTGAACTGTGATTTGTGAACAGTGAACTGTGGACTGTGAACTGTGAACTGTGCACTGTGAAGTGTGAAGTGTGAAATGAAGACTGTGATCTGTGAACTGTGATCTGTGAACAGTGAACTGTGGACTGTGAACTGTGAACTGCGAACTGTGAAGTATGAAATGAAGACAGTGAACTGTGAAGTATGAAATGAAGACAGTGAACTGTGAAATGTGAACTGTGACCTGCGAACTGGGAACTGTGAACTGTGAACTGTGAACTGTGATCTGTGAACAGTGAAGTGTGAACTGTGAACTGTGAACTGTGAACTGTGAACTGTGAACTGTGAACTGTGAACTGTGAACTGTGAACTGGAACTGTGAACTGTGAACTGTGAACTGTGAACTGTGAACTGTGAACTGTGAACTGTGAAGTGTGATCTGTGAAGTGTGATCTTTGAACTGTGAACTGTGAACTGTGAACTGTGAACTGTGATCTGTGAACTGTGATCTGTGAACTGTGAACTGCGAACTGTGAATTGTGAAATGAAGACTGTGAACTGTGAACTGTGAACTGTGAACTGTGAACTGTGAACTGTGAACTATGATCTGTGAACTGTGAACTGTGAACTGTGAACTGTGAACTGTGAACTGTGAACTGTGAACTGTGAACTGTGAACTATGATCAGTGAACAGTGAACTGCGGACTGTGAACTGTGAACTGTGAAATAAAGTCTGTGAACAGTGATCTGTGAACTGTGAACTGTGAGGTGTGATCTGTGGAGTGTGATCTGTGAACTGTGAACTGTGAACTGTGAACTGTGATCTGTGAACTGTGATCTGTGAACTGTGAACTGCGAACTGTGAATTGTGAAATGAAGACTGTGAACTGTGAACTGTGAACTGTGAACTGTGAACTATGATCTGTGAACAGTGAACTGTGGACTGTGAACTGTGAACTGTGAAGTGTGAACTGTGAAGTGTGAACTGTGAACTGTGAACTGTCAACTGTGAACTGAGAACTGTAAACTGAGAACTGTAAACTGTGAACAGTGAACTGTGAACTGTGAACTGTGAACTGTGAACTGTGAACTGTGATCTGTGAACTGTGAACTGCGAACTGTGAACTGCGAACTGTGAACTGCGAACTGTGAAGTGTGAAATGAAGACTGTGAACTGTGAACTGTGATCTGTGAACTGTGAACTGCGAACTGTGAAGTGTGAAATGAAGACTGTGAACTGTGATCTGTGGACTGTGAACTGTGAACTGTGAACTGTGATTTGTGAACAGTGAACTGTGGACTGTGAACTGCGGACTGTGAACTGTGCACTGTGAAGTGTGAAGTGTGAAATGAAGACTGTGAACTGTGAACTGTGATCTGTGAACAGTGAACTGTGGACTGTGAATTGTGAACTGTGACCTGTGAACTGTGAACTGTGACCTGTGAACTGTGAACTGCGAACTGTGAATTGTGAACTGTGAACTGTGAACTGTGAACTGTGAACTGTGAACTGTGAACTGTGAACTGTGAACTGTGAACTGTGAACTGTGAACTGTGAACTGTGAACTGCGAACTGTGAAGTGTGAAATAAAGTCTGTGAACTGTGATCTGTGGACTGTGAACTGTGAACTGTGAAGTGTGAACTGTGATTTGTGAACAGTGAACTGTGGACTGTGAACTGTGCACTGTGAAGTGTGAAGTGTGAAATGAAGACTGTGATCTGTGAACTGTGATCTGTGAACAGTGAACTGTGAACTGTGGACTGTGAACTGTGAACTGTGAACTGTGACCTGTGACCTGTGAACTGTGAACTGTGACCTGTGAACTGTGAACTGTGAACTGTGAACTGTGAACTGTGAACTGCGAACTGTGAAGTATGAAATGAAGACAGTGAACTGTGAAGTATGAAATGAAGACAGTGAACTGTGAAATGTGAACTGTGACCTGCGAACTGGGATCTGTGAACTGTGAACTGTGAACTGTGAACTGTGATCTGTGAACTGTGATCTGTGAACAGTGAACTGTGAACTGTGAGCTGTGAACAGTGAACTGTGAACTGTGAACTGTGAACTGTGAAGTGTGAAATAAAGTCTGTGAACTGTGATCTGTGGACTGTGAACTGTGAACTGTGAAGTGTGAACTGTGATTTGTGAACAGTGAACTGTGGACTGTGAACTGTGAACTGTGCACTGTGAAGTGTGAAGTGTGAAATGAAGACTGTGATCTGTGAACTGTGATCTGTGAACAGTGAACTGTGGACTGTGAACTGTGATCTGTGAACTGTGATCTGTGAACAGTGAACTGTGAAATGTGAACTGTGACCTGCGAACTGGGAACTGTGAACTGTGAACTGTGAACTGTGATCTGTGAACAGTGAAGTGTGAACTGTGAACTGTGAACTGTGAACTGTGAACTGTGAACTGTGAACTGTGAACTGGAACTGTGAACTGTGAACTGTGAACTGTGAACTGTGAACTGTGAACTGTGAACTGTGAAGTGTGATCTGTGAAGTGTGATCTGTGAACTGTGAACTGTGAACTGTGAACTGTGAACTGTGAACTGTGATCTGTGAACTGTGATCTGTGAACTGTGAACTGCGAACTGTGAATTGTGAAATGAAGACTGTGAACTGTGAACTGTGAACTGTGAACTGTGAACTGTGAACTGTGAACTGTGAACTATGATCTGTGAACTGTGAACTGTGAACTGTGAACTGTGAACTGTGATCTGTGAACTGTGAACTGTGAACTATGATCAGTGAACAGTGAACTGCGGTCTGTGAACTGTGAACTGTGAAATAAAGTCTGTGAACAGTGATCTGTGAACTGTGAACTGTGAAGTGTGATCTGTGGAGTGTGATCTGTGAACTGTGAACTGTGAACTGTGAACTGTGATCTGTGAACTGTGATCTGTGAACTGTGAACTGCGAACTGTGAATTGTGAAATGAAGACTGTGAACTGTGAACTGTGAACTGTGAACTGTGAACTATGATCTGTGAACAGTGAACTGTGGACTGTGAACTGTGAACTGTGAAGTGTGAACTGTGAAGTGTGAACTGTGAACTGTGAACTGTCAACTGTGAACTGAGAACTGTAAACTGAGAACTGTAAACTGTGAACAGTGAACTGTGAACTGTGAACTGTGAACTGTGAACTGTGAACTGTGATCTGTGAACTGTGAACTGCGAACTGTGAACTGCGAACTGTGAACTGCGAACTGTGAAGTGTGAAATGAAGACTGTGAACTGTGAACTGTGATCTGTGAACTGTGAACTGCGAACTGTGAAGTGTGAAATGAAGACTGTGAACTGTGATCTGTGGACTGTGAACTGTGAACTGTGAACTGTGAACTGTGATTTGTGAACAGTGAACTGTGGACTGTGAACTGCGGACTGTGAACTGTGCACTGTGAAGTGTGAAGTGTGAAATGAAGACTGTGAACTGTGAACTGTGATCTGTGAACAGTGAACTGTGGACTGTGAATTGTGAACTGTGACCTGTGAACTGTGAACTGTGACCTGTGAACTGTGAACTGCGAACTGTGAATTGTGAACTGTGAACTGTGAACTGTGAACTGTGAACTGTGAACTGTGAACTGTGAACTGTGAACTGTGAACTGTGAACTGTGAACTGCGAACTGTGAAGTGTGAAATAAAGTCTGTGAACTGTGATCTGTGGACTGTGAACTGTGAACTGTGAAGTGTGAACTGTGATTTGTGAACAGTGAACTGTGGACTGTGAACTGTGCACTGTGAAGTGTGAAGTGTGAAATGAAGACTGTGATCTGTGAACTGTGATCTGTGAACAGTGAACTGTGAACTGTGGACTGTGAACTGTGAACTGTGAACTGTGACCTGTGACCTGTGAACTGTGAACTGTGACCTGTGAACTGTGAACTGTGAACTGTGAACTGTGAACTGTGAACTGCGAACTGTGAAGTATGAAATGAAGACAGTGAACTGTGAAGTATGAAATGAAGACAGTGAACTGTGAAATGTGAACTGTGACCTGCGAACTGGGATCTGTGAACTGTGAACTGTGAACTGTGAACTGTGATCTGTGAACTGTGAACTGTGATCTGTGAACTGTGAACTGTGAACTGTGATCTGTGAACTGTGAACTGTGAACTGTGAACTGTGAAGTGTGAACTGTCAACTGTGAACTGTCAACTGTGAACTGAGAACTGTAAACTGAGAACTGTAAACTGAGAATTGTAAACTGTGAACAGTGAACTGTGAACTGTGAGCTGTGAACTGTGAACTGTGAACTGTGAACTGTGAACTGTGAACTGTGAACTGTGAAGTGTGAAATAAAGTCTGTGAACTGTGATCTGTGGACTGTGAACTGTGAACTGTGAAGTGTGAACTGTGATTTGTGAACAGTGAACTGTGGACTGTGAACTGTGAACTGTGCACTGTGAAGTGTGAAGTGTGAAATGAAGACTGTGATCTGTGAACTGTGATCTGTGAACAGTGAACTGTGGACTGTGAACTGTGAACTGCGAACTGTGAAGTATGAAATGAAGACAGTGAACTGTGAAGTATGAAATGAAGACAGTGAACTGTGAAATGTGAACTGTGACCTGCGAACTGGGAACTGTGAACTGTGAACTGTGAACTGTGATCTGTGAACAGTGAAGTGTGAACTGTGAACTGTGAACTGTGAACTGTGAACTGTGAACTGGAACTGTGAACTGTGAACTGTGAACTGTGAACTGTGAACTGTGAACTGTGAAGTGTGATCTGTGAAGTGTGATCTGTGAACTGTGAACTGTGAACTGTGAACTGTGAACTGTGAACTGTGAACTGTGATCTGTGAACTGTGATCTGTGAACTGTGAACTGCGAACTGTGAATTGTGAAATGAAGACTGTGAACTGTGAACTGTGAACTGTGAACTGTGAACTGTGAACTATGATCTGTGAACTGTGAACTGTGAACTGTGAACTGTGAACTGTGAACTGTGAACTGTGAACTGTGAACTATGATCAGTGAACAGTGAACTGCGGACTGTGAACTGTGAACTGTGAACTGTGAACTGTGAAGTGTGATCTGTGGAGTGTGATCTGTGAACTGTGAACTGTGAACTGTGATCTGTGAACTGTGATCTGTGAACTGTGAACTGCGAACTGTGAATTGTGAAATGAAGACTGTGAACTGTGAACTGTGAACTGTGAACTGTGAACTGTGAACTGTGAACTATGATCTGTGAACAGTGAACTGTGGACTGTGAACTGTGAACTGTGAAGTGTGAACTGTGAACTGTGAACTGTGAACTGTGAACTGTGAACTGTGAACTGTGAACTGCGAACTGTGAATTGTGAAATGAAGACTGTGAACTGTGAACTGTGCCCTGTGAAGACTGAAGTGTGAAATGAAGACTGTGAACTGTGATCTGTGAACTGTGAACTGTGAACTGAGAACTGTGAACTGTGAACTGAGAAAACTGAATTGTGAAATAAAGTCTGTGAACTGTGAACTGTGATCTGTGAACTGAGAACTGTGAACTGTGAACAGTAGGCTGTGAACTGTGACCTGTGAACTGTGAACTGCGAACTGTGAAGTATGAAATGAAGACAGTGAACTGTGAAATGTGAACTGTGACCTGCGAACTGGGAACTGTGAACTGTGAACTGTGGACTGTGAACTGTGAACTGTGGACTGTGAACTGTGAACTGTGAACTGTGACGTGTGAACTGTGAACTGTGAACTGTGAACTGTGAACTGTGAACTGTGAACTGTGAACTGTGAACTGTGAACTGTGAACTGCGAACTGTGAAGTGTGAAATAAAGTCTGTGAACTGTGATCTGTGGACTGTGAACTGTGAACTGTGAAGTGTGAACTGTGATTTGTGAACAGTGAACTGTGGACTGTGAACTGTGCACTGTGAAGTGTGAAGTGTGAAATGAAGACTGTGATCTGTGAACTGTGATCTGTGAACAGTGAAATGTGAACTGTGGACTGTGAACTGTGAACTGTGAACTGTGACCTGTGACCTGTGAACTGTGAACTGTGACCTGTGAACTGTGAACTGTGAACTGTGAACTGTGAACTGTGAACTGCGAACTGTGAAGTATGAAATGAAGACAGTGAACTGTGAAGTATGAAATGAAGACAGTGAACTGTGAAATGTGAACTGTGACCTGCGAACTGGGATCTGTGAACTGTGTACTGTGATCTGTGAACTGTGATCTGTGAACTGTGATCTGTGAACTGTGAACTGCGAACTGTGAATTGTGAAATGAAGACTGTGAACTGTGAACTGTGAACTGTGAACTGTGAACTGTGAACTGTGAACTATGATCTGTGAACAGTGAACTGTGAACTGTGAACTGTGAACTGTGAACTGTGATCTGTGATCTGTGAACTGTGAACTGCGAACTGTGAAGTGTGAAATGAAGACTGTGAACTGTGATCTGTGGACTGTGAACTGTGAACTGTGAACTGTGATTTGTGAACAGTGAACTGTGGACTGTGAACTGCGGACTGTGAACTGTGCACTGTGAAGTGTGAAGTGTGAAATGAAGACTGGGAACTGTGAACTGTGATCTGTGAACAGTGAACTGTGGACTGTGAACTGTGAACTGTGACCTGTGAACTGTGAACTGTGACCTGTGAACTGTGAACTGCGTACTGTGGATTGTGAACTGTGAACTGTGAACTGTGAACTGTGAACTGTGAACTGTGAACTGTGAACTGTGAACTGTGAACTGTGAACTGTGAACTGCGAACTGTGAAGTGTGAAATAAAGTCTGTGAACTGTGATCTGTGGACTGTGAACTGTGAACTGTGAAGTGTGAACTGTGATTTGTGAACAGTGAACTGTGGACTGTGAACTGTGACCTGCGAACTGGGAAGTGTGAAATGAAGACTGTGATCTGTGAACTGTGAACAGTGAAGTGTGAACTGTGAACTGTGAACTGTGAACTGTGAACTGTGAACTGGAACTGTGAACTGTGAACTGTGAACTGTGAACTGTGAACTGTGAACTGTGAAGTGTGATCTGTGAAGTGTGATCTGTGAACTGTGAACTGTGAACTGTGAACTGTGAACTGTGAACTGTGAACTGTGATCTGTGAACTGTGATCTGTGAACTGTGAACTGCGAACTGTGAATTGTGAAATGAAGACTGTGAACTGTGAACTGTGAACTGTGAACTGTGAACTGTGAACTATGATCTGTGAACTGTGAACTGTGAACTGTGAACTGTGAACTGTGAACTGTGAACTGTGAACTATGATCAGTGAACAGTGAACTGCGGACTGTGAACTGTGAACTGTGAACTGTGAACTGTGAAGTGTGATCTGTGGAGTGTGATCTGTGAACTGTGAACTGTGAACTGTGAACTGTGATCTGTGAACTGTGATCTGTGAACTGTGAACTGCGAACTGTGAATTGTGAAATGAAGACTGTGAACTGTGAACTGTGAACTGTGAACTGTGAACTGTGAACTGTGAACTATGATCTGTGAACAGTGAACTGTGGACTGTGAACTGTGAACTGTGAAGTGTGAACTGTGAACTGTGAACTGTGAACTGTGAACTGTGAACTGTGAACTGTCAACTGTGAACTGAGAACTGTAAACTGAGAACTGTAAACTGTGAACAGTGAACTGTGAACTGTGAACTGTGAACTGTGAACTGTGATCTGTGATCTGTGAACTGCGAACTGTGAACTGCGAACTGTGAACTGCGAACTGTGAAGTGTGAAATGAAGACTGTGAACTGTGAACTGTGATCTGTGAACTGTGAACTGCGAACTGTGAATTGTGAAATGAAGACTGTGAACTGTGAACTGTGAACTGTGAACTGCGAACTGTGAATTGTGAAATGAAGACTGTGAACTGTGAACTGTGCCCTGTGAAGACTGAAGTGTGAAATGAAGACTGTGAACTGTGATCTGTGAACTGTGAACTGTGAACTGAGAACTGTGAACTGTGAACTGAGAAAACTGAATTGTGAAATAAAGTCTGTGAACTGTGAACTGTGATCTGTGAACTGAGAACTGTGAACTGTGAACAGTAGGCTGTGAACTGTGACCTGTGAACTGTGAACTGCGAACTGTGAAGTATGAAATGAAGACAGTGAACTGTGAAATGTGAACTGTGACCTGCGAACTGGGAACTGTGAACTGTGAACTGTGGACTGTGAACTGTGAACTGTGGACTGTGAACTGTGAACTGTGAACTGTGAACTGTGACGTGTGAACTGTGAACTGTGAACTGTGAACTGTGAACTGTGAACTGTGAACTGTGAACTGTGAACTGTGAACTGTGAACTGCGAACTGTGAAGTGTGAAATAAAGTCTGTGAACTGTGATCTGTGGACTGTGAACTGTGAACTGTGAAGTGTGAACTGTGATTTGTGAACAGTGAACTGTGGACTGTGAACTGTGCACTGTGAAGTGTGAAGTGTGAAATGAAGACTGTGATCTGTGAACTGTGATCTGTGAACAGTGAAATGTGAACTGTGGACTGTGAACTGTGAACTGTGAACTGTGACCTGTGACCTGTGAACTGTGAACTGTGACCTGTGAACTGTGAACTGTGAACTGTGAACTGTGAACTGTGAACTGCGAACTGTGAAGTATGAAATGAAGACAGTGAACTGTGAAGTATGAAATGAAGACAGTGAACTGTGAAATGTGAACTGTGACCTGCGAACTGGGATCTGTGAACTGTGTACTGTGATCTGTGAACTGTGATCTGTGAACTGTGATCTGTGAACTGTGAACTGCGAACTGTGAATTGTGAAATGAAGACTGTGAACTGTGAACTGTGAACTGTGAACTGTGAACTGTGAACTGTGAACTATGATCTGTGAACAGTGAACTGTGAACTGTGAACTGTGAACTGTGAACTGTGATCTGTGATCTGTGAACTGTGAACTGCGAACTGTGAAGTGTGAAATGAAGACTGTGAACTGTGATCTGTGGACTGTGAACTGTGAACTGTGAACTGTGATTTGTGAACAGTGAACTGTGGACTGTGAACTGCGGACTGTGAACTGTGCACTGTGAAGTGTGAAGTGTGAAATGAAGACTGTGAACTGTGAACTGTGATCTGTGAACAGTGAACTGTGGACTGTGAACTGTGAACTGTGACCTGTGAACTGTGAACTGTGAACTGTGACCTGTGAACTGTGAACTGCGTACTGTGGATTGTGAACTGTGAACTGTGAACTGTGAACTGTGAACTGTGAACTGTGAACTGTGAACTGTGAACTGTGAACTGTGAACTGTGAACTGCGAACTGTGAAGTGTGAAATAAAGTCTGTGAACTGTGATCTGTGGACTGTGAACTGTGAACTGTGAAGTGTGAACTGTGATTTGTGAACAGTGAACTGTGGACTGTGAACTGTGCACTGTGAAGTGTGAAGTGTGAAATGAAGACTGTGATCTGTGAACTGTGATCTGTGAACAGTGAACTGTGAACTGTGGACTGTGAACTGTGAACTGTGACCTGTGAACTGTGAACTGTGAACTGTGAACTGTGAACTGCGAACTGTGAAGTATGAAATGAAGACAGTGAACTGTGAAATGTGAACTGTGACCTGCGAACTGGGATCTGTGAACTGTGAACTGTGAACTGTGAACTGTGATCTGTGAACTGTGATCTGTGAACTGTGAACTGCGAACTGTGAATTGTGAAATGAAGACTGTGAACTGTGAACTGTGAACTGTGAACTGTGAACTGTGAACTGTGAACTATGATCTGTGAACAGTGAACTGTGAACTGTGAACTGTGAACTGTGAACTGTGATCTGTGATCTGTGAACTGTGAACTGCGAACTGTGAAGTGTGAAATGAAGACTGTGAACTGTGATCTGTGGACTGTGAACTGTGAACTGTGAACTGTGATTTGTGAACAGTGAACTGTGGACTGTGAACTGCGGACTGTGAACTGTGCACTGTGAAGTGTGAAGTGTGAAATGAAGACTGTGAACTGTGAACTGTAATCTGTGAACAGTGAACTGTGGACTGTGAACTGTGAACTGTGAACGGGAACTGTGAACTGTGACCTGTGAACTGTGAACTGCGAACTGTGAATTGTGAAATGAAGACTGTGAACTGTGAACTGTGAACTGTGAACTGTGAACAGTGAACAGTGAACTGTGAACTGTGAACTGTGAACTGTGAACTGTGAATTGTCAACAGTGAACTGTGGACTGTGAACTGTGAACTGTGAACTGTGAAGTGTGAACTGTCAACTGTGAACTGTCAACTGTGAACTGTGAACTGTGAAGTGTGAAATAAAGTCTGTGAACTGTGATCTGTGGACTGTGAACTGTGAACTGTGAAGTGTGAACTGTGATTTGTGAACAGTGAACTGTGGACTGTGAACTGTGCACTGTGAAGTGTGAAGTGTGAAATGAAGACTGTGATCTGTGAACTGTGATCTGTGAACAGTGAACTGTGGACTGTGAACTGTGAACTGCGAACTGTGAAGTATGAAATGAAGACAGTGAACTGTGAAGTATGAAATGAAGACAGTGAACTGTGAAATGTGAACTGTGACCTGCGAACTGGGAACTGTGAACTGTGAACTGTGAACTGTGAACTGTGAACTGTGAACTGTGAACTGTGAACTGTGAACTGTGAACTATGATCTGTGAACAGTGAACTGCGGACTGTGAACTGTGAACTGTGAACTGTGAAAACTAAATTGTGAAATAAAGTCTGTGAACTGTGATCTGTGAACTGCGAACTGTGAATTGTGAAATGAAGACTGTGAACTGTGAACTGTGAACTGTGAACTGTGAACTGTGAACTGTGGACTGTGAACTGTGCACTGTGAACTGAGAACTGTAAACTGAGAATTGTAAACTGTGAACAGTGAACTGTGAACTGTGAGCTGTGAACTGTGAACTGTGAACTGTGAACTGTGAACTGTGAACTGTGAACTGTGAACTGTGAACTGTGAACTGTGAACTGTGAAGTGTGAAATAAAGTCTGTGAACTGTGATCTGTGGACTGTGAACTGTGAACTGTGAAGTGTGAACTGTGAGTTGTGAACAGTGAACTGTGGACTGTGAACTGTGCACTGTGAAGTGTGAAGTGTGAAATGAAGACTGTGATCTGTGAACTGTGATCTGTGAACAGTGAACTGTGGACTGTGAACTGTGAACTGCGAACTGTGAAGTATGAAATGAAGACAGTGAACTGTGAAGTATGAAATGAAGACAGTGAACTGTGAAGTATGAAATGAAGACAGTGAACTGTGAAATGTGAACTGTGACCTGCGAACTGGGAACTGTGAACTGTGAACTGTGAACTGTGATCTGTGAACAGTGAACTGTGAACTGTGAACTGTGAACTGTGAACTGTGAACTGTGAACTGTGAACTGTGAACTGGAACTGTGAACTGTGAACTGTGAACTGTGAACTGTGAACTGTGAACTATGATCTGTGAACAGTGAACTGCGGACTGTGAACTGTGAACTGTGAACTGTGAAAACTGAGTTGTGAAATAAAGTCTGTGAACTGTGATCTGTGAACTGTGATCTGTGAACTGTGAACTGTGAAGTGTGATCTGTGAACTGTGAACTGCGAACTGTGAATTGTGAAATGAAGACTGTGAACTGTGAACTGTGCCCTGTGAAGACTGAAGTGTGAAATGAAGACTGTGAACTGTGATCTGTGAACTGTGAACTGTGAACTGAGAACTGTGAACTGTGAACTGTGAAAACTGAATTGTGAAATAAAGTCTGTGAACTGTGAACTGTGATCTGTGAACTGTGAACAGTGGGCTGTGAACTGTGACCTGTGAACTGTGAACTGCGAACTGTGAAGTATGAAATGACGACAGTGAACTGTGAAATGTGAACTGTGACCTGCGAACTGTGAACTGTGAACTGTGAACTGTGAACTGTGAACTGTGAACTGTGAACTGTGAACTGTGAACTGTGGACTGTGAACTGTGCACTGTGAAGTGTGAAGTGTGAAGTGTGAAATGAAGACTGTGAACTGTGAACTGTGATCTGTGAACAGTGAACTGTGGACTGTGAACTGTGAACTGTGAACTGTGACCTGTGAACTGTGAACTGCGAACTGTGAATTGTGAAATGAAGACTGTGAACTGTGAACCTGGAACTGTGAACTGTGAACTGTGAACAGTGAACAGTGAACTGTGAACTGTGAACTGTGAACTGTGAACTGTGAACTGTGAACTGTGAATTGTGAACAGTGAACTGTGGACTGTGAACTGTGAACGGTGAACTGTGAACTGCGAACTGTGAAGTATGAAATGAAGACAGTGAACTGTGAAGTATGAAATGAAGACAGTGAACTGTGAAATGTGAACTGTGACCTGCGAACTGGGAACTGTGAACTGTGAACTGTGAACTGTGAACTGTGAACTGTGAACTGTGAACTGTGAACTGTGAACTGTGAACTGTGAACTGTGAACTGTGAACTGTGAACTGTGATCTGTGAACAGTGAAGTGTGAACTGTGAACTGTGAACTGTGAACTGTGAACTGTGAACTGTGAACTGTGAACTGTGAACTGGAACTGTGAACTGTGAACTGTGAACAATGAACTGTGAACTGTGAACTATGATCTGTGAACAGTGAACTGCGGACTGTCAACTGTGAACTGTGAACTGTGAAAACTGAATTGTGAAATAAAGTCTGTGAACTGTGATCTGTGAACTGTGATCTGTGAACTGTGAACTGCGAACTGTGAATTGTGGTCTGAAGACTGTGAACTGTGAACAGTGAAGTGTGAACTGTGGACTGTGAACTGTGAACTGTGAAGTGTGAACTGTGAACTGTCAACTGTCAACTGTGAACTGAGAACTGTAAACTGAGAACTGTAAACTGTGAACAGTGAACTGTGAACTGTGAACTGTGAACTGTGAACAGTGAACAGTGAACTGTGAACTGTGAACTGTGAACTGTGAACTGTGAATTGTCAACAGTGAACTGTGGACTGTGAACTGTGAACTGTGAACTGTGAAGTGTGAACTGTCAACTGTGAACTGTCAACTGTGAACTGAGAACTGTAAACTGAGAATTGTAAACTGTGAACAGTGAACTGTGAACTGTGAGCTGTGAACTGTGAACTGTGAACTGTGAACTGTGAATTGTGAACTGTGAACTGTGAACTGTGAACTGTGAACTGTGAAGTGTGAAATAAAGTCTGTGAACTGTGATCTGTGGACTGTGAACTGTGAACTGTGAAGTGTGAACTGTGATTTGTGAACAGTGAACTGTGGACTGTGAACTGTGCACTGTGAAGTGTGAAGTTTGAAATGAAGACTGTGATCTGTGAACTGTGATCTGTGAACAGTGAACTGTGGACTGTGAACTGTGAACTGCGAACTGTGAAGTATGAAATGAAGACAGTGAACTGTGAAGTATGAAATGAAGACAGTGAACTGTGAAATGTGAACTGTGACCTGCGAACTGGGAACTGTGAACTGTGAACTGTGAACTGTGAACTGTGAAGTGTGAAATAAAGTCTGTGAACTGTGATCTGTGGACTGTGAACTGTGAACTGTGAAGTGTGAACTGTGATCTGTGAACTGTGAACAGTGGGCTGTGAACTGTGACCTGTGAACTGTGAACTGCGAACTGTGAATTGTGAAATGAAGACTGTGAACTGTGAACTGTGAACTGTGAACAGTGAACAGTGAACTGTGAACTGTGAACTGTGAACTGTGAACTGTGAATTGTCAACAGTGAACTGTGGACTGTGAACTGTGAACTGTGAACTGTGAAGTATGAAATGAAGACAGTGAACTGTGAAGTATGAAATGAAGACAGTGAACTGTGAAATGTGAACTGTGACCTGCGAACTGGGAACTGTGAACTGTGAACTGTGAACTGTGATCTGTGAACAGTGAACTGTGAACTGTGAACTGTGAACTGTGAACTGTGAACTGTGAACTGTGAACTGTGAACTGTGAACTGTGAACTGGAACTGTGAACTGTGAACTGTGAACTGTGAACTGTGAACTGTGAACTATGATCTGTGAACAGTGAACTGCGGACTGTGAACTGTGAACTGTGAACTGTGAAAACTGAATTGTGAAATAAAGTCTGTGAACTGTGATCTGTGAACTGTGATCTGTGAACTGTGAACTGTGAAGTGTGATCTGTGAACTGTGAACTGCGAACTGTGAATTGTGAAATGAAGACTGTGAACTGTGAACTGTGCCCTGTGAAGACTGAAGTGTGAAATGAAGACTGTGAACTGTGATCTGTGAACTGTGAACTGTGAACTGAGAACTGTGAACTGTGAACTGTGAAAACTGAATTGTGAAATAAAGTCTGTGAACTGTGAACTGTGATCTGTGAACTGTGAACAGTGGGCTGTGAACTGTGACCTGTGAACTGTGAACTGCGAACTGTGAAGTATGAAATGACGACAGTGAACTGTGAAATGTGAACTGTGACCTGCGAACTGTGAACTGTGAACTGTGAACTGTGAACTGTGAACTGTGAACTGTGAACTGTGAACTGTGAACTGTGAACTGTGAACTGTGAACTGTGAACTGGAACTGTGAACTGTGAACTGTGAACTGTGAACTGTGAACTGTGAACTATGATCTGTGAACAGTGAACTGCGGACTGTGAACTGTGAACTGTGAACTGTGAAAACTGAATTGTGAAATAAAGTCTGTGAACTGTGATCTGTGAACTGTGATCTGTGAACTGTGAACTGTGAAGTGTGATCTGTGAACTGTGAACTGCGAACTGTGAATTGTGAAATGAAGACTGTGAACTGTGAACTGTGCCCTGTGAAGACTGAAGTGTGAAATGAAGACTGTGAACTGTGATCTGTGAACTGTGAACTGTGAACTGAGAACTGTGAACTGTGAACTGTGAAAACTGAATTGTGAAATAAAGTCTGTGAACTGTGAACTGTGATCTGTGAACTGTGAACAGTGGGCTGTGAACTGTGACCTGTGAACTGTGAACTGCGAACTGTGAAGTATGAAATGACGACAGTGAACTGTGAAATGTGAACTGTGACCTGCGAACTGTGAACTGTGAACTGTGAACTGTGAACTGTGAACTATGAACTGTGGACTGTGAACTGTGCACTGTGAAGTGTGAAGTGTGAAGTGTGAAATGAAGACTGTGAACTGTGAACTGTGATCTGTGAACAGTGAACTGTGGACTGTGAACTGTGAACTGTGAACTGTGACCTGTGAACTGTGAACTGCGAACTGTGAATTGTGAAATGAAGACTGTGAACTGTGAACCTGGAACTGTGAACTGTGAACTGTGAACAGTGAACAGTGAACTGTGAACTGTGAACTGTGAACTGTGAACTGTGAACTGTGAACTGTGAACTGTGAACTGTGAATTGTGAACAGTGAACTGTGGACTGTGAACTGTGAACGGTGAACTGTGAACTGCGAACTGTGAAGTATGAAATGAAGACAGTGAACTGTGAAGTATGAAATGAAGACAGTGAACTGTGAAATGTGAACTGTGACCTGCGAACTGGGAACTGTGAACTGTGAACTGTGAACTGTGAACTGTGAACTGTGAACTGTGAACTGTGAACTGTGAACTGTGAACTGTGATCTGTGAACAGTGAAGTGTGAACTGTGAACTGTGAACTGTGAACTGTGAACTGTGAACTGTGAACTGTGAACTGGAACTGTGAACTGTGAACTGTGAACAATGAACTGTGAACTGTGAACTATGATCTGTGAACAGTGAACTGCGGACTGTCAACTGTGAACTGTGAACTGTGAAAACTGAATTGTGAAATAAAGTCTGTGAACTGTGATCTGTGAACTGTGATCTGTGAACTGTGAACTGCGAACTGTGAATTGTGAAATGAAGACTGTGAACTGTGAACAGTGAAGTGTGAACTGTGGACTGTGAACTGTGAACTGTGAAGTGTGAACTGTGAACTGTCAACTGTCAACTGTGAACTGAGAACTGTAAACTGAGAACTGTAAACTGTGAACAGTGAACTGTGAACTGTGAACTGTGAACTGTGAACTGTGAACTGTGAACTGTGAACTGTGAACTGTGATCTGTGAACTGTGAACTGCGAACTGTGAAGTGTGAAATGAAGACGTTGAACTGTGATCTGTGGACTGGAACTGTGAACTGTGAACTGTGATTTGTGAACAGTGAACTGTGGACTGTGAACTGTGGACTGTGAACTGTGAACTGTGACCTGTGAACTGTGAACTGTGACCTGTGAACTGTGACCTGTGAACTGTGAACTGCGAACTGTGAATTGTGAAATGAAGATTGTGAACTGTGAACTGTGAACTGTGAACAGTGAACAGTGAACTGTGAACTGTGAACTGTGAACTGTGAACTGTGAATTGTCAACAGTGAACTGTGGACTGTGAACTGTGAACTGTGAACTGTGAAGTGTGAACTGTCAACTGTGAACTGTCAACTGTGAACTGAGAACTGTAAACTGAGAATTGTAAACTGTGAACAGTGAACTGTGAACTGTGAGCTGTGAACTGTGAACTGTGAACTGTGAACTGTGAATTGTGAACTGTGAACTGTGAACTGTGAACTGTGAACTGTGAAGTGTGAAATAAAGTCTGTGAACTGTGATCTGTGGACTGTGAACTGTGAACTGTGAAGTGTGAACTGTGATTTGTGAACAGTGAACTGTGGACTGTGAACTGTGCACTGTGAAGTGTGAAGTTTGAAATGAAGACTGTGATCTGTGAACTGTGATCTGTGAACAGTGAACTGTGGACTGTGAACTGTGAACTGCGAACTGTGAAGTATGAAATGAAGACAGTGAACTGTGAAGTATGAAATGAAGACAGTGAACTGTGAAATGTGAACTGTGACCTGCGAACTGGGAACTGTGAACTGTGAACTGTGAACTGTGAACTGTGAACTGTGAATTGTCAACAGTGAACTGTGGACTGTGAACTGTGAACTGTGAACTGTGAAGTATGAAATGAAGACAGTGAACTGTGAAGTATGAAATGAAGACAGTGAACTGTGAAATGTGAACTGTGACCTGCGAACTGGGAACTGTGAACTGTGAACTGTGAACTGTGATCTGTGAACAGTGAACTGTGAACTGTGAACTGTGAACTGTGAACTGTGAACTGTGAACTGTGAACTGTGAACTGTGAACTGGAACTGTGAACTGTGAACTGTGAACTGTGAACTGTGAACTGCGAACTGTGAATTGTGAAATGAAGACTGTGAACTGTGAACTGTGAACTGTGAACAGTGAACAGTGAACTGTGAACTGTGAAGTGTGAAATAAAGTCTGTGAACTGTGATCTGTGGACTGTGAACTGTGAACTGTGAAGTATGAAATGAAGACAGTGAACTGTGAAGTATGAAATGAAGACAGTGAACTGTGAAATGTGAACTGTGACCTGCGAACTGGGAACTGTGAACTGTGAACTGTGAACTGTGATCTGTGAACAGTGAACTGTGAACTGTGAACTGTGAACTGTGAACTGTGAACTGTGAACTGTGAACTGTGAACTGGAACTGTGAACTGTGAACTGTGAACTGTGAACTGTGAACTGTGAACTATGATCTGTGAACAGTGAACTGCGGACTGTGAACTGTGAACTGTGAACTGTGAAAACTGAATTGTGAAATAAAGTCTGTGAACTGTGATCTGTGAACTGTGATCTGTGAACTGTGAACTGTGAAGTGTGATTTGTGAACTGTGAACTGCGAACTGTGAATTGTGAAATGAAGACTGTGAACTGTGAACTGTGCCCTGTGAAGACTGAAGTGTGAAATGAAGACTGTGAACTGTGATCTGTGAACTGTGAACTGTGAACTGTGAACTGAGAACTGTGAACTGTGAACTGTGAAAACTGAATTGTGAAATAAAGTCTGTGAACTGTGAACTGTGATCTGTGAACTGTGAACAGTGGGCTGTGAACTGTGACCTGTGAACTGTGAACTGCGAACTGTGAAGTATGAAATGACGACAGTGAACTGTGAAATGTGAACTGTGACCTGCGAACTGTGAACTGTGAACTGTGAACTGTGAACTGTGAACTGTGAACTGTGAACTGTGAACTGTGGACTGTGAACTGTGCACTGTGAAGTGTGAAGTGTGAAGTGTGAAATGAAGACTGTGAACTGTGAACTGTGATCTGTGAACAGTGAACTGTGGACTGTGAACTGTGAACTGTGAACTGTGACCTGTGAACTGTGAACTGCGAACTGTGAATTGTGAAATGAAGACTGTGAACTGTGAACCTGGAACTGTGAACTGTGAACAGTGAACAGTGAACTGTGAACTGTGAACTGTGAACTGTGAACTGTGAACTGTGAACTGTGAACTGTGAACTGTGAATTGTGAACAGTGAACTGTGGACTGTGAACTGTGAACGGTGAACTGTGAACTGCGAACTGTGAAGTATGAAATGAAGACAGTGAACTGTGAAGTATGAAATGAAGACAGTGAACTGTGAAATGTGAACTGTGACCTGCGAACTGGGAACTGTGAACTGTGAACTGTGAACTGTGAACTGTGAACTGTGAACTGTGAACTGTGAACTGTGAACTGTGATCTGTGAACAGTGAAGTGTGAACTGTGAACTGTGAACTGTGAACTGTGAACTGTGAACTGTGAACTGTGAACTGGAACTGTGAACTGTGAACTGTGAACAATGAACTGTGAACTGTGAACTATGATCTGTGAACAGTGAACTGCGGACTGTCAACTGTGAACTGTGAACTGTGAAAACTGAATTGTGAAATAAAGTCTGTGAACTGTGATCTGTGAACTGTGATCTGTGAACTGTGAACTGCGAACTGTGAATTGTGAAATGAAGACTGTGAACTGTGAACAGTGAAGTGTGAACTGTGGACTGTGAACTGTGAACTGTGAAGTGTGAACTGTGAACTGTCAACTGTCAACTGTGAACTGAGAACTGTAAACTGAGAACTGTAAACTGTGAACAGTGAACTGTGAACTGTGAACTGTGAACTGTGAACTGTGAACTGTGAACTGTGAACTGTGATCTGTGAACTGTGAACTGCGAACTGTGAAGTGTGAAATGAAGACGTTGAACTGTGATCTGTGGACTGGAACTGTGAACTGTGAACTGTGATTTGTGAACAGTGAACTGTGGACTGTGAACTGTGGACTGTGAACTGTGAACTGTGACCTGTGAACTGTGAACTGTGACCTGTGAACTGTGACCTGTGAACTGTGAACTGCGAACTGTGAATTGTGAAATGAAGATTGTGAACTGTGAACTGTGAACTGTGAACAGTGAACAGTGAACTGTGAACTGTGAACTGTG
Organism: Lasioglossum villosulum; assembly: GCA_963971365.1. Classification (NCBI taxonomy): domain Eukaryota; kingdom Metazoa; phylum Arthropoda; class Insecta; order Hymenoptera; family Halictidae; genus Lasioglossum; species Lasioglossum villosulum. The sequence goes on from CAXARU010000174.1 coordinate 1,294,437, forward strand.
AACTGTGAACTGTGAATTGTCAACAGTGAACTGTGGACTGTGAACTGTGAACTGTGAACTGTGAAGTGTGAACTGTCAACTGTGAACTGTCAACTGTGAACTGAGAACTGTAAACTGAGAATTGTAAACTGTGAACAGTGAACTGTGAACTGTGAGCTGTGAACTGTGAACTGTGAACTGTCAACTGTGAATTGTGAACTGTGAACTGTGAACTGTGAACTGTGAACTGTGAAGTGTGAAATAAAGTCTGTGAACTGTGATCTGTGGACTGTGAACTGTGAACTGTGAAGTGTGAACTGTGATTTGTGAACAGTGAACTGTGGACTGTGAACTGTGCACTGTGAAGTGTGAAGTTTGAAATGAAGACTGTGATCTGTGAACTGTGATCTGTGAACAGTGAACTGTGGACTGTGAACTGTGAACTGCGAACTGTGAAGTATGAAATGAAGACAGTGAACTGTGAAGTATGAAATGAAGACAGTGAACTGTGAAATGTGAACTGTGACCTGCGAACTGGGAACTGTGAACTGTGAACTGTGAACTGTGAACTGTGAAGTGTGAAATAAAGTCTGTGAACTGTGATCTGTGGACTGTGAACTGTGAACTGTGAAGTGTGAACTGTGATCTGTGAACTGTGAACAGTGGGCTGTGAACTGTGACCTGTGAACTGTGAACTGCGAACTGTGAATTGTGAAATGAAGACTGTGAACTGTGAACTGTGAACTGTGAACAGTGAACAGTGAACTGTGAACTGTGAACTGTGAACTGTGAACTGTGAACTGTGAACTGTGAATTGTCAACAGTGAACTGTGGACTGTGAACTGTGAACTGTGAACTGTGAAGTGTGAACTGTCAACTGTGAACTGTCAACTGTGAACTGAGAACTGTAAACTGAGAATTGTAAACTGTGAACAGTGAACTGTGAACTGTGAGCTGTGAACTGTGAACTGTGAACTGTGAACTGTGAATTGTGAAGTGTGAACTGTGAACTGTGAACTGTGAACTGTGAACTGTGAAGTGTGAAATAAAGTCTGTGAACTGTGATCTGTGGACTGTTAACTGTGAACTGTGAAGTGTGAACTGTGATTTGTGAACAGTGAACTGTGGACTGTGAACTGTGCACTGTGAAGTGTGAAGTTTGAAATGAAGACTGTGATCTGTGAACTGTGATCTGTGAACAGTGAACTGTGGACTGTGAACTGTGAACTGCGAACTGTGAAGTATGAAATGAAGACAGTGAACTGTGAAGTATGAAATGAAGACAGTGAACTGTGAAATGTGAACTGTGACCTGCGAACTGGGAACTGTGAACTGTGAACTGTGAACTGTGATCTGTGAACAGTGAAGTGTGAACTGTGAACTGTGAACTGTGAACTGTGAACTGTGAACTGTGAACTGTGAACTGTGAACTATGATCTGTGAACAGTGAACTGCGGACTGTGAACTGTGAACTGTGAACTGTGAAAACTGAATTGTGAAATAAAGTCTGTGAACTGTGATCTGTGAACTGTGATCTGTGAACTGTGAACTGTGAAGTGTGATCTGTGAACTGTGAACTGCGAACTGTGAATTGTGAAATGAAGACTGTGAACTGTGAACTGTGAAAACTGAATTGTGAAATAAAGTCTGTGAACTGTGATCTGTGAACTGTGAACTGTGAACTGAGAACTGTGAACTGTGAACTGTGAAAACTGAATTGTGAAATAAAGTCTGTGAACTGTGAACTGTGATCTGTGAACTGTGAACAGTGGGCTGTGAACTGTGACCTGTGAACTGTGAACTGCGAACTGTGAAGTATGAAATGAAGACAGTGAACTGTGAAATGTGAACTGTGACCTGCGAACTGTGAACTGTGAACTGGGAACTGTGAACTGTGAACTGTGAACTGTGAACTGTGATCTGTGAACAGTGAACAGTGAAGTGTGATCTGTGAACTGTGAACTGCGAACTGTGAATTGTGAAATGAAGACTGTGAACTGTGAACTGTGCCCTGTGAAGACTGAAGTGTGAAATGAAGACTGTGAACTGTGATCTGTGAACTGTGAACTGTGAACTGAGAACTGTGAACTGTGAACTGTGAAAACTGAATTGTGAAATAAAGTCTGTGAACTGTGAACTGTGAACAGTGGGCTGTGAACTGTGCCCTGTGAACTGTGAACTGCGAACTGTGAAGTATGAAATGAAGACAGTGAACTGTGACCTGCGAACTGTGAACTGTGAACTGTGAACTGTGAACTGTGAACTGTGGACTGTGAACTGTGCACTGTGAAGTGTGAAGTGTGAAGTGTGAAATGAAGACTGTGAACTGTGAACTGTGATCTGTGAACAGTGAACTGTGGACTGTGAACTGTGAACTGTGACCTGTGAACTGTGAACTGCGAACTGTGAATTGTGAAATGAAGACTGTGAACTGTGAACCTGGAACTGTGAACTGTGAACTGTGAACAGTGAACAGTGAACTGTGAACTGTGAACTGTGAACTGTGAACTGTGAACTGTGAACTGTGAACTGTGAACTGTGAACTGTGAACTGTGAACTGGAACTGTGAACTGTGAACTGTGAACAATGAACTGTGAACTGTGAACTGTGAACAATGAACTGTGAACTGTGAACTATGATCTGTGAACAGTGAACTGCGGACTGTCAACTGTGAACTGTGAACTGTGAAAACTGAATTGTGAAATAAAGTCTGTGAACTGTGATCTGTGAACTGTGATCTGTGAACTGTGAACTGCGAACTGTGAATTGTGAAATGAAGACTGTGAACTGTGAACTGAGAACTGTAAACTGAGAACTGTGAACTGTGAAGTGTGATCTGTGAACTGTGAACTGCGAACTGTGAATTGTGAAATGAAGACTGTGAACTGTGAACTGTGCCCTGTGAAGACTGAAGTGTGAAATGAAGACTGTGAACTGTGATCTGTGAACTGTGAACTGTGAACTGTGAACTGTGAACTGTGAACTGTGAGCTGTGAACTGCGAACTGTGAAGTGTGAAATAAAGTCTGTGAACTGTGATCTGTGGACTGTGAACTGTGAACTGTGAAGTGTGAACTGTGATTTGTGAACAGTGAACTGTGGACTGTGAACTGTGCACTGTGAAGTGTGAAGTGTGAAATAAAGACTGTGATCTGTGAACTGTGATCTGTGAACAGTGAACTGTGGACTGTGAAATGTGAACTGTGACCTGTGACCTGTGAACTGTGAACTGTGACATGTGAACTGTGAACTGTGAACTGTGATCTGTGAACAGTGAAGTGTGAACTGTGAACTGTGAACTGTGAACTGTGAACTGTGAACTGGAACTGTGAACTGTGAACTGTGAACTGTGAAAACTGAATTGTGAAATAAAGTCTGTGAACTGTGATCTGTGAACTGTGAACTGTGATCTGTGAACTGTGATCTGTGAACTGTGAACTGCGAACTGTGAATTGTGAAATGAAGACTGTGAACTGTGAACTGTGAACTGTGAACTGTGAACTGTGAACTGTGAACTATGATCTGTGAACAGTGAACTGTGAACAGTGAACTGTGAACTGTGAACTGTGAACTGTGAACTGTGATCTGTGATCTGTGAACTGTGAACTGCGAACTGTGAAGTGTGAAATGAGGACTGTGAACTGTGATCTGTGGACTGTGAACTGTGAACGGTGAACTGTGATTTGTGAACAGTGAACTGTGGACTGTGAACTGTGCACTGTGAAGTGTGAAGTGTGAAATGAAGACTGTGAACTGTGAACTGTGATCTGTGAACAGTGAACTGTGGACTGTGAACTGTGAACTGTGACCTGTGAACTGTGAACTGTGACCTGTGAACTGTGAACTGCGAACTGTGAATTGTGAAATGAAGACTGTGAACTGTGAACTGTGAACTGTGAACTGTGAACTGTGAACTGTGAATTGTGAACAGTGAACTGTGGACTGTGAACTGTGAACTGTGAACTGTGAAGTGTGAACTGTCAACTGTGAACTGTCAACTGTGAACTGAGAACTGTAAACTGAGAATTGTAAACTGTGAACAGTGAACTGTGAACTGTGAACTGTGAACTGTGAACTGTGAACTGTGAACTGTGAACTGTGAACTGTGAACTGTGAACTGTGAACTGTGAAGTGTGAAATAAAGTCTGTGAACTGTGATCTGTGGACTGTGAACTGTGAACTGTGAAGTGTGAACTGTGATTTGTGAACAGTGAACTGTGGACTGTGAACTGTGCACTGTGAAGTGTGAAGTGTGAAGTGTGAAATGAAGACTGTGATTTGTGAACTGTGATCTGTGAACAGTGAACTGTGGACTGTGAACTGTGAACTGCGAACTGTGAAGTATGAAATGAAGACAGTGAACTGTGAAGTATGAAATGAAGACAGTGAACTGTGAAATGTGAACTGTGACCTGCGAACTGGGAACTGTGAACTGTGAACTGTGAACTGTGATCTGTGAACAGTGAAGTGTGAACTGTGAACTGTGAACTGTGAACTGTGAACTGTGAACTGTGAACTGGAAATGTGAACTGTGAACTGTGAACTGTGAACTGTGAACTATGATCTGTGAACAGTGAACTGCGGACTGTGAACTGTGAACTGTGAACTGTGAAAACTGAATTGTGAAATAAAGTCTGTGAACTGTGATCTGTGAACTGTGAACTGTGAAGTGTGATCTGTGAACTGTGAACTGCGAACTGTGAATTGTGAAATGAAGACTGTGAACTGTGAACTGTGCCCTGTGAAGACTGAAGTGTGAACTGAAGACTGTGAACTGTGATCTGTGAACTGTGAACTGTGAACTGAGAACTGTGAACTGTGAACTGTGAAAACTGAATTGTGAAATAAAGTCTGTGAACTGTGAACTGTGAACAGTGGGCTGTGAACTGTGACCTGTGAACTGTGAACTGCGAACTGTGAAGTATGAAATGAAGACAGTGAACTGTGAAATGTGAACTGTGACCTGCGAACTGTGAACTGTGAACTGTGAACTGTGAACTGTGAACTGTGATCTGTGAACTGTGAACTGCGAACTGTGAAGTGTGAAATGAAGACTGTGAACTGTGATCTGTGGACTGTGAACTGTGAACTGTGAACTGTGAACTGTGATTTGTGAACAGTGAACTGTGGACTGTGAACTGTGCACTGTGAAGTGTGAAGTGTGAAGTGTGAAATGAAGACTGTGAACTGTGAACTGTGATCTGTGAACAGTGAACTGTGGACTGTGAACTGTGAACTGTGAACTGTGACCTGTGAACTGTGAACTGCGAACTGTGAATTGTGAAATGAAGACTGTGAACTGTGAACCTGGATCTGTGAACTGTGAACTGTGAACAGTGAACAGTGAACTGTGAACTGTGAACTGTGAACTGTGAACTGTGAACTGTGAACTGTGAACTGTGAACTGTGAACTGTGAACTGTGAATTGTGAACAGTGAACTGTGGACTGTGAACTGTGAACGGTGAACTGTGAACTGCGAACTGTGAAGTATGAAATGAAGACAGTGAACTGTGAAATGTGAACTGTGACCTGCGAACTGGGAACTGTGAACTGTGAACTGTGAACTGTGAACTGTGAACTGTGATCTGTGAACAGTGAAGTGTGAACTGTGAACTGTGAACTGTGAACTGGAACTGTGAACTGTGAACTGTGAACAATGAACTGTGAACTGTGAACTATGATCTGTGAACAGTGAACTGCGGACTGTCAACTGTGAACTGTGAACTGTGAAAACTGAATTGTGAAATAAAGTCTGTGAACTGTGATCTGTTAACTGTGATCTGTGAACTGTGAACTGCGAACTGTGAATTGTGAAATGAAAACTGTGAACTGTGAACTGTGAACTGTGAACTGTGAACTATGATCTGTGAACAGTGAACTGTGGACTGTGAACTGTGAACTGTGAAGTGTGAACTGTGAACTGTCAACTGTCAACTGTGAACTGAGAACTGTAAACTGAGAACTGTAAACTGTGAACAGTGAACTGTGAACTGTGAACTGTGAACTGTGACTGTGAACTGTGATCTGTGAACTGTGAACTGCGAACTGTGAAGTGTGAAATGAAGACGTTGAACTGTGATCTGTGGACTGTGAACTGTGAACTGTGAACTGTGATTTGTGAACAGTGAACTGTGGACTGTGAACTGTGGACTGTGAACTGTGAACTGTGACCTGTGAACTGTGAACTGTGACCTGTGAACTGTGAACTGCGAACTATGAATTGTGAAATGAAGACTGTGAACTGTGAACTGTGAACTGTGAACAGTGAACAGTGAACTGTGAACTGTGAACTGTGAACTGTGAACTGTGAATTGTGAACAGTGAACTGTGGACTGTGAACTGTGAACTGTCAACTGTGAACTGTGAACTGTGAACAGTGAACTGTGAACTGTGAACTGTGAACTGTGAACTGTGAACTGTGAACTGTGAACTGTGAACTGTGAACTGTGATCTGTGAACAGTGAAGTGTGAACTGTGAACTGTGAACTGTGAACTGTGAACTGTGAACTGGAACTGTGAACTGTGAACTGTGAACAATGAACTGTGAACTGTGAACTATGATCTGTGAACAGTGAACTGCGGACTGTGAACTGTGAACTGTGAACTGTGAAAACTGAATTGTGAAATAAAGTCTGTGAACTGTGATCTGTGGACTGTGAACTGTGAACTGTGAAGTGTGAACTGTGATTTGTGAACAGTGAACTGTGAAATGTGAACTGTGCACTGTGAAGTGTGAAGTGTGAAATGAAGACTGTGATCTGTGAACTGTGATCTGTGAACAGTGAACTGTGGACTGTGAACTGTGAACTGTGACCTGTGAACTGTGAACTGTGACCTGTGAACTGTGAACTGTGAACTGTGAACTGTGAACTGTGAACTGTGAACTGCGAACTGTGAAGTATGAAATGAAGACAGTGAACTGTGAAGTATGAAATGAAGACAGTGAACTGTGAAATGTGAACTGTGACCTGCGAACTGGGAACTGTGAACTGTGAACTGTGAACTGTGAACTGTGATCTGTGAACAGTGAAGTGTGAACTGTGAACTGTGAACTGTGAACTGTGAACTGTGAACTGTGATCTGTGAACAGTGAAGTGTGAACTGTGAACTGTGAACTGTGAACTGTGAACTGGAACTGTGAACTGTGAACTGTGAACTGTGAACTGTGAACTGTGAACTATGATCTGTGAACAGTGAACTGCGGACTGTGAACTGTGAACTGTGAACTGTGAAAACTGAATTGTGAAATAAAGTCTGTGAACTGTGATCTGTGAACTGTGATCTGTGAACTGTGAACTGTGAAGTGTGATCTGTGAACTGTGAACTGCGAACTGTGAATTGTGAAATGAAGACTGTGAACTGTGAACTGTGCCCTGTGAAGACTGAAGTGTGAAATGAAGACTGTGAACTGTGATCTGTGAACTGTGAACTGTGAACTGTGAACTGTGAACTGTGAACTGTGAGCTGTGAACTGCGAACTGTGAAGTGTGAAATAAAGTCTGTGAACTGTGATCTGTGGACTGTGAACTGTGAACTGTGAAGTGTGAACTGTGATTTGTGAACAGTGAACTGTGGACTGTGAACTGTGCACTGTGAAGTGTGAAGTGTGAAATGAAGACTGTGATCTGTGAACTGTGATCTGTGAACAGTGAACTGTGGACTGTGAACTGTGAACTGTGACCTGTGACCTGTGAACTGTGAACTGTGAACTGTGAACTGTGAACTGTGATCTGTGAACAGTGAAGTGTGAACTGTGAACTGTGAACTGTGAACTGTGAACTGTGAACTGGAACTGTGAACTGTGAACTGTGAACTGTGAAAACTGAATTGTGAAATAAAGTCTGTGAACTGTGATCTGTGAACTGTGAACTGTGATCTGTGAACTGTGATCTGTGAACTGTGAACTGCGAACTGTGAATTGTGAAATGAAGACTGTGAACTGTGAACTGTGAACTGTGAACTGTGAACTGTGAACTGTGAACTGTGAACTATGATCTGTGAACAGTGAACTGTGAACAGTGAACTGTGAACTGTGAACTGTGATCTGTGATCTGTGAACTGTGAACTGCGAACTGTGAAGTGTGAAATGAGGACTGTGAACTGTGATCTGTGGACTGTGAACTGTGAACTGTGAACTGTGATTTGTGAACAGTGAACTGTGGACTGTGAACTGTGAATTGTGGAATGAAGACTGTGAACTGTGAACTGTGCCCTGTGAAGACTGAAGTGTGAAATGAAGACTGTGAACTGTGATCTGTGAACTGTGAACTGTGAACTGTGAACTGTGAACTGTGAACTGTGAACTGTGAGCTGTGAACTGCGAACTGTGAAGTGTGAAATAAAGTCTGTGAACTGTGATCTGTGGACTGTGAACTGTGAACTGTGAAGTGTGAACTGTGATTTGTGAACAGTGAACTGTGGACTGTGAACTGTGCACTGTGAAGTGTGAAGTGTGAAATGAAGACTGTGATCTGTGAACTGTGATCTGTGAACAGTGAACTGTGGACTGTGAACTGTGAACTGTGACCTGTGACCTGTGAACTGTGAACTGTGACATGTGAACTGTGAACTGTGAACTGTGATCTGTGAACAGTGAAGTGTGAACTGTGAACTGTGAACTGTGAACTGTGAACTGTGAACTGGAACTGTGAACTGTGAACTGTGAACTGTGAAAACTGAATTGTGAAATAAAGTCTGTGAACTGTGATCTGTGAACTGTGAACTGTGATCTGTGAACTGTGATCTGTGAACTGTGAACTGCGAACTGTGAATTGTGAAATGAAGACTGTGAACTGTGAACTGTGAACTGTGAACTGTGAACTGTGAACTGTGAACTGTGAACTATGATCTGTGAACAGTGAACTGTGAACAGTGAACTGTGAACTGTGAACTGTGAACTGTGAACTGTGATCTGTGATCTGTGAACTGTGAACTGCGAACTGTGAAGTGTGAAATGAGGACTGTGAACTGTGATCTGTGGACTGTGAACTGTGAACTGTGAACTGTGATTTGTGAACAGTGAACTGTGGACTGTGAACTGTGCACTGTGAAGTGTGAAGTGTGAAATGAAGACTGTGAACTGTGAACTGTGATCTGTGAACAGTGAACTGTGGACTGTGAACTGTGAACTGTGACCTGTGAACTGTGAACTGTGAACTGTGACCTGTGAACTGTGAACTGCGAACTGTGAATTGTGAAATGAAGACTGTGAACTGTGAACTGTGAACTGTGAACTGTGAACTGTGAACTGTGAATTGTGAACAGTGAACTGTGGACTGTGAACTGTGAACTGTGAACTGTGAAGTGTGAACTGTCAACTGTGAACTGTCAACTGTGAACTGAGAACTGTAAACTGAGAACTGTAAACTGAGAATTGTAAACTGTGAACAGTGAACTGTGAACTGTGAACTGTGAACTGTGAACTGTGAACTGTGAACTGTGAACTGTGAACTGTGAAGTGTGAAATAAAGTCTGTGAACTGTGATCTGTGGACTGTGAACTGTGAACTGTGAAGTGTGAACTGTGATTTGTGAACAGTGAACTGTGAACTGTGCACTGTGAAGTGTGAAGTGTGAAATGAAGACTGTGATTTGTGAACTGTGATCTGTGAACAGTGAACTGTGGACTGTGAACTGTGAACTGCGAACTGTGAAGTATGAAATGAAGACAGTGAACTGTGAAGTATGAAATGAAGACAGTGAACTGTGAAATGTGAACTGTGACCTGCGAACTGGGAACTGTGAACTGTGAACTGTGAACTGTGATCTGTGAACAGTGAAGTGTGAACTGTGAACTGTGAACTGTGAACTGTGAACTGTGAACTGTGAACTGCGAACTGTGAAGTATGAAATGAAGACAGTGAACTGTGAAGTATGAAATGAAGACAGTGAACTGTGAAATGTGAACTGTGACCTGCGAACTGGGAACTGTGAACTGTGAACTGTGAACTGTGAACTGTGATCTGTGAACAGTGAAGTGTGAACTGTGAACTGTGAACTGTGAACTGTGAACTGTGAACTGTGAACTGTGATCTGTGAACAGTGAAGTGTGAACTGTGAACTGTGAACTGTGAACTGTGAACTGGAACTGTGAACTGTGAACTGTGAACTGTGAACTGTGAACTGTGAACTATGATCTGTGAACAGTGAACTGCGGACTGTGAACTGTGAACTGTGAACTGTGAAAACTGAATTGTGAAATAAAGTCTGTGAACTGTGATCTGTGAACTGTGATCTGTGAACTGTGAACTGTGAAGTGTGATCTGTGAACTGTGAACTGCGAACTGTGAATTGTGAAATGAAGACTGTGAACTGTGAACTGTGCCCTGTGAAGACTGAAGTGTGAAATGAAGACTGTGAACTGTGATCTGTGAACTGTGAACTGTGAACTGTGAACTGTGAACTGTGAACTGTGAGCTGTGAACTGCGAACTGTGAAGTGTGAAATAAAGTCTGTGAACTGTGATCTGTGGACTGTGAACTGTGAACTGTGAAGTGTGAACTGTGATTTGTGAACAGTGAACTGTGGACTGTGAACTGTGCACTGTGAAGTGTGAAGTGTGAAATGAAGACTGTGATCTGTGAACTGTGATCTGTGAACAGTGAACTGTGGACTGTGAACTGTGAACTGTGACCTGTGACCTGTGAACTGTGAACTGTGACATGTGAACTGTGAACTGTGAACTGTGATCTGTGAACAGTGAAGTGTGAACTGTGAACTGTGAACTGTGAACTGTGAACTGTGAACTGGAACTGTGAACTGTGAACTGTGAACTGTGAAAACTGAATTGTGAAATAAAGTCTGTGAACTGTGATCTGTGAACTGTGAACTGTGATCTGTGAACTGTGATCTGTGAACTGTGAACTGCGAACTGTGAATTGTGAAATGAAGACTGTGAACTGTGAACTGTGAACTGTGAACTGTGAACTGTGAACTGTGAACTGTGAACTATGATCTGTGAACAGTGAACTGTGAACAGTGAACTGTGAACTGTGAACTGTGAACTGTGAACTGTGATCTGTGATCTGTGAACTGTGAACTGCGAACTGTGAAGTGTGAAATGAGGACTGTGAACTGTGATCTGTGGACTGTGAACTGTGAACTGTGAACTGTGATTTGTGAACAGTGAACTGTGGACTGTGAACTGTGAATTGTGGAATGAAGACTGTGAACTGTGAACTGTGCCCTGTGAAGACTGAAGTGTGAAATGAAGACTGTGAACTGTGATCTGTGAACTGTGAACTGTGAACTGTGAACTGTGAACTGTGAACTGTGAGCTGTGAACTGCGAACTGTGAAGTGTGAAATAAAGTCTGTGAACTGTGATCTGTGGACTGTGAACTGTGAACTGTGAAGTGTGAACTGTGATTTGTGAACAGTGAACTGTGGACTGTGAACTGTGCACTGTGAAGTGTGAAGTGTGAAATGAAGACTGTGATCTGTGAACTGTGATCTGTGAACAGTGAACTGTGGACTGTGAACTGTGAACTGTGACCTGTGACCTGTGAACTGTGAACTGTGACATGTGAACTGTGAACTGTGAACTGTGATCTGTGAACAGTGAAGTGTGAACTGTGAACTGTGAACTGTGAACTGTGAACTGTGAACTGGAACTGTGAACTGTGAACTGTGAACTGTGAAAACTGAATTGTGAAATAAAGTCTGTGAACTGTGATCTGTGAACTGTGAACTGTGATCTGTGAACTGTGATCTGTGAACTGTGAACTGCGAACTGTGAATTGTGAAATGAAGACTGTGAACTGTGAACTGTGAACTGTGAACTGTGAACTGTGAACTGTGAACTGTGAACTGTGAACTGTGAACTGTGAACTATGATCTGTGAACAGTGAACTGTGAACAGTGAACTGTGAACTGTGAACTGTGTACTGTGAACTGTGATCTGTGATCTGTGAACTGTGAACTGCGAACTGTGAAGTGTGAAATGAGGACTGTGAACTGTGATCTGTGGACTGTGAACTGTGAACTGTGAACTGTGATTTGTGAACAGTGAACTGTGGACTGTGAACTGTGCACTGTGAAGTGTGAAGTGTGAAATGAAGACTGTGAACTGTGAACTGTGATCTGTGAACAGTGAACTGTGGACTGTGAACTGTGAACTGTGACCTGTGAACTGTGAACTGTGACCTGTGAACTGTGAACTGTGAACTGCGAACTGTGAATTGTGAAATGAAGACTGTGAACTGTGAACTGTGAACTGTGAACTGTGAACTGTGAACTGTGAACTGTGAATTGTGAACAGTGAACTGTGGACTGTGAACTGTGAACTGTGAACTGTGAAGTGTGAACTGTCAACTGTGAACTGTCAACTGTGAACTGAGAACTGTGAACTGAGAACTGTAAACTGAGAATTGTAAACTGTGAACAGTGAACTGTGAACTGTGAACTGTGAACTGTGAACTGTGAACTGTGAACTGTGAACTGTGAACTGTGAAGTGTGAAATAAAGTCTGTGAACTGTGATCTGTGGACTGTGAACTGTGAACTGTGAAGTGTGAACTGTGATTTGTGAACAGTGAACTGTGAACTGTGCACTGTGAAGTGTGAAGTGTGAAATGAAGACTGTGATTTGTGAACTGTGATCTGTGAACAGTGAACTGTGGACTGTGAACTGTGAACTGCGAACTGTGAAGTATGAAATGAAGACAGTGAACTGTGAAGTATGAAATGAAGACAGTGAACTGTGAAATGTGAACTGTGAGCTGCGAACTGGGAACTGTGAACTGTGAACTGTGAACTGTGATCTGTGAACAGTGAAGTGTGAACTGTGAACTGTGAACTGTGAACTGTGAACTGTGAACTGGAAATGTGAACTGTGAACTGTGAACTGTGAACTGTGAACTGTGAACTATGATCTGTGAACAGTGAACTGCGGACTGTGAACTGTGAACTGTGAACTGTGAAAACTGAATTGTGAAATAAAGTCTGTGAACTGTGATCTGTGAACTGTGATCTGTGAACTGTGAACTGTGAAGTGTGATCTGTGAACTGTGAACTGCGAACTGTGAATTGTGAAATGAAGACTGTGAACTGTGAACTGTGCCCTGTGAAGACTGAAGTGTGAACTGAAGACTGTGAACTGTGATCTGTGAACTGTGAACTGTGAACTGAGAACTGTGAACTGTGAACTGTGAAAACTGAATTGTGAAATAAAGTCTGTGAACTGTGAACTGTGATCTGTGAACTGTGAACAGTGGGCTGTGAACTGTGACCTGTGAACTGTGAACTGCGAACTGTGAAGTATGAAATGAAGACAGTGAACTGTGAAATGTGAACTGTGACATGCGAACTGTGAACTGTGAACTGTGAACTGTGAACTGTGAACTGTGATCTGTGAACTGTGAACTGCGAACTGTGAAGTGTGAAATGAAGACTGTGAACTGTGATCTGTGGACTGTGAACTGTGAACTGTGAACTGTGAACTGTGATTTGTGAACAGTGAACTGTGGACTGTGAACTGTGCACTGTGAAGTGTGAAGTGTGAAGTGTGAAATGAAGACTGTGAACTGTGAACTGTGATCTGTGAACAGTGAACTGTGGACTGTGAACTGTGAACTGTGAACTGTGACCTGTGAACTGTGAACTGCGAACTGTGAATTGTGAAATGAAGACTGTGAACTGTGAACCTGGATCTGTGAACTGTGAACTGTGAACAGTGAACAGTGAACTGTGGACTGTGAACTGTGAACTGTGAACTGTGAACTGTGAACTGTGAACTGTGAACTGTGAACTGTGAACTGTGAACTGTGAACTGTGAACTGTGAACTGTGAATTGTGAACAGTGAATTGTGGACTGTGAACTGTGAACGGTGAACTGTGAACTGCGAACTGTGAAGTATGAAATGAAGACAGTGAACTGTGAAATGTGAACTGTGACCTGCGAACTGGGAACTGTGAACTGTGAACTGTGAACTGTGAACTGTGAACTGTGAACTGTGATCTGTGAACAGTGAAGTGTGAACTGTGAACTGTGAACTGTGAACTGTGAACTGTGAACTGTGAACTGTGAACTGTGAACTGTGAACTGTGAACTGGAACTGTGAACTGTGAACTGTGAACAATGAACTGTGAACTGTGAACTATGATCTGTGAACAGTGAACTGCGGACTGTCAACTGTGAACTGTGAACTGTGAAAACTGAATTGTGAAATAAAGTCTGTGAACTGTGATCTGTGAACTGTGATCTGTGAACTGTGAACTGCGAACTGTGAATTGTGAAATGAAGACTGTGAACTGTGAACTGTGAACTGTGAACTGTGAACTGTGAAGTATGAAATGAAGACAGTGAACTGTGAAATGTGAACTGTGACCTGCGAACTGGGAACTGTGAACTGTGAACTGTGAACTGTGAACTGTGATCTGTGAACAGTGAAGTGTGAACTGTGAACTGTGAACTGTGAACTGTGAACTGTGAACTGTGAACTGGAACTGTGAACTGTGAACTGTGAACTGTGAACTGTGAATTGTGAACTATGATCTGTGAACAGTGAACTGTGGACTGTGAACTGTGAACTGTGAAGTGTGAACTGTGAACTGTGAACTGTCAACTGTGAACTGAGACCTGTAAACTGAGAACTGTAAACTGTGAACAGTGAACTGTGAACTGTGAACTGTGAACAGTGAACTGTGGACTGTGAACTGTGAACTGTGAAGTGTGAACTGTGAACTGTGAATTGTGAAATGAAGACTGTGAACTGTGAACCTGGAACTGTGAACTGTGAACTGTGAACAGTGAACAGTGAACTGTGAACTGTGAACTGTGAACTGTGAACTGTGAACTGTGAACTGTGAACTGTGAACTGTGAATTGTGAAGAGTGAACTGTGGACTGTGAACTGTGAACGGCGAACTGTGAACTGCGAATTGTGAAGTATGAAATGAAGACAGTGAACTGTGAAATGTGAACTGTGACCTGCGAACTGGGAACTGTGAACTGTGAACTGTGAACTGTGAACTGTGAACTGTGATCTGTGAACAGTGAAGTGTGAACTGTGAACTGTGAACTGTGAACTGTGAACTGTGAACTGGAACTGTGAACTGTGAACTGTGAACAATGAACTGTGAACTGTGAACTATGATCTGTGAACAGTGAACTGCGGACTGTGAACTGTGAACTGTGAACTGTGAAAACTGAATTGTGAAATAAAGTCTGTGAACTGTGATCTGTGAACTGTGATCTGTGAACTGTGAACTGCGAACTGTGAATTGTGAAATGAAGACTGTGAACTGTGAACTGTGAACTGTGAACTGTGAACTGTGAAGTATGAAATGAAGACAGTGAACTGTGAAATGTGAACTGTGACCTGCGAACTGGGAACTGTGAACTGTGAACTGTGAACTGTGAACTGTGAACTGTGATCTGTGAACAGTGAAGTGTGAACTGTGAACTGTGAACTGTGAACTGTGAACTGTGAACTGTGAACTGGAACTGTGAACTGTGAACTGTGAACTGTGAACTGTGAACTGTGAACTATGATCTGTGAACAGTGAACTGTGGACTGTGAACTGTGAACTGTGAAGTGTGAACTGTGAACTGTGAACTGTCAACTGTGAACTGAGACCTGTAAACTGAGAACTGTAAACTGTGAACAGTGAACTGTGAACTGTGAACTGTGAACAGTGAACTGTGGACTGTGAACTGTGAACTGTGAAGTGTGAACTGTGAACTGTGAACTGTCAACTGTGAACTGAGAACTGTAAACTGAGAACTGTAAACTGTGAACAGTGAACTGTGAACTGTGAACTGTGAACTGTGAACTGTGAACTGTGAAAACTGAATTGTGAAATAAAGTCTGTGAACTGTGATCTGTGAACTGTGAACTGTGAACTGTGAACTGTGAACTGTGAACTATGATCTGTGAACAGTGAACTGTGAACAGTGAACTGTGAACTGTGAACTGTGAACTGTGAACTGTGATCTGTGATCTGTGAACTGTGAACTGCGAACTGTGAAGTGTGAAATGAGGACTGTGAACTGTGATCTGTGGACTGTGAACTGTGAACGGTGAACTGTGATTTGTGAACAGTGAACTGTGTACTGTGAACTGTGCACTGTGAAGTGTGAAGTGTGAAATGAAGACTGTGAACTGTGAACTGTGATCTGTGAACAGTGAACTGTGGACTGTGAACTGTGAACTGTGACCTGTGAACTGTGAACTGTGACCTGTGAACTGTGAACTGCGAACTGTGAATTGTGAAATGAAGACTGTGAACTGTGAACTGTGAACTGTGAACTGTGAACTGTGAACTGTGAATTGTGAACAGTGAACTGTGGACTGTGAACTGTGAACTGTGAACTGTGAAGTGTGAACTGTCAACTGTGAACTGTCAACTGTGAACTGAGAACTGTAAACTGAGAATTGTAAACTGTGAACAGTGAACTGTGAACTGTGAACTGTGAACTGTGAACTGTGAACTGTGAACTGTGAACTGTGAACTGTGAAGTGTGAAATAAAGTCTGTGAACTGTGATCTGTGGACTGTGAACTGTGAACTGTGAAGTGTGAACTGTGATTTGTGAACAGTGAACTGTGGACTGTGAACTGTGCACTGTGAAGTGTGAAGTGTGAAGTGTGAAATGAAGACTGTGATTTGTGAACTGTGATCTGTGAACAGTGAACTGTGGACTGTGAACTGTGAACTGCGAACTGTGAAGTATGAAATGAAGACAGTGAACTGTGAAGTATGAAATGAAGACAGTGAACTGTGAAATGTGAACTGTGACCTGCGAACTGGGAACTGTGAACTGTGAACTGTGAACTGTGATCTGTGAACAGTGAAGTGTGAACTGTGAACTGTGAACTGTGAACTGTGAACTGTGAACTGGAAATGTGAACTGTGAACTGTGAACTGTGAACTGTGAACTATGATCTGTGAACAGTGAACTGCGGACTGTGAACTGTGAACTGTGAACTGTGAAAACTGAATTGTGAAATAAAGTCTGTGAACTGTGATCTGTGAACTGTGATCTGTGAACTGTGAACTGTGAAGTGTGATCTGTGAACTGTGAACTGCGAACTGTGAATTGTGAAATGAAGACTGTGAACTGTGAACTGTGCCCTGTGAAGACTGAAGTGTGAACTGAAGACTGTGAACTGTGATCTGTGAACTGTGAACTGTGAACTGAGAACTGTGAACTGTGAACTGTGAAAACTGAATTGTGAAATAAAGTCTGTGAACTGTGAACTGTGATCTGTGAACTGTGAACAGTGGGCTGTGAACTGTGACCTGTGAACTGTGAACTGCGAACTGTGAAGTATGAAATGAAGACAGTGAACTGTGAAATGTGAACTGTGACCTGCGAACTGTGAACTGTGAACTGTGAACTGTGAACTGTGAACTGTGATCTGTGAACTGTGAACTGCGAACTGTGAAGTGTGAAATGAAGACTGTGAACTGTGATCTGTGGACTGTGAACTGTGAACTGTGAACTGTGAACTGTGATTTGTGAACAGTGAACTGTGGACTGTGAACTGTCCACTGTGAAGTGTGAAGTGTGAAGTGTGAAATGAAGACTGTGAACTGTGAACTGTGATCTGTGAACAGTGAACTGTGAACTGCGAACTGTGAAGTATGAAATGAAGACAGTGAACTGTGAAGTATGAAATGAAGACAGTGAACTGTGAAATGTGAACTGTGACCTGCGAACTGGGAACTGTGAACTGTGAACTGTGAACTGTGATCTGTGAACAGTGAAGTGTGAACTGTGAACTGTGAACTGTGAACTGTGAACTGTGAACTATGATCTGTGAACAGTGAACTGCGGACTGTGAACTGTGAACTGTGAACTGTGAAAACTGAATTGTGAAATAAAGTCTGTGAACTGTGATCTGTGAACTGTGATCTGTGAACTGTGAACTGTGAAGTGTGATCTGTGAACTGTGAACTGCGAACTGTGAATTGTGAAATGAAGACTGTGAACTGTGAACTGTGCCCTGTGAAGACTGAAGTGTGAACTGAAGACTGTGAACTGTGATCTGTGAACTGTGAACTGTGAACTGAGAACTGTGAACTGTGAACTGTGAAAACTGAATTGTGAAATAAAGTCTGTGAACTGTGAACTGTGATCTGTGAACTGTGAACAGTGGGCTGTGAACTGTGACCTGTGAACTGTGAACTGCGAACTGTGAAGTATGAAATGAAGACAGTGAACTGTGAAATGTGAACTGTGACCTGCGAACTGTGAACTGTGAACTGTGAACTGTGAACTGTGAACTGTGAACTGTGATCTGTGAACTGTGAACTGCGAACTGTGAAGTGTGAAATGAAGACTGTGAACTGTGATCTGTGGACTGTGAACTGTGAACTGTGAACTGTGAACTGTGATTTGTGAACAGTGAACTGTGGACTGTGAACTGTGCACTGTGAAGTGTGAAGTGTGAAGTGTGAAATGAAGACTGTGAACTGTGAACTGTGATCTGTGAACAGTGAACTGTGGACTGTGAACTGTGAACTGTGAACTGTGACCTGTGAACTGTGAACTGCGAACTGTGAATTGTGAAATGAAGACTGTGAACTGTGAACCTGGATCTGTGAACTGTGAACTGTGAACAGTGAACAGTGAACTGTGAACTGTGAACTGTGAACTGTGAACTGTGAACTGTGAACTGTGAACTGTGAACTGTGAACTGTGAACTGTGAACTGTGAATTGTGAACAGTGAACTGTGGACTGTGAACTGTGAACGGTGAACTGTGAACTGCGAACTGTGAAGTATGAAATGAAGACAGTGAACTGTGAAATGTGAACTGTGACCTGCGAACTGGGAACTGTGAACTGTGAACTGTGAACTGTGAACTGTGAACTGTGATCTGTGAACAGTGAAGTGTGAACTGTGAACTGTGAACTGTGAACTGGAACTGTGAACTGTGAACTGTGAACAATGAACTGTGAACTGTGAACTATGATCTGTGAACAGTGAACTGCGGACTGTCAACTGTGAACTGTGAACTGTGAAAACTGAATTGTGAAATAAAGTCTGTGAACTGTGATCTGTGAACTGTGATCTGTGAACTGTGAACTGCGAACTGTGAATTGTGAAATGAAGACTGTGAACTGTGAACTGTGAACTGTGAACTGTGAACTGTGAACTATGATCTGTGAACAGTGAACTGTGGACTGTGAACTGTGAACTGTGAAGTGTGAACTGTGAACTGTCAACTGTCAACTGTGAACTGAGAACTGTAAACTGAGAACTGTAAACTGTGAACAGTGAACTGTGAACTGTGAACTGTGAACTGTGACTGTGAACTGTGATCTGTGAACTGTGAACTGCGAACTGTGAAGTGTAAAATGAAGACGTTGAACTGTGATCTGTGGACTGTGAACTGTGAACTGTGAACTGTGATTTGTGAACAGTGAACTGTGGACTGTGAACTGTGGACTGTGAACTGTGAACTGTGACCTGTGAACTGTGAACTGTGACCTGTGAACTGTGAACTGCGAACTATGAATTGTGAAATGAAGACTGTGAACTGTGAACTGTGAACTGTGAACAGTGAACAGTGAACTGTGAACTGTGAACTGTGAACTGTGAATTGTGAACAGTGAACTGTGGACTGTGAACTGTGAACTGTCAACTGTGAACTGTGAACTGTGAACAGTGAACTGTGAACTGTGAACTGTGAACTGTGAACTGTGAACTGTGAACTGTGAACTGTGAACTGTGAACTGCCAACTGTGAAGTGTGAAATAAAGTCTGTGAACTGTGATCTGTGGACTGTGAACTGTGAACTGTGAAGTGTGAACTGTGATTTGTGAACAGTGAACTGTGAAATGTGAACTGTGCACTGTGAAGTGTGAAGTGTGAAATGAAGACTGTGATCTGTGAACTGTGATCTGTGAACAGTGAACTGTGGACTGTGAACTGTGAACTGTGACCTGTGAACTGTGAACTGTGACCTGTGAACTGTGAACTGTGAACTGTGAACTGTGAACTGTGAACTGTGAACTGTGAACTGTGAACTGCGAACTGTGAAGTATGAAATGAAGACAGTGAACTGTGAAGTATGAAATGAAGACAGTGAACTGTGAAATGTGAACTGTGACCTGCGAACTGGGAACTGTGAACTGTGAACTGTGAACTGTGATCTGTGAACAGTGAAGTGTGAACTGTGAACTGTGAACTGTGAACTGTGAACTGTGAACTGTGATCTGTGAACAGTGAAGTGTGAACTGTGAACTGTGAACTGTGAACTGTGAACTGGAACTGTGAACTGTGAACTGTGAACTGTGAACTGTGAACTGTGAACTATGATCTGTGAACAGTGAACTGCGGACTGTGAACTGTGAACTGTGAACTGTGAAAACTGAATTGTGAAATAAAGTCTGTGAACTGTGATCTGTGAACTGTGATCTGTGAACTGTGAACTGTGAAGTGTGATCTGTGAACTGTGAACTGCGAACTGTGAATTGTGAAATGAAGACTGTGAACTGTGAACTGTGCCCTGTGAAGACTGAAGTGTGAAATGAAGACTGTGAACTGTGATCTGTGAACTGTGAACTGTGAACTGTGAACTGTGAACTGTGAGCTGTGAACTGCGAACTGTGAAGTGTGAAATAAAGTCTGTGAACTGTGATCTGTGGACTGTGAACTGTGAACTGTGAAGTGTGAACTGTGATTTGTGAACAGTGAACTGTGGACTGTGAACTGTGCACTGTGAAGTGTGAAGTGTGAAATGAAGACTGTGATCTGTGAACTGTGATCTGTGAACAGTGAACTGTGGACTGTGAACTGTGAACTGTGAACTGTGACCTGTGACCTGTGAACTGTGAACTGTGACATGTGAACTGTGAACTGTGAACTGTGATCTGTGAACAGTGAAGTGTGAACTGTGAACTGTGAACTGTGAACTGTGAACTGTGAACTGGAACTGTGAACTGTGAACTGTGAAAACTGAATTGTGAAATAAAGTCTGTGAACTGTGATCTGTGAACTGTGAACTGTGATCTGTGAACTGTGATCTGTGAACTGTGAACTGCGAACTGTGAATTGTGAAATGAAGACTGTGAACTGTGAACTGTGAACTGTGAACTGTGAACTGTGAACTGTGAACTATGATCTGTGAACAGTGAACTGTGAACAGTGAACTGTGAACTGTGATCTGTGATCTGTGAACTGTGAACTGCGAACTGTGAAGTGTGAAATGAGGACTGTGAACTGTGATCTGTGGACTGTGAACTGTGAACTGTGAACTGTGATTTGTGAACAGTGAACTGTGGACTGTGAACTGTGCACTGTGAAGTGTGAAGTGTGAAATGAAGACTGTGAACTGTGAACTGTGATCTGTGAACAGTGAACTGTGGACTGTGAACTGTGAACTGTGACCTGTGAACTGTGAACTGTGACCTGTGAACTGTGAACTGCGAACTGTGAATTGTGAAATGAAGACTGTGAACTGTGAACTGTGAACTGTGAACTGTGAACTGTGAACTGTGAATTGTGAACAGTGAACTGTGGACTGTGAACTGTGAACTGTGAACTGTGAAGTGTGAACTGTCAACTGTGAACTGTCAACTGTGAACTGAGAACTGTAAACTGAGAATTGTAAACTGTGAACAGTGAACTGTGAACTGTGAACTGTGAACTGTGAACTGTGAACTGTGAACTGTGAACTGTGAAGTGTGAAATAAAGTCTGTGAACTGTGATCTGTGGACTGTGAACTGTGAACTGTGAAGTGTGAAGTGTGATTTGTGAACAGTGAACTGTGGACTGTGAACTGTGCACTGTGAAGTGTGAAGTGTGAAATGAAGACTGTGATTTGTGAACTGTGATCTGTGAACAGTGAACTGTGGACTGTGAACTGTGAACTGCGAACTGTGAAGTATGAAATGAAGACAGTGAACTGTGAAGTATGAAATGAAGACAGTGAACTGTGAAATGTGAACTGTGACCTGCGAACTGGGAACTGTGAACTGTGAACTGTGAACTGTGATCTGTGAACAGTGAAGTGTGAACTGTGAACTGTGAACTGTGAACTGTGAACTGTGAACTGGAAATGTGAACTGTGAACTGTGAACTGTGAACTGTGAACTATGATCTGTGAACAGTGAACTGCGGACTGTGAACTGTGAACTGTGAACTGTGAAAACTGAATTGTGAAATAAAGTCTGTGAACTGTGATCTGTGAACTGTGATCTGTGAACTGTGATCTGTGAACTGTGAACTGTGAAGTGTGATCTGTGAACTGTGAACTGCGAACTGTGAATTGTGAAATGAAGACTGTGAACTGTGAACTGTGCCCTGTGAAGACTGAAGTGTGAACTGAAGACTGTGAACTGTGATCTGTGAACTGTGAACTGTGAACTGAGAACTGTGAACTGTGAACTGTGAACTGTGAAAACTGAATTGTGAAATAAAGTCTGTGAACTGTGAACTGTGATCTGTGAACTGTGAACAGTGGGCTGTGAACTGTGACCTGTGAACTGTGAACTGCGAACTGTGAAGTATGAAATGAAGACAGTGAACTGTGAAATGTGAACTGTGACCTGCGAACTGTGAACTGTGAACTGTGAACTGTGAACTGTGAACTGTGATCTGTGAACTGTGAACTGCGAACTGTGAAGTGTGAAATGAAGACTGTGAACTGTGATCTGTGGACTGTGAACTGTGAACTGTGAACTGTGAACTGTGATTTGTGAACAGTGAACTGTGGACTGTGAACTGTGCACTGTGAAGTGTGAAGTGTGAAGTGTGAAATGAAGACTGTGAACTGTGAACTGTGATCTGTGAACAGTGAACTGTGGACTGTGAACTGTGAACTGTGAACTGTGACCTGTGAACTGTGAACTGCGAACTGTGAATTGTGAAATGAAGACTGTGAACTGTGAACCTGGATCTGTGAACTGTGAACTGTGAACAGTGAACAGTGAACTGTGAACTGTGAACTGTGAACTGTGAACTGTGAACTGTGAACTGTGAACTGTGAACTGTGAACTGTGAACTGTGAATTGTGAACAGTGAATTGTGGACTGTGAACTGTGAACGGTGAACTGTGAACTGCGAACTGTGAAGTATGAAATGAAGACAGTGAACTGTGAAATGTGAACTGTGACCTGCGAACTGGGAACTGTGAACTGTGAACTGTGAACTGTGAACTGTGAACTGTGATCTGTGAACAGTGAAGTGTGAACTGTGAACTGTGAACTGTGAACTGAGAACTGTAAACTGAGAATTGTAAACTGTGAACAGTGAACTGTGAACTGTGAACTGTGAACTGTGAACTGTGAACTGTGAACTGTGAACTGTGAAGTGTGAAATAAAGTCTGTGAACTGTGATCTGTGGACTGTGAACTGTGAACTGTGAAGTGTGAACTGTGATTTGTGAACAGTGAACTGTGGACTGTGAACTGTGCACTGTGAAGTGTGAAGTGTGAAATGAAGACTGTGATTTGTGAACTGTGATCTGTGAACAGTGAACTGTGGACTGTGAACTGTGAACTGCGAACTGTGAAGTATGAAATGAAGACAGTGAACTGTGAAGTATGAAATGAAGACAGTGAACTGTGAAATGTGAACTGTGACCTGCGAACTGGGAACTGTGAACTGTGAACTGTGAACTGTGATCTGTGAACAGTGAAGTGTGAACTGTGAACTGTGAACTGTGAACTGTGAACTGTGAACTGGAAATGTGAACTGTGAACTGTGAACTGTGAACTGTGAACTATGATCTGTGGACAGTGAACTGCGGACTGTGAACTGTGAACTGTGAACTGTGAAAACTGAATTGTGAAATAAAGTCTGTGAACTGTGATCTGTGAACTGTGATCTGTGAACTGTGATCTGTGAACTGTGAACTGTGAAGTGTGATCTGTGAACTGTGAACTGCGAACTGTGAATTGTGAAATGAAGACTGTGAACTGTGAACTGTGCCCTGTGAAGACTGAAGTGTGAACTGAAGACTGTGAACTGTGATCTGTGAACTGTGAACTGTGAACTGAGAACTGTGAACTGTGAACTGTGAACTGTGAAAACTGAATTGTGAAATAAAGTCTGTGAACTGTGAACTGTGATCTGTGAACTGTGAACAGTGGGCTGTGAACTGTGACCTGTGAACTGTGAACTGCGAACTGTGAAGTATGAAATGAAGACAGTGAACTGTGAAATGTGAACTGTGACCTGCGAACTGTGAACTGTGAACTGTGAACTGTGAACTGTGAACTGTGATCTGTGAACTGTGAACTGCGAACTGTGAAGTGTGAAATGAAGACTGTGAACTGTGATCTGTGGACTGTGAACTGTGAACTGTGAACTGTGAACTGTGATTTGTGAACAGTGAACTGTGGACTGTGAACTGTGCACTGTGAAGTGTGAAGTGTGAAGTGTGAAATGAAGACTGTGAACTGTGAACTGTGATCTGTGAACAGTGAACTGTGGACTGTGAACTGTGAACTGTGAACTGTGACCTGTGAACTGTGAACTGCGAACTGTGAATTGTGAAATGAAGACTGTGAACTGTGAACCTGGATCTGTGAACTGTGAACTGTGAACAGTGAACAGTGAACTGTGAACTGTGAACTGTGAACTGTGAACTGTGAACTGTGAACTGTGAACTGTGAACTGTGAACTGTGAACTGTGAACTGTGAATTGTGAACAGTGAATTGTGGACTGTGAACTGTGAACGGTGAACTGTGAACTGCGAACTGTGAAGTATGAAATGAAGACAGTGAACTGTGAAATGTGAACTGTGACCTGCGAACTGGGAACTGTGAACTGTGAACTGTGAACTGTGAACTGTGAACTGTGATCTGTGAACAGTGAAGTGTGAACTGTGAACTGTGAACTGTGAACTGTGAACTGTGAACTGTGAACTGTGAACTGTGAACTGGAACTGTGAACTGTGAACTGTGAACAATGAACTGTGAACTGTGAACTATGATCTGTGAACAGTGAACTGCGGACTGTCAACTGTGAACTGTGAACTGTGAAAACTGAATTGTGAAATAAAGTCTGTGAACTGTGATCTGTGAACTGTGATCTGTGAACTGTGAACTGCGAACTGTGAATTGTGAATTGTGAAATGAAGACTGTGAACTGTGAACTGTGAACTGTGAACTGGGAACTGTGAACTGTGAACTGTGAACTGTGAACTGTGATCTGTGAAATGTGAACTGTGACCTGCGAACTGGGAACTGTGAACTGTGAACTGTGAACTGTGAACTGTGATCTGTGAACAGTGAAGTGTGAACTGTGAACTGTGAACTGTGAACTGTGAACTGTGAACTGTGAACTGTGAACTGTGAACTGGAACTGTGAACTGTGAACTGTGAACTGTGAACTGTGAACTGTGAACTATGATCTGTGAACAGTGAACTGTGGACTGTGAACTGTGAACTGTGAAGTGTGAACTGTGAACTGTGAACTGTCAACTGTGAACTGAGACCTGTAAACTGAGAACTGTAAACTGTGAACAGTGAACTGTGAACTGTGAACTGTGAACAGTGAACTGTGGACTGTGAACTGTGAACTGTGAAGTGTGAACTGTGAACTGTGAATTGTGAAATGAAGACTGTGAACTGTGAACTTGGAACTGTGAACTGTGAACTGTGAACAGTGAACAGTGAACTGTGAACAGTGAACTGTGAACTGTGAACTGTGAACTGTGAACTGTGAACTGTGAACTGTGAACTGTGAACTGTGAACTGTGAACTGTGAATTGTGAAGAGTGAACTGTGGACTGTGAACTGTAAACGGCGAACTGTGAACTGCGAATTGTGAAGTATGAAATGAAGACAGTGAACTGTGAAATGTGAACTGTGACCTGCGAACTGGGAACTGTGAACTGTGAACTGTGAACTGTGAACTGTGAACTGTGAACTGTGATCTGTGAACAGTGAAGTGTGAACTGTGAACTGTGAACTGTGAACTGTGAACTGTGAACTGGAACTGTGAACTGTGAACTGTGAACAATGAACTGTGAACTGTGAACTATGATCTGTGAACAGTGAACTGCGGACTGTGAACTGTGAACTGTGAACTGTGAAAACTGAATTGTGAAATAAAGTCTGTGAACTGTGATCTGTGAACTGTGATCTGTGAACTGTGAACTGCGAACTGTGAATTGTGAAATGAAGACTGTGAACTGTGAACTGTGAACTGTGAACTGTGAACTGTGAAGTATGCAATGAAGACAGTGAACTGTGAAATGTGAACTGTGACCTGCGAACTGGGAACTGTGAACTGTGAACTGTGAACTGTGAACTGTGAACTGTGATCTGTGAACAGTGAAGTGTGAACTGTGAACTGTGAACTGTGAACTGTGAACTGTGAACTATGATCTGTGAACAGTGAACTGTGGACTGTGAACTGTGAACTGTGAAGTGTGAACTGTGAACTGTGAACTGTCAACTGTGAACTGAGACCTGTAAACTGAGAACTGTAAACTGTGAACAGTGAACTGTGAACTGTGAACTGTGAACAGTGAACTGTGGACTGTGAACTGTGAACTGTGAAGTGTGAACTGTGAACTGTGAACTGTCAACTGTGAACTGAGAACTGTAAACTGAGAACTGTAAACTGTGAACAGTGAACTGTGAACTGTGAACTGTGAACTGTGAACTGTGAACTGTGATCTGTGAACTGTGAACTGCGAACTGTGAAGTGTGAACTGTGAAGTGTGAACTGTGAACTGTGAACTGTGAACTGTGAACTGTGAACTGTGAACTGTGAACTGTGAACTGTGAACTGTGATCTATGAACAGTGAAGTGTGAACTGTGAACTGTGAACTGTGAAAACTGAATTGTGAAATAAAGTCTGTGAACTGTGAACTGTGATCTGTGAACTGAGAACTGTGAACTGTGAACAGTGGGCTGTGAACTGTGACCTGTGAACTGTGAACTGCGAACTGTGAAGTATGAAATGAAGACAGTGAACTGTGAAATGTGAACTGTGACCTGCGAACTGGGAACTGTGAACTGTGAACTGTGGACTGTGAACTGTGAACTGTGAACTGTGACGTGTGAACTGTGAACTGTGAACTGTCAACTGTGAACTGAGAACTGTAAACTGAGAACTGTAAACTGTGAACTGTCAACTGTGATCTGTGAACTGTGAACTGCGAACTTTGAAGTGTGAAATGAAGACTGTGATCTGTGAACTGTGATCTGTGAACAGTGAACTGTGGACTGTGAACTGTGAACTGAGACCTGTGAACTGTGAACTGTGAACTGTGAACTGTGAACTGTGAACTGTGAACTGTGAACTGTGAACTGTGAACTGTGAACTGTGAACTGCGAACTGTGAAGTGTGAAATAAAGTCTGTGAACTGTGATCTGTGGACTGTGAACTGTGAACTGTGAAGTGTGAAATGTGATTTGTGAACAGTGAACTGTGGACTGTGAACTGTGCACTGTGAAGTGTGAAGTGTGAAATGAAGACTGTGATCTGTGAACTGTGATCTGTGAACAGTGAACTGTGAACTGTGGACTGTGAACTGTGAACTGTGACCTGTGACCTGTGAACTGTGAACTGTGACCTGTGAACTGTGAACTGTGAACTGTGAACTGTGAACTGCGAACTGTGACCTGTAAACTGTGAACTGCGAACTGTGAATTGTGAAATGAAGACTGTGAACTGTGAACCTGGAACTGTGAACTGTGAACTGTGTACAGTGAACAGTGAACTGTGAACTGTGAACTGTGAACTGTGAACTGTGAACTGTAAACTGTGAACTGTGAACTGTGAACTGTGAACTGTAAATTGTGAACAGTGAACTGTGGACTGTGAACTGTGAACGGTGAACTGTGAACTGCGAACTGTGAAGTATGAAATGAAGACAGTGAACTGTGAAGTATGAAATGAAGACAGTGAACTGTGAAGTATGAAATGAAGACAGTGAACTGTGAAATGTGAACTGTGACCTGCGAACTGGGAACTGTGAACTGTGAACTGTGAACTGTGAACTGTGAACTGTGAACTGTGAACTGTGAACTGTGATCTGTGAACAGTGAAGTGTGAACTGTGAACTGTGAACTGTGATCTGTGAACTGTGAACTGGAACTGTGAACTGTGAACTGTGAACTGTGAACTGTGAACTGTGAACTATGATCTGTGAACAGTGAACTGTGGACTGTGAACTGTGAACTGTGAAGTGTGAACTGTGAACTGTGAACTGTCAACTGTGAACTGAGAACTGTAAACTGAGAACTGTAAACTGTGAACAGTGAACTGTGAACTGTGAACTGTGAACTGTGAACAGTGAACTGTGGACTGTGAACTGTGAACTGTGAAGTGTGAACTGTGAACTGTGAACTGTGAACTGTGAACTGTGATCTGTGAACTGTGAACTGTGAACTGTGAACTGTGATCTGTGAACTGTGAACTGTGATCTGTGAACTGTGAACTGCGAACTGTGAACTGTGGACTGTGAACTGTGAACTGTGAAGTGTGAACTGTGAACTGTGAACTGTCAACTGTGAACTGAGAACTGTAAACTGAGAACTGTAAACTGTGAACAGTGAACTGTGAACTGTGAACTGTGAACTGTGAACAGTGAACTGTGAACTGTGAACTGAGAACTGTAAACTGAGAACTGTAAACTGAGAACTGTAAACTGTGAACAGTGAACTGTGAACTGTGAACTGTGAACTGTGAACTGTGATCTGTGAACTGTGAACTGTGATCTGTGAACTGTGAACTGCGAACTGTGAAGTGTGAAATGAAGACTGTGAACTGTGAACTGTGATCTGTGAACTGTGAACTGCGAACTGTGAATTGTGAAATGAAGACTGTGAACTGTGAACTGTGAACTGTGAACTGCGAACTGTGAATTGTGAAATGAAGACTGTGAACTGTGAACTGTGCCCTGTGAAGACTGAAGTGTGAAATGAAGACTGTGAACTGTGATCTGTGAACTGTGAACTGTGAACTGTGAAAACTGAATTGTGAAATAAAGTCTGTGAACTGTGAACTGTGATCTGTGAACTGAGAACTGTGAACTGTGAACAGTGGGCTGTGAACTGTGACCTGTGAACTGTGAACTGCGAACTGTGAAGTATGAAATGAAGACAGTGAACTGTGGAATGTGAACTGTGACCTGCGAACTGGGAACTGTGAACTGTGAACTGTGGACTGTGAACTGTGAACTGTGAACTGTGACGTGTGAACTGTGAACTGTGAACTGTGAACTGTGAACTGAGAACTGTAAACTGAGAACTGTAAACTGTTAACTGTCAACTGTGATCTGTGAACTGTGAACTGCGAACTGTGAAGTGTGAAATGAAGACTGTGATCTGTGAACTGTGATCTGTGAACAGTGAACTGTGGACTGTGAACTGTGAACTGTGACCTGTGAACTGTGAACTGTGAACTGTGAACTGTGAACTGTGAACTGTGAACTGCGAACTGTGAAGTGTGAAATAAAGTCTGTGAACTGTGATCTGTGGACTGTGAACTGTGAACTGTGAAGTGTGAACTGTGATTTGTGAACAGTGAACTGTGGACTGTGAACTGTGCACTGTGAAGTGTGAAGTGTGAAATGAAGACTGTGATCTGTGAACTGTGATCTGTGAACAGTGAACTGTGAACTGTGGACTGTGAACTGTGAACTGTGACCTGTGACCTGTGAACTGTGAACTGTGACCTGTGAACAGTGAACTGTGAACTGTGAACTGTGAACTGCGAACTGTGACCTGTGAACTGTGAACTGCGAACTGTGAATTGTGAAATGAAGACTGTGAACTGTGAACCTGGAACTGTGAACTGTGAACTGTGAACAGTGAACAGTGAACTGTGAACTGTGAACTGTGAACTGTGAACTGTGAACTGTGAACTGTGAACTGTGAACTGTGAATTGTGAACAGTGAACTGTGGACTGTGAACTGTGAACGGTGAACTGTGAACTGCGAACTGTGAAGTATGAAATGAAGACAGTGAACTGTGAAGTATGAAATGAAGACAGTGAACTGTGAAATGTGAACTGTGACCTGCGAACTGGGAACTGTGAACTGTGAACTGTGAACTGTGAACTGTGAACTGTGAACTGTGATCTGTGAACAGTGAAGTGTGAACTGTGAACTGTGAACTGTGAACTGTGAACTGTGAACTGGAACTGTGAACTGTGAACTGTGAACAATGAACTGTGAACTGTGAACTATGATCTGTGAACAGTGAACTGCGGACTGTCAACTGTGAACTGTGAACTGTGAAAACTGAATTGTGAAATAAAGTCTGTGAACTGTGATCTGTGAACTGTGATCTGTGAACTGTGATCTGTGAACTGTGAACTGCGAACTGTGAATTGTGAAATGAAGACTGTGAACTGTGAACTGTGAACTGTGAACTGCGAACTGTGAAGTATGAAATGAAGACAGTGAACTGTGAAATGTGAACTGTGACCTGCGAACTGGGAACTGTGAACTGTGAACTGTGAACTGTGAACTGTGATCTGTGAACAGTGAAGTGTGAACTGTGAACTGTGAACTGTGATCTGTGAACTGTGAACTGGAACTGTGAACTGTGAACTGTGAACTGTGAACTGTGAACTGTGAACTGTGAACTGTGAACTATGATCTGTGAACAGTGAACTGTGGACTGTGAACTGTGAACTGTGAAGTGTGAACTGTGAACTGTGAACTGTCAACTGTGAACTGAGAACTGTAAACTGAGAACTGTAAACTGTGAACAGTGAACTGTGAACTGTGAACTGTGAACAGTGAACTGTGGACTGTGAACTGTGAACTGTGAAGTGTGAACTGTGAACTGTGAACTGTCAACTGTGAACTGAGAACTGTAAACTGAGAACTGTAAACTGTGAACAGTGAACTGTGAACTGTGAACTGTGAACTGTGAACTGTGATCTGTGAACTGTGAACTGCGAACTGTGAAGTGTGAAATGAAGACTGTGAACTGTGATCTGTGGACTGTGAACTGTGAACTGTGAACTGTGAACAGTGAACAGTGAACAGTGAACAGTGAACAGTGAACTGTGAACTGTGAACTGTGAACTGTGAATTGTGAACAGTGAACAGTGAACTGTGGACTGTGAACTGTGAACTGTGAACTGTGAAGTGTGAACTGTGAAGTGTGAACTGTCAACTGTGAACTGAGAACTGTAAACTGAGAACTGTAAACTGTGAACAGTGAACTGTGAACTGTGAACTGTGAACTGCGAACTGTGAAGTATGAAATGAAGACAGTGAACTGTGAAATGTGAACTGCGAACTGGGAACTGGGAACTGCGAACTGCGAACTGCGAACTGTGAACTGTGAACTGTGAACTGTGAACTGTGAACTGTGAACTGTGAACTGTGAACTGTGAACTGTGAACTGTGAACTGTGAACTGTGAACTGTGAACTGTGAACTGTGAACTGTGAACTGTGAACTGTGAACTGTGAACTGTGAACTGTGAACTGTGAACTGTGAACTGTGAACTGTGAACTGTGAACTGTGAACTGTGAACTGTGAACTGTGAACTGTGAACTGTGAACTGTGAACTGTGAACTGTGAACTGTGAACTGTGAACTGTGAACTGTGAACTGTGAACTGTGAACTGTGAACTGTGAACTGTGAACTGTGAACTGTGAACTGTGAACTGTGAACTGTGAACTGTGAACTGTGAACTGTGAACTGTGAACTGTGAACTGTGAACTGTGAACTGTGAACTGTGAACTGTGAACTGTGAACTGTGAACTGTGAACTGTGAACTGTGAACTGTGAACTGTGAACTGTGAACTGTGAACTGTGAACTGTGAACTGTGAACTGTGAACTGTGAACTGTGAACTGTGAACTGTGAACTGTGAACTGTGAACTGTGAACTGTGAACTGTGAACTGTGAACTGTGAACTGTGAACTGTGAACTGTGAACTGTGAACTGTGAACTGTGAACTGTGAACTGTGAACTGTGAACTGTGAACTGTGAACTGTGAACTGTGAACTGTGAACTGTGAACTGTGAACTGTGAACTGTGAACTGTGAACTGTGAACTGTGAACTGTGAACTGTGAACTGTGAACTGTGAACTGTGAACTGTGAACTGTGAACTGTGATCTGTGAACTGTGAACTGCGAACTGTGATGTGTGAAATGAAGACTGTGAACTGTGAACTGTGATCTGTGAACTGTGAACTGCGAACTGTGAATTGTGAAATGAAGATTGTGAACTGTGAACTGTGAACTGTGAACTGCGAACTGTGAATTGTGAAATGAAGACTGTGAACTGTGAACTGTGCCCTGTGAAGACTGAAGTGTGAAATGAAGACTGTGAACTGTGATCTGTGAACTGTGAACTGTGAACTGTGAACTGTGAAAACTGAATTGTGAAATAAAGTCTGTGAACTGTGAACTGTGATCTGTGAACTGAGAACTGTGAACTGTGAACAGTGGGCTGTGAACTGTGACCTGTGAACTGTGAACTGCGAACTGTGAAGTATGAAATGAAGACAGTGAACTGTGAAATGTGAACTGTGACCTGCGAACTGGGAACTGTGAACTGTGAACTGTGGACTGTGAACTGTGAACTGTGAACTGTGACGTGTGAACTGTGAACTGTGAACTGTCAACTGTGAACTGAGAACTGTAAACTGAGAACTGTAAACTGTGAACTGTCAACTGTGATCTGTGAACTGTGAACTGCGAACTGTGAAGTGTGAAATGAAGACTGTGATCTGTGAACTGTGATCTGTGAACAGTGAACTGTGGACTGTGAACTGTGAACTGTGACCTGTGAACTGTGAACTGTGTACTGTGAACTGTGAACAGTGAACTGTGAACTGTGAACTGCGAACTGTGAAGTGTGAAATAAAGTCTGTGAACTGTGATCTGTGGACTGTGAACTGTGAACTGTGAAGTGTGAACTGTGATTTGTGAACAGTGAACTGTGGACTGTGAACTGTGCACTGTGAAGTGTGAAGTGTGAAATGAAGACTGTGATCTGTGAACTGTGATCTGTGAACAGTGAACTGTGAACTGTGGACTGTGAACTGTGAACTGTGACCTGTGACCTGTGAACTGTGAACTGTGAACTGTGACCTGTGAACTGTGAACTGTGAACTGTGAACTGTGAACTGCGAACTGTGAAGTATGAAATGAAGACAGTGAACTGTGAAGTATGAAATGAAGACAGTGAACTGTGAAATGTGAACTGTGACCTGCGAACTGGGATCTGTGAACTGTGAACTGCGAACTGTGAATTGTGAAATGAAGACTGTGAACTGTGAACTGTGAACTGTGAACTGTGAACTGTGAACTGTGAACTATGATCTGTGAACAGTGAACTGTGAACAGTGAACTGTGAACTGTGAACTGTGAACTGTGAACTGTGATCTGTGATCTGTGAACTGTGAACTGCGAACTGTGAAGTGTGAAATGAAGACTGTGAACTGTGATCTGTGGACTGTGAACTGTGAACTGTGAACTGTGATTTGTGAACAGTGAACTGTGGACTGTGAACTGTGGACTGTGAACTGTGCACTGTGAAGTGTGAAGTGTGAAATGAAGACTGTGAACTGTGAACTGTGAATTGTCAACAGTGAACTGTGGACTGTGAACTGTGAACTGTGAACTGTGAAGTGTGAACTGTCAACTGTGAACTGTCAACTGTGAACTGAGAACTGTAAACTGAGAATTGTAAACTGTGAACAGTGAACTGTGAACTGTGAGCTGTGAACTGTGAACTGTGAACTGTGAACTGTGAACTGTGAACTGTGAACTGTGAACTGTGAACTGTGAAGTGTGAAATAAAGTCTGTGAACTGTGATCTGTGGACTGTGAACTGTGAACTGTGAAGTGTGAACTGTGATTTGTGAACAGTGAACTGTGGACTGTGAACTGTGCACTGTGAAGTGTGAAGTGTGAAATGAAGACTGTGATCTGTGAACTGTGATCTGTGAACAGTGAACTGTGGACTGTGAACTGTGAACTGCGAACTGTGAAGTATGAAATGAAGACAGTGAACTGTGAAATGTGAACTGTGACCTGCGAACTGGGAACTGTGAACTGTGAACTGTGAACTGTGATCTGTGAACAGTGAAGTGTGAACTGTGAACTGTGAACTGTGAACTGTGAACTGTGAACTGTGAACTGGAACTGTGAACTGTGAACTGTGAACTGGAACTGTGAACTGTGAACTGTGAACAATGAACTGTGAACTGTGAACTATGATCTGTGAACAGTGAACTGCGGACTGTCAACTGTGAACTGTGAACTGTGAAAACTGAATTGTGAAATAAAGTCTGTGAACTGTGATCTGTGAACTGTGAACTGCGAACTGTGAATTGTGAAATGAAGACTGTGAACTGTGAACTGTGAACTGTGAAGTATGAAATGAAGACAGTGAACTGTGAAATGTGAACTGTGACCTGCGAACTGGGAACTGTGAACTGTGAACTGTGAACTGTGAACTGTGAACTGTGATCTGTGAACAGTGAACTGTGATCTGTGAACTGTGAACTGCGAACTGTGAAGTGTGAAATGAAGACTGTGAACTGTGAACTGTGATCTGTGAACTGTGAACTGCGAACTGTGAATTGTGAAATGAAGATTGTGAACTGTGAACTGTGAACTGTGAACTGCGAACTGTGAATTGTGAAATGAAGACTGTGAACTGTGAACTGTGCCCTGTGAAGACTGAAGTGTGAAATGAAGACTGTGAACTGTGATCTGTGAACTGTGAACTGTGAACTGTGAAAACTGAATTGTGAAATAAAGTCTGTGAACTGTGAACTGTGATCTGTGAACTGAGAACTGTGAACTGTGAACAGTGGGCTGTGAACTGTGACCTGTGAACTGTGAACTGCGAACTGTGAAGTATGAAATGAAGACAGTGAACTGTGAAATGTGAACTGTGACCTGCGAACTGGGAACTGTGAACTGTGAACTGTGGACTGTGAACTGTGAACTGTGAACTGTGACGTGTGAACTGTGAACTGTGAACTGTGAAGTGTGAAATAAAGTCTGTGAACTGTGATCTGTGGACTGTGAACTGTGAACTGTGAAGTGTGAACTGTGATTTGTGAACAGTGAACTGTGGACTGTGAACTGTGCACTGTGAAGTGTGAAGTGTGAAATGAAGACTGTGATCTGTGAACTGTGATCTGTGAACAGTGAACTGTGGACTGTGAACTGTGAACTGCGAACTGTGAAGTATGAAATGAAGACAGTGAACTGTGAAATGTGAACTGTGACCTGCGAACTGGGAACTGTGAACTGTGAACTGTGAAATGTGATCTGTGAACAGTGAAGTGTGAACTGTGAACTGTGAACTGTGAACTGTGAACTGTGAACTGTGAACTGTGAACTGTGAACTGTGAACTGGAACTGTGAACTGTGAACTGTGAACAATGAACTGTGAACTGTGAACTATGATCTGTGAACAGTGAACTGCGGACTGTCAACTGTGAACTGTGAACTGTGAAAACTGAATTGTGAAATAAAGTCTGTGAACTGTGATCTGTGAACTGTGAACTGCGAACTGTGAATTGTGAAATGAAGACTGTGAACTGTGAACTGTGAACTGTGAACTGTGAACTGTGAAGTATGAAATGAAGACAGTGAACTGTGAAATGTGAACTGTGACCTGCGAACTGGGAACTGTGAACTGTGAACTGTGAACTGTGAACTGTGAACTGTGATCTGTGAACAGTGAAGTGTGAACTGTGAACTGTGAACTGTGAACTGTGAACTGTGAACTGGAACTGTGAACTGTGAACTGTGAACTGTGAACTGTGAACTGTGAACTATGATCTGTGAACAGTGAACTGTGGACTGTGAACTGTGGACTGTGAACTGTGGACTGTGAACTGTGAACTGTGAAGTGTGAACTGTGAACTGTGAACTGTGAACTGTGAACTGTGAACTGTGAACTGTCAACTGTGAACTGAGACCTGTAAACTGAGAACTGTAAACTGTGAACAGTGAACTGTGAACTGTGAACTGTGAACTGTGAACAGTGAACTGTGAACAGTGAACTGTGGACTGTGAACTGTGAACTGTGAACTGTGAAGTGTGAACTGTGAACTGTCAACTGTCAACTGTGAACTGTGAACTGTGAACTGTGAACTGTGAACTGTGAACTGAGAACTGTAAACTGAGAACTGTAAACTGAGAACTGTAAACTGTGAACAGTGAACTGTGAACTGTGAACTGTGAACTGTGATCTGTGATCTGTGAACTGTGAACTGCGAACTGTGAAGTGTGAACTGTGAAGTGTGAACTGTGAAGTGTGAACTGTGAAGTGTGAACTGTGAAGTGTGAAGTGTGAAGTGTGAACTGTGAACTGTGAACTGTGAACTGTGAACTGTGAACTGTGAACTGTGAACTGTGAACTGTGAACTGTGAACTGTGAACTGTGAACTGTGAACTGTGAACTGTGAACTGTGAACTGTGAACTGTGAACTGTGAACTGTGAACTGTGAACTGTGAACTGTGAACTGTGAACTGTGAACTGTGAACTGTGAACTGTGAACTGTGAACTGTGAACTGTGAACTGTGAACTGTGAACTGTGAACTGTGAACTGTGAACTGTGAACTGTGAACTGTGAACTGTGAACTGTGAACTGTGAACTGTGAACTGTGAACTGTGAACTGTGAACTGTGAACTGTGAACTGTGAACTGTGAACTGTGAACTGTGAACTGTGAACTGTGAACTGTGAACTGTGAACTGTGAACTGTGAACTGTGAACTGTGAACTGTGAACTGTGAACTGTGAACTGTGAACTGTGAACTGTGAACTGTGAACTGTGAACTGTGAACTGTGAACTGTGAACTGTGAACTGTGAACTGTGAACTGTGAACTGTGAACTGTGAACTGTGAACTGTGAACTGTGAACTGTGAACTGTGAACTGTGAACTGTGAACTGTGAACTGTGAACTGTGAACTGTGAACTGTGAACTGTGAACTGTGAACTGTGAACTGTGAACTGTGAACTGTGAACTGTGAACTGTGAACTGTGAACTGTGAACTGTGAACTGTGAACTGTGAACTGTGAACTGTGAACTGTGAACTGTGAACTGTGAACTGTGAACTGTGAACTGTGAACTGTGAACTGTGAACTGTGAACTGTGAACTGTGAACTGTGAACTGTGAACTGTGAACTGTGAACTGTGAACTGTGAACTGTGAACTGTGAACTGTGAACTGTGAACTGTGAACTGTGAACTGTGAACTGTGAACTGTGAACTGTGAACTGTGAACTGTGAACTGTGAACTGTGAACTGTGAACTGTGAACTGTGAACTGTGAACTGTGAACTGTGAACTGTGAACTGTGAACTGTGAACTGTGAACTGTGAACTGTGAACTGTGAACTGTGAACTGTGAACTGTGAACTGTGAACTGTGAACTGTGAACTGTGAACTGTGAACTGTGAACTGTGAACTGTGAACTGTGAACTGTGAACTGTGAACTGTGAACTGTGAACTGTGAACTGTGAACTGTGAACTGTGAACTGTGAACTGTGAACTGTGAACTGTGAACTGTGAACTGTGAACTGTGAACTGTGAACTGTGAAGTGTGAACTGTGAAGTGTGAACTGTGAAGTGTGAACTGTGAAGTGTGAACTGTGAAGTGTGAAGTGTGAAGTGTGAAGTGTGAAGTGTGAAGTGTGAAGTGTGAAGTGTGAACTGTGAAGTGTGAACTGTGAAGTGTGAACTGTGAACTGTGAACTGTGAAGTGTGAACTGTGAACTGTGAACTGTGAAGTGTGAACTGTGAACTGTGAACTGTGAACTGTGAACTGTGAACTGTGAACTGTGAACTGTGAACTGTGAACTGTGAACTGTGAACTGTGAACTGTGAACTGTGAACTGTGAACTGTGAACTGTGAACTGTGAACTGTGAACTGTGAACTGTGAACTGTGAACTGTGAACTGTGAAGTGTGAACTGTGAACTGTGAAGTGTGAACTGTGAAGTGTGAACTGTGAACTGTGAACTGTGATCTGTGAACTGTGAACTGCGAACTGTGAAGTGTGAAATGAAGACTGTGAACTGTGAACTGTGATCTGTGAACTGTGAACTGCGAACTGTGAATTGTGAAATGAAGATTGTGAACTGTGAACTGTGAACTGTGAACTGCGAACTGTGAATTGTGAAATGAAGACTGTGAACTGTGAACTGTGCCCTGTGAAGACTGAAGTGTGAAATGAAGACTGTGAACTGTGATCTGTGAACTGTGAACTGTGAACTGTGAAAACTGAATTGTGAAATAAAGTCTGTGAACTGTGAACTGTGATCTGTGAACTGAGAACTGTGAACTGTGAACAGTGGGCTGTGAACTGTGACCTGTGAACTGTGAACTGCGAACTGTGAAGTATGAAATGAAGACAGTGAACTGTGAAATGTGAACTGTGACCTGCGAACTGGGAACTGTGAACTGTGAACTGTGGACTGTGAACTGTGAACTGTGAACTGTGACGTGTGAACTGTGAACTGTGAACTGTCAACTGTGAACTGAGAACTGTAAACTGAGAACTGTAAACTGTGAACTGTCAACTGTGATCTGTGAACTGTGAACTGCGAACTGTGAAGTGTGAAATGAAGACTGTGATCTGTGAACTGTGATCTGTGAACAGTGAACTGTGGACTGTGAACTGTGAACTGTGACCTGTGACCTGTGAACTGTGAACTGTGTACTGTGAACTGTGAACAGTGAACTGTGAACTGTGAACTGCGAACTGTGAAGTGTGAAATAAAGTCTGTGAACTGTGATCTGTGGACTGTGAACTGTGAACTGTGAAGTGTGAACTGTGATTTGTGAACAGTGAACTGTGGACTGTGAACTGTGCACTGTGAAGTGTGAAGTGTGAAATGAAGACTGTGATCTGTGAACTGTGATCTGTGAACAGTGAACTGTGAACTGTGGACTGTGAACTGTGAACTGTGACCTGTGACCTGTGAACTGTGAACTGTGAACTGTGACCTGTGAACTGTGAACTGTGAACTGTGAACTGTGAACTGTGAACTGCGAACTGTGAAGTATGAAATGAAGACTGTGAACTGTGAACTGTGAACTGTGAACTGTGAACTGTGAACTGTGAACTGTGAACTATGATTTGTGAACAGTGAACTGTGAACAGTGAACTGTGAACTGTGAACTGTGAACTGTGAACTGTGATCTGTGATCTGTGAACTGTGAACTGCGAACTGTGAAGTGTGAAATGAAGACTGTGAACTGTGATCTGTGGACTGTGAACTGTGAACTGTGAACTGTGATTTGTGAACAGTGAACTGTGGACTGTGAACTGTGGACTGTGAACTGTGCACTGTGAAGTGTGAAGTGTGAAATGAAGACTGTGAACTGTGAACTGTGAATTGTCAACAGTGAACTGTGGACTGTGAACTGTGAACTGTGAACTGTGAAGTGTGAACTGTCAACTGTGAACTGTCAACTGTGAACTGAGAACTGTAAACTGAGAATTGTAAACTGTGAACAGTGAACTGTGAACTGTGAGCTGTGAACTGTGAACTGTGAACTGTGAACTGTGAACTGTGAACTGTGAACTGTGAACTGTGAACTGTGAAGTGTGAAATAAAGTCTGTGAACTGTGATCTGTGGACTGTGAACTGTGAACTGTGAAGTGTGAACTGTGATTTGTGAACAGTGAACTGTGGACTGTGAACTGTGCACTGTGAAGTGTGAAGTGTGAAATGAAGACTGTGATCTGTGAACTGTGATCTGTGAACAGTGAACTGCGAACTGTGAATTGTGAAATGAAGATTGTGAACTGTGAACTGTGAACTGTGAACTGCGAACTGTGAATTGTGAAATGAAGACTGTGAACTGTGAACTATGCCCTGTGAAGACTGAAGTGTGAAATGAAGACTGTGAACTGTGAACTGTGAACTGTGAACTGTGAACTGTGAACTGTGAACTGTGAACTGTGAACTGTGAACTGTGAACTGTGAACTGTGAACTGTGAACTGTGAACTGTGAACTGTGAACTGTGAACTGTGAACTGTGAACTGTGAACTGTGAACTGTGAACTGTGAACTGTGAACTGTGAACTGTGAACTGTGAACTGTGAACTGTGAACTGTGAACTGTGAACTGTGAACTGTGAACTGTGAACTGTGAACTGTGAACTGTGAACTGTGAACTGTGAACTGTGAACTGTGAACTGTGAACTGTGAACTGTGAACTGTGAACTGTGAACTGTGAACTGTGAACTGTGAACTGTGAACTGTGAACTGTGAACTGTGAACTGTGAACTGTGAACTGTGAACTGTGAACTGTGAACTGTGAACTGTGAACTGTGAACTGTGAACTGTGAACTGTGAACTGTGAACTGTGAACTGTGAACTGTGAACTGTGAACTGTGAACTGTGAACTGTGAACTGTGAACTGTGAACTGTGAACTGTGAACTGTGAACTGTGAACTGTGAACTGTGAACTGTGAACTGTGAACTGTGAACTGTGAACTGTGAACTGTGAACTGTGAACTGTGAACTGTGAACTGTGAACTGTGAACTGTGAACTGTGAACTGTGAACTGTGAACTGTGAACTGTGAACTGTGAACTGTGAACTGTGAACTGTGAACTGTGAACTGTGAACTGTGAACTGTGAACTGTGAACTGTGAACTGTGAACTGTGAACTGTGAAGTGTGAACTGTGAAGTGTGAACTGTGAAGTGTGAACTGTGAAGTGTGAACTGTGAAGTGTGAAGTGTGAAGTGTGAAGTGTGAAGTGTGAAGTGTGAAGTGTGAAGTGTGAACTGTGAAGTGTGAACTGTGAACTGTGAACTGTGAAGTGTGAACTGTGAACTGTGAACTGTGAAGTGTGAACTGTGAACTGTGAACTGTGAACTGTGAACTGTGAACTGTGAACTGTGAACTGTGAACTGTGAACTGTGAACTGTGAACTGTGAACTGTGAACTGTGAACTGTGAACTGTGAACTGTGAACTGTGAACTGTGAACTGTGAACTGTGAACTGTGAACTGTGAACTGTGAAGTGTGAACTGTGAACTGTGAAGTGTGAACTGTGAAGTGTGAACTGTGAACTGTGAACTGTGATCTGTGAACTGTGAACTGCGAACTGTGAAGTGTGAAATGAAGACTGTGAACTGTGAACTGTGATCTGTGAACTGTGAACTGCGAACTGTGAATTGTGAAATGAAGATTGTGAACTGTGAACTGTGAACTGTGAACTGCGAACTGTGAATTGTGAAATGAAGACTGTGAACTGTGAACTGTGCCCTGTGAAGACTGAAGTGTGAAATGAAGACTGTGAACTGTGATCTGTGAACTGTGAACTGTGAACTGTGAAAACTGAATTGTGAAATAAAGTCTGTGAACTGTGAACTGTGATCTGTGAACTGAGAACTGTGAACTGTGAACAGTGGGCTGTGAACTGTGACCTGTGAACTGTGAACTGCGAACTGTGAAGTATGAAATGAAGACAGTGAACTGTGAAATGTGAACTGTGACCTGCGAACTGGGAACTGTGAACTGTGAACTGTGGACTGTGAACTGTGAACTGTGAACTGTGACGTGTGAACTGTGAACTGTGAACTGTCAACTGTGAACTGAGAACTGTAAACTGAGAACTGTAAACTGTGAACTGTCAACTGTGATCTGTGAACTGTGAACTGCGAACTGTGAAGTGTGAAATGAAGACTGTGATCTGTGAACTGTGATCTGTGAACAGTG
This sequence comes from Lasioglossum villosulum, assembly GCA_963971365.1. Taxonomy (NCBI): domain Eukaryota; kingdom Metazoa; phylum Arthropoda; class Insecta; order Hymenoptera; family Halictidae; genus Lasioglossum; species Lasioglossum villosulum. Next base: position 1,336,004 of record CAXARU010000174.1, read on the forward strand.
AACTGTGGACTGTGAACTGTGAACTGTGACCTGTGACCTGTGAACTGTGAACTGTGTACTGTGAACTGTGAACAGTGAACTGTGAACTGTGAACTGCGAACTGTGAAGTGTGAAATAAAGTCTGTGAACTGTGATCTGTGGACTGTGAACTGTGAACTGTGAAGTGTGAACTGTGATTTGTGAACAGTGAACTGTGGACTGTGAACTGTGCACTGTGAAGTGTGAAGTGTGAAATGAAGACTGTGATCTGTGAACTGTGATCTGTGAACAGTGAACTGTGAACTGTGGACTGTGAACTGTGAACTGTGACCTGTGACCTGTGAACTGTGAACTGTGAACTGTGACCTGTGAACTGTGAACTGTGAACTGTGAACTGTGAACTGTGAACTGCGAACTGCGAACTGTGAAGTATGAAATGAAGACTGTGAACTGTGAACTGTGAACTGTGAACTGTGAACTGTGAACTGTGAACTGTGAACTATGATTTGTGAACAGTGAACTGTGAACAGTGAACTGTGAACTGTGAACTGTGAACTGTGAACTGTGATCTGTGATCTGTGAACTGTGAACTGCGAACTGTGAAGTGTGAAATGAAGACTGTGAACTGTGATCTGTGGACTGTGAACTGTGAACTGTGAACTGTGATTTGTGAACAGTGAACTGTGGACTGTGAACTGTGGACTGTGAACTGTGCACTGTGAAGTGTGAAGTGTGAAATGAAGACTGTGAACTGTGAACTGTGAATTGTCAACAGTGAACTGTGGACTGTGAACTGTGAACTGTGAACTGTGAAGTGTGAACTGTCAACTGTGAACTGTCAACTGTGAACTGAGAACTGTAAACTGAGAATTGTAAACTGTGAACAGTGAACTGTGAACTGTGAGCTGTGAACTGTGAACTGTGAACTGTGAACTGTGAACTGTGAACTGTGAACTGTGAACTGTGAACTGTGAAGTGTGAAATAAAGTCTGTGAACTGTGATCTGTGGACTGTGAACTGTGAACTGTGAAGTGTGAACTGTGATTTGTGAACAGTGAACTGTGGACTGTGAACTGTGCACTGTGAAGTGTGAAGTGTGAAATGAAGACTGTGATCTGTGAACTGTGATCTGTGAACAGTGAACTGTGGACTGTGAACTGTGAACTGCGAACTGTGAAGTATGAAATGAAGACAGTGAACTGTGAAATGTGAACTGTGACCTGCGAACTGGGAACTGTGAACTGTGAACTGTGAACTGTGATCTGTGAACAGTGAAGTGTGAACTGTGAACTGTGAACTGTGAACTGTGAACTGTGAACTGTGAACTGGAACTGTGAACTGTGAACTGTGAACTGGAACTGTGAACTGTGAACTGTGAACTGTGAACAATGAACTGTGAACTGTGAACTATGATCTGTGAACAGTGAACTGCGGACTGTCAACTGTGAACTGTGAACTGTGAAAACTGAATTGTGAAATAAAGTCTGTGAACTGTGATCTGTGAACTGTGCACTGTGAAGTGTGAAGTGTGAAATGAAGACTGTGAACTGTGAACTGTGAACTGTGAACTGTGAACTGTGAACTGTGAACTGTGAACTGTGAACTGTGAACTGTGAACTGTGAACTGTGAACTGTGAACTGTGAACTGTGAACTGTGAACTGTGAACTGTGAACTGTGAACTGTGAACTGTGAACTGTGAACTGTGAACTGTGAACTGTGAACTGTGAACTGTGAACTGTGAACTGTGAACTGTGAACTGTGAACTGTGAACTGTGAACTGTGAACTGTGAACTGTGAACTGTGAACTGTGAACTGTGAACTGTGAACTGTGAACTGTGAACTGTGAACTGTGAACTGTGAACTGTGAACTGTGAACTGTGAACTGTGAACTGTGAACTGTGAACTGTGAACTGTGAACTGTGAACTGTGAACTGTGAACTGTGAACTGTGAACTGTGAACTGTGAACTGTGAACTGTGAACTGTGAACTGTGAACTGTGAACTGTGAACTGTGAACTGTGAACTGTGAACTGTGAACTGTGAACTGTGAACTGTGAAGTGTGAAGTGTGAAGTGTGAACTGTGAACTGTGAAGTGTGAACTGTGAACTGTGAACTGTGAACTGTGAAGTGTGAAGTGTGAAGTGTGAAGTGTGAACTGTGAACTGTGAACTGTGAACTGTGAACTGTGAACTGTGAACTGTGAACTGTGAACTGTGAACTGTGAACTGTGAACTGTGAACTGTGAACTGTGAACTGTGAAGTGTGAACTGTGAAGTGTGAACTGTGAAGTGTGAACTGTGAACTGTGATCTGTGAACTGTGAAGTGTGAACTGTGAACTGTGAACTGTGATCTGTGAACTGTGAACTTGCGAACTGTGAAGTGTGAAATGAAGACTGTGAACTGTGAACTGTGATCTGTGAACTGTGAACTGCGAACTGTGAATTGTGAAATGAAGATTGTGAACTGTGAACTGTGAACTGTGAACTGCGAACTGTGAATTGTGAAATGAAGACTGTGAACTGTGAACTATGCCCTGTGAAGACTGAAGTGTGAAATGAAGACTGTGAACTGTGATCTGTGAACTGTGAACTGTGAACTGTGAAAACTGAATTGTGAAATAAAGTCTGTGAACTGTGAACTGTGATCTGTGAACTGAGAACTGTGAACTGTGAACAGTGGGCTGTGAACTGTGACCTGTGAACTGTGAACTGCGAACTGTGAAGTATGAAATGAAGACAGTGAACTGTGAAATGTGAACTGTGACCAGCGAACTGGGAACTGTGAACTGTGAACTGTGGACTGTGAACTGTGAACTGTGAACTGTGACGTGTGAACTGTGAACTGTGAACTGTCAACTGTGAACTGAGAACTGTAAACTGAGAACTGTAAACTGTGAACTGTCAACTGTGATCTGTGAACTGTGAACTGCGAACTGTGAAGTGTGAAATGAAGACTGTGATCTGTGAACTGTGATCTGTGAACAGTGAACTGTGGACTGTGAACTGTGAACTGTGACCTGTGACCTGTGAACTGTGAACTGTGTACTGTGAACTGTGAACAGTGAACTGTGAACTGTGAACTGCGAACTGTGAAGTGTGAAATAAAGTCTGTGAACTGTGATCTGTGGACTGTGAACTGTGAACTGTGAAGTGTGAACTGTGATTTGTGAACAGTGAACTGTGGACTGTGAACTGTGCACTGTGAAGTGTGAAGTGTGAAATGAAGACTGTGATCTGTGAACAGTGAACTGTGAACTGTGAACTGTGGACTGTGAACTGTGAACTGTGACCTGTGACCTTTGAACTGTGAACTGTGAACTGTGACCTGTGAACTGTGAACTGTGAACTGTGAACTGTGAACTGTGAACTGTGAACTGTGAACTGTGAACTGTGAACTGTGAACTGTGAACTGTGAACTGTGAACTGTGAACTGTGAACTGTGAACTGTGAACTGTGAACTGTGAACTGTGAACTGTGAACTGTGAACTGTGAACTGTGAACTGTGAACTGTGAACTGTGAACTGTGAACTGTGAACTGTGAACTGTGAACTGTGAACTGTGAACTGTGAACTGTGAACTGTGAACTGTGAACTGTGAACTGTGAACTGTGAACTGTGAACTGTGAACTGTGAACTGTGAACTGTGAACTGTGAACTGTGAACTGTGAACTGTGAACTGTGAACTGTGAACTGTGAACTGTGAACTGTGAACTGTGAACTGTGAACTGTGAACTGTGAACTGTGAACTGTGAACTGTGAACTGTGAACTGTGAAGTGTGAACTGTGAAGTGTGAACTGTGAAGTGTGAACTGTGAAGTGTGAACTGTGAAGTGTGAAGTGTGAAGTGTGAAGTGTGAAGTGTGAAGTGTGAAGTGTGAAGTGTGAAGTGTGAACTGTGAAGTGTGAACTGTGAAGTGTGAACTGTGAAGTGTGAACTGTGAACTGTGAACTGTGAAGTGTGAACTGTGAACTGTGAACTGTGAACTGTGAACTGTGAACTGTGAACTGTGAACTGTGAACTGTGAACTGTGAACTGTGAACTGTGAACTGTGAACTGTGAACTGTGAACTGTGAACTGTGAACTGTGAACTGTGAACTGTGAACTGTGAACTGTGAACTGTGAACTGTGAACTGTGAAGTGTGAACTGTGAACTGTGAAGTGTGAACTGTGAAGTGTGAACTGTGAACTGTGAACTGTGATCTGTGAACTGTGAACTGCGAACTGTGAAGTGTGAAATGAAGACTGTGAACTGTGAACTGTGATCTGTGAACTGTGAACTGCGAACTGTGAATTGTGAAATGAAGATTGTGAACTGTGAACTGTGAACTGTGAACTGCGAACTGTGAATTGTGAAATGAAGACTGTGAACTGTGAACTGTGCCCTGTGAAGACTGAAGTGTGAAATGAAGACTGTGAACTGTGATCTGTGAACTGTGAACTGTGAACTGTGAAAACTGAATTGTGAAATAAAGTCTGTGAACTGTGAACTGTGATCTGTGAACTGAGAACTGTGAACTGTGAACAGTGGGCTGTGAACTGTGACCTGTGAACTGTGAACTGCGAACTGTGAAGTATGAAATGAAGACAGTGAACTGTGAAATGTGAACTGTGACCTGCGAACTGGGAACTGTGAACTGTGAACTGTGGACTGTGAACTGTGAACTGTGAACTGTGACGTGTGAACTGTGAACTGTGAACTGTCAACTGTGAACTGAGAACTGTAAACTGAGAACTGTAAACTGTGAACTGTCAACTGTGATCTGTGAACTGTGAACTGCGAACTGTGAAGTGTGAAATGAAGACTGTGATCTGTGAACTGTGATCTGTGAACAGTGAACTGTGGACTGTGAACTGTGAACTGTGACCTGTGACCTGTGAACTGTGAACTGTGTACTGTGAACTGTGAACAGTGAACTGTGAACTGTGAACTGCGAACTGTGAAGTGTGAAATAAAGTCTGTGAACTGTGATCTGTGGACTGTGAACTGTGAACTGTGAAGTGTGAACTGTGATTTGTGAACAGTGAACTGTGGACTGTGAACTGTGCACTGTGAAGTGTGAAGTGTGAAATGAAGACTGTGATCTGTGAACTGTGATCTGTGAACAGTGAACTGTGAACTGTGGACTGTGAACTGTGAACTGTGACCTGTGACCTGTGAACTGTGAACTGTGAACTGTGACCTGTGAACTGTGAACTGTGAACTGTGAACTGTGAACTGTGAACTGCGAACTGTGAAGTATGAAATGAAGACTGTGAACTGTGAACTGTGAACTGTGAACTGTGAACTGTGAACTGTGAACTGTGAACTATGATTTGTGAACAGTGAACTGTGAACAGTGAACTGTGAACTGTGAACTGTGAACTGTGAACTGTGATCTGTGATCTGTGAACTGTGAACTGCGAACTGTGAAGTGTGAAATGAAGACTGTGAACTGTGATCTGTGGACTGTGAACTGTGAACTGTGAACTGTGATTTGTGAACAGTGAACTGTGGACTGTGAACTGTGGACTGTGAACTGTGCACTGTGAAGTGTGAAGTGTGGAATGAAGACTGTGAACTGTGAACTGTGAATTGTCAACAGTGAACTGTGGACTGTGAACTGTGAACTGTGAACTGTGAAGTGTGAACTGTCAACTGTGAACTGTCAACTGTGAACTGAGAACTGTAGACTGAGAATTGTAAACTGTGAACAGTGAACTGTGAACTGTGAGCTGTGAACTGTGAACTGTGAACTGTGAACTGTGAACTGTGAACTGTGAACTGTGAACTGTGAACTGTGAAGTGTGAAATAAAGTCTGTGAACTGTGATCTGTGGACTGTGAACTGTGAACTGTGAAGTGTGAACTGTGATTTGTGAACAGTGAACTGTGGACTGTGAACTGTGCACTGTGAAGTGTGAAGTGTGAAATGAAGACTGTGATCTGTGAACTGTGATCTGTGAACAGTGAACTGTGGACTGTGAACTGTGAACTGCGAACTGTGAAGTATGAAATGAAGACAGTGAACTGTGAAATGTGAACTGTGACCTGCGAACTGGGAACTGTGAACTGTGAACTGTGAACTGTGATCTGTGAACAGTGAAGTGTGAACTGTGAACTGTGAACTGTGAACTGTGAACTGTGAACTGTGAACTGGAACTGTGAACTGTGAACTGTGAACTGGAACTGTGAACTGTGAACTGTGAACTGTGAACAATGAACTGTGAACTGTGAACTATGATCTGTGAACAGTGAACTGCGGACTGTCAACTGTGAACTGTGAACTGTGAAAACTGAATTGTGAAATAAAGTCTGTGAACTGTGATCTGTGAACTGTGCACTGTGAAGTGTGAAGTGTGAAATGAAGACTGTGAACTGTGAACTGTGAACTGTGAACTGTGAACTGTGAACTGTGAACTGTGAACTGTGAACTGTGAACTGTGAACTGTGAACTGTGAACTGTGAACTGTGAACTGTGAACTGTGAACTGTGAACTGTGAACTGTGAACTGTGAACTGTGAACTGTGAACTGTGAACTGTGAACTGTGAACTGTGAACTGTGAACTGTGAACTGTGAACTGTGAACTGTGAACTGTGAACTGTGAACTGTGAACTGTGAACTGTGAACTGTGAACTGTGAACTGTGAACTGTGAACTGTGAACTGTGAACTGTGAACTGTGAACTGTGAACTGTGAACTGTGAACTGTGAACTGTGAACTGTGAACTGTGAACTGTGAACTGTGAACTGTGAACTGTGAACTGTGAACTGTGAACTGTGAACTGTGAACTGTGAACTGTGAACTGTGAACTGTGAACTGTGAACTGTGAACTGTGAACTGTGAACTGTGAACTGTGAACTGTGAACTGTGAACTGTGAACTGTGAACTGTGAACTGTGAACTGTGAACTGTGAACTGTGAACTGTGAACTGTGAACTGTGAACTGTGAACTGTGAACTGTGAACTGTGAACTGTGAAGTGTGAAGTGTGAAGTGTGAACTGTGAAGTGTGAAGTGTGAACTGTGAACTGTGAACTGTGAACTGTGAAGTGTGAAGTGTGAAGTGTGAAGTGTGAAGTGTGAACTGTGAACTGTGAACTGTGAACTGTGAACTGTGAACTGTGAACTGTGAACTGTGAACTGTGAACTGTGAACTGTGAACTGTGAACTGTGAAGTGTGAACTGTGAAGTGTGAACTGTGAAGTGTGAACTGTGAAGTGTGAACTGTGAACTGTGATCTGTGAACTGTGAAGTGTGAACTGTGAACTGTGAACTGTGATCTGTGAACTGTGAACTGCGAACTGTGAAGTGTGAAATGAAGACTGTGAACTGTGAACTGTGATCTGTGAACTGTGAACTGCGAACTGTGAATTGTGAAATGAAGATTGTGAACTGTGAACTGTGAACTGTGAACTGCGAACTGTGAATTGTGAAATGAAGACTGTGAACTGTGAACTATGCCCTGTGAAGACTGAAGTGTGAAATGAAGACTGTGAACTGTGATCTGTGAACTGTGAACTGTGAACTGTGAAAACTGAATTGTGAAATAAAGTCTGTGAACTGTGAACTGTGATCTGTGAACTGAGAACTGTGAACTGTGAACAGTGGGCTGTGAACTGTGACCTGTGAACTGTGAACTGCGAACTGTGAAGTATGAAATGAAGACAGTGAACTGTGAAATGTGAACTGTGACCAGCGAACTGGGAACTGTGAACTGTGAACTGTGGACTGTGAACTGTGAACTGTGAACTGTGACGTGTGAACTGTGAACTGTGAACTGTCAACTGTGAACTGAGAACTGTAAACTGAGAACTGTAAACTGTGAACTGTCAACTGTGATCTGTGAACTGTGAACTGCGAACTGTGAAGTGTGAAATGAAGACTGTGATCTGTGAACTGTGATCTGTGAACAGTGAACTGTGGACTGTGAACTGTGAACTGTGACCTGTGACCTGTGAACTGTGAACTGTGTACTGTGAACTGTGAACAGTGAACTGTGAACTGTGAACTGCGAACTGTGAAGTGTGAAATAAAGTCTGTGAACTGTGATCTGTGGACTGTGAACTGTGAACTGTGAAGTGTGAACTGTGATTTGTGAACAGTGAACTGTGGACTGTGAACTGTGCACTGTGAAGTGTGAAGTGTGAAATGAAGACTGTGATCTGTGAACTGTGATCTGTGAACAGTGAACTGTGAACTGTGAACTGTGGACTGTGAACTGTGAACTGTGACCTGTGACCTGTGAACTGTGAACTGTGAACTGTGACCTGTGAACTGTGAACTGTGAACTGTGAACTGTGAACTGCGAAGTATGAAATGAAGACAGTGAACTGTGAAATGTGAACTGTGACCTGCGAACTGGGAACTGTGAACTGTGAACTGTGATCTGTGAACTGTGAACTGGAACTGTGAACTGTGAACTGTGAACTGTGAACCGTGAACTGTGAACTATGATCTGTGAACAGTGAACTGTGAACTGTGAAGTGTGAACTGTGAACTGTGAACTGTCAACTGTGAACTGAGAACTGTAAACTGAGAACTGTAAACTGTGAACAGTGAACTGTGAACTGTGAACTGTGAACAGTGAACTGTGGACTGTGAACTGTGAACTGTAAACTGTGAACAGTGAACTGTGAACTGTGAACTGTGAACTGTGAACTGTGATCTGTGAACTGTGAACTGTGATCTGTGAACTGTGAACTGCGAACTGTGAAGTGTGAAATGAAGACTGTGAACTGTGAACTGTGATCTGTGAACTGTGAACTGCGAACTGTGAATTGTGAAATGAAGACTGTGAACTGTGAACTGTGAACTGTGAACTGCGAACTGTGAATTGTGAAATGAAGACTGTGAACTGTGAACTGTGCCCTGTGAAGACTGAAGTGTGAAATGAAGACTGTGAACTGTGATCTGTGAACTGTGAACTGTGAACTGTGAAAACTGAATTGTGAAATGTGAACTGTGATCTGTGAACTGAGAACTGTGAACAGTGAACAGTGGGCTGTGAACTGTGACCTGTGAACTGTGAACTGCGAACTGTGAAGTATGAAATGAAGACAGTGAACTGTGAAATGTGAACTGTGACCTGCGAACTGTGAACTGTGAACTGTGAACTGTGGACTGTGAACTGTGAACTGTGAACTGTGAACTGTGAACTGTGAACTGTGAACTGTGAACTATGATCTGTGAACAGTGAACTGTGGACTGTGAACTGTGAACTGTGAAGTGTGAACTGTGAACTGTGAACTGTCAACTGTGAACTGAGAACTGTAAACTGAGAACTGTAAACTGTGAACAGTGAACTGTGAACTGTGAACTGTGAACAGTGAACTGTGGACTGTGAACTGTGAACTGTGAAGTGTGAACTGTGAACTGTGAACTGTGAACTGTGAACTGTGAACTGTGAACTGTGAACTGTGAAGTATGAAATGAAGACAGTGAACTGTGAAATGTGAACTGTGACCTGCGAACTGTGAACTGTGAACTGTGAACTGTGAACTGTGAACTGTGATCTGTGAACAGTGAAGTGTGAACTGTGAACTGTGAACTGTGATCTGTGAACTGTGAACTGGAACTGTGAACTGTGAACTGTGAACTGTGAACCGTGAACTGTGAACTATGATCTGTGAACAGTGAACTGTGGACTGTGAACTGTGAACTGTGAAGTGTGAACTGTGAACTGTGAACTGTCAACTGTGAACTGAGAACTGTAAACTGAGAACTGTAAACTGTGAACAGTGAACTGTGAACTGTGAACTGTGAACAGTGAACTGTGGACTGTGAACTGTGAACTGTGAAGTGTGAACTGTGAACTGTGAACTGTGAACTGTGAACTGTGATCTGTGAACAGTGAAGTGTGAACTGTGAACTGTGAACTGTGAACTGAGAACTGTAAACTGAGAACTGTAAACTGAGAACTGTAAACTGTGAACAGTGAACTGTGAACTGTGAACTGTGAACTGTGAACTGTGATCTGTGAACTGTGAACTGTGATCTGTGAACTGTGAACTGCGAACTGTGAAGTGTGAAATGAAGACTGTGAACTGTGAACTGTGATCTGTGAACTGTGAACTGCGAACTGTGAATTGTGAAATGAAGACTGTGAACTGTGAACTGTGAACTGTGAACTGCGAACTGTGAATTGTGAAATGAAGACTGTGAACTGTGAACTGTGCCCTGTGAAGACTGAAGTGTGAAATGAAGACTGTGAACTGTGATCTGTGAACTGTGAACTGTGAACTGTGAAAACTGAATTGTGAAATAAAGTCTGTGAACTGTGAACTGTGATCTGTGAACTGAGAACTGTGAACAGTGAACAGTGGGCTGTGAACTGTGACCTGTGAACTGTGAACTGCGAACTGTGAAGTATGAAATGAAGACAGTGAACTGTGAAATGTGAACTGTGACCTGCGAACTGGGAACTGTGAACTGTGAACTGTGGACTGTGAACTGTGAACTGTGAACTGTGACGTGTGAACTGTGAACTGTGAACTGTCAACTGTGAACTGAGAACTGTAAACTGAGAACTGTAAACTGTGAACTGTCAACTGTGATCTGTGAACTGTGAACTGCGAACTGTGAAGTGTGAAATGAAGACTGTGATCTGTGAACTGTGATCTGTGAACAGTGAACTGTGGACTGTGAACTGTGAACTGTGACCTGTGAACTGTGAACTGTGAACTGTGAACTGTGAACTGTGAACTGTGAACTGCGAACTGTGAAGTGTGAAATAAAGTCTGTGAACTGTGATCTGTGGACTGTGAACTGTGAACTGTGAAGTGTGAACTGTGATTTGTGAACAGTGAACTGTGGACTGTGAACTGTGCACTGTGAAGTGTGAAGTGTGAAATGAAGACTGTGATCTGTGAACTGTGATCTGTGAACAGTGAACTGTGAACTGTGGACTGTGAACTGTGACCTGTGACCTGTGAACTGTGAACTGTGACCTGTGAACTGTGAACTGTGAACTGTGAACTGTGAACTGCGAACTGTGACCTGTGAACTGTGAACTGCGAACTGTGAATTGTGAAATGAAGACTGTGAACTGTGAACCTGGAACTGTGAACTGTGAACTGTGAACAGTGAACAGTGAACTGTGAACTGTGAACTGTGAACTGTGAACTGTGAACTGTGAACTGTGAACTGTGAATTGTGAACAGTGAACTGTGGACTGTGAACTGTGAACGGTGAACTGTGAACTGCGAACTGTGAAGTATGAAATGAAGACAGTGAACTGTGAAGTATGAAATGAAGACAGTGAACTGTGAAATGTGAACTGTGACCTGCGAACTGGGAACTGTGAACTGTGAACTGTGAACTGTGAACTGTGAACTGTGAACTGTGAACTGTGATCTGTGAACAGTGAAGTGTGAACTGTGAACTGTGAACTGTGAACTGTGAACTGTGAACTGTGAACTGGAACTGTGAACTGTGAACTGTGAACAATGAACTGTGAACTGTGAACTATGATCTGTGAACAGTGAACTGCGGACTGTCAACTGTGAACTGTGAACTGTGAAAACTGAATTGTGAAATAAAGTCTGTGAACTGTGATCTGTGAACTGTGATCTGTGAACTGTGAACTGCGAACTGTGAATTGTGAAATGAAGACTGTGAACTGTGAACTGTGAACTGTGAACTGTGAAGTATGAAATGAAGACAGTGAACTGTGAAATGTGAACTGTGACCTGCGAACTGGGAACTGTGAACTGTGAACTGTGAACTGTGAACTGTGGACTGTGAACTGTGAACTGTGATCTGTGAACTGTGAACTGCGAACTGTGAATTGTGAAATGAAGACTGTGAACTGTGAACTGAGAACTGTGAACTGTGAACTGTGAACTGTGAAGTATGAAATGAAGACAGTGAACTGTGAAATGTGAACTGTGACCTGCGAACTGGGAACTGTGAACTGTAAACTGAGAACTGTAAACTGAGAACTGTAAACTGTGAACAGTGAACTGTGAACTGTGAACTGTGAACTGTGAACTGTGATCTGTGAACTGTGAACTGTGATCTGTGAACTGTGAACTGCGAACTGTGATGTGTGAAATGAAGACAGTGAACTGTGAAATGTGAACTGTGACCTGCGAACTGGGAACTGTGAACTGTGAACTGTGAACTGTGAACTGTGATCTGTGAACAGTGAAGTGTGAACTGTGAACTGTGAACTGTGATCTGTGAACTGTGAACTGGAACTGTGAACTGCGAACTGTGATGTGTGAAATGAAGACTGTGAACTGTGAACTGTGATCTGTGAACTGTGAACTGCGAACTGTGAATTGTGAAATGAAGACTGTGAACTGTGATCTGTGAACTGTGAACTGCGAACTGTGAATTGTGAAATGAAGACTGTGAACTGTGAACTGTGAACTGTGAACGGCGAACTGTGAATTGTGAAATGAAGACTGTGAACTGTGAACTGTGAACTGTGAACTGCGAACTGTGATGTGTGAAATGAAGACTGTGAACTGTGAACTGTGAACTGTGAACTGTGAACTGCGAACTGTGAATTGTGAAATGAAGACTGTGAACTGTGAACTGTGAACTGTGAACTGCGAACTGTGAATTGTGAAATGAAGACTGTGAACTGTGATCTGTGAACTGTGAAAACTGAATTGTGAAATAAAGTCTGTGAACTGTGAACTGTGATCTGTGAACTGAGAACTGTGAACTGTGAACAGTGGGCTGTGAACTGTGACCTGTGAACTGTGAACTGCGAACTGTGAAGTATGAAATGAAGACAGTGAACTGTGAAATGTGAACTGTGACCTGCGAACTGGGAACTGTGAACTGTGAACTGTCAACTGTGAACTGAGAACTGTAAACTGAGAACTGTAAACTGTGAACAGTGAACTGTGAACTGTGAACTGTGAACTGTGAACTGTGAACTGTGAACTGTGAACTGTGATCTGTGAACTGTGAACTGCGAACTGTGAAGTGTGAACTGTGAAGTGTGAACTGTGAACTGTGAACTGTGAACTGTGAACTGTGAACTGTGAACTGTGAACTGTGAACTGTGAACTGTGAACTGTGAACTGTGAACTGTGATCTGTGAACAGTGAAGTGTGAACTGTGAACTGTGAACTGTGAACTGTGAACTGTGAACTGGAACTGTGAACTGTGAACTGTGAACTGTGAACTATGATCTGTGAACAGTGAACTGTGGACTGTGAACTGTGAACTGTGAACTGTGAACTGTGAACTGTGAAGTGTGAACTGTGAACAGTGAACTGTGAACAGTGAACTGTGAACTGTGAACTGTGAACTGTGAACTGTGATCTGTGAACTGTGAACTGTGATCTGTGAACTGTGAACTGCGAACTGTGATGTGTGAAATGAAGACTGTGAACTGTGAACTGTGATCTGTGAACTGTGAACTGCGAACTGTGAATTGTGAAATGAAGACTGTGAACTGTGAACTGTGAACTGTGAACTGCGAACTGTGAATTGTGAAATGAAGACTGTGAACTGTGATCTGTGAACTGTGAAAACTGAATTGTGAAATAAAGTCTGTGAACTGTGAACTGTGATCTGTGAACTGAGAACTGTGAACTGTGAACAGTGGGCTGTGAACTGTGACCTGTGAACTGTGAACTGCGAACTGTGAAGTATGAAATGAAGACAGTGAACTGTGAAATGTGAACTGTGACCTGCGAACTGGGAACTGTGAACTGTGAACTGTGGACTGTGAACTGTGAACTGTGAACTGTGACGTGTGAACTGTGAACTGTGAACTGTCAACTGTGAACTGAGAACTGTAAACTGAGAACTGTAAACTGTGAACTGTCAACTGTGATCTGTGAACTGTGAACTGCGAACTGTGAAGTGTGAAATGAAGACTGTGATCTGTGAACTGTGATCTGTGAACAGTGAACTGTGGACTGTGAACTGTGAACTGTGACCTGTGAACTGTGAACTGTGAACTGTGAACTGTGAACTGTGAACTGTGAACTGTGAACTGTGAACTGCGAACTGTGAAGTGTGAAATAAAGTCTGTGAACTGTGATCTGTGGACTGTGAACTGTGAACTGTGAAGTGTGAACTGTGATTTGTGAACAGTGAACTGTGGACTGTGAACTGTGCACTGTGAAGTGTGAAGTGTGAAATGAAGACTGTGATCTGTGAACTGTGATCTGTGAACAGTGAACTGTGAACTGTGGACTGTGAACTGTGAACTGTGACCTGTGACCTGTGAACTGTGAACTGTGACCTGTGAACTGTGAACTGTGAACTGTGAACTGTGAACTGTGAACTGTGAACTGCGAACTGTGACCTGTGAACTGTGAACTGCGAACTGTGAATTGTGAAATGAAGACTGTGAACTGTGAACTGTGTACAGTGAACAGTGAACTGTGAACTGTGAACTGTGAACTGTGAACTGTGAACTGTGAACTGTGAACTGTGAACTGTGAACTGTGAATTGTGAACAGTGAACTGTGGACTGTGAACTGTGAACGGTGAACTGTGAACTGCGAACTGTGAAGTATGAAATGAAGACAGTGAACTGTGAAGTATGAAATGAAGACAGTGAACTGTGAAATGTGAACTGTGACCTGCGAACTGGGAACTGTGAACTGTGAACTGTGAACTGTGAACTGTGAACTGTGATCTGTGAACAGTGAAGTGTGATCTGTGAACTGTGAACTGTGAACTGTGAACTGTGAACTGTGAACTGGAACTGTGAACTGTGAACTGTGAACAATGAACTGTGAACTGTGAACTATGATCTGTGAACAGTGAACTGCGGACTGTCAACTGTGAACTGTGAACTGTGAAAACTGAATTGTGAAATAAAGTCTGTGAACTGTGATCTGTGAACTGTGATCTGTGAACTGTGAACTGCGAACTGTGAATTGTGAAATGAAGACTGTGAACTGTGAACTGTGAACTGTGAACTGTGAACTGTGAAGTATGAAATGAAGACAGTGAACTGTGAAATGTGAACTGTGACCTGCGAACTGGGAACTGTGAACTGTGAACTGTGAACTGTGATCTGTGAACTGTGAACTGCGAACTGTGAATTGTGAAATGAAGACTGTGAACTGTGAACTGAGAACTGTGAACTGTGAACTGTGAACTGTGAACTGTGAAGTATGAAATGAAGACAGTGAACTGTGAAATGTGAACTGTGACCTGCGAACTGGGAACTGTGAACTGTAAACTGAGAACTGTAAACTGAGAACTGTAAACTGTGAACAGTGAACTGTGAACTGTGAACTGTGAACTGTGAACTGTGAACTGTGATCTGTGAACTGTGAACTGTGATCTGTGAACTGTGAACTGCGAACTGTGATGTGTGAAATGAAGACTGTGAACTGTGAACTGTGATCTGTGAACTGTGAACTGCGAACTGTGAATTGTGAAATGAAGACTGTGAACTGTGAACTGTGAACTGTGAACTGTGAACTGTGAACTGTGATCTGTGAACAGTGAAGTGTGAACTGTGAACTGTGAACTGTGAACTGTGAACTGTGAACTGTGAACTGTGAACTGTGAACTGTGAACTGTGATCTGTGAACTGTGAACTGTGATCTGTGAACTGTGAACTGCGAACTGTGATGTGTGAAATGAAGACTGTGAACTGTGAACTGTGATCTGTGAACTGTGAACTGCGAACTGTGAATTGTGAAATGAAGACTGTGAACTGTGATCTGTGAACTGTGAACTGCGAACTGTGAATTGTGAAATGAAGACTGTGAACTGTGAACTGTGAACTGTGAACTGCGAACTGTGAATTGTGAAATGAAGACTGTGAACTGTGAACTGTGAACTGTGAACTGCGAACTGTGAATTGTGAAATGAAGACTGTGAACTGTGATCTGTGAACTGTGAAAACTGAATTGTGAAATAAAGTCTGTGAACTGTGAACTGTGATCTGTGAACTGAGAACTGTGAACTGTGAACAGTGGGCTGTGAACTGTGACCTGTGAACTGTGAACTGCGAACTGTCAAGTATGAAATGAAGACAGTGAACTGTGAAATGTGAACTGTGACCTGCGAACTGGGAACTGTGAACTGTGAACTGTCAACTGTGAACTGAGAACTGTAAACTGAGAACTGTAAACTGTGAACAGTGAACTGTGAACTGTGAACTGTGAACTGTGAACTGTGAACTGTGATCTGTGAACTGTGAACTGCGAACTGTGAAGTGTGAACTGTGAAGTGTGAACTGTGAACTGTGAACTGTGAACTGTGAACTGTGAACTGTGAACTGTGAACTGTGAACTGTGAACTGTGATCTGTGAACAGTGAAGTGTGAACTGTGAACTGTGAACTGTGAACTGTGAACTGTGAACTGGAACTGTGAACTGTGAACTGTGATCTGTGAACTGTGAACTGTGATCTGTGAACTGTGAACTGCGAACTGTGATGTGTGAAATGAAGACTGTGAACTGTGAACTGTGATCTGTGAACTGTGAACTGCGAACTGTGAATTGTGAAATGAAGACTGTGAACTGTGATCTGTGAACTGTGAACTGCGAACTGTGAATTGTGAAATGAAGACTGTGAACTGTGAACTGTGAACTGTGAACTGCGAACTGTGAATTGTGAAATGAAGACTGCGAACTGTGAACTGTGAACTGTGAACTGCGAACTGTGAATTGTGAAATGAAGACTGTGAACTGTGATCTGTGAACTGTGAAAACTGAATTGTGAAATAAAGTCTGTGAACTGTGAACTGTGATCTGTGAACTGAGAACTGTGAACTGTGAACAGTGGGCTGTGAACTGTGACCTGTGAACTGTGAACTGCGAACTGTGAAGTATGAAATGAAGACAGTGAACTGTGAAATGTGAACTGTGACCTGCGAACTGGGAACTGTGAACTGTGAACTGTCAACTGTGAACTGAGAACTGTAAACTGAGAACTGTAAACTGTGAACAGTGAACTGTGAACTGTGAACTGTGAACTGTGAACTGTGAACTGTGATCTGTGAACTGTGAACTGCGAACTGTGAAGTGTGAACTGTGAAGTGTGAACTGTGAACTGTGAACTGTGAACTGTGAACTGTGAACTGTGAACTGTGAACTGTGAACTGTGATCTGTGAACAGTGAAGTGTGAACTGTGAACTGTGAACTGTGAACTGTGAACTGGAACTGTGAACTGTGAACTGTGAACTGTGAACTATGATCTGTGAACAGTGAACTGTGGACTGTGAACTGTGAACTGTGAACTGTGAACTGTGAAGTGTGAACTGTGAACTGTGAACTGTGAACTGTGAACTGTGAACTGTCAACTGTGAACTGAGACCTGTAAACTGAGAACTGTAAACTGTGAACTGTGAACTGTGAACTGTGAACTGTGAACAGTGAACTGTGGACTGTGAACTGTGAACTGTGAAGTGTGAACTGTGAACTGTGAACTGTCAACTGTGAACTGAGAACTGTAAACTGAGAACTGTAAACTGTGAACAGTGAACTGTGAACTGTGAACTGTGAACTGTGAACTGTGATCTGTGAACTGTGAACTGCGAACTGTGAAGTGTGAACTGTGAAGTGTGAACTGTGAACTGTGAACTGTGAACTGTGAACTGTGAACTGTGAACTGTGAACTGTGAACTGTGAACTGTGAACTGTGATCTGTGAACAGTGAAGTGTGAACTGTGAACTGTGAACTGTGAACTGTGAACTGCGAACTGTGATGTGTGAAATGAAGACTGTGAACTGTGAACTGTGACCTGTGAACTGTGAACTGTGAACTGTGAACTGTGAACTGTGAACTGTGAACTGAGAACTGTAAACTGAGAACTGTAAACTGAGAACTGTAAACTGTGAACAGTGAACTGTGAACAGTGAACTGTGAACAGTGAACTGTGAACTGTGAACTGTGAACTGTGAACTGTGATCTGTGAACTGTGAACTGTGATCTGTGAACTGTGAACTGCGAACTGTGATGTGTGAAATGAAGACTGTGAACTGTGAACTGTGATCTGTGAACTGTGAACTGCGAACTGTGAATTGTGAAATGAAGACTGTGAACTGTGAACTGTGAACTGTGAACTGCGAACTGTGAATTGTGAAATGAAGACTGTGAACTGTGATCTGTGAACTGTGAAAACTGAATTGTGAAATAAAGTCTGTGAACTGTGAACTGTGATCTGTGAACTGAGAACTGTGAACTGTGAACAGTGGGCTGTGAACTGTGACCTGTGAACTGTGAACTGCGAACTGTGAAGTATGAAATGAAGACAGTGAACTGTGAAATGTGAACTGTGACCTGCGAACTGGGAACTGTGAACTGTGAACTGTGGACTGTGAACTGTGAACTGTGAACTGTGACGTGTGAACTGTGAACTGTGAACTGTCAACTGTGAACTGAGAACTGTAAACTGAGAACTGTAAACTGTGAACTGTCAACTGTGATCTGTGAACTGTGAACTGCGAACTGTGAAGTGTGAAATGAAGACTGTGATCTGTGAACTGTGATCTGTGAACAGTGAACTGTGGACTGTGAACTGTGAACTGTGACCTGTGAACTGTGAACTGTGAACTGTGAACTGTGAACTGTGAACTGTGAACTGTGAACTGTGAACTGTGAACTGCGAACTGTGAAGTGTGAAATAAAGTCTGTGAACTGTGATCTGTGGACTGTGAACTGTGAACTGTAAAGTGTGAACTGTGATTTGTGAACAGTGAACTGTGGACTGTGAACTGTGCACTGTGAAGTGTGAAGTGTGAAATGAAGACTGTGATCTGTGAACTGTGATCTGTGAACAGTGAACTGTGAACTGTGGACTGTGAACTGTGAACTGTGACCTGTGACCTGTGAACTGTGAACTGTGACCTGTGAACTGTGAACTGTGAACTGTGAACTGTGAACTGTGAACTGTGAACTGCGAACTGTGACCTGTGAACTGTGAACTGCGAACTGTGAATTGTGAAATGAAGACTGTGAACTGTGAACCTGGAACTGTGAACTGTGAACTGTGTACAGTGAACAGTGAACTGTGAACTGTGAACTGTGAACTGTGAACTGTGAACTGTGAACTGTGAACTGTGAACTGTGAACTGTGAATTGTGAACAGTGAACTGTGGACTGTGAACTGCGAACTGTGAAGTATGAAATGAAGACAGTGAACTGTGAAGTATGAAATGAAGACAGTGAACTGTGAAATGTGAACTGTGACCTGCGAACTGGGAACTGTGAACTGTGAACTGTGAACTGTGAACTGTGAACTGTGATCTGTGAACAGTGAAGTGTGATCTGTGAACTGTGAACTGTGAACTGTGAACTGTGAACTGTGAACTGGAACTGTGAACTGTGAACTGTGAACAATGAACTGTGAACTGTGAACTATGATCTGTGAACAGTGAACTGCGGACTGTCAACTGTGAACTGTGAACTGTGAAAACTGAATTGTGAAATAAAGTCTGTGAACTGTGATCTGTGAACTGTGATCTGTGAACTGTGAACTGCGAACTGTGAATTGTGAAATGAAGACTGTGAACTGTGAACTGTGAACTGTGAACTGTGAACTGTGAAGTATGAAATGAAGACAGTGAACTGTGAAATGTGAACTGTGACCTGCGAACTGGGAACTGTGAACTGTGAACTGTGAACTGTGATCTGTGAACTGTGAACTGCGAACTGTGAATTGTGAAATGAAGACTGTGAACTGTGAACTGAGAACTGTGAACTGTGAACTGTGAACTGTGAACTGTGAAGTATGAAATGAAGACAGTGAACTGTGAAATGTGAACTGTGACCTGCGAACTGGGAACTGTGAACTGTAAACTGAGAACTGTAAACTGAGAACTGTAAACTGTGAACAGTGAACTGTGAACTGTGAACTGTGAACTGTGAACTGTGATCTGTGAACTGTGAACTGTGATCTGTGAACTGTGAACTGCGAACTGTGATGTGTGAAATGAAGACTGTGAACTGTGAACTGTGATCTGTGAACTGTGAACTGCGAACTGTGAATTGTGAAATGAAGACTGTGAACTGTGAACTGTGAACTGTGAACTGTGAACTGTGAACTGTGATCTGTGAACAGTGAAGTGTGAACTGTGAACTGTGAACTGTGAACTGTGAACTGTGAACTGTGAACTGTGAACTGTGAACTGTGAACTGTGATCTGTGAACTGTGAACTGTGATCTGTGAACTGTGAACTGCGAACTGTGATGTGTGAAATGAAGACTGTGAACTGTGAACTGTGATCTGTGAACTGTGAACTGCGAACTGTGAATTGTGAAATGAAGACTGTGAACTGTGATCTGTGAACTGTGAACTGCGAACTGTGAATTGTGAAATGAAGACTGTGAACTGTGAACTGTGAACTGTGAACTGCGAACTGTGAATTGTGAAATGAAGACTGTGAACTGTGAACTGTGAACTGTGAACTGCGAACTGTGAATTGTGAAATGAAGACTGTGAACTGTGATCTGTGAACTGTGAAAACTGAATTGTGAAATAAAGTCTGTGAACTGTGAACTGTGATCTGTGAACTGAGAACTGTGAACTGTGAACAGTGGGCTGTGAACTGTGACCTGTGAACTGTGAACTGCGAACTGTCAAGTATGAAATGAAGACAGTGAACTGTGAAATGTGAACTGTGACCTGCGAACTGGGAACTGTGAACTGTGAACTGTCAACTGTGAACTGAGAACTGTAAACTGAGAACTGTAAACTGTGAACAGTGAACTGTGAACTGTGAACTGTGAACTGTGAACTGTGAACTGTGATCTGTGAACTGTGAACTGCGAACTGTGAAGTGTGAACTGTGAAGTGTGAACTGTGAACTGTGAACTGTGAACTGTGAACTGTGAACTGTGAACTGTGAACTGTGAACTGTGAACTGTGATCTGTGAACAGTGAAGTGTGAACTGTGAACTGTGAACTGTGAACTGTGAACTGTGAACTGGAACTGTGAACTGTGAACTGTGAACTGTGATCTGTGAACTGTGAACTGTGATCTGTGAACTGTGAACTGCGAACTGTGATGTGTGAAATGAAGACTGTGAACTGTGAACTGTGATCTGTGAACTGTGAACTGCGAACTGTGAATTGTGAAATGAAGACTGTGAACTGTGATCTGTGAACTGTGAACTGCGAACTGTGAATTGTGAAATGAAGACTGTGAACTGTGAACTGTGAACTGTGAACTGCGAACTGTGAATTGTGAAATGAAGACTGTGAACTGTGAACTGTGAACTGTGAACTGCGAACTGTGAATTGTGAAATGAAGACTGTGAACTGTGATCTGTGAACTGTGAAAACTGAATTGTGAAATAAAGTCTGTGAACTGTGAACTGTGATCTGTGAACTGAGAACTGTGAACTGTGAACAGTGGGCTGTGAACTGTGACCTGTGAACTGTGAACTGCGAACTGTGAAGTATGAAATGAAGACAGTGAACTGTGAAATGTGAACTGTGACCTGCGAACTGGGAACTGTGAACTGTGAACTGTCAACTGTGAACTGAGAACTGTAAACTGAGAACTGTAAACTGTGAACAGTGAACTGTGAACTGTGAACTGTGAACTGTGAACTGTGAACTGTGATCTGTGAACTGTGAACTGCGAACTGTGAAGTGTGAACTGTGAAGTGTGAACTGTGAACTGTGAACTGTGAACTGTGAACTGTGAACTGTGAACTGTGATTCTGTGAAAACTGAATTGTGAAATAAAGTCTGTGAACTGTGATCTGTGAACTGTGATCTGTGAACTGTGAACTGCGAACTGTGAATTGTGAAATGAAGACTGTGAACTGTGAACTGTGAACTGTGAACTGTGAACTGTGAAGTATGAAATGAAGACAGTGAACTGTGAAATGTGAACTGTGACCTGCGAACTGGGAACTGTGAACTGTGAACTGTGAACTGTGAACTGTGATCTGTGAACAGTGAAGTGTGAACTGTGAACTGTGAACTGTGATCTGTGAACTGTGAACTGGAACTGTGAACTGTGAACTGTGAACTGTGAACTGTGAACTGTGAACTATGATCTGTGAACAGTGAACTGTGGACTGTGAACTGTGAACTGTGAAGTGTGAACTGTGAACTGTGAACTGTCAACTGTGAACTGAGAACTGTAAACTGAGAACTGTAAACTGTGAACAGTGAACTGTGAACTGTGAACAGTGAACAGTGAACTGTGGACTGTGAACTGTGAACTGTGAACTGTGAACTGTGAACTGTGAACTATGATCTGTGAACAGTGAACTGTGGACTGTGAACTGTGAACTGTGAACTGTGAACTGTGAACTGTGAACTATGATCTGTGAACAGTGAACTGTGGACTGTGAACTGTGAACTGTGAAGTGTGAACTGTGAACTGTGAACTGTCAACTGTGAACTGAGAACTGTAAACTGAGAACTGTAAACTGTGAACAGTGAACTGTGAACTGTGAACTGTGAACAGTGAACTGTGGACTGTGAACTGTGAACTGTGAAGTGTGAACTGTGAACTGTGAACTGTGAACTGTGAACTGTGAACTGTGAACTGTGAACTGTGAACTGTGAACTGTGAACTGTGAACTGTGAACTGTGAACTGTGAAGTATGAAATGAAGACAGTGAACTGTGAAATGTGAACTGTGACCTGCGAACTGGGAACTGTGAACTGTGAACTGTGAACTGTGAACTGTGATCTGTGAACAGTGAAGTGTGAACTGTGAACTGTGAACTGTGATCTGTGAACTGTGAACTGGAACTGTGAACTGTGAACTGTGAACTGTGAACCGTGAACTGTGAACTATGATCTGTGAACAGTGAACTGTGGACTGTGAACTGTGAACTGTGAAGTGTGAACTGTGAACTGTGAACTGTGAACTGTCAACTGTGAACTGAGAACTGTAAACTGAGAACTGTAAACTGTGAACAGTGAACTGTGAACTGTGAACTGTGAACAGTGAACTGTGGACTGTGAACTGTGAACTGTGAAGTGTGAAGTGTGAACTGTGAACTGTGAACTGTGAACTGTGAACTGTGATCTGTGAACAGTGAAGTGTGAACTGTGAACTGTGAACTGTGAACTGAGAACTGTAAACTGAGAACTGTAAACTGAGAACTGTAAACTGTGAACAGTGAACTGTGAACTGTGAACTGTGAACTGTGAACTGTGATCTGTGAACTGTGAACTGTGATCTGTGAACTGTGAACTGCGAACTGTGAAGTGTGAAATGAAGACTGTGAACTGTGAACTGTGATCTGTGAACTGTGAACTGCGAACTGTGAATTGTGAAATGAAGACTGTGAACTGTGAACTGTGAACTGTGAACTGCGAACTGTGAATTGTGAAATGAAGACTGTGAACTGTGAACTGTGCCCTGTGAAGACTGAAGTGTGAAATGAAGACTGTGAACTGTGATCTGTGAACTGTGAACTGTGAACTGTGAAAACTGAATTGTGAAATAAAGTCTGTGAACTGTGAACTGTGATCTGTGAACTGAGAACTGTGAACAGTGAACAGTGGGCTGTGAACTGTGACCTGTGAACTGTGAACTGCGAACTGTGATGTATGAAATGAAGACAGTGAACTGTGAAATGTGAACTGTGACCTGCGAACTGTGAACTGTGAACTGTGAACTGTGGACTGTGAACTGTGAACTGTGAACTGTGAACTGTGAACTGTGAACTGTGAACTATGATCTGTGAACAGTGAACTGTGGACTGTGAACTGTGAACTGTGAAGTGTGAACTGTGAACTGTGAACTGTCAACTGTGAACTGAGAACTGTAAACTGAGAACTGTAAACTGTGAACAGTGAACTGTGAACTGTGAACTGTGAACAGTGAACTGTGGACTGTGAACTGTGAACTGTGAAGTGTGAACTGTGAACTGTGAACTGTGAACTGTGAACTGTGAACTGTGAACTGTGAACTGTGAACTGTGAAGTATGAAATGAAGACAGTGAACTGTGAAATGTGAACTGTGACCTGCGAACTGGGAACTGTGAACTGTGAACTGTGAACTGTGAACTGTGATCTGTGAACAGTGAAGTGTGAACTGTGAACTGTGAACTGTGATCTGTGAACTGTGAACTGGAACTGTGAACTGTGAACTGTGAACTGTGAACTGTGAACCGTGAACTGTGAACTATGATCTGTGAACAGTGAACTGTGGACTGTGAACTGTGAACTGTGAAGTGTGAACTGTGAACTGTGAACTGTCAACTGTGAACTGAGAACTGTAAACTGAGAACTGTAAACTGTGAACAGTGAACTGTGAACTGTGAACTGTGAACAGTGAACTGTGGACTGTGAACTGTGAACTGTGAAGTGTGAACTGTGAACTGTGAACTGTGAACTGTGAACTGTGATCTGTGAACAGTGAAGTGTGAACTGTGAACTGTGAACTGTGAACTGTGAACTGAGAACTGTAAACTGAGAACTGTAAACTGAGAACTGTAAACTGTGAACAGTGAACTGTGAACTGTGAACTGTGAACTGTGAACTGTGATCTGTGAACTGTGAACTGTGATCTGTGAACTGTGAACTGCGAACTGTGAAGTGTGAAATGAAGACTGTGAACTGTGAACTGTGATCTGTGAACTGTGAACTGCGAACTGTGAATTGTGAAATGAAGACTGTGAACTGTGAACTGTGAACTGTGAACTGCGAACTGTGAATTGTGAAATGAAGACTGTGAACTGTGAACTGTGCCCTGTGAAGACTGAAGTGTGAAATGAAGACTGTGAACTGTGATCTGTGAACTGTGAACTGTGAACTGTGAAAACTGAATTGTGAAATAAAGTCTGTGAACTGTGAACTGTGATCTGTGAACTGAGAACTGTGAACAGTGAACAGTGGGCTGTGAACTGTGACCTGTGAACTGTGAACTGCGAACTGTGAAGTATGAAATGAAGACAGTGAACTGTGAAATGTGAACTGTGACCTGCGAACTGGGAACTGTGAACTGTGAACTGTGGACTGTGAACTGTGAACTGTGAACTGTGACGTGTGAACTGTGAACTGTGAACTGTCAACTGTGAACTGAGAACTGTAAACTGAGAACTGTAAACTGTGAACTGTCAACTGTGATCTGTGAACTGTGAACTGCGAACTGTGAAGTGTGAAATGAAGACTGTGATCTGTGAACTGTGATCTGTGAACAGTGAACTGTGGACTGTGAACTGTGAACTGTGACCTGTGAACTGTGAACTGTGAACTGTGAACTGTGAACTGTGAACTGTGAACTGTGAACTGCGAACTGTGAAGTGTGAAATAAAGTCTGTGAACTGTGATCTGTGGACTGTGAATTGTGAACAGTGAACTGTGGACTGTGAACTGTGAACGGTGAACTGTGAACTGCGAACTGTGAAGTATGAAATGAAGACAGTGAACTGTGAAGTATGAAATGAAGACAGTGAACTGTGAACTGTGAACTGTGAACTGTGAAGTATGAAATGAAGACAGTGAACTGTGAAATGTGAACTGTGACCTGCGAACTGGGAACTGTGAACTGTGAACTGTGAACTGTGAACTGTGGACTGTGAACTGTGAACTGTGATCTGTGAACTGTGAACTGTGAACTGCGAACTGTGAATTGTGAAATGAAGACTGTGAACTGTGAACTGAGAACTGTGAACTGTGAACTGTGAACTGTGAACTGTGAAGTATGAAATGAAGACAGTGAACTGTGAAATGTGAACTGTGACCTGCGAACTGGGAACTGTGAACTGTGAACTGTGAACTGTGAACTGTGAACTGTGATCTGTGAACAGTGAAGTGTGAACTGTGAACTGTGAACTGTGAACTGTGAACTGTGAACTGTGAACTGTGAACTGGAACTGTGAACTGTGAACTGTGAACTGTGAACTGTGAACTGTGAACTGTGAACTGTGAACTGTGAACTATGATCTGTGAACAGTGAACTGTGGACTGTGAACTGTGAACTGTGAAGTGTGAACTGTGAACTGTGAACTGTGAACTGTGAACTGTGAACTGTGAACTGTCAACTGTGAACTGAGACCTGTGAACTGAGAACTGTAAACTGTGAACAGAGAACTGTGAACAGTGAACTGTGAACAGTGAACTGTGAACAGTGAACTGTGGACTGTGAAGTGTGAACTGTGAAGTGTGAACTGTGAACTGTGAACTGTGAACTGTCAACTGTGAACTGAGAACTGTAAACTGAGAACTGTAAACTGTGAACAGTGAACTGTGAACTGTGAACTGTGAACTGTGAACTGTGATCTGTGAACTGTGAACTGCGAACTGTGAAGTGTGAACTGTGAAGTGTGAACTGTGAAGTGTGAACTGTGAACTGTGAACTGTGAACTGTGAACTGTGAACTGTGAACTGTGAACTGTGATCTGTGAACAGTGAAGTGTGAACTGTGAACTGTGAACTGTGAACTGTGAACTGGAACTGTGAACTGTGAACTGTGAAGTGTGAACTGTGAACTGTGAACTGTGAACTGTGAACTGTGAACTGTGAACTGTGAACTGTGAACTGTGAACTGAGAACTGTAAACTGAGAACTGTAAACTGAGAACTGTAAACTGAGAACTGTAAACTGTGAACAGTGAACTGTGAACTGTGAACTGTGAACTGTGAACTGTGATCTGTGAACTGTGAACTGCGAACTGTGATGTGTGAAATGAAGACTGTGAACTGTGAACTGTGATCTGTGAACTGTGAACTGCGAACTGTGAATTGTGAAATGAAGACTGTGAACTGTGAACTGTGAACTGTGAACTGCGAACTGTGAATTGTGAAATGAAGACTGTGAACTGTGATCTGTGAACTGTGAACTGTGAACTGTGAACTGTGAAAACTGAATTGTGAAATAAAGTCTGTGAACTGTGAACTGTGATCTGTGAACTGAGAACTGTGAACTGTGAACAGTGGGCTGTGAACTGTGACCTGTGAACTGTGAACTGCGAACTGTGAAGTATGAAATGAAGACAGTGAACTGTGAAATGTGAACTGTGACCTGCGAACTGGGAACTGTGAACTGTGAACTGTGGACTGTGAACTGTGAACTGTGAACTGTGACGTGTGAACTGTGAACTGTGAACTGTGAACTGTCAACTGTGAACTGAGAACTGTAAACTGAGAACTGTAAACTGTGAACTGTCAACTGTGATCTGTGAACTGTGAACTGCGAACTGTGAAGTGTGAAATGAAGACTGTGATCTGTGAACTGTGATCTGTGAACAGTGAACTGTGGACTGTGAACTGTGAACTGTGAACTGTGAACTGTGACCTGTGACCTGTGAACTGTGAACTGTGAACTGTGAACTGTGAACTGTGAACTGTGAACTGTGAACTGT
Organism: Lasioglossum villosulum; assembly: GCA_963971365.1. Lineage (NCBI taxonomy): Eukaryota > Metazoa > Arthropoda > Insecta > Hymenoptera > Halictidae > Lasioglossum > Lasioglossum villosulum. The sequence continues at coordinate 1,363,181 of CAXARU010000174.1, forward strand.
GAACTGTGAACTGCGAACTGTGAAGTGTGAAATAAAGTCTGTGAACTGTGATCTGTGGACTGTGAACTGTGAACTGTGAAGTTTGAACTGTGATTTGTGAACAGTGAACTGTGGACTGTGAACTGTGCACTGTGAAGTGTGAAGTGTGAAATGAAGACTGTGATCTGTGAACTGTGATCTGTGAACAGTGAACTGTGAACTGTGGACTGTGAACTGTGAACTGTGACCTGTGACCTGTGAACTGTGAACTGTGAACTGTGACCTGTGAACTGTGATCTGTGAACTGTGAACTGCGAACTGTGAATTGTGAAATGAAGACTGTGAACTGTGAACTGAGAACTGTGAACTGTGAACTGTGAACTGTGAACTGTGAAGTATGAAATGAAGACAGTGAACTGTGAAATGTGAACTGTGACCTGCGAACTGGGAACTGTGAACTGTGAACTGTGAACTGTGAACTGTGAACTGTGATCTGTGAACAGTGAAGTGTGAACTGTGAACTGTGAACTGTGAACTGTGAACTGTGAACTGTGAACTGGAACTGTGAACTGTGAACTGTGAACTGTGAACTGTGAACTGTGAACTATGATCTGTGAACAGTGAACTGTGGACTGTGAACTGTGAACTGTGAAGTGTGAACTGTGAACTGTGAACTGTGAACTGTGAACTGTCAACTGTGAACTGAGACCTGTAAACTGAGAACTGTAAACTGTGAACAGTGAACTGTGAACTGTGAACTGTGAACTGTGAACAGTGAACTGTGGACTGTGAACTGTGAACTGTGAAGTGTGAACTGTGAACTGTGAACTGTCAACTGTGAACTGAGAACTGTAAACTGAGAACTGTAAACTGTGAACAGTGAACTGTGAACTGTGAACTGTGAACTGTGAACTGTGATCTGTGAACTGTGAACTGTGAACTGTGAACTGTGATCTGTGAACTGTGAACTGCGAACTGTGAAGTGTGAAATGAAGACTGTGAACTGTGATCTGTGGACTGTGAACTGTGAACTGTGAACTGTGAACTGTGATTTGTGAACAGTGAACTGTGGACTGTGAACTGTGAACTGTGAACTGTGAACTGTGATCTGTGAACTGTGAACTGCGAACTGTGAAGTGTGAACTGTGAAGTGTGAACTGTGAAGTGTGAACTGTGAACTGTGAACTGTGAACTGTGAACTGTGAACTGTGAACTGTGAACTGTGAACTGTGATCTGTGAACAGTGAAGTGTGAACTGTGAACTGTGAACTGTGAACTGTGAACTGGAACTGTGAACTGTGAACTGTGAAGTGTGAACTGTGAACTGTGAACTGTGAACTGTGAACTGTGAACTGTGAACTGTGAACTGTGAACTGTGAACTGAGAACTGTAAACTGAGAACTGTAAACTGAGAACTGTAAACTGTGAACAGTGAACTGTGAACTGTGAACTGTGAACTGTGAACTGTGATCTGTGAACTGTGAACTGCGAACTGTGATGTGTGAAATGAAGACTGTGAACTGTGAACTGTGATCTGTGAACTGTGAACTGCGAACTGTGAATTGTGAAATGAAGACTGTGAACTGTGAACTGTGAACTGTGAACTGCGAACTGTGAATTGTGAAATGAAGACTGTGAACTGTGATCTGTGAACTGTGAACTGTGAACTGTGAACTGTGAAAACTGAATTGTGAAATAAAGTCTGTGAACTGTGAACTGTGATCTGTGAACTGAGAACTGTGAACTGTGAACAGTGGGCTGTGAACTGTGACCTGTGAACTGTGAACTGCGAACTGTGAAGTATGAAATGAAGACAGTGAACTGTGAAATGTGAACTGTGACCTGCGAACTGGGAACTGTGAACTGTGAACTGTGGACTGTGAACTGTGAACTGTGAACTGTGACGTGTGAACTGTGAACTGTGAACTGTGAACTGTCAACTGTGAACTGAGAACTGTAAACTGAGAACTGTAAACTGTGAACTGTCAACTGTGATCTGTGAACTGTGAACTGCGAACTGTGAAGTGTGAAATGAAGACTGTGATCTGTGAACTGTGATCTGTGAACAGTGAACTGTGGACTGTGAACTGTGAACTGTGAACTGTGAACTGTGACCTGTGACCTGTGAACTGTGAACTGTGAACTGTGAACTGTGAACTGTGAACTGTGAACTGTGAACTGTGAACTGTGAACTGCGAACTGTGAAGTGTGAAATAAAGTCTGTGAACTGTGAACTGTGAACTGCGAACTGTGAATTGTGAAATGAAGACTGTGAACTGTGATCTGTGAACTGTGAACTGTGAACTGTGAACTGTGAAAACTGAATTGTGAAATAAAGTCTGTGAACTGTGAACTGTGATCTGTGAACTGAGAACTGTGAACTGTGAACAGTGGGCTGTGAACTGTGACCTGTGAACTGTGAACTGCGAACTGTGAAGTATGAAATGAAGACAGTGAACTGTGAAATGTGAACTGTGACCTGCGAACTGGGAACTGTGAACTGTGAACTGTGGACTGTGAACTGTGAACTGTGAACTGTGACGTGTGAACTGTGAACTGTGAACTGTGAACTGTCAACTGTGAACTGAGAACTGTAAACTGAGAACTGTAAACTGTGAACTGTCAACTGTGATCTGTGAACTGTGAACTGCGAACTGTGAAGTGTGAAATGAAGACTGTGATCTGTGAACTGTGATCTGTGAACAGTGAACTGTGGACTGTGAACTGTGAACTGTGAACTGTGAACTGTGACCTGTGACCTGTGAACTGTGAACTGTGAACTGTGAACTGTGAACTGTGAACTGTGAACTGTGAACTGTGAACTGTGAACTGCGAACTGTGAAGTGTGAAATAAAGTCTGTGAACTGTGATCTGTGGAATGTGAACTGTGAACTGTGAAGTTTGAACTGTGATTTGTGAACAGTGAACTGTGGACTGTGAACTGTGCACTGTGAAGTGTGAAGTGTGAAATGAAGACTGTGATCTGTGAACTGTGATCTGTGAACAGTGAACTGTGAACTGTGGACTGTGAACTGTGAACTGTGACCTGTGACCTGTGAACTGTGAACTGTGAACTGTGACCTGTGAACTGTGATCTGTGAACTGTGAACTGCGAACTGTGAATTGTGAAATGAAGACTGTGAACTGTGAACTGAGAACTGTGAACTGTGAACTGTGAACTGTGAACTGTGAAGTATGAAATGAAGACAGTGAACTGTGAAATGTGAACTGTGACCTGCGAACTGGGAACTGTGAACTGTGAACTGTGAACTGTGAACTGTGAACTGTGATCTGTGAACAGTGAAGTGTGAACTGTGAACTGTGAACTGTGAACTGTGAACTGTGAACTGTGAACTGGAACTGTGAACTGTGAACTGTGAACTGTGAACTGTGAACTGTGAACTGTGAACTATGATCTGTGAACAGTGAACTGTGGACTGTGAACTGTGAACTGTGAAGTGTGAACTGTGAACTGTGAACTGTGAACTGTGAACTGTCAACTGTGAACTGAGACCTGTAAACTGAGAACTGTAAACTGTGAACAGTGAACTGTGAACTGTGAACTGTGAACTGTGAACAGTGAACTGTGGACTGTGAACTGTGAACTGTGAACTGTGAAGTGTGAACTGTGAACTGTGAACTGTCAACTGTGAACTGAGAACTGTAAACTGAGAACTGTAAACTGTGAACAGTGAACTGTGAACTGTGAACTGTGAACTGTGAACTGTGATCTGTGAACTGTGAACTGCGAACTGTGAAGTGTGAACTGTGAAGTGTGAACTGTGAACTGTGAACTGTGAACTGTGAACTGTGAACTGTGAACTGTGATCTGTGAACAGTGAAGTGTGAACTGTGAACTGTGAACTGTGAACTGTGAACTGTGAACTGGAACTGTGAACTGTGAACTGTGAACTGTGAACTATGATCTGTGAACAGTGAACTGTGAACTGTGAACAGTGAACTGTGGACTGTGAACTGTGACCTGTGAAGTGTGAACTGTGAACTGCGAAGTGTGAACTGTGAACTGTGAACTGTGAACTGTGAACTGTGAACTGTGAACTGAGAACTGTAAACTGAGAACTGTAAACTGAGAACTGTAAACTGTGAACAGTGAACTGTGAACTGTGAACTGTGAACTGTGAACTGTGATCTGTGAACTGTGAACTGTGATCTGTGAACTGTGAACTGCGAACTGTGATGTGTGAAATGAAGACTGTGAACTGTGAACTATGATCTGTGAACAGTGAACTGTGGACTGTGAACTGTGAACTGTGAAGTGTGACCTGTGAAGTGTGAACTGTGAACTGTGAACTGTGAAGTGTGAACTGTGAACTGTGAACTGTGAACTGTGAACTGTGAACTGTGAACTGTGAACTGTGAACTGTGAACTGTGAACTGAGAACTGTAAACTGAGAACTGTAAACTGAGAACTGTAAACTGTGAACAGTGAACTGTGAACTGTGAACTGTGAACTGTGAACTGTGATCTGTGAACTGTGAACTGCGAACTGTGATGTGTGAAATGAAGACTGTGAACTGTGAACTGTGATCTGTGAACTGCGAACTGCGAACTGTGAATTGTGAAATGAAGACTGTGAACTGTGAACTGTGAACTGTGAACTGCGAACTGTGAATTGTGAAATGAAGACTGTGAACTGTGATCTGTGAACTGTGAACTGTGAACTGTGAACTGTGAAAACTGAATTGTGAAATAAAGTCTGTGAACTGTGAACTGTGATCTGTGAACTGAGAACTGTGAACTGTGAACAGTGGGCTGTGAACTGTGACCTGTGAACTGTGAACTGCGAACTGTGAAGTATGAAATGAAGACAGTGAACTGTGAAATGTGAACTGTGACCTGCGAACTGGGAACTGTGAACTGTGAACTGTGGACTGTGAACTGTGAACTGTGAACTGTGACGTGTGAACTGTGAACTGTGAACTGTCAACTGTGAACTGAGAACTGTAAACTGAGAACTGTAAACTGTGAACTGTCAACTGTGATCTGTGAACTGTGAACTGCGAACTGTGAAGTGTGAAATGAAGACTGTGATCTGTGAACTGTGATCTGTGAACAGTGAACTGTGGACTGTGAACTGTGAACTGTGAACTGTGACCTGTGACCTGTGAACTGTGAACTGTGAACTGTGAACTGTGAACTGTGAACTGTGAACTGTGAACTGTGAACTGTGAACTGCGAACTGTGAAGTGTGAAATAAAGTCTGTGAACTGTGATCTGTGGACTGTGAACTGTGAACTGTGAAGTTTGAACTGTGATTTGTGAACAGTGAACTGTGGACTGTGAACTGTGCACTGTGAAGTGTGAAGTGTGAAATGAAGACTGTGATCTGTGAACTGTGATCTGTGAACAGTGAACTGTGAACTGTGGACTGTGAACTGTGAACTGTGACCTGTGACCTGTGAACTGTGAACTGTGAACTGTGACCTGTGAACTGTGAACTGTGAACTGTGAACTGTGAACTGTGAACTGCGAACTGTGATCTGTGAACTGTGAACTGCGAACTGTGAATTGTGAAATGAAGACTGTGAACTGTGAACTGTGAACTGTGAACTGCGAACTGTGAATTGTGAAATGAAGACTGTGAACTGTGATCTGTGAACTGTGAACTGTGAACTGTGAAAACTGAATTGTGAAATAAAGTCTGTGAACTGTGAACTGTGATCTGTGAACTGAGAACTGTGAACTGTGAACAGTGGGCTGTGAACTGTGACCTGTGAACTGTGAACTGCGAACTGTGAAGTATGAAATGAAGACAGTGAACTGTGAAATGTGAACTGTGACCTGCGAACTGGGAACTGTGAACTGTGAACTGTGGACTGTGAACTGTGAACTGTGAACTGTGACGTGTGAACTGTGAACTGTGAACTGTCAACTGTGAACTGAGAACTGTAAACTGAGAACTGTAAACTGTGAACTGTCAACTGTGATCTGTGAACTGTGAACTGCGAACTGTGAAGTGTGAAATGAAGACTGTGATCTGTGAACTGTGATCTGTGAACAGTGAACTGTGGACTGTGAACTGTGAACTGTGACCTGTGAACTGTGAACTGTGAACTGTGAACTGTGAACTGTGAACTGTGAACTGTGAACTGTGAACTGTGAACTGTGAACTGTGAACTGTGAACTGCGAACTGTGAAGTGTGAAATAAAGTCTGTGAACTGTGATCTGTGGACTGTGAACTGTGAACTGTGAAGTGTGAACTGTGATTTGTGAACAGTGAACTGTGGACTGTGAACTGTGCACTGTGAAGTGTGAAGTGTGAAATGAAGACTGTGATCTGTGAACTGTGATCTGTGAACAGTGAACTGTGAACTGTGGACTGTGGACTGTGAACTGTGAACTGTGACCTGTGACCTGTGAACTGTGAACTGTGACCTGTGAACTGTGAACTGTGAACTGTGAACTGTGAACTGCGAACTGTGACCTGTGAACTGTGAACTGCGAACTGTGAATTGTGAAATGAAGACTGTGAACTGTGAACCTGGAACTGTGAACTGTGAACTGTGTACAGTGAACAGTGAACTGTGAACTGTGAACTGTGAACTGTGAACTGTGAACTGTGAACTGTGAACTGTGAATTGTGAACAGTGAACTGTGGACTGTGAACTGTGAACGGTGAACTGTGAACTGCGAACTGTGAAGTATGATATGAAGACAGTGAACTGTGAAGTATGAAATGAAGACAGTGAACTGTGAAATGTGAACTGTGACCTGCGAACTGGGAACTGTGAACTGTGAACTGTGAACTGTGAACTGTGAACTGTGAACTGTGAACTGTGAACTGTGATCTGTGAACAGTGAAGTGTGAACTGTGAACTGTGAACTGTGAACTGTGAACTGTGAACTGTGAACTGGAACTGTGAACTGTGAACTGTGAACAATGAACTGTGAACTGTGAACTATGATCTGTGAACAGTGAACTGCGGACTGTCAACTGTGAACTGTGAACTGTGAAAACTGAATTGTGAAATAAAGTCTGTGAACTGTGATCTGTGAACTGTGATCTGTGAACTGTGAACTGCGAACTGTGAATTGTGAAATGAAGACTGTGAACTGTGAACTGTGAACTGTGAACTGTGAACTGTGAAGTATGAAATGAAGACAGTGAACTGTGAAATGTGAACTGTGACCTGCGAACTGGGAACTGTGAACTGTGAACTGTGAACTGTGAACTGTGAACTGTGAACTGTGAACTGTGAACTATGATCTGTGAACAGTGAACTGTGGACTGTGAACTGTGAACTGTGAAGTGTGAACTGTGAACTGTCAACTGTGAACTGAGAACTGTAAACTGAGAACTGTAAACTGTGAACAGTGAACTGTGAACTGTGAACTGTGAACAGTGAACTGTGGACTGTGAACTGTGGACTGTGAAGTGTGAACTGTGAACTGTGAACTGTGAACTGTGAACTGTGATCTGTGAACAGTGAAGTGTGAACTGTGAACTGTGAACTGTGAACTGAGAACTGTAAACTGAGAACTGTAAACTGAGAACTGTAAACTGTGAACAGTGAACTGTGAACTGTGAACTGTGAACTGTGAACTGTGATCTGTGAACTGTGAACTGTGATCTGTGAACTGTGAACTGCGAACTGTGAAGTGTGAAATGAAGACTGTGAACTGTGAACTGTGATCTGTGAACTGTGAACTGCGAACTGTGAATTGTGAAATGAAGACTGTGAACTGTGAACTGTGAACTGTGAACTGCGAACTGTGAATTGTGAAATGAAGACTGTGAACTGTGAACTGTGCCCTGTGAAGACTGAAGTGTGAAATGAAGACTGTGAACTGTGATCTGTGAACTGTGAACTGAGAACTGTGAAAACTGAATTGTGAAATAAAGTCTGTGAACTGTGAACTGTGATCTGTGAACTGAGAACTGTGAACTGTGAACAGTGGGCTGTGAACTGTGACCTGTGAACTGTGAACTGCGAACTGTGAAGTATGAAATGAAGACAGTGAACTGTGAACTGGAACTGTGAACTGTGAACTGTGAAGTGTGAACTGTGAACTGTGAACTGTGAACTGTGAACTGTGAACTGTGAACTGTGAACTGTGAACTGAGAACTGAGAACTGTAAACTGAGAACTGTAAACTGAGAACTGTAAACTGTGAACTGTCAACTGTGATCTGTGAACTGTGAACTGTGAACTGTGATCTGTGAACTGTGAACTGTGATCTGTGAACTGTGAACTGCGAACTGTGATGTGTGAAATGAAGACTGTGAACTGTGAACTATGATCTGTGAACAGTGAACTGTGGACTGTGAACTGTGAACTGTGAAGTGTGAACTGTGAACTGTGAACTGTGAACTGTGAACTGAGAACTGTAAACTGAGAACTGTAAACTGTGAACAGTGAACTGTGAACTGTGAACTGTGAACAGTGAACTGTGGACTGTGAACTGTGACCTGTGAAGTGTGAACTGTGAACTGTGAACTGTGAAGTGTGAACTGTGAACTGTGAACTGTGAACTGTGAACTGTGAACTGTGAACTGTGAACTGTGAACTGTGAACTGTGAACTGAGAACTGTAAACTGAGAACTGTAAACTGAGAACTGTAAACTGTGAACAGTGAACTGTGAACTGTGAACTGTGAACTGTGAACTGTGATCTGTGAACTGTGAACTGCGAACTGTGATGTGTGAAATGAAGACTGTGAACTGTGAACTGTGATCTGTGAACTGCGAACTGCGAACTGTGAATTGTGAAATGAAGACTGTGAACTGTGAACTGTGAACTGTGAACTGCGAACTGTGAATTGTGAAATGAAGACTGTGAACTGTGATCTGTGAACTGTGAACTGTGAACTGTGAACTGTGAAAACTGAATTGTGAAATAAAGTCTGTGAACTGTGAACTGTGATCTGTGAACTGAGAACTGTGAACTGTGAACAGTGGGCTGTGAACTGTGACCTGTGAACTGTGAACTGCGAACTGTGAAGTATGAAATGAAGACAGTGAACTGTGAAATGTGAACTGTGACCTGCGAACTGGGAACTGTGAACTGTGAACTGTGGACTGTGAACTGTGAACTGTGAACTGTGACGTGTGAACTGTGAACTGTGAACTGTCAACTGTGAACTGAGAACTGTAAACTGAGAACTGTAAACTGTGAACTGTCAACTGTGATCTGTGAACTGTGAACTGCGAACTGTGAAGTGTGAAATGAAGACTGTGATCTGTGAACTGTGATCTGTGAACAGTGAACTGTGGACTGTGAACTGTGAACTGTGAACTGTGACCTGTGACCTGTGAACTGTGAACTGTGAACTGTGAACTGTGAACTGTGAACTGTGAACTGTGAACTGTGAACTGTGAACTGCGAACTGTGAAGTGTGAAATAAAGTCTGTGAACTGTGATCTGTGGACTGTGAACTGTGAACTGTGAAGTTTGAACTGTGATTTGTGAACAGTGAACTGTGGACTGTGAACTGTGCACTGTGAAGTGTGAAGTGTGAAATGAAGACTGTGATCTGTGAACTGTGATCTGTGAACAGTGAACTGTGAACTGTGGACTGTGAACTGTGAACTGTGACCTGTGACCTGTGAACTGTGAACTGTGAACTGTGACCTGTGAACTGTGAACTGTGAACTGTGAACTGTGAACTGTGAACTGCGAACTGTGATCTGTGAACTGTGAACTGCGAACTGTGAATTGTGAAATGAAGACTGTGAACTGTGAACTGTGAACTGTGAACTGCGAACTGTGAATTGTGAAATGAAGACTGTGAACTGTGATCTGTGAACTGTGAACTGTGAACTGTGAAAACTGAATTGTGAAATAAAGTCTGTGAACTGTGAACTGTGATCTGTGAACTGAGAACTGTGAACTGTGAACAGTGGGCTGTGAACTGTGACCTGTGAACTGTGAACTGCGAACTGTGAAGTATGAAATGAAGACAGTGAACTGTGAAATGTGAACTGTGACCTGCGAACTGGGAACTGTGAACTGTGAACTGTGGACTGTGAACTGTGAACTGTGAACTGTGACGTGTGAACTGTGAACTGTGAACTGTCAACTGTGAACTGAGAACTGTAAACTGAGAACTGTAAACTGTGAACTGTCAACTGTGATCTGTGAACTGTGAACTGCGAACTGTGAAGTGTGAAATGAAGACTGTGATCTGTGAACTGTGATCTGTGAACAGTGAACTGTGGACTGTGAACTGTGAACTGTGACCTGTGAACTGTGAACTGTGAACTGTGAACTGTGAACTGTGAACTGTGAACTGTGAACTGTGAACTGTGAACTGTGAACTGTGAACTGTGAACTGCGAACTGTGAAGTGTGAAATAAAGTCTGTGAACTGTGATCTGTGGACTGTGAACTGTGAACTGTGAAGTGTGAACTGTGATTTGTGAACAGTGAACTGTGGACTGTGAACTGTGCACTGTGAAGTGTGAAGTGTGAAATGAAGACTGTGATCTGTGAACTGTGATCTGTGAACAGTGAACTGTGAACTGTGGACTGTGGACTGTGAACTGTGAACTGTGACCTGTGACCTGTGAACTGTGAACTGTGACCTGTGAACTGTGAACTGTGAACTGTGAACTGTGAACTGCGAACTGTGACCTGTGAACTGTGAACTGCGAACTGTGAATTGTGAAATGAAGACTGTGAACTGTGAACCTGGAACTGTGAACTGTGAACTGTGTACAGTGAACAGTGAACTGTGAACTGTGAACTGTGAACTGTGAACTGTGAACTGTGAACTGTGAATTGTGAACAGTGAACTGTGGACTGTGAACTGTGAACGGTGAACTGTGAACTGCGAACTGTGAAGTATGATATGAAGACAGTGAACTGTGAAGTATGAAATGAAGACAGTGAACTGTGAAATGTGAACTGTGACCTGCGAACTGGGAACTGTGAACTGTGAACTGTGAACTGTGAACTGTGAACTGTGAACTGTGAACTGTGAACTGTGATCTGTGAACAGTGAAGTGTGAACTGTGAACTGTGAACTGTGAACTGTGAACTGTGAACTGTGAACTGGAACTGTGAACTGTGAACTGTGAACAATGAACTGTGAACTGTGAACTATGATCTGTGAACAGTGAACTGCGGACTGTCAACTGTGAACTGTGAACTGTGAAAACTGAATTGTGAAATAAAGTCTGTGAACTGTGATCTGTGAACTGTGATCTGTGAACTGTGAACTGCGAACTGTGAATTGTGAAATGAAGACTGTGAACTGTGAACTGTGAACTGTGAACTGTGAACTGTGAAGTATGAAATGAAGACAGTGAACTGTGAAATGTGAACTGTGACCTGCGAACTGGGAACTGTGAACTGTGAACTGTGAACTGTGAACTGTGAACTGTGAACTGTGAACTGTGAACTATGATCTGTGAACAGTGAACTGTGGACTGTGAACTGTGAACTGTGAAGTGTGAACTGTGAACTGTCAACTGTGAACTGAGAACTGTAAACTGAGAACTGTAAACTGTGAACAGTGAACTGTGAACTGTGAACTGTGAACAGTGAACTGTGGACTGTGAACTGTGAACTGTGAAGTGTGAACTGTGAACTGTGAACTGTGAACTGTGAACTGTGATCTGTGAACAGTGAAGTGTGAACTGTGAACTGTGAACTGTGAACTGAGAACTGTAAACTGAGAACTGTAAACTGAGAACTGTAAACTGTGAACAGTGAACTGTGAACTGTGAACTGTGAACTGTGAACTGTGATCTGTGAACTGTGAACTGTGATCTGTGAACTGTGAACTGCGAACTGTGAAGTGTGAAATGAAGACTGTGAACTGTGAACTGTGATCTGTGAACTGTGAACTGCGAACTGTGAATTGTGAAATGAAGACTGTGAACTGTGAACTGTGAACTGTGAACTGCGAACTGTGAATTGTGAAATGAAGACTGTGAACTGTGAACTGTGCCCTGTGAAGACTGAAGTGTGAAATGAAGACTGTGAACTGTGATCTGTGAACTGTGAACTGAGAACTGTGAAAACTGAATTGTGAAATAAAGTCTGTGAACTGTGAACTGTGATCTGTGAACTGAGAACTGTGAACTGTGAACAGTGGGCTGTGAACTGTGACCTGTGAACTGTGAACTGCGAACTGTGAAGTATGAAATGAAGACAGTGAACTGTGAAATGTGAACTGTGACCTGCGAACTGGGAACTGTGAACTGTGAACTGTGGACTGTGAACTGTGAACTGTGAACTGTGACGTGTGAACTGTGAACTGTGAACTGTCAACTGTGAACTGAGAACTGTAAACTGAGAACTGTAAACTGTGAACTGTCAACTGTGATCTGTGAACTGTGAACTGCGAACTGTGAAGTGTGAAATGAAGACTGTGATCTGTGAACTGTGATCTGTGAACAGTGAACTGTGGACTGTGAACTGTGAACTGTGACCTGTGAACTGTGAACTGTGAACTGTGAACTGTGAAGTGTGAACTGTGATTTGTGAACAGTGAACTGTGGACTGTGAACTGTGCACTGTGAAGTGTGAAGTGTGAAATGAAGACTGTGATCTGTGAACTGTGATCTGTGAACAGTGAACTGTGAACTGTGGACTGTGAACTGTGAACTGTGAACTGTGACCTGTGACCTGTGAACTGTGAACTGTGACCTGTGAACTGTGAACTGTGAACTGTGAACTGTGAACTGCGAACTGTGACCTGTGAACTGTGAACTGCGAACTGTGAATTGTGAAATGAAGACTGTGAACTATGAACCTGGAACTGTGAACTGTGAACTGTGAACAGTGAACAGTGAACTGTGAACTGTGAACTGTGAACTGTGAACTGTGAACTGTGAACTGTGAACTGTGAACTGTGAACTGTGAACTGTGAACTGTGAATTGTGAACAGTGAACTGTGAAGTGTGAAATGAAGACTGTGATCTGTGAACTGTGATCTGTGAACAGTGATCTGTGGACTGTGAACTGTGAACTGTGAAGTGTGAACTGTGATTTGTGAACAGTGAACTGTGGACTGTGAACTGTGAACTGTGAACTGTGAACTGTGAACTGTGAACTGTGAAAACTGAATTGTGAAATAAAGTCTGTGAACTGTGATCTGTGAACTGTGATCTGTGAACTGTGAACTGCGAACTGTGAATTGTGAAATGAAGACTGTGAACTGTGAACTGTGAACTGTGAACTGTGAACTGTGAAGTATGAAATGAAGACAGTGAACTGTGAAATGTGAACTGTGACCTGCGAACTGGGAACTGTGAACTGTGAACTGTGAACTGTGAACTGTGATCTGTGAACAGTGAAGTGTGAACTGTGAACTGTGAACTGTGAACTGTGATCTGTGAACTGTGAACTGGAACTGTGAACTGTGAACTGTGAACTGTGAACTGTGAACTGTGAACTATGATCTGTGAACAGTGAACTGTGGACTGTGAACTGTGAACTGTGAAGTGTGAACTGTGAACTGTGAACTGTCAACTGTGAACTGAGAACTGTAAACTGAGAACTGTAAACTGTGAACAGTGAACTGTGAACTGTGAACTGTGAACAGTGAACTGTGGACTGTGAACTGTGAACTGTGAAGTGTGAACTGTGAACTGTGAACTGTCAACTGTGAACTGAGAACTGTAAACTGTGAACAGTGAACTGTGAACTGTGAACTGTGAACTGTGATCTGTGAACTGTGAACTGCGAACTGTGAAGTGTGAAATGAAGACTGTGAACCCGTGATCTGTGGACTGTGAACTGTGAACTGTGAACTGTGAACAGTGAACAGTGAACAGTGAACTGTGAACTGTGAACTGTGAACTGTGAATTGTGAACAGTGAACAGTGAACTGTGGACTGTGAACTGTGAACTGTGAACTGTGAAGTGTGAACTGTCAACTGTGAACTGAGAACTGTAAACTGAGAACTGTAAACTGTGAACAGTGAACTGTGAACTGTGAACTGTGAACTGCGAACTGTGAAGTATGAAATGAAGACAGTGAACTGTGAAATGTGAACTGTGACCTGCGAACTGGGAACTGTGAACTGTGAACTGTGAACTGTGAACTGTGAACTGTGAACTGTGAACTGTGAACTGTGAACTGTGAACTGTGAACTGTGAACTGTGAACTGTGAACTGTGAACTGTGAACTGTGAACTGTGAACTGTGAACTGTGAACTGTGAACTGTGAACTGTGAACTGTGAACTGTGAACTGTGAACTGTGAACTGTGAACTGTGAACTGTGAACTGTGAACTGTGAACTGTGAACTGTGAACTGTGAACTGTGAACTGTGAACTGTGAACTGTGAACTGTGAACTGTGAACTGTGAACTGTGAACTGTGAACTGTGAACTGTGAACTGTGAACTGTGAACTGTGAACTGTGAACTGTGAACTGTGAACTGTGAACTGTGAACTGTGAACTGTGAACTGTGAACTGTGAACTGTGAACTGTGAACTGTGAACTGTGAACTGTGAACTGTGAACTGTGAACTGTGAACTGTGAACTGTGAACTGTGAACTGTGAACTGTGAACTGTGAACTGTGAACTGTGAACTGTGAACTGTGAACTGTGAACTGTGAACTGTGAACTGTGAACTGTGAACTGTGAACTGTGAACTGTGAACTGTGAACTGTGAACTGTGAACTGTGAACTGTGAACTGTGAACTGTGAACTGTGAACTGTGAACTGTGAACTGTGAACTGTGAACTGTGAACTGTGAACTGTGAACTGTGAACTGTGAACTGTGAACTGTGAACTGTGAACTGTGAACTGTGAACTGTGAACTGTGAACTGTGAACTGTGAACTGTGAACTGTGAACTGTGAACTGTGAACTGTGAACTGTGAACTGTGAACTGTGAACTGTGAACTGTGAACTGTGAACTGTGAACTGTGAACTGTGAACTGTGAACTGTGAACTGTGAACTGTGAACTGTGAACTGTGAACTGTGAACTGTGAACTGTGAAGTGTGAACTGTGAAGTGTGAACTGTGAAGTGTGAAGTGTGAAGTGTGAACTGTGAACAGTGAAGTGTGAACTGTGAACTGTGAACTGTGAACTGTGAACTGTGAACTGTGAACTGTGAACTGTGAACTGTGAACTGTGAACTGGAACTGTGAACTGTGAACTGTGAACTGTGAACTGTGAACTGTGAACTGTGAATTGTGAACAGTGAACAGTGAACTGTGAACTGTGAACTGTGAAGTGTGAACTGTCAACTGTGAACTGAGAACTGTAAACTGAGAACTGTAAACTGTGAACAGTGAACTGTGAACTGTGAACTGTGAACTGCGAACTGTGAAGTATGAAATGAAGACAGTGAACTGTGCAATGTGAACTGTGACCTGCGAACTGGGAACTGTGAACTGTGAACTGTGAACTGTGAACTGTGAACTGTGAACTGTGAACTGTGAACTGTGAACTGTGAACTGTGGACTGTGAACTGTGAACTGTGAACTGTGAACTGTGAACTGTGAACTGTGAACTGTGAACTGTGAACTGTGAACTGTGAACTGTGAACTGTGAACTGTGAAGTGTGAAATAAAGTCTGTGAACTGTGATCTGTGGACTGTGAACTGTGAACTGTGAAGTGTGAACTGTGATTTGTGAACAGTGAACTGTGGACTGTGAACTGTGCACTGTGAAGTGTGAAGTGTGAAATGAAGACTGTGATCTGTGAACTGTGATCTGTGAACAGTGAACTGTGGACTGTGAACTGTGAACTGTGAACTGTGAACAATGAACTGTGAACTGTGAACTATGATCTGTGAACAGTGAACTGCGGACTGTCAACTGTGAACTGTGAACTGTGAAAACTGAATTGTGAAATAAAGTCTGTGAACTGTGATCTGTGAACTGTGATCTGTGAACTGTGAACTGCGAACTGTGAATTGTGAAATGAAGACTGTGAACTGTGAACTGTGAACTGTGAAGTATGAAATGAAGACAGTGAACTGTGAAATGTGAACTGTGACCTGCGAACTGGGAACTGTGAACTGTGAACTGTGAACTGTGAACTGTGAACTGTGATCTGTGAACAGTGAAGTGTGAACTGTGAACTGTGAACTGTGATCTGTGAACTGTGAACTGGAACTGTGAACTGTGAACTGTGAACTGTGAACTGTGAACTGTGAACTGTGAACTGTGAACTGTGAACTATGATCTGTGAACAGTGAACTGTGGACTGTGAACTGTGAACTGTGAAGTGTGAACTGTGAACTGTGAACTGTCAACTGTGAACTGAGAACTGTAAACTGAGAACTGTAAACTGTGAACAGTGAACTGTGAACTGTGAACTGTGAACAGTGAACTGTGAACAGTGAACTGTGGACTGTGAACTGTGAACTGTGAACTGTGAAGTGTGAACTGTGAACTGTGAACTGTGAACTGTGAACTGTGATCTGTGAACAGTGAAGTGTGAACTGTGAACTGTGAACTGTGAACTGTGAACTGTGAACTGAGAACTGTAAACTGAGAACTGCAAACTGTGAACAGTGAACTGTGAACTGTGAACTGTGAACTGTGAACTGTGATCTGTGAACTGTGAACTGTGATCTGTGAACTGTGAACTGCGAACTGTGAAGTGTGAAATGAAGACTGTGAACTGTGAACTGTGATCTGTGAACTGTGAACTGCGAACTGTGAATTGTGAAATGAAGACTGTGAACTGTGAACTGTGAACTGTGAACTGCGAACTGTGAATTGTGAAATGAAGACTGTGAACTGTGAACTGTGCCCTGTGAAGACTGAAGTGTGAAATGAAGACTGTGAACTGTGATCTGTGAACTGTGAACTGTGAACTGTGAAAACTGAATTGTGAAATAAAGTCTGTGAACTGTGAACTGTGATCTGTGAACTGAGAACTGTGAACTGTGAACAGTGGGCTGTGAACTGTGACCTGTGAACTGTGAACTGCGAACTGTGAAGTATGAAATGAAGACAGTGAACTGTGAAATGTGAACTGTGACCTGCGAACTGGGAACTGTGAACTGTGAACTGTGGACTGTGAACTGTGAACTGTGAACTGTGACGTGTGAACTGTGAACTGTGAACTGTCAACTGTGAACTGAGAACTGTAAACTGAGAACTGTAAACTGTGAACTGTCAACTGTGATCTGTGAACTGTGAACTGCGAACTGTGAAGTGTGAAATGAAGACTGTGATCTGTGAACTGTGATCTGTGAACAGTGAACTTTGGACTGTGAACTGTGAACTGTGACCTGTGAACTGTGAACTGTGAACTGTGAACTGCGAACTGTGAAGTGTGAAATAAAGTCTGTGAACTGTGATCTGTGGACTGTGAACTGTGAACTGTGAAGTGTGAACTGTGATTTGTGAACAGTGAACTGTGGACTGTGAACTGTGCACTGTGAAGTGTGAAGTGTGAAATGAAGACTGTGATCTGTGAACTGTGATCTGTGAACAGTGAACTGTGAACTGTGGACTGTGAACTGTGAACTGTGAACTGTGACCTGTGACCTGTGAACTGTGAACTGTGACCTGTGAACTGTGAACTGTGAACTGTGAACTGTGAACTGCGAACTGTGACCTGTGAACTGTGAACTGCGAACTGTGAATTGTGAAATGAAGACTGTGAACTGTGAACCTGGAACTGTGAACTGTGAACTGTGAACAGTGAACAGTGAACTGTGAACTGTGAACTGTGAACTGTGAACTGTGAACTGTGAACTGTGAACTGTGAACTGTGAACTGTGAACTGTGAACTGTGATCTGTGAACAGTGAAGTGTGAACTGTGAACTGTGAACTGTGAACTGTGATCTGTGAACTGTGAACTGGAACTGTGAACTGTGAACTGTGAACTGTGAACTGTGAACTGTGAACTGTGAACTATGATCTGTGAACAGTGAACTGTGGACTGTGAACTGTGAACTGTGAAGTGTGAACTGTGAACTGTGAACTGTGAACTGTGAACTGTCAACTGTGAACTGAGACCTGTAAACTGAGAACTGTAAACTGTGAACAGTGAACTGTGAACTGTGAACTGTGAACTGTGAACAGTGAACTGTGGACTGTGAACTGTGAACTGTGAAGTGTGAACTGTGAACTGTGAACTGTCAACTGTGAACTGAGAACTGTAAACTGAGAACTGTAAACTGTGAACAGTGAACTGTGAACTGTGAACTGTGAACTGTGAACTGTGATCTGTGAACTGTGAACTGCGAACTGTGAAGTGTGAACTGTGAAGTGTGAACTGTGAACTGTGAACTGTGAACTGTGAACTGTGAACTGTGAACTGTGATCTGTGAACAGTGAAGTGTGAACTGTGAACTGTGAACTGTGAACTGTGAACTGTGAACTGTGAACTGGAACTGTGAACTGTGAACTGTGAACTGTGAACTATGATCTGTGAACAGTGAACTGTGAACTGTGAACAGTGAACTGTGGACTGTGAACTGTGACCTGTGAAGTGTGAACTGTGAACTGCGAAGTGTGAACTGTGAACTGTGAACTGTGAACTGTGAACTGTGAACTGTGAACTGAGAACTGTAAACTGAGAACTGTAAACTGTGAACAGTGAACTGTGAACTGTGAACTGTGAACTGTGAACTGTGATCTGTGAACTGTGAACTGTGATCTGTGAACTGTGAACTGCGAACTGTGATGTGTGAAATGAAGACTGTGAACTGTGAACTATGATCTGTGAACAGTGAACTGTGGACTGTGAACTGTGAACTGTGAAGTGTGAACTGTGAACTGTGAACTGTGAACTGTGAACTGAGAACTGTAAACTGAGAACTGTAAACTGTGAACAGTGAACTGTGAACTGTGAACTGTGAACAGTGAACTGTGGACTGTGAACTGTGACCTGTGAAGTGTGAACTGTGAACTGTGAAGTGTGAACTGTGAACTGTGAACTGTGAACTGTGAACTGTGAACTGTGAACTGTGAACTGTGAACTGTGAACTGTGAACTGAGAACTGTAAACTGAGAACTGTAAACTGTGAACAGTGAACTGTGAACTGTGAACTGTGAACTGTGAACTGTGATCTGTGAACTGTGAACTGCGAACTGTGATGTGTGAAATGAAGACTGTGAACTGTGAACTGTGATCTGTGAACTGCGAACTGCGAACTGTGAATTGTGAAATGAAGACTGTGAACTGTGAACTGTGAACTGTGAACTGCGAACTGTGAATTGTGAAATGAAGACTGTGAACTGTGATCTGTGAACTGTGAACTGTGAACTGTGAAAACTGAATTGTGAAATAAAGTCTGTGAACTGTGAACTGTGATCTGTGAACTGAGAACTGTGAACTGTGAACAGTGGGCTGTGAACTGTGACCTGTGAACTGTGAACTGCGAACTGTGAAGTATGAAATGAAGACAGTGAACTGTGAAATGTGAACTGTGACCTGCGAACTGGGAACTGTGAACTGTGAACTGTGGACTGTGAACTGTGAACTGTGAACTGTGACGTGTGAACTGTGAACTGTGAACTGTGAACTGTGAACTGAGAACTGTAAACTGAGAACTGTAAACTGTGAACTGTCAACTGTGATCTGTGAACTGTGAACTGCGAACTGTGAAGTGTGAAATGAAGACTGTGATCTGTGAACTGTGATCTGTGAACAGTGAACTGTGGACTGTGAACTGTGAACTGTGAACTGTGACCTGTGAACTGTGAACTGTGAACTGTGAACTGTGAACTGTGAACTGTGAACTGTGAACTGTGAACTGTGAACTGTGAACTGTGAACTGTGAAATGTGAACTGTGAACTGTGAACTGTGAACTGTGAACTGTGAACTGTGAACTGTGAACTGTGAACTGTGAACTGTGAACTGTGAACTGTGAACTGTGAACTGTGAACTGTGAACTGTGAACTGTGAACTGTGAACTGTGAACTGTGAACTGTGAACTGTGAACTGTGAACTGTGAACTGTGAACTGTGAACTGTGAACTGTGAACTGTGAACTGTGAACTGTGAACTGTGAACTGTGAACTGTGAACTGTGAACTGTGAACTGTGAACTGTGAACTGTGAACTGTGAACTGTGAACTGTGAACTGTGAACTGTGAACTGTGAACTGTGAACTGTGAACTGTGAACTGTGAACTGTGAACTGTGAACTGTGAACTGTGAACTGTGAACTGTGAACTGTGAACTGTGAACTGTGAACTGTGAACTGTGAACTGTGAACTGTGAACTGTGAACTGTGAACTGTGAACTGTGAACTGTGAACTGTGAACTGTGAACTGTGAACTGTGAACTGTGAACTGTGAACTGTGAACTGTGAACTGTGAACTGTGAACTGTGAACTGTGAACTGTGAACTGTGAACTGTGAACTGTGAACTGTGAAGTGTGAACTGTGAAGTGTGAACTGTGAAGTGTGAACTGTGAAGTGTGAAGTGTGAACTGTGAAGTGTGAACTGTGAACTGTGAACAGTGAAGTGTGAACTGTGAACTGTGAACTGTGAACTGTGAACTGTGAACTGTGAACTGGAACTGTGAACTGTGAACTGTGAACTGTGAACTGTGAACTGTGAATTGTGAACAGTGAACAGTGAACTGTGAACTGTGAACTGTGAAGTGTGAACTGTCAACTGTGAACTGAGAACTGTAAACTGAGAACTGTAAACTGTGAACAGTGAACTGTGAACTGTGAACTGTGAACTGCGAACTGTGAAGTATGAAATGAAGACAGTGAACTGTGCAATGTGAACTGTGACCTGCGAACTGGGAACTGTGAACTGTGAACTGTGAACTGTGAACTGTGAACTGTGAACTGTGAACTGTGAACTGTGAACTGTGAACTGTGAACTGTGAACTGTGAACTGTGAACTGTGAACTGTGAACTGTGAACTGTGAACTGTGAACTGTGAACTGTGGACTGTGAACTGTGAACTGTGAACTGTGAACTGTGAACTGTGAACTGTGAAGTGTGAACTGTCAACTGTGAACTGTCAACTGTGAACTGAGAACTGTAAACTGAGAATTGTAAACTGTGAACAGTGAACTGTGAACTGTGAGCTGTGAACTGTGAACTGTGAACTGTGAACTGTGAACTGTGAACTGTGAACTGTGAACTGTGAACTGTGA
This sequence comes from Lasioglossum villosulum, assembly GCA_963971365.1. Classification (NCBI taxonomy): domain Eukaryota; kingdom Metazoa; phylum Arthropoda; class Insecta; order Hymenoptera; family Halictidae; genus Lasioglossum; species Lasioglossum villosulum. The sequence continues at coordinate 1,384,171 of CAXARU010000174.1, forward strand.
AGTGTGAAGTGTGAAATAAAGTCTGTGAACTGTGATCTGTGGACTGTGAACTGTGAACTGTGAAGTGTGAACTGTGATTTGTGAACAGTGAACTGTGGACTGTGAACTGTGCACTGTGAAGTGTGAAGTGTGAAATGAAGACTGTGATCTGTGAACTGTGATCTGTGAACAGTGAACTGTGGACTGTGAACTGTGAACTGTGAACTGTGAACAATGAACTGTGAACTGTGAACTATGATCTGTGAACAGTGAACTGCGGACTGTCAACTGTGAACTGTGAACTGTGAAAACTGAATTGTGAAATAAAGTCTGTGAACTGTGATCTGTGAACTGTGATCTGTGAACTGTGAACTGCGAACTGTGAATTGTGAAATGAAGACTGTGAACTGTGAACTGTGAACTGTGAACTGTGAACTGTGAAGTATGAAATGAAGACAGTGAACTGTGAAATGTGAACTGTGACCTGCGAACTGGGAACTGTGAACTGTGAACTGTGAACTGTGAACTGTGAACTGTGATCTGTGAACAGTGAAGTGTGAACTGTGAACTGTGAACTGTGATCTGTGAACTGTGAACTGGAACTGTGAACTGTGAACTGTGAACTGTGAACTGTGAACTGTGAACTGTGAACTGTGAACTATGATCTGTGAACAGTGAACTGTGGACTGTGAACTGTGAACTGTGAAGTGTGAACTGTGAACTGTGAACTGTCAACTGTGAACTGAGAACTGTAAACTGAGAACTGTAAACTGTGAACAGTGAACTGTGAACTGTGAACTGTGAACAGTGAACTGTGGACTGTGAACTGTGAACTGTGAACTGTGAAGTGTGAACTGTGAACTGTGAACTGTGAACTGTGAACTGTGATCTGTGAACAGTGAAGTGTGAACTGTGAACTGTGAACTGTGAACTGAGAACTGTAAACTGAGAACTGTAAACTGAGAACTGCAAACTGTGAACAGTGAACTGTGAACTGTGAACTGTGAACTGTGAACTGTGATCTGTGAACTGTGAACTGTGATCTGTGAACTGTGAACTGCGAACTGTGAAGTGTGAAATGAAGACTGTGAACTGTGAACTGTGATCTGTGAACTGTGAACTGCGAACTGTGAATTGTGAAATGAAGACTGTGAACTGTGAACTGTGAACTGTGAACTGCGAACTGTGAATTGTGAAATGAAGACTGTGAACTGTGAACTGTGCCCTGTGAAGACTGAAGTGTGAAATGAAGACTGTGAACTGTGATCTGTGAACTGTGAACTGTGAACTGTGAAAACTGAATTGTGAAATAAAGTCTGTGAACTGTGAACTGTGATCTGTGAACTGAGAACTGTGAACTGTGAACAGTGGGCTGTGAACTGTGACCTGTGAACTGTGAACTGCGAACTGTGAAGTATGAAATGAAGACAGTGAACTGTGAAATGTGAACTGTGACCTGCGAACTGGGAACTGTGAACTGTGAACTGTGGACTGTGAACTGTGAACTGTCAACTGTGACCTGTGAACTGTGAACTGTGAACTGTCAACTGTGAACTGAGAACTGTAAACTGAGAACTGTAAACTGTGAACTGTCAACTGTGATCTGTGAACTGTGAACTGCGAACTGTGAAGTGTGAAATGAAGACTGTGATCTGTGAACTGTGATCTGTGAACAGTGAACTGTGGACTGTGAACTGTGAACTGTGACCTGTGAACTGTGAACTGTGAACTGTGAACTGTGAACTGTGAACTGTGAACTGCGAACTGTGAAGTGTGAAATAAAGTCTGTGAACTGTGATCTGTGGACTGTGAACTGTGAACTGTGAAGTGTGAACTGTGATTTGTGAACAGTGAACTGTGGACTGTGAACTGTGCACTGTGAAGTGTGAAGTGTGAAATGAAGACTGTGATCTGTGAACTGTGATCTGTGAACAGTGAACTGTGAACTGTGGACTGTGAACTGTGAACTGTGAACTGTGACCTGTGACCTGTGAACTGTGAACTGTGACCTGTGAACTGTGAACTGTGAACTGTGAACTGTGAACTGCGAACTGTGACCTGTGAACTGTGAACTGCGAACTGTGAATCGTGAAATGAAGACTGTGAACTGTGAACCTGGAACTGTGAACTGTGAACTGTGAACAGTGAACAGTGAACTGTGAACTGTGAACTGTGAACTGTGAACTGTGAACTGTGAACTGTGAACTGTGAACTGTGAACTGTGAACTGTGAACTGTGAACTGTGATCTGTGAACAGTGAAGTGTGAACTGTGAACTGTGAACTGTGAACTGTGATCTGTGAACTGTGAACTGGAACTGTGAACTGTGAACTGTGAACTGTGAACTGTGAACTGTGAACTATGATCTGTGAACAGTGAACTGTGGACTGTGAACTGTGAAGTGTGAACTGTGAACTGTGAACTGTGAACTGTGAACTGTGAACTGTCAACTGTGAACTGAGACCTGTAAACTGAGAACTGTAAACTGTGAACAGTGAACTGTGAACTGTGAACTGTGAACTGTGAACAGTGAACTGTGGACTGTGAACTGTGAACTGTGAAGTGTGAACTGTGAACTGTGAACTGTCAACTGTGAACTGAGAACTGTAAACTGAGAACTGTAAACTGTGAACAGTGAACTGTGAACTGTGAACTGTGAACTGTGATCTGTGAACTGTGAACTGCGAACTGCGAAGTGTGATCTGTGAACAGTGAAGTGTGAACTGTGAACTGTGAACTGTGAACTGTGAACTGTGAACTGTGAACAGTGAACTGTGGACTGTGAACTGTGACCTGTGAAGTGTGAACTGTGAACTGTGAAGTGTGAACTGTGAACTGTGAACTGTGAACTGTGAACTGTGAACTGTGAACTGTGAACTGTGAACTGTGAACTGAGAACTGTAAACTGAGAACTGTAAACTGTGAACAGTGAACTGTGAACTGTGAACTGTGAACTGTGAACTGTGATCTGTGAACTGTGAACTGCGAACTGTGATGTGTGAAATGAAGACTGTGAACTGTGAACTGTGATCTGTGAACTGCGAACTGCGAACTGTGAATTGTGAAATGAAGACTGTGAACTGTGAACTGTGAACTGTGAACTGCGAACTGTGAATTGTGAAATGAAGACTGTGAACTGTGATCTGTGAACTGTGAACTGTGAACTGTGAAAACTGAATTGTGAAATAAAGTCTGTGAACTGTGAACTGTGATCTGTGAACTGAGAACTGTGAACTGTGAACAGTGGGCTGTGAACTGTGACCTGTGAACTGTGAACTGCGAACTGTGAAGTATGAAATGAAGACAGTGAACTGTGAAATGTGAACTGTGACCTGCGAACTGGGAACTGTGAACTGTGAACTGTGGACTGTGAACTGTGAACTGTGAACTGTGACGTGTGAACTGTGAACTGTGAACTGTCAACTGTGAACTGAGAACTGTAAACTGAGAACTGTAAACTGTGAACTGTCAACTGTGATCTGTGAACTGTGAACTGCGAACTGTGAAGTGTGAAATGAAGACTGTGATCTGTGAACTGTGATCTGTGAACAGTGAACTGTGGACTGTGAACTGTGAACTGTGAACTGTGACCTGTGACCTGTGAACTGTGAACTGTGAACTGTGAACTGTGAACTGTGAACTGTGAACTGTGAACTGTGAACTGTGAACTGTGAACTGTGAACTGTGAACTGTGAACTGTGAAATGTGAACTGTGAACTGTGAACTGTGAACTGTGAACTGTGAACTGTGAACTGTGAACTGTGAACTGTGAACTGTGAACTGTGAACTGTGAACTGTGAACTGTGAACTGTGAACTGTGAACTGTGAACTGTGAACTGTGAACTGTGAACTGTGAACTGTGAACTGTGAACTGTGAACTGTGAACTGTGAACTGTGAACTGTGAACTGTGAACTGTGAACTGTGAACTGTGAACTGTGAACTGTGAACTGTGAACTGTGAACTGTGAACTGTGAACTGTGAACTGTGAACTGTGAACTGTGAACTGTGAACTGTGAACTGTGAACTGTGAACTGTGAACTGTGAACTGTGAACTGTGAACTGTGAACTGTGAACTGTGAACTGTGAACTGTGAACTGTGAACTGTGAACTGTGAACTGTGAACTGTGAACTGTGAACTGTGAACTGTGAACTGTGAACTGTGAACTGTGAACTGTGAACTGTGAACTGTGAACTGTGAACTGTGAACTGTGAACTGTGAACTGTGAACTGTGAACTGTGAACTGTGAACTGTGAACTGTGAACTGTGAACTGTGAACTGTGAACTGTGAACTGTGAACTGTGAACTGTGAACTGTGAACTGTGAACTGTGAACTGTGAACTGTGAACTGTGAAGTGTGAACTGTGAAGTGTGAACTGTGAAGTGTGAACTGTGAAGTGTGAAGTGTGAACTGTGAACTGTGAACAGTGAAGTGTGAACTGTGAACTGTGAACTGTGAACTGTGAACTGTGAACTGTGAACTGGAACTGGAACTGTGAACTGTGAACTGTGAACTGTGAACTGTGAACTGTGAATTGTGAACAGTGAACAGTGAACTGTGAACTGTGAACTGTGAAGTGTGAACTGTCAACTGTGAACTGAGAACTGTAAACTGAGAACTGTAAACTGTGAACAGTGAACTGTGAACTGTGAACTGTGAACTGCGAACTGTGAAGTATGAAATGAAGACAGTGAACTGTGCAATGTGAACTGTGACCTGCGAACTGGGAACTGTGAACTGTGAACTGTGAACTGTGAACTGTGAACTGTGAACTGTGAACTGTGAACTGTGAACTGTGAACTGTGAACTGTGAACTGTGAACTGTGAACTGTGAACTGTGAACTGTGAACTGTGAACTGTGAACTGTGGACTGTGAACTGTGAACTGTGAACTGTGAACTGTGAACTGTGAAGTGTGAACTGTCAACTGTGAACTGTCAACTGTGAACTGAGAACTGTAAACTGAGAATTGTAAACTGTGAACAGTGAACTGTGAACTGTGAGCTGTGAACTGTGAACTGTGAACTGTGAACTGTGAACTGTGAACTGTGAACTGTGAAGTGTGAAATAAAGTCTGTGAACTGTGATCTGTGGACTGTGAACTGTGAACTGTGAAGTGTGAACTGTGATTTGTGAACAGTGAACTGTGGACTGTGAACTGTGCACTGTGAAGTGTGAAGTGTGAAATGAAGACTGTGATCTGTGAACTGTGATCTGTGAACAGTGAACTGTGGACTGTGAACTGTGAACTGTGAACTGTGAACAATGAACTGTGAACTGTGAACTATGATCTGTGAACAGTGAACTGCGGACTGTCAACTGTGAACTGTGAACTGTGAAAACTGAATTGTGAAATAAAGTCTGTGAACTGTGATCTGTGAACTGTGATCTGTGAACTGTGAACTGCGAACTGTGAATTGTGAAATGAAGACTGTGAACTGTGAACTGTGAACTGTGAACTGTGAACTGTGAAGTATGAAATGAAGACAGTGAACTGTGAAATGTGAACTGTGACCTGCGAACTGGGAACTGTGAACTGTGAACTGTGAACTGTGAACTGTGAACTGTGATCTGTGAACAGTGAAGTGTGAACTGTGAACTGTGAACTGTGATCTGTGAACTGTGAACTGGAACTGTGAACTGTGAACTGTGAACTGTGAACTGTGAACTGTGAACTGTGAACTGTGAACTGTGAACTATGATCTGTGAACAGTGAACTGTGGACTGTGAACTGTGAACTGTGAAGTGTGAACTGTGAACTGTGAACTGTCAACTGTGAACTGAGAACTGTAAACTGAGAACTGTAAACTGTGAACAGTGAACTGTGAACTGTGAACTGTGAACAGTGAACTGTGGACTGTGAACTGTGAACTGTGAACTGTGAAGTGTGAACTGTGAACTGTGAACTGTGAACTGTGAACTGTGATCTGTGAACAGTGAAGTGTGAACTGTGAACTGTGAACTGTGAACTGAGAACTGTAAACTGAGAACTGTAAACTGAGAACTGCAAACTGTGAACAGTGAACTGTGAACTGTGAACTGTGAACTGTGAACTGTGATCTGTGAACTGTGAACTGTGATCTGTGAACTGTGAACTGCGAACTGTGAAGTGTGAAATGAAGACTGTGAACTGTGAACTGTGATCTGTGAACTGTGAACTGCGAACTGTGAATTGTGAAATGAAGACTGTGAACTGTGAACTGTGAACTGTGAACTGCGAACTGTGAATTGTGAAATGAAGACTGTGAACTGTGAACTGTGCCCTGTGAAGACTGAAGTGTGAAATGAAGACTGTGAACTGTGATCTGTGAACTGTGAACTGTGAACTGTGAAAACTGAATTGTGAAATAAAGTCTGTGAACTGTGAACTGTGATCTGTGAACTGAGAACTGTGAACTGTGAACAGTGGGCTGTGAACTGTGACCTGTGAACTGTGAACTGCGAACTGTGAAGTATGAAATGAAGACAGTGAACTGTGAAATGTGAACTGTGACCTGCGAACTGGGAACTGTGAACTGTGAACTGTGGACTGTGAACTGTGAACTGTCAACTGTGACGTGTGAACTGTGAACTGTGAACTGTCAACTGTGAACTGAGAACTGTAAACTGAGAACTGTAAACTGTGAACTGTCAACTGTGATCTGTGAACTGTGAACTGCGAACTGTGAAGTGTGAAATGAAGACTGTGATCTGTGAACTGTGATCTGTGAACAGTGAACTGTGGACTGTGAACTGTGAACTGTGACCTGTGAACTGTGAACTGTGAACTGTGAACTGTGAACTGTGAACTGTGAACTGCGAACTGTGAAGTGTGAAATAAAGTCTGTGAACTGTGATCTGTGGACTGTGAACTGTGAACTGTGAAGTGTGAACTGTGATTTGTGAACAGTGAACTGTGGACTGTGAACTGTGCACTGTGAAGTGTGAAGTGTGAAATGAAGACTGTGATCTGTGAACTGTGATCTGTGAACAGTGAACTGTGAACTGTGGACTGTGAACTGTGAACTGTGAACTGTGACCTGTGACCTGTGAACTGCGAACTGTGACCTGTGAACTGTGAACTGCGAACTGTGAATTGTGAAATGAAGACTGTGAACTGTGAACCTGGAACTGTGAACTGTGAACTGTGAACAGTGAACAGTGAACTGTGAACTGTGAACTGTGAACTGTGAACTGTGAACTGTGAACTGTGAACTGTGAACTGTGAACTGTGAACTGTGAACTGTGAACTGTGAACTGTGAACTGTGATCTGTGAACAGTGAAGTGTGAACTGTGAACTGTGAACTGTGAACTGTGATCTGTGAACTGTGAACTGGAACTGTGAACTGTGAACTGTGAACTGTGAACTGTGAACTGTGAACTATGATCTGTGAACAGTGAACTGTGGACTGTGAACTGTGAAGTGTGAACTGTGAACTGTGAACTGTGAACTGTGAACTGTGAACTGTCAACTGTGAACTGAGACCTGTAAACTGAGAACTGTAAACTGTGAACAGTGAACTGTGAACTGTGAACTGTGAACTGTGAACAGTGAACTGTGGACTGTGAACTGTGAACTGTGAAGTGTGAACTGTGAACTGTGAACTGTCAACTGTGAACTGAGAACTGTAAACTGAGAACTGTAAACTGTGAACAGTGAACTGTGAACTGTGAACTGTGAACTGTGAACTGTGATCTGTGAACTGTGAACTGCGAACTGTGAAGTGTGAACTGTGAAGTGTGAACTGTGAACTGTGAACTGTGAACTGTGAACTGTGAACTGTGAATTGTGAACTGTGAACTGTGATCTGTGAACAGTGAAGTGTGAACTGTGAACTGTGAACTGTGAACTGTGAACTGTGAACTGGAACTGTGAACTGTGAACTGTGAACTGTGAACTATGATCTGTGAACAGTGAACTGTGAACTGTGAACAGTGAACTGTGGACTGTGAACTGTGACCTGTGAAGTGTGAACTGTGAACTGCGAAGTGTGAACTGTGAACTGTGAACTGTGAACTGTGAACTGTGAACTGTGAACTGAGAACTGTAAACTGAGAACTGTAAACTGAGAACTGTAAACTGTGAACAGTGAACTGTGAACTGTGAACTGTGAACTGTGAACTGTGATCTGTGAACTGTGAACTGTGATCTGTGAACTGTGAACTGCGAACTGTGATGTGTGAAATGAAGACTGTGAACTGTGAACTATGATCTGTGAACAGTGAACTGTGGACTGTGAACTGTGAACTGTGAAGTGTGAACTGTGAACTGTGAACTGTGAACTGTGAACTGAGAACTGTAAACTGAGAACTGTAAACTGTGAACAGTGAACTGTGAACTGTGAACTGTGAACAGTGAACTGTGGACTGTGAACTGTGACCTGTGAAGTGTGAACTGTGAACTGTGAAGTGTGAACTGTGAACTGTGAACTGTGAACTGTGAACTGTGAACTGTGAACTGTGAACTGTGAACTGAGAACTGTAAACTGAGAACTGTAAACTGTGAACAGTGAACTGTGAACTGTGAACTGTGAACTGTGAACTGTGATCTGTGAACTGTGAACTGCGAACTGTGATGTGTGAAATGAAGACTGTGAACTGTGAACTGTGATCTGTGAACTGCGAACTGCGAACTGTGAATTGTGAAATGAAGACTGTGAACTGTGAACTGTGAACTGTGAACTGCGAACTGTGAATTGTGAAATGAAGACTGTGAACTGTGATCTGTGAACTGTGAACTGTGAACTGTGAAAACTGAATTGTGAAATAAAGTCTGTGAACTGTGAACTGTGATCTGTGAACTGAGAACTGTGAACTGTGAACAGTGGGCTGTGAACTGTGACCTGTGAACTGTGAACTGCGAACTGTGAAGTATGAAATGAAGACAGTGAACTGTGAAATGTGAACTGTGACCTGCGAACTGGGAACTGTGAACTGTGAACTGTGGACTGTGAACTGTGAACTGTGAACTGTGACGTGTGAACTGTGAACTGTGAACTGTCAACTGTGAACTGAGAACTGTAAACTGAGAACTGTAAACTGTGAACTGTCAACTGTGATCTGTGAACTGTGAACTGCGAACTGTGAAGTGTGAAATGAAGACTGTGATCTGTGAACTGTGATCTGTGAACAGTGAACTGTGGACTGTGAACTGTGAACTGTGAACTGTGACCTGTGACCTGTGAACTGTGAACTGTGAACTGTGAACTGTGAACTGTGAACTGTGAACTGTGAACTGTGAACTGTGAACTGCGAACTGTGAAGTGTGAAATAAAGTCTGTGAACTGTGATCTGTGGACTGTGAACTGTGAACTGTGAAGTTTGAACTGTGATTTGTGAACAGTGAACTGTGGACTGTGAACTGTGCACTGTGAAGTGTGAAGTGTGAAATGAAGACTGTGATCTGTGAACTGTGATCTGTGAACAGTGAACTGTGAACTGTGGACTGTGAACTGTGAACTGTGACCTGTGACCTGTGAACTGTGAACTGTGAACTGTGACCTGTGAACTGTGAACTGTGAACTGCGAACTGTGATCTGTGAACTGTGAACTGCGAACTGTGAATTGTGAAATGAAGACTGTGAACTGTGAACTGTGAACTGTGAACTGCGAACTGTGAATTGTGAAATGAAGACTGTGAACTGTGATCTGTGAACTGTGAACTGTGAACTGTGAAAACTGAATTGTGAAATAAAGTCTGTGAACTGTGAACTGTGATCTGTGAACTGAGAACTGTGAACTGTGAACAGTGGGCTGTGAACTGTGACCTGTGAACTGTGAACTGCGAACTGTGAAGTATGAAATGAAGACAGTGAACTGTGAAATGTGAACTGTGACCTGCGAACTGGGAACTGTGAACTGTGAACTGTGGACTGTGAACTGTGAACTGTGAACTGTGACGTGTGAACTGTGAACTGTGAACTGTCAACTGTGAACTGAGAACTGTAAACTGAGAACTGTAAACTGTGAACTGTCAACTGTGATCTGTGAACTGTGAACTGCGAACTGTGAAGTGTGAAATGAAGACTGTGATCTGTGAACTGTGATCTGTGAACAGTGAACTGTGGACTGTGAACTGTGAACTGTGACCTGTGAACTGTGAACTGTGAACTGTGAACTGTGAACTGTGAACTGTGAACTGTGAACTGTGAACTGTGAACTGTGAACTGTGAACTGCGAACTGTGAAGTGTGAAATAAAGTCTGTGAACTGTGATCTGTGGACTGTGAACTGTGAACTGTGAAGTGTGAACTGTGATTTGTGAACAGTGAACTGTGGACTGTGAACTGTGCACTGTGAAGTGTGAAGTGTGAAATGAAGACTGTGATCTGTGAACTGTGATCTGTGAACAGTGAACTGTGAACTGTGGACTGTGAACTGTGAACTGTGACCTGTGACCTGTGAACTGTGAACTGTGACCTGTGAACTGTGAACTGTGAACTGTGAACTGTGAACTGCGAACTGTGACCTGTGAACTGTGAACTGCGAACTGTGAATTGTGAAATGAAGACTGTGAACTGTGAACCTGGAACTGTGAACTGTGAACTGTGTACAGTGAACAGTGAACTGTGAACTGTGAACTGTGAACTGTGAACTGTGAATTGTGAACAGTGAACTGTGGACTGTGAACTGTGAACGGTGAACTGTGAACTGCGAACTGTGAAGTATGAAATGAAGACAGTGAACTGTGAAGTATGAAATGAAGACAGTGAACTGTGAAATGTGAACTGTGACCTGCGAACTGGGAACTGTGAACTGTGAACTGTGAACTGTGAACTGTGAACTGTGAACTGTGAACTGTGAACTGTGATCTGTGAACAGTGAAGTGTGAACTGTGAACTGTGAACTGTGAACTGTGAACTGTGAACTGTGAACTGGAACTGTGAACTGTGAACTGTGAACAATGAACTGTGAACTGTGAACTATGATCTGTGAACAGTGAACTGCGGACTGTCAACTGTGAACTGTGAACTGTGAAAACTGAATTGTGAAATAAAGTCTGTGAACTGTGATCTGTGAACTGTGATCTGTGAACTGTGAACTGCGAACTGTGAATTGTGAAATGAAGACTGTGAACTGTGAACTGTGAACTGTGAACTGTGAACTGTGAAGTATGAAATGAAGACAGTGAACTGTGAAATGTGAACTGTGACCTGCGAACTGGGAACTGTGAACTGTGAACTGTGAACTGTGAACTGTGAACTGTGAACTGTGAACTATGATCTGTGAACAGTGAACTGTGGACTGTGAACTGTGAACTGTGAAGTGTGAACTGTGAACTGTCAACTGTGAACTGAGAACTGTAATCTGAGAACTGTAAACTGTGAACAGTGAACTGTGAACTGTGAACTGTGAACAGTGAACTGTGGACTGTGAACTGTGAACTGTGAAGTGTGAACTGTGAACTGTGAACTGTGAACTGTGAACTGTGATCTGTGAACAGTGAAGTGTGAACTGTGAACTGTGAACTGTGAACTGAGAACTGTAAACTGAGAACTGTAAACTGAGAACTGTAAACTGTGAACAGTGAACTGTGAACTGTGAACTGTGAACTTTGAACTGTGATCTGTGAACTGTGAACTGTGATCTGTGAACTGTGAACTGCGAACTGTGAAGTGTGAAATGAAGACTGTGAACTGTGAACTGTGATCTGTGAACTGTGAACTGCGAACTGTGAATTGTGAAATGAAGACTGTGAACTGTGAACTGTGAACTGTGAACTGCGAACTGTGAATTGTGAAATGAAGACTGTGAACTGTGAACTGTGCCCTGTGAAGACTGAAGTGTGAAATGAAGACTGTGAACTGTGATCTGTGAACTGTGAACTGAGAACTGTGAAAACTGAATTGTGAAATAAAGTCTGTGAACTGTGAACTGTGATCTGTGAACTGAGAACTGTGAACTGTGAACAGTGGGCTGTGAACTGTGACCTGTGAACTGTGAACTGCGAACTGTGAAGTATGAAATGAAGACAGTGAACTGTGAAATGTGAACTGTGACCTGCGAACTGGGAACTGTGAACTGTGAACTGTGGACTGTGAACTGTGAACTGTGAACTGTGACGTGTGAACTGTCAACTGTGAACTGAGAACTGTAAACTGAGAACTGTAAACTGTGAACTGTCAACTGTGATCTGTGAACTGTGAACTGCGAACTGTGAAGTGTGAAATGAAGACTGTGATCTGTGAACTGTGATCTGTGAACAGTGAACTGTGGACTGTGAACTGTGAACTGTGACCTGTGAACTGTGAACTGTGAACTGTGAACTGTGAACTGTGAACTGTGAACTGTGAACTGCGAACTGTGAAGTGTGAAATAAAGTCTGTGAACTGTGATCTGTGGACTGTGAACTGTGAACTGTGAAGTGTGAACTGTGATTTGTGAACAGTGAACTGTGGACTGTGAACTGTGCACTGTGAAGTGTGAACTGCGAACTGTGACCTGTGAACTGTGAACTGCGAACTGTGAATTGTGAAATGAAGACTGTGAACTGTGAACCTGGAACTGTGAACTGTGAACTGTGTACAGTGAACAGTGAACTGTGAACTGTGAACTGTGAACTGTGAACTGTGAATTGTGAACAGTGAACTGTGGACTGTGAACTGTGAACGGTGAACTGTGAACTGCGAACTGTGAAGTATGAAATGAAGACAGTGAACTGTGAAGTATGAAATGAAGACAGTGAACTGTGAAATGTGAACTGTGACCTGCGAACTGGGAACTGTGAACTGTGAACTGTGAACTGTGAACTGTGAACTGTGAACTGTGAACTGTGAACTGTGAACTGTGAACTGTGAACTGTGAACTGTGAAGTGTGAACTGTGAACTGTGAACTGTGAACTGTGAACTGTGAACTGTGAACTGGAACTGTGAACTGTGAACTGTGAACAATGAACTGTGAACTGTGAACTATGATCTGTGAACAGTGAACTGCGGACTGTCAACTGTGAACTGTGAACTGTGAAAACTGAATTGTGAAATAAAGTCTGGGAACTGTGATCTGTGAACTGTGATCTGTGAACTGTGAACTGCGAACTGTGAATTGTGAAATGAAGACTGTGAACTGTGAACTGTGAACTGTGAACTGTGAACTGTGAAGTATGAAATGAAGACAGTGAACTGTGAAATGTGAACTGTGACCTGCGAACTGGGAACTGTGAACTGTGAACTGTGAACTGTGAACTGTGAACTGTGAACTGTGAACTGTGAACTATGATCTGTGAACAGTGAACTGTGGACTGTGAACTGTGAACTGTGAAGTGTGAACTGTGAACTGTCAACTGTGAACTGAGAACTGTAAACTGAGAACTGTAAACTGTGAACAGTGAACTGTGAACTGTGAACTGTGAACAGTGAACTGTGGACTGTGAACTGTGAACTGTGAAGTGTGAACTGTGAACTGTGAACTGTGAACTGTGAACTGTGATCTGTGAACAGTGAAGTGTGAACTGTGAACTGTGAACTGTGAACTGAGAACTGTAAACTGAGAACTGTAAACTGAGAACTGTAAACTGTGAACAGTGAACTGTGAACTGTGAACTGTGAACTTTGAACTGTGATCTGTGAACTGTGAACTGTGATCTGTGAACTGTGAACTGCGAACTGTGAAGTGTGAAATGAAGACTGTGAACTGTGAACTGTGATCTGTGAACTGTGAACTGCGAACTGTGAATTGTGAAATGAAGACTGTGAACTGTGAACTGTGAACTGTGAACTGCGAACTGTGAATTGTGAAATGAAGACTGTGAACTGTGAACTGTGCCCTGTGAAGACTGAAGTGTGAAATGAAGACTGTGAACTGTGATCTGTGAACTGTGAACTGAGAACTGTGAAAACTGAATTGTGAAATAAAGTCTGTGAACTGTGAACTGTGATCTGTGAACTGAGAACTGTGAACTGTGAACAGTGGGCTGTGAACTGTGACCTGTGAACTGTGAACTGCGAACTGTGAAGTATGAAATGAAGACAGTGAACTGTGAAATGTGAACTGTGACCTGCGAACTGGGAACTGTGAACTGTGAACTGTGGACTGTGAACTGTGAACTGTGAACTGTGACGTGTGAACTGTGAACTGTGAACTGTCAACTGTGAACTGAGAACTGTAAACTGAGAACTGTAAACTGTGAACTGTCAACTGTGATCTGTGAACTGTGAACTGCGAACTGTGAAGTGTGAAATGAAGACTGTGATCTGTGAACTGTGATCTGTGAACAGTGAACTGTGGACTGTGAACTGTGAACTGTGACCTGTGAACTGTGAACTGTGAACTGTGAACTGTGAACTGTGAACTGTGAACTGTGAACTGCGAACTGTGAAGTGTGAAATAAAGTCTGTGAACTGTGATCTGTGGACTGTGAACTGTGAACTGTGAAGTGTGAACTGTGATTTGTGAACAGTGAACTGTGGACTGTGAACTGTGCACTGTGAAGTGTGAAGTGTGAAATGAAGACTGTGATCTGTGAACTGTGATCTGTGAACAGTGAACTGTGAACTATGGACTGTGAACTGTGAACTGTGACCTGTGACCTGTGAACTGTGAACTGTGACCTGTGAACTGTGAACTGTGAACTGTGAACTGTGAACTGCGAACTGTGACCTGTGAACTGTGAACTGCGAACTGTGAATTGTGAAATGAAGACTGTGAACTGTGAACCTGGAACTGTGAACTGTGAACTGTGAACAGTGAACAGTGAACTGTGAACTGTGAACTGTGAACTGTGAACTGTGAACTGTGAACTGTGAACTGTGAACTGTGAATTGTGAACAGTGAACTGTGAAGTGTGAAATGAAGACTGTGATCTGTGAACTGTGATCTGTGAACAGTGATCTGTGGACTGTGAACTGTGAACTGTGAAGTGTGAACTGTGATTTGTGAACAGTGAACTGTGGACTGTGAACTGTGAACTGTGAACTGTGAACTGTGAACTGTGAAAACTGAATTGTGAAATAAAGTCTGTGAACTGTGATCTGTGAACTGTGATCTGTGAACTGTGAACTGCGAACTGTGAATTGTGAAATGAAGACTGTGAACTGTGAACTGTGAACTGTGAACTGTGAACTGTGAAGTATGAAATGAAGACAGTGAACTGTGAAATGTGAACTGTGACCTGCGAACTGGGAACTGTGAACTGTGAACTGTGAACTGTGAACTGTGATCTGTGAACAGTGAAGTGTGAACTGTGAACTGTGAACTGTGAACTGTGATCTGTGAACTGTGAACTGGAACTGTGAACTGTGAACTGTGAACTGTGAACTGTGAACTGTGAACTATGATCTGTGAACAGTGAACTGTGGACTGTGAACTGTGAACTGTGAAGTGTGAACTGTGAACTGTGAACTGTCAACTGTGAACTGAGAACTGTAAACTGAGAACTGTAAACTGTGAACAGTGAACTGTGAACTGTGAACTGTGAACAGTGAACTGTGGACTGTGAACTGTGAACTGTGAAGTGTGAACTGTGAACTGTGAACTGTCAACTGTGAACTGAGAACTGTAAACTGAGAACTGTAAACTGAGAACTGTAAACTGTGAACAGTGAACTGTGAACTGTGAACTGTGAACTGTGAACTGTGATCTGTGAACTGTGAACTGCGAACTGTGAAGTGTGAAATGAAGACTGTGAACTGTGATCTGTGGACTGTGAACTGTGAACTGTGAACTGTGAACAGTGAACAGTGAACAGTGAACTGTGAACTGTGAACTGTGAACTGTGAATTGTGAACAGTGAACAGTGAACTGTGGACTGTGAACTGTGAACTGTGAACTGTGAAGTGTGAACTGTCAACTGTGAACTGAGAACTGTAAACTGAGAACTGTAAACTGTGAACAGTGAACTGTGAACTGTGAACTGTGAACTGCGAACTGTGAAGTATGAAATGAAGACAGTGAACTGTGAAATGTGAACTGTGACCTGCGAACTGGGAACTGTGAACTGTGAACTGTGAACTGTGAACTGTGAACTGTGAACTGTGAACTGTGAACTGTGAACTGTGAACTGTGAACTGTGAACTGTGAACTGTGAACTGTGAACTGTGAACTGTGAACTGTGAACTGTGAACTGTGAACTGTGAACTGTGAACTGTGAACTGTGAACTGTGAACTGTGAACTGTGAACTGTGAACTGTGAACTGTGAACTGTGAACTGTGAACTGTGAACTGTGAACTGTGAACTGTGAACTGTGAACTGTGAACTGTGAACTGTGAACTGTGAACTGTGAACTGTGAACTGTGAACTGTGAACTGTGAACTGTGAACTGTGAACTGTGAACTGTGAACTGTGAACTGTGAACTGTGAACTGTGAACTGTGAACTGTGAACTGTGAACTGTGAACTGTGAACTGTGAACTGTGAACTGTGAACTGTGAACTGTGAACTGTGAACTGTGAACTGTGAACTGTGAACTGTGAACTGTGAACTGTGAACTGTGAACTGTGAACTGTGAACTGTGAACTGTGAACTGTGAACTGTGAACTGTGAACTGTGAACTGTGAACTGTGAACTGTGAACTGTGAACTGTGAACTGTGAACTGTGAACTGTGAACTGTGAACTGTGAACTGTGAACTGTGAACTGTGAACTGTGAACTGTGAACTGTGAACTGTGAACTGTGAACTGTGAACTGTGAACTGTGAACTGTGAACTGTGAACTGTGAACTGTGAACTGTGAACTGTGAACTGTGAACTGTGAACTGTGAACTGTGAACTGTGAACTGTGAACTGTGAACTGTGAACTGTGAACTGTGAACTGTGAACTGTGAACTGTGAACTGTGAACTGTGAACTGTGAACTGTGAACTGTGAACTGTGAACTGTGAACTGTGAACTGTGAACTGTGAACTGTGAACTGTGAAGTGTGAACTGTGAAGTGTGAAGTGTGAACTGTGAAGTGTGAACTGTGAACTGTGAACAGTGAAGTGTGAACTGTGAACTGTGAACTGTGAACTGTGAACTGTGAACTGTGAACTGTGAACTGGAACTGTGAACTGTGAACTGTGAACTGTGAACTGTGAACTGTGAATTGTGAACAGTGAACAGTGAACAGTGAACTGTGGACTGTGAACTGTGAACTGTGAACTGTGAAGTGTGAACTGTCAACTGTGAACTGAGAACTGTAAACTGTGAACAGTGAACTGTGAACTGTGAACTGTGAACTGCGAACTGTGAAGTATGAAATGAAGACAGTGAACTGTGAAATGTGAACTGTGACCTGCGAACTGGGAACTGTGAACTGTGAACTGTGAACTGTGAACTGTGAACTGTGAACTGTGAACTGTGAACTGTGAACTGTGAACTGTGAACTGTGAACTGTGAACTGTGAACTGTGAACTGTGAACTGTGAACTGTGAACTGTGAACTGTGGACTGTGAACTGTGAACTGTGAACTGTGAACTGTGAACTGTGAAGTGTGAACTGTGAAGTGTGAACTGTCAACTGTGAACTGTCAACTGTGAACTGAGAACTGTAAACTGAGAATTGTAAACTGTGAACAGTGAACTGTGAACTGTGAGCTGTGAACTGTGAACTGTGAACTGTGAACTGTGAACTGTGAACTGTGAACTGTGAACTGTGAAGTGTGAAATAAAGTCTGTGAACTGTGATCTGTGGACTGTGAACTGTGAACTGTGAAGTGTGAACTGTGATTTGTGAACAGTGAACTGTGGACTGTGAACTGTGCACTGTGAAGTGTGAAGTGTGAAATGAAGACTGTGATCTGTGAACTGTGATCTGTGAACAGTGAACTGTGGACTGTGAACTGTGAACTGTGAACTGTGAACAATGAACTGTGAACTGTGAACTATGATCTGTGAACAGTGAACTGCGGACTGTCAACTGTGAACTGTGAACTGTGAAAACTGAATTGTGAAATAAAGTCTGTGAACTGTGATCTGTGAACTGTGATCTGTGAACTGTGAACTGCGAACTGTGAATTGTGAAATGAAGACTGTGAACTGTGAACTGTGAACTGTGAACTGTGAACTGTGAAGTATGAAATGAAGACAGTGAACTGTGAAATGTGAACTGTGACCTGCGAACTGGGAACTGTGAACTGTGAACTGTGAACTGTGAACTGTGAACTGTGAACTGTGATCTGTGAACAGTGAAGTGTGAACTGTGAACTGTGAACTGTGATCTGTGAACTGTGAACTGGAACTGTGAACTGTGAACTGTGAACTGTGAACTGTGAACTGTGACGTGTGAACTATGATCTGTGAACAGTGAACTGTGGACTGTGAACTGTGAACTGTGAAGTGTGAACTGTGAACTGTGAACTGTCAACTGTGAACTGAGAACTGTAAACTGAGAACTGTAAACTGTGAACAGTGAACTGTGAACTGTGAACTGTGAACAGTGAACTGTGGACTGTGAACTGTGAACTGTGAACTGTGAAGTGTGAACTGTGAACTGTGAACTGTGAACTGTGAACTGTGATCTGTGAACAGTGAAGTGTGAACTGTGAACTGTGAACTGTGAACTGAGAACTGTAAACTGAGAACTGTGATCTGTGAACTGTGAACTGGAACTGTGAACTGTGAACTGTGAACTGTGAACTGTGAACTGTGAACTGTGAACTGTGAACTATGATCTGTGAACAGTGAACTGTGGACTGTGAACTGTGAACTGTGAAGTGTGAACTGTGAACTGTGAACTGTCAACTGTGAACTGAGAACTGTAAACTGAGAACTGTAAACTGTGAACAGTGAACTGTGAACTGTGAACTGTGAACAGTGAACTGTGGACTGTGAACTGTGAACTGTGATCTGTGAACTGTGAACTGCGAACTGTGAAGTGTGAAATGAAGACTGTGAACTGTGAACTGTGATCTGTGAACTGTGAACTGCGAACTGTGAATTGTGAAATGAAGACTGTGAACTGTGAACTGTGAACTGTGAACTGCGAACTGTGAATTGTGAAATGAAGACTGTGAACTGTGAACTGTGCCCTGTGAAGACTGAAGTGTGAAATGAAGACTGTGAACTGTGATCTGTGAACTGTGAACTGTGAACTGTGAAAACTGAATTGTGAAATAAAGTCTGTGAACTGTGAACTGTGATCTGTGAACTGAGAACTGTGAACTGTGAACAGTGGGCTGTGAACTGTGACCTGTGAACTGTGAACTGCGAACTGTGAAGTATGAAATGAAGACAGTGAACTGTGAAATGTGAACTGTGACCTGCGAACTGGGAACTGTGAACTGTGAACTGTGGACTGTGAACTGTGAACTGTGAACTGTGACGTGTGAACTGTGAACTGTCAACTGTCAACTGTGAACTGAGAACTGTAAACTGAGAACTGTAAACTGTGAACTGTCAACTGTGATCTGTGAACTGTGAACTGCGAACTGTGAAGTGTGAAATGAAGACTGTGATCTGTGAACTGTGATCTGTGAACAGTGAACTGTGGACTGTGAACTGTGAACTGTGACCTGTGAACTGTGAACTGTGAACTGTGAACTGTGAACTGTGAACTGTGAACTGCGAACTGTGAAGTGTGAAATAAAGTCTGTGAACTGTGATCTGTGGACTGTGAACTGTGAACTGTGAAGTGTGAACTGTGATTTGTGAACAGTGAACTGTGGACTGTGAACTGTGCACTGTGAAGTGTGAAGTGTGAAATGAAGACTGTGATCTGTGAACTGTGATCTGTGAACAGTGAACTGTGAACTGTGGACTGTGAACTGTGAACTGTGAACTGTGACCTGTGACCTGTGAACTGTGAACTGTGACCTGTGAACTGTGAACTGTGAACTGTGAACTGTGAACTGCGAACTGTGACCTGTGAACTGTGAACTGCGAACTGTGAATTGTGAAATGAAGACTGTGAACTGTGAACCTGGAACTGTGAACTGTGAACTGTGAACAGTGAACAGTGAACAGTGAACTGTGAACTGTGAACTGTGAACTGTGAACTGTGAACTGTGAACTGTGAACTGTGAACTGTGAACTGTGAACTGTGAACTGTGAATTGTGAACAGTGAACTGTGGACTGTGAACTGTGAACGGTGAACTGTGAACTGCGAACTGTGAAGTATGAAATGAAGACAGTGAACTGTGAAGTATGAAATGAAGACAGTGAACTGTGAAATGTGAACTGTGACCTGCGAACTGGGAACTGTGAACTGTGAACTGTGAACTGTGAACTGTGAACTGTGAACTGTGAACAGTGATCTGTGAACAGTGAAGTGTGAACTGTGAACTGTGAACTGTGAACTGTGAACTGTGAACTGTGAACTGTGAACTGGAACTGTGAACTGTGAACTGTGAACAATGAACTGTGAACTGTGAACTATGATCTGTGAACAGTGAACTGCGGACTGTCAACTGTGAACTGTGAACTGTGAAAACTGAATTGTGAAATAAAGTCTGTGAACTGTGATCTGTGAACTGTGATCTGTGAACTGTGAACTGCGAACTGTGAATTGTGAAATGAAGACTGTGAACTGTGAACTGTGAACTGTGAACTGTGAACTGTGAAGTATGAAATGAAGACAGTGAACTGTGAAATGTGAACTGTGACCTGCGAACTGGGAACTGTGAACTGTGAACTGTGAACTGTGATCTGTGAACAGTGAAGTGTGAACTGTGAACTGTGAACTGTGAACTGTGATCTGTGAACTGTGAACTGGAACTGTGAACTGTGAACTGTGAACTGTGAACTGTGAACTGTGAACTATGATCTGTGAACAGTGAACTGTGGACTGTGAACTGTGAACTGTGAAGTGTGAACTGTGAACTGTGAACTGAGAACTGTAAACTGAGAACTGTAAACTGAGAACTGTAAACTGTGAACAGTGAACTGTGAAGTGTGAAATGAAGACTGTGAACTGTGATCTGTGGACTGTGAACTGTGAACTGTGAACTGTGAACAGTGAACAGTGAACAGTGAACTGTGAACTGTGAACTGTGAACTGTGAATTGTGAACAGTGAACAGTGAACTGTGGACTGTGAACTGTGAACTGTGAACTGTGAAGTGTGAACTGTCAACTGTGAACTGAGAACTGTAAACTGAGAACTGTAAACTGTGAACAGTGAACTGTGAACTGTGAACTGTGAACTGCGAACTGTGAAGTATGAAATGAAGACAGTGAACTGTGAAATGTGAACTGTGACCTGCGAACTGGGAACTGTGAACTGTGAACTGTGAACTGTGAACTGTGAACTGTGAACTGTGAACTGTGAACTGTGAACTGTGAACTGTGAACTGTGAACTGTGAACTGTGAACTGTGAACTGTGAACTGTGAACTGTGAACTGTGAACTGTGAACTGTGAACTGTGAACTGTGAACTGTGAACTGTGAACTGTGAACTGTGAACTGTGAACTGTGAACTGTGAACTGTGAACTGTGAACTGTGAACTGTGAACTGTGAACTGTGAACTGTGAACTGTGAACTGTGAACTGTGAACTGTGATCTGTGAACTGTGAACTGCGAACTGTGAAGTGTGAAATGAAGACTGTGAACTGTGATCTGTGGACTGTGAACTGCGAACTGTGAACTGTGAACTGTGAACAGTGAACTGTGAACTGTGAACTGTGAACTGTGAATTGTGAACAGTGAACTGTAAACTGTGAACAGTGAACTGTGAACTGTGAACTGTGATCTGTGAACTGTGAACTGCGAACTGTGAAGTGT
Source organism: Lasioglossum villosulum (assembly GCA_963971365.1). Lineage (NCBI taxonomy): Eukaryota > Metazoa > Arthropoda > Insecta > Hymenoptera > Halictidae > Lasioglossum > Lasioglossum villosulum. The sequence goes on from CAXARU010000174.1 coordinate 1,405,756, forward strand.
GAAATGAAGACTGTGAACTGTGATCTGTGGACTGTGAACTGTGAACTGTGAACTGTGAACAGTGAACAGTGAACAGTGAACTGTGAACTGTGAACTGTGAACTGTGAACTGTGAATTGTGAACAGTGAACAGTGAACTGTGGACTGTGAACTGTGAACTGTGAACTGTGAACTGTGAAGTGTGAACTGTCAACTGTGAACTGAGAACTGTAAACTGAGAACTGTAAACTGTGAACAGTGAACTGTGAACTGTGAAGTATGAAATGAAGACAGTGAACTGTGAAATGTGAACTGTGACCTGCGAACTGGGAACTGTGAACTGTGAACTGTGAACTGTGAACTGTGAACTGTGAACTGTGAACTGTGAACTGTGAACTGTGAACTGTGAACTGTGAACTGTGAACTGTGAACTGTGAACTGTGAACTGTGAACTGTGGACTGTGAACTGTGAACTGTGAACTGTGAACTGTGAACTGTGAAGTGTGAACTGTCAACTGTGAACTGTCAACTGTGAACTGAGAACTGTAAACTGAGAATTGTAAACTGTGAACAGTGAACTGTGAACTGTGAGCTGTGAACTGTGAACTGTGAACTGTGAACTGTGAACTGTGAACTGTGAACTGTGAACTGTGAAGTGTGAAATAAAGTCTGTGAACTGTGATCTGTGGACTGTGAACTGTGAACTGTGAAGTGTGAACTGTGATTTGTGAACAGTGAACTGTGGACTGTGAACTGTGCACTGTGAAGTGTGAAGTGTGAAATGAAGACTGTGATCTGTGAACTGTGATCTGTGAACAGTGAACTGTGGACTGTGAACTGTGAACTGTGAACTGTGAACAATGAACTGTGAACTGTGAACTATGATCTGTGAACAGTGAACTGCGGACTGTCAACTGTGAACTGTGAACTGTGAAAACTGAATTGTGAAATAAAGTCTGTGAACTGTGATCTGTGAACTGTGATCTGTGAACTGTGAACTGCGAACTGTGAATTGTGAAATGAAGACTGTGAACTGTGAACTGTGAACTGTGAACTGTGAACTGTGAAGTATGAAATGAAGACAGTGAACTGTGAAATGTGAACTGTGACCTGCGAACTGGGAACTGTGAACTGTGAACTGTGAACTGTGAACTGTGAACTGTGATCTGTGAACAGTGAAGTGTGAACTGTGAACTGTGAACTGTGATCTGTGAACTGTGAACTGGAACTGTGAACTGTGAACTGTGAACTGTGAACTGTGAACTGTGAACTGTGAACTGTGAACTGTGAACTATGATCTGTGAACAGTGAACTGTGGACTGTGAACTGTGAACTGTGAAGTGTGAACTGTGAACTGTGAACTGTCAACTGTGAACTGAGAACTGTAAACTGAGAACTGTAAACTGTGAACAGTGAACTGTGAACTGTGAACTGTGAACAGTGAACTGTGGACTGTGAACTGTGAACTGTGAACTGTGAAGTGTGAACTGTGAACTGTGAACTGTGAACTGTGAACTGTGATCTGTGAACAGTGAAGTGTGAACTGTGAACTGTGAACTGTGAACTGTGAACTGAGAACTGTAAACTGAGAACTGTAAACTGAGAACTGCAAACTGTGAACAGTGAACTGTGAACTGTGAACTGTGAACTGTGAACTGTGATCTGTGAACTGTGAACTGTGATCTGTGAACTGTGAACTGCGAACTGTGAAGTGTGAAATGAAGACTGTGAACTGTGAACTGTGATCTGTGAACTGTGAACTGCGAACTGTGAATTGTGAAATGAAGACTGTGAACTGTGAACTGTGAACTGTGAACTGCGAACTGTGAATTGTGAAATGAAGACTGTGAACTGTGAACTGTGCCCTGTGAAGACTGAAGTGTGAAATGAAGACTGTGAACTGTGATCTGTGAACTGTGAACTGTGAACTGTGAAAACTGAATTGTGAAATAAAGTCTGTGAACTGTGAACTGTGATCTGTGAACTGAGAACTGTGAACTGTGAACAGTGGGCTGTGAACTGTGACCTGTGAACTGTGAACTGCGAACTGTGAAGTATGAAATGAAGACAGTGAACTGTGAAATGTGAACTGTGACCTGCGAACTGGGAACTGTGAACTGTGAACTGTGGACTGTGAACTGTGAACTGTGAACTGTGACGTGTGAACTGTGAACTGTGAACTGTCAACTGTGAACTGAGAACTGTAAACTGAGAACTGTAAACTGTGAACTGTCAACTGTGATCTGTGAACTGTGAACTGCGAACTGTGAAGTGTGAAATGAAGACTGTGATCTGTGAACTGTGATCTGTGAACAGTGAACTGTGGACTGTGAACTGTGAACTGTGACCTGTGAACTGTGAACTGTGAACTGTGAACTGTGAACTGTGAACTGTGAACTGTAAACTGAGAATTGTAAACTGTGAACAGTGAACTGTGAACTGTGAGCTGTGAACTGTGAACTGTGAACTGTGAACTGTGAACTGTGAACTGTGAACTGTGAACTGTGAAGTGTGAAATAAAGTCTGTGAACTGTGATCTGTGGACTGTGAACTGTGAACTGTGAAGTGTGAACTGTGATTTGTGAACAGTGAACTGTGGACTGTGAACTGTGCACTGTGAAGTGTGAAGTGTGAAATGAAGACTGTGATCTGTGAACTGTGAACTGTGAACTGTGAACTGTGAACTGTGAACTGTGAACTGTGAACTGTGAACTGTGAACTGTGAACTGTGAACTGTGAACTGTGAACTGTGAACTGTGAACTGTGAACTGTGAACTGTGAACTGTGAACTGTGAACTGTGAACTGTGAACTGTGAACTGTGAACTGTGAACTGTGAACTGTGAACTGTGAACTGTGAACTGTGAACTGTGAACTGTGAACTGTGAACTGTGAACTGTGAACTGTGATCTGTGAACTGTGAACTGCGAACTGTGAAGTGTGAAATGAAGACTGTGAACTGTGATCTGTGGACTGTGAACTGCGAACTGTGAACTGTGAACTGTGAACAGTGAACTGTGAACTGTGAACTGTGAACTGTGAATTGTGAACAGTGAACTGTAAACTGTGAACAGTGAACTGTGAACTGTGAACTGTGATCTGTGAACTGTGAACTGCGAACTGTGAAGTGTGAAATGAAGACTGTGAACTGTGATCTGTGGACTGTGAACTGTGAACTGTGAACTGTGAACAGTGAACAGTGAACAGTGAACTGTGAACTGTGAACTGTGAACTGTGAATTGTGAACAGTGAACAGTGAACTGTGGACTGTGAACTGTGAACTGTGAACTGTGAACTGTGAAGTGTGAACTGTCAACTGTGAACTGAGAACTGTAAACTGAGAACTGTAAACTGTGAACAGTGAACTGTGAACTGTGAAGTATGAAATGAAGACAGTGAACTGTGAAATGTGAACTGTGACCTGCGAACTGGGAACTGTGAACTGTGAACTGTGAACTGTGAACTGTGAACTGTGAACTGTGAACTGTGAACTGTGAACTGTGAACTGTGAACTGTGAACTGTGAACTGTGAACTGTGAACTGTGAACTGTGAACTGTGAACTGTGGACTGTGAACTGTGAACTGTGAACTGTGAACTGTGAACTGTGAAGTGTGAACTGTCAACTGTGAACTGTCAACTGTGAACTGAGAACTGTAAACTGAGAATTGTAAACTGTGAACAGTGAACTGTGAACTGTGAGCTGTGAACTGTGAACTGTGAACTGTGAACTGTGAACTGTGAACTGTGAACTGTGAACTGTGAAGTGTGAAATAAAGTCTGTGAACTGTGATCTGTGGACTGTGAACTGTGAACTGTGAAGTGTGAACTGTGATTTGTGAACAGTGAACTGTGGACTGTGAACTGTGCACTGTGAAGTGTGAAGTGTGAAATGAAGACTGTGATCTGTGAACTGTGATCTGTGAACAGTGAACTGTGGACTGTGAACTGTGAACTGTGAACTGTGAACAATGAACTGTGAACTGTGAACTATGATCTGTGAACAGTGAACTGCGGACTGTCAACTGTGAACTGTGAACTGTGAAAACTGAATTGTGAAATAAAGTCTGTGAACTGTGATCTGTGAACTGTGATCTGTGAACTGTGAACTGCGAACTGTGAATTGTGAAATGAAGACTGTGAACTGTGAACTGTGAACTGTGAACTGTGAACTGTGAAGTATGAAATGAAGACAGTGAACTGTGAAATGTGAACTGTGACCTGCGAACTGGGAACTGTGAACTGTGAACTGTGAACTGTGAACTGTGAACTGTGATCTGTGAACAGTGAAGTGTGAACTGTGAACTGTGAACTGTGATCTGTGAACTGTGAACTGGAACTGTGAACTGTGAACTGTGAACTGTGAACTGTGAACTGTGAACTGTGAACTGTGAACTGTGAACTATGATCTGTGAACAGTGAACTGTGGACTGTGAACTGTGAACTGTGAAGTGTGAACTGTGAACTGTGAACTGTCAACTGTGAACTGAGAACTGTAAACTGAGAACTGTAAACTGTGAACAGTGAACTGTGAACTGTGAACTGTGAACAGTGAACTGTGGACTGTGAACTGTGAACTGTGAACTGTGAAGTGTGAACTGTGAACTGTGAACTGTGAACTGTGAACTGTGATCTGTGAACAGTGAAGTGTGAACTGTGAACTGTGAACTGTGAACTGTGAACTGAGAACTGTAAACTGAGAACTGTAAACTGAGAACTGCAAACTGTGAACAGTGAACTGTGAACTGTGAACTGTGAACTGTGAACTGTGATCTGTGAACTGTGAACTGTGATCTGTGAACTGTGAACTGCGAACTGTGAAGTGTGAAATGAAGACTGTGAACTGTGAACTGTGATCTGTGAACTGTGAACTGCGAACTGTGAATTGTGAAATGAAGACTGTGAACTGTGAACTGTGAACTGTGAACTGCGAACTGTGAATTGTGAAATGAAGACTGTGAACTGTGAACTGTGCCCTGTGAAGACTGAAGTGTGAAATGAAGACTGTGAACTGTGATCTGTGAACTGTGAACTGTGAACTGTGAAAACTGAATTGTGAAATAAAGTCTGTGAACTGTGAACTGTGATCTGTGAACTGAGAACTGTGAACTGTGAACAGTGGGCTGTGAACTGTGACCTGTGAACTGTGAACTGCGAACTGTGAAGTATGAAATGAAGACAGTGAACTGTGAAATGTGAACTGTGACCTGCGAACTGGGAACTGTGAACTGTGAACTGTGGACTGTGAACTGTGAACTGTGAACTGTGACGTGTGAACTGTGAACTGTGAACTGTCAACTGTGAACTGAGAACTGTAAACTGAGAACTGTAAACTGTGAACTGTCAACTGTGATCTGTGAACTGTGAACTGCGAACTGTGAAGTGTGAAATGAAGACTGTGATCTGTGAACTGTGATCTGTGAACAGTGAACTGTGGACTGTGAACTGTGAACTGTGACCTGTGAACTGTGAACTGTGAACTGTGAACTGTGAACTGTGAACTGTGAACTGCGAACTGTGAAGTGTGAAATAAAGTCTGTGAACTGTGATCTGTGGACTGTGAACTGTGAACTGTGAAGTGTGAACTGTGATTTGTGAACAGTGAACTGTGGACTGTGAACTGTGCACTGTGAAGTGTGAAGTGTGAAATGAAGACTGTGATCTGTGAACTGTGATCTGTGAACAGTGAACTGTGAACTGTGAACTGTGGACTGTGAACTGTGAACTGTGAACTGTGACCTGTGACCTGTGAACTGTGAACTGTGACCTGTGAACTGTGAACTGTGAACTGTGAACTGTGAACTGCGAACTGTGACCTGTGAACTGTGAACTGCGAACTGTGAATTGTGAAATGAAGACTGTGAACTGTGAACCTGGAACTGTGAACTGTGAACTGTGAACAGTGAACAGTGAACTGTGAACTGTGAACTGTGAACTGTGAACTGTGAACTGTGAACTGTGAACTGTGAACTGTGAACTGTGAATTGTGAACAGTGAACTGTGGACTGTGAACTGTGAACGGTGAACTGTGAACTGCGAACTGTGAAGTATGAAATGAAGACAGTGAACTGTGAAGTATGAAATGAAGACAGTGAACTGTGAAGTATGAAATGAAGACAGTGAACTGTGAAATGTGAACTGTGACCTGCGAACTGGGAACTGTGAACTGTGAACTGTGAACTGTGAACTGTGAACTGTGAACTGTGAACAGTGATCTGTGAACAGTGAAGTGTGAACTGTGAACTGTGAACTGTGAACTGTGAACTGTGAACTGTGAACTGTGAACTGTGAACTGGAACTGTGAACTGTGAACTGTGAACAATGAACTGTGAACTGTGAACTATGATCTGTGAACAGTGAACTGCGGACTGTCAACTGTGAACTGTGAACTGTGAAAACTGAATTGTGAAATAAAGTCTGTGAACTGTGATCTGTGAACTGTGATCTGTGAACTGTGAACTGCGAACTGTGAATTGTGAAATGAAGACTGTGAACTGTGAACTGTGAACTGTGAACTGTGAACTGTGAAGTATGAAATGAAGACAGTGAACTGTGAAATGTGAACTGTGACCTGCGAACTGGGAACTGTGAACTGTGAACTGTGAACTGTGATCTGTGAACAGTGAAGTGTGAACTGTGAACTGTGAACTGTGAACTGTGATCTGTGAACTGTGAACTGGAACTGTGAACTGTGAACTGTGAACTGTGAACTGTGAACTGTGAACTATGATCTGTGAACAGTGAACTGTGGACTGTGAACTGTGAACTGTGAACTGTGAACTGTGAACTGTGAACTGTCAACTGTGAACTGAGAACTGTAAACTGAGAACTGTAAACTGTGAACAGTGAACTGTGAACTGTGAACTGTGAACAGTGAACTGTGGACTGTGAACTGTGAACTGTGAAGTGTGAACTGTGAACTGTCAACTGTCAACTGTGAACTGAGAACTGTAAACTGAGAACTGTAAACTGTGAACAGTGAACTGTGAACTGTGAACTGTGAACTGTGAACTGTGATCTGTGAACTGTGAACTGCGATCTGTGAAGTGTGAAATGAAGACTGTGAACTGTGATCTGTGGACTGTGAACTGTGAACTGTGAACTGTGAACAGTGAACAGTGAACAGTGAACTGTGAACTGTGAACTGTGAACTGTGAATTGTGAACAGTGAACAGTGAACTGTGGACTGTGAACTGTGAACTGTGAACTGTGAAGTGTGAACTGTCAACTGTGAACTGAGAACTGTAAACTGAGAACTGTAAACTGTGAACAGTGAACTGTGAACTGTGAACTGTGAACTGCGAACTGTGAAGTATGAAATGAAGACAGTGAACTGTGAAATGTGAACTGTGACCTGCGAACTGGGAACTGTGAACTGTGAACTGTGAACTGTGAACTGTGAACTGTGAACTGTGAACTGTGAACTGTGAACTGTGAACTGTGAACTGTGAACTGTGAACTGTGAACTGTGAACTGTGAACTGTGAACTGTGAACTGTGAACTGTGAACTGTGAACTGTGAACTGTGAACTGTGAACTGTGAACTGTGAACTGTGAACTGTGAACTGTGAACTGTGAACTGTGAACTGTGAACTGTGAACTGTGAACTGTGAACTGTGAACTGTGAACTGTGAACTGTGAACTGTGAACTGTGAACTGTGAACTGTGATCTGTGAACTGTGAACTGCGAACTGTGAAGTGTGAAATGAAGACTGTGAACTGTGATCTGTGGACTGTGAACTGTGAACTGTGAACTGTGAACAGTGAACAGTGAACAGTGAACTGTGAACTGTGAACTGTGAACTGTGAATTGTGAACAGTGAACTGTAAACTGTGAACAGTGAACTGTGAACTGTGAACTGTGATCTGTGAACTGTGAACTGCGAACTGTGAAGTGTGAAATGAAGACTGTGAACTGTGATCTGTGGACTGTGAACTGTGAACTGTGAACTGTGAACAGTGAACAGTGAACAGTGAACTGTGAACTGTGAACTGTGAACTGTAAATTGTGAACAGTGAACAGTGAACTGTGGACTGTGAACTGTGAACTGTGAACTGTGAAGTGTGAACTGTCAACTGTGAACTGAGAACTGTAAACTGAGAACTGTAAACTGTGAACAGTGAACTGTGAACTGTGAACTGTGAACAGTGAACTGTGGACTGTGAACTGTGAACTGTGAAGTGTGAACTGTGAACTGTGAACTGTCAACTGTGAACTGAGAACTGTAAACTGAGAACTGTAAACTGTGAACAGTGAACTGTGAACTGTGAACTGTGAACTGTGAACTGTGATCTGTGAACTGTGAACTGCGAACTGTGAAGTGTGAAATGAAGACTGTGAACTGTGATCTGTGGACTGTGAACTGTGAACTGTGAACTGTGAACAGTGAACAGTGAACAGTGAACTGTGAACTGTGAACTGTGAACTGTGAATTGTGAACAGTGAACAGTGAACTGTGGACTGTGAACTGTGAACTGTGAACTGTGAAGTGTGAACTGTCAACTGTGAACTGAGAACTGTAAACTGAGAACTGTAAACTGTGAACAGTGAACTGTGAACTGTGAACTGTGAACTGCGAACTGTGAAGTATGAAATGAAGACAGTGAACTGTGAAATGTGAACTGTGACCTGCGAACTGGGAACTGTGAACTGTGAACTGTGAACTGTGAACTGTGAACTGTGAACTGTGAACTGTGAACTGTGAACTGTGAACTGTGAACTGTGAACTGTGAACTGTGAACTGTGAACTGTGAACTGTGAACTGTGAACTGTGAACTGTGAACTGTGAACTGTGAACTGTGAACTGTGAACTGTGAACTGTGAACTGTGAACTGTGAACTGTGAACTGTGAACTGTGAACTGTGAACTGTGAACTGTGAACTGTGAACTGTGAACTGTGAACTGTGAACTGTGAACTGTGAACTGTGAACTGTGAACTGTGAACTGTGAACTGTGAACTGTGAACTGTGAACTGTGAACTGTGATCTGTGAACTGTGAACTGCGAACTGTGAAGTGTGAAATGAAGACTGTGAACTGTGATCTGTGGACTGTGAACTGTGAACTGTGAACTGTGAACAGTGAACAGTGAACAGTGAACTGTGAACTGTGAACTGTGAACTGTGAATTGTGAACAGTGAACTGTAAACTGTGAACAGTGAACTGTGAACTGTGAACTGTGATCTGTGAACTGTGAACTGCGAACTGTGAAGTGTGAAATGAAGACTGTGAACTGTGATCTGTGGACTGTGAACTGTGAACTGTGAACTGTGAACAGTGAACAGTGAACAGTGAACTGTGAACTGTGAACTGTGAACTGTGAATTGTGAACAGTGAACAGTGAACTGTGGACTGTGAACTGTGAACTGTGAACTGTGAAGTGTGAACTGTCAACTGTGAACTGAGAACTGTAAACTGAGAACTGTAAACTGTGAACAGTGAACTGTGAACTGTGAACTGTGAACTGCGAACTGTGAAGTATGAAATGAAGACAGTGAACTGTGAAATGTGAACTGTGACCTGCGAACTGGGAACTGTGAACTGTGAACTGTGAACTGTGAACTGTGAACTGTGAACTGTGAACTGTGAACTGTGAACTGTGAACTGTGAACTGTGAACTGTGAACTGTGAACTGTGAACTGTGAACTGTGAACTGTGAACTGTGAACTGTGAACTGTGAACTGTGAACTGTGAACTGTGAACTGTGAACTGTGAACTGTGAACTGTGAACTGTGAACTGTGAACTGTGAACTGTGAACTGTGAACTGTGAACTGTGAACTGTGAACTGTGAACTGTGAACTGTGAACTGGGAACTGCGAACTGCGAACTGCGAACTGCGAACTGCGAACTGCGAACTGCGAACTGCGAACTGCGAACTGCGAACTGCGAACTGCGAACTGCGAACTGCGAACTGCGAACTGCGAACTGTGAACTGTGAACTGTGAACTGTGAACTGTGAACTGTGAACTGTGAACTGTGAACTGTGAACTGTGAACTGTGAACTGTGAACTGTGAACTGTGAACTGTGAACTGTGAACTGTGAACTGTGAACTGTGAACTGTGAACTGTGAACTGTGAACTGTGAACTGTGAACTGTGAAATGTGAACTGTGAACTGTGAAGTGTGAACTGTGAAGTGTGAAGTGTGAACTGTGAAGTGTGAACTGTGAACTGTGAACTGTGAACTGTGAACAGTGAAGTGTGAACTGTGAACTGTGAACTGTGAACTGGAACTGTGAACTGTGAACTGTGAACTGTGAACTGTGAACTGTGAATTGTGAACAGTGAACAGTGAACTGTGGACTGTGAACTGTGAACTGTGAACTGTGAAGTGTGAACTGTCAACTGTGAACTGAGAACTGTAAACTGTGAACAGTGAACTGTGAACTGTGAACTGTGAACTGCGAACTGTGAAGTATGAAATGAAGACAGTGAACTGTGAAATGTGAACTGTGACCTGCGAACTGGGAACTGTGAACTGTGAACTGTGAACTGTGAACTGTGAACTGTGAACTGTGAACTGTGAACTGTGAACTGTGAACTGTGAACTGTGAACTGTGAACTGTGAACTGTGAACTGTGGACTGTGAACTGTGAACTGTGAACTGTGAAGTGTGAATTGTCAACTGTGAACTGTCAACTGTGAACTGAGAACTGTAAACTGAGAATTGTAAACTGTGAACAGTGAACTGTGAACTGTGAGCTGTGAACTGTGAACTGTGAACTGTGAACTGTGAACTGTGAACTGTGAACTGTGAAGTGTGAAATAAAGTCTGTGAACTGTGATCTGTGGACTGTGAACTGTGAACTGTGAAGTGTGAACTGTGATTTGTGAACAGTGAACTGTGGACTGTGAACTGTGCACTGTGAAGTGTGAAGTGTGAAATGAAGACTGTGATCTGTGAACTGTGATCTGTGAACAGTGAACTGTGGACTGTGAACTGTGAACTGCGAACTGTGAAGTATGAAATGAAGACAGTGAACTGTGAAATGTGAACTGTGACCTGCGAACTGGGAACTGTGAACTGTGAACTGTGAACTGTGAACTGTGAACTGTGAACTGTGAACTGTGAACTGTGAACTGTGAACTGTGAACTGTGAACTGTGAACTGTGAACTGTGAACTGTGAACTGTGAACTGTGAACTGTGAACTGTGAACTGTGAACTGTGAACTGTGAACTGTGAACTGTGAACTGTGAACTGTGAACTGTGAACTGTGAACTGTGAACTGTGAACTGTGAACTGTGAACTGTGAACTGTGAACTGTGAACTGTGAACTGTGAACTGTGAACTGTGAACTGTGAACTGTGAACTGTGAACTGTGAACTGTGAACTGTGAACTGTGAACTGTGAACTGTGAACTGTGAACTGTGAACTGTGAACTGTGAACTGTGAACTGTGAACTGTGAACTGTGAACTGTGAACTGTGAACTGTGAACTGTGAACTGTGAAGTGTGAACTGTGAAGTGTGAAGTGTGAACTGTGAAGTGTGAACTGTGAACTGTGAACTGTGAACTGTGAACAGTGAAGTGTGAACAGTGAAGTGTGAACTGTGAACTGTGAACTGTGAACTGGAACTGTGAACTGTGAACTGTGAACTGTGAACTGAGAACTGTAAACTGTGAACAGTGAACTGTGAACTGTGAACTGTGAACTGCGAACTGTGAAGTATGAAATGAAGACAGTGAACTGTGAAATGTGAACTGTGACCTGCGAACTGGGAACTGTGAACTGTGAACTGTGAACTGTGAACTGTGAACTGTGAACTGTGAACTGTGAACTGTGAACTGTGAACTGTGAACTGTGAACTGTGAACTGTGAACTGTGAACTGTGAACTGTGAACTGTGGACTGTGAACTGTGAACTGTGAACTGTGAACTGTGAACTGTGAAGTGTGAACTGTCAACTGTGAACTGTCAACTGTGAACTGAGAACTGTAAACTGAGAATTGTAAACTGTGAACAGTGAACTGTGAACTGTGAGCTGTGAGCTGTGAACTGTGAACTGTGAACTGTGAACTGTGAACTGTGAACTGTGAACTGTGAAGTGTGAAATAAAGTCTGTGAACTGTGATCTGTGGACTGTGAACTGTGAACTGTGAAGTGTGAACTGTGATTTGTGAACAGTGAACTGTGGACTGTGAACTGTGCACTGTGAAGTGTGAAGTGTGAAATGAAGACTGTGATCTGTGAACTGTGATCTGTGAACAGTGAACTGTGGACTGTGAACTGTGAACTGCGAACTGTGAAGTATGAAATGAAGACAGTGAACTGTGAAATGTGAACTGTGACCTGCGAACTGGGAACTGTGAACTGTGAACTGTGAACTGTGATCTGTGAACAGTGAAGTGTGAACTGTGAACTGTGAACTGTGAACTGTGAACTGTGAACTGTGAACTGTGAACTGTGAACTGGAACTGTGAACTGTGAACTGTGAACTGGAACTGTGAACTGTGAACTGTGAACAATGAACTGTGAACTGTGAACTATGATCTGTGAACAGTGAACTGCGGACTGTCAACTGTGAACTGTGAACTGTGAAAACTGAATTGTGAAATAAAGTCTGTGAACTGTGATCTGTGAACTGTGATCTGTGAACTGTGAACTGCGAACTGTGAATTGTGAAATGAAGACTGTGAACTGTGAACTGTGAACTGTGAACTGTGAACTGTGAAGTATGAAATGAAGACAGTGAACTGTGAAATGTGAACTGTGACCTGCGAACTGGGAACTGTGAACTGTGAACTGTGAACTGTGAACTGTGAACTGTGAACTGTGAACTGTGAACTGTGAACTGTGAACTGTGAACTGGAACTGTGAACTGTGAACTGTGAACTGTGAACTGTGAACTGTGAACTATGATCTGTGAACAGTGAACTGTGGACTGTGAACTGTGAACTGTGAAGTGTGAACTGTGAAGTGTGAACTGTGAACTGTGAACTGTGAACTGTGAACTGTCAACTGTGAACTGAGACCTGTAAACTGAGAACTGTAAACTGTGAACAGTGAACTGTGAACTGTGAACTGTGAACTGTGAACAGTGAACTGTGGACTGTGAACTGTGAACTGTGAAGTGTGAACTGTGAACTGTGAACTGTCAACTGTGAACTGAGAACTGTAAACTGAGAACTGTAAACTGTGAACAGTGAACTGTGAACTGTGAACTGTGAACTGTGAACTGTGATCTGTGAACTGTGAACTGCGAACTGTGAAGTGTGAACTGTGAAGTGTGAACTGTGAACTGTGAACTGTGAACTGTGAACTGTGAACTGTGAACTGTGAACTGTGAACTGTGAACTGTGAACTGTGATCTGTGAACAGTGAAGTGTGAACTGTGAACTGTGAACTGTGAACTGTGAACTGTGAACTGGAACTGTGAACTGTGAACTGTGAACTGTGAACTATGATCTGTGAACAGTGAACTGTGGACTGTGAACTGTGAACTGTGAAGTGTGAACTGTGAACTGTGAACTGTCAACTGTGAACTGAGAACTGTAAACTGAGAACTGTAAACTGTGAACAGTGAACTGTGAACTGTGAACTGTGAACAGTGAACTGTGGACTGTGAACTGTGAACTGTGAAGTGTGAACTGTGAACTGTGAAGTGTGAACTGTGAACTGTGAACTGTGAACTGTGAACTGTGAACTGTGAACTGTGAACTGTGAACTGTGAACTGTGAACTGAGAACTGTAAACTGAGAACTGTAAACTGAGAACTGTAAACTGTGAACAGTGAACTGTGAACTGTGAACTGTGAACTGTGATCTGTGAACTGTGAACTGTGATCTGTGAACTGTGAACTGCGAACTGTGATGTGTGAAATGAAGACTGTGAACTGTGAACTGTGATCTGTGAACTGTGAACTGCGAACTGTGAATTGTGAAATGAAGACTGTGAACTGTGAACTGTGAACTGTGAACTGCGAACTGTGAATTGTGAAATGAAGACTGTGAACTGTGATCTGTGAACTGTGAACTGTGAACTGTGAAAACTGAATTGTGAAATAAAGTCTGTGAACTGTGAACTGTGATCTGTGAACTGAGAACTGTGAACTGTGAACAGTGGGCTGTGAACTGTGACCTGTGAACTGTGAACTGCGAACTGTGAAGTATGAAATGAAGACAGTGAACTGTGAAATGTGAACTGTGACCTGCGAACTGGGAACTGTGAACTGTGAACTGTGGACTGTGAACTGTGAACTGTGAACTGTGACGTGTGAACTGTGAACTGAGAACTGTAAACTGAGAACTGTAAACTGTGAACTGTCAACTGTGATCTGTGAACTGTGAACTGCGAACTGTGAAGTGTGAAATGAAGACTGTGATCTGTGAACTGTGATCTGTGAACAGTGAACTGTGGACTGTGAACTGTGAACTGTGACCTGTGAACTGTGAACTGTGAACTGTGAACTGTGAACTGTGAACTGTGAACTGTGAACTGTGAACTGTGAACTGTGAACTGCGAACTGTGAAGTGTGAAATAAAGTCTGTGAACTGTGATCTGTGGACTGTGAACTGTGAACTGTGAAGTGTGAACTGTGATTTGTGAACAGTGAACTGTGGACTGTGAACTGTGCACTGTGAAGTGTGAAGTGTGAAATGAAGACTGTGATCTGTGAACTGTGATCTGTGAACAGTGAACTGTGAACTGTGGACTGTGAACTGTGAACTGTGACCTGTGACCTGTGAACTGTGAACTGTGACCTGTGAACTGTGAACTGTGAACTGTGAACTGTGAACTGTGAACTGCGAACTGTGACCTGTGAACTGTGAACTGCGAACTGTGAATTGTGAAATGAAGACTGTGAACTGTGAACCTGGAACTGTGAACTGTGAACTGTGTACAGTGAACAGTGAACTGTGAACTGTGAACTGTGAACTGTGAACTGTGAACTGTGAACTGTGAACTGTGAACTGTGAATTGTGAACAGTGAACTGTGGACTGTGAACTGTGAACGGTGAACTGTGAACTGCGAACTGTGAAGTATGAAATGAAGACAGTGAACTGTGAAGTATGAAATGAAGACAGTGAACTGTGAAATGTGAACTGTGACCTGCGAACTGGGAACTGTGAACTGTGAACTGTGAACTGTGAACTGTGAACTGTGAACTGTGAACTGTGAACTGTGAACTGTGATCTGTGAACAGTGATGTGTGAACTGTGAACTGTGAACTGTGAACTGTGAACTGTGAACTGTGAACTGGAACTGTGAACTGTGAACTGTGAACAATGAACTGTGAACTGTGAACTATGATCTGTGAACAGTGAACTGCGGACTGTCAACTGTGAACTGTGAAAACTGAATTGTGAAATAAAGTCTGTGAACTGTGATCTGTGAACTGTAAACTGAGAACTGTAAACTGTGAGCAGTGAACTGTGAACTGTGAACTGTGAACTGTGAACAGTGAACTGTGGACTGTGAACTGTGAACTGTGAAGTGTGAAGTGTGAACTGTGAACTGTGAACTGTGAACTGTGAACTGTGATCTGTGAACAGTGAAGTGTGAACTGTGAACTGTGAACTGTGAACTGAGAACTGTAAACTGAGAACTGTAAACTGAGAACTGTAAACTGTGAACAGTGAACTGTGAACTGTGAACTGTGAACTGTGAACTGTGATCTGTGAACTGTGAACTGTGATCTGTGAACTGTGAACTGCGAACTGTGAAGTGTGAAATGAAGACTGTGAACTGTGAACTGTGATCTGTGAACTGTGAACTGCGAACTGTGAATTGTGAAATGAAGACTGTGAACTGTGAACTGTGAACTGCGAACTGTGAATTGTGAAATGAAGACTGTGAACTGTGAACTGTGCCCTGTGAACTGTGAACTGTGACGTGTGAACTGTGAACTGTGAACTGTCAACTGTGAACTGAGAACTGTAAACTGAGAACTGTAAACTGTGAACTGTCAACTGTGATCTGTGAACTGTGAACTGCGAACTGTGAAGTGTGAAATGAAGACTGTGATCTGTGAACTGTGATCTGTGAACAGTGAACTGTGGACTGTGAACTGTGAACTGTGACCTGTGAACTGTGAACTGTGAACTGTGAACTGTGAACTGTGAACTGCGAACTGTGAAGTGTGAAATAAAGTCTGTGAACTGTGATCTGTGGACTGTGAACTGTGAACTGTGAAGTGTGAACTGTGATTTGTGAACAGTGAACTGTGGACTGTGAACTGTGCACTGTGAAGTGTGAAGTGTGAAATGAAGACTGTGATCTGTGAACTGTGATCAGTGAACAGTGAACTGTGAACTGTGGACTGTGAACTGTGAACTGTGACCTGTGACCTGTGAACTGTGAACTGTGACCTGTGAACTGTGAACTGTGAACTGTGAACTGTGAACTGCGAACTGTGACCTGTGAACTGTGAACTGCCAACTGTGAATTGTGAAATGAAGACTGTGAACTGTGAACCTGGAACTGTGAACTGTGAACTGTGAACAGTGAACAGTGAACTGTGAACTGTGAACTGTGAACTGTGAACTGTGAACTGTGAACTGTGAACTGTGAACTGTGAACTGTGATCTGTGAACAGTGAAGTGTGAACTGTGAACTGTGAACTGTGAACTGTGAACTGTGAACTGTGAACTGGAACTGTGAACTGTGAACTGTGAACTGTGAACTATGATCTGTGAACAGTGAACTGTGGACTGTGAACTGTGAACTGTGAAGTGTGAACTGTGAACTGTGAACTGTCAACTGTGAACTGAGAACTGTAAACTGAGAACTGTAAACTGTGAACAGTGAACTGTGAACTGTGAACTGTGAACAGTGAACTGTGGACTGTGAACTGTGAACTGTGAAGTGTGAACTGTGAACTGTGAAGTGTGAACTGTGAACTGTGAACTGTGAACTGTGAACTGTGAACTGTGAACTGTGAACTGAGAACTGTAAACTGAGAACTGTAAACTGAGAACTGTAAACTGAGAACTGTAAACTGTGAACAGTGAACTGTGAACTGTGAACTGTGAACTGTGAACTGTGAACTGTGATCTGTGAACTGTGAACTGTGATCTGTGAACTGTGAACTGCGAACTGTGATGTGTGAAATGAAGACTGTGAACTGTGAACTGTGATCTGTGAACTGTGAACTGCGAACTGTGAATTGTGAAATGAAGACTGTGAACTGTGAACTGTGAACTGTGAACTGCGAACTGTGAATTGTGAAATGAAGACTGTGAACTGTGATCTGTGAACTGTGAACTGTGAACTGTGAAAACTGAATTGTGAAATAAAGTCTGTGAACTGTGAACTGTGATCTGTGAACTGAGAACTGTGAACTGTGAACAGTGGGCTGTGAACTGTGACCTGTGAACTGTGAACTGCGAACTGTGAAGTATGAAATGAAGACAGTGAACTGTGAAATGTGAACTGTGACCTGCGAACTGGGAACTGTGAACTGTGAACTGTGGACTGTGAACTGTGAACTGTGAACTGTGACGTGTGAACTGTGAACTGAGAACTGTAAACTGAGAACTGTAAACTGTGAACTGTCAACTGTGATCTGTGAACTGTGAACTGCGAACTGTGAAGTGTGAAATGAAGACTGTGATCTGTGAACTGTGATCTGTGAACAGTGAACTGTGGACTGTGAACTGTGAACTGTGACCTGTGAACTGTGAACTGTGAACTGTGAACTGTGAACTGTGAACTGTGAACTGTGAACTGTGAACTGTGAACTGTGAACTGTGAACTGTGAACTGTGAACTGTGAACTGCGAACTGTGAAGTGTGAAATAAAGTCTGTGAACTGTGATCTGTGGACTGTGAACTGTGAACTGTGAAGTGTGAACTGTGATTTGTGAACAGTGAACTGTGGACTGTGAACTGTGCACTGTGAAGTGTGAAGTGTGAAATGAAGACTGTGATCTGTGAACTGTGATCTGTGAACAGTGAACTGTGAACTGTGGACTGTGAACTGTGAACTGTGACCTGTGACCTGTGAACTGTGAACTGTGACCTGTGAACTGTGAACTGTGAACTGTGAACTGTGAACTGTGAACTGCGAACTGTGACCTGTGAACTGTGAACTGCGAACTGTGAACTGTGAACTGCGAACTGTGAAGTGTGAAATGAAGACTGTGAACTGTGAACTGTGATCTGTGAACTGTGAACTGCGAACTGTGAATTGTGAAATGAAGACTGTGAACTGTGAACTGTGAACTGCGAACTGTGAATTGTGAAATGAAGACTGTGAACTGTGAACTGTGCCCTGTGAACTGTGAACTGTGACGTGTGAACTGTGAACTGTGAACTGTCAACTGTGAACTGAGAACTGTAAACTGAGAACTGTAAACTGTGAACTGTCAACTGTGATCTGTGAACTGTGAACTGCGAACTGTGAAGTGTGAAATGAAGACTGTGATCTGTGAACTGTGATCTGTGAACAGTGAACTGTGGACTGTGAACTGTGAACTGTGACCTGTGAACTGTGAACTGTGAACTGTGAACTGTGAACTGTGAACTGCGAACTGTGAAGTGTGAAATAAAGTCTGTGAACTGTGATCTGTGGACTGTGAACTGTGAACTGTGAAGTGTGAACTGTGATTTGTGAACAGTGAACTGTGGACTGTGAACTGTGCACTGTGAAGTGTGAAGTGTGAAATGAAGACTGTGATCTGTGAACTGTGATCAGTGAACAGTGAACTGTGAACTGTGGACTGTGAACTGTGAACTGTGACCTGTGACCTGTGAACTGTGAACTGTGACCTGTGAACTGTGAACTGTGAACTGTGAACTGTGAACTGCGAACTGTGACCTGTGAACTGTGAACTGCGAACTGTGAATTGTGAAATGAAGACTGTGAACTGTGAACCTGGAACTGTGAACTGTGAACTGTGAACAGTGAACAGTGAACTGTGAACTGTGAACTGTGAACTGTGAACTGTGAACTGTGAACTGTGAACTGTGAACTGTGAACTGTGATCTGTGAACAGTGAAGTGTGAACTGTGAACTGTGAACTGTGAACTGTGAACTGTGAACTGTGAACTGGAACTGTGAACTGTGAACTGTGAACTGTGAACTATGATCTGTGAACAGTGAACTGTGGACTGTGAACTGTGAACTGTGAACTGTGAAGTGTGAACTGTGAACTGTGAACTGTCAACTGTGAACTGAGAACTGTAAACTGAGAACTGTAAACTGTGAACACTGAACTGTGAACTGTGAACTGTGAACAGTGAACTGTGGACTGTGAACTGTGAACTGTGAAGTGTGAACTGTGAACTGTGAAGTGTGAACTGTGAACTGTGAACTGTGAACTGTGAACTGTGAACTGTGAACTGTGAACTGAGAACTGTAAACTGAGAACTGTAAACTGAGAACTGTAAACTGAGAACTGTAAACTGTGAACAGTGAACTGTGAACTGTGAACTGTGAACTGTGAACTGTGAACTGTGATCTGTGAACTGTGAACTGTGATCTGTGAACTGTGAACTGCGAACTGTGATGTGTGAAATGAAGACTGTGAACTGTGAACTGTGATCTGTGAACTGTGAACTGCGAACTGTGAATTGTGAAATGAAGACTGTGAACTGTGAACTGTGAACTGTGAACTGCGAACTGTGAATTGTGAAATGAAGACTGTGAACTGTGATCTGTGAACTGTGAACTGTGAACTGTGAAAACTGAATTGTGAAATAAAGTCTGTGAACTGTGAACTGTGATCTGTGAACTGAGAACTGTGAACTGTGAACAGTGGGCTGTGAACTGTGACCTGTGAACTGTGAACTGCGAACTGTGAAGTATGAAATGAAGACAGTGAACTGTGAAATGTGAACTGTGACCTGCGAACTGGGAACTGTGAACTGTGAACTGTGGACTGTGAACTGTGAACTGTGAACTGTGACGTGTGAACTGTGAACTGAGAACTGTAAACTGAGAACTGTAAACTGTGAACTGTCAACTGTGATCTGTGAACTGTGAACTGCGAACTGTGAAGTGTGAAATGAAGACTGTGATCTGTGAACTGTGATCTGTGAACAGTGAACTGTGGACTGTGAACTGTGAACTGTGACCTGTGAACTGTGAACTGTGAACTGTGAACTGTGAACTGTGAACTGTGAACTGTGAACTGTGAACTGTGAACTGTGAACTGTGAACTGTGAACTGTGAACTGTGAACTGTGAACTGCGAACTGTGAAGTGTGAAATAAAGTCTGTGAACTGTGATCTGTGGACTGTGAACTGTGAACTGTGAAGTGTGAACTGTGATTTGTGAACAGTGAACTGTGGACTGTGAACTGTGCACTGTGAAGTGTGAAGTGTGAAATGAAGACTGTGATCTGTGAACTGTGATCTGTGAACAGTGAACTGTGAACTGTGGACTGTGAACTGTGAACTGTGACCTGTGACCTGTGAACTGTGAACTGTGACCTGTGAACTGTGAACTGTGAACTGTGAACTGTGAACTGTGAACTGCGAACTGTGACCTGTGAACTGTGAACTGCGAACTGTGAATTGTGAAATGAAGACTGTGAACTGTGAACCTGGAACTGTGAACTGTGAACTGTGTACAGTGAACAGTGAACTGTGAACTGTGAACTGTGAACTGTGAACTGTGTACTGTGAACTGTGAACTGTGAACTGTGAATTGTGAACAGTGAACTGTGGACTGTGAACTGTGAACGGTGAACTGTGAACTGCGAACTGTGAAGTATGAAATGAAGACAGTGAACTGTGAAGTATGAAATGAAGACAGTGAACTGTGAAATGTGAACTGTGACCTGCGAACTGGGAACTGTGAACTGTGAACTGTGAACTGTGAACTGTGAACTGTGAACTGTGAACTGTGAACTGTGAACTGTGATCTGTGAACAGTGAAGTGTGAACTGTGAACTGTGAACTGTGAACTGTGAACTGTGAACTGTGAACTGTGAACTGTGAACTGGAACTGTGAACTGTGAACTGTGAACAATGAACTGTGAACTGTGAACTATGATCTGTGAACAGTGAACTGCGGACTGTCAACTGTGAACTGTGAAAACTGAATTGTGAAATAAAGTCTGTGAACTGTGATCTGTGAACTGTAAACTGAGAACTGTAAACTGTGAGCAGTGAACTGTGAACTGTGAACTGTGAACAGTGAACTGTGGACTGTGAACTGTGAACTGTGAACTGTGAACTGTGATCTGTGAACAGTGAAGTGTGAACTGTGAACTGTGAACTGTGAACTGAGAACTGTAAACTGAGAACTGTAAACTGAGAACTGTAAACTGTGAACAGTGAACTGTGAACTGTGAACTGTGAACTGTGAACTGTGAACTGTGATCTGTGAACTGTGAACTGTGATCTGTGAACTGTGAACTGCGAACTGTGAAGTGTGAAATGAAGACTGTGAACTGTGAACTGTGATCTGTGAACTGTGAACTGCGAACTGTGAATTGTGAAATGAAGACTGTGAACTGTGAACTGTGAACTGTGAACTGTGAACTGCGAACTGTGAATTGTGAAATGAAGACTGTGAACTGTGAACTGTGCCCTGTGAAGACTGAAGTGTGAAATGAAGACTGTGAACTGTGATCTGTGAACTGTGAACTGTGAACTGTGAAAACTGAATTGTGAAATAAAGGCTGTGAACTGTGAACTGTGATCTGTGAACTGAGAACTGTGAACTGTGAACAGTGGGCTGTGAACTGTGACCTGTGAACTGTGAACTGCGAACTGTGAAGTATGAAATGAAGACAGTGAACTGTGAAATGTGAACTGTGACCTGCGAACTGGGAACTGTGAACTGTGAACTGTGGACTGTGAACTGTGAACTGTGAACTGTGACGTGTGAACTGTGAACTGTGAACTGTCAACTGTGAACTGAGAACTGTAAACTGAGAACTGTAAACTGTGAACTGTCAACTGTGATCTGTGAACTGTGAACTGCGAACTGTGAAGTGTGAAATGAAGACTGTGATCTGTGAACTGTGATCTGTGAACAGTGAACTGTGGACTGTGAACTGTGAACTGTGACCTGTGAACTGTGAACTGTGAACTGTGAACTGTGAACTGCGAACTGTGAAGTGTGAAATAAAGTCTGTGAACTGTGATCTGTGGACTGTGAACTGTGAACTGTGAACTGTGAAGTGTGAACTGTGATTTGTGAACAGTGAACTGTGGACTGTGAACTGTGCACTGTGAAGTGTGAAGTGTGAAATGAAGACTGTGATCTGTGAACTGTGATCAGTGAACAGTGAACTGTGAACTGTGGACTGTGAACTGTGAACTGTGACCTGTGACCTGTGAACTGTGAACTGTGACCTGTGAACTGTGAACTGTGAACTGTGAACTGTGAACTGCGAACTGTGACCTGTGAACTGTGAACTGCGAACTGTGAATTGTGAAATGAAGACTGTGAACTGTGAACCTGGAACTGTGAACTGTGAACTGTGAACAGTGAACAGTGAACTGTGAACTGTGAACTGTGAACTGTGAACTGTGAACTGTGAACTGTGAACTGTGAACTGTGAATTGTGAACAGTGAACTGTGGACTGTGAACTGTGAACGGTGACCTGTGAACTGCGAACTGTGAAGTATGAAATGAAGACAGTGAACTGTGAAGTATGAAATGAAGACAGTGAACTGTGAAATGTGAACTGTGACCTGCGAACTGGGAACTGTGAACTGTGAACTGTGAACTGTGAACTGTGAACTGTGAACTGTGAACGGTGAACTGTGATCTGTGAACAGTGAAGTGTGAACTGTGAACTGTGAACTGTGAACTGTGAACTGTGAACTGTGAACTGTGAACTGTGAACTGTGAACTGTGAACTGTGAACTATGATCTGTGAACAGTGAACTGTGGACTGTGAACTGTGAACTGTGAAGTGTGAACTGTGAACTGTGAACTGTCAACTGTGAACTGAGAACTGTAAACTGAGAACTGTAAACTGTGAACAGTGAACTGTGAACTGTGGACTGTGAACTGTGAACTGTGAAGTGTGAACTGTGAACTGTGAACTGTCAACTGTGAACTGAGAACTGTAAACTGAGAACTGTAAACTGTGAACAGTGAACTGTGAACTGTGAACTGTGAACTGTGAACTGTGATCTGTGAACTGTGAACTGCGAACTGTGAAGTGTGAAATGAAGACTGTGAACTGTGATCTGTGGACTGTGAACTGTGAACTGTGAACTGTGAACAGTGAACAGTGAACAGTGAACTGTGAACTGTGAACTGTGAACTGTGAATTGTGAACAGTGAACAGTGAACTGTGGACTGTGAACTGTGAACTGTGAACTGTGAAGTGTGAACTGTCAACTGTGAACTGAGAACTGTAAACTGAGAACTGTAAACTGTGAACAGTGAACTGTGAACTGTGAACTGTGAACTGCGAACTGTGAAGTATGAAATGAAGACAGTGAACTGTGAAATGTGAACTGTGACCTGCGAACTGGGAACTGTGAACTGTGAACTGTGAACTGTGAACTGTGAACTGTGAACTGTGAACTGTGAACTGTGAACTGTGAACTGTGAACTGTGAACTGTGAACTGTGAACTGTGAACTGTGAACTGTGAACTGTGAACTGTGAACTGTGAACTGTGAACTGTGAACTGTGAACTGTGAACTGTGAACTGTGAACTGTGAACTGTGAACTGTGAACTGTGAACTGTGAACTGTGAACTGTGAACTGTGAACTGTGAACTGTGATCTGTGAACTGTGAACTGTGGACTGTGAACTGTGAACTGTGAAGTGTGAACTGTGAACTGTGAACTGTCAACTGTGAACTGAGAACTGTAAACTGAGAACTGTAAACTGTGAACAGTGAACTGTGAACTGTGAACTGTGAACAGTGAACTGTGGACTGTGAACTGTGAACTGTGAAGTGTGAACTGTGAACTGTGAAGTGTGAACTGTGAACTGTGAAGTGTGAACTGTGAACTGTGAACTGTGAACTGTCAACTGTGAACTGAGAACTGTAAACTGAGAACTGTAAACTGTGAACAGTGAACTGTGAACTGTGAACTGTGAACTGTGAACTGTGATCTGTGAACTGTGAACTGCGAACTGTGAAGTGTGAAATGAAGACTGTGAACTGTGAACTGTGATCTGTGAACTGTGAACTGTGAACAGTGGGCTGTGAACTGTGACCTGTGAACTGTGAACTGCGAACTGTGAACTGTGAACTGTGAACAGTGAACTGTGAACTGTGAACTGCGAACTGTGAAGTGTGAAATAAAGTCTGTGAACTGTGATCTGTGGACTGTGAACTGTGAACTGTGAAGTGTGAACTGTGATTTGTGAACAGTGAACTGTGGACTGTGAACTGTGCACTGTGAAGTGTGAAGTGTGAAATGAAGACTGTGATCTGTGAACTGTGATCTGTGAACAGTGAACTGTGAACTGTGGACTGTGAACTGTGAACTGTGACCTGTGACCTGTGAACTGTGAACTGTGAACTGTGAACTGTGAACTGTGAACTGTGACCTGTGAACTGTGAACTGTGAACTGTGAACTGTGAACTGTGAAGTGTGAACTGCGAACTGTGAAGTATGAAATGAAGACAGTGAACTGTGAAGTATGAAATGAAGACAGTGAACTGTGAAATGTGAACTGTGACCTGCGAACTGGGATCTGTGAACTGTGAACTGCGAACTGTGAATTGTGAAATGAAGACTGTGAACTGTGAACTGTGATCTGTGAACTGTGAACAGTGGGCTGTGAACTGTGACCTGTGAACTGTGAACTGCGAACTGTGAAGTATGAAATGAAGACAGTGAACTGTGAAATGTGAACTGTGACCTGCGAACTGTGAACTGTGAACTGTGAACTGTGAACTGTGAACTGTGGACTGTGAACTGTGAACTGTGATCTGTGAACTGTGAACTGTGATCTGTGAACTGTGAACTGCGAACTGTGAAGTGTGAAATGAAGACTGTGAACTGTGAACTGTGATCTGTGAACTGTGAACTGCGAACTGTGAATTGTGAAATGAAGACTGTGAACTGTGAACTGTGAACTGCGAACTGTGAATTGTGAAATGAAGACTGTGAACTGTGAACTGTGCCCTGTGAACTGTGAACTGTGACGTGTGAACTGTGAACTGTGAACTGTCAACTGTGAACTGAGAACTGTAAACTGAGAACTGTAAACTGTGAACTGTCAACTGTGATCTGTGAACTGTGAACTGCGAACTGTGAAGTGTGAAATGAAGACTGTGATCTGTGAACTGTGATCTGTGAACAGTGAACTGTGGACTGTGAACTGTGAACTGTGACCTGTGAACTGTGAACTGTGAACTGTGAACTGTGAACTGTGAACTGCGAACTGTGAAGTGTGAAATAAAGTCTGTGAACTGTGATCTGTGGACTGTGAACTGTGAACTGTGAAGTGTGAACTGTGATTTGTGAACAGTGAACTGTGGACTGTGAACTGTGCACTGTGAAGTGTGAAGTGTGAAATGAAGACTGTGATCTGTGAACTGTGATCAGTGAACAGTGAACTGTGAACTGTGGACTGTGAACTGTGAACTGTGACCTGTGACCTGTGAACTGTGAACTGTGACCTGTGAACTGTGAACTGTGAACTGTGAACTGCGAACTGTGACCTGTGAACTGTGAACTGCGAACTGTGAATTGTGAAATGAAGACTGTGAACTGTGAACCTGGAACTGTGAACTGTGAACTGTGAACTGTGAACAGTGAACAGTGAACTGTGAACTGTGAACTGTGAACTGTGAACTGTGAACTGTGAACTGTGAACTGTGAACTGTGATCTGTGAACAGTGAAGTGTGAACTGTGAACTGTGAACTGTGAACTGTGAACTGTGAACTGTGAACTGGAACTGTGAACTGTGAACTGTGAACTGTGAACTATGATCTGTGAACAGTGAACTGTGGACTGTGAACTGTGAACTGTGAAGTGTGAACTGTGAACTGTGAACTGTCAACTGTGAACTGAGAACTGTAAACTGAGAACTGTAAACTGTGAACAGTGAACTGTGAACTGTGAACTGTGAACAGTGAACTGTGGACTGTGAACTGTGAACTGTGAAGTGTGAACTGTGAACTGTGAAGTGTGAACTGTGAACTGTGAACTGTGAACTGTGAACTGTGACGTGTGAACTGTGAACTGTGAACTGTCAACTGTGAACTGAGAACTGTAAACTGAGAACTGTAAACTGTCAACTGTCAACTGTGATCTGTGAACTGTGAACTGCGAACTGTGAAGTGTGAAATGAAGACTGTGATCTGTGAACTGTGATCTGTGAACAGTGAACTGTGGACTGTGAACTGTGAACTGTGACCTGTGAACTGTGAACTGTGAACTGTGAACTGTGAACTGTGAACAGTGAACTGTGAACTGTGAACTGCGAACTGTGAAGTGTGAAATAAAGTCTGTGAACTGTGATCTGTGGACTGTGAACTGTGAACTGTGAAGTGTGAACTGTGATTTGTGAACAGTGAACTGTGGACTGTGAACTGTGCACTGTGAAGTGTGAAGTGTGAAATGAAGACTGTGATCTGTGAACTGTGATCTGTGAACAGTGAACTGTGAACTGTGGACTGTGAACTGTGAACTGTGACCTGTGACCTGTGAACTGTGAACTGTGAACTGTGAACTGTGAACTGTGAACTGTGACCTGTGAACTGTGAACTGTGAACTGTGAACTGTGAACTGTGAAGTGTGAACTGCGAACTGTGAAGTATGAAATGAAGACAGTGAACTGTGAAGTATGAAATGAAGACAGTGAACTGTGAAATGTGAACTGTGACCTGCGAACTGGGATCTGTGAACTGTGAACTGCGAACTGTGAATTGTGAAATGAAGACTGTGAACTGTGAACTGTGATCTGTGAACTGTGAACAGTGGGCTGTGAACTGTGACCTGTGAACTGTGAACTGCGAACTGTGAAGTATGAAATGAAGACAGTGAACTGTGAAATGTGAACTGTGACCTGCGAACTGTGAACTGTGAACTGTGAACTGTGAACTGTGAACTGTGGACTGTGAACTGTGAACTGTGATCTGTGAACTGTGAACTGTGATCTGTGAACTGTGAACTGCGAACTGTGAAGTGTGAAATGAAGACTGTGAACTGTGAACTGTGATCTGTGAACTGTGAACTGCGAACTGTGAATTGTGAAATGAAGACTGTGAACTGTGAACTGTGAACTGCGAACTGTGAATTGTGAAATGAAGACTGTGAACTGTGAACTGTGCCCTGTGAACTGTGAACTGTGACGTGTGAACTGTGAACTGTGAACTGTCAACTGTGAACTGAGAACTGTAAACTGAGAACTGTAAACTGTGAACTGTCAACTGTGATCTGTGAACTGTGAACTGCGAACTGTGAAGTGTGAAATGAAGACTGTGATCTGTGAACTGTGATCTGTGAACAGTGAACTGTGGACTGTGAACTGTGAACTGTGACCTGTGAACTGTGAACTGTGAACTGTGAACTGTGAACTGTGAACTGCGAACTGTGAAGTGTGAAATAAAGTCTGTGAACTGTGATCTGTGGACTGTGAACTGTGAACTGTGAAGTGTGAACTGTGATTTGTGAACAGTGAACTGTGGACTGTGAACTGTGCACTGTGAAGTGTGAAGTGTGAAATGAAGACTGTGATCTGTGAACTGTGATCAGTGAACAGTGAACTGTGAACTGTGGACTGTGAACTGTGAACTGTGACCTGTGACCTGTGAACTGTGAACTGTGACCTGTGAACTGTGAACTGTGAACTGTGAACTGTGAACTGCGAACTGTGACCTGTGAACTGTGAACTGCGAACTGTGAATTGTGAAATGAAGACTGTGAACTGTGAACCTGGAACTGTGAACTGTGAACTGTGAACAGTGAACAGTGAACTGTGAACTGTGAACTGTGAACTGTGAACTGTGAACTGTGAACTGTGAACTGTGAACTGTGAACTGTGAACTGTGAACTGTGAACTGTGATCTGTGAACAGTGAAGTGTGAACTGTGAACTGTGAACTGTGAACTGTGAACTGTGAACTGTGAACTGGAACTGTGAACTGTGAACTGTGAACTGTGAACTATGATCTGTGAACAGTGAACTGTGGACTGTGAACTGTGAACTGTGAAGTGTGAACTGTGAACTGTGAACTGTCAACTGTGAACTGAGAACTGTAAACTGAGAACTGTAAACTGTGAACAGTGAACTGTGAACTGTGAACTGTGAACAGTGAACTGTGGACTGTGAACTGTGAACTGTGAAGTGTGAACTGTGAACTGTGAAGTGTGAACTGTGAACTGTGAACTGTGAACTGTGAACTGTGAACTGTGAACTGAGAACTGTAAACTGAGAACTGTAAACTGAGAACTGTAAACTGAGAACTGTAAACTGTGAACAGTGAACTGTGAACTGTGAACTGTGAACTGTGAACTGTGATCTGTGAACTGTGAACTGTGATCTGTGAACTGTGAACTGCGAACTGTGATGTGTGAAATGAAGACTGTGAACTGTGAACTGTGATCTGTGAACTGTGAACTGCGAACTGTGAATTGTGAAATGAAGACTGTGAACTGTGAACTGTGAACTGTGAACTGCGAACTGTGAATTGTGAAATGAAGACTGTGAACTGTGATCTGTGAACTGTGAAAACTGAATTGTGAAATAAAGTCTGTGAACTGTGAACTGTGATCTGTGAACTGAGAACTGTGAACTGTGAACAGTGGGCTGTGAACTGTGACCTGTGAACTGTGAACTGCGAACTGTGAAGTATGAAATGAAGACAGTGAACTGTGAAATGTGAACTGTGACCTGCGAACTGGGAACTGTGAACTGTGAACTGTGGACTGTGAACTGTGAACTGTGAACTGTGACGTGTGAACTGTGAACTGAGAACTGTAAACTGAGAACTGTAAACTGTGAACTGTCAACTGTGATCTGTGAACTGTGAACTGCGAACTGTGAAGTGTGAAATGAAGACTGTGATCTGTGAACTGTGATCTGTGAACAGTGAACTGTGGACTGTGAACTGTGAACTGTGACCTGTGAACTGTGAACTGTGAACTGTGAACTGTGAACTGTGAACTGTGAACTGTGAACTGTGAACTGCGAACTGTGAAGTGTGAAATAAAGTCTGTGAACTGTGATCTGTGGACTGTGAACTGTGAACTGTGAAGTGTGAACTGTGATTTGTGAACAGTGAACTGTGGACTGTGAACTGTGCACTGTGAAGTGTGAAGTGTGAAATGAAGACTGTGATCTGTGAACTGTGATCTGTGAACAGTGAACTGTGAACTGTGGACTGTGAACTGTGAACTGTGACCTGTGACCTGTGAACTGTGAACTGTGACCTGTGAACTGTGAACTGTGAACTGTGAACTGTGAACTGTGAACTGTGAACTGCGAACTGTGACCTGTGAACTGTGAACTGCGAACTGTGAATTGTGAAATGAAGACTGTGAACTGTGAACCTGGAACTGTGAACTGTGAACTGTGTACAGTGAACAGTGAACTGTGAACTGTGAACTGTGAACTGTGAACTGTGTACTGTGAACTGTGAACTGTGAACTGTGAATTGTGAACAGTGAACTGTGGACTGTGAACTGTGAACGGTGAACTGTGAACTGCGAACTGTGAAGTATGAAATGAAGACAGTGAACTGTGAAGTATGAAATGAAGACAGTGAACTGTGAAATGTGAACTGTGACCTGCGAACTGGGAACTGTGAACTGTGAACTGTGAACTGTGAACTGTGAACTGTGAACTGTGAACTGTGAACTGTGAACTGTGATCTGTGAACAGTGAAGTGTGAACTGTGAACTGTGAACTGTGAACTGTGAACTGTGAACTGTGAACTGTGAACTGGAACTGTGAACTGTGAACTGTGAACAATGAACTGTGAACTGTGAACTATGATCTGTGAACAGTGAACTGCGGACTGTCAACTGTGAACTGTGAAAACTGAATTGTGAAATAAAGTCTGTGAACTGTGATCTGTGAACTGTAAACTGAGAACTGTAAACTGTGAGCAGTGAACTGTGAACTGTGAACTGTGAACAGTGAACTGTGGACTGTGAACTGTGAACTGTGAACTGTGAACTGTGATCTGTGAACAGTGAAGTGTGAACTGTGAACTGTGAACTGTGAACTGAGAACTGTAAACTGAGAACTGTAAACTGAGAACTGTAAACTGTGAACAGTGAACTGTGAACTGTGAACTGTGAACTGTGAACTGTGATCTGTGAACTGTGAACTGTGATCTGTGAACTGTGAACTGCGAACTGTGAAGTGTGAAATGAAGACTGTGAACTGTGAACTGTGATCTGTGAACTGTGAACTGCGAACTGTGAATTGTGAAATGAAGACTGTGAACTGTGAACTGTGAACTGTGAACTGTGAACTGCGAACTGTGAATTGTGAAATGAAGACTGTGAACTGTGAACTGTGCCCTGTGAAGACTGAAGTGTGAAATGAAGACTGTGAACTGTGATCTGTGAACTGTGAACTGTGAACTGTGAAAACTGAATTGTGAAATAAAGGCTGTGAACTGTGAACTGTGATCTGTGAACTGAGAACTGTGAACTGTGAACAGTGGGCTGTGAACTGTGACCTGTGAACTGTGAACTGCGAACTGTGAAGTATGAAATGAAGACAGTGAACTGTGAAATGTGAACTGTGACCTGCGAACTGGGAACTGTGAACTGTGAACTGTGGACTGTGAACTGTGAACTGTGAACTGTGACGTGTGAACTGTGAACTGTGAACTGTCAACTGTGAACTGAGAACTGTAAACTGAGAACTGTAAACTGTGAACTGTCAACTGTGATCTGTGAACTGTGAACTGCGAACTGTGAAGTGTGAAATGAAGACTGTGATCTGTGAACTGTGATCTGTGAACAGTGAACTGTGGACTGTGAACTGTGAACTGTGACCTGTGAACTGTGAACTGTGAACTGTGAACTGTGAACTGTGAACTGCGAACTGTGAAGTGTGAAATAAAGTCTGTGAACTGTGATCTGTGGACTGTGAACTGTGAACTGTGAAGTGTGAACTGTGATTTGTGAACAGTGAACTGTGGACTGTGAACTGTGCACTGTGAAGTGTGAAGTGTGAAATGAAGACTGTGATCTGTGAACTGTGATCAGTGAACAGTGAACTGTGAACTGTGGACTGTGAACTGTGAACTGTGACCTGTGACCTGTGAACTGTGAACTGTGACCTGTGAACTGTGAACTGTGAACTGTGAACTGTGAACTGCGAACTGTGACCTGTGAACTGTGAACTGCGAACTGTGAATTGTGAAATGAAGACTGTGAACTGTGAACCTGGAACTGTGAACTGTGAACTGTGAACAGTGAACAGTGAACTGTGAACTGTGAACTGTGAACTGTGAACTGTGAACTGTGAACTGTGAACTGTGAACTGTGAATTGTGAACAGTGAACTGTGGACTGTGAACTGTGAACGGTGAACTGTGAACTGCGAACTGTGAAGTATGAAATGAAGACAGTGAACTGTGAAGTATGAAATGAAGACAGTGAACTGTGAAATGTGAACTGTGACCTGCGAACTGGGAACTGTGAACTGTGAACTGTGAACTGTGAACTGTGAACTGTGAACTGTGAACTGTGAACGGTGAACTGTGATCTGTGAACAGTGAAGTGTGAACTGTGAACTGTGAACTGTGAACTGTGAACTGTGAACTGTGAACTGGAACTGTGAACTGTGAACTGTGAACAATGAACTGTGAACTGTGAACTATGATCTGTGAACAGTGAACTGCGGACTGTCAACTGTGAACTGTGAACTGTGAAAACTGAATTGTGCAATAAAGTCTGTGAACTGTGATCTGTGAACTGTGATCTGTGAACTGTGAACTGCGAACTGTGAATTGTGAAATGAAGACTGTGAACTGTGAACTGTGAACTGTGAACTGTGAACTGTGAACTGTGAAGTATGAAATGAAGACAGTGAACTGTGAAATGTGAACTGTGACCTGCGAACTGGGAACTGTGAACTGTGAACTGTGAACTGTGAACTGTGAACTGTGATCTGTGAACAGTGAAGTGTGAACTGTGAACTGTGAACTGTGAACTGGAACTGTGAACTGTGAACTGTGAACTGTGAACTGTGAACTGTGAACTGTGAACTATGATCTGTGAACAGTGAACTGTGGACTGTGAACTGTGAACTGTGAAGTGTGAACTGTGAACTGTGAACTGTCAACTGTGAACTGAGAACTGTAAACTGAGAACTGTAAACTGTGAACAGTGAACTGTGAAC
Organism: Lasioglossum villosulum; assembly: GCA_963971365.1. Lineage (NCBI taxonomy): Eukaryota > Metazoa > Arthropoda > Insecta > Hymenoptera > Halictidae > Lasioglossum > Lasioglossum villosulum. Next base: position 1,437,913 of record CAXARU010000174.1, read on the forward strand.
TGTGGACTGTGAACTGTGAACTGTGAAGTGTGAACTGTGAACTGTGAACTGTCAACTGTGAACTGAGAACTGTAAACTGAGAACTGTAAACTGTGAACAGTGAACTGTGAACTGTGAACTGTGAACTGTGAACTGTGATCTGTGAACTGTGAACTGCGAACTGTGAAGTGTGAAATGAAGACTGTGAACTGTGATCTGTGGACTGTGAACTGTGAACTGTGAACTGTGAACAGTGAACAGTGAACAGTGAACAGTGAACTGTGAACTGTGAACTGTGAACTGTGAATTGTGAACAGTGAACAGTGAACTGTGGACTGTGAACTGTGAACTGTGAACTGTGAAGTGTGAACTGTCAACTGTGAACTGAGAACTGTAAACTGAGAACTGTAAACTGTGAACAGTGAACTGTGAACTGTGAACTGTGAACTGCGAACTGTGAAGTATGAAATGAAGACAGTGAACTGTGAAATGTGAACTGTGACCTGCGAACTGGGAACTGTGAACTGTGAACTGTGAACTGTGAACTGTGAACTGTGAACTGTGAACTGTGAACTGTGAACTGTGAACTGTGAACTGTGAACTGTGAACTGTGAACTGTGAACTGTGAACTGTGAACTGTGAACTGTGAACTGTGAACTGTGAACTGTGAACTGTGAACTGTGAACTGTGAACTGTGAACTGTGAACTGTGAACTGTGAACTGTGAACTGTGAACTGTGAACTGTGAACTGTGAACTGTGAACTGTGAACTGTGAACTGTGAACTGTGAACTGTGAACTGTGAACTGTGAACTGTGAACTGTGAACTGTGAACTGTGAACTGTGAACTGTGAACTGTGAACTGTGAACTGTGAACTGGAACTGTGAACTGTGAACTGTGAACTGTGAACTGTGAACTGTGAACTATGATCTGTGAACAGTGAACTGTGGACTGGGAACTGTGAACTGTGAACTGTGAACTGTGAACTGTGAATTGTGAACAGTGAACAGTGAACTGTGGACTGTGAACTGTGAACTGTGAAGTGTGAACTGTCAACTGTGAACTGAGAACTGTAAACTGAGAACTGTAAACTGTGAACAGTGAACTGTGAACTGTGAACTGTGAACTGCGAACTGTGAAGTATGAAATGAAGACAGTGAACTGTGAAATGTGAACTGTGACCTGCGAACTGGGAACTGTGAACTGTGAACTGTGAACTGTGAACTGTGAACTGTGAACTGTGAACTGTGAACTGTGAACTGTGAACTGTGAACTGTGAACTGTGAACTGTGAACTGTGAACTGTGAACTGTGAACTGTGAACTGTGAACTGTGAACTGTGAACTGTGAACTGTGAACTGTGAACTGTGAACTGTGAACTGTGAACTGTGAACTGTGAACTGTGAACTGTGAACTGTGAACTGTGAACTATGATCTGTGAACAGTGAACTGTGGACTGTGAACTGTGAACTGTGAAGTGTGAACTGTGAACTGTGAACTGTCAACTGTGAACTGAGAACTGTAAACTGAGAACTGTAAACTGTGAACAGTGAACTGTGAACTGTGAACTGTGAACAGTGAACTGTGGACTGTGAACTGTGAACTGTGAAGTGTGAACTGTGAACTGTGAAGTGTGAACTGTGAACTGTGAAGTGTGAACTGTGAACTGTGAACTGTGAACTGTCAACTGTGAACTGAGAACTGTAAACTGAGAACTGTAAACTGTGAACAGTGAACTGTGAACTGTGAACTGTGAACTGTGAACTGTGATCTGTGAACTGTGAACTGCGAACTGTGAAGTGTGAAATGAAGACTGTGAACTGTGAACTGTGATCTGTGAACTGTGAACTGCGAACTGTGAATTGTGAAATGAAGACTGTGATCTGTGAACTGTGAACTGTGAACTGCGAACTGTGAATTGTGAAATGAAGACTGTGAACTGTGAACTGTGCCCTGTGAAGACTGAAGTGTGAAATGAAGACTGTGAACTGTGATCTGTGAACTGTGAACTGTGAACTGTGAGAACTGAATTGTGAAATAAAGTCTGTGAACTGTGAACTGTCAACTGTGAACTGAGAACTGTAAACTGAGAACTGTAAACTGTCAACTGTCAACTGTGATCTGTGAACTGTGAACTGCGAACTGTGAAGTGTGAAATGAAGACTGTGATCTGTGAACTGTGATCTGTGAACAGTGAACTGTGGACTGTGAACTGTGAACTGTGACCTGTGAACTGTGAACTGTGAACTGTGAACTGTGAACTGTGAACAGTGAACTGTGAACTGTGAACTGCGAACTGTGAAGTGTGAAATAAAGTCTGTGAACTGTGATCTGTGGACTGTGAACTGTGAACTGTGAAGTGTGAACTGTGATTTGTGAACAGTGAACTGTGGACTGTGAACTGTGCACTGTGAAGTGTGAAGTGTGAAATGAAGACTGTGATCTGTGAACTGTGATCTGTGAACAGTGAACTGTGAACTGTGGACTGTGAACTGTGAACTGTGACCTGTGACCTGTGAACTGTGAACTGTGAACTGTGAACTGTGAACTGTGAACTGTGACCTGTGAACTGTGAACTGTGAACTGTGAACTGTGAACTGTGAAGTGTGAACTGCGAACTGTGAAGTATGAAATGAAGACAGTGAACTGTGAAGTATGAAATGAAGACAGTGAACTGTGAAATGTGAACTGTGACCTGCGAACTGGGATCTGTGAACTGTGAACTGCGAACTGTGAATTGTGAAATGAAGACTGTGAACTGTGAACTGTGATCTGTGAACTGTGAACAGTGGGCTGTGAACTGTGACCTGTGAACTGTGAACTGCGAACTGTGAAGTATGAAATGAAGACAGTGAACTGTGAAATGTGAACTGTGACCTGCGAACTGTGAACTGTGAACTGTGAACTGTGAACTGTGAACTGTGGACTGTGAACTGTGCACTGTGAACTGTGCACTGTGAAGTGTGAACTGTGAAGTGTGAACTGTGAACTATGATCTGTGAACAGTGGACTGTGGACTGTGAACTGTGAAGTGTGAACTGTGAACTGTGAACTGTCAACTGTGAACTGAGAACTGTAAACTGAGAACTGTAAACTGTGAACAGTGAACTGTGAACTGTGAACTGTGAACAGTGAACTGTGGACTGTGAACTGTGAACTGTGAAGTGTGAACTGTGAACTGTGAACTGTGAACTGTGAACTGTGAACTGTCAACTGTGAACTGAGAACTGTAAACTGAGAACTGTAAACTGAGAACTGTAAACTGTGAACAGTGAACTGTGAACTGTGAACTGTGAACTGTGAACTGTGAACTGTGAACTGTGATCTGTGAACTGTGAAGTGTGAAATGAAGACTGTGAACTGTGATCTGTGGACTGTGAACTGTGAACTGTGAACTGTGAACAGTGAACAGTGAACTGTGAACTGTGAACTGTGAACAGTGAACAGTGAACAGTGAACTGTGGACTGTGAACTGTGGACTGTGAACTGTGAACTGTGAAGTGTGAACTGTCAACTGTCAACTGTGAACTGTCAACTGTGAACTGTGAACTGTCAACTGTGAACTGTCAACTGTCAACTGTGAATTGTGAACAGTGAACAGTGAACTGTGGACTGTGAACTGTGAACTGTGAAGTGTGAACTGTCAACTGTGAACTGAGAACTGTAAACTGAGAACTGTAAACTGTGAACAGTGAACTGTGAACTGTGAACTGTGAACTGCGAACTGTGAAGTATGAAATGAAGACAGTGAACTGTGAAATGTGAACTGTGACCTGCGAACTGGGAACTGTGAACTGTGAACTGTGAACTGTGAACTGTGAACTGTGAACTGTGAACTGTGAACTGTGAACTGTGAACTGTGAACTGTGAACTGTGAACTGTGAACTGTGAACTGTGAACTGTGAACTGCGAACTGTGAAGTATGAAATGAAGACAGTGAACTGTGAAATGTGAACTGTGACCTGCGAACTGTGAACTGTGAACTGTGAACTGTGAACTGTGAACTGTGGACTGTGAACTGTGCACTGTGAACTGTGCACTGTGAAGTGTGAACTGTGAAGTGTGAACTGTGAACTATGATCTGTGAACAGTGGACTGTGGACTGTGAACTGTGAAGTGTGAACTGTGAACTGTGAACTGTCAACTGTGAACTGAGAACTGTAAACTGAGAACTGTAAACTGTGAACAGTGAACTGTGAACTGTGAACTGTGAACAGTGAACTGTGGACTGTGAACTGTGAACTGTGAAGTGTGAACTGTGAACTGTGAACTGTGAACTGTGAACTGTGAACTGTCAACTGTGAACTGAGAACTGTAAACTGAGAACTGTAAACTGAGAACTGTAAACTGTGAACAGTGAACTGTGAACTGTGAACTGTGAACTGTGAACTGTGATCTGTGAACTGTGAAGTGTGAAATGAAGACTGTGAACTGTGATCTGTGGACTGTGAACTGTGAACTGTGAACTGTGAACAGTGAACTGTGAACAGTGAACAGTGAACTGTGAACTGTGAACTGTGAACAGTGAACAGTGAACAGTGAACTGTGGACTGTGAACTGTGGACTGTGAACTGTGAACTGTGAAGTGTGAACTGTCAACTGTCAACTGTGAACTGTCAACTGTGAACTGTGAACTGTCAACTGTGAACTGTCAACTGTCAACTGTGAATTGTGAACAGTGAACAGTGAACTGTGGACTGTGAACTGTGAACTGTGAAGTGTGAACTGTCAACTGTGAACTGAGAACTGTAAACTGTGAACAGTGAACTGTGAACTGTGAACTGTGAACTGCGAACTGTGAAGTATGAAATGAAGACAGTGAACTGTGAAATGTGAACTGTGACCTGCGAACTGGGAACTGTGAACTGTGAACTGTGAACTGTGAACTGTGAACTGTGAACTGTGAACTGTGAACTGTGAACTGTGAACTGTGAACTGTGAACTGTGAACTGTGAACTGTGAACTGTGAACTGTGAACTGTGAACTGTGAACTGTGAACTGTGAACTGTGAACTGTGAACTGTGAACTGTGAACTGTGAACTGTGAACTGTGAACTGTGAACTGTGAACTGTGAACTGTGAACTATGATCTGTGAACAGTGAACTGTGGACTGTGAACTGTGAACTGTGAAGTGTGAACTGTGAACTGTGAACTGTCAACTGTGAACTGAGAACTGTAAACTGAGAACTGTAAACTGTGAACAGTGAACTGTGAACTGTGAACTGTGAACAGTGAACTGTGGACTGTGAACTGTGAACTGTGAAGTGTGAACTGTGAACTGTGAAGTGTGAACTGTGAACTGTGAAGTGTGAACTGTGAACTGTGAACTGTGAACTGTCAACTGTGAACTGAGAACTGTAAACTGAGAACTGTAAACTGTGAACAGTGAACTGTGAACTGTGAACTGTGAACTGTGAACTGTGATCTGTGAACTGTGAACTGCGAACTGTGAAGTGTGAAATGAAGACTGTGAACTGTGAACTGTGATCTGTGAACTGTGAACTGCGAACTGTGAATTGTGAAATGAAGACTGTGATCTGTGAACTGTGAACTGTGAACTGCGAACTGTGAATTGTGAAATGAAGACTGTGAACTGTGAACTGTGCCCTGTGAAGACTGAAGTGTGAAATGAAGACTGTGAACTGTGATCTGTGAACTGTGAACTGTGAACTGTGAGAACTGAATTGTGAAATAAAGTCTGTGAACTGTGAACTGTCAACTGTGAACTGAGAACTGTAAACTGAGAACTGTAAACTGTCAACTGTCAACTGTGATCTGTGAACTGTGAACTGCGAACTGTGAAGTGTGAAATGAAGACTGTGATCTGTGAACTGTGATCTGTGAACAGTGAACTGTGGACTGTGAACTGTGAACTGTGACCTGTGAACTGTGAACTGTGAACTGTGAACTGTGAACTGTGAACAGTGAACTGTGAACTGTGAACTGCGAACTGTGAAGTGTGAAATAAAGTCTGTGAACTGTGATCTGTGGACTGTGAACTGTGAACTGTGAAGTGTGAACTGTGATTTGTGAACAGTGAACTGTGGACTGTGAACTGTGCACTGTGAAGTGTGAAGTGTGAAATGAAGACTGTGATCTGTGAACTGTGATCTGTGAACAGTGAACTGTGAACTGTGGACTGTGAACTGTGAACTGTGACCTGTGACCTGTGAACTGTGAACTGTGAACTGTGAACTGTGAACTGTGAACTGTGACCTGTGAACTGTGAACTGTGAACTGTGAACTGTGAACTGTGAAGTGTGAACTGCGAACTGTGAAGTATGAAATGAAGACAGTGAACTGTGAAGTATGAAATGAAGACAGTGAACTGTGAAATGTGAACTGTGACCTGCGAACTGGGATCTGTGAACTGTGAACTGCGAACTGTGAATTGTGAAATGAAGACTGTGAACTGTGAACTGTGATCTGTGAACTGTGAACAGTGGGCTGTGAACTGTGACCTGTGAACTGTGAACTGCGAACTGTGAAGTATGAAATGAAGACAGTGAACTGTGAAATGTGAACTGTGACCTGCGAACTGTGAACTGTGAACTGTGAACTGTGAACTGTGAACTGTGGACTGTGAACTGTGCACTGTGAACTGTGCACTGTGAAGTGTGAACTGTGAAGTGTGAACTGTGAACTATGATCTGTGAACAGTGGACTGTGGACTGTGAACTGTGAAGTGTGAACTGTGAACTGTGAACTGTCAACTGTGAACTGAGAACTGTAAACTGAGAACTGTAAACTGTGAACAGTGAACTGTGAACTGTGAACTGTGAACAGTGAACTGTGGACTGTGAACTGTGAACTGTGAAGTGTGAACTGTGAACTGTGAACTGTGAACTGTGAACTGTGAACTGTCAACTGTGAACTGAGAACTGTAAACTGAGAACTGTAAACTGAGAACTGTAAACTGTGAACAGTGAACTGTGAACTGTGAACTGTGAACTGTGAACTGTGATCTGTGAACTGTGAAGTGTGAAATGAAGACTGTGAACTGTGATCTGTGGACTGTGAACTGTGAACTGTGAACTGTGAACAGTGAACAGTGAACTGTGAACTGTGAACTGTGAACAGTGAACAGTGAACAGTGAACTGTGGACTGTGAACTGTGGACTGTGGACTGTGAACTGTCAACTGTGAACTGAGAACTGTGAACTGTGAACTGTAAACTGTAAACTGTAAACTGAGAACTGTAAACTGTAAACTGTGAACTGTGAACTGTGAACTGTGAACTGTGAACTGTGAACTGTGAACTGTGAACTGTGAACTGTGAACTGTGAACTGTGAACTGTGAACTGTGAACTGTGAACTGTGAACTGTGAACTGTGAACTGTGAACTGTGAACTGTGAACTGTGAACTGTGAACTGTGAACTGTGAACTGTGAACTGTGAACTGTGAACTGTGAACTGTGAACTGTGAACTGTGAACTGTGAACTGTGAACTGTGAACTGTGAACTGTGAACTGTGAACTGTGAACTGTGAACTGTGAACTGTGAACTGTGAACTGTGAACTGTGAACTGTGAACTGTGAACTGTGAACTGTGAACTGTGAACTGTGAACTGTGAACTGTGAACTGTGAACTGTGAACTGTGAACTGTGAACTGTGAACTGTGAACTGTGAACTGTGAACTGTGAACTGTGAACTGTGAACTGTGAACTGTGAACTGTGAACTGTGAACTGTGAACTGTGAACTGTGAACTGTGAACTGTGAACTGTGAACTGTGAACTGTGAACTGTGAACTGTGAACTGTGAACTGTGAACTGTGAACTGTGAACTGTGAACTGTGAACTGTGAACTGTGAACTGTGAACTGTGAACTGTGAACTGTGAACTGTGAACTGTGAACTGTGAACTGTGAACTGTGAACTGTGAACTGTGAACTGTGAACTGTGAACTGTGAACTGTGAACTGTGAACTGTGAACTGTGAACTGTGAACTGTGAACTGTGAACTGTGAACTGTGAACTGTGAAGTGTGAACTGTGAAGTGTGAACTGTGAAGTGTGAACTGTGAAGTGTGAACTGTGAAGTGTGAACTGTGAAGTGTGAACTGTGAAGTGTGAACTGTGAAGTGTGAACTGTGAAGTGTGAACTGTGAAGTGTGAAGTGTGAACTGTGAAGTGTGAACTGTGAAGTGTGAACTGTGAAGTGTGAACTGTGAAGTGTGAACTGTGAAGTGTGAACTGTGAAGTGTGAACTGTGAAGTGTGAACTGTGAAGTGTGAACTGTGAAGTGTGAACTGTGAAGTGTGAACTGTGAAGTGTGAACTGTGAACTGTGAACTGTGAACTGTGAACTGTGAACTGTGAACTGTGAACTGTGATCTGTGAACAGTGAAGTGTGAACTGTGAACTGTGAACTGTGAACTGTGAACTGTGAACTGGAACTGTGAACTGTGAACTATGATCTGTGAACAGTGAACTGTGGACTGTGAACTGTGAACTGTGAACTGTGAACTGTGAAGTGTGAACTGTGAACTGTGAACTGTGAACTGTGAACTGTCAACTGTGAACTGTCAACTGTGAACTGAGAACTGTAAACTGAGAACTGTAAACTGTGAACAGTGAACTGTGAACTGTGAACTGTGAACAGTGAACTGTGGACTGTGAACTGTGAACTGTGAAGTGTGAACTGTGAACTGTGAAGTGTGAACTGTGAACTGTGAACTGTGAACTGTGAACTGTGAACTGTCAACTGTGAACTGAGAACTGTAAACTGAGAACTGTAAACTGTAAACTGTAAACTGTGAACAGTGAACTGTGAACTGTGAACTGTGAACTGTGATCTGTGAACTGTGAACTGCGAACTGTGAAGTGTGAAATGAAGACTGTGAACTGTGAACTGTGATCTGTGAACTGTGAACTGCGAACTGTGAATTGTGAAATGAAGACTGTGAACTGTGAACTGTGAACTGTGAACTGCGAACTGTGAATTGTGAAATGAAGACTGTGAACTGTGAACTGTGCCCTGTGAAGACTGAAGTGTGAAATGAAGACTGTGAACTGTGATCTGTGAACTGTGAACTGTGAACTGTGAAAACTGAATTGTGAAATAAAGTCTGTGAACTGTGAACTGTGATCTGTGAACTGAGAACTGTGAACTGTGAACAGTGGGCTGTGAACTGTGACCTGTGAACTGTGAACTGCGAACTGTGAAGTATGAAATGAAGACAGTGAACTGTGAAATGTGAACTGTGACCTGCGAACTGGGAACTGTGAACTGTGAACTGTGGACTGTGAACTGTGAACTGTGAACTGTGACGTGTGAACTGTGAACTGTGAACTGTCAACTGTGAACTGAGAACTGTAAACTGAGAACTGTAAACTGTGAACTGTCAACTGTGATCTGTGAACTGTGAACTGCGAACTGTGAAGTGTGAAATGAAGACTGTGATCTGTGAACTGTGATCTGTGAACAGTGAACTGTGGACTGTGAACTGTGAACTGTGACCTGTGAACTGTGAACTGTGAACTGTGAACTGTGAACTGTGAACTGTGAACTGTGAACAGTGAACTGTGAACTGTGAACTGCGAACTGTGAAGTGTGAAATAAAGTCTGTGAACTGTGATCTGTGGACTGTGAACTGTGAACTGTGAAGTGTGAACTGTGATTTGTGAACAGTGAACTGTGAACTGTGAACTGTGGACTGTGAACTGTGAACTGTGAACTGTGACGTGTGAACTGTGAACTGTGAACTGTCAACTGTGAACTGAGAACTGTAAACTGAGAACTGTAAACTGTGAACTGTCAACTGTGATCTGTGAACTGTGAACTGCGAACTGTGAAGTGTGAAATGAAGACTGTGATCTGTGAACTGTGATCTGTGAACAGTGAACTGTGGACTGTGAACTGTGAACTGTGACCTGTGAACTGTGAACTGTGAACTGTGAACTGTGAACTGTGAACTGTGAACTGTGAACAGTGAACTGTGAACTGTGAACTGCTAACTGTGAAGTGTGAAATAAAGTCTGTGAACTGTGATCTGTGGACTGTGAACTGTGAACTGTGAAGTGTGAACTGTGATTTGTGAACAGTGAACTGTGGACTGTGAACTGTGCACTGTGAAGTGTGAAGTGTGAAATGAAGACTGTGATCTGTGAACTGTGATCTGTGAACAGTGATTTGTGAACTGTGGACTGTGAACTGTGAACTGTGACCTGTGACCTGTGAACTGTGAACTGTGAACTGTGACCTGTGAACTGTGAACTGTGAACTGTGAACTGTGAACTGTGAACTGCGAACTGTGAAGTATGAAATGAAGACAGTGAACTGTGAAGTATGAAATGAAGACAGTGAACTGTGAAATGTGAACTGTGACCTGCGAACTGGGATCTGTGAACTGTGAACTGCGAACTGTGAATTGTGAAATGAAGACTGTGAACTGTGAACTGTGAACTGTGAACTGTGAACTGTGAACTGTGAACTGTGAACTATGATCTGTGAACAGTGAACTGTGAACAGTGAACTGTGAACTGTGAACTGTGAACTGTGAACTGTGATCTGTGATCTGTGATCTGTGAACTGTGAACTGCGAACTGTGAAGTGTGAAATGAAGACTGTGAACTGTGATCTGTGGACTGTGAACTGTGAACTGTGAACTGTGATTTGTGAACAGTGAACTGTGGACTGTGAACTGTGGACTGTGAACTGTGCACTGTGAAGTGTGAAGTGTGAAATGAAGACTGTGAACTGTGAACTGTGAACTGTGAACAGTGAACAGTGAACTGTGAACTGTGAACTGTGAACTGTGAACTGTGAACTGTGAATTGTCAACAGTGAACTGTGGACTGTGAACTGTGAACTGTGAACTGTGGACTGTGAACTGTGGACTGTGAACTGTGAACTGTGAACTGTGAAGTGTGAAATAAAGTCTGTGAACTGTGATCTGTGGACTGTGAACTGTGAACTGTGAAGTGTGAACTGTGATTTGTGAACAGTGAACTGTGGACTGTGAACTGTGCACTGTGAAGTGTGAAGTGTGAAATGAAGACTGTGATCTGTGAACTGTGATCTGTGAACAGTGAACTGTGGACTGTGAACTGTGAACTGCGAACTGTGAAGTATGAAATGAAGACAGTGAACTGTGAAATGTGAACTGTGACCTGCGAACTGGGAACTGTGAACTGTGAACTGTGAACTGTGATCTGTGAACAGTGAAGTGTGAACTGTGAACTGTGAACTGTGAACTGTGAACTGTGAACTGTGAACTGGAACTGTGAACTGTGAACTGTGAACTGTGAACTGTGAACTATGATCTGTGAACAGTGAACTGCGGACTGTGAACTGTGAACTGTGAACTGTGAAAACTGAATTGAGAAATAAAGTCTGTGAACTGTGATCTGTGAACTGTGATCTGTGAACTGTGAACTGTGAAGTGTGATCTGTGAACTGTGAACTGCGAACTGTGAATTGTGAATTGTGAAATGAAGACTGTGAACTGTGAACTGTGCCCTGTGAAGACTGAAGTGTGAAATGAAGACTGTGAACTGTGATCTGTGAACTGTGAACTGTGAACTGAGAACTGTGAACTGTGAACTGTTTAAACTGAATTGTGAAATAAAGTCTGTGAACTGTGAACTGTGATCTGTGAACTGTGAACAGTGGGCTGTGAACTGTGACCTGTGAACTGTGAACTGCGAACTGTGAAGTATGAAATGAAGACAGTGAACTGTGAAATGTGAACTGTGACCTGCGAACTGTGAACTGTGAACTGTGAACTGTGAACTGTGGACTGTGAACTGTGCACTGTGAAGTGTGAACTGTGAACTATGATCTGTGAACAGTGAACTGTGGACTGTGAACTGTGAACTGTGAAGTGTGAACTGTGAACTGTGAACTGTCAACTGTGAACTGAGAACTGTAAACTGAGAACTGTAAACTGTGAACAGTGAACTGTGAACTGTGAACTGTGAACTGTGAACTGTGAACTGTGAACAGTGAACTGTGGACTGTGAACTGTGAACTGTGAACTGTGAACTGTCAACTGTGAACTGTCAACTGTGAACTGTCAACTGTGAACTGAGAACTGTAAACTGAGAACTGTAAACTGTGAACAGTGAACTGTGAACTGTGAACTGTGAACTGTGAACTGTGATCTGTGAACTGTGAACTGTGAACTGCGAACTGTGAAGTGTGAAATGAAGACTGTGAACTGTGATCTGTGGACTGTGAACTGTGAACTGTGAACTGTGAACAGTGAACAGTGAACTGTGAACTGTGAACTGTGAACTGTGAACTGTGAACTGTGAATTGTGAACAGTGAACAGTGAACTGTGGACTGTGAACTGTGAACTGTGAACTGTGAAGTGTGAACTGTCAACTGTGAACTGTCAACTGTGAACTGAGAACTGTAAACTGAGAACTGTGAACTGTGAACTGTGAACTGTGATCTGTGAACAGTGAAGTGTGAACTGTGAACTGTGAACTGTGAACTGTGAACTGTGAACTGGAACTGTGAACTGTGAACTGTGAACTGTGAACTGTGAACTGTGAACTGTGAACTGTGAACTATGCTCTGTGAACAGTGAACTGTGGACTGTGAACTGTGAACTGTGAAGTGTGAACTGTGAACTGTGAACTGTGAACTGTGAACTGTGAACTGTGAACTGAGAACTGTAAACTGAGAACTGTAAACTGTGAACAGTGAACTGTGAACTGTGAACTGTGAACAGTGAACTGTGGACTGTGAACTGTGAACTGTGAAGTGTGAACTGTGAACTGTGAAGTGTGACCTGTGAACTGTGAACTGTGAACTGTGAACTGTTAACTGTGAACTGTCAACTGTCAACTGTGAACTGAGAACTGTAAACTGAGAACTGTAAACTGAGAACTGTAAACTGTGAACAGTGAACAGTGAACAGTGAACTGTGAACAGTGAACTGTGAACTGTGAACTGTGAACTGTGAACTGTGAACTGTGAACTGTGATCTGTGAACAGTGAAGTGTGAACTGTGAACTGTGAACTGTGAACTGTGAACTGTGAACTGGAACTGTGAACTGGAACTGTGAACTGTGAACTGTGAACTGTGAACTGTGAACTGTGAACTGTGAACTATGCTCTGTGAACAGTGAACTGTGGACTGTGAACTGTGAACTGTGAAGTGTGAACTGTGAACTGTGAACTGAGAACTGTAAACTGAGAACTGTAAACTGTGAACAGTGAACTGTGAACTGTGAACTGTGAACAGTGAACTGTGGACTGTGAACTGTGAACTGTGAAGTGTGAACTGTGAACTGTGAAGTGTGAACTGTGAAGTGTGAACTGTGAACTGTGAACTGTGAACTGTCAACTGTCAACTGTCAACTGTGAACTGAGAACTGTAAACTGAGAACTGTAAACTGAGAACTGTAAACTGAGAACTGTAAACTGTGAACAGTGAACTGTGAACAGTGAACTGTGAACTGTGAACTGTGAACTGTGAACTGTGATCTGTGAACTGTGAACTGCGAACTGTGAAGTGTGAAATGAAGACTGTGAACTGTGAACTGTGAACTGTGAACTGTGAACTGTGAACTGTGAACTGTGAACTGTGAACTGTGAACTGTGATCTGTGAACAGTGAACTGTGGACTGTGAACTGTGGACTGTGAACTGTGCACTGTGAAGTGTGAAGTGTTAAATGAAGACTGTGAACTGTGAACTGTGAACTGTGAACAGTGAACAGTGAACTGTGAACTGTGAACTGTGAACTGTGAACTGTGAACTGTGAACTGTGAATTGTCAACAGTGAACTGTGGACTGTGAACTGTGAACTGTGAACTGTGAAGTGTGAACTGTCAACTGTGAACTGTCAACTGTGAACTGAGAACTGTAAACTGTGAATTGTAAACTGTGAACAGTGAACTGTGAACTGTGAGCTGTGAACTGTGAACTGTGAACTGTGAACTGTGAACTGTGAACTGTGAACTGTGAACTGTGAACTGTGAACTGTGAAGTGTGAAATAAAGTCTGTGAACTGTGATCTGTGGACTGTGAACTGTGAACTGTGAAGTGTGAACTGTGATTTGTGAACAGTGAACTGTGGACTGTGAACTGTGAACTGTGCACTGTGAAGTGTGAAGTGTGAAATGAAGACTGTGATCTGTGAACTGTGATCTGTGAACAGTGAACTGTGGACTGTGAACTGTGAACTGCGAACTGTGAAGTATGAAATGAAGACAGTGAACTGTGAAATGTGAACTGTGACCTGCGAACTGGGAACTGTGAACTGTGAACTGTGAACTGTGATCTGTGAACAGTGAAGTGTGAACTGTGAACTGTGAACTGTGAACTGTGAACTGTGAACTGTGAACTGGAACTGTGAACTGTGAACTGTGAACTGTGAACTGTGAACTGTGAACTATGATCTGTGAACAGTGAACTGCGGACTGTGAACTGTGAACTGTGAACTGTGAAAACTGAATTGTGAAATAAAGTCTGTGAACTGTGATCTGTGAACTGTGATCTGTGAACTGTGAACTGTGAAGTGTGATCTGTGAACTGTGAACTGCGAACTGTGAATTGTGAATTGTGAAATGAAGACTGTGACCTGTGAACTGTGCCCTGTGAAGACTGAAGTGTGAAATGAAGACTGTGAACTGTGATCTGTGAACTGTGAACTGTGAACTGAGAACTGTGAACTGTGAACTGTTTAAACTGAATTGTGAAATAAAGTCTGTGAACTGTGAACTGTGATCTGTGAACTGTGAACAGTGGGCTGTGAACTGTGACCTGTGAACTGTGAACTGCGAACTGTGAAGTATGAAATGAAGACAGTGAACTGTGAAATGTGAACTGTGACCTGCGAACTGTGAACTGTGAACTGTGAACTGTGAACTGTGGACTGTGAACTGTGCACTGTGAAGTGTGAACTGTGAACTATGATCTGTGAACAGTGAACTGTGGACTGTGAACTGTGAACTGTGAAGTGTGAACTGTGAACTGTGAACTGTCAACTGTGAACTGAGAACTGTAAACTGAGAACTGTAAACTGTGAACAGTGAACTGTGAACTGTGAACTGTGAACTGTGAACTGTGAACAGTGAACTGTGGACTGTGAACTGTGAACTGTGAACTGTGAACTGTCAACTGTGAACTGTCAACTGTGAACTGTCAACTGTGAACTGAGAACTGTAAACTGAGAACTGTAAACTGTGAACAGTGAACTGTGAACTGTGAACTGTGAACTGTGAACTGTGATCTGTGAACTGTGAACTGTGAACTGCGAACTGTGAAGTGTGAAATGAAGACTGTGAACTGTGATCTGTGGACTGTGAACTGTGAACTGTGAACTGTGAACAGTGAACAGTGAACTGTGAACTGTGAACTGTGAACTGTGAACTGTGAACTGTGAATTGTGAACAGTGAACAGTGAACTGTGGACTGTGAACTGTGAACTGTGAACTGTGAAGTGTGAACTGTCAACTGTGAACTGTCAACTGTGAACTGAGAACTGTAAACTGAGAACTGTGAACTGTGAACTGTGAACTGTGATCTGTGAACAGTGAAGTGTGAACTGTGAACTGTGAACTGTGAACTGTGAACTGTGAACTGTGAACTGGAACTGTGAACTGTGAACTGTGAACTGTGAACTGTGAACTGTGAACTGTGAACTGTGAACTATGCTCTGTGAACAGTGAACTGTGGACTGTGAACTGTGAACTGTGAAGTGTGAACTGTGAACTGTGAACTGTGAACTGTGAACTGTGAACTGAGAACTGTAAACTGAGAACTGTAAACTGTGAACAGTGAACTGTGAACTGTGAACTGTGAACAGTGAACTGTGGACTGTGAACTGTGAACTGTGAAGTGTGAACTGTGAACTGTGAAGTGTGAACTGTGAACTGTGAACTGTGAACTGTGAACTGTGAACTGTGAACTGTCAACTGTCAACTGTGAACTGAGAACTGTAAACTGAGAACTGTAAACTGAGAACTGTAAACTGTGAACAGTGAACAGTGAACAGTGAACTGTGAACAGTGAACTGTGAACTGTGAACTGTGAACTGTGAACTGTGAACTGTGAACTGTGATCTGTGAACAGTGAAGTGTGAACTGTGAACTGTGAACTGTGAACTGTGAACTGTGAACTGGAACTGTGAACTGTGAACTGTGAACTGTGAACTGTGAACTGTGAACTGTGAACTATGCTCTGTGAACAGTGAACTGTGGACTGTGAACTGTGAACTGTGAAGTGTGAACTGTGAACTGTGAACTGTGAACTGTGAACTGAGAACTGTAAACTGAGAACTGTAAACTGTGAACAGTGAACTGTGAACTGTGAACTGTGAACAGTGAACTGTGGACTGTGAACTGTGAACTGTGAAGTGTGAACTGTGAACTGTGAACTGTGAAGTGTGAACTGTGAAGTGTGAACTGTGAACTGTGAACTGTGAACTGTGAACTGTCAACTGTCAACTGTGAACTGAGAACTGTAAACTGAGAACTGTAAACTGAGAACTGTAAACTGAGAACTGTAAACTGTGAACAGTGAACTGTGAACAGTGAACTGTGAACTGTGAACTGTGAACTGTGAACTGTGATCTATGAACTGTGAACTGCGAACTGTGAAGTGTGAAATGAAGACTGTGAACTGTGAACTGTGAACTGTGAACTGTGAACTGTGAACTGTGAACTGTGAACTGTGAACTGTGAACTGTGAACTGTGAACTGTGAACTGTGATCTGTGAACAGTGAAGTGTGAACTGTGAACTGTGAACTGTGAACTGTGAACTGGAACTGTGAACTGTGAACTGTGAACTGTGAACTGTGAACTGTGAACTGTGAACTGTTAACTATGATCTGTGAACAGTGAACTGTGGACTGTGAACTGTGAACTGTGAACTGTGAACTGTGAAGTGTGAACTGTGAACTGTGAACTGAGAACTGTAAACTGAGAACTGTAAACTGAGAACAGTGAACTGTGAACAGTGAACTGTGAACTGTGAACTGTCAACTGTGAACTGAGAACTGTGAACTGAGAACAGTGAACTGTGAACAGTGAACTGTGGACTGTGAACTGTGAGCTGTGAAGTGTGAACTGTGAACTGTGAAGTGTGAACTGTGAACTGTGAACTGTGAACTGTGAACTGTGAACTGTCAACTGTGAACTGTCAACTGTGAACTGAGAACTGTAAACTGAGAACTGTAAACTGAGAACTGTAAACTGAGAACTGTAAACTGAGAACTGTAAACTGAGAACTGTAAACTGAGAACTGTAAACTGAGAACTGTAAACTGTGAACAGTGAACTGTGAACTGTGAACTGTGAACTGTGAACTGTGAACTGTGAACTGTGAACTGTGATCTGTGAACTGTGAACTGCGAACTGTGAAGTGTGAAATGAAGACTGTGAACTGTGAACTGTGAACTGTGAACTGTGAACTGTGAACTGTGAACTGTGATCTGTGAACAGTGAAGTGTGAACTGTGAACTGTGAACTGTGAACTGTGAACTGTGAACTGTGAACTGGAACTGTGAACTGTGAACTGTGAACTGTGAACTGTCAACTGTGAACTATGATCTGTGAACAGTGAACTGTGGACTGTGAACTGTGAACTGTGAACTGTGAATTGTGAACTGTGAAGTGTGAACTGTGAAGTGTGAACTGTGAAGTGTGAACTGTGAAGTGTGAACTGTGAACTGTGAACTGTGATCTGTGAACAGTGAAGTGTGAACTGTGAACTGTGAACTGTGAACTGTGAACTGTGAACTGGAACTGTGATCTGTGAACAGTGAAGTGTGAACTGTGAACTGTGACCTGTGAACTGGAACTGTGAACTGTGAACTGTGAACTGTGAACTGTGAACTGTGAACTGGAACTGTGATCTGTGAACAGTGAAGTGTGAACTGTGAACTGTGACCTGTGAACTGGAACTGTGAACTGTAAACTGTGAACTGTGAACTGTGAACTGTGAACTGTGAACTGTGAACTGTGAACTGTGAACTACGATCTGTGAACAGTGAACTGTGGACTGTGAACTGTGAACTGTGAAGTGTGAACTGTGAACTGTGAACTGTCAACTGTGAACTGAGAACTGTAAACTGAGAACTGTAAACTGTGAACAGTGAACTGTGAACTGTGAACTGTGAACAGTGAACTGTAGACTGTGAACTGTGAACTGTGAAGTGTGAACTGTGAACTGTGAACTGTGAAGTGTGAACTGTGAACTGTGAACTGTGAACTGTGAACTGTGAACTGTGAACTGTGATCTGTGAACTGTGAACTGCGAACTGTGAAGTGTGAAATGAAGACTGTGAACTGTGAACTGTGATCTGTGAACTGTGAACTGCGAACTGTGAATTGTGAAATGAAGACTGTGAACTGTGAACTGTGAACTGTGAACTGCGAACTGTGAATTGTGAAATGAAGACTGTGAACTGTGAACTGTGCCCTGTGAAGACTGAAGTGTGAAATGAAGACTGTGAACTGTGATCTGTGAACTGTGAACTGTGAACTGTGAACTGTGAAAACTGAATTGTGAAATAAAGTCTGTGAACTGTGAACTGTGATCTGTGAACTGAGAACTGTGAACTGTGAACAGTGGGCTGTGAACTGTGACCTGTGAACTGTGAACTGCGAACTGTGAAGTATGAAATGAAGACAGTGAACTGTGAAATGTGAACTGTGACCTGCGAACTGGGAACTGTGAACTGTGAACTGTGGACTGTGAACTGTGAACTGTGAACTGTGACGTGTGAACTGTGAACTGTGAACTGTCAACTGTGAACTGAGAACTGTAAACTGAGAACTGTAAACTGTGAACTGTCAACTGTGATCTGTGAACTGTGAACTGCGAACTGTGAAGTGTGAAATGAAGACTGTGATCTGTGAACTGTGATCTGTGAACAGTGAACTGTGGACTGTGAACTGTGAACTGTGACCTGTGAACTGTGAACTGTGAACTGTGAACTGTGAACTGTGAACTGTGAACTGTGAACTGTGAACTGTGAACTGCGAACTGTGAAGTGTGAAATAAAGTCTGTGAACTGTGATCTGTGGACTGTGAACTGTGAACTGTGAAGTGTGAACTGTGATTTGTGAACAGTGAACTGTGGACTGTGAACTGTGCACTGTGAAGTGTGAAGTGTGAAATGAAGACTGTGATCTGTGAACTGTGATCTGTGAACAGTGAACTGTGAACTGTGGACTGTGAACTGTGAACTGTGACCTGTGACCTGTGAACTGTGAACTGTGACCTGTGAACTGTGAACTGTGAACTGTGAACTGTGAACTGTGAACTGCGAACTGTGAAGTATGAAATGAAGACAGTGAACTGTGAAGTATGAAATGAAGACAGTGAACTGTGAAATGTGAACTGTGAAATGTGAACTGTGACCTGCGAACTGGGATCTGTGAACTGTGAACTGCGAACTGTGAATTGTGAAATGAAGACTGTGAACTGTGAACTGTGAACTGTGAACTGTGAACTGTGAACTGTGAACTGTGAACTGTGAACTGTGAACTGTGACTATGATCTGTGAACAGTGAACTGTGAACAGTGAAATGTGAACTGTGAACTGTGAACTGTGAACTGTGAACTGTGAACTGTGATCTGTGATCTGTGAACTGTGAACTGCGAACTGTGAAGTGTGAAATGAAGACTGTGAACTGTGATCTGTGGACTGTGAACTGTGAACTGTGAACTGTGATTTGTGAACAGTGAACTGTGGACTGTGAACTGTGGACTGTGAACTGTGCACTGTGAAGTGTGAAGTGTGAAATGAAGACTGTGAACTGTGAACTGTGATCTGTGAACAGTGAACTGTGGACTGTGAACTGTGAACTGTGACCTGTGAACTGTGAACTGTGACCTGTGAACTGTGAACTGCGAACTGTGAAATGTGAAATGAAGACTGTGAACTGTGAACTGTGAACAGTGAACAGTGAACTGTGAACTGTGAACTGTGAACTGTGAACTGTGAACTGTGAACTGTGAACTGTGAACTGTGAACTGTGAACTGTGAATTGTCAACAGTGAACTGTGGACTGTGAACTGTGAACTGTGAACTGTGAAGTGTGAACTGTCAACTGTGAACTGAGAACTGTAAACTGTGAACAGTGAACTGTGAACTGTGAACTGTGAACTGTGAACTGTGATCTGTGAACTGTGAACTGCGAACTGTGAAGTGTGAAATGAAGATTGTGAACTGTGATCTGTGGACTGTGAACTGTGAACTGTGAACTGTGAACTGTGAACTGTGAACAGTGAACAGTGAACTGTGAACTGTGAACTGTGAACTGTGAACTGTGAATTGTGAACAGTGAACAGTGAACTGTGGACTGTGAACTGTAAACTGTGAACAGTGAACTGTGAACTGTGAACTGTGAACTGCGAACTGTGAAGTATGAAATGAAGACAGTGAACTGTGAAATGTGAACTGTGACCTGCGAACTGTGAACTGTGAACTGTGAACTGTGAACTGTGAACTGTGAACTGTGAACTGTGAACTGTGAACTGTGAACTGTGAACTGTGAACTGTGAACTGTGAACTGTGAACTGTGAACTGTGAACTGTGAACTGTGAACTGTGAACTGTGAACTGTGAACTGTGAACTGTGAACTGTGAACTGTGAACTGTGAACTGTGAACTGTGAACTGTGAACTGTGAACTGTGAACTGTGAACTGTGAACTGTGAACTGTGAACTGTGAACTGTGAACTGTGAACTGTGAACTGTGAACTGTGAACTGTGAACTGTGAACTGTGAACTGTGAACTGTGAACTGTGAACTGTGAACTGTGAACTGTGAACAGTGAACTGTGGACTGTGAACTGTGAAGTGTGAACTGTGAACTTTGAAGTGTGAACTGTGAACTGTGAACTGTCAACTGTGAACTGTCAACTGTGAACTGTCAACTGTGAACTGTCAACTGTGAACTGTCAACTGTCAACTGTCAACTGTGAACTGAGAACTGTAAACTGAGAACTGTAAACTGTGAACAGTGAACTGTGAACTGTGAACTGTGAACTGTGAACTGTGAACTGTGATCTGTGAACTGTGAACTGCGAACTGTGAAGTGTGAAATGAAGACTGTGAACTGTGAACTGTGATCTGTGAACTGTGAACTGCGAACTGTGAATTGTGAAATGAAGACTGTGAACTGTGAACTGTGAACTGTGAACTGCGAACTGTGAATTGTGAAATGAAGACTGTGAACTGTGAACTGTGCCCTGTGAAGACTGAAGTGTGAAATGAAGACTGTGAACTGTGATCTGTGAACTGTGAACTGTGAACTGTGAACTGTGAAAACTGAATTGTGAAATAAAGTCTGTGAACTGTGAACTGTGATCTGTGAACTGAGAACTGTGAACTGTGAACAGTGGGCTGTGAACTGTGACCTGTGAACTGTGAACTGCGAACTGTGAAGTATGAAATGAAGACAGTGAACTGTGAAATGTGAACTGTGACCTGCGAACTGGGAACTGTGAACTGTGAACTGTGGACTGTGAACTGTGAACTGTGAACTGTGACGTGTGAACTGTGAACTGTGAACTGTCAACTGTCAACTGTCAACTGAGAACTGTGAACTGTGAACTGTGAACTGTGAACTGTGAACTGTGAACTGTGAACTGTGAACTGTGAACTGTGAACTGTGAACTGTGAACTGTGAACTGTGAACTGTGAACTGTGAACTGTGAACTGTGAACTGTGAACTGTGAACTGTGAACTGTGAACTGTGAACTGTGAACTGTGAACTGTGAACAGTGAAGTGTGAACTGTGAACTGTGAACTGTGAACTGTGAACTGGAACTGTGAACTGTGAACTGTGAACTGTGAACTGTGAACTGTGAACTGTGATCTGTGAACAGTGAACTGTGAACAGTGAACTGTGGACTGTGAACTGTGAACTGTGAACTGTGAACTGTGAAGTGTGAACTGTGAACTTTGAAGTGTGAACTGTGAACTGTGAACTGTGAACTGTGAACTGTGAACTGTGATCTGTGAACAGTGAACTGTGAACAGTGAACTGTGGACTGTGAACTGTGAACTGTGAAGTGTGAACTGTGAACTTTGAAGTGTGAACTGTGAACTGTGAACTGTCAACTGTGAACTGTCAACTGTGAACTGTCAACTGTGAACTGTCAACTGTGAACTGTCAACTGTGAACTGTCAACTGTGAACTGAGAACTGTAAACTGAGAACTGTAAACTGTGAACAGTGAACTGTGAACTGTGAACTGTGAACTGTGAACTGTGATCTGTGAACTGTGAACTGCGAACTGTGAATTGTGAAATGAAGACTGTGAACTGTGAACTGTGAACTATGAACTGCGAACTGTGAATTGTGAAATGAAGACTGTGAACTGTGAACTGTGCCCTGTGAAGACTGAAGTGTGAAATGAAGACTGTGAACTGTGATCTGTGAACTGTGAACTGTGAACTGTGAAAACTGAATTGTGAAATAAAGTCTGTGAACTGTGAACTGTGATCTGTGAACTGAGAACTGTGAACTGTGAACAGTGGGCTGTGAACTGTGACCTGTGAACTGTGAACTGCGAACTGTGAAGTATGAAATGAAGACAGTGAACTGTGAAATGTGAACTGTGACCTGCGAACTGGGAACTGTGAACTGTGAACTGTGGACTGTGAACTGTGAACTGTGAACTGTGACGTGTGAACTGTGAACTGTGAACTGTCAACTGTGAACTGAGAACTGTAAACTGAGAACTGTAAACTGTGAACTGTCAACTGTGATCTGTGAACTGTGAACTGCGAACTGTGAAGTGTGAAATGAAGACTGTGATCTGTGAACTGTGATCTGTGAACAGTGAACTGTGGACTGTGAACTGTGAACTGTGACCTGTGAACTGTGAACTGTGAACTGTGAACTGTGAACTGTGAACAGTGAACTGTGGACTGTGAACTGTGAACTGTGAAGTGTGAACTGTGAACTGTCAACTGTCAACTGTGAACTGAGAACTGTAAACTGAGAACTGTAAACTGTGAACAGTGAACTGTGGACTGTGAACTGTGAAGTGTGAACTGTGAACTGTGAACTGTCAACTGTGAACTGAGAACTGTAAACTGAGAACTGTAAACTGTGAACAGTGAACTGTGAACTGTGAACTGTGAACAGTGAACTGTGGACTGTGAACTGTGGACTGTGAACTGTGAACTGTGAATTGTGAACAGTGAACTGTGGACTGTGAACTGTGAACAGTGAACTGTGAACTGTGAACTGTGAACTGTGATCTGTGATCTGTGAACTGTGAACTGCGAACTGTGAAGTGTGAAATGAAGACTGTGAACTGTGATCTGTGGACTGTGAACTGTGAACTGTGAACTGTGATTTGTGAACAGTGAACTGTGAACTGTGAACTGTGGACTGTGAACTGTGCACTGTGAAGTGTGAAGTGTGAAATGAAGACTGTGAACTGTGAACTGTGATCTGTGAACAGTGAACTGTGGACTGTGAACTGTGAACTGTGACCTGTGAACTGTGAACTGTGACCTGTGAACTGTGAACTGCGAACTGTGAATTGTGAAATGAAGACTGTGAACTGTGAACTGTGAACTGTGAACAGTGAACAGTGAACTGTGAACTGTGAACTGTGAACTGTGAACTGTGAACTGTGAATTGTCAACAGTCAACTGTGGACTGTGAACTGTGAACTGTGAACTGTGAAGTGTGAACTGTCAACTGTGAACTGAGAACTGTAAACTGAGAATTGTAAACTGTGAACAGTGAACTGTGAACTGTGAGCTGTGAACTGTGAACTGTGAACTGTGAACTGTGAACTGTGAACTGTGAACTGTGAACTGTGAACTGTGAACTGTGAACTGTGAAGTGTGAAATAAAGTCTGTGAACTGTGATCTGTGGACTGTGAACTGTGAACTGTGAAGTGTGAACTGTGATTTGTGAACAGTGAACTGTGGACTGTGAACTGTGCACTGTGAAGTGTGAAGTGTGAAATGAAGACTGTGATCTGTGAACTGTGATCTGTGAACAGTGAACTGTGGACTGTGAACTGTGAACTGCGAACTGTGAAGTATGAAATGAAGACAGTGAACTGTGAAATGTGAACTGTGACCTGCGAACTGGGAACTGTGAACTGTGAACTGTGAACTGTGATCTGTGAACAGTGAAGTGTGAACTGTGAACTGTGAACTGTGAACTGTGAACTGTGAACTGGAACTGTGAACTGTGAACTGTGAACTGTGAACTATGATCTGTGAACAGTGAACTGCGGACTGTGAACTGTGAACTGTGAACTGTGAAAACTGAATTGTGAAATAAAGTCTGTGAACTGTGATCTGTGAACTGTGATCTGTGAACTGTGAACTGTGAAGTGTGATCTGTGAACTGTGAACTG
Organism: Lasioglossum villosulum; assembly: GCA_963971365.1. Classification (NCBI taxonomy): domain Eukaryota; kingdom Metazoa; phylum Arthropoda; class Insecta; order Hymenoptera; family Halictidae; genus Lasioglossum; species Lasioglossum villosulum. The sequence goes on from CAXARU010000174.1 coordinate 1,462,187, forward strand.
CGAACTGTGAATTGTGAAATGAAGACTGTGAACTGTGAACTGTGCCCTGTGAAGACTGAAGTGTGAAATGAAGACTGTGAACTGTGATCTGTGAACTGTGAACTGTGAACTGAGAACTGTGAACTGTGAACTGTGAAAACTGAATTGTGAAATAAAGTCTGTGAACTGTGAACTGTGATCTGTGAACTGTGAACAGTGGGCTGTGAACTGTGACCTGTGAACTGTGAACTGTGAACTGCGAACTGTGAAGTATGAAATGAAGACAGTGAACTGTGAAATGTGAACTGTGACCTGCGAACTGTGAACTGTGAACTGTGAACTGTGAACTGTGAACTGTGGACTGTGAACTGTGCACTGTGAAGTGTGAAGTGTGAAGTGTGAAATGAAGACTGTGAACTGTGAACTGTGATCTGTGAACAGTGAACTGTGGACTGTGAACTGTGAACTGTGAACTGTGACCTGTGAACTGTGAACTGCGAACTGTGAATTGTGAAATGAAGACTGTGAACTGTGAACCTGGAACTGTGAACTGTGAACTGTGAACTGTGAACTGTGAACTGTGAACTGTGAACTGTGAATTGTGAACAGTGAACTGTGGACTGTGAACTGTGAACGGTGAACTGTGAACTGCGAACTGTGAAGTATGAAATGAAGACAGTGAACTGTGAAGTATGAAATGAAGACAGTGAACTGTGAAATGTGAACTGTGACCTGCGAACTGGGAACTGTGAACTGTGAACTGTGAACTGTGAACTGTGAACTGTGAACTATGATCTGTGAACAGTGAACTGTGGACTGTGAACTGTGAACTGTGAAGTGTGAACTGTGAACTGTCAACTGTCAACTGTGAACTGAGAACTGTAAACTGAGAACTGTAAACTGTGAACAGTGAACTGTGGACTGTGAACTGTGAAGTGTGAACTGTGAACTGTCAACTGTCAACTGTGAACTGAGAACTGTAAACTGAGAACTGTAAACTGTGAACAGTGAACTGTGAACTGTGAACTGTGAACAGTGAACTGTGGACTGTGAACTGTGGACTGTGAACTGTGAACTGTGAATTGTGAACATTGAACTGTGGACTGTGAACTGTGAACGGTGAACTGTGAACTGCGAACTGTGAAGTATGAAATGAAGACAGTGAACTGTGAAGTATGAAATGAAGACAGTGAACTGTGAAATGTGAACTGTGACCTGCGAACTGGGAACTGTGAACTGTGAACTGTGAACTGTGAACTGTGAACTGTGAACTATGATCTGTGAACAGTGAACTGTGAACTGTGATCTGTGAACTGTGAACTGCGAACTGTGAAGTGTGAAATGAAGACTGTGAACTGTGAACTGTGATCTGTGAACTGTGAACTGCGAACTGTGAATTGTGAAATGAAGACTGTGAACTGTGAACTGTGAACTGTGAACTGCGAACTGTGAATTGTGAAATGAAGACTGTGAACTGTGAACTGTGCCCTGTGAAGACTGAAGTGTGAAATGAAGACTGTGAACTGTGATCTGTGAACTGTGAACTGTGAAAACTGAATTGTGAAATAAAGTCTGTGAACTGTGAACTGTGATCTGTGAACTGAGAACTGTGAACTGTGAACAGTGGGCTGTGAACTGTGACCTGTGAACTGTGAACTGCGAACTGTGAAGTATGAAATGAAGACAGTGAACTGTGAAATGTGACCTGCGAACTGGGAACTGTGAACTGTGAACTGTGGACTGTGAACTGTGAACTGTGAAGTGTGAAATGAAGACTGTGAACTGTGAACTGTGATCTGTGAACTGTGAACTGCGAACTGTGAATTGTGAAATGAAGACTGTGAACTGTGAACTGTGAACTGTGAACTGCGAACTGTGAATTGTGAAATGAAGACTGTGAACTGTGAACTGTGCCCTGTGAAGACTGAAGTGTGAAATGAAGACTGTGATCTGTGAACTGTGATCTGTGAACAGTGAACTGTGAACTGTGGACTGTGAACTGTGAACTGTGACCTGTGACCTGTGAACTGTGAACTGTGACCTGTGAACTGTGAACTGTGAACTGTGAACTGTGAACTGTGAACTGTGAACTGTGAACTGTGAACTGCGAACTGTGAAGTATGAAATGAAGACAGTGAACTGTGAAGTATGAAATGAAGACAGTGAACTGTGAAATGTGAACTGTGAAATGTGAACTGTGACCTGCGAACTGGGATCTGTGAACTGTGAACTGCGAACTGTGAATTGTGAAATGAAGACTGTGAACTGTGAACTGTGAACTGTGAACTGTGAACTGTGAACTGTGAACTGTGAACTGTGAACTGTGAACTGTGACTATGATCTGTGAACAGTGAACTGTGAACAGTGAAATGTGAACTGTGAACTGTGAACTGTGAACTGTGATCTGTGATCTGTGAACTGTGAACTGCGAACTGTGAAGTGTGAAATGAAGACTGTGAACTGTGATCTGTGGACTGTGAACTGTGAACTGTGAACTGTGATTTGTGAACAGTGAACTGTGGACTGTGAACTGTGGACTGTGAACTGTGCACTGTGAAGTGTGAAGTGTGAAATGAAGACTGTGAACTGTGAACTGTGATCTGTGAACAGTGAACTGTGGACTGTGAACTGTGAACTGTGACCTGTGAACTGTGAACTGTGACCTGTGAACTGTGAACTGCGAACTGTGAAATGTGAAATGAAGACTGTGAACTGTGAACTGTGAACTGTGAACAGTGAACAGTGAACTGTGAACTGTGAACTGTGAACTGTGAACTGTGAACTGTGAACTGTGAACTGTGAATTGTCAACAGTGAACTGTGGACTGTGAACTGTGAACTGTGAACTGTGAAGTGTGAACTGTCAACTGTGAACTGAGAACTGTAAACTGTGAACAGTGAACTGTGAACTGTGAACTGTGAACTGTGAACTGTGATCTGTGAACTGTGAACTGCGAACTGTGAAGTGTGAAATGAAGATTGTGAACTGTGATCTGTGGACTGTGAACTGTGAACTGTGAACTGTGAACTGTGAACAGTGAACAGTGAACTGTGAACTGTGAACTGTGAACTGTGAATTGTGAACAGTGAACAGTGAACTGTGGACTGCGAACTGTAAACTGTGAACAGTGAACTGTGAACTGTGAACTGTGAACTGCGAACTGTGAAGTATGAAATGAAGACAGTGAACTGTGAAATGTGAACTGTGACCTGCGAACTGTGAACTGTGAACTGTGAACTGTGAACTGTGAACTGTGAACTGTGAACTGTGAACTGTGAACTGTGAACTGTGAACTGTGAACTGTGAACTGTGAACTGTGAACTGTGAACTGTGAACTGTGAACTGTGAACTGTGAACTGTGAACTGTGAACTGTGAACTGTGAACTGTGAACTGTGAACTGTGAACTGTGAACTGTGAACTGTGAACTGTGAACTGTGAACTGTGAACTGTGAACTGTGAACTGTGAACTGTGAACTGTGAACTGTGAACTGTGAACTGTGAACTGTGAACTGTGAACAGTGAACTGTGGACTGTGAACTGTGAACTGTGAAGTGTGAACTGTGAACTTTGAAGTGTGAACTGTGAACTGTGAACTGTCAACTGTGAACTGTCAACTGTGAACTGTCAACTGTGAACTGTCAACTGTCAACTGTCAACTGTGAACTGAGAACTGTAAACTGAGAACTGTAAACTGTGAACAGTGAACTGTGAACTGTGAACTGTGAACTGTGAACTGTGATCTGTGAACTGTGAACTGCGAACTGTGAAGTGTGAAATGAAGACTGTGAACTGTGAACTGTGATCTGTGAACTGTGAACTGCGAACTGTGAATTGTGAAATGAAGACTGTGAACTGTGAACTGTGAACTGTGAACTGCGAACTGTGAATTGTGAAATGAAGACTGTGAACTGTGAACTGTGCCCTGTGAAGACTGAAGTGTGAAATGAAGACTGTGAGCTGTGATCTGTGAACTGTGAACTGTGAACTGTGAACTGTGAAAACTGAATTGTGAAATAAAGTCTGTGAACTGTGAACTGTGATCTGTGAACTGAGAACTGTGAACTGTGAACAGTGGGCTGTGAACTGTGACCTGTGAACTGTGAACTGCGAACTGTGAAGTATGAAATGAAGACAGTGAACTGTGAAATGTGAACTGTGACCTGCGAACTGGGAACTGTGAACTGTGAACTGTGGACTGTGAACTGTGAACTGTGAACTGTGACGTGTGAACTGTGAACTGTGAACTGTCAACTGTCAACTGAGAACTGTGAACTGTGAACTGTGAACTGTGAACTGTGAACTGTGAACTGTGAACTGTGAACTGTGAACTGTGAACTGTGAACTGTGAACTGTGAACTGTGAACTGTGAACTGTGAACTGTGAACTGTGAACTGTGAACTGTGAACTGTGAACTGTGAACTGTGAACTGTGAACTGTGAACTGTGAACTGTGAACTGTGAACTGTGAACTGTGAACTGTGAACTGTGAACTGTGAACTGTGAACTGTGAACTGTGAACAGTGAAGTGTGAACTGTGAACTGTGAACTGTGAACTGTGAACTGGAACTGTGAACTGTGAACTGTGAACTGTGAACTGTGAACTGTGAACTGTGATCTGTGAACAGTGAACTGTGAACAGTGAACTGTGGACTGTGAACTGTGAACTGTGAAGTGTGAACTGTGAACTTTGAAGTGTGAACTGTGAACTGTGAACTGTGAACTGTGAACTGTGAACAGTGAAGTGTGAACTGTGAACTGTGAACTGGAACTGTGAACTGTGAACTGTGAACTGTGAACTGTGAACTGTGAACTGTGATCTGTGAACAGTGAACTGTGAACAGTGAACTGTGGACTGTGAACTGTGAACTGTGAAGTGTGAACTGTGAACTTTGAAGTGTGAACTGTGAACTGTGAACTGTCAACTGTGAACTGTCAACTGTGAACTGTCAACTGTGAACTGTCAACTGTGAACTGAGAACTGAGAACTGTAAACTGTGAACAGTGAACTGTGAACTGTGAACTGTGAACTGTGAACTGTGATCTGTGAACTGTGAACTGCGAACTGTGAAGTGTGAAATGATGACTGTGAACTGTGAACTGTGATCTGTGAACTGTGAACTGCGAACTGTGAATTGTGAAATGAAGACTGTGAACTGTGAACTGTGAACTGTGAACTGCGAACTGTGAATTGTGAAATGAAGACTGTGAACTGTGAACTGTGCCCTGTGAAGACTGAAGTGTGAAATGAAGACTGTGAACTGTGATCTGTGAACTGTGAACTGTGAACTGTGAAAACTGAATTGTGAAATAAAGTCTGTGAACTGTGAACTGTGATCTGTGAACTGAGAACTGTGAACTGTGAACAGTGGGCTGTGAACTGTGACCTGTTAACTGTGAACTGCGAACTGTGAAGTATGAAATGTAGACAGTGAACTGTGAAATGTGAACTGTGACCTGCGAACTGGGAACTGTGAACTGTGAACTGTGGACTGTGAACTGTGAACTGTGAACTGTGACGTGTGAACTGTGAACTGTGAACTGTCAACTGTGAACTGAGAACTGTAAACTGAGAACTGTAAACTGTGAACTGTCAACTGTGATCTGTGAACTGTGAACTGCGAACTGTGAAGTGTGAAATGAAGACTGTGATCTGTGAACTGTGATCTGTGAACAGTGAACTGTGGACTGTGAACTGTGAACTGTGACCTGTGAACTGTGAACTGTGAACTGTGAACTGTGAACTGTGAACAGTGAACTGTGGACTGTGAACTGTGAACTGTGAAGTGTGAACTGTGAACTGTCAACTGTCAACTGTGAACTGAGAACTGTAAACTGAGAACTGTAAACTGTGAACAGTGAACTGTGGACTGTGAACTGTGAAGTGTGAACTGTGAACTGTGAACTGTGAACTGTCAACTGTGAACTGAGAACTGTAAACTGAGAACTGTAAACTGTGAACAGTGAACTGTGAACTGTGAACTGTGAACAGTGAACTGTGGACTGTGAACTGTGGACTGTGAACTGTGAACTGTGAATTGTGAACAGTGAACTGTGGACTGTGAACTGTGAACAGTGAACTGTGAACTGTGAACTGTGAACTGTGAACTGTGATCTGTGATCTGTGAACTGTGAACTGCGAACTGTGAAGTGTGAAATGAAGACTGTGAACTGTGATCTGTGGACTGTGAACTGTGAACTGTGAACTGTGATTTGTGAACAGTGAACTGTGAACTGTGAACTGTGGACTGTGAACTGTGCACTGTGAAGTGTGAAGTGTGAAATGAAGACTGTGAACTGTGAACTGTGATCTGTGAACAGTGAACTGTGGACTGTGAACTGTGAACTGTGACCTGTGAACTGTGAACTGTGACCTGTGAACTGTGAACTGCGAACTGTGAATTGTGAAATGAAGACTGTGAACTGTGAACTGTGAACTGTGAACTGTGAATTGTCAACAGTCAACTGTGGACTGTGAACTGTGAACTGTGAACTGTGAAGTGTGAACTGTCAACTGTGAACTGAGAACTGTAAACTGAGAATTGTAAACTGTGAACAGTGAACTGTGAACTGTGAGCTGTGAACTGTGAACTGTGAACTGTGAACTGTGAACTGTGAACTGTGAACTGTGAACTGTGAACTGTGAACTGTGAAGTGTGAAATAAAGTCTGTGAACTGTGATCTGTGGACTGTGAACTGTGAACTGTGAAGTGTGAACTGTGATTTGTGAACAGTGAACTGTGGACTGTGAACTGTGCACTGTGAAGTGTGAAGTGTGAAATGAAGACTGTGATCTGTGAACTGTGATCTGTGAACAGTGAACTGTGGACTGTGAACTGTGAACTGCGAACTGTGAAGTATGAAATGAAGACAGTGAACTGTGAAATGTGAACTGTGACCTGCGAACTGGGAACTGTGAACTGTGAACTGTGAACTGTGATCTGTGAACAGTGAAGTGTGAACTGTGAACTGTGAACTGTGAACTGTGAACTGTGAACTGGAACTGTGAACTGTGAACTGTGAACTGTGAACTGTGAACTATGATCTGTGAACAGTGAACTGCGGACTGTGAACTGTGAACTGTGAACTGTGAAAACTGAATTGTGAAATAAAGTCTGTGAACTGTGATCTGTGAACTGTGATCTGTGAACTGTGAACTGTGAAGTGTGATCTGTGAACTGTGAACTGGGAACTGTGAATTGTGAAATGAAGACTGTGAACTGTGAACTGTGCCCTGTGAAGACTGAAGTGTGAAATGAAGACTGTGAACTGTGATCTGTGAACTGTGAACTGTGAACTGAGAACTGTGAACTGTGAACTGTGAACTGTGAAAACTGAATTGTGAAATAAAGTCTGTGAACTGTGAACTGTGATCTGTGAACTGTGAACAGTGGGCTGTGAACTGTGACCTGTGAACTGTGAACTGCGAACTGTGAAGTATGAAATGAAGACAGTGAACTGTGAAATGTGAACTGTGACCTGCGAACTGTGAACTGTGAACTGTGAACTGTGAACTGTGAACTGTGGACTGTGAACTGTGCACTGTGAAGTGTGAAGTGTGAAGTGTGAAATGAAGACTGTGAACTGTGAACTGTGATCTGTGAACAGTGAACTGTGGACTCTGAACTGTGAACTGTGAACTGTGACCTGTGAACTGTGAACTGCGAACTGTGAATTGTGAAATGAAGACTGTGAACTGTGAACCTGGAACTGTGAACTGTGAACTGTGAACTGTGAACTGTGAACTGTGAACTGTGAATTGTGAACAGTGAACTGTGGACTGTGAACTGTGAACGGTGAACTGTGAACTGCGAACTGTGAAGTATGAAATGAAGACAGTGAACTGTGAAGTATGAAATGAAGACAGTGAACTGTGAAATGTGAACTGTGACCTGCGAACTGGGAACTGTGAACTGTGAACTGTGAACTGTGAACTGTGAACTGTGAACTATGATCTGTGAACAGTGAACTGTGGACTGTGAACTGTGAACTGTGAAGTGTGAACTGTGAACTGTCAACTGTCAACTGTCAACTGTGAACTGAGAACTGTAAACTGAGAACTGTAAACTGTGAACAGTGAACTGTGGACTGTGAACTGTGAAGTGTGAACTGTGAACTGTCAACTGTCAACTGTGAACTGAGAACTGTAAACTGAGAACTGTAAACTGTGAACAGTGAACTGTGAACTGTGAACTGTGAACAGTGAACTGTGGACTGTGAACTGTGGACTGTGAACTGTGAACTGTGAATTGTGAACAGTGAACTGTGGACTGTGAACTGTGAACGGTGAACTGTGAACTGCGAACTGTGAAGTATGAAATGAAGACAGTGAACTGTGAAGTATGAAATGAAGACAGTGAACTGTGAAATGTGAACTGTGACCTGCGAACTGGGAACTGTGAACTGTGAACTGTGAACTGTGAACTGTGAACTGTGAACTATGATCTGTGAACAGAGAACTGTGAACTGTGATCTGTGAACTGTGAACTGCGAACTGTGAAGTGTGAAATGAAGACTGTGAACTGTGAACTGTGATCTGTGAACTGTGAACTGCGAACTGTGAATTGTGAAATGAAGACTGTGAACTGTGAACTGTGAACTGTGAACTGCGAACTGTGAATTGTGAAATGAAGACTGTGAACTGTGAACTGTGCCCTGTGAAGACTGAAGTGTGAAATGAAGACTGTGAACTGTGATCTGTGAACTGTGAACTGTGAACTGTGAACTGTGAAAACTGAATTGTGAAATAAAGTCTGTGAACTGTGAACTGTGATCTGTGAACTGAGAACTGTGAACTGTGAACAGTGGGCTGTGAACTGTGACCTGTGAACTGTGAACTGCGAACTGTGAAGTATGAAATGAAGACAGTGAACTGTGAAATGTGACCTGCGAACTGGGAACTGTGAACTGTGAACTGTGGACTGTGAACTGTGAACTGTGAACTGTGACGTGTGAACTGTGAACTGTCAACTGTGAACTGTGAACTGTGAACTGTGAACTGCGAACTGTGAAGTGTGAAATAAAGTCTGTGAACTGTGATCTGTGGACTGTGAACTGTGAACTGTGAAGTGTGAACTGTGATTTGTGAACAGTGAACTGTGGACTGTGAACTGTGCACTGTGAAGTGTGAAGTGTGAAATGAAGACTGTGATCTGTGAACTGTGATCTGTGAACAGTGAACTGTGAACTGTGGACTGTGAACTGTGAACTGTGACCTGTGACCTGTGAACTGTGAACTGTGACCTGTGAACTGTGAACTGTGAACTGTGAACTGTGAACTGCGAACTGTGAAGTATGAAATGAAGACAGTGAACTGTGAAGTATGAAATGAAGACAGTGAACTGTGAAATGTGAACTGTGAAATGTGAACTGTGACCTGCGAACTGGGATCTGTGAACTGTGAACTGCGAACTGTGAATTGTGAAATGAAGACTGTGAACTGTGAACTGTGAACTGTGAACTGTGAACTGTGAACTGTGAACTGTGAACTGTGAACTGTGAACTGTGAACTATGATCTGTGAACAGTGAACTGTGAACAGTGAAATGTGAACTGTGAACTGTGAACTGTGAACCGTGATCTGTGATCTGTGAACTGTGAACTGCGAACTGTGAAGTGTGAAATGAAGACTGTGAACTGTGGACTGTGAACTGTGAACTGTGAACTGTGAACTGTGATTTGTGAACAGTGAACTGTGGACTGTGAACTGTGGACTGTGAACTGTGAACTGTGACCTGTGAACTGTGAAGTGTGACCTGTGAACTGTGAACTGCGAACTGTGAAATGTGAAATGAAGACTGTGAACTGTGAACTGTGATCTGTGAACAGTGAACAGTGAACTGTGAACTGTGAACTGTGAACTGTGAACTGTGAACTGTGAACTGTGAACTGTGAACTGTGAACTGTGAACTGTGAATTGTCAACAGTGAACTGTGGACTGTGAACTGTGAACTGTGAACTGTGAAGTGTGAACTGTCAACTGTGAACTGAGAACTGTAAACTGTGACCTGCGAACTGGGAACTGTGAACTGTGAACTGTGAACTGTGAACTGTGAACTGTGAACTATGATCTGTGAACAGTGAACTGTGAACTGTGATCTGTGAACTGTGAACTGCGAACTGTGAAGTGTGAAATGAAGACTGTGAACTGTGAACTGTGATCTGTGAACTGTGAACTGCGAACTGTGAATTGTGAAATGAAGACTGTGAACTGTGAACTGTGAACTGTGAACTGCGAACTGTGAATTGTGAAATGAAGACTGTGAACTGTGAACTGTGCCCTGTGAAGACTGAAGTGTGAAATGAAGACTGTGAACTGTGATCTGTGAACTGTGAACTGTGAACTGTGAACTGTGAAAACTGAATTGTGAAATAAAGTCTGTGAACTGTGAACTGTGATCTGTGAACTGAGAACTGTGAACTGTGAACAGTGGGCTGTGAACTGTGACCTGTGAACTGTGAACTGCGAACTGTGAAGTATGAAATGAAGACAGTGAACTGTGAAATGTGACCTGCGAACTGGGAACTGTGAACTGTGAACTGTGGACTGTGAACTGTGAACTGTGAACTGTGACGTGTGAACTGTGAACTGTGAACTGTGAACTGTGATCTGTGAACTGTGAACTGCGAACTGTGAATTGTGAAATGAAGACTGTGAACTGTGAACTGTGAACTGTGAACTGCGAACTGTGAATTGTGAAATGAAGACTGTGAACTGTGAACTGTGCCCTGTGAAGACTGAAGTGTGAAATGAAGACTGTGAACTGTAATCTGTGAACTGTGAACTGTGAACTGTGAACTGTGAAAACTGAATTGTGAAATAAAGTCTGTGAACTGTGAACTGTGATCTGTGAACTGAGAACTGTGAACTGTGAACAGTGGGCTGTGAACTGTGACCTGTGAACTGTGAACTGCGAACTGTGAAGTATGAAATGAAGACAGTGAACTGTGAAATGTGACCTGCGAACTGGGAACTGTGAACTGTGAACTGTGGACTGTGAACTGTGAACTGTGAACTGTGACGTGTGAACTGTGAACTGTCAACTGTGAACTGTGAACTGTGAACTGTGAACTGCGAACTGTGAAGTGTGAAATAAAGTCTGTGAACTGTGATCTGTGGACTGTGAACTGTGAACTGTGAAGTGTGAACTGTGATTTGTGAACAGTGAACTGTGGACTGTGAACTGTGCACTGTGAAGTGTGAAGTGTGAAATGAAGACTGTGATCTGTGAACTGTGATCTGTGAACAGTGAACTGTGAACTGTGGACTGTGAACTGTGAACTGTGACCTGTGACCTGTGAACTGTGAACTGTGACCTGTGAACTGTGAACTGTGAACTGTGAACTGTGAACTGCGAACTGTGAAGTATGAAATGAAGACAGTGAACTGTGAAGTATGAAATGAAGACAGTGAACTGTGAAATGTGAACTGTGAAATGTGAACTGTGACCTGCGAACTGGGATCTGTGAACTGTGAACTGCGAACTGTGAATTGTGAAATGAAGACTGTGAACTGTGAACTGTGAACTGTGAACTGTGAACTGTGAACTGTGAACTGTGAACTGTGAACTGTGAACTATGATCTGTGAACAGTGAACTGTGAACAGTGAAATGTGAACTGTGAACTGTGAACTGTGAACTGTGAACTGTGATCTGTGATCTGTGAACTGTGAACTGCGAACTGTGAAGTGTGAAATGAAGACTGTGAACTGTGATCTGTGGACTGTGAACTGTGAACTGTGAACTGTGAACTGTGATTTGTGAACAGTGAACTGTGGACTGTGAACTGTGGACTGTGAACTGTGAACTGTGACCTGTGAACTGTGAAGTGTGACCTGTGAACTGTGAACTGCGAACTGTGAAATGTGAAATGAAGACTGTGAACTGTGAACTGTGATCTGTGAACAGTGAACAGTGAACTGTGAACTGTGAACTGTGAACTGTGAACTGTGAACTGTGAACTGTGAACTGTGAATTGTCAACAGTGAACTGTGGACTGTGAACTGTGAACTGTGAACTGTGAAGTGTGAACTGTCAACTGTGAACTGAGAACTGTAAACTGTGACCTGCGAACTGGGAACTGTGAACTGTGAACTGTGAACTGTGAACTGTGAACTGTGAACTGTGAACTATGATCTGTGAACAGTGAACTGTGAACTGTGATCTGTGAACTGTGAACTGCGAACTGTGAAGTGTGAAATGAAGACTGTGAACTGTGAACTGTGATCTGTGAACTGTGAACTGCGAACTGTGAATTGTGAAATGAAGACTGTGAACTGTGAACTGTGAACTGTGAACTGCGAACTGTGAATTGTGAAATGAAGACTGTGAACTGTGAACTGTGCCCTGTGAAGACTGAAGTGTGAAATGAAGACTGTGAACTGTGATCTGTGAACTGTGAACTGTGAACTGTGAACTGTGAAAACTGAATTGTGAAATAAAGTCTGTGAACTGTGAACTGTGATCTGTGAACTGAGAACTGTGAACTGTGAACAGTGGGCTGTGAACTGTGACCTGTGAACTGTGAACTGCGAACTGTGAAGTATGAAATGAAGACAGTGAACTGTGAAATGTGACCTGCGAACTGGGAACTGTGAACTGTGAACTGTGGACTGTGAACTGTGAACTGTGAACTGTGACGTGTGAACTGTGAACTGTGAACTGTGAACTGTGATCTGTGAACTGTGAACTGCGAACTGTGAATTGTGAAATGAAGACTGTGAACTGTGAACTGTGAACTGTGAACTGCGAACTGTGAATTGTGAAATGAAGACTGTGAACTGTGAACTGTGCCCTGTGAAGACTGAAGTGTGAAATGAAGACTGTGAACTGTAATCTGTGAACTGTGAACTGTGAACTGTGAACTGTGAAAACTGAATTGTGAAATAAAGTCTGTGAACTGTGAACTGTGATCTGTGAACTGAGAACTGTGAACTGTGAACAGTGGGCTGTGAACTGTGACCTGTGAACTGTGAACTGCGAACTGTGAAGTATGAAATGAAGACAGTGAACTGTGAAATGTGACCTGCGAACTGGGAACTGTGAACTGTGAACTGTGGACTGTGAACTGTGAACTGTGAACTGTGACGTGTGAACTGTGAACTGTCAACTGTGAACTGTGAACTGTGAACTGTGAACTGCGAACTGTGAAGTGTGAAATAAAGTCTGTGAACTGTGATCTGTGGACTGTGAACTGTGAACTGTGAAGTGTGAACTGTGATTTGTGAACAGTGAACTGTGGACTGTGAACTGTGCACTGTGAAGTGTGAAGTGTGAAATGAAGACTGTGATCTGTGAACTGTGATCTGTGAACAGTGAACTGTGAACTGTGGACTGTGAACTGTGAACTGTGACCTGTGACCTGTGAACTGTGAACTGTGACCTGTGAACTGTGAACTGTGAACTGTGAACTGTGAACTGCGAACTGTGAAGTATGAAATGAAGACAGTGAACTGTGAAGTATGAAATGAAGACAGTGAACTGTGAAATGTGAACTGTGAAATGTGAACTGTGACCTGCGAACTGGGATCTGTGAACTGTGAACTGCGAACTGTGAATTGTGAAATGAAGACTGTGAACTGTGAACTGTGAACTGTGAACTGTGAACTGTGAACTGTGAACTGTGAACTGTGAACTGTGAACTATGATCTGTGAACAGTGAACTGTGAACAGTGAAATGTGAACTGTGAACTGTGAACTGTGAACTGTGATCTGTGATCTGTGAACTGTGAACTGCGAACTGTGAAGTGTGAAATGAAGACTGTGAACTGTGACCTGTGGACTGTGAACTGTGAACTGTGAACTGTGAACTGTGATTTGTGAACAGTGAACTGTGGACTGTGAACTGTGGACTGTGAACTGTGAACTGTGACCTGTGAACTGTGAAGTGTGACCTGTGAACTGTGAACTGCGAACTGTGAAATGTGAAATGAAGACTGTGAACTGTGAACTGTGATCTGTGAACAGTGAACAGTGAACTGTGAACTGTGAACTGTGAACTGTGAACTGTGAACTGTGAACTGTGAACTGTGAACTGTGAATTGTCAACAGTGAACTGTGGACTGTGAACTGTGAACTGTGAACTGTGAAGTGTGAACTGTCAACTGTGAACTGAGAACTGTAAACTGTGAACAGTGAACTGTGAACTGTGAACTGTGAACTGTGAACTGTGATCTGTGAACTGTGAACTGCGAACTGTGAAGTGTGAAATGAAGACTGTGAACTGTGATCTGTGGACTGTGAACTGTGAACTGTGAACTGTGAACTGTGAACAGTGAACAGTGAACTGTGAACTGTGAACTGTGAATTGTGAACAGTGAACAGTGAACTGTGGACTGTGGACTGTGAACTGTAAACTGTGAACAGTGAACTGTGAACTGTGAACTGTGAACTGCGAACTGTGAAGTATGAAATGAAGACAGTGAACTGTGAAATGTGAACTGTGACCTGCGAACTGTGAACTGTGAACTGTGAACTGTGAACTGGAACTGTGAACTGTGAACTGTGAACTGTGAACTGTGAACTGTGATCTGTGAACAGTGAACTGTGGACTGTGAACTGTGAACTGTGAAGTGTGAACTGTGAACTGTGAACTGTCAACTGTGAACTGAGAACTGTAAACTGAGAACTGTAAACTGTGAACAGTGAACTGTGAACTGTGAACTGTGAACAGTGAACTGTGGACTGTGAACTGTGAACTGTGAAGTGTGAACTGTGAACTTTGAAGTGTGAACTGTGAACTGTGAACTGTGAACTGTCAACTGTGAACTGTCAACTGTGAACTGTCAACTGTGAACTGTCAACTGTGAACTGTCGACTGTGAACTGAGAACTGTAAACTGAGAACTGTAAACTGTGAACAGTGAACTGTGAACTGTGAACTGTGAACTGTGAACTGTGATCTGTGAACTGTGAACTGCGAACTGTGAAGTGTGAAATGAAGACTGTGAACTGTGATCTGTGAACTGAGAACTGTGAACTGTGAACAGTGGGCTGTGAACTGTGACCTGTGAACTGTGAACTGCGAACTGTGAAGTATGAAATGAAGACAGTGAACTGTGAAATGTGAACTGTGACGTGTGAACTGTGAACTGTGAACTGTCAACTGTGAACTGAGAACTGTAAACTGAGAACTGTAAACTGTGAACTGTCAACTGTGATCTGTGAACTGTGAACTGCGAACTGTGAAGTGTGAAATGAAGACTGTGATCTGTGAACTGTGATCTGTGAACAGTGAACTGTGGACTGTGAACTGTGAACTGTGACCTGTGAACTGTGAACTGTGAACTGTGAACTGTGAACTGTGAACTGTGAACTGTGAACTGTGAACTGTGAACTGTGAACTGCAAACTGTGAAGTGTGAAATAAAGTCTGTGAACTGTGATCTGTGGACTGTGAACTGTGAACTGTGAAGTGTGAACTGTGATTTGTGAACAGTGAACTGTGGACTGTGAACTGTGCACTGTGAAGTGTGAAGTGTGAAATGATGACTGTGATCTGTGATCTGTGAACAGTGAACTGTGATCTGTGATCTGTGAACTGTGAACTGCGAACTGTGAAGTGTGAAATGAAGACTGTGAACTGTGATCTGTGGACTGTGAACTGTGAACTGTGAACTGTGATTTGTGAACAGTGAACTGTGGACTGTGAACTGTGGACTGTGAACTGTGCACTGTGAAGTGTGAAGTGTGAAATGAAGACTGTGAACTGTGAACTGTGATCTGTGAACAGTGAACTGTGGACTGTGAACTGTGAACTGTGACCTGTGAACTGTGAACTGTGACCTGTGAACTGTGAACTGCGAACTGTGAAATGTGAAATGAAGACTGTGAACTGTGAACTGTGAACTGTGAACTGTGAACTGTGAACTGTGAACTGTGAACTGTGAACTGTGAATTGTCAACAGTGAACTGTGGACTGTGAACTGTGAACTGTGAACTGTGAAGTGTGAACTGTCAACTGTGAACTGAGAACTGTAAACTGTGAACAGTGAACTGTGAACTGTGAACTGTGAAGTGTGAAATGAAGACAGTGAACTGTGAAGTATGAAATGAAGACAGTGAACTGTGAAATGTGAACTGTGAAATGTGAACTGTGACCTGCGCACTGGGATCTGTGAACTGTGAACTGCGAACTGTGAATTGTGAAATGAAGACTGTGAACTGTGAACTGTGAACTGTGAACTGTGAACTGTGAACTGTGAACTGTGAACTGTGAACTGTGAACTGTGAACTATGATCTGTGAACAGTGAACTGTGAACAGTGAAATGTGAACTGTGAACTGTGAACTGTGAACTGTGATCTGTGATCTGTGAACTGTGAACTGCGAACTGTGAAGTGTGAAATGAAGACTGTGAACTGTGATCTGTGGACTGTGAACTGTGAACTGTGATTTGTGAACAGTGAACTGTGGACTGTGAACTGTGGACTGTGAACTGTGAACTGTGACCTGTGAACTTTGAAGTGTGACCTGTGAACTGTGAACTGCGAACTGTGAAATGTGAAATGAAGACTGTGAACTGTGAACTGTGATCTGTGAACAGTGAACAGTGAACTGTGAACTGTGAACTGTGAACTGTGAACTGTGAACTGTGAACTGTGAACTGTGAACTGTGAACTGTGAATTGTCAACAGTGAACTGTGGACTGTGAACTGTGAACTGTGAACTGTGAAGTGTGAACTGTCAACTGTGAACTGAGAACTGTAAACTGTGAACAGTGAACTGTGAACTGTGAACTGTGAACTGTGAACTGTGAACTGTGATCTGTGAACTGTGAACTGCGAACTGTGAAGTGTGAAATGAAGACTGTGAACTGTGATCTGTGGACTGTGAACTGTGAACTGTGAACTGTGAACTGTGAACAGTGAACAGTGAACAGTGAACTGTGAACTGTGAACTGTGAACTGTGAATTGTGAACAGTGAACAGTGAACTGTGGACTGTGAACTGTAAACTGTGAACAGTGAACTGTGAACTGTGAACTGTGAACTGCGAACTGTGAAGTATGAAATGAAGACAGTGAACTGTGAAATGTGAACTGTGACCTGCGAACTGTGAACTGTGAACTGTGAACTGTGAACTGGAACTGTGAACTGTGAACTGTGAACTGTGAACTGTGAACTGTGATCTGTGAACAGTGAACTGTGGACTGTGAACTGTGAACTGTGAAGTGTGAACTGTGAACTGTGAACTGTCAACTGTGAACTGAGAACTGTAAACTGAGAACTGTAAACTGTGAACAGTGAACTGTGAACTGTGAACTGTGAACAGTGAACTGTGGACTGTGAACTGTGAACTGTGAAGTGTGAACTGTGAACTTTGAAGTGTGAACTGTGAACTGTGAACTGTGAACTGTGAACTGTCAACTGTGAACTGTCAACTGTGAACTGTCAACTGTGAACTGTCAACTGTGAACTGTCGACTGTGAACTGAGAACTGTAAACTGAGAACTGTAAACTGTGAACAGTGAACTGTGAACTGTGAACTGTGAACTGTGAACTGTGATCTGTGAACTGTGAACTGTGAACTGCGAACTGTGAAGTGTGAAATGAAGACTGTGAACTGTGATCTGTGAACTGAGAACTGTGAACTGTGAACAGTGGGCTGTGAACTGTGACCTGTGAACTGTGAACTGCGAACTGTGAAGTATGAAATGAAGACAGTGAACTGTGAAATGTGAACTGTGACGTGTGAACTGTGAACTGTGAACTGTCAACTGTGAACTGAGAACTGTAAACTGAGAACTGTAAACTGTGAACTGTCAACTGTGATCTGTGAACTGTGAACTGCGAACTGTGAAGTGTGAAATGAAGACTGTGATCTGTGAACTGTGATCTGTGAACAGTGAACTGTGGACTGTGAACTGTGAACTGTGACCTGTGAACTGTGAACTGTGAACTGTGAACTGTGAACTGTGAACTGTGAACTGTGAACTGTGAACTGCAAACTGTGAAGTGTGAAATAAAGTCTGTGAACTGTGATCTGTGGACTGTGGACTGTGAACTGTGAACTGTGAAGTGTGAACTGTGATTTGTGAACAGTGAACTGTGGACTGTGAACTGTGCACTGTGAAGTGTGAAGTGTGAAATGAAGACTGTGATCTGTGATCTGTGAACAGTGAACTGTGATCTGTGATCTGTGAACTGTGAACTGCGAACTGTGAAGTGTGAAATGAAGACTGTGAACTGTGATCTGTGGACTGTGAACTGTGAACTGTGAACTGTGATTTGTGAACAGTGAACTGTGGACTGTGAACTGTGGACTGTGAACTGTGCACTGTGAAGTGTGAAGTGTGAAATGAAGACTGTGAACTGTGAACTGTGATCTGTGAACAGTGAACTGTGGACTGTGAACTGTGAACTGTGACCTGTGAACTGTGAACTGTGACCTGTGAACTGTGAACTGCGAACTGTGAAATGTGAAATGAAGACTGTGAACTGTGAACTGTGAACTGTGAACAGTGAACAGTGAACTGTGAACTGTGAACTGTGAACTGTGAACTGTGAACTGTGAATTGTCAACAGTGAACTGTGGACTGTGAACTGTGAACTGTGAACTGTGAACTGTGAAGTGTGAACTGTCAA
This sequence comes from Lasioglossum villosulum, assembly GCA_963971365.1. Lineage (NCBI taxonomy): Eukaryota > Metazoa > Arthropoda > Insecta > Hymenoptera > Halictidae > Lasioglossum > Lasioglossum villosulum. The sequence goes on from CAXARU010000174.1 coordinate 1,480,742, forward strand.
CTGTGAACTGAGAACTGTAAACTGTGAACAGTGAACTGTGAACTGTGAACTGTGAACTGTGAACTGTGATCTGTGAACTGTGAACTGCGAACTGTGAAGTGTGAAATGAAGACTGTGAACTGTGATCTGTGGACTGTGAACTGTGAACTGTGAACTGTGGGCTGTGAACTGTGACCTGTGAACTGTGAACTGCGAACTGTGAAGTATGAAATGAAGACAGTGAACTGTGAAATGTGAACTGTGACCTGCGAACTGGGAACTGTGAACTGTGAACTGTGGACTGTGAACTGTGAACTGTGAACTGTGACGTGTGAACTGTGAACTGTGAACTGTCAACTGTGAACTGAGAACTGTAAACTGAGAACTGTAAACTGTGAACTGTCAACTGTGATCTGTGAACTGTGAACTGCGAACTGTGAAGTGTGAAATGAAGACTGTGATCTGTGAACTGTGATCTGTGAACAGTGAACTGTGGACTGTGAACTGTGAACTGTGACCTGTGAACTGTGAACTGTGAACTGTGAACTGTGAACTGTGAACTGTGAACAGTGAACTGTGGACTGTGAACTGTGAACTGTGAACTGTGAAGTGTGAACTGTCAACTGTGAACTGTCAACTGTGAACTGAGAACTGTAAACTGAGAATTGTAAACTGTGAACAGTGAACTGTGAACTGTGAGCTGTGAACTGTGAACTGTGAACTGTGAACTGTGAACTGTGAACTGTGAACTGTGAACTGTGAACTGTGAACTGTGAAGTGTGAAATAAAGTCTGTGAACTGTGATCTGTGGACTGTGAACTGTGAACTGTGAAGTGTGAACTGTGATTTGTGAACAGTGAACTGTGGACTGTGAAGTGTGAAATAAAGTCTGTGAACTGTGATCTGTGGACTGTGAACTGTGCCCTGTGAAGACTGAAGTGTGAAATGAAGACTGTGAACTGTGATCTGTGAACTGTGAACTGTGAACTGAGAACTGTGAACTGTGAACTGTGAAAACTGAATTGTGAAACAAAGTCTGTGAACTGTGAACTGTGATCTGTGAACTGTGAACAGTGGGCTGTGAACTGTGACCTGTGAACTGTGAACTGCGAACTGTGAAGTATGAAATGAAGACAGTGAACTGTGAAATGTGAACTGTGACCTGCGAACTGTGAACTGTGAACTGTGAACTGTGAACTGTGAACTGTGGACTGTGAACTGTGCACTGTGAAGTGTGAAGTGTGAAGTGTGAAATGAAGACTGTGAACTGTGAACTGTGATCTGTGAACTGCGAACTGTGAATTGTGAAATGAAGACTGTGAACTGTGAACCTGGAACTGTGAACTGTGAACTGTGAACTGTGAACTGTGAACTGTGAACTGTGAACTGTGAATTGTGAACAGTGAACTGTGGACTGTGAACTGTGAACGGTGAACTGTGAACTGCGAACTGTGAAGTATGAAATGAAGACAGTGAACTGTGAAGTATGAAATGAAGACAGTGAACTGTGAAATGTGAACTGTGACCTGCGAACTGGGAACTGTGAACTGTGAACTGTGAACTGTGAACTGTGAACTGTGAACTGTGAACTGTGAACAGTGAACTGTGGACTGTGAACTGTGAACTGTGAACTGTGAAGTGTGAACTGTCAACTGTGAACTGTCAACTGTGAACTGAGAACTGTAAACTGAGAATTGTAAACTGTGAACAGTGAACTGTGAACTGTGAGCTGTGAACTGTGAACTGTGAACTGTGAACTGTGAACTGTGAACTGTGAACTGTGAACTGTGAACTGTGAACTGTGAAGTGTGAAATAAAGTCTGTGAACTGTGATCTGTGGACTGTGAACTGTGAACTGTGAAGTGTGAACTGTGATTTGTGAACAGTGAACTGTGGACTGTGAAGTGTGAAATAAAGTCTGTGAACTGTGATCTGTGGACTGTGAACTGTGCCCTGTGAAGACTGAAGTGTGAAATGAAGACTGTGAACTGTGATCTGTGAACTGTGAACTGTGAACTGAGAACTGTGAACTGTGAACTGTGAAAACTGAATTGTGAAACAAAGTCTGTGAACTGTGAACTGTGATCTGTGAACTGTGAACAGTGGGCTGTGAACTGTGACCTGTGAACTGTGAACTGCGAACTGTGAAGTATGAAATGAAGACAGTGAACTGTGAAATGTGAACTGTGACCTGCGAACTGTGAACTGTGAACTGTGAACTGTGAACTGTGAACTGTGGACTGTGAACTGTGCACTGTGAAGTGTGAAGTGTGAAGTGTGAAATGAAGACTGTGAACTGTGAACTGTGATCTGTGAACACTGAACTGTGGACTGTGAACTGTGAACTGTGAACTGTGACCTGTGAACTGTGAACTGCGAACTGTGAATTGTGAAATGAAGACTGTGAACTGTGAACCTGGAACTGTGAACTGTGAACTGTGAACTGTGAACTGTGAACTGTGAACTGTGAACTGTGAATTGTGAACAGTGAACTGTGGACTGTGAACTGTGAACGGTGAACTGTGAACTGCGAACTGTGAAGTATGAAATGAAGACAGTGAACTGTGAAGTATGAAATGAAGACAGTGAACTGTGAAATGTGAACTGTGACCTGCGAACTGGGAACTGTGAACTGTGAACTGTGAACTGTGAACTGTGAACTATGATCTGTGAACAGTGAACTGTGGACTGTGAACTGTGAACTGTGAAGTGTGAAATAAAGTCTGTGAACTGTGATCTGTGGACTGTGAACTGTGAACTGTGAACTGTGAACTGTGATCTGTGAACAGTGAACTGTGGACTGTGAACTGTGAACTGTGACCTGTGAACTGTGAACTGTGACCTGTGAACTGTGAACTGCGAACTGTGAAATGTGAAATGAAGACTGTGAACTGTGAACTGTGAACTGTGAACTGTGAACTGTGAACTGTGAACTGTGAACTGTGAACTGTGAATTGTCAACAGTGAACTGTGGACTGTGAACTGTGAACTGTGAACTGTGAAGTGTGAACTGTCAACTGTGAACTGAGAACTGTAAACTGTGAACAGTGAACTGTGAACTGTGAACTGTGAACTGTGAACTGTGATCTGTGAACTGTGAACTGCGAACTGTGAAGTGTGAAATGAAGACTGTGAACTGTGAACTGTGATTTGTGAACAGTGAACTGTGGACTGTGAAATGAAGACTGTGAACTGTGAACTGTGCCCTGTGAAGACTGAAGTGTGAAATGAAGACTGTGAACTGTGATCTGTGAACTGTGAACTGTGAAAACTGAATTGTGAAATAAAGTCTGTGAACTGTGAACTGTGATCTGTGAACTGAGAACTGTGAACTGTGAACAGTGGGCTGTGAACTGTGACCTGTGAACTGTGAACTGCGAACTGTGAAGTATGAAATGAAGACAGTGAACTGTGAAATGTGACCTGCGAACTGGGAACTGTGAACTGTGAACTGTGGACTGTGAACTGTGAACTGTGAACTGTGACGTGTGAACTGTGAACTGTGAACTGTGAACTGTGAACTGTGATCTGTGAACTGTGAACTGCGAACTGTGAATTGTGAAATGAAGACTGTGAACTGTGAACTGTGAACTGTGAACTGCGAACTGTGAATTGTGAAATGAAGACTGTGAACTGTGAACTGTGCCCTGTGAAGACTGAAGTGTGAAATGAAGACTGTGAACTGTGATCTGTGAACTGTGAACTGTGAACTGTGAACTGTGAAAACTGAATTGTGAAATAAAGTCTGTGAACTGTGAACTGTGATCTGTGAACTGAGAACTGTGAACTGTGAACAGTGGGCTGTGAACTGTGACCTGTGAACTGTGAACTGCGAACTGTGAAGTATGAAATGAAGACAGTGAACTGTGAAATGTGACCTGCGAACTGGGAACTGTGAACTGTGAACTGTGAACTGTGGACTGTGAACTGTGAACTGTGAACTGTGACGTGTGAACTGTGAACTGTCAACTGTGAACTGTGAACTGTGAACTGCGAACTGTGAAGTGTGAAATAAAGTCTGTGAACTGTGATCTGTGGACTGTGAACTGTGAACTGTGAAGTGTGAACTGTGATTTGTGAACAGTGAACTGTGGACTGTGAACTGTGCACTGTGAAGTGTGAAGTGTGAAATGAAGACTGTGATCTGTGAACTGTGATCTGTGAACAGTGAACTGTGAACTGTGGACTGTGAACTGTGAACTGTGAACTGTGACCTGTGACCTGTGAACTGTGAACTGTGACCTGTGAACTGTGAACTGTGAACTGTGAACTGTGAACTGCGAACTGTGAAGTATGAAATGAAGACAGTGAACTGTGAAGTATGAAATGAAGACAGTGAACTGTGAAATGTGAACTGTGAAATGTGAACTGTGACCTGCGAACTGGGATCTGTGAACTGTGAACTGCGAACTGTGAATTGTGAAATGAAGACTGTGAACTGTGAACTGTGAACTGTGAACTGTGAACTGTGAACTGTGAACTGTGAACTGTGAACTGTGAACTGTGAACTGTGAACTGTGAACTATGATCTGTGAACAGTGAACTGTGAACAGTGAAATGTGAACTGTGAACTGTGAACTGTGAACTGTGATCTGTGATCTGTGAACTGTGAACTGCGAACTGTGAAGTGTGAAATGAAGACTGTGAACTGTGATCTGTGGACTGTGAACTGTGAACTGTGAACTGTGATTTGTGAACAGTGAACTGTGGACTGTGAACTGTGGACTGTGAACTGTGAACTGTGACCTGTGAACTGTGAAGTGTGACCTGTGAACTGTGAACTGCGAACTGTGAAATGTGAAATGAAGACTGTGAACAGTGAACAGTGAACTGTGAACTGTGAACTGTGAACTGTGAACTGTGAACTGTGAACTGTGAACTGTGAACTGTGAACTGTGAACTGTGAATTGTCAACAGTGAACTGTGGACTGTGAACTGTGAACTGTGAACTGTGAAGTGTGAACTGTCAACTGTGAACTGAGAACTGTAAACTGTGAACAGTGAACTGTGAACTGTGAACTGTGAACTGTGAACTGTGAACTGTGATCTGTGAACTGTGAACTGCGAACTGTGAAGTGTGAAATGAAGACTGTGAACTGTGATCTGTGGACTGTGAACTGTGAACTGTGAACTGTGAACTGTGAACAGTGAACAGTGAACTGTGAACTGTGAACTGTGAACTGTGAATTGTGAACAGTGAACAGTGAACTGTGGACTGTGAACTGTAAACTGTGAACAGTGAACTGTGAACTGTGAACTGTGAACTGCGAACTGTGAAGTATGAAATGAAGACAGTGAACTGTGAAATGTGAACTGTGACCTGCGAACTGTGAACTGTGAACTGTGAACTGTGAACTGGAACTGTGAACTGTGAACTGTGAACTGTGAACTGTGAACTGTGATCTGTGAACAGTGAACTGTGGACTGTGAACTGTGAACTGTGAAGTGTGAACTGTGAACTGTGAACTGTCAACTGTGAACTGAGAACTGTAAACTGAGAACTGTAAACTGTGAACAGTGAACTGTGAACTGTGAACTGTGAACAGTGAACTGTGGACTGTGAACTGTGAACTGTGAAGTGTGAACTGTGAACTTTGAAGTGTGAACTGTGAACTGTGAACTGTGAACTGTGAACTGTCAACTGTGAACTGTCAACTGTGAACTGTCAACTGTGAACTGTCAACTGTGAACTGTCGACTGTGAACTGAGAACTGTAAACTGAGAACTGTAAACTGTGAACAGTGAACTGTGAACTGTGAACTGTGAACTGTGAACTGTGATCTGTGAACTGTGAACTGTGAACTGCGAACTGTGAAGTGTGAAATGAAGACTGTGAACTGTGATCTGTGAACTGAGAACTGTGAACTGTGAACAGTGGGCTGTGAACTGTGACCTGTGAACTGTGAACTGCGAACTGTGAAGTATGAAATGAAGACAGTGAACTGTGAAATGTGAACTGTGACGTGTGAACTGTGAACTGTGAACTGTCAACTGTGAACTGAGAACTGTAAACTGAGAACTGTAAACTGTGAACTGTCAACTGTGATCTGTGAACTGTGAACTGCGAACTGTGAAGTGTGAAATGAAGACTGTGATCTGTGAACTGTGATCTGTGAACAGTGAACTGTGGACTGTGAACTGTGAACTGTGACCTGTGAACTGTGAACTGTGAACTGTGAACTGTGAACTGTGAACTGTGAACTGTGAACTGTGAACTGCAAACTGTGAAGTGTGAAATAAAGTCTGTGAACTGTGATCTGTGGACTGTGAACTGTGAACTGTGAAGTGTGAACTGTGATTTGTGAACAGTGAACTGTGGACTGTGAACTGTGCACTGTGAAGTGTGAAGTGTGAAATGAAGACTGTGATCTGTGATCTGTGAACAGTGAACTGTGATCTGTGATCTGTGAACTGTGAACTGCGAACTGTGAAGTGTGAAATGAAGACTGTGAACTGTGATCTGTGGACTGTGAACTGTGAACTGTGAACTGTGATTTGTGAACAGTGAACTGTGGACTGTGAACTGTGGACTGTGAACTGTGCACTGTGAAGTGTGAAGTGTGAAATGAAGACTGTGAACTGTGAACTGTGATCTGTGAACAGTGAACTGTGGACTGTGAACTGTGAACTGTGACCTGTGAACTGTGAACTGTGATCTGTGAACTGTGAACTGCGAACTGTGAAATGTGAAATGAAGACTGTGAACTGTGAACTGTGAACTGTGAACAGTGAACAGTGAACTGTGAACTGTGAACTGTGAACTGTGAACTGTGAACTGTGAATTGTCAACAGTGAACTGTGGACTGTGAACTGTGAACTGTGAGCTGTGAAGTGTGAACTGTCAACTGTGAACTGAGAACTGTAAACTGTGAACAGTGAACTGTGAACTGTGAACTGTGAACTGTGAACTGTGATCTGTGAACTGTGAACTGCGAACTGTGAAGTGTGAAATGAAGACTGTGAACTGTGATCTGTGGACTGTGAACTGTGAACTGTGAACTGTGGGCTGTGAACTGTGACCTGTGAACTGTGAACTGCGAACTGTGAAGTATGAAATGAAGACAGTGAACTGTGAAATGTGAACTGTGACCTGCGAACTGGGAACTGTGAACTGTGAACTGTGGACTGTGAACTGTGAACTGTGAACTGTGACGTGTGAACTGTGAACTGTGAACTGTCAACTGTGAACTGAGAACTGTAAACTGAGAACTGTAAACTGTGAACTGTCAACTGTGATCTGTGAACTGTGAACTGCGAACTGTGAAGTGTGAAATGAAGACTGTGATCTGTGAACTGTGATCTGTGAACAGTGAACTGTGGACTGTGAACTGTGAACTGTGACCTGTGAACTGTGAACTGTGAACTGTGAACTGTGAACTGTGAACTGTGAACTGTGAACTGTGAACTGCAAACTGTGAAGTGTGAAATAAAGTCTGTGAACTGTGATCTGTGGACTGTGAACTGTGAACTGTGAAGTGTGAACTGTGATTTGTGAACAGTGAACTGTGGACTGTGAACTGTGGACTGTGACCTGTGACCTGTGAACTGTGAACTGTGACCTGTGAACTGTGAACTGTGAACTGTGAACTGTGAACTGCGAACTGTGAAGTATGAAATGAAGACAGTGAACTGTGAAGTATGAAATGAAGACAGTGAACTGTGAAATGTGAACTGTGACCTGCGAACTGGGATCTGTGAACTGTGAACTGCGAACTGTGAATTGTGAAATGAAGACTGTGAACTGTGAACTGTGAACTGTGAACTGTGAACTGTGAACTGTGAACTATGATCTGTGAACAGTGAACTGTGAACAGTGAACTGTGAACTGTGAACTGTGAACTGTGAACTGTGAACTGTGAACTGTGAACTGTGAACTGTGAATTGTCAACAGTGAACTGTGGACTGTGAACTGTGAACTGTGAACTGTGAAGTGTGAACTGTCAACTGTGAACTGTCAACTGTGAACTGAGAACTGTAAACTGAGAATTGTAAACTGTGAACAGTGAACTGTGAACTGTGAGCTGTGAACTGTGAACTGTGAACTGTGAACTGTGAACTGTGAACTGTGAACTGTGAACTGTGAACTGTGAACTGTGAAGTGTGAAATAAAGTCTGTGAACTGTGATCTGTGGACTGTGAACTGTGAACTGTGAAGTGTGAACTGTGATTTGTGAACAGTGAACTGTGGACTGTGAAGTGTGAAATAAAGTCTGTGAACTGTGATCTGTGGACTGTGAACTGTGCCCTGTGAAGACTGAAGTGTGAAATGAAGACTGTGAACTGTGATCTGTGAACTGTGAACTGTGAACTGAGAACTGTGAACTGTGAACTGTGAAAACTGAATTGTGAAACAAAGTCTGTGAACTGTGAACTGTGATCTGTGAACTGTGAACAGTGGGCTGTGAACTGTGACCTGTGAACTGTGAACTGCGAACTGTGAAGTATGAAATGAAGACAGTGAACTGTGAAATGTGAACTGTGACCTGCGAACTGTGAACTGTGAACTGTGAACTGTGAACTGTGAACTGTGGACTGTGAACTGTGCACTGTGAAGTGTGAAGTGTGAAGTGTGAAATGAAGACTGTGAACTGTGAACTGTGATCTGTGAACACTGAACTGTGGACTGTGAACTGTGAACTGTGAACTGTGACCTGTGAACTGTGAACTGCGAACTGTGAATTGTGAAATGAAGACTGTGAACTGTGAACCTGGAACTGTGAACTGTGAACTGTGAACTGTGAACTGTGAACTGTGAACTGTGAACTGTGAACTGTGAATTGTGAACAGTGAACTGTGGACTGTGAACTGTGAACGGTGAACTGTGAACTGCGAACTGTGAAGTATGAAATGAAGACAGTGAACTGTGAAGTATGAAATGAAGACAGTGAACTGTGAAATGTGAACTGTGACCTGCGAACTGGGAACTGTGAACTGTGAACTGTGAACTGTGAACTGTGAACTATGATCTGTGAACAGTGAACTGTGGACTGTGAACTGTGAACTGTGAACTGTGAACTGTGAACTGTCAACTGTCAACTGTGAACTGAGAACTGTAAACTGAGAACTGTAAACTGTGAACAGTGAACTGTGGACTGTGAACTGTGAAGTGTGAACTGTGAACTGTCAACTGTCAACTGTGAACTGAGAACTGTAAACTGAGAACTGTAAACTGTGAACAGTGAACTGTGAACTGTGAACTGTGAACAGTGAACTGTGGACTGTGAACTGTGGACTGTGAACTGTGAACTGTGAATTGTGAACAGTGAACTGTGGACTGTGAACTGTGAACAGTGAACTGTGAACTGTGAACTGTGATCTGTGATCTGTGAACTGTGAACTGCGAACTGTGAAGTGTGAAATGAAGACTGTGAACTGTGATCTGTGGACTGTGAACTGTGAACTGTGAACTGTGATTTGTGAACAGTGAACTGTGAACTGTGAACTGTGGACTGTGAACTGTGCACTGTGAAGTGTGAAGTGTGAAATGAAGACTGTGAACTGTGAACTGTGATCTGTGAACTGTGAACTGCGAACTGTGAATTGTGAAATGAAGACTGTGAACTGTGAACTGTGAACTGTGAACAGTGAACAGTGAACTGTGAACTGTGAACTGTGAACTGTGAACTGTGAACTGTGAATTGTCAACAGTCAACTGTGACCTGTGAACTGTGAACTGTGACCTGTGAACTGTGAACTGCGAACTGTGAATTGTGAAATGAAGACTGTGAACTGTGAACTGTGAACTGTGAACAGTGAACAGTGAACTGTGAACTGTGAACTGTGAACTGTGAACTGTGAATTGTCAACAGTCAACTGTGGACTGTGAACTGTGAACTGTGAACTGTGAAGTGTGAACTGTCAACTGTGAACTGTCAACTGTGAACTGTCAACTGTGAACTGAGAACTGTAAACTGAGAATTGTAAACTGTGAACAGTGAACTGTGAACTGTGAGCTGTGAACTGTGAACTGTGAACTGTGAACTGTGAACTGTGAACTGTGAACTGTGAACTGTGAACTGTGAACTGTGAACTGTGAAGTGTGAAATAAAGTCTGTGAACTGTGATCTGTGGACTGTGAACTTTGAACTGTGAAGTGTGAACTGTGATTTGTGAACAGTGAACTGTGGACTGTGAACTGTGCACTGTGAAGTGTGAAGTGTGAAATGAAGACTGTGATCTGTGAACTGTGATCTATGAACAGTGAACTGTGGACTGTGAACTGTGAACTGCGAACTGTGAAGTATGAAATGAAGACAGTGAACTGTGAAATGTGAACTGTGACCTGCGAACTGGGAACTGTGAACTGTGAACTGTGAACTGTGAACTGTGATCTGTGAACAGTGAAGTGTGAACTGTGAAGTGTGAAGTGTGAAATGAAGACTGTGATCTGTGAACTGTGATCTGTGAACTGGGAACTGTGAACTGTGAACTATGATCTGTGAACAGTGAACTGCGGACTGTGAACTGTGAACTGTGAACTGTGAAAACTGAATTGTGAAATAAAGTCTGTGAACTGTGATCTGTGAACTGTGATCTGTGAATTGTGAACTGTGAAGTGTGATCTGTGAACTGTGAACTGCGAACTGTGAATTGTGAAATGAAGACTGTGAACTGTGAACTGTGCCCTGTGAAGACTGAAGTGTGAAATGAAGACTGTGAACTGTGATCTGTGAACTGTGAACTGTGAACTGAGAACTGTGAACTGTGAACTGTGAAAACTGAATTGTGAAATAAAGTCTGTGAACTGTGAACTGTGATCTGTGAACTGTGAACAGTGGGCTGTGAACTGTGACCTGTGAACTGTTAACTGCGAACTGTGAAGTATGAAATGAAGACAGTGAACTGTGAAATGTGAACTGTGACCTGCGAACTGTGAACTGTGGACTGTGAACTGTGCACTGTGAAGTGTGAAGTGTGAAGTGTGAAATGAAGACTGTGAACTGTGAACTGTGATCTGTGAACAGTGAACTGTGGACTGTGAACTGTGAACTGTGAACTGTGACCTGTGAACTGTGAACTGCGAACTGTGAATTGTGAAATGAAGACTGTGAACTGTGAACCTGGAACTGTGAACTGTGAACTGTGAACTGTGAACTGTGAACTGTGAACTGTGAACTGTGAACTGTGAATTGTGAACAGTGAACTGTGGACTGTGAACTGTGAACGGTGAACTGTGAACTGCGAACTGTGAAGTATGAAATGAAGACAGTGAACTGTGAAGTATGAAATGAAGACAGTGAACTGTGAAATGTGAACTGTGACCTGCGAACTGGGAACTGTGAACTGTGAACTGTGAACTGTGAACTGTGAACTGTGAACTGTGAACTGTGAATTATGATCTGTGAACAGTGAACTGTGGACTGTGAACTGTGAACTGTGAAGTGTGAACTGTGAACTGTCAACTGTCAACTGTGAACTGAGAACTGTAAACTGAGAACTGTAAACTGTGAACAGTGAACTGTGGACTGTGAACTGTGAAGTGTGAACTGTGAACTGTCAACTGTCAACTGTGAACTGAGAACTGTAAACTGAGAACTGTAAACTGTGAACAGTGAACTGTGAACTGTGAACTGTGAACAGTGAACTGTGGACTGTGAACTGTGGACTGTGAACTGTGAACTGTGAATTGTGAACAGTGAACTGTGGACTGTGAACTGTGAACGGTGAACTGTGAACTGCGAACTGTGAAGTATGAAATGAAGACAGTGAACTGTGAAGTATGAAATGAAGACAGTGAACTGTGAAATGTGAACTGTGACCTGCGAACTGGGAACTGTGAACTGTGAACTGTGAACTGTGAACTGTGAACTGTGAACTATGATCTGTGAACAGTGAACTGTGAACTGTGATCTGTGAACTGTGAACTGCGAACTGTGAAGTGTGAAATGAAGACTGTGAACTGTGAACTGTGATCTGTGAACTGTGAACTGCGAACTGTGAATTGTGAAATGAGGACTGTGAACTGTGAACTGTGAACTGCGAACTGTGAATTGTGAAATGAAGACTGTGAACTGTGAACTGTGCCCTGTGAAGACTGAAGTGTGAAATGAAGACTGTGAACTGTGATCTGTGAACTGTGAACTGTGAACTGTGAACTGTGAAAACTGAATTGTGAAATAAAGTCTGTGAACTGTGAACTGTGATCTGTGAACTGAGAACTGTGAACTGTGAACAGTGGGCTGTGAACTGTGACCTGTGAACTGTGAACTGCGAACTGTGAAGAATGAAATGAAGACAGTGAACTGTGAAATGTGAACTGTGACCTGCGAACTGGGAACTGTGAACTGTGAACTGTGGACTGTGAACTGTGAACTGTGAACTGTGACGTGTGAACTGTGAACTGTCAACTGTCAACTGTGAACTGAGAACTGTAAACTGAGAACTGTAAACTGTGAACTGTCAACTGTGATCTGTGAACTGTGAACTGCGAACTGTGAAGTGTGAAATGAAGACTGTGATCTGTGAACTGTGATCTGTGAACAGTGAACTGTGGACTGTGAACTGTGAACTGTGACCTGTGAACTGTGAACTGTGAACTGTGAACTGTGAACTGTGAACTGTGAACTGTGAACTGTGAACTGTGAACTGTGAACTGTGAACTGTGAACTGTGAACTGCGAACTGTGAAGTGTGAAATAAAGTCTGTGAACTGTGATCTGTGGACTGTGAACTGTGAACTGTGAAGTGTGAACTGTGATTTGTGAACAGTGAACTGTGGACTGTGAACTGTGAACTGTGAACTATGATCTGTGAACAGTGAACTGTGAACAGTGAACTGTGAACTGTGAACTGTGAACTGTGAACTGTGAACTGTGAACTGTGAACTGTGAACTGTGAAGTATGAAATGAAGACAGTGAACTGTGAAGTATGAAATGAAGACAGTGAACTGTGAAATGTGAACTGTGACCTGCGAACTGGGATCTGTGAACTGTGAACTGCGAACTGTGAATTGTGAAATGAAGACTGTGAACTGTGAACTGTGAACTGTGAACTGTGAACTGTGAACTGTGAACTGTGAACTGTGAACTATGATCTGTGAACAGTGAACTGTGAACAGTGAACTGTGAACTGTGAACTGTGAACTGTGATCTGTGATCTGTGAACTGTGAACTGCGAACTGTGAAGTGTGAAATGAAGACTGTGAACTGTGATCTGTGGACTGTGAACTGTGAACTGTGAACTGTGATTTGTGAACAGTGAACTGTGGACTGTGAACTGTGGACTGTGAACTGTGCACTGTGAAGTGTGAAGTGTGAAGTGTGAAATGAAGACTGTGAACTGTGAACTGTGATCTGTGAACAGTGAACTGTGGACTGTGAACTGTGAACTGTGACCTGTGAACTGTGAACTGTGACCTGTGAACTGTGAACTGCGAACTGTGAATTGTGAAATGAAGACTGTGAACTGTGAACTGTGAACTGTGAACAGTGAACAGTGAACTGTGAACTGTGAACTGTGAACTGTGAACTGTGAACTGTGAACTGTGAATTGTCAACAGTGAACTGTGGACTGTGAACTGTGAACTGTGAACTGTGAAGTGTGAACTGTCAACTGTGAACTGTCAACTGTGAACTGAGAACTGTAAACTGAGAATTGTAAACTGTGAACAGTGAACTGTGAACTGTGAGCTGTGAACTGTGAACTGTGAACTGTGAACTGTGAACTGTGAACTGTGAACTGTGAACTGTGAAATAAAGTCTGTGAACTGTGATCTGTGGACTGTGAAGTGTGAACTGTGAAGTGTGAACTGTGATTTGTGAACAGTGAACTGTGGACTGTGAACTGTGCACTGTGAAGTGTGAAGTGTGAAATGAAGTCTGTGAACTGTGATCTGTGAACTGTGATCTGTGAACTGTGATCTGTGAACTGTGAACTGTGAAGTGTGATCTGTGAACTGTGAACTGCGAACTGTGAAGTATGAAATGAAGACAGTGAACTGTGAAATGTGAACTGTGACCTGCGAACTGTGAACTGTGAACTGTGAACTGTGAACTGTGAACTGTGGACTGTGAACTGTGCACTGTGAAGTGTGAAGTGTGAAGTGTGAAATGAAGACTGTGAACTGTGAACTGTGATCTGTGAACAGTGAACTGTGGACTGTGAACTGTGAACTGTGAACTGTGACCTGTGAACTGTGAACTGCGAACTGTGAATTGTGAAATGAAGACTGTGAACTGTGAACCTGGAACTGTGAACTGTGAACTGTGAACTGTGAACTGTGAACTGTGAACTGTGAACTGTGAACTGTGAATTGTGAACAGTGAACTGTGGACTGTGAACTGTGAACGGTGAACTGTGAACTGCGAACTGTGAAGTATGAAGTGAAGACAGTGAACTGTGAAGTATGAAATGAAGACAGTGAACTGTGAAATGTGAACTGTGACCTGCGAACTGGGAACTGTGAACTGTGAACTGTGAACTGTGAACTGTGAACTGTGAACTATGATCTGTGAACAGTGAACTGTGGACTGTGAACTGTGAACTGTGAAGTGTGAACTGTGAACTGTCAACTGTCAACTGTGAACTGAGAACTGTAAACTGAGAACTGTAAACTGTGAACAGTGAACTGTGGACTGTGAACTGTGAACTGTGAAGTGTGAACTGTGAACTGTCAACTGTCAACTGTGAACTGAGAACTGTAAACTGAGAACTGTAAACTGTGAACAGTGAACTGTGAACTGTGAACTGTGAACAGTGAACTGTGGACTGTGAACTGTGGACTGTGAACTGTGAACTGTGAAGTGTGAACAGTGAACTGTGGACTGTGAACTGTGAACAGTGAACTGTGAACTGTGAACTGTGATCTGTGATCTGTGAACTGTGAACTGCGAACTGTGAAGTGTGAAATGAAGACTGTGAACTGTGATCTGTGGACTGTGAACTGTGAACTGTGAACTGTGAACTGTGATTTGTGAACAGTGAACTGTGAACTGTGAACTGTGGACTGTGAACTGTGCACTGTGAAGTGTGAAGTGTGAAATGAAGCCTGTGAACTGTGAACTGTGATCTGTGATCTGTGAACAGTGAACTGTGGACTGTGAACTGTGAACTGTGACCTGTGAACTGTGAACTGTGACCTGTGAACTGTGAACTGCGAACTGTGAATTGTGAAATGAAGACTGTGAACTGTGAACTGTGAACTGTGAACAGTGAACAGTGAACTGTGAACTGTGAACTGTGAACTGTGAACTGTGAACTGTGAATTGTCAACAGTCAACTGTGGACTGTGAACTGTGAACTGTGAACTGTGAAGTGTGAACTGTCAACTGTGAACTGTCAACTGTGAACTGTCAACTGTGAACTGAGAACTGTAAACTGAGAATTGTAAACTGTGAACAGTGAACTGTGAACTGTGAGCTGTGAACTGTGAACTGTGAACTGTGAACTGTGAACTGTGAATTGTGAACTGTGAACTGTGAACTGTGAACTGTGAACTGTGAAGTGTGAAATAAAGTCTGTGAACTGTGATCTGTGGACTGTGAACTGTGAACTGTGAAGTGTGAACTGTGATTTGTGAACAGTGAACTGTGGACTGTGAACTGTGCACTGTGAAGTGTGAAGTGTGAAATGAAGACTGTGATCTGTGAACTGTGATCTATGAACAGTGAACTGTGGACTGTGAACTGTGAACTGCGAACTGTGAAGTATGAAATGAAGACAGTGAACTGTGAAATGTGAACTGTGACCTGCGAACTGGGAACTGTGAACTGTGAACTGTGAACTGTGAACTGTGATCTGTGAACAGTGAAGTGTGAACTGTGAAGTGTGAAGTGTGAAATGAAGACTGTGATCTGTGAACTGTGATCTGTGAACTGTGAACTGTGAACTGTGAACTATGATCTGTGAACAGTGAACTGCGGACTGTGAACTGTGAACTGTGAACTGTGAAAACTGAATTGTGAAATAAAGTCTGTGAACTGTGATCTGTGAACTGTGATCTGTGAACTGTGAACTGTGAAGTGTGATCTGTGAACTGTGAACTGCGAACTGTGAATTGTGAAATGAAGACTGTGAACTGTGAACTGTGCCCTGTGAAGACTGAAGTGTGAAATGAAGACTGTGAACTGTGATCTGTGAACTGTGAACTGTGAACTGAGAACTGTGAACTGTGAACTGTGAAAACTGAATTGTGAAATAAAGTCTGTGAACTGTGAACTGTGATCTGTGAACTGTGAACAGTGGGCTGTGAACTGTGACCTGTGAACTGTGAACTGCGAACTGTGAAGTATGAAATGAAGACAGTGAACTGTGAAATGTGAACTGTGACCTGCGAACTGTGAACTGTGAACTGTGAACTGTGAACTGTGAACTGTGGACTGTGAACTGTGCACTGTGAAGTGTGAAGTGTGAAGTGTGAAATGAAGACTGTGAACTGTGAACTGTGATCTGTGAACAGTGAACTGTGGACTGTGAACTGTGAACTGTGAACTGTGACCTGTGAACTGTGAACTGCGAACTGTGAATTGTGAAATGAAGACTGTGAACTGTGAACCTGGAACTGTGAACTGTGAACTGTGAACTGTGAACTGTGAACTGTGAACTGTGAACTGTGAACTGTGAATTGTGAACAGTGAACTGTGGACTGTGAACTGTGAACGGTGAACTGTCAACTGTCAACTGTGAACTGAGAACTGTAAACTGAGAACTGTAAACTGTGAACAGTGAACTGTGGACTGTGAACTGTGAAGTGTGAACTGTGAACTGTCAACTGTCAACTGTGAACTGAGAACTGTAAACTGAGAACTGTAAACTGTGAACAGTGAACTGTGAACTGTGAACTGTGAACAGTGAACTGTGGACTGTGAACTGTGGACTGTGAACTGTGAACTGTGAATTGTGAACAGTGAACTGTGGACTGTGAACTGTGAACGGTGAACTGTGAACTGCGAACTGTGAAGTATGAAATGAAGACAGTGAACTGTGAAGTATGAAATGAAGACAGTGAACTGTGAAATGTGAACTGTGACCTGCGAACTGGGAACTGTGAACTGTGAACTGTGAACTGTGAACTGTGAACTGTGAACTATGATCTGTGAACAGTGAACTGTGAACTGTGATCTGTGAACTGTGAACTGCGAACTGTGAAGTGTGAAATGAAGACTGTGAACTGTGAACTGTGATCTGTGAACTGTGAACTGCGAACTGTGAATTGTGAAATGAGGACTGTGAACTGTGAACTGTGAACTGCGAACTGTGAATTGTGAAATGAAGACTGTGAACTGTGAACTGTGCCCTGTGAAGACTGAAGTGTGAAATGAAGACTGTGAACTGTGATCTGTGAACTGTGAACTGTGAACTGTGAACTGTGAAAACTGAATTGTGAAATAAAGTCTGTGAACTGTGAACTGTGATCTGTGAACTGAGAACTGTGAACTGTGAACAGTGGGCTGTGAACTGTGACCTGTGAACTGTGAACTGCGAACTGTGAAGTATGAAATGAAGACAGTGAACTGTGAAATGTGAACTGTGACCTGCGAACTGGGAACTGTGAACTGTGAACTGTGGACTGTGAACTGTGAACTGTGAACTGTGACGTGTGAACTGTGAACTGTCAACTGTCAACTGTGAACTGAGAACTGTAAACTGAGAACTGTAAACTGTGAACTGTCAACTGTGATCTGTGAACTGTGAACTGCGAACTGTGAAGTGTGAAATGAAGACTGTGATCTGTGAACTGTGATCTGTGAACAGTGAACTGTGGACTGTGAACTGTGAACTGTGACCTGTGAACTGTGAACTGTGAACTGTGAACTGTGAACTGTGAACTGTGAACTGTGAACTGTGAACTGTGAACTGTGAACTGTGAACTGTGAACTGTGAACTGCGAACTGTGAAGTGTGAAATAAAGTCTGTGAACTGTGATCTGTGGACTGTGAACTGTGAACTGTGAAGTGTGAACTGTGATTTGTGAACAGTGAACTGTGGACTGTGAACTGTGCACTGTGAAGTGTGAAGTGTGAAATGAAGACTGTGATCTGTGAACTGTGATCTGTGAACAGTGAACTGTGAACTGTGGACTGTGAACTGTGAACTGTGAACTGTGACCTGTGACCTGTGAACTGTGAACTGTGACCTGTGAACTGTGAACTGTGAACTGTGAACTGTGAACTGTGAACTGCGAACTGTGAAGTATGAAATGAAGACAGTGAACTGTGAAGTATGAAATGAAGACAGTGAACTGTGAAATGTGAACTGTGACCTGCGAACTGGGATCTGTGAACTGTGAACTGCGAACTGTGAATTGTGAAATGAAGACTGTGAACTGTGAACTGTGAACTGTGAACTGTGAACTGTGAACTGTGAACTGTGAACTGTGAACTGTGAACTATGATCTGTGAACAGTGAACTGTGAACAGTGAACTGTGAACTGTGAACTGTGAACTGTGAACTGTGAACTGTGATCTGTGATCTGTGAACTGTGAACTGCGAACTGTGAAGTGTGAAATGAAGACTGTGAACTGTGATCTGTGGACTGTGAACTGTGAACTGTGAACTGTGATTTGTGAACAGTGAACTGTGGACTGTGAACTGTGGACTGTGAACTGTGCACTGTGAAGTGTGAAGTGTGAAGTGTGAAATGAAGACTGTGAACTGTGAACTGTGATCTGTGAACAGTGAACTGTGGACTGTGAACTGTGAACTGTGACCTGTGAACTGTGAACTGTGACCTGTGAACTGTGAACTGCGAACTGTGAATTGTGAAATGAAGACTGTGAACTGTGAACTGTGAACTGTGAACAGTGAACAGTGAACTGTGAACTGTGAACTGTGAACTGTGAATTGTCAACAGTGAACTGTGGACTGTGAACTGTGAACTGTGAACTGTGAAGTGTGAACTGTCAACTGTGAACTGTCAACTGTGAACTGAGAACTGTAAACTGAGAATTGTAAACTGTGAACAGTGAACTGTGAACTGTGAGCTGTGAACTGTGAACTGTGAACTGTGAACTGTGAACTGTGAACTGTGAACTGTGAACTGTGAACTGTGAAATAAAGTCTGTGAACTGTGATCTGTGGACTGTGAACTGTGAACTGTGAAGTGTGAACTGTGATTTGTGAACAGTGAACTGTGGACTGTGAACTGTGCACTGTGAAGTGTGAAGTGTGAAATGAAGACTGTGATCTGTGAACTGTGATCTGTGAACTGTGAACTGTGAACTGTGAACTATGATCTGTGAACAGTGAACTGCGGACTGTGAACTGTGAACTGTGAACTGTGAAAACTGAATTGTGAAATAAAGTCTGTGAACTGTGATCTGTGAACTGTGATCTGTGAACTGTGAACTGTGAAGTGTGATCTGTGAACTGTGAACTGCGAACTGTGAAGTATGAAATGAAGACAGTGAACTGTGAAATGTGAACTGTGACCTGCGAACTGTGAACTGTGAACTGTGAACTGTGAACTGTGAACTGTGGACTGTGAACTGTGCACTGTGAAGTGTGAAGTGTGAAGTGTGAAATGAAGACTGTGAACTGTGAACTGTGATCTGTGAACAGTGAACTGTGGACTGTGAACTGTGAACTGTGAACTGTGACCTGTGAACTGTGAACTGCGAACTGTGAATTGTGAAATGAAGACTGTGAACTGTGAACCTGGAACTGTGAACTGTGAACTGTGAACTGTGAACTGTGAATTGTGAACAGTGAACTGTGGACTGTGAACTGTGAACGGTGAACTGTGAACTGCGAACTGTGAAGTATGAAGTGAAGACAGTGAACTGTGAAGTATGAAATGAAGACAGTGAACTGTGAAATGTGAACTGTGACCTGCGAACTGGGAACTGTGAACTGTGAACTGTGAACTGTGAACTGTGAACTGTGAACTATGATCTGTGAACAGTGAACTGTGGACTGTGAACTGTGAACTGTGAAGTGTGAACTGTGAACTGTCAACTGTCAACTGTGAACTGAGAACTGTAAACTGAGAACTGTAAACTGTGAACAGTGAACTGTGGACTGTGAACTGTGAACTGTGAAGTGTGAACTGTGAACTGTCAACTGTCAACTGTGAACTGAGAACTGTAAACTGAGAACTGTAAACTGTGAACAGTGAACTGTGAACTGTGAACTGTGAACAGTGAACTGTGGACTGTGAACTGTGGACTGTGAAATGTGAACTGTGAAGTGTGAAGTGTGAAATGAAGACTGTGAACTGTGAACTGTGATCTGTGAACTGTGAACTGTGAACTGTGAACTATGATCTGTGAACAGTGAACTGCGGACTGTGAACTGTGAACTGTGAACTGTGAAAACTGAATTGTGAAATAAAGTCTGTGAACTGTGATCTGTGAACTGTGATCTGTGAACTGTGAACTGTGAAGTGTGATCTGTGAACTGTGAACTGCGAACTGTGAATTGTGAAATGAAGACTGTGAACTGTGAACTGTGCCCTGTGAAGACTGAAGTGTGAAATGAAGACTGTGAACAGTGATCTGTGAACTGTGAACTGTGAACTGAGAACTGTGAACTGTGAACTGTGCCCTGTGAAGACTGAAGTGTGAAATGAAGACTGTGAACTGTGATCTGTGAACTGTGAACTGTGAACTGTGAACTGTGAAAACTGAATTGTGAAATAAAGTCTGTGAACTGTGAACTGTGATCTGTGAACTGTGAACAGTGGGCTGTGAACTGTGACCTGTGAACTGTGAACTGCGAACTGTGAAGTATGAAATGAAGACAGTGAACTGTGAAATGTGAACTGTGACCTGCGAACTGTGAACTGTGAACTGTGAACTGTGAACTGTGAACTGTGGACTGTGAACTGTGCACTGTGAAGTGTGAAGTGTGAAGTGTGAAATGAAGACTGTGAACTGTGAACTGTGATCTGTGAACAGTGAACTGTGGACTGTGAACTGTGAACTGTGAACTGTGACCTGTGAACTGTGAACTGCGAACTGTGAATTGTGAAATGAAGACTGTGAACTGTGAACCTGGAACTGTGAACTGTGAACTGTGAACTGTGAACTGTGAACTGTGAACTGTGAACTGTGAATTGTGAACAGTGAACTGTGGACTGTGAACTGTGAACGGTGAACTGTGAACTGCGAACTGTGAAGTATGAAGTGAAGACAGTGAACTGTGAAGTATGAAATGAAGACAGTGAACTGTGAAATGTGAACTGTGACCTGCGAACTGGGAACTGTGAACTGTGAACTGTGAACTGTGAACTGTGAACTGTGAACTGTGAACTATGATCTGTGAACAGTGAACTGTGGACTGTGAACTGTGAACTGTGAAGTGTGAACTGTGAACTGTCAACTGTCAACTGTCAACTGTCAACTGTGAACTGAGAACTGTAAACTGAGAACTGTAAACTGTGAACAGTGAACTGTGGACTGTGAACTGTGAACTGTGAAGTGTGAACTGTGAACTGTCAACTGTCAACTGTGAACTGAGAACTGTAAACTGAGAACTGTAAACTGTGAACAGTGAACTGTGAACTGTGAACTGTGAACAGTGAACTGTGGACTGTGAACTGTGGACTGTGAACTGTGAACTGTGACCTGTGAACTGTGAACTGTGAACTGTGACCTGTGAACTGTGAACTGCGAACTGTGAATTGTGAAATGAAGACTGTGAACTGTGAACTGTGAACTGTGAACAGTGAACAGTGAACTGTGAACTGTGAACTGTGAACTGTGAACTGTGAATTGTGAACAGTGAACTGTGGACTGTGAACTGTGAACTGTGAACTGTGAACTGTGAACTGTGAAGTGTGAACTGTGAACTGTGAACTGTCAACTGTCAACTGAGAACTGTAAACTGAGAACTGTAAACTGTGAGCAGTGAACTGTGAACTGTGAACTGTGAACTGTGAACTGTGAACTGTGAACTGTGAACTGTGAACTGTGAACTGTGAACTGTGAACTGTGAACTGTGAACTGTGAACTGTGAACTGTGAACTGTGAACTGTGAACTGTGAACTGTGAACTGTGAACTGTGAACTGTGAACTGCCAACTGTGAAGTGTGAAATAAAGTCTGTGAACTGTGATCTGTGGACTGTGAACTGTGAACTGTGAAGTGTGAACTGTGATTTGTGAACAGTGAACTGTGAAATGTGAACTGTGCACTGTGAAGTGTGAAGTGTGAAATGAAGACTGTGATCTGTGAACTGTGATCTGTGAACAGTGAACTGTGGACTGTGAACTGTGAACTGTGACCTGTGAACTGGGAACTGTGAACTGTGAACTGTGAACTGTGAACTGTGAACTGTGATCTGTGAACTGTGAACTGTGAACTGTGAACTGCGAACTGTGAAGTGTGAAATAAAGTCTGTGAACTGTGATCTGTGGACTGTGAACTGTGAACTGTGAAGTGTGAACTGTGATTTGTGAACAGTGAACTGTGGACTGTGAACTGTGCACTGTGAAGTGTGAAGTGTGAAATGAAGACTGTGATCTGTGAACTGTGATCTGTGAACAGTGAACTGTGAACTGTGGACTGTGAACTGTGAACTGTGAACTGTGACCTGTGACCTGTGAACTGTGAACTGTGACCTGTGAACTGTGAACTGTGAACTGTGAACTGTGAACTGTGAACTGCGAACTGTGAAGTATGAAATGAAGACAGTGAACTGTGAAGTATGAAATGAAGACAGTGAACTGTGAAATGTGAACTGTGACCTGCGAACTGGGATCTGTGAACTGTGAACTGCGAACTGTGAATTGTGAAATGAAGACTGTGAACTGTGAACTGTGAACTGTGAACTGTGAACTGTGAACTGTGAACTGTGAACTGTGAACTGTGAACTATGATCTGTGAACAGTGAACTGTGAACAGTGAACTGTGAACTGTGAACTGTGAACTGTGAACTGTGAACTGTGATCTGTGATCTGTGAACTGTGAACTGCGAACTGTGAAGTGTGAAATGAAGACTGTGAACTGTGATCTGTGGACTGTGAACTGTGAACTGTGAACTGTGATTTGTGAACAGTGAACTGTGGACTGTGAACTGTGGACTGTGAACTGTGCACTGTGAAGTGTGAAGTGTGAAGTGTGAAATGAAGACTGTGAACTGTGAACTGTGATCTGTGAACAGTGAACTGTGGACTGTGAACTGTGAACTGTGACCTGTGAACTGTGAACTGTGACCTGTGAACTGTGAACTGCGAACTGTGAATTGTGAAATGAAGACTGTGAACTGTGAACTGTGAACTGTGAACAGTGAACAGTGAACTGTGAACTGTGAACTGTGAACTGTGAACTGTGAACTGTGAATTGTCAACAGTGAACTGTGGACTGTGAACTGTGAACTGTGAACTGTGAAGTGTGAACTGTCAACTGTGAACTGTCAACTGTGAACTGAGAACTGTAAACTGAGAATTGTAAACTGTGAACAGTGAACTGTGAACTGTGAGCTGTGAACTGTGAACTGTGAACTGTGAACTGTGAACTGTGAACTGTGAACTGTGAACTGTGAAATAAAGTCTGTGAACTGTGATCTGTGGACTGTGAACTGTGAACTGTGAAGTGTGAACTGTGATTTGTGAACAGTGAACTGTGGACTGTGAACTGTGCACTGTGAAGTGTGAAGTGTGAAATGAAGACTGTGATCTGTGAACTGTGATCTGTGAACTGTGAACTGTGAACTGTGAACTATGATCTGTGAACAGTGAACTGCGGACTGTGAACTGTGAACTGTGAACTGTGAAAACTGAATTGTGAAATAAAGTCTGTGAACTGTGATCTGTGAACTGTGATCTGTGAACTGTGAACTGTGAAGTGTGATCTGTGAACTGTGAACTGCGAACTGTGAAGTATGAAATGAAGACAGTGAACTGTGAAATGTGAACTGTGACCTGCGAACTGTGAACTGTGAACTGTGAACTGTGAACTGTGAACTGTGGACTGTGAACTGTGCACTGTGAAGTGTGAAGTGTGAAGTGTGAAATGAAGACTGTGAACTGTGAACTGTGATCTGTGAACAGTGAACTGTGGACTGTGAACTGTGAACTGTGAACTGTGACCTGTGAACTGTGAACTGCGAACTGTGAATTGTGAAATGAAGACTGTGAACTGTGAACCTGGAACTGTGAACTGTGAACTGTGAACTGTGAACTGTGAATTGTGAACAGTGAACTGTGGACTGTGAACTGTGAACGGTGAACTGTGAACTGCGAACTGTGAAGTATGAAGTGAAGACAGTGAACTGTGAAGTATGAAATGAAGACAGTGAACTGTGAAATGTGAACTGTGACCTGCGAACTGGGAACTGTGAACTGTGAACTGTGAACTGTGAACTGTGAACTGTGAACTATGATCTGTGAACAGTGAACTGTGAACTGTGAACTGTGAAGTGTGAACTGTGAACTGTCAACTGTCAACTGTGAACTGAGAACTGTAAACTGAGAACTGTAAACTGTGAACAGTGAACTGTGGACTGTGAACTGTGAACTGTGAAGTGTGAACTGTGAACTGTCAACTGTCAACTGTGAACTGAGAACTGTAAACTGAGAACTGTAAACTGTGAACAGTGAACTGTGAACTGTGAACTGTGAACAGTGAACTGTGGACTGTGAACTGTGGACTGTGAACTGTGAACTGTGAAGTGTGAAGTGTGAAATGAAGACTGTGAACTGTGAACTGTGATCTGTGAACTGTGAACTGTGAACTGTGAACTATGATCTGTGAACAGTGAACTGCGGACTGTGAACTGTGAACTGTGAACTGTGAAAACTGAATTGTGAAATAAAGTCTGTGAACTGTGATCTGTGAACTGTGATCTGTGAACTGTGAACTGTGAAGTGTGATCTGTGAACTGTGAACTGCGAACTGTGAATTGTGAAATGAAGACTGTGAACTGTGAACTGTGCCCTGTGAAGACTGAAGTGTGAAATGAAGACTGTGAACAGTGATCTGTGAACTGTGAACTGTGAACTGAGAACTGTGAACTGTGAACTGTGCCCTGTGAAGACTGAAGTGTGAAATGAAGACTGTGAACTGTGATCTGTGAACTGTGAACTGTGAACTGTGAACTGTGAAAACTGAATTGTGAAATAAAGTCTGTGAACTGTGAACTGTGATCTGTGAACTGTGAACAGTGGGCTGTGAACTGTGACCTGTGAACTGTGAACTGCGAACTGTGAAGTATGAAATGAAGACAGTGAACTGTGAAATGTGAACTGTGACCTGCGAACTGTGAACTGTGAACTGTGAACTGTGAACTGTGAACTGTGAACTGTGGACTGTGAACTGTGCACTGTGAAGTGTGAAGTGTGAAGTGTGAAATAAAGACTGTGAACTGTGAACTGTGATCTGTGAACAGTGAACTGTGGACTGTGAACTGTGAACTGTGAACTGTGACCTGTGAACTGTGAACTGCGAACTGTGAATTGTGAAATGAAGACTGTGAACTGTGAACCTGGAACTGTGAACTGTGAACTGTGAACTGTGAACTGTGAACTGTGAACTGTGAACTGTGAATTGTGAACAGTGAACTGTGGACTGTGAACTGTGAACGGTGAACTGTGAACTGCGAACTGTGAAGTATGAAGTGAAGACAGTGAACTGTGAAGTATGAAATGAAGACAGTGAACTGTGAAATGTGAACTGTGACCTGCGAACTGGGAACTGTGAACTGTGAACTGTGAACTGTGAACTGTGAACTGTGAACTGTGAACTATGATCTGTGAACAGTGAACTGTGGACTGTGAACTGTGAACTGTGAAGTGTGAACTGTGAACTGTCAACTGTCAACTGTCAACTGTGAACTGAGAACTGTAAACTGAGAACTGTAAACTGTGAACAGTGAACTGTGGACTGTGAACTGTGAACTGTGAAGTGTGAACTGTGAACTGTCAACTGTCAACTGTGAACTGAGAACTGTAAACTGAGAACTGTAAACTGTGAACAGTGAACTGTGAACTGTGAACTGTGAACAGTGAACTGTGGACTGTGAACTGTGGACTGTGAACTGTGAACTGTGACCTGTGAACTGTGAACTGTGAACTGTGACCTGTGAACTGTGAACTGCGAACTGTGAATTGTGAAATGAAGACTGTGAACTGTGAACTGTGAACTGTGAACAGTGAACAGTGAACTGTGAACTGTGAACTGTGAACTGTGAACTGTGAATTGTGAACAGTGAACTGTGGACTGTGAACTGTGAACTGTGAACTGTGAACTGTGAACTGTGAACTGTGAAGTGTGAACTGTGAACTGTGAACTGTCAACTGTCAACTGAGAACTGTAAACTGAGAACTGTAAACTGTGAGCAGTGAACTGTGAGCAGTGAACTGTGAACTGTGAACTGTGAACTGTGAACTGTGAACTGTGAACTGTGAACTGTGAACTGTGAACTGTGAACTGTGAACTGTGAACTGTGAACTGTGAACTGTGAACTGTGAACTGTGAACTGTGAACTGCCAACTGTGAAGTGTGAAATAAAGTCTGTGAACTGTGATCTGTGGACTGTGAACTGTGAACTGTGAAGTGTGAACTGTGATTTGTGAACAGTGAACTGTGAAATGTGAACTGTGCACTGTGAAGTGTGAAGTGTGAAATGAAGACTGTGATCTGTGAACTGTGATCTGTGAACAGTGAACTGTGGACTGTGAACTGTGAACTGTGACCTGTGAACTGGGAACTGTGAACTGTGAACTGTGAACTGTGAACTGTGATCTGTGAACAGTGAAGTGTGAACTGTGAACTGTGAACTGTGAACTGTGAACTGTGAACTGTGATCTGTGAACAGTGAAGTGTGAACTGTGAACTGTGAACTGTGAACTGTGAACTGTGATCTGTGAACAGTGAAGTGTGAACTGTGAACAGTGAACTGCGGACTGTGAACTGTGAACTGTGAACTGTGAAAACTGAATTGTGAAATAAAGTCTGTGAACAGTGAACTGTGGACTGTGAACTGTGAACTGTGAAGTGTGAACTGTGAACTGTCAACTGTCAACTGTGAACTGAGAACTGTAAACTGAGAACTGTAAACTGTGAACAGTGAACTGTGAACTGTGAACTGTGAACAGTGAACTGTGGACTGTGAACTGTGGACTGTGAACTGTGAACTGTGAAGTGTGAAGTGTGAAATGAAGACTGTGATCTGTGAACTGTGATCTGTGAACTGTGAACTGTGAACTGTGAACTATGATCTGTGAACAGTGAACTGCGGACTGTGAACTGTGAACTGTGAACTGTGAAAACTGAATTGTGAAATAAAGTCTGTGAACTGTGATCTGTGAACTGTGATCTGTGAACTGTGAACTGTGAAGTGTGATCTGTGAACTGTGAACTGCGAACTGTGAATTGTGAAATGAAGACTGTGAACTGTGAACTGTGCCCTGTGAAGACTGAAGTGTGAAATGAAGACTGTGAACTGTGATCTGTGAACTGTGAACTGTGAACTGAGAACTGTGAACTGTGAACTGTGCCCTGTGAAGACTGAAGTGTGAAATGAAGACTGTGAACTGTGATCTGTGAACTGTGAACTGTAAACTGAGAACTGTGAACTGTGAACTGTGAAAACTGAATTGTGAAATAAAGTCTGTGAACTGTGAACTGTGATCTGTGAACTGTGAACAGTGGGCTGTGAACTGTGACCTGTGAACTGTGAACTGCGAACTGTGAAGTATGAAATGAAGACAGTGAACTGTGAAAAGTGAACTGTGACCTGCGAACTGTGAACTGTGAACTGTGAACTGTGAACTGTGAACTGTGGACTGTGAACTGTGCACTGTGAAGTGTGAAGTGTGAAATGAAGACTGTGAACTGTGAACTGTGCCCTGTGAAGACTGAAGTGTGAAATGAAGACTGTGAACTGTGATCTGTGAACTGTGAACTGTGAACTGTGAACTGTGAGCTGTGAACTGCGAACTGTGAAGTGTGAAATAAAGTCTGTGAACTGTGATCTGTGGACTGTGAACTGAGAACTGTGAAGTGTGAACTGTGATTTGTGAACAGTGAACTGTGGTCTGTGAACAGTGAACTGTGAACAGTGAACTGTGAACTGTGAACTGTGAACTGTGAACTGTGAACTGTGATCTGTGATCTGTGAACTGTGAACTGCGAACTGTGAAGTGTGAAATGAAGACTGTGAACTGTGATCTGTGGACTGTGAACTGTGAACTGTGAACTGTGATTTGTGAACAGTGAACTGTGGACTGTGAACTGTGGACTGTGAACTGTGGACTGTGAACTGTGCACTGTGAAGTGTGAAGTGTGAAATGAAGACTGTGAACTGTGAACTGTGATCTGTGAACAGTGAACTGTGGACTGTGAACTGTGAACTGTGACCTGTGAACTGTGAACTGTGAACTGTGACTTGTGAACTGTGAACTGCGAACTGTGAATTGTGAAATGAAGACTGTGAACTGTGAACTGTGAACTGTGAACAGTGAACAGTGAACTGTGAACTGTGAACTGTGAACTGTGAACTGTGAATTGTGAACAGTGAACTGTGGACTGTGAACTGTGAACTGTGAACTGTGAAGTGAGAACTGTCAACTGTGAACTGTGAACTGTGAACTGAGAACTGTAAACTGAGAATTGTAAACTGTGAACAGTGAACTGTGAACTGTGAACTGTGAACTGTGAACTGTGAACTGTGAACTGTGAAGTGTGAAATAAAGTCTGTGAACTGTGATCTGTGGACTGTGAACTGTGAACTGTGAAGTGTGAACTGTGATTTGTGAACAGTGAACTGTGGACTGTGAACTGTGCACTGTGAAGTGTGAAGTGTGAAATGAAGACTGTGATCTGTGAACTGTGATCTGTGAACAGTGAACTGTGGACTGTGAACTGTGAACTGCGAACTGTGAAGTATGAAATGAAGACAGTGAACTGTGAAGTATGATATGAAGACAGTGAACTGTGAAATGTGAACTGTGACCTGCGAACTGGGAACTGTGAACTGTGAACTGTGAACTGTGAACTGTGATCTGTGAACAGTGAAGTGTGAACTGTGAACTGTGAACTGTGAACTGTGAACTGTGAACTGTGAACTGGAAATGTGAACTGTGAACTGTGAACTGTGAACTGTGAACTGTGAACTGTGAACTATGATCTGTGAACAGTGAACTGCGGACTGTGAACTGTGAACTGTGAACTGTGAAAACTGAATTGTGAAATAAAGTCTGTGAACTGTGATCTGTGAACTGTGATCTGTGAACTGTGAACTGTGAAGTGTGATCTGTGAACTGTGAACTGTGAACTGCGAACTGTGAATTGTGAAATGAAGACTGTGAACTGTGAACTGTGCCCTGTGAAGACTGAAGTGTGAAATGAAGACTGTGAACTGTGATCTGTGAACTGTGAACTGTGAACTGTGGACTGTGAACTGTGAACTGCGAACTGTGAAGTATGAAATGAAGACAGTGAACTGTGAAGTATGAAATGAAGACAGTGAACTGTGAAGTATGAAATGAAGACAGTGAACTGTGAAATGTGAACTGTGACCTGCGAACTGGGAACTGTGAACTGTGAACTGTGAACTGTGAACTGTGATCTGTGAACAGTGAAGTGTGAACTGTGAACTGTGAACTGTGAACTGTGAACTGTGAACTGGAACTGTGAACTGTGAACTGTGAACTGTGAACTGTGAACTATGATCTGTGAACAGTGAACTGCGGACTGTGAACTGTGAACTGTGAAAACTGAATTGTGAAATAAAGTCTGTGAACTGTGATCTGTGAACTGTGATCTGTGAACTGTGAACTGTGAAGTGTGATCTGTAAACTGTGAACTGCGAACTGTGAATTGTGAAATGAAGACTGTGAACTGTGAACTGTGCCCTGTGAAGACTGAAGTGTGAAATGAAGACTGTGAACTGTGATCTGTGAACTGTGATCTGTGAACTGTGATTTGTGAACTGTGAACTGCGAACTGTGAAGTGTGAAATGAAGACTGTGAACTGTGATCTGTGGACTGTGAACTGTGAACTGTGAACTGTGATTTGTGAACAGTGAACTGTGGACTGTGAACTGTGGACTGTGAACTGTGCACTGTGAAGTGTGAAGTGTGAAATGAAGACTGTGAACTGTGAACTGTGATCTGTGAACAGTGAACTGTGGACTGTGAACAGTGAACTGTGACCTGTGAACTGTGAACTGTGACTTGTGAACTGTGAACTGCGAACTGTGAATTGTGAAATGAAGACTGTGAACTGTGAACTGTGAACTGTGAACAGTGAACAGTGAACTGTGAACTGTGAACTGTGAACTGTGAATTGTGAACAGTGAACTGTGGACTGTGAACTGTGAACTGTGAACTGTGAAGTGTGAACTGTCAACTGTGAACTATGAACTGTGAACTGAGAACTGTAAACTGAGAATTGTAAACTGTGAACAGTGAACTGTGGACTGTGAACTGTGAACTGTGAACTGTGAACTGTGAACTGTGAAGTGTGAAATAAAGTCTGTGAACTGTGATCTGTGGACTGTGAACTGTGACTTGTGAACTGTGAACTGCGAACTGTGAACAGTGAACTGTGGACTGTGAACTGTGAAATGTGACCTGTGACCTGTGAACTGTGAACTGTGACATGTGAACTGTGAACTGTGAACTGTGATCTGTGAACAGTGAAGTGTGAACTGTGAACTGTGAACTGTGAACTGTGAACTGTGAACTGTGAACTGTGAACTGTGAAAACTGAATTGTGAAATAAAGTCTGTGAACTGTGATCTGTGAACTGTGAACAGTGATCTGTGAACTGTGATCTGTGAACTGTGAACTGCGAACTGTGAATTGTGAAATGAAGACTGTGAACAGTGAACTGTGAACAGTGAACTGTGAACTGTGAACTGTGAACTGTGAACTGTGATCTGTGATCTGTGAACTGTGAACTGTGATCTGTGATCTGTGAACTGTGAACTGCGAACTGTGAAGTGTGAAATGAAGACTGTGAACTGTGATCTGTGGACTGTGAACTGTGAACTGTGAACTGTGATTTGTGAACAGTGAACTGTGGACTGTGAACTGTGGACTGTGAACTGTGCACTGTGAAGTGTGAAGTGTGAAATGAAGACTGTGAACTGTGAACTGTGATCTGTGAACAGTGAACTGTGGACTGTGAACTGTGAACTGTGACCTGTGAACTGTGAACTGTGACTTGTGAACTGTGAACTGCGAACTGTGAATTGTGATCTGTGAACTGTGATCTGTGAACTGTGAACTGCGAACTGTGAATTGTGAAATGAAGACTGTGAACAGTGAACTGTGAACAGTGAACTGTGAACTGTGAACTGTGAACTGTGAACTGTGATCTGTGATCTGTGAACTGTGAACTGCGAACTGTGAAGTGTGAAATGAAGACTGTGAACTGTGATCTGTGAACTGTGAACTGTGAACTGTGAACTGTGATCTGTGATCTGTGAACTGTGAACTGC
This sequence comes from Lasioglossum villosulum, assembly GCA_963971365.1. Lineage (NCBI taxonomy): Eukaryota > Metazoa > Arthropoda > Insecta > Hymenoptera > Halictidae > Lasioglossum > Lasioglossum villosulum. The sequence goes on from CAXARU010000174.1 coordinate 1,512,047, forward strand.
GAACTGTGAAGTGTGAAATGAAGACTGTGAACTGTGATCTGTGGACTGTGAACTGTGAACTGTGAACTGTGATCTGTGAACAGTGAACTGTGGACTGTGAACTGTGAACTGTGACCTGTGAACTGTGAACTGTGAACTGTGACTTGTGAACTGTGAACTGCGAACTGTGAATTGTGAAATGAAGACTGTGAACTGTGAACTGTGAACTGTGAACAGTGAACAGTGAACTGTGAACTGTGAACTGTGAACTGTGAACTGTGAACTGTGAACTGTGAATTGTGAACAGTGAACTGTGGACTGTGAACTGTGCACTGTGAACTGTGAACTGTGAAGTGTGAACTGTCAACTGTGAACTGTGAACTGTGAACTGAGAACTGTAAACTGAGAATTGTAAACTGTGAACAGTGAACTGTGAACTGTGAACTGTGAACTGTGAACTGTGAACTGTGAACTGTGAACTGTGAACTGTGAAGTGTGAAATAAAGTCTGTGAACTGTGATCTGTGGACTGTGAACTGTGAACTGTGAAGTGTGAACTGTGATTTGTCAACAGTGAACTGTGGACTGTGAACTGTGCACTGTGAAGTGTGAAGTGTGAAATGAAGACTGTGATCTGTGAACTGTGATCTGTGAACAGTGAACTGTGGACTGTGAACTGTGAACTGCGAACTGTGAAGTATGAAATGAAGACAGTGAACTGTGAAGTATGAAATGAAGACAGTGAACTGTGAAATGTGAACTGTGACCTGCGAACTGGGAACTGTGAACTGTGAACTGTGAACTGTGAACTGTGATCTGTGAACAGTGAAGTGTGAACTGTGAACTGTGAACTGTGAACTGTGAACTGTGAACTGTGAACTGGAAATGTGAACTGTGAACTGTGAACTGCGGACTGTGAACTGTGAACTGTGAACTGTGAAAACTGAATTGTGAAATAAAGTCTGTGAACTGTGAACTGTGATCTGTGAACTGTGAACAGTGGGCTGTGAACTGTGACCTGTGAACTGTGCACTGTGAAGTGTGAAGTGTGAAATGAAGACTGTGATCTGTGAACTGTGATCTGTGCACAGTGAACTGTGGACTGTGAACTGTGAACTGCGAACTGTGAAGTATGAAATGAAGACAGTGAACTGTGAAGTATGAAATGAAGACAGTGAACTGTGAAATGTGAACTGTGACCTGCGAACTGGGAACTGTGAACTGTGAACTGTGAACTGTGAACTGTGATCTGTGAACAGTGAAGTGTGAACTGTGAACTGTGAACTGTGAACTGTGAACTGGAACTGTGAACTGTGAACTGTGAACTGTGAACTGTGAACTGTGAACTATGATCTGTGAACAGTGAACTGCGGACTGTGAACTGTGAACTGTGAACTGTGAAAACTGAATTGTGAAATAAAGTCTGTGAACTGTGATCTGTGAACTGTGATCTGTGAACTGTGAACTGTGAAGTGTGATCTGTAAACTGTGAACTGCGAACTGTGAATTGTGAAATGAAGACTGTGAACTGTGAACTGTGATCTGTGAACTGTGAACTGCGAACTGTGAATTGTGAAATGAAGACTGTGAACAGTGAACTGTGAACAGTGAACTGTGAACTGTGAACTGTGAACTGTGAACTGTGAACTGTGAACTGTGAACTGTGAACTGTGATCTGTGATCTGTGAACTGTGAACTGCGAACTGTGAAGTGTGAAATGAAGACTGTGAACTGTGATCTGTGGACTGTGAACTGTGAACTGTGAACTGTGATTTGTGAACAGTGAACTGTGGACTGTGAACTGTGCACTGTGAAGTGTGAAGTGTGAAATGAAGACTGTGAACTGTGAACTGTGATCTGTGAACAGTGAACTGTGGACTGTGAACTGTGAACTGTGACCTGTGAACTGTGAACTGTGACTTGTGAACTGTGAACTGCGAACTGTGAATTGTGAAATGAAGACTGTGAACTGTGAACTGTGAACTGTGAACAGTGAACAGTGAACTGTGAACTGTGAACTGTGAACTGTGAACTGTGAATTGTGAACAGTGAACTGTGGACTGTGAACTGTGAACTGTGAACAGTGAACTGTGAACTGTGAACTGTGAACTGTGAACTGTGAACTGTGAACTGTGAAGTGTGAAATAAAGTCTGTGAACTGTGATCTGTGGACTGTGAACTGTGAACTGTGAAGTGTGAACTGTGATTTGTGAACAGTGAACTGTGGACTGTGAACTGTGCACTGTGAAGTGTGAAGTGTGAAATGAAGACTGTGATCTGTGAACTGTGATCTGTGAACAGTGAACTGTGGACTGTGAACTGTGAACTGCGAACTGTGAAGTATGAAATGAAGACAGTGAACTGTGAAGTATGAAATGAAGACAGTGAACTGTGAAATGTGAACTGTGACCTGCGAACTGGGAACTGTGAACTGTGAACTGTGAACTGTGATCTGTGAACAGTGAACTGCGAACTGTGAAGTGTGAAATTAAGTCTGTGAACTGTGATCTGTGGACTGTGAACTGTGAACTGTGAAGTGTGAACTGTGATTTGTGAACAGTGAACTGTGGACTGTGAACTGTGCACTGTGAAGTGTGAAGTGTGAAATGAAGACTGTGATCTGTGAACTGTGATCTGTGAACAGTGAACTGTGAACTGTGGACTGTGAACTGTGAACTGTGACCTGTGACCTGTGAACTGTGAACTGTGACCTGTGAACTGTGAACTGTGAACTGTGAACTGTGAACTGTGAACTGCGAACTGTGAAGTATGAAATGAAGACAGTGAACTGTGAAGTATGAAATGAAGACAGTGAACTGTGAAATGTGAACTGTGACCTGCGAACTGGGATCTGTGAACTGTGAACTGCGAACTGTGAATTGTGAAATGAAGACTGTGAACTGTGAACTGTGCCCTGTGAAGACTGAAGTGTGAAATGAAGACTGTGAACTGTGATCTGTGAACTGTGAACTGTGAACTGTGAACTGTGAAAACTGAATTGTGAAATAAAGTCTGTGAACTGTGAACTGTGATCTGTGAACTGAGAACTGTGAACTGTGAACAGTGGGCTGTGAACTGTGACCTGTGAACTGTGAACTGCGAACTGTGAAGTATGAAATGAAGACAGTGAACTGTGAAATGTGAACTGTGACCTGCGAACTGGGAACTGTGAACTGTGAACTGTGGACTGTGAACTGTGAACTGTGAACTGTGACGTGTGAACTGTGAACTGTCAACTGTCAACTGTGAACTGAGAACTGTAAACTGAGAACTGTAAACTGTGAACTGTCAACTGTGATCTGTGAACTGTGAACTGCGAACTGTGAAGTGTGAAATGAAGACTGTGATCTGTGAACTGTGATCTGTGAACAGTGAACTGTGGACTGTGAACTGTGAACTGTGACCTGTGAACTGTGAACTGTGAACTGTGAACTGTGAACTGTGAACTGTGAACTGTGAACTGTGAACTGTGAACTGTGAACTGTGAACTGTGAACTGTGAACTGTGAACTGTGAACTGTGAACTGCGAACTGTGAAGTGTGAAATAAAGTCTGTGAACTGTGATCTGTGGACTGTGAACTGTGAACTGTGATTTGTGAACAGTGAACTGTGGACTGTGAACTGTGCACTGTGAAGTGTGAAGTGTGAAATGAAGACTGTGATCTGTGAACTGTGATCTGTGAACAGTGAACTGTGAACTGTGGACTGTGAACTGTGAACTGTGACCTGTGACCTGTGAACTGTGAACTGTGACCTGTGAACTGTGAACTGTGAACTGTGAACTGTGAACTGTGAACTGCGAACTGTGAAGTATGAATTGAAGACAGTGAACTGTGAAGTATGAAATGAAGACAGTGAACTGTGAAATGTGAACTGTGACCTGCGAACTGGGATCTGTGAACTGTGAACTGCGAACTGTGAATTGTGAAATGAAGACTGTGAACTGTGAACTGTGAACTGTGAACTGTGAACTGTGAACTGTGAACTGTGAACTGTGAAGTATGATCTGTGAACAGTGAACAGTGAACTGTGAACAGTGAACTGTGAACTGTGAACTGTGAACTGTGAACTGTGATCTGTGATCTGTGAACTGTGAACTGCGAACTGTGAAGTGTGAAATGAAGACTGTGAACTGTGATCTGTGGACTGTGAACTGTGAACTGTGAACTGTGATTTGTGAACAGTGAACTGTGGACTGTGAACTGTGGACTGTGAACTGTGCACTGTGAAGTGTGAAGTGTGAAGTGTGAAATGAAGACTGTGAACTGTGAACTGTGATCTGTGAACAGTGAACTGTGGACTGTGAACTGTGAACTGTGACCTGTGAACTGTGAACTGTGACCTGTGAACTGTGAACTGCGAACTGTGAATTGTGAAATGAAGACTGTGAACTGTGAACTGTGAACTGTGAACAGTGAACAGTGAACTGTGAACTGTGAACTGTGAACTGTGAACTGTGAACTGTGAATTGTCAACAGTGAACTGTGGACTGTGAACTGTGAACTGTGAACTGTGAAGTGTGAACTGTCAACTGTGAACTGTCAACTGTGAACTGAGAACTGTAAACTGAGAATTGTAAACTGTGAACAGTGAACTGTGAACTGTGAGCTGTGAACTGTGAACTGTGAACTGTGAACTGTGAACTGTGAACTGTGAACTGTGAACTGTGAACTGTGAACTGTGAAATAAAGTCTGTGAACTGTGATCTGTGGACTGTGAACTGTGAACTGTGAAGTGTGAACTGTGATTTGTGAACAGTGAACTGTGGACTGTGAACTGTGCACTGTGAAGTGTGAAGTGTGAAATGAAGACTGTGATCTGTGAACTGTGATCTGTGAACTGTGAACTGTGAACTGTGAACTGTGAACTATGATCTGTGAACAGTGAACTGCGGACTGTGAACTGTGAACTGTGAACTGTGAAAACTGAATTGTGAAATAAAGTCTGTGAACTGTGATCTGTGAACTGTGATCTGTGAACTGTGAACTGTGAAGTGTGATCTGTGAACTGTGAACTGCGAACTGTGAAGTATGAAATGAAGACAGTGAACTGTGAAATGTGAACTGTGACCTGCGAACTGTGAACTGTGAACTGTGAACTGTGAACTGTGAACTGTGGACTGTGAACTGTGCACTGTGAAGTGTGAAGTGTGAAGTGTGAAATGAAGACTGTGAACTGTGAACTGTGATCTGTGAACAGTGAACTGTGGACTGTGAACTGTGAACTGTGAACTGTGACCTGTGAACTGTGAACTGCGAACTGTGAATTGTGAAATGAAGACTGTGAACTGTGAACCTGGAACTGTGAACTGTGAACTGTGAACTGTGAACTGTGAACTGTGAATTGTGAACAGTGAACTGTGGACTGTGAACTGTGAACGGTGAACTGTGAACTGCGAACTGTGAAGTATGAAGTGAAGACAGTGAACTGTGAAGTATGAAATGAAGACAGTGAACTGTGAAATGTGAACTGTGACCTGCGAACTGGGAACTGTGAACTGTGAACTGTGAACTGTGAACTGTGAACTGTGAACTATGATCTGTGAACAGTGAACTGTGGACTGTGAACTGTGAACTGTGAAGTGTGAACTGTGAACTGTCAACTGTCAACTGTGAACTGAGAACTGTAAACTGAGAACTGTAAACTGTGAACAGTGAACTGTGGACTGTGAACTGTGAACTGTGAAGTGTGAACTGTGAACTGTCAACTGTCAACTGTGAACTGAGAACTGTAAACTGAGAACTGTAAACTGTGAACAGTGAACTGTGAACTGTGAACTGTGAACAGTGATCTGTGAACAGTGAACTGTGGACTGTGAACTGTGAAATGTGACCTGTGAACTGTGAACTGTGACTTGTGAACTGTGAACTGCGAACTGTGAATTGTGAAATGAAGACTGTGAACTGTGAACTGTGAACTGTGAACAGTGAACAGTGAACAGTGAACTGTGAACTGTGAACTGTGAACTGTAAACTGTGAATTGTGAACAGTGAACTGTGGACTGTGAACTGTGAACTGTGAAGTGTGAACTGTCAACTGTGAACTGTGAACTGTGAACTGAGAACTGTAAACTGAGAATTGTAAACTGTGAACAGTGAACTGTGAACTGTGAACTGTGAACTGTGAACTGTGAACTGTGAACTGTGAACTGTGAACTGTGAAGTGTGAAATAAAGTCTGTGAACTGTGATCTGTGGACTGTGAACTGTGAACTGTGAAGTGTGAACTGTGATTTGTGAACAGTGAACTGTGGACTGTGAACTGTGCACTGTGAAGTGTGAAGTGTGAAATGAAGACTGTGATCTGTGAACTGTGATCTGTGAACAGTGAACTGTGGACTGTGAACTGTGAACTGCGAACTGTGAAGTATGAAATGAAGACAGTGAACTGTGAAGTATGATATGAAGACAGTGAACTGTGAAATGTGAACTGTGACCTGCGAACTGGGAACTGTGAACTGTGAACTGTGAACTGTGATCTGTGAACAGTGAAGTGTGAACTGTGAACTGTGAACTGTGAACTGTGAACTGTGAACTGGAAATGTGAACTGTGAACTGTGAACTGTGAACTGTGAACTGTGAACTGTGATCTGTGAACTGTGAACTGTGAAGTGTGATCTGTGAACTGTGAACTGCGAACTGTGAATTGTGAAATGAAAACTGTGAACTGTGAACTGTGCCCTGTGAAGACTGAAGTGTGAAATGAAGACTGTGAACTGTGATCTGTGAACTGTGAACTGTGAACTGAGAACTGTGAACTGTGAACTGTGAATTTGAATTGTGAAATAAAGTCTGTGAACTGTGAACTGTGATCTGTGAACTGTGAACAGTGGGCTGTGAACTGTGACCTGTGAACTGTGCACTGTGAAGTGTGAAGTGTGAAATGAAGACTGTGATCTGTGAACTGTGATCTGTGAACAGTGAACTGTGGACTGTGAACTGTGAACTGCGAACTGTGAAGTATGAAATGAAGACAGTGAACTGTGAAGTATGAAATGAAGACAGTGAACTGTGAAGTATGAAATGAAGACAGTGAACTGTGAAATGTGAACTGTGACCTGCGAACTGGGAACTGTGAACTGTGAACTGTGAACTGTGAACTGTGATCTGTGAACAGTGAAGTGTGAACTGTGAACTGTGAACTGTGAACTGTGAACTGTGAACTGGAACTGTGAACTGTGAACTGTGAACTGTGAACTGTGAACTATGATCTGTGAACAGTGAACTGCGGACTGTGAACTGTGAACTGTGAAAACTGAATTGTGAAATAAAGTCTGTGAACTGTGATCTGTGAACTGTGATCTGTGAACTGTGAACTGTGAAGTGTGATCTGTAAACTGTGAACTGCGAACTGTGAATTGTGAAATGAAGTCTGTGAACTGTGAACTGTGCCCTGTGAAGACTGAAGTGTGAAATGAAGACTGTGAACTGTGATCTGTGAACTGTGATCTGTGAACTGTGAACTGCGAACTGTGAATTGTGAAATGAAGACTGTGAACAGTGAACTGTGAACAGTGAACTGTGAACTGTGAACTGTGAACTGTGAACTGTGAACTGTGATCTGTGATCTGTGAACTGTGAACTGCGAACTGTGAAGTGTGAAATGAAGACTGTGAACTGTGATCTGTGGACTGTGAACTGTGAACTGTGAACTGTGATTCGTGAACAGTGAACTGTGGACTGTGAACTGTGGACTGTGAACTGTGCACTGTGAAGTGTGAAGTGTGAAATGAAGACTGTGAACTGTGAACTGTGATCTGTGAACAGTGAACTGTGGACTGTGAACTGTGAACTGTGACCTGTGAACTGTGAACTGTGACTTGTGAACTGTGAACTGCGAACTGTGAATTGTGAAATGAAGACTGTGAACTGTGAACTGTGAACTGTGAACAGTGAACAGTGAACTGTGAACTGTGAACTGTGAACTGTGAATTGTGTACAGTGAACTGTGGACTGTGAACTGTGAACTGTGAACTGTGAAGTGTGAACTGTCAACTGTGAACTATGAACTGTGAACTGAGAACTGTAAACTGAGAATTGTAAACTGTGAACAGTGAACTGTGGACTGTGAACTGTGAACTGTGAACTGTGAACTGTGAACTGTGAAGTGTGAAATAAAGTCTGTGAACTGTGATCTGTGGACTGTGAACTGTGACTTGTGAACTGTGAACTGCGAACTGTGAACAGTGAACTGTGGACTGTGAACTGTGAAATGTGACCTGTGACCTGTGAACTGTGAACTGTGACATGTGAACTGTGAACTGTGAACTGTGATCTGTGAACAGTGAAGTGTGAACTGTGAACTGTGAACTGTGAACTGTGAACTGTGAACTGTGAACTGTGAACTGTGAAAACTGAATTGTGAAATAAAGTCTGTGAACTGTGATCTGTGAACTGTGAACAGTGATCTGTGAACTGTGATCTGTGAACTGTGAACTGCGAACTGTGAATTGTGAAATGAAGACTGTGAACAGTGAACTGTGAACAGTGAACTGTGAACTGTGAACTGTGAACTGTGAACTGTGAACTGTGATCTGTGATCTGTGAACTGTGAACTGCGAACTGTGAAGTGTGAAATGAAGACTGTGAACTGTGATCTGTGGACTGTGAACTGTGAACTGTGAACTGTGATTTGTGAACAGTGAACTGTGGACTGTGAACTGTGGACTGTGAACTGTGCACTGTGAAGTGTGAAGTGTGAAATGAAGACTGTGAACTGTGAACTGTGATCTGTGAACAGTGAACTGTGGACTGTGAACTGTGAACTGTGACCTGTGAACTGTGAACTGTGACTTGTGAACTGTGAACTGCGAACTGTGAATTGTGATCTGTGAACTGTGATCTGAAAACTGTGAACAGTGAACTGTGAACTGTGGACTGTGAACTGTGAACTGTGACCTGTGACCTGTGAACTGTGAACTGTGACCTGTGAACTGTGAACTGTGAACTGTGAACTGTGAACTGTGAACTGCGAACTGTGAAGTATGAAATGAAGACAGTGAACTGTGAAGTATGAAATGAAGACAGTGAACTGTGAAATGTGAACTGTGACCTGCGAACTGGGATCTGTGAACTGTGAACTGCGAACTGTGAATTGTGAAATGAAGACTGTGAACTGTGAACTGTGCCCTGTGAAGACTGAAGTGTGAAATGAAGACTGTGAACTGTGATCTGTGAACTGTGAACTGTGAACTGTGAACTGTGAAAACTGAATTGTGAAATAAAGTCTGTGAACTGTGAACTGTGATCTGTGAACTGAGAACTGTGAACTGTGAACAGTGGGCTGTGAACTGTGACCTGTGAACTGTGAACTGCGAACTGTGAAGTATGAAATGAAGACAGTGAACTGTGAAATGTGAACTGTGACCTGCGAACTGGGAACTGTGAACTGTGAACTGTGGACTGTGAACTGTGAACTGTGAACTGTGACGTGTGAACTGTGAACTGTCAACTGTCAACTGTGAACTGAGAACTGTAAACTGAGAACTGTAAACTGTGAACTGTCAACTGTGATCTGTGAACTGTGAACTGCGAACTGTGAAGTGTGAAATGAAGACTGTGATCTGTGAACTGTGATCTGTGAACAGTGAACTGTGGACTGTGAACTGTGAACTGTGACCTGTGAACTGTGAACTGTGAACTGTGAACTGTGAACTGTGAACTGTGAACTGTGAACTGTGAACTGTGAACTGTGAACTGTGAACTGTGAACTGTGAACTGTGAACTGTGAACTGTGAACTGTGAACTGCGAACTGTGAAGTGTGAAATAAAGTCTGTGAACTGTGATCTGTGGACTGTGAACTGTGAACTGTGATTTGTGAACAGTGAACTGTGGACTGTGAACTGTGCACTGTGAAGTGTGAAGTGTGAAATGAAGACTGTGATCTGTGAACTGTGATCTGTGAACAGTGAACTGTGAACTGTGGACTGTGAACTGTGAACTGTGACCTGTGACCTGTGAACTGTGAACTGTGACCTGTGAACTGTGAACTGTGAACTGTGAACTGTGAACTGTGAACTGCGAACTGTGAAGTATGAATTGAAGACAGTGAACTGTGAAGTATGAAATGAAGACAGTGAACTGTGAAATGTGAACTGTGACCTGCGAACTGGGATCTGTGAACTGTGAACTGCGAACTGTGAATTGTGAAATGAAGACTGTGAACTGTGAACTGTGAACTGTGAACTGTGAACTGTGAACTGTGAACTGTGAACTGTGAAGTATGATCTGTGAACAGTGAACTGTGAACAGTGAACTGTGAACTGTGAACTGTGAACTGTGAACTGTGATCTGTGATCTGTGAACTGTGAACTGCGAACTGTGAAGTGTGAAATGAAGACTGTGAACTGTGATCTGTGGACTGTGAACTGTGAACTGTGAACTGTGATTTGTGAACAGTGAACTGTGGACTGTGAACTGTGGACTGTGAACTGTGCACTGTGAAGTGTGAAGTGTGAAGTGTGAAATGAAGACTGTGAACTGTGAACTGTGATCTGTGAACAGTGAACTGTGGACTGTGAACTGTGAACTGTGACCTGTGAACTGTGAACTGTGACCTGTGAACTGTGAACTGCGAACTGTGAATTGTGAAATGAAGACTGTGAACTGTGAACTGTGAACTGTGAACAGTGAACAGTGAACTGTGAACTGTGAACTGTGAACTGTGAACTGTGAACTGTGAATTGTCAACAGTGAACTGTGGACTGTGAACTGTGAACTGTGAACTGTGAAGTGTGAACTGTCAACTGTGAACTGTCAACTGTGAACTGAGAACTGTAAACTGAGAATTGTAAACTGTGAACAGTGAACTGTGAACTGTGAGCTGTGAACTGTGAACTGTGAACTGTGAACTGTGAACTGTGAACTGTGAACTGTGAACTGTGAACTGTGAACTGTGAAATAAAGTCTGTGAACTGTGATCTGTGGACTGTGAACTGTGAACTGTGAAGTGTGAACTGTGATTTGTGAACAGTGAACTGTGGACTGTGAACTGTGCACTGTGAAGTGTGAAGTGTGAAATGAAGACTGTGATCTGTGAACTGTGATCTGTGAACTGTGAACTGTGAACTGTGAACTGTGAACTATGATCTGTGAACAGTGAACTGCGGACTGTGAACTGTGAACTGTGAACTGTGAAAACTGAATTGTGAAATAAAGTCTGTGAACTGTGATCTGTGAACTGTGATCTGTGAACTGTGAACTGTGAAGTGTGATCTGTGAACTGTGAACTGCGAACTGTGAAGTATGAAATGAAGACAGTGAACTGTGAAATGTGAACTGTGACCTGCGAACTGTGAACTGTGAACTGTGAACTGTGAACTGTGAACTGTGGACTGTGAACTGTGCACTGTGAAGTGTGAAGTGTGAAGTGTGAAATGAAGACTGTGAACTGTGAACTGTGATCTGTGAACAGTGAACTGTGGACTGTGAACTGTGAACTGTGAACTGTGACCTGTGAACTGTGAACTGCGAACTGTGAATTGTGAAATGAAGACTGTGAACTGTGAACCTGGAACTGTGAACTGTGAACTGTGAACTGTGAACTGTGAACTGTGAACTGTGAACTGTGAATTGTGAACAGTGAACTGTGGACTGTGAACTGTGAACGGTGAACTGTGAACTGCGAACTGTGAAGTATGAAGTGAAGACAGTGAACTGTGAAGTATGAAATGAAGACAGTGAACTGTGAAATGTGAACTGTGACCTGCGAACTGGGAACTGTGAACTGTGAACTGTGAACTGTGAACTGTGAACTGTGAACTGTGAACTATGATCTGTGAACAGTGAACTGTGGACTGTGAACTGTGAACTGTGAAGTGTGAACTGTGAACTGTCAACTGTCAACTGTGAACTGAGAACTGTAAACTGAGAACTGTAAACTGTGAACAGTGAACTGTGGACTGTGAACTGTGAACTGTGAAGTGTGAACTGTGAACTGTCAACTGTCAACTGTGAACTGAGAACTGTAAACTGAGAACTGTAAACTGTGAACAGTGAACTGTGAACTGTGAACTGTGAACAGTGATCTGTGAACAGTGAACTGTGGACTGTGAACTGTGAACTGTGACCTGTGAACTGTGAACTGTGACTTGTGAACTGTGAACTGCGAACTGTGAATTGTGAAATGAAGACTGTGAACTGTGAACTGTGAACTGTGAACAGTGAACAGTGAACTGTGAACTGTGAACTGTGAACTGTGAACTGTGAATTGTGAACAGTGAACTGTGGACTGTGAACTGTGAACTGTGAACTGTGAAGTGTGAACTGTCAACTGTGAACTGTGAACTGTGAACTGAGAACTGTGAACTGTGAACTGTGAACTGTGAACTGTGAAGTGTGAAATAAAGTCTGTGAACTGTGATCTGTGGACTGTGAACTGTGAACTGTGAAGTGTGAACTGTGATTTGTGAACAGTGAACTGTGGACTGTGAACTGTGCACTGTGAAGTGTGAAGTGTGAAATGAAGACTGTGATCTGTGAACTGTGATCTGTGAACAGTGAACTGTGGACTGTGAACTGTGAACTGCGAACTGTGAAGTATGAAATGAAGACAGTGAACTGTGAAGTATGATATGAAGACAGTGAACTGTGAAATGTGAACTGTGACCTGCGAACTGGGAACTGTGAACTGTGAACTGTGAACTGTGATCTGTGAACAGTGAAGTGTGAACTGTGAACTGTGAACTGTGAACTGTGAACTGTGAACTGGAAATGTGAACTGTGAACTGTGAACTGTGAACTGTGAACTGTGAACTGTGAACTATGATCTGTGAACAGTGAACTGCGGACTGTGAACTGTGAACTGTGAACTGTGAAAACTGAATTGTGAAATAAAGTCTGTGAACTGTGATCTGTGAACTGTGATCTGTGAACTGTGAACTGTGAAGTGTGATCTGTGAACTGTGAACTGCGAACTGTGAATTGTGAAATGAAAACTGTGAACTGTGAACTGTGCCCTGTGAAGACTGAAGTGTGAAATGAAGACTGTGAACTGTGATCTGTGAACTGTGAACTGTGAACTGAGAACTGTGAACTGTGAACTGTGAATTTGAATTGTGAAATAAAGTCTGTGAACTGTGAACTGTGATCTGTGAACTGTGAACAGTGGGCTGTGAACTGTGACCTGTGAACTGTGCACTGTGAAGTGTGAAGTGTGAAATGAAGACTGTGATCTGTGAACTGTGATCTGTGAACAGTGAACTGTGGACTGTGAACTGTGAACTGCGAACTGTGAAGTATGAAATGAAGACAGTGAACTGTGAAGTATGAAATGAAGACAGTGAACTGTGAAGTATGAAATGAAGACAGTGAACTGTGAAATGTGAACTGTGACCTGCGAACTGGGAACTGTGAACTGTGAACTGTGAACTGTGAACTGTGATCTGTGAACAGTGAAGTGTGAACTGTGAACTGTGAACTGTGAACTGTGAACTGTGAACTGGAACTGTGAACTGTGAACTGTGAACTGTGAACTGTGAACTGTGAACTATGATCTGTGAACAGTGAACTGCGGACTGTGAACTGTGAACTGTGAAAACTGAATTGTGAAATAAAGTCTGTGAACTGTGATCTGTGAACTGTGATCTGTGAACTGTGAACTGTGAAGTGTGATCTGTAAACTGTGAACTGCGAACTGTGAATTGTGAAATGAAGACTGTGAACTGTGAACTGTGCCCTGTGAAGACTGAAGTGTGAAATGAAGACTGTGAACTGTGATCTGTGAACTGTGATCTGTGAACTGTGAACTGCGAACTGTGAATTGTGAAATGAAGACTGTGAACAGTGAACTGTGAACAGTGAACTGTGAACTGTGAACTGTGAACTGTGAACTGTGAACTGTGAACTGTGATCTGTGATCTGTGAACTGTGAACTGCGAACTGTGAAGTGTGAAATGAAGACTGTGAACTGTGATCTGTGGACTGTGAACTGTGAACTGTGAACTGTGATTTGTGAACAGTGAACTGTGGACTGTGAACTGTGGACTGTGAACTGTGCACTGTGAAGTGTGAAGTGTGAAATGAAGACTGTGAACTGTGAACTGTGATCTTCGAACAGTGAACTGTGGACTGTGAACTGTGAACTGTGAACTGTGACCTGTGAACTGTGAACTGTGACTTGTGAACTGTGAACTGCGAACTGTGAATTGTGAAATGAAGACTGTGAACTGTGAACTGTGAACTGTGAACAGTGAACAGTGAACTGTGAACTGTGAACTGTGAACTGTGAATTGTGTACAGTGAACTGTGGACTGTGAACTGTGAACTGTGAACTGTGAAGTGTGAACTGTCAACTGTGAACTATGAACTGTGAACTGAGAACTGTAAACTGAGAATTGTAAACTGTGAACAGTGAACTGTGGACTGTGAACTGTGAACTGTGAACTGTGAACTGTGAACTGTGAAGTGTGAAATAAAGTCTGTGAACTGTGATCTGTGGACTGTGAACTGTGACTTGTGAACTGTGAACTGCGAACTGTGAACAGTGAACTGTGGACTGTGAACTGTGAAATGTGACCTGTGACCTGTGAACTGTGAACTGTGACATGTGAACTGTGAACTGTGAACTGTGATCTGTGAACAGTGAAGTGTGAACTGTGAACTGTGAACTGTGAACTGTGAACTGTGAACTGTGAACTGTGAACTGTGAAAACTGAATTGTGAAATAAAGTCTGTGAACTGTGATCTGTGAACTGTGAACAGTGATCTGTGAACTGTGATCTGTGAACTGTGAACTGCGAACTGTGAAGTGTGAAATGAAGACTGTGAACTGTGATCTGTGGACTGTGAACTGTGAACTGTGAACTGTGATTTGTGAACAGTGAACTGTGGACTGTGAACTGTGGACTGTGAACTGTGCACTGTGAAGTGTGAAGTGTGAAATGAAGACTGTGAACTGTGAACTGTGATCTGTGAACAGTGAACTGTGGACTGTGAACTGTGAACTGTGACCTGTGAACTGTGAACTGTGACTTGTGAACTGTGAACTGCGAACTGTGAATTGTGATCTGTGAACTGTGATCTGAAAACTGTGAACTGCGAACTGTGAATTGTGAAATGAAGACTGTGAACAGTGAACTGTGAACAGTGAACTGTGAACTGCGAACTGTGAACTGTGAACTGTGATCTGTGATCTGTGAACTGTGAACTGCGAACTGTGAAGTGTGAAATGAAGACTGTGAACTGTGATCTGTGGACTGTGAACTGTGAACTGTGAACTGTGATTTGTGAACAGTGAACTGTGGACTGTGAACTGTGGACTGTGAACTGTGCACTGTGAAGTGTGAAGTGTGAAATGAAGACTGTGAACTGTGAACTGTGATCTGTGAACAGTGAACTGTGGACTGTGAACTGTGAACTGTGACCTGTGAACTGTGAACTGTGACTTGTGAACTGTGAACTGCGAACTGTGAATTGTGAAATGAAGACTGTGAACTGTGAACTGTGAACTGTGAACAGTGAACAGTGAACTGTGAACTGTGAACTGTGAACTGTGAACTGTGAATTGTGAACAGTGAACTGTGGACTGTGAACTGTGAACTGTGAACTGTGAACTGTGAAGTGTGAACTGTCAACTGTGAACTGTGAACTGTGAACTGAGAACTGTAAACTGAGAATTGTAAACTGTGAACAGTGAACTGTGAACAGTGAACTGTGAACTGTGAACTGTGAACTGTGAACTGTGAACTGTGAAGTGTGAAATAAAGTCTGTGAACTGTGATCTGTGGACTGTGAACTGTGAACTGTGAAGTGTGAACTGTGATTTGTCAACAGTGAACTGTGGACTGTGAACTGTGCACTGTGAAGTGTGAAGTGTGAAATGAAGACTGTGATCTGTGAACTGTGATCTGTGAACAGTGAACTGTGGACTGTGAACTGTGAACTGCGAACTGTGAAGTATGAAATGAAGACAGTGAACTGTGAAGTATGAAATGAAGACAGTGAACTGTGAAATGTGAACTGTGACCTGCGAACTGGGAACTGTGAACTGTGAACTGTGAACTGTGAACTGTGATCTGTGAACAGTGAAGTGTGAACTGTGAACTGTGAACTGTGAACTGTGAACTGTGAACTGTGAACTGGAAATGTGAACTGTGAACTGTGAACTGTGAACTGTGAACTGTGAACTATGATCTGTGAACAGTGAACTGCGGACTGTGAACTGTGAACTGTGAACTGTGAAAACTGAATTGTGAAATAAAGTCTGTGAACTGTGATCTGTGAACTGTGATCTGTGAACTGTGAACTGTGAAGTGTGATCTGTGAACTGTGAACTGCGAACTGTGAATTGTGAAATGAAGACTGTGAACTGTGAACTGTGCCCTGTGAAGACTGAAGTGTGAAATGAAGACTGTGAACTGTGATCCGTGAACTGTGAACTGTGAACTGAGAACTGTGATCTGTGAACTGTGAAAACTGAATTGTGAAATAAAGTCTGTGAACTGTGAACTGTGATCTGTGAACTGTGAACAGTGGGCTGTGAACTGTGACCTGTGAACTGTGCACTGTGAAGTGTGAAGTGTGAAATGAAGACTGTGATCTGTGAACTGTGATCTGTGAACAGTGAACTGTGGACTGTGAACTGTGAACTGCGAACTGTGAAGTATGAAATGAAGACAGTGAACTGTGAAGTATGAAATGAAGACAGTGAACTGTGAAATGTGAACTGTGACCTGCGAACTGGGAACTGTGAACTGTGAACTGTGAACTGTGAACTGTGATCTGTGAACAGTGAAGTGTGAACTGTGAACTGTGAACTGTGAACTGTGAACTGGAACTGTGAACTGTGAACTGTGAACTGTGAACTGTGAACTGTGAACTATGATCTGTGAACAGTGAACTGCGGACTGTGAACTGTGAACTGTGAACTGTGAAAACTGAATTGTGAAATAAAGTCTGTGAACTGTGATCTGTGAACTGTGATCTGTGAACTGTGAACTGTGAAGTGTGATCTGTAAACTGTGAACTGCGAACTGTGAATTGTGAAATGAAGACTGTGAACTGTGAACTGTGCCCTGTGAAGACTGAAGTGTGAAATGAAGACTGTGAACTGTGATCTGTGAACTGTGATCTGTGAACTGTGAACTGCGAACTGTGAATTGTGAAATGAAGACTGTGAACAGTGAACTGTGAACAGTGAACTGTGAACTGTGAACTGTGAACTGTGAACTGTGAACTGTGAACTGTGAACTGTGATCTGTGATCTGTGAACTGTGAACTGCGAACTGTGAAGTGTGAAATGAAGACTGTGAACTGTGATCTGTGGACTGTGAACTGTGAACTGTGAACTGTGATTTGTGAACAGTGAACTGTGGACTGTGAACTGTGGACTGTGAACTGTGCACTGTGAAGTGTGAAGTGTGAAATGAAGACTGTGAACTGTGAACTGTGATCTGTGAACAGTGAACTGTGGACTGTGAACTGTGAACTGTGACCTGTGAACTGTGAACTGTGACTTGTGAACTGTGAACTGCGAACTGTGAATTGTGAAATGAAGACTGTGAACTGTGAACTGTGAACTGTGAACTGTGAACTGTGAACAGTGAACAGTGAACTGTGAACTGTGAACTGTGAACTGTGAACTGTGAATTGTGAACAGTGAACTGTGGACTGTGAACTGTGAACTGTGAACAGTGAACTGTGAACTGTGAACTGTGAACTGTGAACTGTGAACTGTGAACTGTGAAGTGTGAAATAAAGTCTGTGAACTGTGATCTGTGGACTGTGAACTGTGAACTGTGAAGTGTGAACTGTGATTTGTGAACAGTGAACTGTGGACTGTGAACTGTGCACTGTGAAGTGTGAAGTGTGAAATGAAGACTGTGATCTGTGAACTGTGATCTGTGAACAGTGAACTGTGGACTGTGAACTGTGAACTGCGAACTGTGAAGTATGAAATGAAGACAGTGAACTGTGAAGTATGAAATGAAGACAGTGAACTGTGAAATGTGAACTGTGACCTGCGAACTGGGAACTGTGAACTGTGAACTGTGAACTGTGATCTGTGAACAGTGAAGTGTGAACTGTGAACTGTGAACTGTGAACTGTGAACTGGAAATGTGAACTGTGAACTGTGAACTGTGAACTGTGAACTGTGAACTGTGAACTATGATCTGTGAACAGTGAACTGCGGACTGTGAACTGTGAACTGTGAACTGTGAAAACTGAATTGTGAAATAAAGTCTGTGAACTGTGATCTGTGAACTGTGAACTGTGAAGTGTGATCTGTGAACTGTGAACTGCGAACTGTGAATTGTGAAATGAAGACTGTGAACTGTGAACTGTGCCCTGTGAAGACTGAAGTGTGAAATGAAGACTGTGAACTGTGATCTGTAAACTGTCAACTGTGAACTGAGAACTGTGAACTGTGAACTGTGAAAACTGAATTGTGAAATAAAGTCTGTGAACTGTGAACTGTGATCTGTGAACTGTGAACAGTGGGCTGTGAACTGTGACCTGTGAACTGTGAACTGCGAACTGTGAAGTATGAAATGAAGACAGTGAACTGTGAAATGTGAACTGTGACCTGCGAACTGTGAACTGTGAACTGTGAACTGTGAACTGTGAACTGTGAACTGTGATCTGTGCACTGTGAAGTGTGAAGTGTGAAGTGTGAAATGAAGACTGTGAACTGTGAACTGTGATCTGTGAACAGTGAACTGTGGACTGTGAACTGTGAACTGTGAACTGTGAACTGTGACCTGTGAACTGTGAACTGTGAACTGCGAACTGTGAATTGTGAAATGAACACTGTGAACTGTGAACCTGGAACTGTGAACTGTGAACTGTGAACAGTGAACAGTGAACAGTGAACTGTGAACTGTGAACTGTGAACTCTGAACTGTGAACTGTGAACTGTGAACTGTGAACTGTGAATTGTGAACAGTGAACTGTGGACTGTGAACTGTGAACGGTGAACTGTGAACTGCGAACTGTGAAGTATGAAATGAAGACAGTGAACTGTGAAGTATGAAATGAAGACAGTGAACTGTGAAATGTGATCTGTGCACTGTGAAGTGTGAAGTGTGAAGTGTGAAATGAAGACTGTGAACTGTGAACTGCGAACTGTGAACTGTGAACTGTGAACTGTGAACTGTGAACTGTGAACTGTGAATTGTGAACAGTGAACTGTGGACTGTGAACTGTGGACTGTGAACTGTGCACTGTGAAGTGTGAAGTGTGAAATGAAGACTGTGAACTGTGAACTGTGATCTGTGAACAGTGAACTGTGGACTGTGAACTGTGAACTGGAAATGTGAACTGTGAACTGTGAACTGTGAACTGTGAACTGTGAACTGTGAACTATGATCTGTGAACAGTGAACTGCGGACTGTGAACTGTGAACTGTGAACTGTGAAAACTGAATTGTCAAATAAAGTCTGTGAACTGTGATCTGTGAACTGTGAACTGTGAAGTGTGATCTGTGAACTGTGAACTGCGAACTGTGAATTGTGAAATGAAGACTGTGAACTGTGAACTGTGCCCTGTGAAGACTGAAGTGTGAAATGAAGACTGTGAACTGTGATCTGTAAACTGTCAACTGTGAACTGAGAACTGTGAACTGTGAACTGTGAAAACTGAATTGTGAAATAAAGTCTGTGAACTGTGAACTGTGAACAGTGGGCTGTGAACTGTGACCTGTGAACTGTGAACTGCGAACTGTGAAGTATGAAATGAAGACAGTGAACTGTGAAATGTGAACTGTGACCTGCGAACTGTGAACTGTGAACTGTGAACTGTGAACTGTGAACTGTGAACTGTGAAGTGTGCACTGTGAAGTGTGAAGTGTGAAGTGTGAAATGAAGACTGTGAACTGTGAACTGTGATCTGTGAACAGTGAACTGTGGACTGTGAACTGTGAACTGTGAACTGTGACCTGTGAACTGTGAACTGTGAACTGCGAACTGTGAATTGTGAAATGAACACTGTGAACTGTGAACCTGGAACTGTGAACTGTGAACTGTGAACAGTGAACAGTGAACAGTGAACTGTGAACTGTGAACTGTGAACTGTGAACTGTGAACTGTGAACTGTGAACTGTGAACTGTGAATTGTGAACAGTGAACTGTGGACTGTGAACTGTGAACGGTGAACTGTGAACTGCGAACTGTGAAGTATGAAATGAAGACAGTGAACTGTGAAGTATGAAATGAAGACAGTGAACTGTGAAATGTGATCTGTGACCTGTGAACTGTGAACTGTGAACTGCGAACTGTGAATTGTGAAATGAACACTGTGAACTGTGAACCTGGAACTGTGAACTGTGAACTGTGAACAGTGAACAGTGAACAGTGAACTGTGAACTGTGAACTGTGAACTGTGAACTGTGAACTGTGAACTGTGAACTGTGAACTGTGAATTGTGAACAGTGAACTGTGGACTGTGAACTGTGAACGGTGAACTGTGAACTGCGAACTGTGAACTGTGAACTGTGAAC
Organism: Lasioglossum villosulum; assembly: GCA_963971365.1. NCBI lineage: Eukaryota > Metazoa > Arthropoda > Insecta > Hymenoptera > Halictidae > Lasioglossum > Lasioglossum villosulum. The sequence continues at coordinate 1,532,458 of CAXARU010000174.1, forward strand.
TGTGAACTGTGAAGTGTGCACTGTGAAGTGTGAAGTGTGAAGTGTGAAATGAAGACTGTGAACTGTGAACTGTGATCTGTGAACAGTGAACTGTGGGCTGTGAACTGTGAACTGTGAACTGTGACCTGTGAACTGTGAACTGTGAACTGCGAACTGTGAATTGTGAAATGAACACTGTGAACTGTGAACCTGGAACTGTGAACTGTGAACTGTGAACAGTGAACAGTGAACAGTGAACTGTGAACTGTGAACTGTGAACTGTGAACTGTGAACTGTGAACTGTGAACTGTGAACTGTGAATTGTGAACAGTGAACTGTGGACTGTGAACTGTGAACGGTGAACTGTGAACTGCGAACTGTGAAGTATGAAATGAAGACAGTGAACTGTGAAGTATGAAATGAAGACAGTGAACTGTGAAATGTGATCTGTGCACTGTGAAGTGTGAAGTGTGAAGTGTGAAATGAAGACTGTGAACTGTGAACTGTGAACTGTGAACTGTGAACTGTGAACTGTGAACTGTGAACTGTGAACTGTGAATTGTGAACAGTGAACTGTGGACTGTGAACTGTGAACGGTGAACTTTGAACTGCGAACTGTGAAGTATGAAATGAAGACAGTGAACTGTGAAGTATGAAATGAAGACAGTGAACTGTGAAATGTGAACTGTGACCTGCGAACTGGGAACTGTGAACTGTGAACAGTGAACAGTGTACTGTGAACTGTGAACTGTGAACTGTGAACTGTGAACTGTGAACTGTGAACTGTGAACTGTGAACTGTGAATTGTGAACAGTGAACTGTGGACCGTGAACTGTGAACGGTGAACTGTGAACTGCGAACTGTGAAGTATGAAATGAAGACAGTGAACTGTGAAGTATGAAATGAAGACAGTGAACTGTGAAATGTGAACTGTGACCTGCGAACTGGGAACTGTGAACTGTGAACTGTGAACTCTGAACTGTGAACTGTGAACTGGAACTGTGAACTGTGAACTGTGAACAATGAACTGTGAACTGTGAACTGTGAACAATGAACTGTGAACTGTGAACTATGATCTGTGAACAGTGAACTGCGGACTGTCAACTGTGAACTGTGAACTGTGAAAACTGAATTGTGAAATAAAGTCTGTGAACTGTGAACTGTGAACTGTGATCTGTGAACAGTGAAGTGTGAACTGTAAACTTTGAACTGTGAACTGTGAACTGTGAACTGTGAACTGTGAACTGTGAACTGTGAACTATGATCTGTGAACAGTGAACTGTGGACTGTGAACTGTGAACTGTGAAGTGTGAACTGTGAACTGTGAACTGTCAACTGTCAACTGTGAACTGAGAACTGTAAACTGAGAACTGTAAACTGTGAACAGTGAACTGTGAACTGTGAACTGTGAACAGTGAACTCTGGACTGTGAACTGTGAACTGTGAAGTGTGAACTGTGAACTGTGAACTGTGAACTGTGAACTGAGAACTGTGAACTGAGAACTGTAAACTGTGAACAGTGAACTGTGAACTGTGAACTGTGAACTGTGAACTATGATCTGTGATCTGTGAACTGTGAACTGCGAACTGTGAAGTGTGAAATGAAGACTGTGAACTGTGATCTGTGGACTGTGAACTGTGAACTGTGAACTGTGAACAGTGAACAGTGAACTGTGAACTGTGAACTGTGAACTGTGAATTGTGAACAGTGAACAGTGAACTGTGGACTGTGAACTGTGAACTGTGAACTGTGAAGTGTGAACTGTCAACTGTGAACTGTCAACTGTGAACTGAGAACTGTAAACTGAGAACTGTAAACTGTGAACAGTGAACTGTGAACTGTGAACTGTGAACTGCGAACTGTGAAGTATGAAATGAAGACAGTGAACTGTGAAATGTGAACTGTGACCTGCGAACTGGGAACTGTGAACTGTGAACTGTGAACTGTGAACTGTGAACTGTGAACTGTGAACTGTGAACTGTGAACTGTGAACTGTGAACTGTGAACTGTGAACTGTGAACTGTGAACTGTGAACTGTGAACTGTGAACTGTGAACTGTGAACTGTGAACTGTGAACTGTGAACTGTGAACTGTGAACTGTGAACTGTGAACTGTGAACTGTGAACTGTGAACTGTGAACTGTGAACTGTGAACTGTGAACTGTGAACTGTGAACTGTGAACTGTGAACTGTGAACTGTGAACTGTGAACTGTGAACTGTGAACTGTGAACTGTGAACTGTGAACTGTGAACTGTGAACTGTGAACTGTGAACTATGATCAGTGAACAGTGAACTGCGGACTGTGAACTGTGAACTGTGAAAACTGAATTGTGAAATAAAGTCTGTGAACAGTGATCTGTGAACTGTGAACTGTGAAGTGTGATCTGTGAAGTGTGATCTGTGAACTGTGAACTGTGAACTGTGAACTGTGATCTGTGAACTGTGATCTGTGAACTGTGAAATGCGAACTGTGAATTGTGAAATGAAGACTGTGAACTGTGAACTGTGAACTGTGAACTGTGAACTGTGAACTGTGAACTATGATCTGTGATGTGTGAACTGTGAACTGTGAACTGTGAACTGTGAACTGTGAACTATGATCAGTGAACAGTGAACTGCGGACTGTGAACTGTGAACTGTGAAAACTGAATTGTGAAATAAAGTCTGTGAACAGTGATCTGTGAACTGTGAACTGTGAAGTGTGATCTGTGAAGTGTGATCTGTGAACTGTGAACTGTGAACTGTGAACTGTGATCTGTGAACTGTGATCTGTGAACTGTGAACTGCGAACTGTGAATTGTGAAATGAAGACTGTGAACTGTGAACTGTGAACTGTGAACTGTGAACTATGATCTGTGAACAGTGAACTGTGGACTGTGAACTGTGAACTGTGAAGTGTGAACTGTGAACTGTGAACTGTCAACTGTGAACTGAGAACTGTAAACTGAGAACTGTAAACTGTGAACAGTGAACTGTGAACTGTGAACTGTGAACTGTGAACTGTGATCTGTGAACTGTGAACTGCGAACTGTGAAGTGTGAAATGAAGACTGTGAACTGTGAACTGTGATCTGTGAACTGTGAACTGCGAACTGTGAATTGTGAAATGAAGACTGTGAACTGTGAACTGTGAACTGTGAACTGGAAATGTGAACTGTGAACTGTGAACTGTGAACTGTGAACTGTGAACTGTGAACTATGAACTGTGAACAGTGAACTGCGGACTGTGAACTGTGAACTGTGAACTGTGAAAACTGAATTGTGAAATAAAGTCTGTGAACTGTGATCTGTGAACTGTGAACTGTGAAGTGTGATCTGTGAACTGTGAACTGCGAACTGTGAATTGTGAAATGAAGACTGTGAACTGTGAACTGTGCCCTGTGAAGACTGAAGTGTGAAATGAAGACTGTGAACTGTGATCTGTAAACTGTCAACTGTGAACTGAGAACTGTGAACTGTGAACTGTGAAAACTGAATTGTGAAATAAAGTCTGTGAACTGTGAACTGTGATCTGTGAACTGTGAACAGTGGGCTGTGAACTGTGACCTGTGAACTGTGAACTGCGAACTGTGAAGTATGAAATGAAGACAGTGAACTGTGAAATGTGAACTGTGACCTGCGAACTGTGAACTGTGAACTGTGAACTGTGAACTGTGAACTGTGAACTGTGAACTGTGAACTGTGATCTGTGCACTGTGAAGTGTGAAGTGTGAAGTGTGAAATGAAGACTGTGAACTGTGAACTGTGATCTGTGAACAGTGAACTGTGGACTGTGAACTGTGAACTGTGAACTGTGACCTGTGAACTGTGAACTGTGAACTGCGAACTGTGAATTGTGAAATGAACACTGTGAACTGTGAACCTGGAACTGTGAACTGTGAACTGTGAACAGTGAACAGTGAACAGTGAACTGTGAACTGTGAACTGTGAACTGTGAACTGTGAACTGTGAACTGTGAACTGTGAATTGTGAACAGTGAACTGTGGACTGTGAACTGTGAACGGTGAACTGTGAACTGCGAACTGTGAAGTATGAAATGAAGACAGTGAACTGTGAAGTATGAAATGAAGACAGTGAACTGTGAAATGTGATCTGTGCACTGTGAAGTGTGAAGTGTGAAGTGTGAAATGAAGACTGTGAACTGTGAACTGTGAACTGTGAACTGTGAACTGTGAACTGTGAACTGTGAACTGTGAACTGTGAACTGTGAACTGTGAATTGTGAACAGTGAACTGTGGACTGTGAACTGTGGACTGTGAACTGTGCACTGTGAAGTGTGAAGTGTGAAATGAAGACTGTGAACTGTGAACTGTGATCTGTGAACAGTGAACTGTGGACTGTGAACTGTGAACTGTGACCTGTGAACTGTGAACTGTGACTTGTGAACTGTGAACTGCGAACTGTGAATTGTGAAATGAAGACTGTGAACTGTGAACTGTGAACTGTGAACAGTGAACAGTGAACTGTGAACTGTGAACTGTGAACTGTGAACTGTGAATTGTGAACAGTGAACTGTGGACTGTGAACTGTGAACTGTGAACAGTGAACTGTGAACTGTGAACTGTGAACTGTGAACTGTGAACTGTGAACTGTGAAGTGTGAAATAAAGTCTGTGAACTGTGATCTGTGGACTGTGAACTGTGAACTGTGAAGTGTGAACTGTGATTTGTGAACAGTGAACTGTGGACTGTGAACTGTGCACTGTGAAGTGTGAAGTGTGAAGTGTGAAATGAAGACTGTGATCTGTGAACTGTGATCTGTGAACAGTGAACTGTGGACTGTGAACTGTGAACTGCGAACTGTGAAGTATGAAATGAAGACAGTGAACTGTGAAGTATGAAATGAAGACAGTGAACTGTGAAATGTGAACTGTGACCTGCGAACTGGGAACTGTGAACTGTGAACTGTGAACTGTGATCTGTGAACAGTGAAGTGTGAACTGTGAACTGTGAACTGTGAACTGTGAACTGTGAACTGGAAATGTGAACTGTGAACTGTGAACTGTGAACTGTGAACTGTGAACTGTGAACTGTGAACTATGATCTGTGAACAGTGAACTGCGGACTGTGAACTGTGAACTGTGAACTGTGAAAACTGAATTGTGAAATAAAGTCTGTGAACTGTGATCTGTGAACTGTGAACTGTGAAGTGTGATCTGTGAACTGTGAACTGCGAACTGTGAATTGTGAAATGAAGACTGTGAACTGTGAACTGTGCCCTGTGAAGACTGAAGTGTGAAATGAAGACTGTGAACTGTGATCTGTAAACTGTCAACTGTGAACTGAGAACTGTGAACTGTGAACTGTGAAAACTGAATTGTGAAATAAAGTCTGTGAACTGTGAACTGTGATCTGTGAACTGTGAACAGTGGGCTGTGAACTGTGACCTGTGAACTGTGAACTGCGAACTGTGAAGTATGAAATGAAGACAGTGAACTGTGAAATGTGAACTGTGACCTGCGAACTGTGAACTGTGAACTGTGAACTGTGAACTGTGAACTGTGAACTGTGATCTGTGCACTGTGAAGTGTGAAGTGTGAAGTGTGAAATGAAGACTGTGAACTGTGAACTGTGATCTGTGAACAGTGAACTGTGGACTGTGAACTGTGAACTGTGAACTGTGACCTGTGAACTGTGAACTGTGAACTGCGAACTGTGAATTGTGAAATGAACACTGTGAACTGTGAACCTGGAACTGTGAACTGTGAACTGTGAACAGTGAACAGTGAACAGTGAACTGTGAACTGTGAACTGTGAACTGTGAACTGTGAACTGTGAACTGTGAATTGTGAACAGTGAACTGTGGACTGTGAACTGTGAACGGTGAACTGTGAACTGCGAACTGTGAAGTATGAAATGAAGACAGTGAACTGTGAAGTATGAAATGAAGACAGTGAACTGTGAAATGTGATCTGTGCACTGTGAAGTGTGAAGTGTGAAGTGTGAAATGAAGACTGTGAACTGTGAACTGTGAACTGTGAACTGTGAACTGTGAACTGTGAACTGTGAACTGTGAACTGTGAACTGTGAATTGTGAACAGTGAACTGTGGACTGTGAACTGTGAACGGTGAACTTTGAACTGCGAACTGTGAAGTATGAAATGAAGACAGTGAACTGTGAAGTATGAAATGAAGACAGTGAACTGTGAAATGTGAACTGTGACCTGCGAACTGGGAACTGTGAACTGTGAACAGTGAACAGTGTACTGTGAACTGTGAACTGTGAACTGTGAACTGTGAACTGTGAACTGTGAACTGTGAACTGTGAACTGTGAACTGTGAACTGTGAATTGTGAACAGTGAACTGTGGACCGTGAACTGTGAACGGTGAACTGTGAACTGCGAACTGTGAAGTATGAAATGAAGACAGTGAACTGTGAAGTATGAAATGAAGACAGTGAACTGTGAAATGTGAACTGTGACCTGCGAACTGGGAACTGTGAACTGTGAACTGTGAACTGTGAACTGTGAACTGTGAACTGTGAACTGGAACTGTGAACTGTGAACTGTGAACAATGAACTGTGAACTGTGAACTGTGAACAATGAACTGTGAACTGTGAACTATGATCTGTGAACAGTGAACTGCGGACTGTCAACTGTGAACTGTGAACTGTGAAAACTGAATTGTGAAATAAAGTCTGTGAACTGTGAACTGTGAACTGTGATCTGTGAACAGTGAAGTGTGAACTGTAAACTTTGAACTGTGAACTGTGAACTGTGAACTGTGAACTGTGAACTGTGAACTGTGAACTATGATCTGTGAACAGTGAACTGTGGACTGTGAACTGTGAACTGTGAAGTGTGAACTGTGAACTGTGAACTGTCAACTGTGAACTGAGAACTGTAAACTGAGAACTGTAAACTGTGAACAGTGAACTGTGAACTGTGAACTGTGAACAGTGAACTGTGGACTGTGAACTGTGAACTGTGAAGTGTGAACTGTGAACTGTGAACTGTGAACTGTGAACTGAGAACTGTGAACTGAGAACTGTAAACTGTGAACAGTGAACTGTGAACTGTGAACTGTGAACTGTGAACTATGATCTGTGAACTGTGAACTGCGAACTGTGAAGTGTGAAATGAAGACTGTGAACTGTGATCTGTGGACTGTGAACTGTGAACTGTGAACTGTGAACAGTGAACAGTGAACTGTGAACTGTGAACTGTGAACTGTGAACTGTGAACTGTGAACTGTGAACTGTGAACTGTGAAGTGTGAAATAAAGTCTGTGAACTGTGATCTGTGGACTGTGAACTGTGAACTGTGAAGTGTGAACTGTGATTTGTGAACAGTGAACTGTGGACTGTGAACTGTGCACTGTGAAGTGTGAAGTGTGAAGTGTGAAATGAAGACTGTGATCTGTGAACTGTGATCTGTGAACAGTGAACTGTGGACTGTGAACTGTGAACTGCGAACTGTGAAGTATGAAATGAAGACAGTGAACTGTGAAGTATGAAATGAAGACAGTGAACTGTGAAGTATGAAATGAAGACAGTGAACTGTGAAATGTGATCTGTGCACTGTGAAGTGTGAAGTGTGAAGTGTGAAATGAAGACTGTGAACTGTGAACTGTGAACTGTGAACTGTGAACTGTGAACTGTGAACTGTGAACTGTGAACTGTGAACTGTGAACTGTGAACTGTGAATTGTGAACAGTGAACTGTGGACTGTGAACTGTGGACTGTGAACTGTGCACTGTGAAGTGTGAAGTGTGAAATGAAGACTGTGAACTGTGAACTGTGATCTGTGAACAGTGAACTGTGGACTGTGAACTGTGAACTGTGACCTGTGAACTGTGAACTGTGACTTGTGAACTGTGAACTGCGAACTGTGAATTGTGAAATGAAGACTGTGAACTGTGAACTGTGAACTGTGAACAGTGAACAGTGAACTGTGAACTGTGAACTGTGAACTGTGAACTGTGAATTGTGAACAGTGAACTGTGGACTGTGAACTGTGAACTGTGAACAGTGAACTGTGAACTGTGAACTGTGAACTGTGAACTGTGAACTGTGAACTGTGAAGTGTGAAATAAAGTCTGTGAACTGTGATCTGTGGACTGTGAACTGTGAACTGTGAAGTGTGAACTGTGATTTGTGAACAGTGAACTGTGGACTGTGAACTGTGCACTGTGAAGTGTGAAGTGTGAAGTGTGAAATGAAGACTGTGATCTGTGAACTGTGATCTGTGAACAGTGAACTGTGGACTGTGAACTGTGAACTGCGAACTGTGAAGTATGAAATGAAGACAGTGAACTGTGAAGTATGAAATGAAGACAGTGAACTGTGAAATGTGAACTGTGACCTGCGAACTGGGAACTGTGAACTGTGAACTGTGAACTGTGATCTGTGAACAGTGAAGTGTGAACTGTGAACTGTGAACTGTGAACTGTGAACTGTGAACTGGAAATGTGAACTGTGAACTGTGAACTGTGAACTGTGAACTGTGAACTGTGAACTGTGAACTATGATCTGTGAACAGTGAACTGCGGACTGTGAACTGTGAACTGTGAACTGTGAAAACTGAATTGTGAAATAAAGTCTGTGAACTGTGATCTGTGAACTGTGAACTGTGAAGTGTGATCTGTGAACTGTGAACTGCGAACTGTGAATTGTGAAATGAAGACTGTGAACTGTGAACTGTGCCCTGTGAAGACTGAAGTGTGAAATGAAGACTGTGAACTGTGATCTGTAAACTGTCAACTGTGAACTGAGAACTGTGAACTGTGAACTGTGAAAACTGAATTGTGAAATAAAGTCTGTGAACTGTGAACTGTGATCTGTGAACTGTGAACAGTGGGCTGTGAACTGTGACCTGTGAACTGTGAACTGCGAACTGTGAAGTATGAAATGAAGACAGTGAACTGTGAAATGTGAACTGTGACCTGCGAACTGTGAACTGTGAACTGTGAACTGTGAACTGTGAACTGTGAACTGTGATCTGTGCACTGTGAAGTGTGAAGTGTGAAGTGTGAAATGAAGACTGTGAACTGTGAACTGTGATCTGTGAACAGTGAACTGTGGACTGTGAACTGTGAACTGTGAACTGTGACCTGTGAACTGTGAACTGTGAACTGCGAACTGTGAATTGTGAAATGAACACTGTGAACTGTGAACCTGGAACTGTGAACTGTGAACTGTGAACAGTGAACAGTGAACAGTGAACTGTGAACTGTGAACTGTGAACTGTGAACTGTGAACTGTGAACTGTGAATTGTGAACAGTGAACTGTGGACTGTGAACTGTGAACGGTGAACTGTGAACTGCGAACTGTGAAGTATGAAATGAAGACAGTGAACTGTGAAGTATGAAATGAAGACAGTGAACTGTGAAATGTGATCTGTGCACTGTGAAGTGTGAAGTGTGAAGTGTGAAATGAAGACTGTGAACTGTGAACTGTGAACTGTGAACTGTGAACTGTGAACTGTGAACTGTGAACTGTGAACTGTGAACTGTGAATTGTGAACAGTGAACTGTGGACTGTGAACTGTGAACGGTGAACTTTGAACTGCGAACTGTGAAGTATGAAATGAAGACAGTGAACTGTGAAGTATGAAATGAAGACAGTGAACTGTGAAATGTGAACTGTGACCTGCGAACTGGGAACTGTGAACTGTGAACAGTGAACAGTGTACTGTGAACTGTGAACTGTGAACTGTGAACTGTGAACTGTGAACTGTGAACTGTGAACTGTGAACTGTGAACTGTGAATTGTGAACAGTGAACTGTGGACCGTGAACTGTGAACGGTGAACTGTGAACTGCGAACTGTGAAGTATGAAATGAAGACAGTGAACTGTGAAGTATGAAATGAAGACAGTGAACTGTGAAATGTGAACTGTGACCTGCGAACTGGGAACTGTGAACTGTGAACTGTGAACTGTGAACTGTGAACTGTGAACTGTGAACTGGAACTGTGAACTGTGAACTGTGAACAATGAACTGTGAACTGTGAACTGTGAACAATGAACTGTGAACTGTGAACTATGATCTGTGAACAGTGAACTGCGGACTGTCAACTGTGAACTGTGAACTGTGAAAACTGAATTGTGAAATAAAGTCTGTGAACTGTGAACTGTGAACTGTGATCTGTGAACAGTGAAGTGTGAACTGTAAACTTTGAACTGTGAACTGTGAACTGTGAACTGTGAACTGTGAACTGTGAACTGTGAACTATGATCTGTGAACAGTGAACTGTGGACTGTGAACTGTGAACTGTGAAGTGTGAACTGTGAACTGTGAACTGTCAACTGTGAACTGAGAACTGTAAACTGAGAACTGTAAACTGTGAACAGTGAACTGTGAACTGTGAACTGTGAACAGTGAACTGTGGACTGTGAACTGTGAACTGTGAAGTGTGAACTGTGAACTGTGAACTGTGAACTGTGAACTGAGAACTGTGAACTGAGAACTGTAAACTGTGAACAGTGAACTGTGAACTGTGAACTGTGAACTGTGAACTATGATCTGTGAACTGTGAACTGCGAACTGTGAAGTGTGAAATGAAGACTGTGAACTGTGATCTGTGGACTGTGAACTGTGAACTGTGAACTGTGAACAGTGAACAGTGAACTGTGAACTGTGAACTGTGAACTGTGAATTGTGAACAGTGAACAGTGAACTGTGGACTGTGAACTGTGAACTGTGAACTGTGAAGTGTGAACTGTCAACTGTGAACTGTGAACTGAGAACTGTAAACTGAGAACTGTAAACTGTGAACAGTGAACTGTGAACTGTGAACTGTGAACTGCGAACTGTGAAGTATGAAATGAAGACAGTGAACTGTGAAATGTGAACTGTGACCTGCGAACTGGGAACTGTGAACTGTGAACTGTGAACTGTGAACTGTGAACTGTGAACTGTGAACTGTGAACTGTGAACTGTGAACTGTGAACTGTGAACTGTGAACTGTGAACTGTGAACTGTGAACTGTGAACTGTGAACTGTGAACTGTGAACTGTGAACTGTGAACTGTGAACTGTGAACTGTGAACTGTGAACTGTGAACTGTGAACTGTGAACTGTGAACTGTGAACTGTGAACTGTGAACTGTGAACTGTGAACTGTGAACTGTGAACTGTGAACTGTGAACTGTGAACTGTGAACTGTGAACTGTGAACTGTGAACTGTGAACTGTGAACTGTGAACTGTGAACTGTGAACTGTGAACTGTGAACTGTGAACTGTGAACTGTGAACTATGATCTGTGATGTGTGAACTGTGAACTGTGAACTGTGAACTGTGAACTGTGAACTATGATCAGTGAACAGTGAACTGCGGACTGTGAACTGTGAACTGTGAAAACTGAATTGTGAAATAAAGTCTGTGAACAGTGATCTGTGAACTGTGAACTGTGAAGTGTGATCTGTGAAGTGTGATCTGTGAACTGTGAACTGTGAACTGTGAACTGTGATCTGTGAACTGTGATCTGTGAACTGTGAACTGCGAACTGTGAATTGTGAAATGAAGACTGTGAACTGTGAACTGTGAACTGTGAACTGTGAACTATGATCTGTGAACAGTGAACTGTGGACTGTGAACTGTGAACTGTGAAGTGTGAACTGTGAACTGTGAACTGTCAACTGTGAACTGAGAACTGTAAACTGAGAACTGTAAACTGTGAACAGTGAACTGTGAACTGTGAACTGTGAACTGTGAACTGTGATCTGTGAACTGTGAACTGCGAACTGTGAAGTGTGAAATGAAGACTGTGAACTGTGAACTGTGATCTGTGAACTGTGAACTGCGAACTGTGAATTGTGAAATGAAGACTGTGAACTGTGAACTGTGAACTGTGAAATGCGAACTGTGAATTGTGAAATGAAGACTGTGAACTGTGAACTGTGCCCTGTGAAGACTGAAGTGTGAAATGTGATCTGTGAACTGTGAACTGTGAACTGAGAACTGTGAACTGTGAACTGTGAAAACTGAATTGTGGAATAAAGTCTGTGAACTGTGAACTGTGATCTGTGAACTGAGAACTGTGAACTGTGAACAATGGGCTGTGAACTGTGACCTGTGAACTGTGAACTGCGAACTGTGAAGTATGAAATGAAGACAGTGAACTGTGAAATGTGAACTGTGACCTGCGAACTGTGAACTGAGAACTGTAAACTGAGAACTGTAAACTGTGAACTGTGAACTGTGATCTGTGAACTGTGAACTGCGAACTGTGAAGTGTGAAATGAAGACTGTGATCTGTGAACTGTGATCTGTCAACAGGGAACTGTGGACTGTAACCTGTGAACTGTGAACTGTGAACTGTGAACTGTGAACTGTGAACTGTGAACTGTGAACTGTGAACTGTGAACTGTGAACTGCGAACTGTGAAGTGTGAAATAAAGTCTGTGAACTGTGATCTGTGGACTGTGAACTGTGAACTGTGAAGTGTGAACTGTGATTTGTGAACAGTGAACTGTGATCTGTGAACAGTGAACTGTGGACTGTGAACTGTGAACTGTGACCTGTGACCTGTGAACTGTGAACTGTGACATGTGAACTGTGAACTGTGAACTGTGATCTGTGAACAGTGAAGTGTGAACTGTGAACTGTGAACTGTGAACTGTGAACTGTGAACTGGAACTGTGAACTGTGAACTGTGAACTGTGAACTGTGAAAACTGAATTGTGAAATAAAGTCTGTGAACTGTGATCTGTGAACTGTGAACTGTGATCTGTGAACTGTGATCTGTGAACTGTGAACTGCGAACTGTGAATTGTGAAATGAAGACTGTGAACAGTGAACTGTGAACAGTGAACTGTGAACTGTGAACTGTGAACTGTGAACTGTGAACTGTGAACTGTGAACTGTGATCTGTGATCTGTGAACTGTGAACTGCGAACTGTGAAGTGTGAAATGAAGACTGTGAACTGTGATCTGTGGACTGTGAACTGTGAACTGTGAACTGTGATTTGTGAACAGTGAACTGTGGACTGTGAACTGTGGACTGTGAACTGTGCACTGTGAAGTGTGAAGTGTGAAATGAAGACTGTGAACTGTGAACTGTGATCTGTGAACAGTGAACTGTGGACTGTGAACTGTGAACTGTGACCTGTGAACTGTGAACTGTGAAAACTGAATTGTGAAATAAAGTCTGTGAACTGTGATCTGTGAACTGTGAACTGTGATCTGTGAACTGTGATCTGTGAACTGTGAACTGCGAACTGTGAATTGTGAAATGAAGACTGTGAACAGTGAACTGTGAACAGTGAACTGTGAACTGTGAACTGTGAAATGTGAACTGTGATCTGTGATCTGTGAACTGTGAACTGCGAACTGTGAAGTGTGAAATGAAGACTGTGAACTGTGATCTGTGGACTGTGAACTGTGAACTGTGAACTGTGATTTGTGAACAGTGAACTGTGGACTGTGAACTGTGGACTGTGAACTGTGCACTGTGAAGTGTGAAGTGTGAAATGAAGACTGTGAACTGTGAACTGTGATCTGTGAACAGTGAACTGTGGACTGTGAACTGTGAACTGTGACCTGTGAACTGTGAACTGTGAACTATGATCAGTGAACAGTGAACTGCGGACTGTGAACTGTGAACTGTGAAAACTGAATTGTGAAATAAAGTCTGTGAACAGTGATCTGTGAACTGTGAACTGTGAACTGTGAACTGCGAACTGTGAAGTATGAAATGAAGACAGTGAACTGTGAAATGTGAACTGTGACCTGCGAACTGGGAACTGTGAACTGTGAACTGTGAACTGTGAACTGTGAACTGTGAACTGTGAACTGTGAACTGTGAACTGTGAACTGTGAACTGTGAACTGTGAACTGTGAACTGTGAACTGTGAACTGTGAACTGTGAACTGTGAACTGTGAACTGTGAACTGTGAACTGTGAACTGTGAACTGTGAACTGTGAACTGTGAACTGTGAACTGTGAACTGTGAACTGTGAACTGTGAACTGTGAACTGTGAACTGTGAACTGTGAACTGTGAACTGTGAACTGTGAACTGTGAACTGTGAACTGTGAACTGTGAACTGTGAACTGTGAACTGTGAACTGTGAACTGTGAACTGTGAACTGTGAACTGTGAACTGTGAACTGTGAACTGTGAACTGTGAACTGTGAACTGTGAACTGTGAACTGTGAACTGTGAACTGTGAACTGTGAACTATGATCAGTGAACAGTGAACTGCGGACTGTGAACTGTGAACTGTGAAAACTGAATTGTGAAATAAAGTCTGTGAACAGTGATCTGTGAACTGTGAACTGTGAAGTGTGATCTGTGAAGTGTGATCTGTGAACTGTGAACTGTGAACTGTGAACTGTGATCTGTGAACTGTGATCTGTGAACTGTGAAATGCGAACTGTGAATTGTGAAATGAAGACTGTGAACTGTGAACTGTGAACTGTGAACTGTGAACTGTGAACTATGATCTGTGATGTGTGAACTGTGAACTGTGAACTGTGAACTGTGAACTGTGAACTATGATCAGTGAACAGTGAACTGCGGACTGTGAACTGTGAACTGTGAAAACTGAATTGTGAAATAAAGTCTGTGAACAGTGATCTGTGAACTGTGAACTGTGAAGTGTGATCTGTGAAGTGTGATCTGTGAACTGTGAACTGTGAACTGTGAACTGTGATCTGTGAACTGTGATCTGTGAACTGTGAACTGCGAACTGTGAATTGTGAAATGAAGACTGTGAACTGTGAACTGTGAACTGTGAACTGTGAACTATGATCTGTGAACAGTGAACTGTGGACTGTGAACTGTGAACTGTGAAGTGTGAACTGTGAACTGTGAACTGTCAACTGTGAACTGAGAACTGTAAACTGAGAACTGTAAACTGTGAACAGTGAACTGTGAACTGTGAACTGTGAACTGTGAACTGTGATCTGTGAACTGTGAACTGCGAACTGTGAAGTGTGAAATGAAGACTGTGAACTGTGAACTGTGATCTGTGAACTGTGAACTGCGAACTGTGAATTGTGAAATGAAGACTGTGAACTGTGAACTGTGAACTGTGAAATGCGAACTGTGAATTGTGAAATGAAGACTGTGAACTGTGAACTGTGCCCTGTGAAGACTGAAGTGTGAAATGAAGACTGTGAACTGTGATCTGTGAACTGTGAACTGTGAACTGAGAACTGTGAACTGTGAACTGTGAAAACTGAATTGTGGAATAAAGTCTGTGAACTGTGAACTGTGATCTGTGAACTGAGAACTGTGAACTGTGAACAATGGGCTGTGAACTGTGACCTGTGAACTGTGAACTGCGAACTGTGAAGTATGAAATGAAGACAGTGAACTGTGAAATGTGAACTGTGACCTGCGAACTGTGAACTGAGAACTGTAAACTGAGAACTGTAAACTGTGAACTGTGAACTGTGATCTGTGAACTGTGAACTGCGAACTGTGAAGTGTGAAATGAAGACTGTGATCTGTGAACTGTGATCTGTCAACAGGGAACTGTGGACTGTAACCTGTGAACTGTGAACTGTGAACTGTGAACTGTGAACTGTGAACTGTGAACTGTGAACTGTGAACTGTGAACTGTGAACTGTGAACTGCGAACTGTGAAGTGTGAAATAAAGTCTGTGAACTGTGATCTGTGGACTGTGAACTGTGAACTGTGAAGTGTGAACTGTGATTTGTGAACAGTGAACTGTGATCTGTGAACAGTGAACTGTGGACTGTGAACTGTGAACTGTGACCTGTGACCTGTGAACTGTGAACTGTGACATGTGAACTGTGAACTGTGAACTGTGATCTGTGAACAGTGAAGTGTGAACTGTGAACTGTGAACTGTGAACTGTGAACTGTGAACTGGAACTGTGAACTGTGAACTGTGAACTGTGAACTGTGAAAACTGAATTGTGAAATAAAGTCTGTGAACTGTGATCTGTGAACTGTGAACTGTGATCTGTGAACTGTGATCTGTGAACTGTGAACTGCGAACTGTGAATTGTGAAATGAAGACTGTGAACAGTGAACTGTGAACAGTGAACTGTGAACTGTGAACTGTGAACTGTGAACTGTGAACTGTGAACTGTGAACTGTGATCTGTGATCTGTGAACTGTGAACTGCGAACTGTGAAGTGTGAAATGAAGACTGTGAACTGTGATCTGTGGACTGTGAACTGTGAACTGTGAACTGTGATTTGTGAACAGTGAACTGTGGACTGTGAACTGTGGACTGTGAACTGTGCACTGTGAAGTGTGAAGTGTGAAATGAAGACTGTGAACTGTGAACTGTGATCTGTGAACAGTGAACTGTGGACTGTGAACTGTGAACTGTGACCTGTGAACTGTGAACTGTGAAAACTGAATTGTGAAATAAAGTCTGTGAACTGTGATCTGTGAACTGTGAACTGTGATCTGTGAACTGTGATCTGTGAACTGTGAACTGCGAACTGTGAATTGTGAAATGAAGACTGTGAACAGTGAACTGTGAACAGTGAACTGTGAACTGTGAACTGTGAAATGTGAACTGTGATCTGTGATCTGTGAACTGTGAACTGCGAACTGTGAAGTGTGAAATGAAGACTGTGAACTGTGATCTGTGGACTGTGAACTGTGAACTGTGAACTGTGATTTGTGAACAGTGAACTGTGGACTGTGAACTGTGGACTGTGAACTGTGCACTGTGAAGTGTGAAGTGTGAAATGAAGACTGTGAACTGTGAACTGTGATCTGTGAACAGTGAACTGTGGACTGTGAACTGTGACCTGTGAACTGTGAACTGTGAACTATGATCAGTGAACAGTGAACTGCGGACTGTGAACTGTGAACTGTGAAAACTGAATTGTGAAATAAAGTCTGTGAACAGTGATCTGTGAACTGTGAACTGTGAAGTGTGATCTGTGAAGTGTGATCTGTGAACTGTGAACTGTGAACTGTGAACTGTGATCTGTGAACTGTGATCTGTGAACTGTGAAATGCGAACTGTGAATTGTGAAATGAAGACTGTGAACTGTGAACTGTGAACTGTGAACTGTGAACTGTGAACTATGATCTGTGATGTGTGAACTGTGAACTGTGAACTGTGAACTGTGAACTGTGAACTATGATCAGTGAACAGTGAACTGCGGACTGTGAACTGTGAACTGTGAAAACTGAATTGTGAAATAAAGTCTGTGAACAGTGATCTGTGAACTGTGAACTGTGAAGTGTGATCTGTGAAGTGTGATCTGTGAACTGTGAACTGTGAACTGTGAACTGTGATCTGTGAACTGTGATCTGTGAACTGTGAACTGCGAACTGTGAATTGTGAAATGAAGACTGTGAACTGTGAACTGTGAACTGTGAACTGTGAACTATGATCTGTGAACAGTGAACTGTGGACTGTGAACTGTGAACTGTGAACTGTGAAGTGTGAACTGTGAACTGTGAACTGTCAACTGTGAACTGAGAACTGTAAACTGAGAACTGTAAACTGTGAACAGTGAACTGTGAACTGTGAACTGTGAACTGTGAACTGTGAACTGTGATCTGTGAACTGTGAACTGCGAACTGTGAAGTGTGAAATGAAGACTGTGAACTGTGAACTGTGATCTGTGAACTGTGAACTGCGAACTGTGAATTGTGAAATGAAGACTGTGAACTGTGAACTGTGAACTGTGAACTGGAAATGTGAACTGTGAACTGTGAACTGTGAACTGTGAACTGTGAACTGTGAACTATGATCTGTGAACAGTGAACTGCGGACTGTGAACTGTGAACTGTGAACTGTGAAAACTGAATTGTGAAATAAAGTCTGTGAACTGTGATCTGTGAACTGTGAACTGTGAAGTGTGATCTGTGAACTGTGAACTGCGAACTGTGAATTGTGAAATGAAGACTGTGAACTGTGAACTGTGCCCTGTGAAGACTGAAGTGTGAAATGAAGACTGTGAACTGTGATCTGTAAACTGTCAACTGTGAACTGAGAACTGTGAACTGTGAACTGTGAAAACTGAATTGTGAAATAAAGTCTGTGAACTGTGAACTGTGATCTGTGAACTGTGAACAGTGGGCTGTGAACTGTGACCTGTGAACTGTGAACTGCGAACTGTGAAGTATGAAATGAAGACAGTGAACTGTGAAATGTGAACTGTGACCTGCGAACTGTGAACTGTGAACTGTGAACTGTGAACTGTGAACTGTGAACTGTGAACTGTGATCTGTGCACTGTGAAGTGTGAAGTGTGAAGTGTGAAATGAAGACTGTGAACTGTGAACTGTGATCTGTGAACAGTGAACTGTGGACTGTGAACTGTGAACTGTGAACTGTGACCTGTGAACTGTGAACTGTGAACTGCGAACTGTGAATTGTGAAATGAACACTGTGAACTGTGAACCTGGAACTGTGAACTGTGAACTGTGAACAGTGAACAGTGAACAGTGAACTGTGAACTGTGAACTGTGAACTGTGAACTGTGAACTGTGAACTGTGAACTGTGAATTGTGAACAGTGAACTGTGGACTGTGAACTGTGAACGGTGAACTGTGAACTGCGAACTGTGAAGTATGAAATGAAGACAGTGAACTGTGAAGTATGAAATGAAGACAGTGAACTGTGAAATGTGATCTGTGCACTGTGAAGTGTGAAGTGTGAAGTGTGAAATGAAGACTGTGAACTGTGAACTGTGAACTGTGAACTGTGAACTGTGAACTGTGAACTGTGAACTGTGAACTGTGAACTGTGAATTGTGAACAGTGAACTGTGGACTGTGAACTGTGGACTGTGAACTGTGCACTGTGAAGTGTGAAGTGTGAAATGAAGACTGTGAACTGTGAACTGTGATCTGTGAACAGTGAACTGTGGACTGTGAACTGTGAACTGTGACCTGTGAACTGTGAACTGTGACTTGTGAACTGTGAACTGCGAACTGTGAATTGTGAAATGAAGACTGTGAACTGTGAACTGTGAACTGTGAACAGTGAACAGTGAACTGTGAACTGTGAACTGTGAACTGTGAATTGTGAACAGTGAACTGTGGACTGTGAACTGTGAACTGTGAACAGTGAACTGTGAACTGTGAACTGTGAACTGTGAACTGTGAACTGTGAACTGTGAAGTGTGAAATAAAGTCTGTGAACTGTGATCTGTGGACTGTGAACTGTGAACTGTGAAGTGTGAACTGTGATTTGTGAACAGTGAACTGTGGACTGTGAACTGTGCACTGTGAAGTGTGAAGTGTGAAGTGTGAAATGAAGACTGTGATCTGTGAACTGTGATCTGTGAACAGTGAACTGTGGACTGTGAACTGTGAACTGCGAACTGTGAAGTATGAAATGAAGACAGTGAACTGTGAAGTATGAAATGAAGACAGTGAACTGTGAAATGTGAACTGTGACCTGCGAACTGGGAACTGTGAACTGTGAACTGTGAACTGTGATCTGTGAACAGTGAAGTGTGAACTGTGAACTGTGAACTGTGAACTGTGAACTGTGAACTGGAAATGTGAACTGTGAACTGTGAACTGTGAACTGTGAACTGTGAACTGTGAACTATGATCTGTGAACAGTGAACTGCGGACTGTGAACTGTGAACTGTGAACTGTGAAAACTGAATTGTGAAATAAAGTCTGTGAACTGTGATCTGTGAACTGTGAACTGTGAAGTGTGATCTGTGAACTGTGAACTGCGAACTGTGAATTGTGAAATGAAGACTGTGAACTGTGAACTGTGCCCTGTGAAGACTGAAGTGTGAAATGAAGACTGTGAACTGTGATCTGTAAACTGTCAACTGTGAACTGAGAACTGTGAACTGTGAACTGTGAAAACTGAATTGTGAAATAAAGTCTGTGAACTGTGAACTGTGATCTGTGAACTGTGAACAGTGGGCTGTGAACTGTGACCTGTGAACTGTGAACTGCGAACTGTGAAGTATGAAATGAAGACAGTGAACTGTGAAATGTGAACTGTGACCTGCGAACTGTGAACTGTGAACTGTGAACTGTGAACTGTGAACTGTGAACTGTGATCTGTGCACTGTGAAGTGTGAAGTGTGAAGTGTGAAATGAAGACTGTGAACTGTGAACTGTGATCTGTGAACAGTGAACTGTGGACTGTGAACTGTGAACTGTGAACTGTGACCTGTGAACTGTGAACTGTGAACTGCGAACTGTGAATTGTGAAATGAACACTGTGAACTGTGAACCTGGAACTGTGAACTGTGAACTGTGAACAGTGAACAGTGAACAGTGAACAGTGAACTGTGAACTGTGAACTGTGAACTGTGAACTGTGAACTGTGAACTGTGAACTGTGAATTGTGAACAGTGAACTGTGGACTGTGAACTGTGAACGGTGAACTGTGAACTGCGAACTGTGAAGTATGAAATGAAGACAGTGAACTGTGAAGTATGAAATGAAGACAGTGAACTGTGAAATGTGATCTGTGCACTGTGAAGTGTGAAGTGTGAAGTGTGAAATGAAGACTGTGAACTGTGAACTGTGAACTGTGAACTGTGAACTGTGAACTGTGAACTGTGAGCTGTGAACTGTGAATTGTGAACAGTGAACTGTGGACTGTGAACTGTGAACGGTGAACTTTGAACTGCGAACTGTGAAGTATGAAATGAAGACAGTGAACTGTGAAGTATGAAATGAAGACAGTGAACTGTGAAATGTGAACTGTGACCTGCGAACTGGGAACTGTGAACTGTGAACAGTGAACAGTGTACTGTGAACTGTGAACTGTGAACTGTGAACTGTGAACTGTGAACTGTGAACTGTGAACTGTGAACTGTGAACTGTGAATTGTGAACAGTGAACTGTGGACCGTGAACTGTGAACGGTGAACTGTGAACTGCGAACTGTGAAGTATGAAATGAAGACAGTGAACTGTGAAGTATGAAATGAAGACAGTGAACTGTGAAATGTGAACTGTGACCTGCGAACTGGGAACTGTGAACTGTGAACTGTGAACTGTGAACTGTGAACTGTGAACTGTGAACTGGAACTGTGAACTGTGAACTGTGAACAATGAACTGTGAACTGTGAACTGTGAACAATGAACTGTGAACTGTGAACTATGATCTGTGAACAGTGAACTGCGGACTGTCAACTGTGAACTGTGAACTGTGAAAACTGAATTGTGAAATAAAGTCTGTGAACTGTGAACTGTGAACTGTGATCTGTGAACAGTGAAGTGTGAACTGTAAACTTTGAACTGTGAACTGTGAACTGTGAACTGTGAACTGTGAACTATGATCTGTGAACAGTGAACTGTGGACTGTGAACTGTGAACTGTGAACTGTGAAGTGTGAACTGTGAACTGTGAACTGTCAACTATGAACTGAGAACTGTAAACTGAGAACTGTAAACTGTGAACAGTGAACTGTGAACTGTGAACTGTGAACAGTGAACTGTGGACTGTGAACTGTGAACTGTGAAGTGTGAACTGTGAACTGTGAACTGTGAACTGTGAACTGAGAACTGTGAACTGAGAACTGTAAACTGTGAACAGTGAACTGTGAACTGTGAACTGTGAACTGTGAACTATGATCTGTGAACTGTGAACTGCGAACTGTGAAGTGTGAAATGAAGACTGTGAACTGTGATCTGTGGACTGTGAACTGTGAACTGTGAACTGTGAACAGTGAACAGTGAACTGTGAACTGTGAACTGTGAACTGTGAATTGTGAACAGTGAACAGTGAACTGTGGACTGTGAACTGTGAACTGTGAACTGTGAAGTGTGAACTGTCAACTGTGAACTGTGAACTGAGAACTGTAAACTGAGAACTGTAAACTGTGAACAGTGAACTGTGAACTGTGAACTGTGAACTGCGAACTGTGAAGTATGAAATGAAGACAGTGAACTGTGAAATGTGAACTGTGACCTGCGAACTGGGAACTGTGAACTGTGAACTGTGAACTGTGAACTGTGAACTGTGAACTGTGAACTGTGAACTGTGAACTGTGAACTGTGAACTGTGAACTGTGAACTGTGAACTGTGAACTGTGAACTGTGAACTGTGAACTGTGAACTGTGAACTGTGAACTGTGAACTGTGAACTGTGAACTGTGAACTGTGAACTGTGAACTGTGAACTGTGAACTGTGAACTGTGAACTGTGAACTGTGAACTGTGAACTGTGAACTGTGAACTGTGAACTGTGAACTGTGAACTGTGAACTGTGAACTGTGAACTGTGAACTGTGAACTGTGAACTGTGAACTGTGAACTGTGAACTGTGAACTGTGAACTGTGAACTGTGAACTGTGAACTGTGAACTGTGAACTGTGAACTGTGAACTATGATCAGTGAACAGTGAACTGCGGACTGTGAACTGTGAACTGTGAAAACTGAATTGTGAAATAAAGTCTGTGAACAGTGATCTGTGAACTGTGAACTGTGAAGTGTGATCTGTGAAGTGTGATCTGTGAACTGTGAACTGTGAACTGTGAACTGTGAACTGTGATCTGTGAACTGTGATCTGTGAACTGTGAAATGCGAACTGTGAATTGTGAAATGAAGACTGTGAACTGTGAACTGTGAACTGTGAACTGTGAACTGTGAACTATGATCTGTGATGTGTGAACTGTGAACTGTGAACTGTGAACTGTGAACTGTGAACTATGATCAGTGAACAGTGAACTGCGGACTGTGAACTGTGAACTGTGAAAACTGAATTGTGAAATAAAGTCTGTGAACAGTGATCTGTGAACTGTGAACTGTGAAGTGTGATCTGTGAAGTGTGATCTGTGAACTGTGAACTGTGAACTGTGAACTGTGATCTGTGAACTGTGATCTGTGAACTGTGAACTGCGAACTGTGAATTGTGAAATGAAGACTGTGAACTGTGAACTGTGAACTGTGAACTGTGAACTATGATCTGTGAACAGTGAACTGTGGACTGTGAACTGTGAACTGTGAAGTGTGAACTGTGAACTGTGAACTGTCAACTGTGAACTGAGAACTGTAAACTGAGAACTGTAAACTGTGAACAGTGAACTGTGAACTGTGAACTGTGAACTGTGAACTGTGATCTGTGAACTGTGAACTGCGAACTGTGAAGTGTGAAATGAAGACTGTGAACTGTGAACTGTGATCTGTGAACTGTGAACTGCGAACTGTGAATTGTGAAATGAAGACTGTGAACTGTGAACTGTGAACTGTGAAATGCGAACTGTGAATTGTGAAATGAAGACTGTGAACTGTGAACTGTGCCCTGTGAAGACTGAAGTGTGAAATGAAGACTGTGAACTGTGATCTGTGAACTGTGAACTGTGAACTGAGAACTGTGAACTGTGAACTGTGAAAACTGAATTGTGGAATAAAGTCTGTGAACTGTGAACTGTGATCTGTGAACTGAGAACTGTGAACTGTGAACAATGGGCTGTGAACTGTGACCTGTGAACTGTGAACTGCGAACTGTGAAGTATGAAATGAAGACAGTGAACTGTGAAATGTGAACTGTGACCTGCGAACTGTGAACTGAGAACTGTAAACTGAGAACTGTAAACTGTGAACTGTGAACTGTGATCTGTGAACTGTGAACTGCGAACTGTGAAGTGTGAAATGAAGACTGTGATCTGTGAACTGTGATCTGTCAACAGTGAACTGTGGACTGTAACCTGTGAACTGTGAACTGTGAACTGTGAACTGTGAACTGTGAACTGTGAACTGTGAACTGTGAACTGTGAACTGTGAACTGCGAACTGTGAAGTGTGAAATAAAGTCTGTGAACTGTGATCTGTGGACTGTGAACTGTGAACTGTGAAGTGTGAACTGTGATTTGTGAACAGTGAACTGTGATCTGTGAACAGTGAACTGTGGACTGTGAACTGTGAACTGTGACCTGTGACCTGTGAACTGTGAACTGTGACATGTGAACTGTGAACTGTGAACTGTGATCTGTGAACAGCGAAGTGTGAACTGTGAACTGTGAACTGTGAACTGTGAACTGTGAACTGGAACTGTGAACTGTGAACTGTGAACTGTGAACTGTGAAAACTGAATTGTGAAATAAAGTCTGTGAACTGTGATCTGTGAACTGTGAACTGTGATCTGTGAACTGTGATCTGTGAACTGTGAACTGCGAACTGTGAATTGTGAAATGAAGACTGTGAACTGTGAACTGTGAACTGTGAACTGTGAACTGTGAACTGTGAACTGTGAACTGTGATCTGTGATCTGTGAACTGTGAACTGCGAACTGTGAAGTGTGAAATGAAGACTGTGAACTGTGATCTGTGGACTGTGAACTGTGAACTGTGAACTGTGATTTGTGAACAGTGAACTGTGGACTGTGAACTGTGGACTGTGAACTGTGCACTGTGAAGTGTGAAGTGTGAAATGAAGACTGTGAACTGTGAACTGTGATCTGTGAACAGTGAACTGTGGACTGTGAACTGTGAACTGTGACCTGTGAACTGT
Organism: Lasioglossum villosulum; assembly: GCA_963971365.1. NCBI lineage: Eukaryota > Metazoa > Arthropoda > Insecta > Hymenoptera > Halictidae > Lasioglossum > Lasioglossum villosulum. The sequence continues at coordinate 1,556,753 of CAXARU010000174.1, forward strand.
GAACTGTGAAAACTGAATTGTGAAATAAAGTCTGTGAACTGTGATCTGTGAACTGTGAACTGTGATCTGTGAACTGTGATCTGTGAACTGTGAACTGCGAACTGTGAATTGTGAAATGAAGACTGTGAACAGTGAACTGTGAACAGTGAACTGTGAACTGTGAACTGTGAAATGTGAACTGTGATCTGTGATCTGTGAACTGTGAACTGCGAACTGTGAAGTGTGAAATGAAGACTGTGAACTGTGATCTGTGGACTGTGAACTGTGAACTGTGAACTGTGATTTGTGAACAGTGAACTGTGGACTGTGAACTGTGGACTGTGAACTGTGCACTGTGAAGTGTGAAGTGTGAAATGAAGACTGTGAACTGTGAACTGTGATCTGTGAACAGTGAACTGTGGACTGTGAACTGTGAACTGTGACCTGTGAACTGTGAACTGTGACCTGTGAACTGTGAACTGCGAACTGTGAATTGTGAAATGAAGACTGTGAACTGTGAACTGTGAACTGTGAACAGTGAACAGTGAACTGTGAACTGTGAACTGTGAACTGTGAACTGTGAACTGTGAACTGTGAATTGTGAACAGTGAACTGTGGACTGTGAACTGTGATCTGTGAACTGTGATCTGTGAACTGTGATCTGTGAACTGTGAACTGTGAAGTGTGAACTGTGATCTGTGAACAGTGAAGTGTGAACTGTGAACTGTGAACTGTGAACTGTGAACTGTGAACTGGAAATGTGAACTGTGAACTGTGAACTGTGAACTGTGAACTATGATCTGTGAACAGTGAACTGCGGACTGTGAACTGTGAACTGTGAACTGTGAAAACTGAATTGTGAAATAAAGTCTGTGAACTGTGATCTGTGAACTGTGAACTGTGAAGTGTGATCTGTGAACTGTGAACTGCGAACTGTGAATTGTGAAATGAAGACTGTGAACTGTGAACTGTGCCCTGTGAAGACTGAAGTGTGAAATGAAGACTGTGAACTGTGAACTGTGAACTGTGAACTGAGAACTGTGAACTGTGAACTGTGAAAACTGAATTGTGAAATAAAGTCTGTGAACTGTGAATTGTGATCTGTGAACTGTGAACAGTGGGCTGTGAACTGTGACCTGTGAACTGTGAACTGCGAACTGTGAAGTATGAAATGAAGACAGTGAACTGTGAAATGTGAACTGTGACCTGCGAACTGTGAACTGTGAACAGTGAACTGTGAACTGTGAACTGTGATCTGTGCACTGTGAAGTGTGAAGTGTGAAGTGTAAAATGAAGACTGTGAACTGTGAACTGTGATCTGTGAACAGTGAACTGTGGACTGTGAACTGTGAACTGTGAACTGTGACCTGTGAACTGTGAACTGCGAACTGTGAATTGTGAAATGAAGACTGTGAACTGTGAACCTGGAACTGTGAACTGTGAACTGTGAACTGTGAACTGTGAACTGTGAACTGTGAACTGTGAACTGTGAACTGTGAACTGTGAACTGTGAACTGCGAACTGTGAAGTGTGAAATAAAGTCTGTGAACTGTGATCTGTGGACTGTGAACTGTGAACTGTGAAGTGTGAACTGTGATTTGTGAACAGTGAACTGTGATCTGTGAACAGTGAACTGTGGACTGTGAACTGTGAACTGTGACCTGTGACCTGTGAACTGTGAACTGTGACATGTGAACTGTGAACTGTGAACTGTGAACTGTGAACTGTGATCTGTGAACAGTGAAGTGTGAACTGTGAACTGTGAACTGTGAACTGTGAACTGGAACTGTGAACTGTGAACTGTGAACTGTGAACTGTGAACTGTGAAAACTGAATTGTGAAATAAAGTCTGTGAACTGTGATCTGTGAACTGTGAACTGTGATCTGTGAACTGTGATCTGTGAACTGTGAACTGCGAACTGTGAATTGTGAAATGAAGACTGTGAACAGTGAACTGTGAACAGTGAACTGTGAACTGTGAACTGTGAACTGTGAACTGTGAACTGTGAACTGTGATCTGTGATCTGTGAACTGTGAACTGCGAACTGTGAAGTGTGAAATGAAGACTGTGAACTGTGACCTGTGAACTGTGAACTGTGAACTGTGAACTGTGAACTGTGATTTGTGAACAGTGAATTGTGAAATGAAGACTGTGAACTGTGAACTGTGAACTGTGAACAGTGAACAGTGAACTGTGAACTGTGAACTGTGAACTGTGAACTGTGAATTGTGAACAGTGAACTGTGGACTGTGAACTGTGAACTGTGAACTGTGAAGTGTGAACTGTCAACTGTGAACTGTGAACTGTGAACTGAGAACTGTAAACTGAGAATTGTAAACTGTGAACAGTGAACTGTGAACTGTGAACTGTGAACTGTGAACTGTGAACTGTGAACTGTGAACTGTGAACTGTGAACTGTGAAGTGTGAAATGAAGTCTGTGAACTGTGATCTGTGAACTGTGATCTGTGAACTGTGATCTGTGAACTGTGAACTGTGAAGTGTGAACTGTGATCTGTGAACAGTGAAGTGTGAACTGTGAACTGTGAACTGTGAACTGTGAACTGTGAACTGGAAATGTGAACTGTGAACTGTGAACTGTGAACTGTGAACTGTGAACTATGATCTGTGAACAGTGAACTGTGAACTGTGAACTGTGAACTGTGAACTGTGAACTGTGAGCTGTGAACTGTGAACTGTGAACTGTGAACTGTGAACTGTGAACTGTGAACTGTGAACTGTGAACTGTGAACTATGATCAGTGAACAGTGAACTGCGGACTGTGAACTGTGAACTGTGAAAACTGAATTGTGAAATAAAGTCTGTGAACAGTGATCTGTGAACTGTGAACTGTGAAGTGTGATCTGTGAAGTGTGATCTGTGAACTGTGAACTGTGAACTGTGAACTGTGATCTGTGAACTGTGATCTGTGAACTGTGAAATGCGAACTGTGAATTGTGAAATGAAGACTGTGAACTGTGAACTGTGAACTGTGAACTGTGAACTGTGAACTATGATCTGTGATGTGTGAACTGTGAACTGTGAACTGTGAACTGTGAACTGTGAACTATGATCAGTGAACAGTGAACTGCGGACTGTGAACTGTGAACTGTGAAAACTGAATTGTGAAATAAAGTCTGTGAACAGTGATCTGTGAACTGTGAACTGTGAAGTGTGATCTGTGAAGTGTGATCTGTGAACTGTGAACTGTGAACTGTGATCTGTGAACTGTGATCTGTGAACTGTGAACTGCGAACTGTGAATTGTGAAATGAAGACTGTGAACTGTGAACTGTGAACTGTGAACTGTGAACTATGATCTGTGAACAGTGAACTGTGGACTGTGAACTGTGAACTGTGAAGTGTGAACTGTGAACTGTCAACTGTGAACTGAGAACTGTAAACTGAGAACTGTAAACTGTGAACAGTGAACTGTGAACTGTGAACTGTGAACTGTGAACTGTGATCTGTGAACTGTGAACTGCGAACTGTGAAGTGTGAAATGAAGACTGTGAACTGTGAACTGTGATCTGTGAACTGTGAACTGCGAACTGTGAATTGTGAAATGAAGACTGTGAACTGTGAACTGTGAACTGTGAAATGCGAACTGTGAATTGTGAAATGAAGACTGTGAACTGTGAACTGTGCCCTGTGAAGACTGAAGTGTGAAATGAAGACTGTGAACTGTGATCTGTGAACTGTGAACTGTGAACTGTGAACTGTGAACTGTGAAAACTGAATTGTGGAATAAAGTCTGTGAACTGTGAACTGTGATCTGTGAACTGAGAACTGTGAACTGTGAACAGTGGGCTGTGAACTGTGACCTGTGAACTGTGAACTGCGAACTGTGAAGTATGAAATGAAGACAGTGAACTGTGAAATGTGAACTGTGACCTGCGAACTGTGAACTGAGAACTGTAAACTGAGAACTGTAAACTGTGAACTGTGAACTGTGATCTGTGAACTGTGAACTGCGAACTGTGAAGTGTGAAATGAAGACTGTGATCTGTGAACTGTGATCTGTCAACAGTGAACTGTGGACTGTGAACTGTGAACTGTAACCTGTGAACTGTGAACTGTGAACTGTGAACTGTGAACTGTGAACTGTGAACTGTGAACTGTGAACTGTGAACTGTGAACTGTGAACTGCGAACTGTGAAGTGTGAAATAAAGTCTGTGAACTGTGATCTGTGGACTGTGAACTGTGAACTGTGAAGTGTGAACTGTGATTTGTGAACAGTGAACTGTGATCTGTGAACAGTGAACTGTGGACTGTGAACTGTGAACTGTGACCTGTGACCTGTGAACTGTGAACTGTGACATGTGAACTGTGAACTGTGAACTGTGATCTGTGAACAGTGAAGTGTGAACTGTGAACTGTGAACTGTGAACTGTGAACTGGAACTGTGAACTGTGAACTGTGAACTGTGAACTGTGAAAACTGAATTGTGAAATAAAGTCTGTGAACTGTGATCTGTGAACTGTGAACTGTGATCTGTGAACTGTGATCTGTGAACTGTGAACTGCGAACTGTGAATTGTGAAATGAAGACTGTGAACAGTGAACTGTGAACAGTGAACTGTGAACTGTGAACTGTGAACTGTGAACTGTGAACTGTGATCTGTGATCTGTGAACTGTGAACTGCGAACTGTGAAGTGTGAAATGAAGACTGTGAACTGTGATCTGTGGACTGTGAACTGTGAACTGTGAACTGTGATTTGTGAACAGTGAACTGTGGACTGTGAACTGTGGACTGTGAACTGTGCACTGTGAAGTGTGAAGTGTGAAATGAAGACTGTGAACTGTGAACTGTGATCTGTGAACAGTGAACTGTGGACTGTGAACTGTGAACTGTGACCTGTGAACTGTGAACTGTGAAAACTGAATTGTGAAATAAAGTCTGTGAACTGTGATCTGTGAACTGTGAACTGTGATCTGTGAACTGTGATCTGTGAACTGTGAACTGCGAACTGTGAATTGTGAAATGAAGACTGTGAACAGTGAACTGTGAACAGTGAACTGTGAACTGTGAACTGTGAACTGTGAACTGTGATCTGTGATCTGTGAACTGTGAACTGCGAACTGTGAAGTGTGAAATGAAGACTGTGAACTGTGATCTGTGGACTGTGAACTGTGAACTGTGAACTGTGATTTGTGAACAGTGAACTGTGGACTGTGAACTGTGGACTGTGAACTGTGCACTGTGAAGTGTGAAGTGTGAAATGAAGACTGTGAACTGTGAACTGTGATCTGTGAACAGTGAACTGTGGACTGTGAACTGTGAACTGTGACCTGTGAACTGTGAACTGTGACCTGTGAACTGTGAACTGCGAACTGTGAATTGTGAAATGAAGACTGTGAACTGTGAACTGTGAACTGTGAACAGTGAACAGTGAACTGTGAACTGTGAACTGTGAACTGTGAACTGTGAATTGTGAACAGTGAACTGTGGACTGTGAACTGTGATCTGTGAACTGTGATCTGTGAACTGTGATCTGTGAACTGTGAACTGTGAAGTGTGAACTGTGATCTGTGAACAGTGAAGTGTGAACTGTGAACTGTGAACTGTGAACTGTGAACTGTGAACTGGAAATGTGAACTGTGAACTGTGAACTGTGAACTGTGAACTGTGAACTGTGAACTATGATCTGTGAACAGTGAACTGCGGACTGTGAACTGTGAACTGTGAACTGTGAACTGTGAAAACTGAATTGTGAAATAAAGTCTGTGAACTGTGATCTGTGAACTGTGATCTGTGAACTGTGAACTGTGAAGTGTGATCTGTGAACTGTGAACTGCGAACTGTGAATTGTGAAATGAAGACTGTGAACTGTGAACTGTGCCCTGTGAAGACTGAAGTGTGAAATGAAGACTGTGAACTGTGAACTGTGAACTGTGAACTGAGAACTGTGAACTGTGAACTGTGAAAACTGAATTGTGAAATAAAGTCTGTGAACTGTGAACTGTGATCTGTGAACTGTGAACAGTGGGCTGTGAACTGTGACCTGTGAACTGTGAACTGCGAACTGTGAAGTATGAAATGAAGACAGTGAACTGTGAAATGTGAACTGTGACCTGCGAACTGTGAACTGTGAACAGTGAACTGTGAACTGTGAACTGTGATCTGTGCACTGTGAAGTGTGAAGTGTGAAGTGTAAAATGAAGACTGTGAACTGTGAACTGTGATCTGTGAACAGTGAACTGTGGACTGTGAACTGTGAACTGTGAACTGTGAACTGTGACCTGTGAACTGTGAACTGCGAACTGTGAATTGTGAAATGAAGACTGTGAACTGTGAACCTGGAACTGTGAACTGTGAACTGTGAACTGTGAACTGTGAACTGTGAACTGTGAACTGTGAACTGTGAACTGCGAACTGTGAAGTGTGAAATAAAGTCTGTGAACTGTGATCTGTGGACTGTGAACTGTGAACTGTGAAGTGTGAACTGTGATTTGTGAACAGTGAACTGTGATCTGTGAACAGTGAACTGTGGACTGTGAACTGTGAACTGTGACCTGTGACCTGTGAACTGTGAACTGTGACATGTGAACTGTGAACTGTGAACTGTGAACTGTGATCTGTGAACAGTGAAGTGTGAACTGTGAACTGTGAACTGTGAACTGTGAACTGGAACTGTGAACTGTGAACTGTGAACTGTGAACTGTGAAAACTGAATTGTGAAATAAAGTCTGTGAACTGTGATCTGTGAACTGTGAACTGTGATCTGTGAACTGTGATCTGTGAACTGTGAACTGCGAACTGTGAATTGTGAAATGAAGACTGTGAACTGTGAAGTGTGAACTGTGATTTGTGAACAGTGAACTGTGGACTGTGAACTGTGCACTGTGAAGTGTGAAGTGTGAAATGAAGACTGTGATCTGTGATCTGTGAACTGTGAACTGTGAAGTGTGATCTGTGAACTGTGAACTGCGAACTGTGAATTGTGAAATGAAGACTGTGAACTGTGAACTGTGCCCTGTGAAGACTGAAGTGTGAAATGAAGACTGTGAACTGTGATCTGTGAACTGTGAACTGTGAACTGTGAACTGCGAACTGTGAAGTATGAAATGAAGACAGTGAACTGTGAAGTATGAAATGAAGACAGTGAACTGTGAAATGTGAACTGTGACCTGCGAACTGGGAACTGTGAACTGTGAACTGTGAACTGTGAACTGTGAACTGTGAACTGGAACTGTGAACTGTGAACTGTGAACTGTGAACTGTGAACAATGAACTGTGAACTGTGAACTATGATCTGTGAACAGTGAACTGCGGACTGTCAACTGTGAACTGTGAACTGCGAAAACTGAATTGTGAAATAAAGTCTGTGAACTGTGAACTGTGAACTGTGATCTGTGAACAGTGAAGTGTGAACTGTGAACTGTGAACTGTGAACTGTGAACTGTGAACTGTGAACTGTGAACTGTGAACTGTGAACTGTGAACTGTGAACTGTGAACTGTGAACTGGAACTGTGAACTGTGAACTGTGAACTGTGAACTGTGAACTGTGAACTGTGAACTGTGAACTATGATCTGTGAACAGTGAACTGTGGACTGTGAACTGTGAACTGTGAAGTGTGAACTGTGAACTGTGAACTGTCAACTGTGAACTGAGAACTGTAAACTGAGAACTGTAAACTGTGAACAGTGAACTGTGAACTGTGAACTGTGAACTGTGAACTGTGAACTGTGAACTGTGAACTGTGATCTGTGATCTGTGAACTGTGAACTGCGAACTGTGAAGTGTGAAATGAAGACTGTGAACTGTGATCTGTGGACTGTGAACTGTGAACTGTGAACTGTGATTTGTGAACAGTGAACTGTGGACTGTGAACTGTGGACTGTGAACTGTGCACTGTGAAGTGTGAAGTGTGAAATGAAGACTGTGAACTGTGAACTGTGATCTGTGAACAGTGAACTGTGGACTGTGAACTGTGAACTGTGACCTGTGAACTGTGAACTGTGACCTGTGAACTGTGAACTGCGAACTGTGAATTGTGAAATGAAGACTGTGAACTGTGAACTGTGAATTGTGAACAGTGAACTGTGGACTGTGAACTGTGAACTGCGAACTGTGAAGTGTGAACTGTGAACTGTGAACTGTGAACTGTGAACTGAGAACTGTAAACTGAGAATTGTAAACTGTGAACAGTGAACTGTGAACTGTGAACTGTGAACTGTGAACTGTGAACTGTGAACTGTGAACTGTGAAGTGTGAAATAAAGTCTGTGAACTGTGATCTGTGGACTGTGAACTGTGAACTGTGAAGTGTGAACTGTGATTTGTGAACAGTGAACTGTGGACTGTGAACTGTGCACTGTGAAGTGTGAAGTGTGAAATGAAGACTGTGATCTGTGAACTGTGATCTGTGAACAGTGAACTGTTGACTGTGAACTGTGAACTGCGAACTGTGAAGTATGAAATGAAGACAGTGAACTGTGAAGTATGAAATGAAGACAGTGAACTGTGAAATGTGAACTGTGACCTGCGAACTGGGAACTGTGAACTGTGAACTGTGAACTGTGATCTGTGAACAGTGAAGTGTGAACTGTGAACTGTGAACTGTGAACTGTGAACTGGAAATGTGAACTGTGAACTGTGAACTGTGAACTGTGAACTGTGAACTGTGAACTATGATCTGTGAACAGTGAACTGCGGACTGTGAACTGTGAACTGTGAACTGTGAAAACTGAATTGTGAAATAAAGTCTGTGAACTGTGATCTGTGAACTGTGGACTGTGAACTGTGAACTGTGAACTGTGACCTGTGAACTGTGAACTGCGAACTGTGAATTGTGAAATGAAGACTGTGAACTGTGAACCTGGAACTGTGAACTGTGAACTGTGAACAGTGAACAGTGAACTGTGAACTGTGAACTGTGAACTGTGAACTGTGAACTGTGAACTGTGAACTGTGAACTGTGAACTGTGAACTGTGAACTGTGAACTGTGAACTGTGAATTGTGAACAGTGAACTGTGGACTGTGAACTGTGAACGGTGAACTGTGAACTGCGAACTGTGAAGTATGAAATGAACACAGTGAACTGTGAAGTATGAAATGAAGACAGTGAACTGTGAAATGTGAACTGTGACCTGCGAACTGGGAACTGTGAACTGTGAACTGTGAACTGTGAACTGTGAACTGTGACCTGTGAACTGTGAACTGGAACTGTGAACTGTGAACTGTGAACTGTGAACAATGAACTGTGAACTGTGAACTATGATCTGTGAACAGTGAACTGCGGACTGTCAACTGTGAACTGTGAACTGTGAAAACTGAATTGTGAAATAAAGTCTGTGAACTGTGAACTGTGAACTGTGATCTGTGAACAGTGAAGTGTGAACTGTAAACTGTAAACTGTGAACTGTGAACTGTGAACTGGAACTGTGAACTGTGAACTGTGAACTGTGAACTGTGAACTGTGAACTGTGAACTGTGAACTATGATCTGTGAACAGTGAACTTTGGACTGTGAACTGTGAACTGTGAAGTGTGAACTGTGAACTGTGAACTGTCAACTGTGAACTGTCAACTGTGAACTGAGAACTGTAAACTGAGAACTGTAAACTGTGAACAGTGAACTGTGAACTGTGAACTGTGAACTGTGATCTGTGAACTGTGAACTGCGAACTGTGAAGTGTGAAATGAAGACTGTGAACTGTGATCTGTGGACTGTGAACTGTGAACTGTGAACTGTGAACTGTGAACTGTGAACTGTGAACAGTGAACAGTGAACTGTGAACTGTGAACTGTGAACTGTGAACTGTGAATTGTGAACAGTGAACAGTGAACTGTGGACTGTGAACTGTGAACTGTGAACTGTGAACTGTGAAGTGTGAACTGTCAACTGTGAACTGTCAACTGTGAACTGAGAACTGTAAACTGAGAACTGTAAACTGTGAACAGTGTACTGTGAACTGTGAACTGTGAACTGTGAACTGTGAACTGTGAACTGTGAACTGTGAACTGGAACTGTGAACTGTGAACTGTGAACTGTGAACTGTGAACTGTGAACTGTGAACTGTGAACTGTGAACTGTGAACTGTGAACTGTGAACTATGATCTGTGAACAGTGAACTGTGGACTGTGAACTGTGAACTGTGAACTGTGAAGTGTGAACTGTGAACTGTGAACTGTCAACTGTGAACTGTGAACTGTGAACTGTGAACTGTGAAGTGTGAACTGTCAACTGTGAACTGTCAACTGTGAACTGAGAACTGTAAACTGAGAACTGTAAACTGTGAACAGTGAACTGTGAACTGTGAACTGTGAACTGCGAACTGTGAAGTATGAAATGAAGACAGTGAACTGTGAAATGTGAACTGTGACCTGCGAACTGGGAACTGTGAACTGTGAACTGTGAACTGTGAACAGTGAACTGTGAACTGTGAACTGTGAACTGTGAACTGTGAAAGTGAACTGTGAACTGTGAACTGTGAACTGTGAACTGTGAACTGTGAACTGTGAACTGTGAACTGTGAACTGTGAACTGTGAACTGTGAACTGTGAACTGTGAACTGTGAACTGTGAACTGTGAACTGTGAACTGTGAACTGTGAACTGTGAACTGTGAACTGTGAACTGTGAACTGTGAACTGTGAACTGTGAACTGTGAACTGTGAACTGGGAACTGTGAACTGTGAACTGTGAACTGTGAACTGTGAACTGTGAACTGTGAACTGTGAACTGTGAACTGTGAACTATGATCTGTGAACAGTGAACTGTGGACTGTGAACTGTGAACTGTGAAGTGTGAACTGTGAACTGTGAACTGTCAACTGTGAACTGTCAACTGTGAACTGAGAACTGTAAACTGAGAACTGTAAACTGTGAACAGTGAACTGTGAACAGTGAACTGTGAACTGTGAACTGTGAACTGTGAACTGTGAACTGTGAACTGGAACTGTGAACTGTGAACTGTGAACTGTGAACTGTGAACTGTGAACTGTGAACTGTGAACTGTGAACTGTGAACTGTGAACTGTGAACTGTGAACTATGATCTGTGAACAGTGAACTGTGGACTGTGAACTGTGAACTGTGAAGTGTGAACTGTGAACTGTGAACTGTGAACTGTGAACTGTCAACTGTGAACTGTGAACTGTGAAGTGTGAACTGTCAACTGTGAACTGAGAACTGTAAACTGAGAACTGTAAACTGTGAACAGTGAACTGTGAACTGTGAACTGTGAACTGCGAACTGTGAAGTATGAAATGAAGACAGTGAACTGTGAAATGTGAACTGTGACCTGCGAACTGTGAACTGCGAACTGTGAATTGTGAAATGAAGACTGTGAACTGTGAACTGTGCCCTGTGAAGACTGAAGTGTGAAATGAAGACTGTGAACTGTGATCTGTGAACTGTGAACTGTGAACTGTGAACTGCGAACTGTGAAGTATGAAATGAAGACAGTGAACTGTGAAGTATGAAATGAAGACAGTGAACTGTGAAATGTGAACTGTGACCTGCGAACTGGGAACTGTGAACTGTGAACTGTGAACTGTGAACTGTGAACTGTGAACTGTGAACTGTGAACTGTGAACTGTGAACTGTGAACTGTGAACTGTGAACTGTGAACTATGATCTGTGAACAGTGAACTGTGGACTGTGAACTGTGAACTGTGAAGTGTGAACTGTGAACTGTGAACTGTCAACTGTGAACTGTGAACTGTGAACTGTGAACTGTGAAGTGTGAACTGTCAACTGTGAACTGTCAACTGTGAACTGTCAACTGTGAACTGAGAACTGTAAACTGAGAACTGTAAACTGTGAACAGTGAACTGTGAACTGTGAACTGGAACTGTGAACTGTGAACTGTGAACTGTGAACTGTGAACTGTGAACTGTGAACTGTGAACTGTGAACTGTGAACTGTGAACTATGATCTGTGAACAGTGAACTGTGGACTGTGAACTGTGAACTGTGAAGTGTGAACTGTGAACTGTGAACTGTCAACTGTGAACTGTGAACTGTGAACTGTGAACTGTGAAGTGTGAACTGTCAACTGTGAACTGTCAACTGTGAACTGAGAACTGTAAACTGAGAACTGTAAACTGTGAACAGTGAACTGTGAACTGTGAACTGTGAACTGCGAACTGTGAAGTATGAAATGAAGACAGTGAACTGTGAAATGTGAACTGTGACCTGCGAACTGTGAACTGCGAACTGTGAATTGTGAAATGAAGACTGTGAACTGTGAACTGTGCCCTGTGAAGACTGAAGTGTGAAATGAAGACTGTGAACTGCGAACTGTGAATTGTGAAATGAAGACTGTGAACTGTGAACTGTGCCCTGTGAAGACTGAAGTGTGAAATGAAGACTGTGAACTGTGATCTGTGAACTGTGAACTGTGAACTGAGAACTGTGAACTGTGAACTGTGAAAACTGAATTGTGAAATAAAGTCTGTGAACTGTGAACTGTGATCTGTGAACTGTGAACAGTGGGCTGTGAACTGTGACCTGTGAACTGTGAACTGCGAACTGTGAAGTATGAAATGAAGACAGTGAACTGTGAAATGTGAACTGTGACCTGCGAACTGTGAACTGTGAACTGTGAACTGTGAACTGTGAACTGTGAACTGTGATCTGTGAACTATGATCTGTGAACAGTGAACTGTGGACTGTGAACTGTGAACTGTGAACTGTGAAGTGTGAACTGTGAACTGTGAACTGTCAACTGTGAACTGTGAACTGTGAACTGTGAAGTGTGAACTGTCAACTGTGAACTGTCAACTGTGAACTGAGAACTGTAAACTGAGAACTGTAAACTGTGAACAGTGAACTGTGAACTGTGAACTGTGAACTGCGAACTGTGAAGTATGAAATGAAGACAGTGAACTGTGAAATGTGAACTGTGACCTGCGAACTGGGAACTGTGAACTGTGAACTGTGAACTGTGAACAGTGAACTGTGAACTGTGAACTGTGAACTGTGAACTGTGAACTGTGAACTGTGAACTGTGAACTGTGAACTGTGAACTGTGAACTGTGAACTGTGAACTGTGAACTGTGAACTGTGAACTGTGAACTGTGAACTGTGAACTGTGAACTGTGAACTGTGAACTGTGAACTGTGAACTGTGAACTGTGAACTGTGAACTGTGAACTGTGAACTGTGAACTGTGAACTGTGAACTGTGAACTGTGAACTGTGAACTGTGAACTGTGAACTGGGAACTGTGAACTGTGAACTGTGAACTGTGAACTGTGAACTGTGAACTGTGAACTGTGAACTGTGAACTGTGAACTATGATCTGTGAACAGTGAACTGTGGACTGTGAACTGTGAACTGTGAAGTGTGAACTGTGAACTGTGAACTGTCAACTGTGAACTGTCAACTGTGAACTGAGAACTGTAAACTGAGAACTGTAAACTGTGAACAGTGAACTGTGAACTGTGAACTGTGAACTGTGAACTGTGAACTGTGAACTGGAACTGTGAACTGTGAACTGTGAACTGTGAACTGTGAACTGTGAACTGTGAACTGTGAACTGTGAACTGTGAACTGTGAACTATGATCTGTGAACAGTGAACTGTGGACTGTGAACTGTGAACTGTGAAGTGTGAACTGTGAACTGTGAACTGTGAACTGTGAACTGTCAACTGTGAACTGTGAACTGTGAACTGTGAACTGTGAAGTGTGAACTGTCAACTGTGAACTGTCAACTGTGAACTGAGAACTGTAAACTGAGAACTGTAAACTGTGAACAGTGAACTGTGAACTGTGAACTGTGAACTGCGAACTGTGAAGTATGAAATGAAGACAGTGAACTGTGAAATGTGAACTGTGACCTGCGAACTGTGAACTGCGAACTGTGAATTGTGAAATGAAGACTGTGAACTGTGAACTGTGCCCTGTGAAGACTGAAGTGTGAAATGAAGACTGTGAACTGTGATCTGTGAACTGTGAACTGTGAACTGTGAACTGCGAACTGTGAAGTATGAAATGAAGACAGTGAACTGTGAAGTATGAAATGAAGACAGTGAACTGTGAAATGTGAACTGTGACCTGCGAACTGGGAACTGTGAACTGTGAACTGTGAACTGTGAACTGTGAACTGTGAACTGTGAACTGTGAACTGTGAACTGTGAACTGTGAACTGTGAACTATGATCTGTGAACAGTGAACTGTGGACTGTGAACTGTGAACTGTGAAGTGTGAACTGTGAACTGTGAACTGTCAACTGTGAACTGTGAACTGTGAACTGTGAACTGTGAAGTGTGAACTGTCAACTGTGAACTGTCAACTGTGAACTGTCAACTGTGAACTGAGAACTGTAAACTGAGAACTGTAAACTGTGAACAGTGAACTGTGAACTGTGAACTGGAACTGTGAACTGTGAACTGTGAACTGTGAACTGTGAACTGTGAACTGTGAACTGTGAACTGTGAACTGTGAACTATGATCTGTGAACAGTGAACTGTGGACTGTGAACTGTGAACTGTGAAGTGTGAACTGTGAACTGTGAACTGTCAACTGTGAACTGTGAACTGTGAACTGTGAACTGTGAAGTGTGAACTGTCAACTGTGAACTGTCAACTGTGAACTGAGAACTGTAAACTGAGAACTGTAAACTGTGAACAGTGAACTGTGAACTGTGAACTGTGAACTGCGAACTGTGAAGTATGAAATGAAGACAGTGAACTGTGAAATGTGAACTGTGACCTGCGAACTGTGAACTGCGAACTGTGAATTGTGAAATGAAGACTGTGAACTGTGAACTGTGCCCTGTGAAGACTGAAGTGTGAAATGAAGACTGTGAACTGCGAACTGTGAATTGTGAAATGAAGACTGTGAACTGTGAACTGTGCCCTGTGAAGACTGAAGTGTGAAATGAAGACTGTGAACTGTGATCTGTGAACTGTGAACTGTGAACTGAGAACTGTGAACTGTGAACTGTGAAAACTGAATTGTGAAATAAAGTCTGTGAACTGTGAACTGTGATCTGTGAACTGTGAACAGTGGGCTGTGAACTGTGACCTGTGAACTATGAACTGCGAACTGTGAAGTATGAAATGAAGACAGTGAACTGTGAAATGTGAACTGTGACCTGCGAACTGTGAACTGTGAACTGTGAACTGTGAACTGTGAACTGTGAACTGTGATCTGTGCACTGTGAAGTGTGAAGTGTGAAGTGTGAAATGAAGACTGTGAACTGTGAACTGTGATCTGTGAACAGTGAACTGTGGACTGTGAACTGTGAACTGTGAACTGTGACCTGTGAACTGTGAACTGCGAACTGTGAATTGTGAAATGAAGACTGTGAACTGTGAACCTGGAACTGTGAACTGTGAACTGTGAACAGTGAACAGTGAACTGTGAACTGTGAACTGTGAACTGTGAACTGTGAACTGTGAACTGTGAACTGTGAACTGTGAACTGTGAATTGTGAACTGTGGACTGTGAACTGTGAACGGTGAACTGTGAACTGCGAACTGTGAAGTATGAAATGAACACAGTGAACTGTGAAGTATGAAATGAAGACAGTGAACTGTGAAATGTGAACTGTGACCTGCGAACTGGGAACTGTGAACTGTGAACTGTGAACTGTGAACTGTGAACTGTGACCTGTGAACTGTGAACTGGAACTGTGAACTGTGAACTGTGAACAATGAACTGTGAACTGTGAACTATGATCTGTGAACAGTGAACTGCGGACTGTCAACTGTGAACTGTGAACTGTGAAAACTGAATTGTGAAATAAAGTCTGTGAACTGTGAACTGTGAACTGTGATCTGTGAACAGTGAAGTGTGAACTGTAAACTGTGAACTGTGAACTGTGAACTGTGAACTGTGAACTGGAACTGTGAACTGTGAACTGTGAACTGTGAACTGTGAACTGTGAACTGTGAACTGTGAACTGTGAACTATGATCTGTGAACAGTGAACTTTGGACTGTGAACTGTGAACTGTGAAGTGTGAACTGTGAACTGTGAACTGTCAACTGTGAACTGTCAACTGTGAACTGAGAACTGTAAACTGAGAACTGTAAACTGAGAACAGTGAACTGTGAACTGTGAACTGTGAACTGTGATCTGTGAACTGTGAACTGCGAACTGTGAAGTGTGAAATGAAGACTGTGAACTGTGATCTGTGGACTGTGAACTGTGAACTGTGAACTGTGAACTGTGAACTGTGAACTGTGAACTGTGAACTGTGAACTGTGAACTGTGAACTGTGAACTGTGAACTGTGAACTGTGAACTGTGAACTGTGAACTGTGAACTGTGAACTGTGAACTGTGAACTGTGAACTGTGAACTGTGAACTGTGAACTGTGAACTGTGAACTGTGAACTGTGAACTGTGAACTGTGAACTGTGAACTGTGAACTGGGAACTGTGAACTGTGAACTGTGAACTGTGAACTGTGAACTGTGAACTGTGAACTGTGAACTGTGAACTGTGAACTATGATCTGTGAACAGTGAACTGTGGACTGTGAACTGTGAACTGTGAAGTGTGAACTGTGAACTGTGAACTGTCAACTGTGAACTGTCAACTGTGAACTGAGAACTGTAAACTGAGAACTGTAAACTGTGAACAGTGAACTGTGAACAGTGAACTGTGAACTGTGAACTGTGAACTGTGAACTGTGAACTGTGAACTGGAACTGTGAACTGTGAACTGTGAACTGTGAACTGTGAACTGTGAACTGTGAACTGTGAACTGTGAACTGTGAACTGTGAACTGTGAACTATGATCTGTGAACAGTGAACTGTGGACTGTGAACTGTGAACTGTGAAGTGTGAACTGTGAACTGTGAACTGTGAACTGTGAACTGTCAACTGTGAACTGTGAACTGTGAAGTGTGAACTGTCAACTGTGAACTGAGAACTGTAAACTGAGAACTGTAAACTGTGAACAGTGAACTGTGAACTGTGAACTGTGAACTGCGAACTGTGAAGTATGAAATGAAGACAGTGAACTGTGAAATGTGAACTGTGACCTGCGAACTGTGAACTGCGAACTGTGAATTGTGAAATGAAGACTGTGAACTGTGAACTGTGCCCTGTGAAGACTGAAGTGTGAAATGAAGACTGTGAACTGTGATCTGTGAACTGTGAACTGTGAACTGTGAACTGCGAACTGTGAAGTATGAAATGAAGACAGTGAACTGTGAAGTATGAAATGAAGACAGTGAACTGTGAAATGTGAACTGTGACCTGCGAACTGGGAACTGTGAACTGTGAACTGTGAACTGTGAACTGTGAACTGTGAACTGTGAACTGTGAACTGTGAACTGTGAACTGTGAACTGTGAACTGTGAACTGTGAACTATGATCTGTGAACAGTGAACTGTGGACTGTGAACTGTGAACTGTGAAGTGTGAACTGTGAACTGTGAACTGTCAACTGTGAACTGTGAACTGTGAACTGTGAACTGTGAAGTGTGAACTGTCAACTGTGAACTGTCAACTGTGAACTGTCAACTGTGAACTGAGAACTGTAAACTGAGAACTGTAAACTGTGAACAGTGAACTGTGAACTGTGAACTGGAACTGTGAACTGTGAACTGTGAACTGTGAACTGTGAACTGTGAACTGTGAACTGTGAACTGTGAACTGTGAACTGTGAACTGTGAACTATGATCTGTGAACAGTGAACTGTGGACTGTGAACTGTGAACTGTGAAGTGTGAACTGTGAACTGTGAACTGTCAACTGTGAACTGTGAACTGTGAACTGTGAACTGTGAAGTGTGAACTGTCAACTGTGAACTGTCAACTGTGAACTGAGAACTGTAAACTGAGAACTGTAAACTGTGAACAGTGAACTGTGAACTGTGAACTGTGAACTGCGAACTGTGAAGTATGAAATGAAGACAGTGAACTGTGAAATGTGAACTGTGACCTGCGAACTGTGAACTGCGAACTGTGAATTGTGAAATGAAGACTGTGAACTGTGAACTGTGCCCTGTGAAGACTGAAGTGTGAAATGAAGACTGTGAACTGCGAACTGTGAATTGTGAAATGAAGACTGTGAACTGTGAACTGTGCCCTGTGAAGACTGAAGTGTGAAATGAAGACTGTGAACTGTGATCTGTGAACTGTGAACTGTGAACTGAGAACTGTGAACTGTGAACTGTGAAAACTGAATTGTGAAATAAAGTCTGTGAACTGTGAACTGTGATCTGTGAACTGTGAACAGTGGGCTGTGAACTGTGACCTGTGAACTGTGAACTGCGAACTGTGAAGTATGAAATGAAGACAGTGAACTGTGAAATGTGAACTGTGACCTGCGAACTGTGAACTGTGAACTGTGAACTGTGAACTGTGAACTGTGAACTGTGATCTGTGAACTATGATCTGTGAACAGTGAACTGTGGACTGTGAACTGTGAACTGTGAACTGTGAAGTGTGAACTGTGAACTGTGAACTGTCAACTGTGAACTGTGAACTGTGAACTGTGAACTGTGAAGTGTGAACTGTCAACTGTGAACTGTCAACTGTGAACTGAGAACTGTAAACTGAGAACTGTAAACTGTGAACAGTGAACTGTGAACTGTGAACTGTGAACTGCGAACTGTGAAGTATGAAATGAAGACAGTGAACTGTGAAATGTGAACTGTGACCTGCGAACTGGGAACTGTGAACTGTGAACTGTGAACTGTGAACAGTGAACTGTGAACTGTGAACTGTGAACTGTGAACTGTGAACTGTGAACTGTGAACTGTGAACTGTGAACTGTGAACTGTGAACTGTGAACTGTGAACTGTGAACTGTGAACTGTGAACTGTGAACTGTGAACTGTGAACTGTGAACTGTGAACTGTGAACTGTGAACTGTGAACTGTGAACTGTGAACTGTGAACTGTGAACTGTGAACTGTGAACTGTGAACTGTGAACTGTGAACTGTGAACTGTGAACTGTGAACTGTGAACTGTGAACTGTGAACTGTGAACTGTGAACTGTGAACTGGGAACTGTGAACTGTGAACTGTGAACTGTGAACTGTGAACTGTGAACTGTGAACTGTGAACTGTGAACTGTGAACTATGATCTGTGAACAGTGAACTGTGGACTGTGAACTGTGAACTGTGAAGTGTGAACTGTGAACTGTGAACTGTCAACTGTGAACTGTCAACTGTGAACTGAGAACTGTAAACTGAGAACTGTAAACTGTGAACAGTGAACAGTGAACTGTGAACTGTGAACTGTGAACTGTGAACTGTGAACTGTGAACTGGAACTGTGAACTGTGAACTGTGAACTGTGAACTGTGAACTGTGAACTGTGAACTGTGAACTGTGAACTGTGAACTGTGAACTGTGAACTATGATCTGTGAACAGTGAACTGTGGACTGTGAACTGTGAACTGTGAAGTGTGAACTGTGAACTGTGAACTGTGAACTGTGAACTGTCAACTGTGAACTGTGAACTGTGAACTGTGAACTGTGAAGTGTGAACTGTCAACTGTGAACTGTCAACTGTGAACTGAGAACTGTAAACTGAGAACTGTAAACTGTGAACAGTGAACTGTGAACTGTGAACTGTGAACTGCGAACTGTGAAGTATGAAATGAAGACAGTGAACTGTGAAATGTGAACTGTGACCTGCGAACTGTGAACTGCGAACTGTGAATTGTGAAATGAAGACTGTGAACTGTGAACTGTGCCCTGTGAAGACTGAAGTGTGAAATGAAGACTGTGAACTGTGATCTGTGAACTGTGAACTGTGAACTGTGAACTGCGAACTGTGAAGTATGAAATGAAGACAGTGAACTGTGAAGTATGAAATGAAGACAGTGAACTGTGAAATGTGAACTGTGACCTGCGAACTGGGAACTGTGAACTGTGAACTGTGAACTGTGAACTGTGAACTGTGAACTGTGAACTGTGAACTGTGAACTGTGAACTGTGAACTGTGAACTGTGAACTGTGAACTATGATCTGTGAACAGTGAACTGTGGACTGTGAACTGTGAACTGTGAAGTGTGAACTGTGAACTGTGAACTGTCAACTGTGAACTGTGAACTGTGAACTGTGAACTGTGAAGTGTGAACTGTCAACTGTGAACTGTCAACTGTGAACTGTCAACTGTGAACTGAGAACTGTAAACTGAGAACTGTAAACTGTGAACAGTGAACTGTGAACTGTGAACTGGAACTGTGAACTGTGAACTGTGAACTGTGAACTGTGAACTGTGAACTGTGAACTGTGAACTGTGAACTGTGAACTGTGAACTATGATCTGTGAACAGTGAACTGTGGACTGTGAACTGTGAACTGTGAAGTGTGAACTGTGAACTGTGAACTGTGAACTGTGAAGTGTGAACTGTCAACTGTGAACTGTCAACTGTGAACTGAGAACTGTAAACTGAGAACTGTAAACTGTGAACTGTCAACTGTGAACTGTCAACTGTGAACTGAGAACTGTAAACTGAGAACTGTAAACTGTGAACAGTGAACTGTGAACTGTGAACTGGAACTGTGAACTGTGAACTGTGAACTGTGAACTGTGAACTGTGAACTGTGAACTGTGAACTGTGAACTGTGATCTGTGAACTGTGAACAGTGGGCTGTGAACTGTGACCTGTGAACTGTGAACTGCGAACTGTGAAGTATGAAATGAAGACAGTGAACTGTGAAATGTGAACTGTGACCTGCGAACTGTGAACTGTGAACTGTGAACTGTGAACTGTGAACTGTGAACTGTGATCTGTGCACTGTGAAGTGTGAAGTGTGAAGTGTGAAATGAAGACTGTGAACTGTGAACTGTGATCTGTGAACAGTGAACTATGGACTG
The DNA here is from genome assembly GCA_963971365.1 of Lasioglossum villosulum. Classification (NCBI taxonomy): domain Eukaryota; kingdom Metazoa; phylum Arthropoda; class Insecta; order Hymenoptera; family Halictidae; genus Lasioglossum; species Lasioglossum villosulum. Next base: position 1,577,462 of record CAXARU010000174.1, read on the forward strand.
TGAACTGTGAACTGTGAACTGTGACCTGTGAACTGTGAACTGCGAACTGTGAATTGTGAAATGAAGACTGTGAACTGTGAACCTGGAACTGTGAACTGTGAACTGTGAACAGTGAACAGTGAACTGTGAACTGTGAACTGTGAACTGTGAACTGTGAACTGTGAACTGTGAACTGTGAACTGTGAACTGTGAATTGTGAACTGTGGACTGTGAACTGTGAACGGTGAACTGTGAACTGCGAACTGTGAAGTATGAAATGAACACAGTGAACTGTGAAGTATGAAATGAAGACAGTGAACTGTGAAATGTGAACTGTGACCTGCGAACTGGGAACTGTGAACTGTGAACTGTGAACTGTGAACTGTGAACTGTGACCTGTGAACTGTGAACTGGAACTGTGAACTGTGAACTGTGAACAATGAACTGTGAACTGTGAACTATGATCTGTGAACAGTGAACTGCGGACTGTCAACTGTGAACTGTGAACTGTGAAAACTGAATTGTGAAATAAAGTCTGTGAACTGTGAACTGTGAACTGTGATCTGTGAACAGTGAAGTGTGAACTGTAAACTGTGAACTGTGAACTGTGAACTGTGAACTGGAACTGTGAACTGTGAACTGTGAACTGTGAACTGTGAACTGTGAACTGTGAACTATGATCTGTGAACAGTGAACTTTGGACTGTGAACTGTGAACTGTGAAGTGTGAACTGTGAACTGTGAACTGTCAACTGTGAACTGTCAACTGTGAACTGAGAACTGTAAACTGAGAACTGTAAACTGAGAACAGTGAACTGTGAACTGTGAACTGTGAACTGTGATCTGTGAACTGTGAACTGCGAACTGTGAAGTGTGAAATGAAGACTGTGAACTGTGATCTGTGGACTGTGAACTGTGAACTGTGAACTGTGAACTGTGAACTGTGAACTGTGAACTGTGAACTGTGAACTGTGAACTGTGAACAGTGAACAGTGAACTGTGAACTGTGAACTGTGAACTGTGAATTGTGAACAGTGAACAGTGAACTGTGGACTGTGAACTGTGAACTGTGAACTGTGAACTGTGAACTGTGAAGTGTGAACTGTCAACTGTGAACTGTCAACTGTGAACTGAGAACTGTAAACTGAGAACTGTAAACTGTGAACAGTGTACTGTGAACTGTGAACTGTGAACTGTGAACTGTGAACTGTGAACTGGAACTGTGAACTGTCAACTGTGAACTGTGAACTGTGAACTGTGAACTGTGAACTGTGAACTGTGAACTGTGAACTGTGAACTGTGAACTGTGAACTATGATCTGTGAACAGTGAACTGTGGACTGTGAACTGTGAACTGTGAACTGTGAACTGTGAACTGTGAAGTGTGAACTGTGAACTGTGAACTGTGAACTGTGAACTGTGAACTGTGAAGTGTGAACTGTCAACTGTGAACTGTCAACTGTGAACTGAGAACTGTAAACTGAGAACTGTAAACTGAGAACTGTGAACTGTGAACTATGATCTGTGAACAGTGAACTGTGGACTGTGAACTGTGAACTGTGAACTGTGAACTGTGAACTGTGAAGTGTGAACTGTCAACTGTGAACTGTGAACTGTGAACTGTGAACTGTGAAGTGTGAACTGTCAACTGTGAACTGTCAACTGTGAACTGAGAACTGTAAACTGAGAACTGTAAACTGTGAACAGTGAACTGTGAACTGTGAACTGTGAACTGCGAACTGTGAAGTATGAAATGAAGACAGTGAACTGTGAAATGTGAACTGTGACCTGCGAACTGGGAACTGTGAACTGTGAACTGTGAACTGTGAACAGTGAACTGTGAACTGTGAACTGTGAACTGTGAACTGTGAACTGTGAACTGTGAACTGTGAACTGTGAACTGTGAACTGTGAACTGTGAACTGTGAACTGTGAACTGTGAACTGTGAACTGTGAACTGTGAACTGTGAACTGTGAACTGTGAGCTGTGAACTGTGAACTGTGAACTGTGAACTGTGAACTGTGAACTGTGAACTGTGAACTGGGAACTGTGAACTGTGAACTGTGAACTGTGAACTGTGAACTGTGAACTGTGAACTGTGAACTGTGAACTGTGAACTATGATCTGTGAACAGTGAACTGTGGACTGTGAACTGTGAACTGTGAAGTGTGAACTGTGAACTGTGAACTGTCAACTGTGAACTGTCAACTGTGAACTGTCAACTGTGAACTGTCAACTGTGAACTGTCAACTGTGAACTGAGAACTGTAAACTGAGAACTGTAAACTGTGAACAGTGAACTGTGAACTGTGAACTGTGAACTGTGAACTGTGAACTGTGAACTGTGAACTGGAACTGTGAACTGTGAACTGTGAACTGTGAACTGTGAACTGTGAACTGTGAACTGTGAACTGTGAACTGTGAACTGTGAACTATGATCTGTGAACAGTGAACTGTGGACTGTGAACTGTGAACTGTGAAGTGTGAACTGTGAACTGTGAACTGTCAACTGTGAACTGTGAACTGTGAACTGTGAACTGTGAACTGTGAAGTGTGAACTGTCAACTGTGAACTGTCAACTGTGAACTGAGAACTGTAAACTGAGAACTGTAAACTGTGAACAGTGAACTGTGAACTGTGAACTGTGAACTGCGAACTGTGAAGTATGAAATGAAGACAGTGAACTGTGAAATGTGAACTGTGACCTGCGAACTGTGAACTGCGAACTGTGAATTGTGAAATGAAGACTGTGAACTGTGAACTGTGCCCTGTGAAGACTGAAGTGTGAAATGAAGACTGTGAACTGTGATCTGTGAACTGTGAACTGTGAACTGTGAACTGCGAACTGTGAAGTATGAAATGAAGACAGTGAACTGTGAAGTATGAAATGAAGACAGTGAACTGTGAAATGTGAACTGTGACCTGCGAACTGGGAACTGTGAACTGTGAACTGTGAACTGTGAACTGTGAACTGTGAACTGGAACTGTGAACTGTGAACTGTGAACAATGAACTGTGAACTGTGAACTATGATCTGTGAACAGTGAACTGCGGACTGTCAACTGTGAACTGTGAACTGTGAAAACTGAATTGTGAAATAAAGTCTGTGAACTGTGAACTGTGAACTGTGATCTGTGAACAGTGAAGTGTGAACTGTGAACTGTGAACTGTGAACTGTGAACTGTGAACTGTGAACTGTGAACTGTGAACTGTGAACTGTGAACTGTGAACTGGAACTGTGAACTGTGAACTGTGAACTGTGAACTGTGAACTGTGAACTGTGAACTGTGAACTATGATCTGTGAACAGTGAACTGTGGACTGTGAACTGAGAACTGTGAAGTGTGAACTGTGAACTGTGAACTGTCAACTGTGAACTGAGAACTGAGAACTGTAAACTGAGAACTGTAAACTGTGAACAGTGAACTGTGAACTGTGAACTGTGAACTGTGAACTGTGAACTGTGAACTGTGAACTGTGATCTGTGATCTGTGAACTGTGAACTGCGAACTGTGAAGTGTGAAATGAAAACTGTGAACTGTGATCTGTGGACTGTGAACTGTGAACTGTGAACTGTGATTTGTGAACAGTGAACTGTGGACTGTGAACTGTGGACTGTGAACTGTGCACTGTGAAGTGTGAAGTGTGAAATGAAGACTGTGAACTGTGAACTGTGATCTGTGAACAGTGAACTGTGGACTGTGAACTGTGAACTGTGACCTTTGAACTGTGAACTGTGACCTGTGAACTGTGAACTGCGAACTGTGAATTGTGAAATGAAGACTGTGAACTGTGAACTGTGAATTGTGAACAGTGAACTGTGGACTGTGAACTGTGAACTGCGAACTGTGAAGTGTGAACTGTCAACTGTGAACTGTGAACTGTGAACTGAGAACTGTAAACTGAGAATTGTAAACTGTGAACAGTGAACTGTGAACTGTGAACTGTGAACTGTGAACTGTGAACTGTGAACTGTGAACTGTGAAGTGTGAAATAATGTCTGTGAACTGTGATCTGTGGACTGTGAACTGTGAACTGTGAAGTGTGAACTGTGATTTGTGAACAGTGAACTGTGGACTGTGAACTGTGCACTGTGAAGTGTGAAGTGTGAAATGAAGACTGTGATCTGTGAACTGTGATCTGTGAACAGTGAACTGTTGACTGTGAACTGTGAACTGCGAACTGTGAAGTATGAAATGAAGACAGTGAACTGTGAAGTATGAAATGAAGACAGTGAACTGTGAAATGTGAACTGTGACCTGCGAACTGGGAACTGTGAACTGTGAACTGTGAACTGTGATCTGTGAACAGTGAAGTGTGAACTGTGAACTGTGAACTGTGAACTGTGAACTGTGAACTGGAAATGTGAACTGTGAACTGTGAACTGTGAACTGTGAACTGTGAACTATGATCTGTGAACAGTGAACTGCGGACTGTGAACTGTGAACTGTGAACTGTGAAAACTGAATTGTGAAATAAAGTCTGTGAACTGTGATCTGTGAACTGTGATCTGTGAACTGTGAACTGTGAACTGTGAAGTGTGATCTGTGAACTGTGAACTGCGAACTGTGAATTGTGAAATGAAGACTGTGAACTGTGAACTGTGCCCTGTGAAGACTGAAGTGTGAAATGAAGACTGTGAACTGTGATCTGTGAACTGTGAACTGTGAACTGAGAACTGTGAACTGTGAACTGTGAAAACTGAATTGTGAAATAAAGTCTGTGAACTGTGAACTGTGATCTGTGAACTGTGAACAGTGGGCTGTGAACTGTGACCTGTGAACTGTGAACTGCGAACTGTGAATTGTGAAATGAAGACTGTGAACTGTGAACCTGGAACTGTGAACTGTGAACTGTGAACAGTGAACAGTGAACTGTGAACTGTGAACTGTGAACTGTGAACTGTGAACTGTGAACTGTGAACTGTGAACTGTGAACTGTGAACTGTGAACTGTGAATTGTGAACAGTGAACTGTGGACTGTGAACTGTGAACGGTGAACTGTGAACTGCGATCTGTGAAGTATGAAATGAACACAGTGAACTGTGAAGTATGAAATGAAGACAGTGAACTGTGAAATGTGAACTGTGACCTGCGAACTGGGAACTGTGAACTGTGAACTGTGAACTGTGAACTGTGAACTGTGACCTGTGAACTGTGAACTGGAACTGTGAACTGTGAACTGTGAACAATGAACTGTGAACTGTGAACTATGATCTGTGAACAGTGAACTGCGGACTGTCAACTGTGAAATGTGAACTGTGAAAACTGAATTGTGAAATAAAGTCTGTGAACTGTGAACTGTGAACTGTGATCTGTGAACAGTGAAGTGTGAACTGTAAACTGTGAACTGTGAACTGTGAACTGTGAACTGGAACTGTGAACTGTGAACTGTGAACTGTGAACTGTGAACTGTGAACTGTGAACTGTGAACTGTGAACTGTGAACTATGATCTGTGAACAGTGAACTTTGGACTGTGAACTGTGAACTGTGAAGTGTGAACTGTGAACTGTGAACTGTCAACTGTGAACTGTCAACTGTGAACTGAGAACTGTAAACTGAGAACTGTAAACTGTGAACAGTGAACTGTCAACTGTGAACTGTGAACTGTGATCTGTGAACTGTGAACTGCGAACTGTGAAGTGTGAAATGAAGACTGTGAACTGTGATCTGTGGACTGTGAACTGTGAACTGTGAACTGTGAACTGTGAACAGTGAACAGTGAACTGCGAACTGTGAACTGTGAACTGTGAATTGTGAACAGTGAACAGTGAACTGTGGACTGTGAACTGTGAACTGTGAACTGTGAACTGTGAACTGTGAAGTGTGAACTGTCAACTGTGAACTGTCAACTGTGAACTGAGAACTGTAAACTGAGAACTGTAAACTGTGAACAGTGAACTGTGAACTGTGAACTGTGAACTGTGAACTGTGAACTGTGAACTGGAACTGTGAACTGTGAACTGTGAACTGTGAACTGTGAACTGTGAACTGTGAACTATGATCTGTGAACAGTGAACTGTGAACTGTGAACTGTGAACTGTGAACTGTGAAGTGTGAACTGTCAACTGTGAACTGTCAACTGTGAACTGAGAACTGTAAACTGAGAACTGTAAACTGTGAACAGTGAACTGTGAACTGTGAACTGTGAACTGCGAACTGTGAAGTATGAAATGAAGACAGTGAACTGTGAAATGTGAACTGTGACCTGCGAACTGGGAACTGTGAACTGTGAACTGTGAACTGTGAACAGTGAACTGTGAACTGTGAACTGTGAACTGTGAACTGTGAACTGTGAACTGTGAACTGTGAACTGTGAACTGTGAACTGTGAACTGTGAACTGTGAACTGTGAACTGTGAACTGTGAACTGTGAACTGTGAACTGTGAACTGTGAACTGTGAACTGTGAACTGTGAACTGTGAACTGTGAACTGTGAACTGTGAACTGTGAACTGTGAACTGTGAACTGTGAACTGTGAACTGTGAACTGTGAACTGTGAACTGTGAACTGTGAACTGTGAACTGGGAACTGTGAACTGGGAACTGTGAACTGTGAACTGTGAACTGTGAACTGTGAACTGTGAACTGTGAACTGTGAACTGTGAACTGTGAACTGTGAACTATGATCTGTGAACAGTGAACTGTGGACTGTGAAGTGTGAACTGTGAACTGTGAACTGTCAACTGTGAACTGTCAACTGTGAACTGAGAACTGTAAACTGAGAACTGTAAACTGTGAACAGTGAACTGTGAACTGTGAACTGTGAACTGTGAACTGTGATCTGTGAACTGCGAACTGCGAACTGTGAAGTGTGAAATGAAGACTGTGAACTGTGATCTGTGGACTGTGAACTGTGAACTGTGAACTGTCAACTGTGAACTGTGAACAGTGAACAGTGAACTGTGAACTGTGAACTGTGAATTGTGAACAGTGAACAGTGAACAGTGAACTGTGAACTGTGAACTGTGAACTGTGAAGTGTGAACTGTCAACTGTGAACTGTCAACTGTGAACTGTCAACTGTGAACTGAGAACTGTAAACTGAGAACTGTAAACTGTGAACAGTGAACTGTGAACTGTGAACTGTGAACTGTGAACTGTGAACTGGAACTGTGAACTGTGAACTGTGAACTGTGAACTGTGAACTGTGAACTGTGAACTGTGAACTGTGAAGTGTGAACTATGATCTGTGAACAGTGAACTGTGGACTGTGAACTGTGAACTGTGAAGTGTGAACTGTGAACTGTGAACTGTGAACTGTGAACTGTGAACTGTGAACTGTGAACTGTGAACTGTGAACTGTGAACTGTGAAGTGTGAACTGTCAACTGTGAACTGTCAACTGTGAACTGAGAACTGTAAACTGAGAACTGTAAACTGTGAACAGTGAACTGTGAACTGTGAACTGTGAACTGCGAACTGTGAAGTATGAAATGAAGACAGTGAACTGTGAAATGTGAACTGTGACCTGCGAACTGGGAACTGTGAACTGTGAACTGTGAACTGTGAACAGTGAACTGTGAACTGTGAACTGTGAACTGTGAACTGTGAACTGTGAACTGTGAACTGTGAACTGTGAACTGTGAACTGTGAACTGTGAACTGTGAACTGTGAACTGTGAACTGTGAACTGTGAACTGTGAACTGTGAACTGTGAACTGTGAACTGTGAACTGTGAACTGTGAACTGTGAACAGTGAACTGTGAACTGTGAACTGTGAACTGTGAACTGTGAACTGTGAACTGTGAACTGTGAACTGTGAACTGTGAACTGTGAACTGTGAACTGTGAACTGTGAACTGTGAACTGTGAACTGTGAACTGTGAACTGTGAACTGTGAACTGTGAACTGTGAACTGTGAACTGTGAACTGTGAACTGTGAACTATGATCAGTGAACAGTGAACTGCGGACTGTGAACTGTGAACTGTGAACTGTGAAAACTGAATTGTGAAATAAAGTCTGTGAACAGTGATCTGTGAACTGTGAACTGTGAAGTGTGATCTGTGAAGTGTGATCTGTGAACTGTGAACGGTGAACTGTGAACTGTGATCTGTGAACTGTGATCTGTGAACTGTGAACTGCGAACTGTGAATTGTGAAATGAAGACTGTGAACTGTGAACTGTGAACTGTGAACTGTGAACTATGATCTGTGAACTGTGAACTGTGAACTGTGAACTGTGAACTGTGAACTGTGAACTATGATCAGTGAACAGTGAACTGCGGACTGTGAACTATGAACTGTGAAAACTGAATTGTGAAATAAAGTCTGTGAACAGTGATCTGTGAACTGTGAACTGTGAAGTGTGATCTGTGAAGTGTGATCTGTGAACTGTGAACTGTGAACTGTGAACTGTGATCTGTGAACTGTGATCTGTGAACTGTGAACTGCGAACTGTGAATTGTGAAATGAAGACTGTGAACTGTGAACTGTGAACTGTGAACTGTGAACTATGATCTGTGAACAGTGAACTGTGAACTGTGAACTGTGAACTGTGAACTGTGAACTGTGATCTGTGAACTGTGAACTGCGAACTGTGAAGTGTGAAATGAAGACTGTGAACTGTGAACTGTGATCTGTGAACTGTGAAATGAAGACTGTGAACTGTGAACTGTGATCTGTGAACAGTGAACTGTGGACTGTGAACTGTGAACTGTGACCTGTGAACTGTGAACTGTGACCTGTGAACTGTGAACTGCGAACTGTGAATTGTGAAATGAAGACTGTGAACTGTGAACTGTGAATTGTGAACACTGAACTGTGGACTGTGAACTGTGAACTGCGAACTGTGAAGTGTGAACTGTCAACTGTGAACTGTGAACTATGAACTGAGAACTGTAAACTGAGAATTGTAAACTGTGAACAGTGAACTGTGAACTGTGAACTGTGAACTGTGAACTGTGAACTGTGAACTGTGAACTGTGAACTGTGAAGTGTGAAATAAAGTCTGTGAACTGTGATCTGTGGACTGTGAACTGTGAACTGTGAAGTGTGAACTGTGATTTTTGAACAGTGAACTGTGGACTGTGAACTGTGCACTGTGAAGTGTGAAGTGTGAAATGAAGACTGTGATCTGTGAACTGTGATCTGTGAACAGTGAACTGTTGACTGTGAACTGTGAACTGCGAACTGTGAAGTATGAAATGAAGACAGTGAACTGTGAAGTATGAAATGAAGACAGTGAACTGTGAAATGTGAACTGTGACCTGCGAACTGGGAACTGTGAAATGTGAACTGTGAACTGTGATCTGTGAACAGTGAAGTGTGAACTGTGAACTGTGAACTGTGAACTGTGAACTGTGAACTGGAAATGTGAACTGTGAACTGTGAACTGTGAACTGTGAACTGTGAACTGTGAACTGTGAACTGTGATCTGTGAACTGCGAACTGCGAACTGTGAAGTGTGAAATGAAGACTGTGAACTGTGATCTGTGGACTGTGAACTGTGAACTGTGAACTGTCAACTGTGAACTGTGAACAGTGAACAGTGAACTGTGAACTGTGAACTGTGAATTGTGAACAGTGAACAGTGAACAGTGAACTGTGAACTGTGAACTGTGAACTGTGAAGTGTGAACTGTCAACTGTGAACTGTCAACTGTGAACTGTCAACTGTGAACTGAGAACTGTAAACTGAGAACTGTAAACTGTGAACAGTGAACTGTGAACTGTGAACTGTGAACTGTGAACTGTGAACTGGAACTGTGAACTGTGAACTGTGAACTGTGAACTGTGAACTGTGAACTGTGAACTGTGAACTGTGAACTATGATCTGTGAACAGTGAACTGTGGACTGTGAACTGTGAACTGTGAAGTGTGAACTGTGAACTGTGAACTGTGAACTGTGAACTGTGAACTGTGAACTGTGAACTGTGAACTGTGAACTGTGAACTGTGAAGTGTGAACTGTCAACTGTGAACTGTCAACTGTGAACTGAGAACTGTAAACTGAGAACTGTAAACTGTGAACAGTGAACTGTGAACTGTGAACTGTGAACTGCGAACTGTGAAGTATGAAATGAAGACAGTGAACTGTGAAATGTGAACTGTGACCTGCGAACTGGGAACTGTGAACTGTGAACTGTGAACTGTGAACAGTGAACTGTGAACTGTGAACTGTGAACTGTGAACTGTGAACTGTGAACTGTGAACTGTGAACTGTGAACTGTGAACTGTGAACTGTGAACTGTGAACTGTGAACTGTGAACTGTGAACTGTGAACTGTGAACTGTGAACTGTGAACTGTGAACTGTGAACTGTGAACTGTGAACTGTGAACTGTGAACTGTGAACTGTGAACTGTGAACTGTGAACTGTGAACTGTGAACTGTGAACTGTGAACTGTGAACTGTGAACTGTGAACTGTGAACTGTGAACTGTGAACTGTGAACTGTGAACTGTGAACTGTGAACTGTGAACTGTGAACTGTGAACTGTGAACTGTGAACTGTGAACTGTGAACTGTGAACTGTGAACTGTGAACTGTGAACTGTGAACTGTGAACTGTGAACTGTGAACTGTGAACTGTGAACTGTGAACTGTGAACTGTGAACTGTGAACTGTGAACTGTGAACTGTGAACTGTGAACTGTGAACTGTGAACTGTGAACTGTGAACTGTGAACTGTGAACTGTGAACTGTGAACTGTGAACTGTGAACTGTGAACTGTGAACTGTGAACTGTGAACTGTGAACTGTGAACTGTGAACTGTGAACTGTGAACTGTGAACTATGATCAGTGAACAGTGAACTGCGGACTGTGAACTGTGAACTGTGAACTGTGAAAACTGAATTGTGAAATAAAGTCTGTGAACAGTGATCTGTGAACTGTGAACTGTGAAGTGTGATCTGTGAAGTGTGATCTGTGAACTGTGATCTGTGAACTGTGATCTGTGAACTGTGAACTGCGAACTGTGAATTGTGAAATGAAGACTGTGAACTGTGAACTGTGAACTGTGAACTGTGAACTATGATCTGTGAACTGTGAACTGTGAACTGTGAACTGTGAACTGTGAACTGTGAACTATGATCAGTGAACAGTGAACTGCGGACTGTGAACTATGAACTGTGAAAACTGAATTGTGAAATAAAGTCTGTGAACAGTGATCTGTGAACTGTGAACTGTGAAGTGTGATCTGTGAAGTGTGATCTGTGAACTGTGAACTGTGAACTGTGAACTGTGATCTGTGAACTGTGATCTGTGAACTGTGAACTGCGAACTGTGAATTGTGAAATGAAGACTGTGAACTGTGAACTGTGAACTGTGAACTGTGAACTATGATCTGTGAACAGTGAACTGTGGACTGTGAACTGTGAACTGTGAAGTGTGAACTGTGAACTGTGAACTGTCAACTGTGAACTGAGAACTGTAAACTGAGAACTGTAAACTGTGAACAGTGAACTGTGAACTGTGAACTGTGAACTGTGAACTGTGAACTGTGAACTGTGATCTGTGAACTGTGAACTGCGAACTGTGAAGTGTGAAATGAAGACTGTGAACTGTGAACTGTGATCTGTGAACTGTGAAATGAAGACTGTGAACTGTGAACTGTGATCTGTGAACAGTGAACTGTGGACTGTGAACTGTGAACTGTGACCTGTGAACTGTGAACTGTGACCTGTGAACTGTGAACTGCGAACTGTGAATTGTGAAATGAAGACTGTGAACTGTGAACTGTGAATTGTGAACACTGAACTGTGGACTGTGAACTGTGAACTGCGAACTGTGAAGTGTGAACTGTCAACTGTGAACTGTGAACTATGAACTGAGAACTGTAAACTGAGAATTGTAAACTGTGAACAGTGAACTGTGAACTGTGAACTGTGAACTGTGAACTGTGAACTGTGAAGTGTGAAATAAAGTCTGTGAACTGTGATCTGTGGACTGTGAACTGTGAACTGTGAAGTGTGAACTGTGATTTGTGAACAGTGAACTGTGGACTGTGAACTGTGCACTGTGAAGTGTGAAGTGTGAAATGAAGACTGTGATCTGTGAACTGTGATCTGTGAACAGTGAACTGTTGACTGTGAACTGTGAACTGCGAACTGTGAAGTATGAAATGAAGACAGTGAACTATGAAGTATGAAATGAAGACAGTGAACTGTGAAATGTGAACTGTGACCTGCGAACTGGGAACTGTGAACTGTGAACTGTGAACTGTGATCTGTGAACAGTGAAGTGTGAACTGTGAACTGTGAACTGTGAACTGTGAACTGTGAACTGGAAATGTGAACTGTGAACTGTGAACTGTGAACTGTGAACTGTGAACTATGATCTGTGAACAGTGAACTGCGGACTGTGAACTGTGAACTGTGAACTGTGAAAACTGAATTGTGAAATAAAGTCTGTGAACTGTGATCTGTGAACTGTGATCTGTGAACTGTGAACTGTGAAGTGTGATCTGTGAACTGTGAACTGCGAACTGTGAATTGTGAAATGAAGACTGTGAACTGTGAACTGTGCCCTGTGAAGACTGAAGTGTGAAATGAAGACTGTGAACTGTGATCTGTGAACTGTGAACTGTGAACTGAGAACTGTGAACTGTGAACTGTGAAAACTGAATTGTGAAATAAAGTCTGTGAACTGTGAACTGTGATCTGTGAACTGTGAACAGTGGGCTGTGAACTGTGACCTGTGAACTGTGAACTGCGAACTGTGAAGTATGAAATGAAGACAGTGAACTGTGAAATGTGAACTGTGACCTGCGAACTGTGAACTGTGAACTGTGATCTGTGCACTGTGCACTGTGAAGTGTGAAGTGTGAAGTGTGAAATGAAGACTGTGAACTGTGAACTGTGATCTGTGAACAGTGAACTGTGGACTGTGAACTGTGAACTGTGAACTGTGACCTGTGAACTGTGAACTGCGAACTGTGAATTGTGAAATGAAGACTGTGAACTGTGAACCTGGAACTGTGAACTGTGAACTGTGAACAGTGAACAGTGAACTGTGAACTGTGAACTGTGAACTGTGAACTGTGAACTGTGAACTGTGAACTGTGAACTGTGAACTGTGAACTGTGAACTGTGAACTGTGAACTGTGAACTGTGAATTGTGAACAGTGAACTGTGGACTGTGAACTGTGAACGGTGAACTGTGAACTGCGAACTGTGAAGTATGAAATGAACACAGTGAACTGTGAAGTATGAAATGAAGACAGTGAACTGTGAAATGTGAACTGTGACCTGCGAACTGGGAACTGTGAACTGTGAACTGTGAACTGTGAACTGTGAACTGTGAACTGTGAACTGGAACTGTGAACTGTGAACTGTGAACTGTGAACAATGAACTGTGAACTGTGAACTATGATCTGTGAACAGTGAACTGCGGACTGACAACTGTGAACTGTGAACTGTGAAAACTGAATTGTGAAATAAAGTCTGTGAACTGTGAACTGTGAACTGTGATCTGTGAACAGTGAAGTGTGAACTGTAAACTGTGAACTGTGAACTGTGAACTGTGAACTGTGAACTGGAACTGTGAACTGTGAACTGTGAACTGTGAACTGTGAACTGTGAACTGTGAACTATGATCTGTGAACAGTGAACTGTGGACTGTGAACTGTGAACTGTGAAGTGTGAACTGTGAACTGTGAACTGTCAACTGTGAACTGAGAACTGTGAACTGAGAACTGTAAACTGAGAACTGTAAACTGTGAACAGTGAACTGTGAACTGTGAACTGTGAACTGTGAACTGTGAACTGTGATCTGTGAACTGTGAACTGCGAACTGTGAAGTGTGAAATGAAGACTGTGAACTGTGATCTGTGGACTGTGAACTGTGAACTGTGAACTGTGAACTGTGAACTGTGAACAGTGAACAGTGAACTGTGAACTGTGAACTGTGAACTGTGAATTGTGAATTGTGAACAGTGAACAGTGAACTGTGGACTGTGAACTGTGAACTGTGAACTGTGAACTGTGAAGTGTGAACTGTCAACTGTGAACTGTCAACTGTGAACTGAGAACTGTAAACTGAGAACTGTAAACTGTGAACAGTGAACTGTGAACTGTGAACTGTGAACTGCGAACTGTGAAGTATGAAATGAAGACAGTGAACTGTGAAATGTGAACTGTGACCTGCGAACTGTGAACTGTGAACTGTGAACTGTGAACTGTGAACTGTGAACTGTGAACTGTAAACTGTGAACTGTAAACTGTGAACTGTGAACTGTGAACTGTGAACTGTGAACTGTGAACTGTGAACTGTGAACTGTGAACTGTGAACTGTGAACTGTGAACTGTGAACTGTGAACTGTGAACTGTGAACTGTGAACTGTGAACTGTGAACTGTGAACTGTGAACTGTGAACTGTGAACTGTGAACTGTGAACTGTGAACTGTGAACTGTGAACTGTGAACTGTGAACTGTGAACTATGATCTGTGAACTGTGAACTGTGAACTGTGAACTGTGAACTGTGAACTGTGAACTGTGAACTATGATCAGTGAACAGTGAACTGCGGACTGTGAACTATGAACTGTGAAAACTGAATTGTGAAATAAAGTCTGTGAACAGTGATCTGTGAACTGTGAACTGTGAAGTGTGATCTGTGAAGTGTGATCTGTGAACTGTGAACTGTGAACTGTGAACTGTGATCTGTGAACTGTGATCTGTGAACTGTGAACTGCGAACTGTGAATTGTGAAATGAAGACTGTGAACTGTGAACTGTGAACTGTGAACTGTGAACTATGATCTGTGAACAGTGAACTGTGGACTGTGAACTGTGAACTGTGAAGTGTGAACTGTGAACTGTGAACTGTCAACTGTGAACTGAGAACTGTAAACTGAGAACTGTAAACTGTGAACAGTGAACTGTGAACTGTGAACTGTGAACTGTGAACTGTGATCTGTGAACTGTGAACTGCGAACTGTGAAGTGTGAAATGAAGACTGTGAACTGTGAACTGTGATCTGTGAACTGTGAAATGAAGACTGTGAACTGTGAACTGTGATCTGTGAACAGTGAACTGTGGACTGTGAACTGTGAACTGTGACCTGTGAACTGTGAACTGTGACCTGTGAACTGTGAACTGCGAACTGTGAATTGTGAAATGAAGACTGTGAACTGTGAACTGTGAATTGTGAACACTGAACTGTGGACTGTGAACTGTGAACTGCGAACTGTGAAGTGTGAACTGTCATCTGTGAACTGTGAACTGTGAACTGAGAACTGTAAACTGAGAATTGTAAACTGTGAACAGTGAACTGTGAACTGTGAACTGTGAACTGTGAACTGTGAACTGTGAACTGTGAACTGTGAAGTGTGAAATAAAGTCTGTGAACTGTGATCTGTGGACTGTGAACTGTGAACTGTGAAGTGTGAACTGTGATTTGTGAACAGTGAACTGTGGACTGTGAACTGTGCACTGTGAAGTGTGAAGTGTGAAATGAAGACTGTGATCTGTGAACTGTGATCTGTGAGCAGTGAACTGTTGACTGTGAACTGTGAACTGCGAACTGTGAAGTATGAAATGAAGACAGTGAACTGTGAAGTATGAAATGAAGACAGTGAACTGTGAAATGTGAACTGTGACCTGCGAACTGGGAACTGTGAACTGTGAACTGTGAACTGTGAACTGTGATCTGTGAACAGTGAAGTGTGAACTGTGAACTGTGAACTGTGAACTGTGAACTGTGAACTGGAAATGTGAACTGTGAACTGTGAACTGTGAACTGTGAACTGTGAACTGTGAACTATGATCTGTGAACAGTGAACTGCGGACTGTGAACTGTGAACTGTGAACTGTGAAAACTGAATTGTGAAATAAAGTCTGTGAACTGTGATCTGTGAACTGTGATCTGTGAACTGTGAACTGTGAAGTGTGATCTGTGAACTGTGAACTGTGAACTGTGAACTGTGAACTGTGAACAGTGAACAGTGAACTGTGAACTGTGAACTGTGAACTGTGAATTGTGAATTGTGAACAGTGAACAGTGAACTGTGGACTGTGAACTGTGAACTGTGAACTGTGAACTGTGAAGTGTGAACTGTCAACTGTGAACTGTCAACTGTGAACTGAGAACTGTAAACTGAGAACTGTAAACTGTGAACAGTGAACTGTGAACTGTGAACTGTGAACTGCGAACTGTGAAGTATGAAATGAAGACAGTGAACTGTGAAATGTGAACTGTGACCTGCGAACTGTGAACTGTGAACTGTGAACTGTGAACTGTGAACTGTGAACTGTGAACTGTGAACTGTGAACTGTGAACTGTGAACTGGAACTGTGAACTGTGAACTGTGAACTGTGAACTGTGAACTGTGAACTGTGAACTATGATCTGTGAACAGTGAACTGTGGACTGTGAACTGTGAACTGTGAAGTGTGAACTGTGAACTGTGAACTGTCAACTGTGAACTGAGAACTGTGAACTGAGAACTGTAAACTGAGAACTGTAAACTGTGAACAGTGAACTGTGAACTGTGAACTGTGAACTGTGAACTGTGATCTGTGAACTGTGAACTGCGAACTGTGAAGTGTGAAATGAAGACTGTGAACTGTGATCTGTGGACTGTGAACTGTGAACTGTGAACTGTGAACTGTGAACTGTGAACTGTGAACAGTGAACAGTGAACTGTGAACTGTGAACTGTGAACTGTGAATTGTGAATTGTGAACAGTGAACAGTGAACTGTGGACTGTGAACTGTGAACTGTGAACTGTGAACTGTGAAGTGTGAACTGTCAACTGTGAACTGTCAACTGTGAACTGAGAACTGTAAACTGAGAACTGTAAACTGTGAACAGTGAACTGTGAACTGTGAACTGTGAACTGCGAACTGTGAAGTATGAAATGAAGACAGTGAACTGTGAACTGTGAACTGTGAACTGTGAACTGTGAACTGTGAACTGTGAACTGTGAACTGTGAACTGTGAACTGTGAACTGTGAACTGTGAACTGTGAACTGTGAACTGTGAACTGTGAACTGTGAACTGTGAACTGTGAACTGTGAACTGTGAACTGTGAACTGTGAACTGTGAACTGTGAACTGTGAACTGTGAACTATGATCTGTGAACTGTGAACTGTGAACTGTGAACTGTGAAATGAAGACTGTGAACTGTGAACTGTGATCTGTGAACAGTGAACTGTGGACTGTGAACTGTGAACTGTGACCTGTGAACTGTGAACTGTGACCTGTGAACTGTGAACTGCGAACTGTGAATTGTGAAATGAAGACTGTGAACTGTGAACTGTGAATTGTGAACACTGAACTGTGGACTGTGAACTGTGAACTGCGAACTGTGAAGTGTGAACTGTCATCTGTGAACTGTGAACTGTGAACTGAGAACTGTAAACTGAGAATTGTAAACTGTGAACTGTGAACTGTGAACTGTGAACTGTGAACTGTGAACTGTGAACTGTGAAGTGTGAAATAAAGTCTGTGAACTGTGATCTGTGGACTGTGAACTGTGAACTGTGAAGTGTGAACTGTGATTTGTGAACAGTGAACTGTGGACTGTGAACTGTGCACTGTGAAGTGTGAAGTGTGAAATGAAGACTGTGATCTGTGAACTGTGATCTGTGAGCAGTGAACTGTTGACTGTGAACTGTGAACTGCGAACTGTGAAGTATGAAATGAAGACAGTGAACTGTGAAGTATGAAATGAAGACAGTGAACTGTGAAATGTGAACTGTGACCTGCGAACTGGGAACTGTGAACTGTGAACTGTGAACTGTGATCTGTGAACAGTGAAGTGTGAACTGTGAACTGTGAACTGTGAACTGTGAACTGTGAACTGGAAATGTGAACTGTGAACTGTGAACTGTGAACTGTGAACTGTGAACTGTGAACTATGATCTGTGAACAGTGAACTGCGGACTGTGAACTGTGAACTGTGAACTGTGAAAACTGAATTGTGAAATAAAGTCTGTGAACTGTGATCTGTGAACTGTGATCTGTGAACTGTGAACTGTGAAGTGTGATCTGTGAACTGTGAACTGCGAACTGTGAATTGTGAAATGAAGACTGTGAACTGTGAACTGTGCCCTGTGAAGACTGAAGTGTGAAATGAAGACTGTGAACTGTGATCTGTGAACTGTGAACTGTGAACTGAGAACTGTGAACTGTGAACTGTGAAAACTGAATTGTGAAATAAAGTATGTGAACTGTGAACTGTGATCTGTGAACTGTGAACAGTGGGCTGTGAACTGTGACCTGTGAACTGTGAACTGCGAACTGTGAAGTATGAAATGAAGACAGTGAACTGTGAAATGTGAACTGTGACCTGCGAACTGTGAACTGTGAACTGTGATCTGTGCACTGTGAAGTGTGAAGTGTGAAGTGTGAAGTGTGAAATGAAGACTGTGAACTGTGAACTGTGATCTGTGAACAGTGAACTGTGGACTGTGAACTGTGAACTGTGAACTGTGACCTGTGAACTGTGAACTGCGAACTGTGAATTGTGAAATGAAGACTGTGAACTGTGAACCTGGAACTGTGAACTGTGAACTGTGAACAGTGAACAGTGAACTGTGAACTGTGAACTGTGAACTGTGAACTGTGAACTGTGAACTGTGAACTGTGAACTGTGAACTGTGAACTGTGAACTGTGAACTGTGAACTGTGAACTGTGAACTGTGAATTGTGAACAGTGAACTGTGGACTGTGAACTGTGAACGGTGAACTGTGAACTGCGAACTGTGAAGTATGAAATGAACACAGTGAACTGTGAAGTATGAAATGAAGACAGTGAACTGTGAAATGTGAACTGTGACCTGCGAACTGGGAACTGTGAACTGTGAACTGTGAACTGTGAACTGTGAACTGTGAACTGTGAACTGTGAACTGTGAACTGTGAACTGGAACTGTGAACTGTGAACTGTGAACTGTGAACAATGAACTGTGAACTGTGAACTATGATCTGTGAACAGTGAACTGCGGACTGACAACTGTGAACTGTGAACTGTGAAAACTGAATTGTGAAATAAAGTCTGTGAACTGTGAACTGTGAACTGTGATCTGTGAACAGTGAAGTGTGAACTGTAAACTGTGAACTGTGAACTGTGAACTGTGAACTGGAACTGTGAACTGTGAACTGTGAACTGTGAACTGTGAACTGTGAACTGTGAACTATGATCTGTGAACAGTGAACTGTGGACTGTGAACTGTGAACTGTGAAGTGTGAACTGTGAACTGTGAACTGTCAACTGTGAACTGAGAACTGTGAACTGAGAACTGTAAACTGAGAACTGTAAACTGTGAACAGTGAACTGTGAACTGTGAACTGTGAACTGTGAACTGTGATCTGTGAACTGTGAACTGCGAACTGTGAAGTGTGAAATGAAGACTGTGAACTGTGATCTGTGGACTGTGAACTGTGAACTGTGAACTGTGAACTGTGAACTGTGAACAGTGAACAGTGAACTGTGAACTGTGAACTGTGAACTGTGAACAGTGAACAGTGAACTGTGGACTGTGAACTGTGAACTGTGAACTGTGAACTGTGAAGTGTGAACTGTCAACTGTGAACTGTCAACTGTGAACTGAGAACTGTAAACTGAGAACTGTAAACTGTGAACAGTGAACTGTGAACTGTGAACTGTGAACTGCGAACTGTGAAGTATGAAATGAAGACAGTGAACTGTGAAATGTGAACTGTGACCTGCGAACTGGGAACTGTGAACTGTGAACTGTGAACTGTGAACAGTGAACTGTGAACTGTGTACTGTGAACTGTGAACTGTGAACTGTGAACTGTGAACTGTGAACTGTGAACTGTGAACTGTGAACTGTGAACTGTGAACTGTGAACTGTGAACTGTGAACTGTGAACTGTGAACTGTGAACTGTGAACTGTGAACTGTGAACTGTGAACTGTGAACTGTGAACTGTGAACTGTGAACTGTGAACTGTGAACTGTGAACTGTGAACTGTGAACTGTGAACTGTGAACTGTGAACTGTGAACTGTGAACTGTGAACTGTGAACTGTGAACTGTGAACTGTGAACTGTGAACTGTGAACTGTGAACTGTGAACTGTGAACTGTGAACTGTGAACTGTGAACTGTGAACTGTGAACTGTGAACTGTGAACTGTGAACTGTGAACTATGATCAGTGAACAGTGAACTGCGGACTGTGAACTGTGAACTGTGAACTGTGAAAACTGAATTGTGAAATAAAGTCTGTGAACAGTGATCTGTGAACTGTGAACTGTGAAGTGTGATCTGTGAAGTGTGATCTGTGAACTGTGAACTGTGAACTGTGAACTGTGATCTGTGAACTGTGATCTGTGAACTGTGAACTGCGAACTGTGAATTGTGAAATGAAGACTGTGAACTGTGAACTGTGAACTGTGAACTGTGAACTATGATCTGTGAACAGTGATCTGTGAACTGTGAACTGTGAAGTGTGATCTGTGAAGTGTGATCTGTGAACTGTGAACTGTGAACTGTGAACTGTGATCTGTGAACTGTGATCTGTGAACTGTGAACTGCGAACTGTGAATTGTGAAATGAAGACTGTGAACTGTGAACTGTGAACTGTGAACTGTGAACTATGATCTGTGAACAGTGAACTGTGGACTGTGAACTGTGAACTGTGAAGTGTGAACTGTGAACTGTTAACTGTCAACTGTGAACTGAGAACTGTAAACTGAGAACTGTAAACTGTGAACAGTGAACTGTGAACTGTGAACTGTGAACTGTGAACTGTGATCTGTGAACTGTGAACTGTGAACTGTGAACTGTGAACTATGATCAGTGAACAGTGAACTGCGGACTGTGAACTGTGAACTGTGAACTGTGAAAACTGAATTGTGAAATAAAGTCTGTGAACAGTGATCTGTGAACTGTGAACTGTGAAGTGTGATCTGTGAAGTGTGATCTGTGAACTGTGAACTGTGAACTGTGAACTGTGAACTGTGATCTGTGAACTGTGATCTGTGAACTGTGAACTGCGAACTGTGAATTGTGAAATGAAGACTGTGAACTGTGAACTGTGAACTGTGAACTGTGAACTATGATCTGTGAACTGTGAACTGTGAACTGTGAACTGTGAACTATGATCAGTGAACAGTGAACTGCGGACTGTGAACTATGAACTGTGAAAACTGAATTGTGAAATAAAGTCTGTGAACAGTGATCTGTGAACTGTGAACTGTGAAGTGTGATCTGTGAAGTGTGATCTGTGAACTGTGAACTGTGAACTGTGAACTGTGATCTGTGAACTGTGATCTGTGAACTGTGAACTGCGAACTGTGAATTGTGAAATGAAGACTGTGAACTGTGAACTGTGAACTGTGAACTGTGAACTATGATCTGTGAACAGTGAACTGTGGACTGTGAACTGTGAACTGTGAAGTGTGAACTGTGAACTGTGAACTGTCAACTGTGAACTGAGAACTGTAAACTGAGAACTGTAAACTGTGAACAGTGAACTGTGAACTGTGAACTGTGAACTGTGATCTGTGAACTGTGAACTGCGAACTGTGAAGTGTGAAATGAAGACTGTGAACTGTGAACTGTGATCTGTGAACTGTGAACTGCGAACTGTGAATTGTGAAATGAAGACTGTGAACTGTGAACTGTGAACTGTGAACTGCGAACTGTGAATTGTGAAATGAAGACTGTGAACTGTGAACTGTGCCCTGTGAAGACTGAAGTGTGAAATGAAGACTGTGAACTGTGATCTGTGAACTGTGAACTGTGAACTGTGAACTGAGAACTGTGAACTGTGAACTGTGAAAACTGAATTGTGAAATAAAGTCTGTGAACTGTGAACTGTGATCTGTGAACTGAGAACTGTGAACTGTGAACAGTGGGCTGTGAACTGTGACCTGTGAACTGTGAACTGCGAACTGTGAAGTATGAAATGAAGACAGTGAACTGTGAAATGTGAACTGTGACCTGCGAACTGTGAACTGAGAACTGTAAACTGAGAACTGTAAACTGTGAACTGTGAACTGTGAACTGTGATCTGTGAACTGTGAACTGCGAACTGTGAAGTGTGAAATGAAGACTGTGATCTGTGAAATGTGATCTGTCAACAGTGAACTGTGGACTGTGTACTGTGAACTGTAACCTGTGAACTGTGAACTGTGAACTGTGAACTGTGAACTGTGAACTGTGAACTGTGAACTGTGAACTGCGAACTGTGAAGTGTGAAATAAAATCTGTGAACTGTGATCTGTGGACTGTGATCTGTGAACTGTGAACTGTCAAGTGTGAACTGTGAAGTGTGAACTGTGAACTGTGAACTGTGAACTGTGAACTGTGAACTGTGAATTGTGAACTGTGAACTGTGAACTGTGATCTGTGAACTGTGAACTATGATCTGTGAACAGTGATCTGTGAACTGTGAACTGTGAAGTGTGATCTGTGAAGTGTGATCTGTGAACTGTGAACTGTGAACTGTGAACTGTGAACTGTGATCTGTGAACTGTGATCTGTGAACTGTGAACTGCGAACTGTGAATTGTGAAATGAAGACTGTGAACTGTGAACTGTGAACTGTGAACTGTGAACTATGATCTGTGAACAGTGATCTGTGAACTGTGAACTGTGAAGTGTGATCTGTGAAGTGTGATCTGTGAACTGTGAACTGTGAACTGTGAACTGTGATCTGTGAACTGTGATCTGTGAACTGTGAACTGCGAACTGTGAATTGTGAAATGAAGACTGTGAACTGTGAACTGTGAACTGTGAACTGTGAACTATGATCTGTGAACAGTGAACTGTGGACTGTGAACTGTGAACTGTGAAGTGTGAACTGTGAACTGTTAACTGTCAACTGTGAACTGAGAACTGTAAACTGAGAACTGTAAACTGTGAACAGTGAACTGTGAACTGTGAACTGTGAACTGTGAACTGTGATCTGTGAACTGTGAACTGTGAACTGTGAACTGTGAACTATGATCAGTGAACAGTGAACTGCGGACTGTGAACTGTGAACTGTGAACTGTGAAAACTGAATTGTGAAATAAAGTCTGTGAACAGTGATCTGTGAACTGTGAACTGTGAAGTGTGATCTGTGAAGTGTGATCTGTGAACTGTGAACTGTGAACTGTGAACTGTGATCTGTGAACTGTGATCTGTGAACTGTGAACTGCGAACTGTGAATTGTGAAATGAAGACTGTGAACTGTGAACTGTGAACTGTGAACTGTGAACTATGATCTGTGAACTGTGAACTGTGAACTGTGAACTGTGAACTATGATCAGTGAACAGTGAACTGCGGACTGTGAACTATGAACTGTGAAAACTGAATTGTGAAATAAAGTCTGTGAACAGTGATCTGTGAACTGTGAACTGTGAAGTGTGATCTGTGAAGTGTGATCTGTGAACTGTGAACTGTGAACTGTGAACTGTGATCTGTGAACTGTGATCTGTGAACTGTGAACTGCGAACTGTGAATTGTGAAATGAAGACTGTGAACTGTGAACTGTGATCTGTGAACTGTGAACTATGATCTGTGAACAGTGAACTGTGGACTGTGAACTGTGAACTGTGAAGTGTGAACTGTGAACTGTGAACTGTCAACTGTGAACTGAGAACTGTAAACTGAGAACTGTAAACTGTGAACAGTGAACTGTGAACTGTGAACTGTGAACTGTGATCTGTGAACTGTGAACTGCGAACTGTGAAGTGTGAAATGAAGACTGTGAACTGTGAACTGTGAACTGCGAACTGTGAATTGTGAAATGAAGACTGTGAACTGTGAACTGTGAACTGTGAACTGCGAACTGTGAATTGTGAAATGAAGACTGTGAACTGTGAACTGTGCCCTGTGAAGACTGAAGTGTGAAATGAAGACTGTGAACTGTGATCTGTGAACTGTGAACTGTGAACTGAGAACTGTGAACTGTGAACTGTGAAAACTGAATTGTGAAATAAAGTCTGTGAACTGTGAACTGTGATCTGTGAACTGAGAACTGTGAACTGTGAACAGTGGGCTGTGAACTGTGACCTGTGAACTGTGAACTGCGAACTGTGAAGTATGAAATGAAGACAGTGAACTGTGAAATGTGAACTGTGACCTGCGAACTGTGAATTGTGAAATGAAGACTGTGAACTGTGAACTGTGAACTGTGAACTGCGAACTGTGAATTGTGAAATGAAGACTGTGAACTGTGAACTGTGCCCTGTGAAGACTGAAGTGTGAAATGAAGACTGTGAACTGTGATCTGTGAACTGTGAACTGTGAACTGAGAACTGTGAACTGTGAACTGTGAAAACTGAATTGTGAAATAAAGTCTGTGAACTGTGAACTGTGATCTGTGAACTGAGAACTGTGAACTGTGAACAGTGGGCTGTGAACTGTGACCTGTGAACTGTGAACTGCGAACTGTGAAGTATGAAATGAAGACAGTGAACTGTGAAATGTGAACTGTGACCTGCGAACTGTGAACTGAGAACTGTAAACTGAGAACTGTAAACTGTGAACTGTGAACTGTGAACTGTGATCTGTGAACTGTGAACTGCGAACTGTGAAGTGTGAAATGAAGACTGTGATCTGTGAAATGTGATCTGTCAACAGTGAACTGTGGACTGTGTACTGTGAACTGTAACCTGTGAACTGTGAACTGTGAACTGTGAACTGTGAACTGTGAACTGTGAACTGTGAACTGCGAACTGTGAAGTGTGAAATAAAATCTGTGAACTGTGATCTGTGGACTGTGATCTGTGAACTGTGAACTGTCAAGTGTGAACTGTGAAGTGTGAACTGTGAACTGTGAACTGTGAACTGTGAACTGTGAACTGTGAACTGTGAATTGTGAACTGTGAACTGTGAACTGTGATCTGTGAACTGTGAACTGTGAACTGTGAACTGTGAACTGTGAACTGTGAACTGTGAACTGTGAACTGTGAACTATGATCAGTGAACAGTGAACTGCGGACTGTGAACTGTGAACTGTGAACTGTGAAAACTGAATTGTGAAATAAAGTCTGTGAACTGTGATCTGTGAACTGTGATCTGTGAACTGTGAACTGTGAACTGTGAACTGTGATCTGTGAACTGTGAACTGCTAACTGTGAAGTGTGAAATGAAGACTGTGAACTGTGATCTGTGAACTGAGAACTGTGAGCTGTGAATAGTGAACTGTGGACTGTGAACTGTGAACTGTGATTTGTGAACAGTGATCTGTGGACTGTGAACTGTGAAGTGTGTACTGTGAACTGTCAACTGTCAACTGTGAACTGTAATCTGTGAACTGTGATCTGTGAACTGAGAACTGTGAACTGTGAACTGAGAACTGTGAACTGTGAACTGTGAACTGTGATCTGTGAACTGTGAACTGTGAACTGTGATCTGTGAACTGTGAACTGCTAACTGTGAAGTGTGAAATGAAGACTGTGAACTGTGATCTGTGAACTGAGAACTGTGAGCTGTGAATAGTGAACTGTGGACTGTGAACTGTGAACTGAGAACTGTGAACTGTGAACTGTGAACTGTGATCTGTGAACTGTGAACTGTCAAGTGTGAACTGTGAAGTGTGAACTGTGAACTGTGAACTGTGAACTGTGAACTGTGAATTGTGAACTGTGAACTGTGAACTGTGATCTGTGAACTGTGAACTGTGATCTGTGAAGTGTGATCTGTGAACTGTGAACGGTGAACTGTGAACTGTGATCTGTGAACTGTGATCTGTGAACTGTGAACTGCGAACTGTGAATTGTGAAATGAAGACTGTGAACTGTGAACTGTGAACTGTGAACTGTGAACTATGATCTGTGAACTGTGAACTGTGAACTGTGAACTGTGAACTGTGAACTGTGAACTATGATCAGTGAACAGTGAACTGCGGACTGTGAACTATGAACTGTGAAAACTGAATTGTGAAATAAAGTCTGTGAACAGTGATCTGTGAACTGTGAACTGTGAAGTGTGATCTGTGAAGTGTGATCTGTGAACTGTGAACTGTGAACTGTGAACTGTGATCTGTGAACTGTGATCTGTGAACTGTGAACTGCGAACTGTGAATTGTGAAATGAAGACTGTGAACTGTGAACTGTGAACTGTGAACTGTGAACTATGATCTGTGAACAGTGAACTGTGGACTGTGAACTGTGAACTGTGAAGTGTGAACTGTGAACTGTGAACTGTCAACTGTGAACTGAGAACTGTAAACTGAGAACTGTAAACTGTGAACAGTGAACTGTGAACTGTGAACTGTGAACTGTGAACTGTGAACTGTGATCTGTGAACTGTGAACTGCGAACTGTGAAGTGTGAAATGAAGACTGTGAACTGTGAACTGTGATCTGTGAACTGTGAAATGAAGACTGTGAACTGTGAACTGTGATCTGTGAACAGTGAACTGTGGACTGTGAACTGTGAACTGTGACCTGTGAACTGTGAACTGTGACCTGTGAACTGTGAACTGCGAACTGTGAATTGTGAAATGAAGACTGTGAACTGTGAACTGTGAATTGTGAACACTGAACTGTGGACTGTGAACTGTGAACTGCGAACTGTGAAGTGTGAACTGTCAACTGTGAACTGTGAACTATGAACTGAGAACTGTAAACTGAGAATTGTAAACTGTGAACAGTGAACTGTGAACTGTGAACTGTGAACTGTGAACTGTGAACTGTGAACTGTGAACTGTGAAGTGTGAAATAAAGTCTGTGAACTGTGATCTGTGGACTGTGAACTGTGAACTGTGAAGTGTGAACTGTGATTTGTGAACAGTGAACTGTGGACTGTGAACTGTGCACTGTGAAGTGTGAAGTGTGAAATGAAGACTGTGATCTGTGAACTGTGATCTGTGAACAGTGAACTGTTGACTGTGAACTGTGAACTGCGAACTGTGAAGTATGAAATGAAGACAGTGAACTGTGAAGTATGAAATGAAGACAGTGAACTGTGAAATGTGAACTGTGACCTGCGAACTGGGAACTGTGAACTGTGAACTGTGAACTGTGATCTGTGAACAGTGAAGTGTGAACTGTGAACTGTGAACTGTGAACTGTGAACTGTGAACTGGAAATGTGAACTGTGAACTGTGAACTGTGAACTGTGAACTGTGAACTATGATCTGTGAACAGTGAACTGCGGACTGTGAACTGTGAACTGTGAACTGTGAAAACTGAATTGTGAAATAAAGTCTGTGAACTGTGATCTGTGAACTGTGATCTGTGAACTGTGAACTGTGAAGTGTGATCTGTGAACTGTGAACTGCGAACTGTGAATTGTGAAATGAAGACTGTGAACTGTGAACTGTGCCCTGTGAAGACTGAAGTGTGAAATGAAGACTGTGAACTGTGATCTGTGAACTGTGAACTGTGAACTGAGAACTGTGAACTGTGAACTGTGAAAACTGAATTGTGAAATAAAGTCTGTGAACTGTGAACTGTGATCTGTGAACTGTGAACAGTGGGCTGTGAACTGCGACCTGTGAACTGTGAACTGCGAACTGTGAAGTATGAAATGAAGACAGTGAACTGTGAAATGTGAACTGTGACCTGCGAACTGTGAACTGTGAACTGTGATCTGTGCACTGTGCACTGTGAAGTGTGAAGTGTGAAGTGTGAAATGAAGACTGTGAACTGTGAACTGTGATCTGTGAACAGTGAACTGTGGACTGTGAACTGTGAACTGTGAACTGTGACCTGTGAACTGTGAACTGCGAACTGTGAATTGTGAAATGAAGACTGTGAACTGTGAACCTGGAACTGTGAACTGTGAACTGTGAACAGTGAACAGTGAACTGTGAACTGTGAACTGTGAACTGTGAACTGTGAACTGTGAACTGTGAACTGTGAACTGTGAACTGTGAACTGTGAACTGTGAACTGTGAATTGTGAACAGTGAACTGTGGACTGTGAACTGTGAACGGTGAACTGTGAACTGCGAACTGTGAAGTATGAAATGAACACAGTGAACTGTGAAGTATGAAATGA
The DNA here is from genome assembly GCA_963971365.1 of Lasioglossum villosulum. Taxonomy (NCBI): domain Eukaryota; kingdom Metazoa; phylum Arthropoda; class Insecta; order Hymenoptera; family Halictidae; genus Lasioglossum; species Lasioglossum villosulum. The sequence continues at coordinate 1,605,266 of CAXARU010000174.1, forward strand.
AGACAGTGAACTGTGAAATGTGAACTGTGACCTGCGAACTGGGAACTGTAAACTGTGAACTGTGAACTGTGAACTGTGAACTGTGAACTGTGAACTGTGAACTGGAACTGTGAACTGTGAACTGTGAACTGTGAACAATGAACTGTGAACTGTGAACTATGATCTGTGAACAGTGAACTGCGGACTGACAACTGTGAACTGTGAACTGTGAAAACTGAATTGTGAAATAAAGTCTGTGAACTGTGAACTGTGAACTGTGATCTGTGAACAGTGAAGTGTGAACTGTAAACTGTGAACTGTGAACTGTGAACTGGAACTGTGAACTGTGAACTGTGAACTGTGAACTGTGAACTGTGAACTGTGAACTGTGAACTATGATCTGTGAACAGTGAACTGTGGACTGTGAACTGTGAACTGTGAAGTGTGAACTGTGAACTGTGAACTGTCAACTGTGAACTGAGAACTGTGAACTGAGAACTGTAAACTGAGAACTGTAAACTGTGAGCAGTGAACTGTGAACTGTGAACTGTGAACTGTGAACTGTGATCTGTGAACTGTGAACTGCGAACTGTGAAGTGTGAAATGAAGACTGTGAACTGTGATCTGTGGACTGTGAACTGTGAACTGTGAACTGTGAACTGTGAACTGTGAACTGTGAACAGTGAACAGTGAACTGTGAACTGTGAACTGTGAACTGTGAATTGTGAATTGTGAACAGTGAACAGTGAACTGTGGACTGTGAACTGTGAACTGTGAACTGTGAACTGTGAAGTGTGAACTGTCAACTGTGAACTGTCAACTGTGAACTGAGAACTGTGAAGTGTGATCTGTGAACTGTGAACTGCGAACTGTGAATTGTGAAATGAAGACTGTGAACTGTGAACTGTGCCCTGTGAAGACTGAAGTGTGAAATGAAGACTGTGAACTGTGATCTGTGAACTGTGAACTGTGAACTGAGAACTGTGAACTGTGAACTGTGAAAACTGAATTGTGAAATAAAGTCTGTGAACTGTGAACTGTGATCTGTGAACTGTGAACAGTGGGCTGTGAACTGTGACCTGTGAACTGTGAACTGCGAACTGTGAAGTATGAAATGAAGACAGTGAACTGTGAAATGTGAACTGTGACCTGCGAACTGTGAACTGTGAACTGTGATCTGTGCACTGTGAAGTGTGAAGTGTGAAGTGTGAAATGAAGACTGTGAACTGTGAACTGTGATCTGTGAACAGTGAACTGTGGACTGTGAACTGTGAACTGTGAACTGTGACCTGTGAACTGTGAACTGCGAACTGTGAATTGTGAAATGAAGACTGTGAACTGTGAACCTGGAACTGTGAACTGTGAACTGTGAACAGTGAACAGTGAACTGTGAACTGTGAACTGTGAACTGTGAACTGTGAACTGTGAACTGTGAACTGTGAACTGTGAACTGTGAACTGTGAACTGTGAACTGTGAACTGTGAATTGTGAACAGTGAACTGTGGACTGTGAACTGTGAACGGTGAACTGTGAACTGCGAACTGTGAAGTATGAAATGAACACAGTGAACTGTGAAGTATGAAATGAAGACAGTGAACTGTGAAATGTGAACTGTGACCTGCGAACTGGGAACTGTGAACTGTGAACTGTGAACTGTGAACTGTGAACTGTGAACTGTGAACTGTGAACTGGAACTGTGAACTGTGAACTGTGAACTGTGAACAATGAACTGTGAACTGTGAACTATGATCTGTGAACAGTGAACTGCGGACTGACAACTGTGAACTGTGAACTGTGAAAACTGAATTGTGAAATAAAGTCTGTGAACTGTGAACTGTGAACTGTGATCTGTGAACAGTGAAGTGTGAACTGTAAACTGTGAACTGTGAACTGTGAACTGTGAACTGGAACTGTGAACTGTGAACTGTGAACTGTGAACTGTGAACTGTGAACTGTGAACTATGATCTGTGAACAGTGAACTGTGGACTGTGAACTGTGAACTGTGAAGTGTGAACTGTGAACTGTGAACTGTCAACTGTGAACTGAGAACTGTGAACTGAGAACTGTAAACTGAGAACTGTAAACTGTGAACAGTGAACTGTGAACTGTGAACTGTGAACTGTGAACTGTGATCTGTGAACTGTGAACTGCGAACTGTGAAGTGTGAAATGAAGACTGTGAACTGTGATCTGTGGACTGTGAACTGTGAACTGTGAACTGTGAACTGTGAACAGTGAACAGTGAACTGTGAACTGTGAACTGTGAACTGTGAACAGTGAACAGTGAACTGTGGACTGTGAACTGTGAACTGTGAACTGTGAACTGTGAAGTGTGAACTGTCAACTGTGAACTGTCAACTGTGAACTGAGAACTGTAAACTGAGAACTGTAAACTGTGAACAGTGAACTGTGAACTGTGAACTGTGAACTGCGAACTGTGAAGTATGAAATGAAGACAGTGAACTGTGAAATGTGAACTGTGACCTGCGAACTGGGAACTGTGAACTGTGAACTGTGAACTGTGAACAGTGAACTGTGAACTGTGAACTGTGAACTGTGAACTGTGAACTGTGAACTGTGAACTGTGAACTGTGAACTGTGAACTGTGAACTGTGAACTGTGAACTGTGAACTGTGAACTGTGAACTGTGAACTGTGAACTGTGAACTGTGAACTGTGAACTGTGAACTGTGAACTGTGAACTGTGAACTGTGAACTGTGAACTGTGAACTGTGAACTGTGAACTGTGAACTGTGAACTGTGAACTGTGAACTGTGAACTGTGAACTGTGAACTGTGAACTGTGAACTGTGAACTGTGAACTGTGAACTGTGAACTGTGAACTGTGATCTGTCAACAGTGAACTGTGGACTGTGTACTGTGAACTGTAACCTGTGAACTGTGAACTGTGAACTGTGAACTGTGAACTGTGAACTGTGAACTGTGAACTGTGAACTGCGAACTGTGAAGTGTGAAATAAAATCTGTGAACTGTGATCTGTGGACTGTGATCTGTGAACTGTGAACTGTCAAGTGTGAACTGTGAAGTGTGAACTGTGAACTGTGAACTGTGAACTGTGAACTGTGAACTGTGAATTGTGAACTGTGAACTGTGAACTGTGATCTGTGAACTGTGAACTGTGAACTGTGAACTGTGAACTGTGAACTGTGAACTGTGAACTGTGAACTGTGAACTATGATCAGTGAACAGTGAACTGCGGACTGTGAACTGTGAACTGTGAACTGTGAAAACTGAATTGTGAAATAAAGTCTGTGAACAGTGATCTGTGAACTGTGAAGTGTGATCTGTGAACTGCGAACTGCGAACTGTGAATTGTGAAATGAAGACTGTGAACTGTGAACTGTGCCCTGTGAAGACTGAAGTGTGTAATGAAGACTGTGAACTGTGATCTGTGAACTGTGACTGTGAACTGAGAACTGTGAACTGTGAACTGTGAACTGTGAACTGCTAACTGTGAAGTGTGAAATGAAGACTGTGAACTGTGAACTGTGAACTGTGAACTGTGAACTGTGACCTGTGAACTGTGAACTGCGGACTGTGAACTGTGAACTGTGAACTGTGAAAACTGAATTGTGAAATAAAGTCTGTGAACTGTGATCTGTGAACTGTGATCTGTGAACTGTGAACTGTGAACTGTGAACTGTGATCTGTGAACTGTGAACTGCTAACTGTGAAGTGTGAAATGAAGACTGTGAACTGTGATCTGTGAACTGAGAACTGTGAGCTGTGAATAGTGAACTGTGGACTGTGAACTGTGAACTGTGATTTGTGAACAGTGATCTGTGGACTGTGAACTGTGAAGTGTGTACTGTGAACTGTCAACTGTCAACTGTGAACTGTAATCTGTGAACTGTGATCTGTGAACTGAGAACTGTGAACTGTGAACTGAGAACTGTGAACTGTGAACTGTGAACTGTGATCTGTGAACTGTGAACTGTGAACTGTGATCTGTGAACTGTGAACTGCTAACTGTGAAGTGTGAAATGAAGACTGTGAACTGTGATCTGTGAACTGAGAACTGTGAGCTGTGAATAGTGAACTGTGGACTGTGAACTGTGAACTGAGAACTGTGAACTGTGAACTGTGAACTGTGATCTGTGAACTGTGAACTGTCAAGTGTGAACTGTGAAGTGTGAACTGTGAACTGTGAACTGTGAACTGTGAACTGTGAATTGTGAACTGTGAACTGTGAACTGTGATCTGTGAACTGTGAACTGTGATCTGTGAAGTGTGATCTGTGAACTGTGAACGGTGAACTGTGAACTGTGATCTGTGAACTGTGATCTGTGAACTGTGAACTGCGAACTGTGAATTGTGAAATGAAGACTGTGAACTGTGAACTGTGAACTGTGAACTGTGAACTATGATCTGTGAACTGTGAACTGTGAACTGTGAACTGTGAACTGTGAACTGTGAACTATGATCAGTGAACAGTGAACTGCGGACTGTGAACTATGAACTGTGAAAACTGAATTGTGAAATAAAGTCTGTGAACAGTGATCTGTGAACTGTGAACTGTGAAGTGTGATCTGTGAAGTGTGATCTGTGAACTGTGAACTGTGAACTGTGAACTGTGAACTGTGATCTGTGAACTGTGATCTGTGAACTGTGAACTGCGAACTGTGAATTGTGAAATGAAGACTGTGAACTGTGAACTGTGAACTGTGAACTGTGAACTATGATCTGTGAACAGTGAACTGTGGACTGTGAACTGTGAACTGTGAAGTGTGAACTGTGAACTGTGAACTGTCAACTGTGAACTGAGAACTGTAAACTGAGAACTGTAAACTGTGAACAGTGAACTGTGAACTGTGAACTGTGAACTGTGAACTGTGAACTGTGATCTGTGAACTGTGAACTGCGAACTGTGAAGTGTGAAATGAAGACTGTGAACTGTGAACTGTGATCTGTGAACTGTGAAATGAAGACTGTGAACTGTGAACTGTGATCTGTGAACAGTGAACTGTGGACTGTGAACTGTGAACTGTGACCTGTGAACTGTGAACTGTGACCTGTGAACTGTGAACTGCGAACTGTGAATTGTGAAATGAAGACTGTGAACTGTGAACTGTGAATTGTGAACACTGAACTGTGGACTGTGAACTGTGAACTGCGAACTGTGAAGTGTGAACTGTCAACTGTGAACTGTGAACTATGAACTGAGAACTGTAAACTGAGAATTGTAAACTGTGAACAGTGAACTGTGAACTGTGAACTGTGAACTGTGAACTGTGAACTGTGAACTGTGAACTGTGAAGTGTGAAATAAAGTCTGTGAACTGTGATCTGTGGACTGTGAACTGTGAACTGTGAAGTGTGAACTGTGATTTGTGAACAGTGAACTGTGGACTGTGAACTGTGCACTGTGAAGTGTGAAGTGTGAAATGAAGACTGTGATCTGTGAACTGTGATCTGTGAACAGTGAACTGTTGACTGTGAACTGTGAACTGCGAACTGTGAAGTATGAAATGAAGACAGTGAACTGTGAAGTATGAAATGAAGACAGTGAACTGTGAAATGTGAACTGTGACCTGCGAACTGGGAACTGTGAACTGTGAACTGTGAACTGTGATCTGTGAACAGTGAAGTGTGAACTGTGAACTGTGAACTGTGAACTGTGAACTGTGAACTGGAAATGTGAACTGTGAACTGTGAACTGTGAACTGTGAACTGTGAACTATGATCTGTGAACAGTGAACTGCGGACTGTGAACTGTGAACTGTGAACTGTGAAAACTGAATTGTGAAATAAAGTCTGTGAACTGTGATCTGTGAACTGTGATCTGTGAACTGTGAACTGTGAAGTGTGATCTGTGAACTGTGAACTGCGAACTGTGAATTGTGAAATGAAGACTGTGAACTGTGAACTGTGCCCTGTGAAGACTGAAGTGTGAAATGAAGACTGTGAACTGTGATCTGTGAACTGTGAACTGTTCACTGAGAACTGTGAACTGTGAACTGTGAAAACTGAATTGTGAAATAAAGTCTGTGAACTGTGAACTGTGATCTGTGAACTGTGAACAGTGGGCTGTGAACTGTGACCTGTGAACTGTGAACTGCGAACTGTGAAGTATGAAATGAAGACAGTGAACTGTGAAATGTGAACTGTGACCTGCGAACTGTGAACTGTGAACTGTGATCTGTGCACTGTGCACTGTGAAGTGTGAAGTGTGAAGTGTGAAATGAAGACTGTGAACTGTGAACTGTGATCTGTGAACAGTGAACTGTGGACTGTGAACTGTGAACTGTGAACTGTGACCTGTGAACTGTGAACTGCGAACTGTGAATTGTGAAATGAAGACTGTGAACTGTGAACCTGGAACTGTGAACTGTGAACTGTGAACAGTGAACAGTGAACTGTGAACTGTGAACTGTGAACTGTGAACTGTGAACTGTGAACTGTGAACTGTGAACTGTGAACTGTGAACTGTGAACTGTGAACTGTGAACTGTGAATTGTGAACAGTGAACTGTGGACTGTGAACTGTGAACGGTGAACTGTGAACTGCGAACTGTGAAGTATGAAATGAACACAGTGAACTGTGAAGTATGAAATGAAGACAGTGAACTGTGAAATGTGAACTGTGACCTGCGAACTGGGAACTGTAAACTGTGAACTGTGAACTGTGAACTGTGAACTGTGAACTGTGAACTGTGAACTGGAACTGTGAACTGTGAACTGTGAACTGTGAACAATGAACTGTGAACTGTGAACTATGATCTGTGAACAGTGAACTGCGGACTGACAACTGTGAACTGTGAACTGTGAAAACTGAATTGTGAAATAAAGTCTGTGAACTGTGAACTGTGAACTGTGATCTGTGAACAGTGAAGTGTGAACTGTAAACTGTGAACTGTGAACTGTGAACTGGAACTGTGAACTGTGAACTGTGAACTGTGAACTGTGAACTGTGAAAACTGAATTGTGAAATAAAGTCTGTGAACTGTGAACTGTGATCTGTGAACTGTGAACAGTGGGCTGTGAACTGTGACCTGTGAACTGTGAACTGCGAACTGTGAAGTATGAAATGAAGACAGTGAACTGTGAAATGTGAACTGTGACCTGCGAACTGTGAACTGTGAACTGTGATCTGTGCACTGTGAAGTGTGAAGTGTGAAGTGTGAAATGAAGACTGTGACCTGCGAACTGGGAACTGTGAACTGTGAACTGTGAACTGTGAACTGTGAACTGTGAACTGTGAACTGTGAACTGGAACTGTGAACTGTGAACTGTGAACTGTGAACAATGAACTGTGAACTGTGAACTATGATCTGTGAACAGTGAACTGCGGACTGACAACTGTGAACTGTGAACTGTGAAAACTGAATTGTGAAATAAAGTCTGTGAACTGTGAACTGTGAACTGTGATCTGTGAACAGTGAAGTGTGAACTGTAAACTGTGAACTGTGAACTGTGAACTGTGAACTGGAACTGTGAACTGTGAACTGTGAACTGTGAACTGTGAACTGTGAACTGTGAACTATGATCTGTGAACAGTGAACTGTGGACTGTGAACTGTGAACTGTGAAGTGTGAACTGTGAACTGTGAACTGTCAACTGTGAACTGAGAACTGTGAACTGAGAACTGTAAACTGAGAACTGTAAACTGTGAACAGTGAACTGTGAACTGTGAACTGTGAACTGTGAACTGTGATCTGTGAACTGTGAACTGCGAACTGTGAAGTGTGAAATGAAGACTGTGAACTGTGATCTGTGGACTGTGAACTGTGAACTGTGAACTGTGAACTGTGAACTGTGAACAGTGAACAGTGAACTGTGAACTGTGAACTGTGAACTGTGAACAGTGAACAGTGAACTGTGGACTGTGAACTGTGAACTGTGAACTGTGAACTGTGAAGTGTGAACTGTCAACTGTGAACTGTCAACTGTGAACTGAGAACTGTAAACTGAGAACTGTAAACTGTGAAGAGTGAACTGTGAACTGTGAACTGTGAACTGCGAACTGTGAAGTATGAAATGAAGACAGTGAACTGTGAAATGTGAACTGTGACCTGCGAACTGGGAACTGTGAACTGTGAACTGTGAACTGTGAACAGTGAACTGTGAACTGTGAACTGTGAACTGTGAACTGTGAACTGTGAACTGTGAACTGTGAACTGTGAACTGTGAACTGTGAACTGTGAACTGTGAACTGTGAACTGTGAACTGTGAACTGTGAACTGTGAACTGTGAACTGTGAACTGTGAACTGTGAACTGTGAACTGTGAACTGTGAACTGTGAACTGTGAACTGTGAACTGTGAACTGTGAACTGTGAACTGTGAACTGTGAACTGTGAACTGTGAACTGTGAACTGTGAACTGTGAACTGTGAACTGTGAACTGTGAACTGTGAACTGTGAACTGTGAACTGTGAACTGTGAACTGTGAACTGTGAACTGTGAACTGTGAACTGTGAACTGTGAACTGTGAACTGTGAAGTGTGAAATGAAGACTGTGATCTGTGAAATGTGATCTGTCAACAGTGAACTGTGGACTGTGTACTGTGAACTGTAACCTGTGAACTGTGATCTGTGAACTGAGAACTGTGAACTGTGAACAGTGGGCTGTGAACTGTGACCTGTGAACTGTGAACTGCGAACTGTGAAGTATGAAATGAAGACAGTGAACTGTGAAATGTGAACTGTGACCTGCGAACTGTGAACTGAGAACTGTAAACTGAGAACTGTAAACTGTGAACTGTGAACTGTGAACTGTGATCTGTGAACTGTGAACTGCGAACTGTGAAGTGTGAAATGAAGACTGTGATCTGTGAAATGTGATCTGTCAACAGTGAACTGTGGACTGTGTACTGTGAACTGTAACCTGTGAACTGTGAACTGTGAACTGTGAACTGTGAACTGTGAACTGTGAACTGTGAACTGTGAACTGCGAACTGTGAAGTGTGAAATAAAATCTGTGAACTGTGATCTGTGGACTGTGATCTGTGAACTGTGAACTGTCAAGTGTGAACTGTGAAGTGTGAACTGTGAACTGTGAACTGTGAACTGTGAACTGTGAACTGTGAATTGTGAACTGTGAACTGTGAACTGTGATCTGTGAACTGTGAACTGTGAACTGTGAACTGTGAACTGTGAACTGTGAACTGTGAACTGTGAACTGTGAACTATGATCAGTGAACAGTGAACTGCGGACAGTGAACTGTGAACTGTGAACTGTGAAAACTGAATTGTGAAATAAAGTCTGTGAACAGTGATCTGTGAACTGTGAAGTGTGATCTGTGAACTGCGAACTGCGAACTGTGAATTGTGAAATGAAGACTGTGAACTGTGAACTGTGCCCTGTGAAGACTGAAGTGTGTAATGAAGACTGTGAACTGTGATCTGTGAACTGTGACTGTGAACTGAGAACTGTGAACTGTGAACTGTGAACTGTGAACTGCTAACTGTGAAGTGTGAAATGAAGACTGTGAACTGTGAACTGTGAACTGTGAACTGTGAACTGTGACCTGTGAACTGTGAACTGCGGACTGTGAACTGTGAACTGTGAACTGTGAAAACTGAATTGTGAAATAAAGTCTGTGAACTGTGATCTGTGAACTGTGATCTGTGAACTGTGAACTGTGAACTGTGAACTGTGATCTGTGAACTGTGAACTGCTAACTGTGAAGTGTGAAATGAAGACTGTGAACTGTGATCTGTGAACTGAGAACTGTGAGCTGTGAATAGTGAACTGTGGACTGTGAACTGTGAACTGTGATTTGTGAACAGTGATCTGTGGACTGTGAACTGTGAAGTGTGTACTGTGAACTGTCAACTGTCAACTGTGAACTGTAATCTGTGAACTGTGATCTGTGAACTGAGAACTGTGAACTGTGAACTGAGAACTGTGAACTGTGAACTGTGAACTGTGATCTGTGAACTGTGAACTGTGAACTGTGATCTGTGAACTGTGAACTGCTAACTGTGAAGTGTGAAATGAAGACTGTGAACTGTGATCTGTGAACTGAGAACTGTGAGCTGTGAATAGTGAACTGTGGACTGTGAACTGTGAACTGAGAACTGTGAACTGTGAACTGTGAACTGTGATCTGTGAACTGTGAACTGTCAAGTGTGAACTGTGAAGTGTGAACTGTGAACTGTGAACTGTGAACTGTGAACTGTGAATTGTGAACTGTGAACTGTGAACTGTGATCTGTGAACTGTGAACTGTGATCTGTGAAGTGTGATCTGTGAACTGTGAACGGTGAACTGTGAACTGTGATCTGTGAACTGTGATCTGTGAACTGTGAACTGCGAACTGTGAATTGTGAAATGAAGACTGTGAACTGTGAACTGTGAACTGTGAACTGTGAACTATGATCTGTGAACTGTGAACTGTGAACTGTGAACTGTGAACTGTGAACTGTGAACTATGATCAGTGAACAGTGAACTGCGGACTGTGAACTATGAACTGTGAAAACTGAATTGTGAAATAAAGTCTGTGAACAGTGATCTGTGAACTGTGAACTGTGAAGTGTGATCTGTGAAGTGTGATCTGTGAACTGTGAACTGTGAACTGTGAACTGTGATCTGTGAACTGTGATCTGTGAACTGTGAACTGCGAACTGTGAATTGTGAAATGAAGACTGTGAACTGTGAACTGTGAACTGTGAACTGTGAACTATGATCTGTGAACAGTGAACTGTGGACTGTGAACTGTGAACTGTGAAGTGTGAACTGTGAACTGTGAACTGTCAACTGTGAACTGAGAACTGTAAACTGAGAACTGTAAACTGTGAACAGTGAACTGTGAACTGTGAACTGTGAACTGTGAACTGTGAACTGTGATCTGTGAACTGTGAACTGCGAACTGTGAAGTGTGAAATGAAGACTGTGAACTGTGAACTGTGATCTGTGAACTGTGAAATGAAGACTGTGAACTGTGAACTGTGATCTGTGAACAGTGAACTGTGGACTGTGAACTGTGAACTGTGACCTGTGAACTGTGAACTGTGACCTGTGAACTGTGAACTGCGAACTGTGAATTGTGAAATGAAGACTGTGAACTGTGAACTGTGAATTGTGAACACTGAACTGTGGACTGTGAACTGTGAACTGCGAACTGTGAAGTGTGAACTGTCAACTGTGAACTGTGAACTATGAACTGAGAACTGTAAACTGAGAATTGTAAACTGTGAACAGTGAACTGTGAACTGTGAACTGTGAACTGTGAACTGTGAAATGTGAACTGTGAACTGTGAAGTGTGAAATAAAGTCTGTGAACTGTGATCTGTGGACTGTGAACTGTGAACTGTGAAGTGTGAACTGTGATTTGTGAACAGTGAACTGTGGACTGTGAACTGTGCACTGTGAAGTGTGAAGTGTGAAATGAAGACTGTGATCTGTGAACTGTGATCTGTGAACAGTGAACTGTTGACTGTGAACTGTGAACTGCGAACTGTGAAGTATGAAATGAAGACAGTGAACTGTGAAGTATGAAATGAAGACAGTGAACTGTGAAATGTGAACTGTGACCTGCGAACTGGGAACTGTGAACTGTGAACTGTGAACTGTGATCTGTGAACAGTGAAGTGTGAACTGTGAACTGTGAACTGTGAACTGTGAACTGTGAACTGGAAATGTGAACTGTGAACTGTGAACTGTGAACTGTGAACTGTGAACTATGATCTGTGAACAGTGAACTGCGGACTGTGAACTGTGAACTGTGAACTGTCAAAACTGAATTGTGAAATAAAGTCTGTGAACTGTGATCTGTGAACTGTGATCTGTGAACTGTGAACTGTGAAGTGTGATCTGTGAACTGTGAACTGCGAACTGTGAATTGTGAAATGAAGACTGTGAACTGTGAACTGTGCCCTGTGAAGACTGAAGTGTGAAATGAAGACTGTGAACTGTGATCTGTGAACTGTGAACTGTGAACTGAGAACTGTGAACTGTGAACTGTGAAAACTGAATTGTGAAATAAAGTCTGTGAACTGTGAACTGTGATCTGTGAACTGTGAACAGTGGGCTGTGAACTGTGACCTGTGAACTGTGAACTGCGAACTGTGAAGTATGAAATGAAGACAGTGAACTGTGAAATGTGAACTGTGACCTGCGAACTGTGAACTGTGAACTGTGATCTGTGCACTGTGCACTGTGAAGTGTGAAGTGTGAAGTGTGAAATGAAGACTGTGAACTGTGAACTGTGATCTGTGAACAGTGAACTGTGGACTGTGAACTGTGAACTGTGAACTGTGACCTGTGAACTGTGAACTGCGAACTGTGAATTGTGAAATGAAGACTGTGAACTGTGAACCTGGAACTGTGAACTGTGAACTGTGAACAGTGAACAGTGAACTGTGAACTGTGAACTGTGAACTGTGAACTGTGAACTGTGAACTGTGAACTGTGAACTGTGAACTGTGAACTGTGAACTGTGAACTGTGAACTGTGAACTGTGAATTGTGAACAGTGAACTGTGGACTGTGAACTGTGAACGGTGAACTGTGAACTGCGAACTGTGAAGTATGAAATGAACACAGTGAACTGTGAAGTATGAAATGAAGACAGTGAACTGTGAAATGTGAACTGTGACCTGCGAACTGGGAACTGTAAACTGTGAACTGTGAACTGTGAACTGTGAACTGTGAACTGTGAACTGTGAACTGTGAACTGGAACTGTGAACTGTGAACTGTGAACTGTGAACAATGAACTGTGAACTGTGAACTATGATCTGTGAACAGTGAACTGCGGACTGACAACTGTGAACTGTGAACTGTGAAAACTGAATTGTGAAATAAAGTCTGTGAACTGTGAACTGTGAACTGTGATCTGTGAACAGTGAAGTGTGAACTGTAAACTGTGAACTGTGAACTGTGAACTGGAACTGTGAACTGTGAACTGTGAACTGTGAACTGTGAACTGTGAACTGTGAACTGTGAACTATGATCTGTGAACAGTGAACTGTGGACTGTGAACTGTGAACTGTGAAGTGTGAACTGTGAACTGTGAACTGTCAACTGTGAACTGAGAACTGTGAACTGAGAACTGTAAACTGAGAACTGTAAACTGTGAGCAGTGAACTGTGAACTGTGAACTGTGAACTGTGAACTGTGATCTGTGAACTGTGAACTGCGAACTGTGAAGTGTGAAATGAAGACTGTGAACTGTGATCTGTGGACTGTGAACTGTGAACTGTGAACTGTGAACTGTGAACTGTGAACTGTGAACAGTGAACAGTGAACTGTGAACTGTGAACTGTGAACTGTGAATTGTGAATTGTGAACAGTGAACAGTGAACTGTGGACTGTGAACTGTGAACTGTGAACTGTGAACTGTGAAGTGTGAACTGTCAACTGTGAACTGTCAACTGTGAACTGAGAACTGTAAACTGAGAACTGTAAACTGTGAACAGTGAACTGTGAACTGTGAACTGTGAACTGCGAACTGTGAAGTATGAAATGAAGACAGTGAACTGTGAAATGTGAACTGTGACCTGCGAACTGTGAACTGTGAACTGTGAACTGTGAACTGTGAACTGTGAACTGTGAACTGTAAACTGTGAACTGTGAACTGTGAACTGTGAACTGTGAACTGTGAACTGTGAACTGTGAACTGTGAACTGTGAACTGTGAACTGTGAACTGTGAACTGTGAACTGTGAACTGTGAACTGTGAATTGTGAACTGTGAACTGTGAACTGTGAACTGTGAACTGTGAACTGTGAACTGTGAACTGTGAACTGTGAACTGTGAACTATGATCTGTGAACTGTGAACTGTGAACTGTGAACTGTGAACTGTGAACTGTGAACTATGATCAGTGAACAGTGAACTGCGGACTGTGAACTATGAACTGTGAAAACTGAATTGTGAAATAAAGTCTGTGAACAGTGATCTGTGAACTGTGAACTGTGAAGTGTGATCTGTGAAGTGTGATCTGTGAACTGTGAACTGTGAACTGTGAACTGTGATCTGTGAACTGTGATCTGTGAACTGTGAACTGCGAACTGTGAATTGTGAAATGAAGACTGTGAACTGTGAACTGTGAACTGTGAACTGTGAACTATGATCTGTGAACAGTGAACTGTGGACTGTGAACTGTGAACTGTGAAGTGTGAACTGTGAACTGTGAACTGTCAACTGTGAACTGAGAACTGTAAACTGAGAACTGTAAACTGTGAACAGTGAACTGTGAACTGTGAACTGTGAACTGTGAACTGTGATCTGTGAACTGTGAACTGCGAACTGTGAAGTGTGAAATGAAGACTGTGAACTGTGAACTGTGATCTGTGAACTGTGAAATGAAGACTGTGAACTGTGAACTGTGATCTGTGAACAGTGAACTGTGGACTGTGAACTGTGAACTGTGACCTGTGAACTGTGAACTGTGACCTGTGAACTGTGAACTGCGAACTGTGAATTGTGAAATGAAGACTGTGAACTGTGAACTGTGAATTGTGAACACTGAACTGTGGACTGTGAACTGTGAACTGCGAACTGTGAAGTGTGAACTGTCATCTGTGAACTGTGAACTGTGAACTGAGAACTGTAAACTGAGAATTGTAAACTGTGAACAGTGAACTGTGAACTGTGAACTGTGAACTGTGAACTGTGAACTGTGAACTGTGAAGTGTGAAATAAAGTCTGTGAACTGTGATCTGTGGACTGTGAACTGTGAACTGTGAAGTGTGAACTGTGATTTGTGAACAGTGAACTGTGGACTGTGAACTGTGCACTGTGAAGTGTGAAGTGTGAAATGAAGACTGTGATCTGTGAACTGTGATCTGTGAGCAGTGAACTGTTGACTGTGAACTGTGAACTGCGAACTGTGAAGTATGAAATGAAGACAGTGAACTGTGAAGTATGAAATGAAGACAGTGAACTGTGAAATGTGAACTGTGACCTGCGAACTGGGAACTGTGAACTGTGAACTGTGAACTGTGATCTGTGAACAGTGAAGTGTGAACTGTGAACTGTGAACTGTGAACTGTGAACTGTGAACTGGAAATGTGAACTGTGAACTGTGAACTATGATCTGTGAACAGTGAACTGCGGACTGTGAACTGTGAACTGTGAACTGTGAAAACTGAATTGTGAAATAAAGTCTGTGAACTGTGATCTGTGAACTGTGAACTGTGAAGTGTGATCTGTGAACTGTGAACTGCGAACTGTGAATTGTGAAATGAAGACTGTGAACTGTGAACTGTGCCCTGTGAAGACTGAAGTGTGAAATGAAGACTGTGAACTGTGATCTGTGAACTGTGAACTGTGAACTGAGAACTGTGAACTGTGAACTGTGAAAACTGAATTGTGAAATAAAGTCTGTGAACTGTGAACTGTGATCTGTGAACTGTGAACAGTGGGCTGTGAACTGTGACCTGTGAACTGTGAACTGCGAACTGTGAAGTATGAAATGAAGACAGTGAACTGTGAAATGTGAACTGTGACCTGCGAACTGTGAACTGTGAACTGTGATCTGTGCACTGTGAAGTGTGAAGTGTGAAGTGTGAAATGAAGACTGTGAACTGTGAACTGTGATGTGTGAACAGTGAACTGTGGACTGTGAACTGTGAACTGTGAACTGTGACCTGTGAACTGTGAACTGCGAACTGTGAATTGTGAAATGAAGACTGTGAACTGTGAACCTGGAACTGTGAACTGTGAACTGTGAACAGTGAACAGTGAACTGTGAACTGTGAACTGTGAACTGTGAACTGTGAACTGTGAACTGTGAACTGTGAACTGTGAACTGTGAACTGTGAACTGTGAATTGTGAACAGTGAACTGTGGACTGTGAACTGTGAACGGTGAACTGTGAACTGCGAACTGTGAAGTATGAAATGAACACAGTGAACTGTGAAGTATGAAATGAAGACAGTGAACTGTGAAATGTGAACTGTGACCTGCGAACTGGGAACTGTGAACTGTGAACTGTGAACTGTGAACTGTGAACTGTGAACTGTGAACTGGAACTGTGAACTGTGAACTGTGAACTGTGAACAATGAACTGTGAACTGTGAACTATGATCTGTGAACAGTGAACTGCGGACTGACAACTGTGAACTGTGAACTGTGAAAACTGAATTGTGAAATAAAGTCTGTGAACTGTGAACTGTGAACTGTGATCTGTGAACAGTGAAGTGTGAACTGTAAACTGTGAACTGTGAACTGTGAACTGTGAACTGGAACTGTGAACTGTGAACTGTGAACTGTGAACTGTGAACTGTGAACTGTGAACTATGATCTGTGAACAGTGAACTGTGGACTGTGAACTGTGAACTGTGAAGTGTGAACTGTGAACTGTGAACTGTCAACTGTGAACTGAGAACTGTGAACTGAGAACTGTAAACTGAGAACTGTAAACTGTGAACAGTGAACTGTGAACTGTGAACTGTGAACTGTGAACTGTGATCTGTGAACTGTGAACTGCGAACTGTGAAGTGTGAAATGAAGACTGTGAACTGTGATCTGTGGACTGTGAACTGTGAACTGTGAACTGTGAACTGTGAACAGTGAACAGTGAACTGTGAACTGTGAACTGTGAACTGTGAACAGTGAACAGTGAACTGTGGACTGTGAACTGTGAACTGTGAACTGTGAACTGTGAAGTGTGAACTGTCAACTGTGAACTGTCAACTGTGAACTGAGAACTGTAAACTGAGAACTGTAAACTGTGAACAGTGAACTGTGAACTGTGAACTGTGAACTGCGAACTGTGAAGTATGAAATGAAGACAGTGAACTGTGAAATGTGAACTGTGACCTGCGAACTGGGAACTGTGAACTGTGAACTGTGAACTGTGAACAGTGAACTGTGAACTGTGAACTGTGAACTGTGAACTGTGAACTGTGAACTGTGAACTGTGAACTGTGAACTGTGAACTGTGAACTGTGAACTGTGAACTGTGAACTGTGAACTGTGAACTGTGAACTGTGAACTGTGAACTGTGAACTGTGAACTGTGAACTGTGAACTGTGAACTGTGAACTGTGAACTGTGAACTGTGAACTGTGAACTGTGAACTGTGAACTGTGAACTGTGAACTGTGAACTGTGAACTGTGAACTGTGAACTGTGAACTGTGAACTGTGAACTGTGAACTGTGAACTGTGAACTGTGAACTGTGAACTGTGAACTGTGAACTGTGAACTGTGAACTGTGAACTGTGAACTGTGAACTGTGAACTGTGAACTGTGAACTGTGAACTGTGAACTGTGAACTGTGAACTGTGAACTGTGAACTGTGAACTGTGAACTATGATCAGTGAACAGTGAACTGCGGACTGTGAACTGTGAACTGTGAACTGTGAAAACTGAATTGTGAAATAAAGTCTGTGAACAGTGATCTGTGAACTGTGAACTGTGAAGTGTGATCTGTGAAGTGTGATCTGTGAACTGTGAACTGTGAACTGTGAACTGTGATCTGTGAACTGTGATCTGTGAACTGTGAACTGCGAACTGTGAATTGTGAAATGAAGACTGTGAACTGTGAACTGTGAACTGTGAACTGTGAACTATGATCTGTGAACAGTGATCTGTGAACTGTGAACTGTGAAGTGTGATCTGTGAAGTGTGATCTGTGAACTGTGAACTGTGAACTGTGAACTGTGAACTGTGAACTGTGATCTGTGAACTGTGATCTGTGAACTGTGAACTGCGAACTGTGAATTGTGAAATGAAGACTGTGAACTGTGAACTGTGAACTGTGAACTGTGAACTATGATCTGTGAACAGTGAACTGTGGACTGTGAACTGTGAACTGTGAAGTGTGAACTGTGAACTGTTAACTGTCAACTGTGAACTGAGAACTGTAAACTGAGAACTGTAAACTGTGAACAGTGAACTGTGAACTGTGAACTGTGAACTGTGAACTGTGATCTGTGAACTGTGAACTGTGAACTGTGAACTGTGAACTATGATCAGTGAACAGTGAACTGCGGACTGTGAACTGTGAACTGTGAACTGTGAAAACTGAATTGTGAAATAAAGTCTGTGAACAGTGATCTGTGAACTGTGAACTGTGAAGTGTGATCTGTGAAGTGTGATCTGTGAACTGTGAACTGTGAACTGTGAACTGTGATCTGTGAACTGTGATCTGTGAACTGTGAACTGCGAACTGTGAATTGTGAAATGAAGACTGTGAACTGTGAACTGTGAACTGTGAACTGTGAACTATGATCTGTGAACTGTGAACTGTGAACTGTGAACTGTGAACTATGATCAGTGAACAGTGAACTGCGGACTGTGAACTATGAACTGTGAAAACTGAATTGTGAAATAAAGTCTGTGAACAGTGATCTGTGAACTGTGATCTGTGAAGTGTGATCTGTGAAGTGTGATCTGTGAACTGTGAACTGTGAACTGTGAACTGTGATCTGTGAACTGTGATCTGTGAACTGTGAACTGCGAACTGTGAATTGTGAAATGAAGACTGTGAACTGTGAACTGTGAACTGTGAACTGTGAACTATGATCTGTGAACAGTGAACTGTGGACTGTGAACTGTGAACTGTGAAGTGTGAACTGTGAACTGTGAACTGTCAACTGTGAACTGAGAACTGTAAACTGAGAACTGTAAACTGTGAACAGTGAACTGTGAACTGTGAACTGTGAACTGTGATCTGTGAACTGTGAACTGCGAACTGTGAAGTGTGAAATGAAGACTGTGAACTGTGAACTGTGATCTGTGAACTGTGAACTGCGAACTGTGAATTGTGAAATGAAGACTGTGAACTGTGAACTGTGAACTGTGAACTGCGAACTGTGAATTGTGAAATGAAGACTGTGAACTGTGAACTGTGCCCTGTGAAGACTGAAGTGTGAAATGAAGACTGTGAACTGTGATCTGTGAACTGTGAACTGTGATCTGTGAACTGTGAACTGTGAACTGAGAACTGTGAACTGTGAACTGTGAAAACTGAATTGTGAAATAAAGTCTGTGAACTGTGAACTGTGATCTGTGAACTGAGAACTGTGAACTGTGAACAGTGGGCTGTGAACTGTGACCTGTGAACTGTGAACTGCGAACTGTGAAGTGTGAAATGAAGACTGTGATCTGTGAAATGTGATCTGTCAACAGTGAACTGTGGACTGTGTACTGTGAACTGTAACCTGTGAACTGTGAACTGTGAACTGTGAACTGTGAACTGTGAACTGTGAACTGTGAACTGCGAACTGTGAAGTGTGAAATAAAATCTGTGAACTGTGATCTGTGGACTGTGAACTGTGAACTGTGAAGTGTGAACTGTGATTTGTGAACAGTGAACTGTGATCTGTGAACAGTGAACTGTGGACTGTGAACTGTGAACTGTGACCTGTGACCTGTGAACTGTGAACTGTGACATGTGAACTGTGAACTGTGAACTGTGATCTGTGAACAGTGAAGTGTGAACTGTGAACTGTGAACTGTGAACTGTGAACTGTGAACTGTGAACTGTGAACTGTGAACTGTGAAAACTGAATTGTGAAATAAAGTCTGTGAACTGTGATCTGTGAACTGTGAACTGTGATCTGTGAACTGTGATCTGTGAACTGTGAACTGCGAACTGTGAATTGTGAAATGAAGACTGTGAACAGTGAACTGTGAACAGTGAACTGTGAACTGTGAACTGTGAACTGTGAACTGTGATCTGTGATCTGTGAACTGTGAACTGCGAACTGTGAAGTGTGAAATGAAGACTGTGAACTGTGATCTGTGGACTGTGAACTGTGAACTGTGAACTGTGATTTGTGAACAGTGAACTGTGGACTGTGAACTGTGGACTGTTAACTGTGCACTGTGAAGTGTGAAGTGTGAAATGAAGACTGTGAACTGTGAACTGTGATCTGTGAACAGTGAACTGTGGACTGTGAACTGTGAACTGTGACCTGTGAACTGTGAACTGTGACCTGTGAACTGTGAACTGCGAACTGTGAATTGTGAAATGAAGACTGTGAACTGTGAACTGTGAACTGTGAACAGTGAACAGTGAACTGTGAATTGTGAACTGTGAACTGTGAACTGTGAATTGTGAACAGTGAACTGTGGACTGTGAACTGTGAACTGTGAACTGTGAAGTGTGAACTGTCAACTGTGAACTGTGAACTGTGAACTGAGAACTGTAAACTGAGAATTGTAAACTGTGAACAGTGAACTGTGAACTGTGAACTGTGAACTGTGAACTGTGAACTGTGAACTGTGAACTGTGAAGTGTGAAATAAAGTCTGTGAACTGTGATCTGTGGACTGTGAACTGTGAACTGTGAAGTGTGAACTGTGATTTGTGAACAGTGAACTGTGGACTGTGAACTGTGCACTGTGAAGTGTGAAGTGTGAAATGAAGACTGTGATCTGTGAACTGTGATCTGTGAACAGTGAACTGTGGACTGTGAACTGTGAACTGCGAACTGTGAAGTATGAAATGAAGACAGTGAACTGTGAAGTATGAAATGAAGACAGTGAACTGTGAAGTATGAAATGAAGACAGTGAACTGTGAAATGTGAACTGTGACCTGCGAACTGGGAACTGTGAACTGTGAACTGTGAACTGTGAACTGTGATCTGTGAACAGTGAAGTGTGAACTGTGAACTGTGAACTGTGAACTGTGAACTGTGAACTGGAAATGTGAACTGTGAACTGTGAACTGTGAACTGTGAACTGTGAACTATGATCTGTGAACAGTGAACTGCGGACTGCGAACTGGGAACTGTGAACTGTGAACTGTGAACTGTGATCTGTGAACAGTGAAGTGTGAACTGTGAACTGTGAACTGTGAACTGTGAACTGTGAACTGGAAATGTGAACTGTGAACTGTGAACTGTGAACTGTGAACTGTGAACTGTGAAGTGTGATCTGTGAACTGTGAACTGCGAACTGTGAATTGTGAAATGAAGACTGTGAACTGTGAACTGTGCCCTGTGAAGACTGAAGTGTGAAATGAAGACTGTGAACTGTGATCTGTGAACTGTGAACTGTGAACTGAGAACTGTGAACTGTGAACTGTGAAAACTGAATTGTGAAATAAAGTCTGTGAACTGTGAACTGTGATCTGTGAACTGTGAACAGTGGGCTGTGAACTGTGACCTGCGAACTGTGAACTGTGAACTGTGAACTGTGAACTGTGAACTGTGATCTGTGCACTGTGAAGTGTGAAGTGTGAAGTGTGAAATGAAGACTGTGAACTGTAAACTGTGATCTGTGAACAGTGAACTGTGGACTGTGAACTGTGAACTGTGACCTGTGAACTGTGAACTGCGAACTGTGAATTGTGAAATGAAGACTGTGAACTGTGAACTGTGAACTGTGAACTGTGAACTGTGAACTGTGAACTGTGAACTGTGAACTGTGAACTGTGAACTGTGAACTGTGAACTGTGAACTGTGAACTGTGAACTGTGAACTGTGAACTGTGAACTGTGAACTGTGAACTGTGAACTGTGAACTGTGAACTGTGAACTGTGAACTGTGAACTGTGAACTGTGAACTGTGAACTGTGAACTGTGAACTGTGAACTGTGAACTGTGAACTGTGAACTGTGAACTGTGAACTGTGAACTGTGAACTGTGAACTGTGAACTGTGAACTGTGAACTGTGAACTGTGAACTGTGAACTATGATCAGTGAACAGTGAACTGCGGACTGTGAACTGTGAACTGTGAACTGTGAAAACTGAATTGTGAAATAAAGTCTGTGAACAGTGATCTGTGAACTGTGAACTGTGAAGTGTGATCTGTGAAGTGTGATCTGTGAACTGTGAACTGTGAACTGTGAACTGTGATCTGTGAACTGTGATCTGTGAACTGTGAACTGCGAACTGTGAATTGTGAAATGAAGACTGTGAACTGTGAACTGTGAACTGTGAACTGTGAACTATGATCTGTGAACTGTGAACTGTGAACTGTGAACTGTGAACTGTGAACTATGATCAGTGAACAGTGAACTGCGGACTGTGAACTATGAACTGTGAAAACTGAATTGTGAAATAAAGTCTGTGAACAGTGATCTGTGAACTGTGAACTGTGAAGTGTGATCTGTGAAGTGTGATCTGTGAACTGTGAACTGTGAACTGTGAACTGTGAACTGTGAACTGTGAACTGTGAACTGTGAACTGTGATCTGTGAACTGTGATCTGTGAACTGTGAACTGCGAACTGTGAATTGTGAAATGAAGACTGTGAACTGTGAACTGTGAACTATGATCTGTGAACAGTGAACTGTGGACTGTGAACTGTGAACTGTGAAGTGTGAACTGTGAACTGTGAACTGTCAACTGTGAACTGAGAACTGTAAACTGAGAACTGTAAACTGTGAACAGTGAACTGTGAACTGTGAACTGTGAACTGTGAACTGTGATCTGTGAACTGTGAACTGCGAACTGTGAAGTGTGAAATGAAGACTGTGAACTGTGAACTGTGATCTGTGAACTGTGAACTGCGAACTGTGAATTGTGAAATGAAGACTGTGAACTGTGAACTGTGAACTGTGAACTGCGAACTGTGAATTGTGAAATGAAGACTGTGAACTGTGAACTGTGCCCTGTGAAGACTGAAGTGTGAAATGAAGACTGTGAACTGTGATCTGTGAACTGTGAACTGTGAACTGTGAACTGTGAACTGTGAACTGTGAACTATGATCTGTGAACAGTGAACTGTGGACTGTGAACTGTGAACTGTGAAGTGTGAACTGTGAACTGTGAACTGTCAACTGTGAACTGAGAACTGTAAACTGAGAACTGTAAACTGTGAACAGTGAACTGTGAACTGTGAACTGTGAACTGTGATCTGTGAACTGTGAACTGCGAACTGTGAATTGTGAAATGAAGACTGTGAACTGTGAACTGTGAACTGTGAACTGCGAACTGTGAATTGTGAAATGAAGACTGTGAACTGTGAACTGTGCCCTGTGAAGACTGAAGTGTGAAATGAAGACTGTGAACTGTGATCTGTGAACTGTGAACTGTGAACTGAGAACTGTGAACTGTGAACTGTGAAAACTGAATTGTGAAATAAAGTCTGTGAACTGTGAACTGTGATCTGTGAACTGATAACTGTGAACTGTGAACAGTGGGCTGTGAACTGTGACCTGTGAACTGTGAACTGCGAACTGTGAAGTATGAAATGAAGACAGTGAACTGTGAAATGTGAACTGTGACCTGCGAACTGTGAACTGAGAACTGTAAACTGAGAACTGTAAACTGTGAACTGTGAACTGTGAACTGTGATCTGTGAACTGTGAACTGCGAACTGTGAAGTGTGAAATGAAGACTGTGATCTGTGAAATGTGATCTGTCAACAGTGAACTGTGGACTGTGTACTGTGAACTGTAACCTGTGAACTGTGAACTGTGAACTGTGAACTGTGAACTGTGAACTGTGAACTGTGAACTGCGAACTGTGAAGTGTGAAATAAAATCTGTGAACTGTGATCTGTGGACTGTGAACTGTGAACTGTGAAGTGTGAACTGTGATTTGTGAACAGTGAACTGTGATCTGTGAACAGTGAACTGTGGACTGTGAACTGTGAACTGTGACCTGTGACCTGTGAACTGTGAACTGTGACATGTGAACTGT
This sequence comes from Lasioglossum villosulum, assembly GCA_963971365.1. NCBI lineage: Eukaryota > Metazoa > Arthropoda > Insecta > Hymenoptera > Halictidae > Lasioglossum > Lasioglossum villosulum. Next base: position 1,628,746 of record CAXARU010000174.1, read on the forward strand.
GAACTGTGAACTGTGATCTGTGAACAGTGAAGTGTGAACTGTGAACTGTGAACTGTGAACTGTGAACTGTGAACTTTGAACTGTGAACTGTGAACTGTGAAAACTGAATTGTGAAATAAAGTCTGTGAACTGTGATCTGTGAACTGTGAACTGTGATCTGTGAACTGTGATCTGTGAACTGTGAACTGCGAACTGTGAATTGTGAAATGAAGACTGTGAACAGTGAACTGTGAACAGTGAACTGTGAACTGTGAACTGTGAACTGTGAACTGTGATCTGTGATCTGTGAACTGTGAACTGCGAACTGTGAAGTGTGAAATGAAGACTGTGAACTGTGATCTGTGGACTGTGAACTGTGAACTGTGAACTGTGATTTGTGAACAGTGAACTGTGGACTGTGAACTGTGGACTGTTAACTGTGCACTGTGAAGTGTGAAGTGTGAAATGAAGACTGTGAACTGTGAACTGTGATCTGTGAACAGTGAACTGTGGACTGTGAACTGTGAACTGTGACCTGTGAACTGTGAACTGTGACCTGTGAACTGTGAACTGCGAACTGTGAATTGTGAAATGAAGACTGTGAACTGTGAACTGTGAACTGTGAACAGTGAACAGTGAACTGTGAACTGTGAACTGTGAACTGTGAACTGTGAACTGTGAATTGTGAACAGTGAACTGTGGACTGTGAACTGTGAACTGTGAACTGTGAAGTGTGAACTGTCAACTGTGAACTGTGAACTGTGAACTGAGAACTGTAAACTGAGAATTGTAAACTGTGAACAGTGAACTGTGAACTGTGAACTGTGAACTGTGAACTGTGAACTGTGAACTGTGAACTGTGAACTGTGAAGTGTGAAATAAAGTCTGTGAACTGTGATCTGTGGACTGTGAACTGTGAACTGTGAAGTGTGAACTGTGATTTGTGAACAGTGAACTGTGGACTGTGAACTGTGCACTGTGAAGTGTGAAGTGTGAAATGAAGACTGTGATCTGTGAACTGTGATCTGTGAACAGTGAACTGTGGACTGTGAACTGTGAACTGCGAACTGTGAAGTATGAAATGAAGACAGTGAACTGTGAAGTATGAAATGAAGACAGTGAACTGTGAAGTATGAAATGAAGACAGTGAACTGTGAAATGTGAACTGTGACCTGCGAACTGGGAACTGTGAACTGTGAACTGTGAACTGTGATCTGTGAACAGTGAAGTGTGAACTGTGAACTGTGAACTGTGAACTGTGAACTGTGAACTGGAAATGTGAACTGTGAACTGTGAACTGTGAACTGTGAACTGTGAACTATGATCTGTGAACAGTGAACTGCGGACTGTGAACTGTGAACTGTGAACTGTGAAAACTGAATTGTGAAATAAAGTCTGTGAACTGTGATCTGTGAACTGTGAACTGTGAAGTGTGATCTGTGAACTGTGAACTGCGAACTGTGAATTGTGAAATGAAGACTGTGAACTGTGAACTGTGCCCTGTGAAGACTGAAGTGTGAAATGAAGACTGTGAACTGTGATCTGTGAACTGTGAACTGTGAACTGAGAACTGTGAACTGTGAACTGTGAAAACTGAATTGTGAAATAAAGTCTGTGAACTGTGAACTGTGATCTGTGAACTGTGAACAGTGGGCTGTGAACTGTGACCTGCGAACTGTGAACTGTGAACTGTGAACTGTGAACTGTGAACTGTGAACTGTGATCTGTGCACTGTGAAGTGTGAAGTGTGAACTGTGAACTGTGAACTGTGAACTGTGAACTGTGAACTGTGAACTGTGAACTGTGAACTGTGAACTGTGAACTGTGAACTGTGAACTGTGAACTGTGAACTGTGAACTGTGAACTGTGAACTGTGAACTGTGAACTGTGAACTGTGAACTGTGAACTGTGAACTGTGAACTGTGAACTGTGAACTGTGAACTGTGAACTGTGAACTGTGAACTGTGAACTGTGAACTGTGAACTGTGAACTGTGAACTGTGAACTGTGAACTGTGAACTGTGAACTGTGAACTGTGAACTGTGAACTGTGAACTGTGAACTGTGAACTGTGAACTGTGAACTGTGAACTGTGAACTGTGAACTGTGAACTGTGAACTGTGAACTGTGAACTGTGAACTGTGAACTGTGAACTGTGAACTGTGAACTGTGAACTGTGAACTGTGAACTGTGAACTGTGAACTGTGAACTGTGAACTGTGAACTGTGAACTGTGAACTGTGAACTGTGAACTGTGAACTGTGAACTGTGAACTGTGAACTATGATCAGTGAACAGTGAACTGCGGACTGTGAACTGTGAACTGTGAACTGTGAAAACTGAATTGTGAAATAAAGTCTGTGAACAGTGATCTGTGAACTGTGAACTGTGAAGTGTGATCTGTGAAGTGTGATCTGTGAACTGTGAACTGTGAACTGTGAACTGTGATCTGTGAACTGTGATCTGTGAACTGTGAACTGCGAACTGTGAATTGTGAAATGAAGACTGTGAACTGTGAACTGTGAACTGTGAACTGTGAACTATGATCTGTGAACTGTGAACTGTGAACTGTGAACTGTGAACTATGATCAGTGAACAGTGAACTGCGGACTGTGAACTATGAACTGTGAAAACTGAATTGTGAAATAAAGTCTGTGAACAGTGATCTGTGAACTGTGAACTGTGAAGTGTGATCTGTGAAGTGTGATCTGTGAACTGTGAACTGTGAACTGTGAACTGTGAACTGTGAACTGTGAACTGTGATCTGTGAACTGTGATCTGTGAACTGTGAACTGCGAACTGTGAATTGTGAAATGAAGACTGTGAACTGTGAACTGTGAACTATGATCTGTGAACAGTGAACTGTGGACTGTGAACTGTGAACTGTGAAGTGTGAACTGTGAACTGTGAACTGTCAACTGTGAACTGAGAACTGTAAACTGAGAACTGTAAACTGTGAACAGTGAACTGTGAACTGTGAACTGTGAACTGTGAACTGTGATCTGTGAACTGTGAACTGCGAACTGTGAAGTGTGAAATGAAGACTGTGAACTGTGAACTGTGATCTGTGAACTGTGAACTGCGAACTGTGAATTGTGAAATGAAGACTGTGAACTGTGAACTGTGAACTGTGAACTGCGAACTGTGAATTGTGAAATGAAGACTGTGAACTGTGAACTGTGCCCTGTGAAGACTGAAGTGTGAAATGAAGACTGTGAACTGTGATCTGTGAACTGTGAACTGTGAACTGAGAACTGTGAACTGTGAACTGTGAAAACTGAATTGTGAAATAAAGTCTGTGAACTGTGAACTGTGATCTGTGAACTGAGAACTGTGAACTGTGAACAGTGGGCTGTGAACTGTGACCTGTGAACTGTGAACTGCGAACTGTGAAGTATGAAATGAAGACAGTGAACTGTGAAATGTGAACTGTGACCTGCGAACTGTGAACTGAGAACTGTAAACTGAGAACTGTAAACTGTGAACTGTGAACTGTGATCTGTGAACTGTGAACTGCGAACTGTGAAGTGTGAAATGAAGACTGTGATCTGTGAAGTGTGATCTGTCAACAGTGAACTGTGGACTGTGTACTGTGAACTGTAACCTGTGAACTGTGAACTGTGAACTGTGAACTGTGAACTGTGAACTGTGAACTGCGAACTGTGAAGTGTGAAATAAAGTCTGTGAACTGTGATCTGTGGACTGTGAACTGTGAACTGTGAAGTGTGAACTGTGATTTGTGAACAGTGAACTGTGATCTGTGAACAGTGAACTGTGGACTGTGAACTGTGAACTGTGACCTGTGACCTGTGAACTGTGAACTGTGACATGTGAACTGTGAACTGTGAACTGTGAACTGTGAACTGTGATCTGTGAACAGTGAAGTGTGAACTGTGAACTGTGAACTGTGAACTGTGAACTGTGAACTGGAACTGTGAACTGTGAACTGTGAACTGTGAACTGTGAAAACTGAATTGTGAAATAAAGTCTGTGAACTGTGATCTGTGAACTGTGAACTGTGATCTGTGAACTGTGATCTGTGATCTGTGAACTGTGAACTGCGAACTGTGAATTGTGAAATGAAGACTGTGAACAGTGAACTGTGAACAGTGAACTGTGAACTGTGAACTGTGAACTGTGAACTGTGAACTGTGATCTGTGATCTGTGAACTGTGAACTGCGAACTGTGAAGTGTGAAATGAAGACTGTGAACTGTGATCTGTGGACTGTGAACTGTGAACTGTGAACTGTGATTTGTGAACAGTGAACTGTGGACTGTGAACTGTGGACTGTGAACTGTGCACTGTGAAGTGTGAAGTGTGAAATGAAGACTGTGAACTGTGAACTGTGATCTGTAACCTGTGAACTGTGAACTGTGAACTGTGAACTGTGAACTGTGAACTGTGAACTGTGAACTGCGAACTGTGAAGTGTGAAATAAAGTCTGTGAACTGTGATCTGTGGACTGTGAACTGTGAACTGTGAAGTGTGAACTGTGATTTGTGAACAGTGAACTGTGATCTGTGAACAGTGAACTGTGGACTGTGAACTGTGAACTGTGACCTGTGACCTGTGAACTGTGAACTGTGACATGTGAACTGTGAACTGTGAACTGTGAACTGTGAACTGTGATCTGTGAACAGTGAAGTGTGAACTGTGAACTGTGAACTGTGAACTGTGAACTGTGAACTGGAACTGTGAACTGTGAACTGTGAACTGTGAACTGTGAAAACTGAATTGTGAAATAAAGTCTGTGAACTGTGATCTGTGAACTGTGCACTGTGATCTGTGAACTGTGATCTGTGAACTGTGAACTGCGAACTGTGAATTGTGAAATGAAGACTGTGAACAGTGAACTGTGAACAGTGAACTGTGAACAGTGAACTGTGAACTGTGAACTGTGAACTGTGAACTGTGAACTGTGATCTGTGATCTGTGAACTGTGAACTGCGAACTGTGAAGTGTGAAATGAAGACTGTGAACTGTGATCTGTGGACTGTGAACTGTGAACTGTGAACTGTGATTTGTGAACAGTGAACTGTGGACTGTGAACTGTGGACTGTGAACTGTGCACTGTGAAGTGTGAAGTGTGAAATGAAGACTGTGAACTGTGAACTGTGATCTGTGAACAGTGAACTGTGGACTGTGAACTGTGAACTGTGACCTGTGAACTGTGAACTGTGACCTGTGAACTGTGAACTGCGAACTGTGAATTGTGAAATGAAGACTGTGAACTGTGAACTGTGAACTGTGAACAGTGAACAGTGAACTGTGAACTGTGAACTGTGAACTGTGAACTGTGAACTGTGAATTGTGAACAGTGAACTGTGGACTGTGAACTGTGAACTGTGAACTGTGAAGTGTGAACTGTCAACTGTGAACTGTGAACTGTGAACTGAGAACTGTAAACTGAGAATTGTAAACTGTGAACAGTGAACTGTGAACTGTGAACTGTGAACTGTGAACTGTGAACTGTGAACTGTGAACTGTGAAGTGTGAAATAAAGTCTGTGAACTGTGATCTGTGGACTGTGAACTGTGAACTGTGAAGTGTGAACTGTGATTTGTGAACAGTGAACTGTGGACTGTGAACTGTGCACTGTGAACTGCGAACTGTGAAGTATGAAATGAAGACAGTGAACTGTGAAGTATGAAATGAAGACAGTGAACTGTGAAGTATGAAATGAAGACAGTGAACTGTGAAATGTGAACTGTGACCTGCGAACTGGGAACTGTGAACTGTGAACTGTGAACTGTGATCTGTGAACAGTGAAGTGTGAACTGTGAACTGTGAACTGTGAACTGTGAACTGTGAACTGGAAATGTGAACTGTGAACTGTGAACTGTGAACTGTGAACTGTGAACTATGATCTGTGAACAGTGAACTGCGGACTGTGAACTGTGAACTGTGAACTGTGAAAACTGAATTGTGAAATAAAGTCTGTGAACTGTGATCTGTGAACTGTGAACTGTGAAGTGTGATCTGTGAACTGTGAACTGCGAACTGTGAATTGTGAAATGAAGACTGTGAACTGTGAACTGTGCCCTGTGAAGACTGAAGTGTGAAATGAAGACTGTGAACTGTGATCTGTGAACTGTGAACTGTGAACTGAGAACTGTGAACTGTGAACTGTGAACTGTGAACTGTGAACTGTGAACTGTGAACTATGATCTGTGCACTGTGAAGTGTGAAGTGTGAAGTGTGAAGTGTGAAATGAAGACTGTGAACTGTGAACTGTGATCTGTGAACAGTGAACTGTGGACTGTGAACTGTGAACTGTGAACTGTGACCTGTGAACTGTGAACTGCGAACTGTGAATTGTGAAATGAAGACTGTGAACTGTGAACTGTGAACTGTGAACTGTGAACTGTGAACTGTGAACTGTGAACTGTGAACTGTGAACTGTGAACTGTGAACTGTGAACTGTGAACTGTGAACTGTGAACTGTGAACTGTGAACTGTGAACTGTGAACTGTGAACTGTGAACTGTGAACTGTGAACTGTGAACTGTGAACTGTGAACTGTGAACTGTGAACTGTGAACTGTGAACTGTGAACTGTGAACTGTGAACTGTGAACTGTGAACTGTGAACTGTGAACTGTGAACTGTGAACTGTGAACTGTGAACTGTGAACTGTGAACTGTGAACTGTGAACTGTGAACTGTGAACTGTGAACTGTGAACTGTGAACTGTGATCTGTGGACTGTGAACTGTGAACTGTGAACTGTGATTTGTGAACAGTGAACTGTGGACTGTGAACTGTGGACTGTGACCTGTGCACTGTGAAGTGTGAAGTGTGAAATGAAGACTGTGAACTGTGAACTGTGATCTGTGAACAGTGAACTGTGGACTGTGAACTGTGAACTGTGACCTGTGAACTGTGAACTGTGACCTGTGAACTGTGAACTGCGAACTGTGAATTGTGAAATGAAGACTGTGAACTGTGAACTGTGAACTGTGAACAGTGAACAGTGAACTGTGAACTGTGAACTGTGAACTGTGAACTGTGAATTGTGAACAGTGAACTGTGGACTGTGAACTGTGAACTGTGAACTGTGAAGTGTGAACTGTCAACTGTGAACTGTGAACTGTGAACTGAGAACTGTAAACTGAGAATTGTAAACTGTGAACAGTGAACTGTGAACTGTGAACTGTGAACTGTGAACTGTGAAGTGTGAAATAAAGTCTGTGAACTGTGATCTGTGGACTGTGAACTGTGAACTGTGAAGTGTGAACTGTGATTTGTGAACAGTGAACTGTGGACTGTGAACTGTGCACTGTGAACTGCGAACTGTGAAGTATGAAATGAAGACAGTGAACTGTGAAGTATGAAATGAAGACAGTGAACTGTGAAGTATGAAATGAAGACAGTGAACTGTGAAATGTGAACTGTGACCTGCGAACTGGGAACTGTGAACTGTGAACTGTGAACTGTGATCTGTGAACAGTGAAGTGTGAACTGTGAACTGTGAACTGTGAACTGTGAACTGTGAACTGGAAATGTGAACTGTGAACTGTGAACTGTGAACTGTGAACTGTGAACTATGATCTGTGAACAGTGAACTGCGGACTGTGAACTGTGAACTGTGAACTGTGAAAACTGAATTGTGAAATAAAGTCTGTGAACTGTGATCTGTGAACTGTGATCTGTGAACTGTGAACTGTGAAGTGTGATCTGTGAACTGTGAACTGCGAACTGTGAATTGTGAAATGAAGACTGTGAACTGTGAACTGTGCCCTGTGAAGACTGAAGTGTGAAATGAAGACTGTGAACTGTGATCTGTGAACTGTGAACTGTGAACTGAGAACTGTGAACTGTGAACTGTGAACTGTGAACTGTGAACTGTGAACTGTGAACTGTGAACTATGATCTGTGCACTGTGAAGTGTGAAGTGTGAAGTGTGAAGTGTGAAATGAAGACTGTGAACTGTGAACTGTGATCTGTGAACAGTGAACTGTGGACTGTGAACTGTGAACTGTGAACTGTGACCTGTGAACTGTGAACTGCGAACTGTGAATTGTGAAATGAAGACTGTGAACTGTGAACTGTGAACTGTGAACTGTGAACTGTGAACTGTGAACTGTGAACTGTGAACTGTGAACTGTGAACTGTGAACTGTGAACTGTGAACTGTGAACTGTGAACTGTGAACTGTGAACTGTGAACTGTGAACTGTGAACTGTGAACTGTGAACTGTGAACTGTGAACTGTGAACTGTGAACTGTGAACTGTGAACTGTGAACTGTGAACTGTGAACTGTGAACTGTGAACTGTGAACTGTGAACTGTGAACTGTGAACTGTGAACTGTGAACTGTGAACTGTGAACTGTGAACTGTGAACTGTGAACTGTGAACTGTGAACTGTGAACTGTGAACTGTGAACTGTGAACTGTGAACTGTGAACTGTGATCTGTGGACTGTGAACTGTGAACTGTGAACTGTGATTTGTGAACAGTGAACTGTGGACTGTGAACTGTGGACTGTGAACTGTGCACTGTGAAGTGTGAAGTGTGAAATGAAGACTGTGAACTGTGAACTGTGATCTGTGAACAGTGAACTGTGGACTGTGAACTGTGAACTGTGACCTGTGAACTGTGAACTGTGACCTGTGAACTGTGAACTGCGAACTGTGAATTGTGAAATGAAGACTGTGAACTGTGAACTGTGAACTGTGAACAGTGAACAGTGAACTGTGAACTGTGAACTGTGAACTGTGAACTGTGAATTGTGAACAGTGAACTGTGGACTGTGAACTGTGAACTGTGAACTGTGAAGTGTGAACTGTCAACTGTGAACTGTGAACTGTGAACTGAGAACTGTAAACTGAGAATTGTAAACTGTGAACAGTGAACTGTGAACTGTGAACTGTGAACTGTGAACTGTGAACTGTGAACTGTGAACTGTGAAGTGTGAAATAAAGTCTGTGAACTGTGATCTGTGGACTGTGAACTGTGAACTGTGAAGTGTGAACTGTGATTTGTGAACAGTGAACTGTGGACTGTGAACTGTGCACTGTGAACTGCGAACTGTGAAGTATGAAATGAAGACAGTGAACTGTGAAGTATGAAATGAAGACAGTGAACTGTGAAGTATGAAATGAAGACAGTGAACTGTGAAATGTGAACTGTGACCTGCGAACTGGGAACTGTGAACTGTGAACTGTGAACTGTGATCTGTGAACAGTGAAGTGTGAACTGTGAACTGTGAACTGTGAACTGTGAACTGTGAACTGGAAATGTGAACTGTGAACTGTGAACTGTGAACTGTGAACTGTGAACTATGATCTGTGAACAGTGAACTGCGGACTGTGAACTGTGAACTGTGAACTGTGAAAACTGAATTGTGAAATAAAGTCTGTGAACTGTGATCTGTGAACTGTGATCTGTGAACTGTGAACTGTGAAGTGTGATCTGTGAACTGTGAACTGCGAACTGTGAATTGTGAAATGAAGACTGTGAACAGTGAACTGTGCCCTGTGAAGACTGAAGTGTGAAATGAAGACTGTGAACTGTGATCTGTGAACTGTGAACTGTGAACTGAGAACTGTGAACTGTGAACTGTGAACTGTGAACTGTGAACTGTGAACTATGATCTGTGCACTGTGAAGTGTGAAGTGTGAAGTGTGAAGTGTGAAATGAAGACTGTGAACTGTGAACTGTGATCTGTGAACAGTGAACTGTGGACTGTGAACTGTGAACTGTGAACTGTGACCTGTGAACTGTGAACTGCGAACTGTGAATTGTGAAATGAAGACTGTGAACTGTGAACTGTGAACTGTGAACTGTGAACTGTGAACTGTGAACTGTGAACTGTGAACTGTGAACTGTGAACTGTGAACTGTGAACTGTGAACTGTGAACTGTGAACTGTGAACTGTGAACTGTGAACTGTGAACTGTGAACTGTGAACTGTGAACTGTGAACTGTGAACTGTGAACTGTGAACTGTGAACTGTGAACTGTGAACTGTGAACTGTGAACTGTGAACTGTGAACTGTGAACTGTGAACTGTGAACTGTGAACTGTGAACTGTGAACTGTGAACTGTGAACTGTGAACTGTGAACTGTGAACTGTGAACTGTGAACTGTGAACTGTGAACTGTGATCTGTGGACTGTGAACTGTGAACTGTGAACTGTGATTTGTGAACAGTGAACTGTGGACTGTGAACTGTGGACTGTGACCTGTGCACTGTGAAGTGTGAAGTGTGAAATGAAGACTGTGAACTGTGAACTGTGATCTGTGAACAGTGAACTGTGGACTGTGAACTGTGAACTGTGACCTGTGAACTGTGAACTGTGACCTGTGAACTGTGAACTGCGAACTGTGAATTGTGAAATGAAGACTGTGAACTGTGAACTGTGAACTGTGAACAGTGAACAGTGAACTGTGAACTGTGAACTGTGAACTGTGAACTGTGAATTGTGAACAGTGAACTGTGGACTGTGAACTGTGAACTGTGAACTGTGAAGTGTGAACTGTCAACTGTGAACTGTGAACTGTGAACTGAGAACTGTAAACTGAGAATTGTAAACTGTGAACAGTGAACTGTGAACTGTGAACTGTGAACTGTGAACTGTGAAGTGTGAAATAAAGTCTGTGAACTGTGATCTGTGGACTGTGAACTGTGAACTGTGAAGTGTGAACTGTGATTTGTGAACAGTGAACTGTGGACTGTGAACTGTGCACTGTGAACTGCGAACTGTGAAGTATGAAATGAAGACAGTGAACTGTGAAGTATGAAATGAAGACAGTGAACTGTGAAGTATGAAATGAAGACAGTGAACTGTGAAATGTGAACTGTGACCTGCGAACTGGGAACTGTGAACTGTGAACTGTGAACTGTGATCTGTGAACAGTGAAGTGTGAACTGTGAACTGTGAACTGTGAACTGTGAACTGTGAACTGGAAATGTGAACTGTGAACTGTGAACTGTGAACTGTGAACTGTGAACTATGATCTGTGAACAGTGAACTGCGGACTGTGAACTGTGAACTGTGAACTGTGAAAACTGAATTGTGAAATAAAGTCTGTGAACTGTGATCTGTGAACTGTGATCTGTGAACTGTGAACTGTGAAGTGTGATCTGTGAACTGTGAACTGCGAACTGTGAATTGTGAAATGAAGACTGTGAACTGTGAACTGTGCCCTGTGAAGACTGAAGTGTGAAATGAAGACTGTGAACTGTGATCTGTGAACTGTGAACTGTGAACTGAGAACTGTGAACTGTGAACTGTGAACTGTGAACTGTGAACTGTGAACTGTGAACTGTGAACTATGATCTGTGCACTGTGAAGTGTGAAGTGTGAAGTGTGAAGTGTGAAATGAAGACTGTGAACTGTGAACTGTGATCTGTGAACAGTGAACTGTGGACTGTGAACTGTGAACTGTGAACTGTGACCTGTGAACTGTGAACTGCGAACTGTGAATTGTGAAATGAAGACTGTGAACTGTGAACTGTGAACTGTGAACTGTGAACTGTGAACTGTGAACTGTGAACTGTGAACTGTGAACTGTGAACTGTGAACTGTGAACTGTGAACTGTGAACTGTGAACTGTGAACTGTGAACTGTGAACTGTGAACTGTGAACTGTGAACTGTGAACTGTGAACTGTGAACTGTGAACTGTGAACTGTGAACTGTGAACTGTGAACTGTGAACTGTGAACTGTGAACTGTGAACTGTGAACTGTGAACTGTGAACTGTGAACTGTGAACTGTGAACTGTGAACTGTGAACTGTGAACTGTGAACTGTGAACTGTGAACTGTGAACTGTGAACTGTGAACTGTGAACTGTGAACTGTGAACTGTGAACTGTGAACTGTGATCTGTGGACTGTGAACTGTGAACTGTGAACTGTGATTTGTGAACAGTGAACTGTGGACTGTGAACTGTGGACTGTGAACTGTGCACTGTGAAGTGTGAAGTGTGAAATGAAGACTGTGAACTGTGAACTGTGATCTGTGAACAGTGAACTGTGGACTGTGAACTGTGAACTGTGACCTGTGAACTGTGAACTGTGACCTGTGAACTGTGAACTGCGAACTGTGAATTGTGAAATGAAGACTGTGAACTGTGAACTGTGAACTGTGAACAGTGAACAGTGAACTGTGAACTGTGAACTGTGAACTGTGAACTGTGAATTGTGAACAGTGAACTGTGGACTGTGAACTGTGAACTGTGAACTGTGAAGTGTGAACTGTCAACTGTGAACTGTGAACTGTGAACTGAGAACTGTAAACTGAGAATTGTAAACTGTGAACAGTGAACTGTGAACTGTGAACTGTGAACTGTGAACTGTGAACTGTGAACTGTGAACTGTGAAGTGTGAAATAAAGTCTGTGAACTGTGATCTGTGGACTGTGAACTGTGAACTGTGAAGTGTGAACTGTGATTTGTGAACAGTGAACTGTGGACTGTGAACTGTGCACTGTGAACTGCGAACTGTGAAGTATGAAATGAAGACAGTGAACTGTGAAGTATGAAATGAAGACAGTGAACTGTGAAGTATGAAATGAAGACAGTGAACTGTGAAATGTGAACTGTGACCTGCGAACTGGGAACTGTGAACTGTGAACTGTGAACTGTGATCTGTGAACAGTGAAGTGTGAACTGTGAACTGTGAACTGTGAACTGTGAACTGTGAACTGGAAATGTGAACTGTGAACTGTGAACTGTGAACTGTGAACTGTGAACTATGATCTGTGAACAGTGAACTGCGGACTGTGAACTGTGAACTGTGAACTGTGAAAACTGAATTGTGAAATAAAGTCTGTGAACTGTGATCTGTGAACTGTGATCTGTGAACTGTGAACTGTGAAGTGTGATCTGTGAACTGTGAACTGCGAACTGTGAATTGTGAAATGAAGACTGTGAACAGTGAACTGTGCCCTGTGAAGACTGAAGTGTGAAATGAAGACTGTGAACTGTGATCTGTGAACTGTGAACTGTGAACTGAGAACTGTGAACTGTGAACTGTGAACTGTGAACTGTGAACTGTGAACTATGATCTGTGCACTGTGAAGTGTGAAGTGTGAAGTGTGAAGTGTGAAATGAAGACTGTGAACTGTGAACTGTGATCTGTGAACAGTGAACTGTGGACTGTGAACTGTGAACTGTGAACTGTGACCTGTGAACTGTGAACTGCGAACTGTGAATTGTGAAATGAAGACTGTGAACTGTGAACTGTGAACTGTGAACTGTGAACTGTGAACTGTGAACTGTGAACTGTGAACTGTGAACTGTGAACTTTGAACTGTGAACTGTGAACTGTGAACTGTGAACTGTGAACTGTGAACTGTGAACTGTGAACTGTGAACTGTGAACTGTGAACTGTGAACTGTGAACTGTGAACTGTGAACTGTGAACTGTGAACTGTGAACTGTGAACTGTGAACTGTGAACTGTGAACTGTGAACTGTGAACTGTGAACTGTGAACTGTGAACTGTGAACTGTGAACTGTGAACTGTGAACTGTGAACTGTGAACTGTGAACTGTGAACTGTGAACTGTGAACTGTGAACTGTGAACTGTGAACTGTGAACTGTGAACTGTGAACTGTGAACTGTGAACTGTGAACTGTGAACTGTGAACTGTGAACTGTGAACTGTGAACTGTGAACTATGATCAGTGAACAGTGAACTGCGGACTGTGAACTGTGAACTGTGAACTGCGAACTGTGAAGTATGAAATGAAGACAGTGAACTGTGAAGTATGAAATGAAGACAGTGAACTGTGAAGTATGAAATGAAGACAGTGAACTGTGAAATGTGAACTGTGACCTGCGAACTGGGAACTGTGAACTGTGAACTGTGAACTGTGATCTGTGAACAGTGAAGTGTGAACTGTGAACTGTGAACTGTGAACTGTGAACTGTGAACTGTGAACTGAGAACTGTAAACTGAGAATTGTAAACTGTGAACAGTGAACTGTGAACTGTGAACTGTGAACTGTGAACTGTGAACTGTGAACTGTGAACTGTGAAGTGTGAAATAAAGTCTGTGAACTGTGATCTGTGGACTGTGAACTGTGAACTGTGAAGTGTGAACTGTGATTTGTGAACAGTGAACTGTGGACTGTGAACTGTGCACTGTGAACTGCGAACTGTGAAGTATGAAATGAAGACAGTGAACTGTGAAGTATGAAATGAAGACAGTGAACTGTGAAGTATGAAATGAAGACAGTGAACTGTGAAATGTGAACTGTGACCTGCGAACTGGGAACTGTGAACTGTGAACTGTGAACTGTGATCTGTGAACAGTGAAGTGTGAACTGTGAACTGTGAACTGTGAACTGTGAACTGTGAACTGGAAATGTGAACTGTGAACTGTGAACTGTGAACTGTGAACTGTGAACTATGATCTGTGAACAGTGAACTGCGGACTGTGAACTGTGAACTGTGAACTGTGAAAACTGAATTGTGAAATAAAGTCTGTGAACTGTGATCTGTGAACTGTGAACTGTGAAGTGTGATCTGTGAACTGTGAACTGCGAACTGTGAATTGTGAAATGAAGACTGTGAACTGTGAACTGTGCCCTGTGAAGACTGAAGTGTGAAATGAAGACTGTGAACTGTGATCTGTGAACTGTGAACTGTGAACTGAGAACTGTGAACTGTGAACTGTGAACTGTGAACTGTGAACTGTGAACTGTGAACTATGATCTGTGCACTGTGAAGTGTGAAGTGTGAAGTGTGAAGTGTGAAGTGTGAAATGAAGACTGTGAACTGTGAACTGTGATCTGTGAACAGTGAACTGTGGACTGTGAACTGTGAACTGTGAACTGTGACCTGTGAACTGTGAACTGCGAACTGTGAATTGTGAAATGAAGACTGTGAACTGTGAACTGTGAACTGTGAACTGTGAACTGTGAACTGTGAACTGTGAACTGTGAACTGTGAACTGTGAACTGTGAACTGTGAACTGTGAACTGTGAACTGTGAACTGTGAACTGTGAACTGTGAACTGTGAACTGTGAACTGTGAACTGTGAACTGTGAACTGTGAACTGTGAACTGTGAACTGTGAACTGTGAACTGTGAACTGTGAACTGTGAACTGTGAACTGTGAACTGTGAACTGTGAACTGTGAACTGTGAACTGTGAACTGTGAACTGTGAACTGTGAACTGTGAACTGTGAACTGTGAACTGTGAACTGTGAACTGTGAACTGTGAACTGTGAACTGTGAACTGTGAACTGTGAACTGTGATCTGTGGACTGTGAACTGTGAACTGTGAACTGTGATTTGTGAACAGTGAACTGTGGACTGTGAACTGTGGACTGTGAACTGTGCACTGTGAAGTGTGAAGTGTGAAATGAAGACTGTGAACTGTGAACTGTGATCTGTGAACAGTGAACTGTGGACTGTGAACTGTGAACTGTGACCTGTGAACTGTGAACTGTGACCTGTGAACTGTGAACTGCGAACTGTGAATTGTGAAATGAAGACTGTGAACTGTGAACTGTGAACTGTGAACAGTGAACAGTGAACTGTGAACTGTGAACTGTGAACTGTGAACTGTGAATTGTGAACAGTGAACTGTGGACTGTGAACTGTGAACTGTGAACTGTGAAGTGTGAACTGTCAACTGTGAACTGTGAACTGTGAACTGAGAACTGTAAACTGAGAATTGTAAACTGTGAACAGTGAACTGTGAACTGTGAACTGTGAACTGTGAACTGTGAAGTGTGAAATAAAGTCTGTGAACTGTGATCTGTGGACTGTGAACTGTGAACTGTGAAGTGTGAACTGTGATTTGTGAACAGTGAACTGTGGACTGTGAACTGTGCACTGTGAACTGCGAACTGTGAAGTATGAAATGAAGACAGTGAACTGTGAAGTATGAAATGAAGACAGTGAACTGTGAAGTATGAAATGAAGACAGTGAACTGTGAAATGTGAACTGTGACCTGCGAACTGGGAACTGTGAACTGTGAACTGTGAACTGTGATCTGTGAACAGTGAAGTGTGAACTGTGAACTGTGAACTGTGAACTGTGAACTGTGAACTGGAAATGTGAACTGTGAACTGTGAACTGTGAACTGTGAACTGTGAACTATGATCTGTGAACAGTGAACTGCGGACTGTGAACTGTGAACTGTGAACTGTGAAAACTGAATTGTGAAATAAAGTCTGTGAACTGTGATCTGTGAACTGTGATCTGTGAACTGTGAACTGTGAAGTGTGATCTGTGAACTGTGAACTGCGAACTGTGAATTGTGAAATGAAGACTGTGAACTGTGAACTGTGCCCTGTGAAGACTGAAGTGTGAAATGAAGACTGTGAACTGTGATCTGTGAACTGTGAACTGTGAACTGAGAACTGTGAACTGTGAACTGTGAACTGTGAACTGT
This sequence comes from Lasioglossum villosulum, assembly GCA_963971365.1. Taxonomy (NCBI): domain Eukaryota; kingdom Metazoa; phylum Arthropoda; class Insecta; order Hymenoptera; family Halictidae; genus Lasioglossum; species Lasioglossum villosulum. Next base: position 1,645,067 of record CAXARU010000174.1, read on the forward strand.
GAACTGTGAACTGTGAACTGTGAACTGTGAACTGTGAACTATGATCTGTGCACTGTGAAGTGTGAAGTGTGAAGTGTGAAGTGTGAAATGAAGACTGTGAACTGTGAACTGTGATCTGTGAACAGTGAACTGTGGACTGTGAACTGTGAACTGTGAACTGTGACCTGTGAACTGTGAACTGCGAACTGTGAATTGTGAAATGAAGACTGTGAACTGTGAACTGTGAACTGTGAACTGTGAACTGTGAACTGTGAACTGTGAACTGTGAACTGTGAACTGTGAACTGTGAACTGTGAACTGTGAACTGTGAACTGTGAACTGTGAACTGTGAACTGTGAACTGTGAACTGTGAACTGTGAACTGTGAACTGTGAACTGTGAACTGTGAACTGTGAACTGTGAACTGTGAACTGTGAACTGTGAACTGTGAACTGTGAACTGTGAACTGTGAACTGTGAACTGTGAACTGTGAACTGTGAACTGTGAACTGTGAACTGTGAACTGTGAACTGTGAACTGTGAACTGTGAACTGTGAACTGTGAACTGTGAACTGTGAACTGTGAACTGTGAACTGTGATCTGTGGACTGTGAACTGTGAACTGTGAACTGTGATTTGTGAACAGTGAACTGTGGACTGTGAACTGTGGACTGTGAACTGTGCACTGTGAAGTGTGAAGTGTGAAATGAAGACTGTGAACTGTGAACTGTGATCTGTGAACAGTGAACTGTGGACTGTGAACTGTGAACTGTGACCTGTGAACTGTGAACTGTGACCTGTGAACTGTGAACTGCGAACTGTGAATTGTGAAATGAAGACTGTGAACTGTGAACTGTGAACTGTGAACAGTGAACAGTGAACTGTGAACTGTGAACTGTGAACTGTGAACTGTGAATTGTGAACAGTGAACTGTGGACTGTGAACTGTGAACTGTGAACTGTGAAGTGTGAACTGTCAACTGTGAACTGTGAACTGTGAACTGAGAACTGTAAACTGAGAATTGTAAACTGTGAACAGTGAACTGTGAACTGTGAACTGTGAACTGTGAACTGTGAACTGTGAACTGTGAACTGTGAAGTGTGAAATAAAGTCTGTGAACTGTGATCTGTGGACTGTGAACTGTGAACTGTGAAGTGTGAACTGTGATTTGTGAACAGTGAACTGTGGACTGTGAACTGTGCACTGTGAACTGCGAACTGTGAAGTATGAAATGAAGACAGTGAACTGTGAAGTATGAAATGAAGACAGTGAACTGTGAAGTATGAAATGAAGACAGTGAACTGTGAAATGTGAACTGTGACCTGCGAACTGGGAACTGTGAACTGTGAACTGTGAACTGTGATCTGTGAACAGTGAAGTGTGAACTGTGAACTGTGAACTGTGAACTGTGAACTGTGAACTGGAAATGTGAACTGTGAACTGTGAACTGTGAACTGTGAACTGTGAACTATGATCTGTGAACAGTGAACTGCGGACTGTGAACTGTGAACTGTGAACTGTGAAAACTGAATTGTGAAATAAAGTCTGTGAACTGTGATCTGTGAACTGTGATCTGTGAACTGTGAACTGTGAAGTGTGATCTGTGAACTGTGAACTGCGAACTGTGAATTGTGAAATGAAGACTGTGAACAGTGAACTGTGCCCTGTGAAGACTGAAGTGTGAAATGAAGACTGTGAACTGTGATCTGTGAACTGTGAACTGTGAACTGAGAACTGTGAACTGTGAACTGTGAACTGTGAACTGTGAACTGTGAACTGTGAACTATGATCTGTGCACTGTGAAGTGTGAAGTGTGAAGTGTGAAGTGTGAAGTGTGAAATGAAGACTGTGAACTGTGAACTGTGATCTGTGAACAGTGAACTGTGGACTGTGAACTGTGAACTGTGAACTGTGACCTGTGAACTGTGAACTGCGAACTGTGAATTGTGAAATGAAGACTGTGAACTGTGAACTGTGAACTGTGAACTGTGAACTGTGAACTGTGAACTGTGAACTGTGAACTGTGAACTGTGAACTGTGAACTGTGAACTGTGAACTGTGAACTGTGAACTGTGAACTGTGAACTGTGAACTGTGAACTGTGAACTGTGAACTGTGAACTGTGAACTGTGAACTGTGAACTGTGAACTGTGAACTGTGAACTGTGAACTGTGAACTGTGAACTGTGAACTGTGAACTGTGAACTGTGAACTGTGAACTGTGAACTGTGAACTGTGAACTGTGAACTGTGAACTGTGAACTGTGAACTGTGAACTGTGAACTGTGAACTGTGAACTGTGAACTGTGAACTGTGAACTGTGAACTGTGAACTGTGATCTGTGGACTGTGAACTGTGAACTGTGAACTGTGATTTGTGAACAGTGAACTGTGGACTGTGAACTGTGGACTGTGAACTGTGCACTGTGAAGTGTGAAGTGTGAAATGAAGACTGTGAACTGTGAACTGTGATCTGTGAACAGTGAACTGTGGACTGTGAACTGTGAACTGTGACCTGTGAACTGTGAACTGTGACCTGTGAACTGTGAACTGCGAACTGTGAATTGTGAAATGAAGACTGTGAACTGTGAACTGTGAACTGTGAACAGTGAACAGTGAACTGTGAACTGTGAACTGTGAACTGTGAACTGTGAATTGTGAACAGTGAACTGTGGACTGTGAACTGTGAACTGTGAACTGTGAAGTGTGAACTGTCAACTGTGAACTGTGAACTGTGAACTGAGAACTGTAAACTGAGAATTGTAAACTGTGAACAGTGAACTGTGAACTGTGAACTGTGAACTGTGAACTGTGAAGTGTGAAATAAAGTCTGTGAACTGTGATCTGTGGACTGTGAACTGTGAACTGTGAAGTGTGAACTGTGATTTGTGAACAGTGAACTGTGGACTGTGAACTGTGCACTGTGAACTGCGAACTGTGAAGTATGAAATGAAGACAGTGAACTGTGAAGTATGAAATGAAGACAGTGAACTGTGAAGTATGAAATGAAGACAGTGAACTGTGAAATGTGAACTGTGACCTGCGAACTGGGAACTGTGAACTGTGAACTGTGAACTGTGATCTGTGAACAGTGAAGTGTGAACTGTGAACTGTGAACTGTGAACTGTGAACTGTGAACTGGAAATGTGAACTGTGAACTGTGAACTGTGAACTGTGAACTGTGAACTATGATCTGTGAACAGTGAACTGCGGACTGTGAACTGTGAACTGTGAACTGTGAAAACTGAATTGTGAAATAAAGTCTGTGAACTGTGATCTGTGAACTGTGATCTGTGAACTGTGAACTGTGAAGTGTGATCTGTGAACTGTGAACTGCGAACTGTGAATTGTGAAATGAAGACTGTGAACTGTGAACTGTGCCCTGTGAAGACTGAAGTGTGAAATGAAGACTGTGAACTGTGATCTGTGAACTGTGAACTGTGAACTGAGAACTGTGAACTGTGAACTGTGAACTGTGAACTGTGAACTGTGAACTGTGAACTGTGAACTGTGAACTGTGAACTATGATCTGTGCACTGTGAAGTGTGAAGTGTGAAGTGTGAAGTGTGAAATGAAGACTGTGAACTGTGAACTGTGATCTGTGAACAGTGAACTGTGGACTGTGAACTGTGAACTGTGAACTGTGACCTGTGAACTGTGAACTGCGAACTGTGAATTGTGAAATGAAGACTGTGAACTGTGAACTGTGAACTGTGAACTGTGAACTGTGAACTGTGAACTGTGAACTGTGAACTGTGAACTGTGAACTGTGAACTGTGAACTGTGAACTGTGAACTGTGAACTGTGAACTGTGAACTGTGAACTGTGAACTGTGAACTGTGAACTGTGAACTGTGAACTGTGAACTGTGAACTGTGAACTGTGAACTGTGAACTGTGAACTGTGAACTGTGAACTGTGAACTGTGAACTGTGAACTGTGAACTGTGAACTGTGAACTGTGAACTGTGAACTGTGAACTGTGAACTGTGAACTGTGAACTGTGAACTGTGAACTGTGAACTGTGAACTGTGAACTGTGAACTGTGAACTGTGAACTGTGAACTGTGATCTGTGGACTGTGAACTGTGAACTGTGAACTGTGATTTGTGAACAGTGAACTGTGGACTGTGAACTGTGGACTGTGAACTGTGCACTGTGAAGTGTGAAGTGTGAAATGAAGACTGTGAACTGTGAACTGTGATCTGTGAACAGTGAACTGTGGACTGTGAACTGTGAACTGTGACCTGTGAACTGTGAACTGTGACCTGTGAACTGTGAACTGCGAACTGTGAATTGTGAAATGAAGACTGTGAACTGTGAACTGTGAACTGTGAACAGTGAACAGTGAACTGTGAACTGTGAACTGTGAACTGTGAACTGTGAATTGTGAACAGTGAACTGTGGACTGTGAACTGTGAACTGTGAACTGTGAAGTGTGAACTGTCAACTGTGAACTGTGAACTGTGAACTGAGAACTGTAAACTGAGAATTGTAAACTGTGAACAGTGAACTGTGAACTGTGAACTGTGAACTGTGAACTGTGAACTGTGAACTGTGAACTGTGAAGTGTGAAATAAAGTCTGTGAACTGTGATCTGTGGACTGTGAACTGTGAACTGTGAAGTGTGAACTGTGATTTGTGAACAGTGAACTGTGGACTGTGAACTGTGCACTGTGAACTGCGAACTGTGAAGTATGAAATGAAGACAGTGAACTGTGAAGTATGAAATGAAGACAGTGAACTGTGAAGTATGAAATGAAGACAGTGAACTGTGAAATGTGAACTGTGACCTGCGAACTGGGAACTGTGAACTGTGAACTGTGAACTGTGATCTGTGAACAGTGAAGTGTGAACTGTGAACTGTGAACTGTGAACTGTGAACTGTGAACTGGAAATGTGAACTGTGAACTGTGAACTGTGAACTGTGAACTGTGAACTATGATCTGTGAACAGTGAACTGCGGACTGTGAACTGTGAACTGTGAACTGTGAAAACTGAATTGTGAAATAAAGTCTGTGAACTGTGATCTGTGAACTGTGATCTGTGAACTGTGAACTGTGAAGTGTGATCTGTGAACTGTGAACTGCGAACTGTGAATTGTGAAATGAAGACTGTGAACAGTGAACTGTGCCCTGTGAAGACTGAAGTGTGAAATGAAGACTGTGAACTGTGATCTGTGAACTGTGAACTGTGAACTGAGAACTGTGAACTGTGAACTGTGAACTGTGAACTGTGAACTGTGAACTATGATCTGTGCACTGTGAAGTGTGAAGTGTGAAGTGTGAAGTGTGAAATGAAGACTGTGAACTGTGAACTGTGATCTGTGAACAGTGAACTGTGGACTGTGAACTGTGAACTGTGAACTGTGACCTGTGAACTGTGAACTGCGAACTGTGAATTGTGAAATGAAGACTGTGAACTGTGAACTGTGAACTGTGAACTGTGAACTGTGAACTGTGAACTGTGAACTGTGAACTGTGAACTGTGAACTGTGAACTGTGAACTGTGAACTGTGAACTGTGAACTGTGAACTGTGAACTGTGAACTGTGAACTGTGAACTGTGAACTGTGAACTGTGAACTGTGAACTGTGAACTGTGAACTGTGAACTGTGAACTGTGAACTGTGAACTGTGAACTGTGAACTGTGAACTGTGAACTGTGAACTGTGAACTGTGAACTGTGAACTGTGAACTGTGAACTGTGAACTGTGAACTGTGAACTGTGAACTGTGAACTGTGAACTGTGAACTGTGAACTGTGAACTGTGAACTGTGAACTGTGAACTGTGAACTGTGAACTGTGAACTGTGAACTGTGAACTGTGAACTGTGAACTGTGAACTGTGAACTGTGAACTGTGAACTGTGAACTATGATCAGTGAACAGTGAACTGCGGACTGTGAACTGTGAACTGTGAACTGTGAAAACTGAATTGTGAAATAAAGTCTGTGAACAGTGATCTGTGAACTGTGAACTGTGAAGTGTGATCTGTGAAGTGTGATCTGTGAACTGTGAACTGTGAACTGTGAACTGTGATCTGTGAACTGTGATCTGTGAACTGTGAACTGCGAACTGTGAATTGTGAAATGAAGACTGTGAACTGTGAACTGTGAACTGTGAACTGTGAACTGTGAACTATGATCTGTGAACTGTGAACTGTGAACTGTGAACTGTGAACTATGATCAGTGAACAGTGAACTGCGGACTGTGAACTATGAACTGTGAAAACTGAATTGTGAAATAAAGTCTGTGAACAGTGATCTGTGAACTGTGAACTGTGAAGTGTGATCTGTGAAGTGTGATCTGTGAACTGTGAACTGTGAACTGTGAACTGTGATCTGTGAACTGTGATCTGTGAACTGTGAACTGCGAACTGTGAACTGTGAACTGTGAACTGTGAACTGTGAACTGTGAACTATGATCTGTGAACAGTGAACTGTGGACTGTGAACTGTGAACTGTGAAGTGTGAACTGTGAACTGTGAACTGTCAACTGTGAACTGAGAACTGTAAACTGAGAACTGTAAACTGTGAACAGTGAACTGTGAACTGTGAACTGTGAACTGTGAACTGTGATCTGTGAACTGTGAACTGCGAACTGTGAAGTGTGAAATGAAGACTGTGAACTGTGAACTGTGATCTGTGAACTGTGAACTGCGAACTGTGAATTGTGAAATGAAGACTGTGAACTGTGAACTGTGAACTGTGAACTGCGAACTGTGAATTGTGAAATGAAGACTGTGAACTGTGAACTGTGCCCTGTGAAGACTGAAGTGTGAAATGAAGACTGTGAACTGTGATCTGTGAACTGTGAACTGTGAACTGTGAAAACTGAATTGTGAAATAAAGTCTGTGAACTGTGAACTGTGATCTGTGAACTGAGAACTGTGAACTGTGAACAGTGGGCTGTGAACTGTGACCTGTGAACTGTGAACTGCGAACTGTGAAGTATGAAATGAAGACAGTGAACTGTGAAATGTGAACTGTGACCTGCGAACTGTGAACTGAGAACTGTAAACTGAGAACTGTAAACTGTGAACTGTGAACTGTGATCTGTGAACTGTGAACTGCGAACTGTGAAGTGTGAAATGAAGACTGTGATCTGTGAACTGTGATCTGTCAACAGTGAACTGTGGACTGTGTACTGTGAACAGTGAAGTGTGAACTGTGAACTGTGAACTGTGAACTGTGAACTGTGAACTGGAACTGTGAACTGTGAACTATGAACTGTGAACTGTGAAAACTGAATTGTGAAATAAAGTCTGTGAACTGTGATCTGTGAACTGTGAACTGTGATCTGTGAACTGTGATCTGTGAACTGTGAACTGCGAAATGTGAATTGTGAAATGAAGACTGTGAACAGTGAACTGTGAACAGTGAACTGTGAACTGTGAACTGTGAACTGTGAACTGTGAACTGTGAACTGTGATCTGTGATCTGTGAACTGTGAACTGCGAACTGTGAAGTGTGAAATGAAGACTGTGAACTGTGATCTGTGGACTGTGAACTGTGAACTGTGAACTGTGAACTGTGATTTGTGAACAGTGAACTGTGGACTGTGAACTGTGGACTGTGAACTGTGCACTGTGAAGTGTGAAGTGTGAAATGAAGACTGTGAACTGTGAACTGTGATCTGTGAACAGTGAACTGTGGACTGTGAACTGTGAACTGTGACCTGTGAACTGTGAACTGTGACCTGTGAACTGTGAACTGCGAACTGTGAATTGTGAAATGAAGACTGTGAACTGTGAACTGTGAACTGTGAACAGTGAACAGTGAACTGTGAACTGTGAACTGTGAACTGTGAACTGTGAATTGTGAACAGTGAACTGTGGACTGTGAACTGTGAACTGTGAACTGTGAAGTGTGAACTGTGAACTGTGATCTGTGAACAGTGAACTGTGGACTGTGAACTGTGAACTGTGACCTGTGACCTGCGAACTGTGAACTGTAACATGTGAACTGTGAACTGTGAACTGTGAACTGTGATCTGTGAACAGTGAAGTGTGAACTGTGAACTGTGAACTGTGAACTGTGAACTGTGAACTGGAACTGTGAACTGTGAACTGTGAACTGTGAAAACTGAATTGTGAAATAAAGTCTGTGAACTGTGATCTGTGAACTGTGAACTGTGATCTGTGAACTGTGATCTGTGAACTGTGAACTGCGAACTGTGAATTGTGAAATGAAGACTGTGAACAGTGAACTGTGAACTGTGAACTGTGAACTGTGAACTGTGAACTATGATCTGTGATCTGTGAACTGTGAACTGCGAACTGTGAAGTGTGAAATGAAGACTGTGAACTGTGATCTGTGGACTGTGAACTGTGAACTGTGAACTGTGATTTGTGAACAGTGAACTGTGGACTGTGAACTGTGGACTGTGAACTGTGCACTGTGAAGTGTGAAGTGTGAAATGAAGACTGTGAACTGTGAACTGTGATCTGTGAACAGTGAACTGTGGACTGTGAACTGTGAACTGTGTCCTGTGAACTGTGAACTGTGACCTGTGAACTGTGAACTGCGTACTGTGAATTGTGAAATGAAGACTGTGAACTGTGAACTGTGAACTGTGAACAGTGAACAGTGAACTGTGAACTGTGAACTGTGAACTGTGAACTGTGAATTGTGAACAGTGAACTGTGGACTGTGAACTGTGAACTGTGAACTGTGAACTGTGAAGTGTGAACTGTCAACTGTGAACTGTGAACTGTGAACTGAGAACTGTAAACTGAGAATTGTAAACTGTGAACAGTGAACTGTGAACTGTGAACTGTGAACTGTGAACTGTGAACTGTGAACTGTGAACTGTGAAATAAAGTCTGTGAACTGTGATCTGTGGACTGTGAACTGTGAACTGTGAAGTGTGAACTGTGATTTGTGAACAGTGAACTGTGGACTGTGAACTGTGCACTGCGAACTGTGAAGTATGAAATGAAGACAGTGAACTGTGAAGTATGAAATGAAGACAGTGAACTGTGAAGTATGAAATGAAGACAGTGAACTGTGAAATGAGAACTGTGACCTGCGAACTGGGAACTGTGAACTGTGAACTGTGAACTGTGATCTGTGAACAGTGAAGTGTGAACTGTGAACTGTGAACTGTGAACTGTGAACTGTGAACTGTGAACTGTGAACTGGAAATGTGAACTGTGAACTGTGAACTGTGAACTGTGAACTGTGAACTATGATCTGTGAACAGTGAACTGCGGACTGTGAACTGTGAACTGTGAACTGTGAAAACTGAATTGTGAAATAAAGTCTGTGAACTGTGATCTGTGAACTGTGATCTGTGAACTGTGAACTGTGAAGTGTGATCTGTGAACTGTGAACTGCGAACTGTGAATTGTGAAATGAAGACTGTGAACTGTGAACTGTGCCCTGTGAAGACTGAAGTGTGAAATGAAGACTGTGAACTGTGATCTGTGAACTGTGAACTGTGAACTGAGAACTGTGAACTGTGAACTGTGAAAACTGAATTGTGAAATAAAGTCTGTGAACTGTGAACTGTGATCTGTGAACTGTGAACAGTGGGCTGTGAACTGTGACCTGCGAACTGTGAACTGTGAACTGTGAACTGTGAACTGTGAACTGTGATCTGTGCACTGTGAAGTGTGAAGTGTGAAGTGTGAAATGAAGACTGTGAACTGTGAACTGTGATCTGTGAACAGTGAACTGTGGACTGTGAACTGTGAACTGTGAACTGTGAACTGCGAACTGTGAATTGTGAAATGAAGACTGTGAACTGTGAACCTGGAACTGTGAACTGTGAACTGTGAACAGTGAACAGTGAACTGTGAACTGTGAACTGTGAACTGTGAACTGTGAACTGTGAACTGTGAATTGTGAACAGTGAACTGTGGACTGTGAACTGTGAACGGTGAACTGTGAACTGCGAACTGTGAAGTATGAAATGAAGACAGTGAACTGTGAAGTATGAAATGAAGACAGTGAACTGTGAAATGTGAACTGTGACCTGCGAACTGGGAACTGTGAACTGTGAACTGTGAACTGTGAACTGTGAACTGTGAACTGTGATCTGTGAACAGTGAAGTGTGAACTGTGAACTGTGAACTGTGAACTGTGAACTGTGAACTGGAACTGTGAACTGTGAACTGTGAACAATGAACTGTGAACTGTGAACTATGATCTGTGAACAGTGAACTGCGGACTGTCAACTGTGAACTGTGAACTGTGAAAACTGAATTGTGAAATAAAGTCTGTGAACTGTCAACTGTGAACTGTGATCTGTGAACAGTGAAGTGTGAACTGTGAACTGTGAACTGTGAACTGTGAACTGTGAACTGGAACTGTGAACTGTGAACTGGAACTGTGAACTGTGAACTGTGAACTGTGAACTGTGAACTGTGAACTGTGAACTATGATCTGTGAACAGTGAACTGTGGACTGTGAACTGTGAACTGTGAAGTGTGAACTGTGAACTGTGAACTGTCAACTGTGAACTGAGAACTGTAAACTGAGAACTGTAAACTGTGAACAGTGAACTGTGAACTGTGAACTGTGAGCAGTGAACTGTGGACTGTGAACTGTGAACAGTGAACTGTGAACTGTGAACTGTGAACTGTGATCTGTGAACTGTGAACTGCGAACTGTGAAGTGTGAAATGAAGACTGTGAACTGTGATCTGTGGACTGTGAACTGTGAACTGTGAACTGTGAACAGTGAACAGTGAACTGTGAACTGTGAACTGTGAACTGTGAATTGTGAACAGTGAACAGTGAACTGTGGACTGTGAACTGTGAACTGTGAACTGTGAAGTGTGAACTGTCAACTGTGAACTGTCAACTGTGAACTGAGAACTGTAAACTGAGAACTGTAAACTGTGAACAGTGAACTGTGAACTGTGAACTGTGAACTGTGAACTGCGAACTGTGAAGTATGAAATGAAGACAGTGAACTGTGAAATGTGACCTGCGAACTGGGAACTGTGAACTGTGAACTGTGAACTGTGAACTGTGAACTGTGAACTGTGAACTGTGAACTGTGAACTGTGAACTGTGAACTGTGAACTGTGAACTGTGAACTGTGAACTGTGAACTGTGAACTGTGAACTGTGAACTGTGAACTGTGAACTGTGAACTGTGAACTGTGAACTGTGAACTGTGAACTGTGAACTGTGAACTGTGAACTGTGAACTGTGAACTGTGAACTGTGAACTGTGAACTGTGAACTGTGAACTGTGAACTGTGAACTGTGAACTGTGAACTGTGAACTGTGAACTGTGAACTGTGAACTGTGAACTGTGAACTGTGAACTGTGAACTGGAACTGTGAACTGTGAACTGTGAACAATGAACTGTGAACTGTGAACTATGATCTGTGAACAGTGAACTGCGGACTGTCAACTGTGAACTGTGAACTGTGAAAACTGAATTGTGAAATAAAGTCTGTGAACTGTCAACTGTGAACTGTGATCTGTGAACAGTGAAGTGTGAACTGTGAACTGTGAACTGTGAACTGTGAACTGTGAACTGGAACTGTGAACTGTGAACTGGAACTGTGAACTGTGAACTGTGAACTGTGAACTGTGAACTGTGAACTGTGAACTATGATCTGTGAACAGTGAACTGTGGACTGTGAACTGTGAACTGTGAAGTGTGAACTGTGAACTGTGAACTGTCAACTGTGAACTGAGAACTGTAAACTGAGAACTGTAAACTGTGAACAGTGAACTGTGAACTGTGAACTGTGAGCAGTGAACTGTGGACTGTGAACTGTGAACAGTGAACTGTGAACTGTGAACTGTGAACTGTGATCTGTGAACTGTGAACTGCGAACTGTGAAGTGTGAAATGAAGACTGTGAACTGTGATCTGTGGACTGTGAACTGTGAACTGTGAACTGTGAACAGTGAACAGTGAACTGTGAACTGTGAACTGTGAACTGTGAATTGTGAACAGTGAACAGTGAACTGTGGACTGTGAACTGTGAACTGTGAACTGTGAAGTGTGAACTGTCAACTGTGAACTGTCAACTGTGAACTGAGAACTGTAAACTGAGAACTGTAAACTGTGAACAGTGAACTGTGAACTGTGAACTGTGAACTGTGAACTGCGAACTGTGAAGTATGAAATGAAGACAGTGAACTGTGAAATGTGACCTGCGAACTGGGAACTGTGAACTGTGAACTGTGAACTGTGAACTGTGAACTGTGAACTGTGAACTGTGAACTGTGAACTGTGAACTGTGAACTGTGAACTGTGAACTGTGAACTGTGAACTGTGAACTGTGAACTGTGAACTGTGAACTGTGAACTGTGAACTGTGAACTGTGAACTGTGAACTGTGAACTGTGAACTGTGAACTGTGAACTGTGAACTGTGAACTGTGAACTGTGAACTGTGAACTGTGAACTGTGAACTGTGAACTGTGAACTGTGAACTGTGAACTGTGAACTGTGAACTGTGAACTGTGAACTGTGAACTGTGAACTGTGAACTGTGAACTGTGAACTGTGAACTGTGAACTGTGAACTGTGAACTGTGAACTGTGAACTGTGAACTGTGAACTGTGAACTGTGAACTGTGAACTGTGAACTGTGAACTGTGAACTGTGAACTGTGAACTGTGAACTGTGAACAGTGATCTGTGAACTGTGAACTGTGAAGTGTGATCTGTGAAGTGTGATCTGTGAACTGTGAACTGTGAACTGTGAACTGTGAACTGTGATCTGTGATCTGTGAACTGTGAACTGCGAACTGTGAATTGTGAAATGAAGACTGTGAACTGTGAACTGTGAACTGTGAACTGTGAACTGTGATCTATGATCTGTGAACTGTGAACTGTGAACTGTGAACTGTGAACTGTGAACTGTGAACTGTGAACTGTGAACTGTGAACTGTGAACTGTGAACTATGATCAGTGAACAGTGAACTGCGGACTGTGAACTGTGAACTGTGAAAACTGAATTGTGAAATAAAGTCTGTGAACAGTGATCTGTGAACTGTGAACTGTGAAGTGTGATCTGTGAAGTGTGATCTGTGAACTGTGAACTGTGAACTGTGATCTGTGAACTGTGATCTGTGAACTGTGAACTGCGAACTGTGAATTGTGAAATGAAGACTGTGAACTGTGAACTGTGAACTGTGAACTGTGAACTGTGAACTGTGAACTATGATCTGTGAACAGTGAACTGTGGACTGTGAACTGTGAACTGTGAAGTGTGAACTGTGAACTGTGAACTGTCAACTGTGAACTGAGAACTGTAAACTGAGAACTGTAAACTGTGAACAGTGAACTGTGAACTGTGAACTGTGAACTGTGAACTGTGATCTGTGAACTGTGAACTGCGAACTGTGAAGTGTGAAATGAAGACTGTGAACTGTGAACTGTGATCTGTCAACAGTGAACTGTGGACTGTGAACTGTGAACTGTAACCTGTGAACTGTGAACTGTGAACTGTGAACTGTGAACTGTGAACTGTAACCTGTGAACTGTGATCTGTGGACTGTGAACTGTGAACTGTGAACTGTGATTTGTGAACAGTGAACTGTGGACTGTGAACTGTGGACTGCGAACTGTGCACTGTGAAGTGTGAAGTGTGAAATGAAGACTGTGAACTGTGAACTGTGATCTGTGAACAGTGAACTGTGGACTGTGAACTGTGAACTGTGACCTGTGAACTGTGAACTGTGACCTGTGAACTGTGAACTGCGAACTGTGAATTGTGAAATGAAGACTGTGAACTGTGAACTGTGAACTGTGAACAGTGAACAGTGAACTGTGAACTGTGAACTGTGAACTGTGAACTGTGAACTGTGAACTGTGAATTGTGAACTGTGAACTGTGGACTGTGAACTGTGAACTGTGAACTGTGAAGTGTGAACTGTCAACTGTGAACTGTCAACTGTGAACTGAGAACTGTAAACTGAGAATTGTAAACTGTGAACAGTGAACTGTGAACTGTGAACTGTGAACTGTGAACTGTGAACTGTGAAATGTGAACTGTGAACTGTGAACTGGAAATATGAACTGTGAACTGTGAACTGTGAACTGTGAACTGTGAACTGTGAACTGTGAACTGTGAACTGTGAAGTGTGAAATAAAGTCTGTGAACTGTGATCTGTGGACTGTGAACTGTGAACTGTGAAGTGTGAACTGTGAACTGTGAACTGTGAACTGTGGACTGTGAACTGAGAACTGCCAACTGTGAAGTATGAAATGAAGACAGTGAACTGTGAAGTATGAAATGAAGACAGTGAACTGTGAAATGTGAACTGTGACCTGCGAACTGGGAACTGTGAACTGTGAACTGTGAACTGTGAACTGTGATCTGTGAACAGTGAAGTGTGAACTGTGAACTGTGAACTGGAAATGTGAACTGTGAACTGTGAACTGTGAACTGTGAACTGTGAACTGTGAACTGTGAACTGTGAACTGTGAACTGTGAACTGTGAACTGTGAACTGTGAACTGTGAACTGTGAACTGTGAACTGTGAACTGTGAACTGTGAACTGTGAACTGTGAACTGTGAACTGTGAACTGTGAACTGTGAACTGTGAACTGTGAACTGTGAACTGTGAACTGTGAACTGAGAACTGTGAACTGTGAACTGTGAACTGTGAACTGTGAACTGTGAACTGTGAACTGTGAACTGTGAACTGTGAACTGTGAACTGTGAACTGTGAACTGTGAACTGTGAACTGTGAACTGTGAACTGTGAACTGTGAACTGTGAACTGTGAACTGTGAACTGTGAACTGTGAACTGTGAACTGTGAACTGTGAACTGTGAACTGTGAACTGTGAACTGTGAACTGTGAACTATGATCAGTGAACAGTGAACTGCGGACTGTGAACTGTGAACTGTGAACTGTGAAAACTGAATTGTGAAATAAAGTCTGTGAACAGTGAACTGTGAACTGTGAACTGTGAACTGTGAACTGTGAACTGTGAACTGTGAACTGTGAACTGTGAACTGTGAACTGTGAACTGTGAACTGTGAACTGTGAACTGTGATCTGTGATCTGTGAACTGTGAACTGCGAACTGTGAATTGTGAAATGAAGACTGTGAACTGTGAACTGTGAACTGTGAACTGTGAACTGTGAACTGTGATCTATGATCTGTGAACTGTGAACTGTGAACTGTGAACTGTGAACTGTGAACTGTGAACTGTGAACTGTGAACTGTGAACTGTGAACTATGATCAGTGAACAGTGAACTGCGGACTGTGAACTGTGAACTGTGAAAACTGAATTGTGAAATAAAGTCTGTGAACAGTGATCTGTGAACTGTGAACTGTGAAGTGTGATCTGTGAAGTGTGATCTGTGAACTGTGAACTGTGAACTGTGATCTGTGAACTGTGATCTGTGAACTGTGAACTGCGAACTGTGAATTGTGAAATGAAGACTGTGAACTGTGAACTGTGAACTGTGAACTGTGAACTGTGAACTATGATCTGTGAACAGTGAACTGTGGACTGTGAACTGTGAACTGTGAAGTGTGAACTGTGAACTGTGAACTGTCAACTGTGAACTGAGAACTGTAAACTGAGAACTGTAAACTGTGAACAGTGAACTGTGAACTGTGAACTGTGAACTGTGAACTGTGATCTGTGAACTGTGAACTGCGAACTGTGAAGTGTGAAATGAAGACTGTGAACTGTGAACTGTGATCTGTCAACAGTGAACTGTGGACTGTGAACTGTGAACTGTAACCTGTGAACTGTGAACTGTGAACTGTGAACTGTGAACTGTAACCTGTGAACTGTGATCTGTGGACTGTGAACTGTGAACTGTGAACTGTGATTTGTGAACAGTGAACTGTGGACTGTGAACTGTGGACTGCGAACTGTGCACTGTGAAGTGTGAAGTGTGAAATGAAGACTGTGAACTGTGAACTGTGATCTGTGAACAGTGAACTGTGGACTGTGAACTGTGAACTGTGACCTGTGAACTGTGAACTGTGACCTGTGAACTGTGAACTGCGAACTGTGAATTGTGAAATGAAGACTGTGAACTGTGAACTGTGAACTGTGAACAGTGAACAGTGAACTGTGAACTGTGAACTGTGAACTGTGAACTGTGAACTGTGAACTGTGAATTGTGAACTGTGAACTGTGGACTGTGAACTGTGAACTGTGAACTGTGAAGTGTGAACTGTCAACTGTGAACTGTCAACTGTGAACTGAGAACTGTAAACTGAGAATTGTAAACTGTGAACAGTGAACTGTGAACTGTGAACTGTGAACTGTGAACTGTGAACTGTGAAATGTGAACTGTGAACTGTGAAGTGTGAAATAAAGTCTGTGAACTGTGATCTGTGGACTGTGAACTGTGAACTGTGAAGTGTGAACTGTGATTTGTGAACAGTGAACTGTGGACTGTGAACTGTGCACTGTGAAGTGTGAAGTGTGAAATGAAGTCTGTGATCTGTGAACAGTGAACTGTGGACTGTGAACTGTGAACTGCGAACTGTGAAGTATGAAATGAAGACAGTGAACTGTGAAGTATGAAATGAAGACAGTGAACTGTGAAATGTGAACTGTGACCTGCGAACTGGGAACTGTGAACTGTGAACTGTGAACTGTGATCTGTGAACAGTGAAGTGTGAACTGTGAACTGTGAACTGTGAACTGTGAACTGTGAACTGTGAACTGTGAACTGTGAACTGTGAACTGTGAACTGTGAACTGTGAACTGTGAACTGTGAACTGTGAACTGTGAACTGGAAATATGAACTGTGAACTGTGAACTGTGAACTGTGAACTGTGAACTGTGAACTGTGAACTGTGAACTGTGAACTGTGAACTGTGAAGTGTGAAATAAAGTCTGTGAACTGTGATCTGTGGACTGTGAACTGTGAACTGTGAACTGTGAACTGTGAACTGTGAACTGTGAACTGTGAACTGTGAACTGTGAACTGTGAACTGTGAACTGGAAATATGAACTGTGAACTGTGAACTGTGAACTGTGAACTGTGAACTGTGAACTGTGGACTGTGAACTGAGAACTGCCAACTGTGAAGTATGAAATGAAGACAGTGAACTGTGAAGTATGAAATGAAGACAGTGAACTGTGAAATGTGAACTGTGACCTGCGAACTGGGAACTGTGAACTGTGAACTGTGAACTGTGAACTGTGATCTGTGAACAGTGAAGTGTGAACTGTGAACTGTGAACTGTGAACTGTGAACTGTGAACTGGAAATGTGAACTGTGAACTGTGAACTGTGAACTGTGAACTGTGAACTATGATCTGTGAACAGTGAACTGCGGACTGTGAACTGTGAACTGTGAACTGTGAAAACTGAATTGTGAAATAAAGTCTGTGAACTGTGATCTGTGAACTGTGATCTGTGAACTGTGATCTGTGAACTGTGATCTGTGAACTGTGAACTGTGAAGTGTGATCTGTGAACTGTGAACTGCGAACTGTGAATTGTGAAATGAAGACTGTGAACTGTGAACTGTGCCCTGTGAAGACTGAAGTGTGAAATGAAGACTGTGAACTGTGATCTGTGAACTGTGAACTGTGAACTGTGAACTGTGAAAACTGAATTGTGAAATAAAGTCTGTGAACTGTGAACTGTGATCTGTGAACTGTGAACAGTGGGCTGTGAACTGTGACCTGTGAACTGTGAACTGTGAACTGTGAACTGTGAACTGTGAACTGTGAACTGTGAACTATGATCTGTGAACAGTGAACTGTGAACAGTGAACTGTGAACTGTGAACTGTGAACTGTGAACTGTGATCTGTGATCTGTGAACTGTGAGCTGCGAACTGTGAAGTGTGAAATGAAGACTGTGAACTGTGATCTGTGGACTGTGAACTGTGAACTGTGAACTGTGATTTGTGAACAGTGAACTGTGGACTGTGAACTGTGGACTGTGAACTGTGCACTGTGAAGTGTGAAGTGTGAAATGAAGACTGTGAACTGTGAACTGTGATCTGTGAACAGTGAACTGTGGACTGTGGACTGTGAACTGTGAACTGTGACCTGTGAACTGTGAACTGTGACCTGTGAACTGTGAACTGCGAACTGTGAATTGTGAAATGAAGACTGTGAACTGTGAACTGTGAACTGTGAACAGTGAACAGTGAACTGTGAACTGTGAACTGTGAACTGTGAACTGTGAACTGTGAACTGTGAACTGTGAACTGTGAACTGTGAATTGTGAACAGTGAACTGTGGACTGTGAACTGTGAACTGTGAACTGTGAAGTGTGAACTGTGAACTGTGAACAATGAACTGTGAACTATGATCTGTGAACAGTGAACTGCGGACTGTCAACTGTGAACTGTGAACTGTGAAAACTGAATTGTGAAATAAAGTCTGTGAACTGTGATCTGTGAACTGTGATCTGTGAACTGTGAACTGCGAACTGTGAATTGTGAAATGAAGACTGTGAACTGTGAACTGTGAACTGTGAATTGTGAACTATGATCTGTGAACAGTGAACTGTGGACTGTGAACTGTGAACTGTGAAGTGTGAACTGTGAACTGTCAACTGTCAACTGTGAACTGAGAACTGTAAACTGAGAACTGTAAACTGTGAACAGTGAACTGTGAACTGTGAACTGTGAACTGTGATCTGTGAACTGTGAACTGCGAACTGTGAAGTGTGAAATGAAGTCGTTGAACTGTGATCTGTGGACTGTGAACTGTGAACTGTGAACTGTGAACTGTGATTTGTGAACAGTGAACTGTGGACTGTGAACTGTGGACTGTGAACTGTGAACTGTGACCTGTGAACTGTGAACTGTGACCTGTGAACTGTGAACTGCGAACTGTGAATTGTGAAATGAAGACTGTGAACTGTGAACTGTGAACTGTGAACAGTGAACAGTGAACTGTGAACTGTGAACTGTGAACTGTGAACTGTGAACTGTGAATTGTGAACAGTGAACTGTGGACTGTGAACTGTGAACTGTGAACTGTGAAGTGTGAACTGTGAACTGTGAACTGTGAACTGTCAACTGTCAACTGAGAACTGTAAACTGAGAACTGTAAACTGTGAACAGTGAACTGTGAACTGTGAACTGTGAACTGTGAACTGTGAACTGTGAACTGTGAACTGTGAACTGTGAACTGTGAACTGTGAACTGTGAACTGTGAACTGTGAACTGTGAACTGTGAACTGTGAACTGTGAACTGTGAACTGTGAACTGTGAACTGTGAACTGCCAATTGTGAAGTGTGAAATAAAGTCTGTGAACTGTGATCTGTGGACTGTGAACTGTGAACTGTGAAGTGTGAACTGTTATTTGTGAACAGTGAACTGCGAAATGTGAACTGTGCACTGTGAAGTGTGAAGTGTGAAATGAAGACTGTGATCTGTGAACTGTGATCTGTGAACTGTGAACTGTGACCTGTGAACTGGGAACTGTGAACTGTGAACTGTGAACTGTGAACTGTGATCTGTGAACAGTGAAGTGTGAACTGTGAACTGTGAACTGTGAACTGTGAACTGTGAACTGTGATCTGTGAACAGTGAAGTGTGAACTGTGAACTGTGAACTGTGAACTGTGATCTGTGAACAGTGAACAGTGAAGTGTGAACTGTGAACTGTGAACTGTGAACAGTGAAGAGTGAACTGTGAACTGTGAACTGTGAACTGTGAACTGTGAACTGTGAATTGTGAACAGTGAACTGTGGACTGTGAACTGTGAACTGTGAACTGTGAACTGTGAAGTGTGAACTGTCAACTGTGAACTGTCAACTGTCAACTGAGAACTGTAAACTGAGAACTGTAAACTGTGAACAGTGAACTGTTAACTGTGAACTGTGAACTGTGAACTGTGAACTGTGAACTGTGAACTGTGAACTGTGAACTGTGAACTGTGAACTGTGAACTGTGAACTGTGAACTGTGAACTGTGAACTGTGAACTGTGAACTGTGAACTGTGAACTGTGAACTGTGAACTGCCAACTGTGAAGTGTGAAATAAAGTCTGTGAACTGTGATCTGTGGACTGTGAACTGTGAACTGTGAAGTGTGAACTGTGATTTGTGAACAGTGAACTGTGAAATGTGAACTGTGCACTGTGAAGTGTGAAGTGTGAAATGAAGACTGTGATCTGTGAACTGTGATCTGTGAACAGTGAACTGTGGACTGTGAACTGTGAACTGTGACCTGTGAACTGGGAACTGTGAACTGTGAACTGTGAACTGTGAACTGTGATCTGTGAACAGTGAAGTGTGAACTGTGAACTGTGAACTGTGAACTGTGAACTGTGAACTGTGATCTGTGAACAGTGAAGTGTGAACTGTGAACTGTGAACTGTGAACTGTGAACTGTGAACTATGATCTGTGAACAGTGAACTGCGGACTGTGAACTGTGAACTGTGAACTGTGAAAACTGAATTGTGAAATAAAGTCTGTGAACTGTGATCTGTGAACTGTGATCTGTGAACTGTGAACTGTGAAGTGTGATCTGTGAACTGTGAACTGCGAACTGTGAATTGTGAAATGAAGACTGTGAACTGTGAACTGTGCCCTGTGAAGACTGAAGTGTGAAATGAAGACTGTGAACTGTGATCTGTGAACTGTGAACTGTGAAATGTGAACTGCGAACTGTGAATTGTGAAATGAAGACTGTGAACTGTGAACTGTGAACTGTGAACTGTGAACTGTGAACTGTGAACTATGATCTGTGAACAGTGAACTGTGGACTGTGATTTGTGAACAGTGAACAGTGAACTGTGGACTGTGAACTGTGGACTGTGAACTGTGAACTGTGACCTGTGAACTGTGAACTGTGACCTGTGAACTGTGAACTGCGAACTGTGAATTGTGAAATGAAGACTGTGAACTGTGAACTGTGAACAGTGAACTGTGAACTGTGAACTGTGAACTGTGAACTGTGAATTGTGAACAGTGAACTGTGGACTGTGAACTGTGAACTGTGAACTGTGAACTGTGAACTGTGAACTGTGAAGTGTGAACTGTGAACTGTGAACTGTCAACTGAGAACTGTAAACTGAGAACTGTAAACTGTGAACAGTGAACTGTGAACTGTGAACTGTGAACTGTGAACTGTGAACTGTGAACTGTGAACTGTGAACTGTGAACTGTGAACTGTGAACTGTGAACTGTGAACTGTGAACTGTGAACTGTGATCTGTGAACTGTGAACTGTGAACTGTGAACTGCGAACTGTGAATTGTGAAATGAAGACTGTGAACTGTGAACTGTGAACTGTGAACTGTGAACTGTGAACTATGATCTGTGAACAGTGAACTGTGGACTGTGAACTGTGAACTGTGAAGTGTGAACTGTGAACTGTGAACTGTCAACTGTCAACTGTGAACTGAGAACTGTAAACTGAGAACTGTAAACTGTGAACAGTGAACTGTGAACTGTGAACTGTGAACTGTGAACTGTGAACTGTGATCTGTGAACTGTGAACTGCGAACTGTGAAGTGTGAAATGAAGACGTTGAACTGTGATCTGTGGACTGTGAACTGTGAAGTGTGAACTGTGATTTGTGAACAGTGAACTGTGGACTGTGAACTGTGCACTGTGAAGTGTGAAGTGTGAACTGTGAACTGTGAACTGTGAACTGTGAACTGTGATCTGTGAACAGTGAAGTGTGAACTGTGAACTGTGAACTGTGAACTGTGATCTGTGAACAGTGAAGTGTGAACTGTGAACTGTGAACTGTGAACAGTGAACAGAGAACAGTGAACTGTGAACTGTGAACTGTGAACTGTGAACTGTGAACTGTGAATTGTGAACAGTGAACTGTGGACTGTGAACTGTGAACTGTGAACTGTGAACTGTGAACTGGGAACTGTGAACTGTGAACTGTGAACTGTGAACTGTGAACTGTGATCTGTGAACAGTGAAGTGTGAACTGTGAACTGTGAACTGTGAACTGTGAACTGTGAACTGTGATCTGTGAACAGTGAAGTGTGAACTGTGAACTGTGAACTGTGAACTGTGATCTGTGAACAGTGAAGTGTGAACTGTGAACTGTGAACTGTGAACAGTGAACAGTGAACTGTGTACTGTGAACTGTGAACTGTGAAGTGTGAACTGTGATTTGTGAACAGTGAACAGTGAACTGTGTACTGTGAACTGTGAACTGTGAAGTGTGAACTGTGATTTGTGAACAGTGAACTGTGAAATGTGAACTGTGCACTGTGAAGTGTGAAGTGTGAAATGAAGACTGTGATCTGTGAACTGTGAACTGTGATCTGTGAACAGTGAAGTGTGAACTGTGAACTGTGAACTGTGAACTGTGAACTATGATCTGTGAACAGTGAACTGCGGACTGTGAACTGTGAACTGTGAACTGTGAAAACTGAATTGTGAAATAAAGTCTGTGAACTGTGATCTGTGAACTGTGATCTGTGAACTGTGAACTGTGAAGTGTGATCTGTGAACTGTGAACTGCGAACTGTGAATTGTGAAATGAAGACTGTGAACTGTGAACTGTGCCCTGTGAAGACTGAAGTGTGAAATGAAGACTGTGAACTGTGATCTGTGAACTGTGAACTGTGAACTGTGAACTGTGAGCTGTGAACTGCGAACTGTGAAGTGTGAAATAAAGTCTGTGAACTGTGATCTGTGGACTGTGAACTGTGAAGTGTGAACTGTGATTTGTGAACAGTGAACTGTGGACTGTGAACTGTGCACTGTGAAGTGTGAAGTGTGAAATGAAGACTGTGATCTGTGAACTGTGATCTGTGAACAGTGAACTGTGGACTGTGAACTGTGAACTGTGACCTGTGACCTGTGAACTGTGAACTGTGACATGTGAACTGTGAACTGTGAATTGTGAACAGTGAACTGTGGACTGTGAACTGTGAACTGTGAACTGTGAACTGTGAACTGTGAACAATGAACTGTGAACTATGATCTGTGAACAGTGAACTGCGGACTGTCAACTGTGAACTGTGAACTGTGAAAACTGAATTGTGAAATAAAGTCTGTGAACTGTGATCTGTGAACTGTGATCTGTGAACTGTGAACTGCGAACTGTGAATTGTGAAATGAAGACTGTGAACTGTGAACTGTGAACTGTGAACTGTGAACTATGATCTGTGAACAGTGAACTGTGGACTGTGAACTGTGAACTGTGAAGTGTGAACTGTGAACTGTCAACTGTCAACTGTGAACTGAGAACTGTAAACTGAGAACTGTAAACTGTGAACAGTGAACTGTGAACTGTGAACTGTGAACTGTGATCTGTGAACTGTGAACTGCGAACTGTGAAGTGTGAAATGAAGTCGTTGAACTGTGATCTGTGGACTGTGAACTGTGAACTGTGAACTGTGATTTGTGAACAGTGAACTGTGGACTGTGAACTGTGGACTGTGAACTGTGAACTGTGACCTGTGAACTGTGAACTGTGACCTGTGAACTGTGAACTGCGAACTGTGAATTGTGAAATGAAGACTGTGAACTGTGAACTGTGAACTGTGAACAGTGAACAGTGAACTGTGAACTGTGAACTGTGAACTGTGAACTGTGAATTGTGAACAGTGAACTGTGGACTGTGAACTGTGAACTGTGAACTGTGAAGTGTGAACTGTGAACTGTGAACTGTCAACTGTCAACTGAGAACTGTAAACTGTGAACTGTAAACTGTGAACAGTGAACTGTGAACTGTGAACTGTGAACTGTGAACTGTGAACTGTGAACTGTGAACTGTGAACTGTGAACTGTGAACTGTGAACTGTGAACTGTGAACTGTGAACTGTGAACTGTGAACTGTGAACTGTGAACTGTGAACTGCCAATTGTGAAGTGTGAAATAAAGTCTGTGAACTGTGATCTGTGGACTGTGAACTGTGAACTGTGAAGTGTGAACTGTTATTTGTGAACAGTGAACTGCGAAATGTGAACTGTGCACTGTGAAGTGTGAAGTGTGAAATGAAGACTGTGATCTGTGAACTGTGATCTGTGAACAGTGAACTGTGGACTGTGAACTGTGAACTGTGACCTGTGAACTGGGAACTGTGAACTGTGAACTGTGAACTGTGAACTGTGATCTGTGAACAGTGAAGTGTGAACTGTGAACTGTGAACTGTGAACTGTGAACTGTGATCTGTGAACAGTGAAGTGTGAACTGTGAACTGTGAACTGTGAACTGTGAACTGTGATCTGTGAACAGTGAACTGTGAACTGTGAACTGTGAACTGTGAACTGTGAATTGTGAACAGTGAACTGTGGACTGTGAACTGTGAACTGTGAACTGTGAACTGTGAAGTGTGAACTGTGAACTGTGAACTGTCAACTGTCAACTGAGAACTGTAAACTGAGAACTGTAAACTGTGAACAGTGAACTGTTAACTGTGAACTGTGAACTGTGAACTGTGAACTGTGAACTGTGAACTGTGAACTGTGAACTGTGAACTGTGAACTGTAAACTGTGAACTGTGAACTGTGAACTGCCAACTGTGAAGTGTGAAATAAAGTCTGTGAACTGTGATCTGTGGACTGTGAACTGTGAACTGTGAAGTGTGAACTGTGATTTGTGAACACTGAACTGTGAAATGTGAACTGTGCACTGTGAAGTGTGAAGTGTGAAATGAAGACTGTGATCTGTGAACTGTGATCTGTGAACAGTGAACTGTGGACTGTGAACTGTGAACTGTGACCTGTGAACTGGGAACTGTGAACTGTGAACTGTGAACTGTGAACTGTGATCTGTGAACAGTGAAGTGTGAACTGTGAACTGTGAACTGTGAACTGTGAACTGTGAACTGTGATCTGTGAACAGTGAAGTGTGAACTGTGAACTGTGAACTGTGAACTGTGAACTATGATCTGTGAACAGTGAACTGCGGACTGTGAACTGTGAACTGTGAACTGTGAAAACTGAATTGTGAAATAAAGTCTGTGAACTGTGATCTGTGAACTGTGATCTGTGAACTGTGAACTGTGAAGTGTGATCTGTGAACTGTGAACTGCGAACTGTGAATTGTGAAATGAAGACTGTGAACTGTGAACTGTGCCCTGTGAAGACTGAAGTGTGAAATGAAGACTGTGAACTGTGATCTGTGAACTGTGAACTGTGAACTGTGAACTGCGAACTGTGAATTGTGAAATGAAGACTGTGAACTGTGAACTGTGAACTGTGAACTGTGAACTGTGAACTATGATCTGTGAACAGTGAACTGTGGACTGTGAACTGTGAACTGTGAAGTGTGAACTGTGAACTGTCAACTGTCAACTGTGAACTGAGAACTGTAAACTGAGAACTGTAAACTCTGAACAGTGAACTGTGAACTGTGAACTGTGAACTGTGAACTGTGAACTGTGATCTGTGAACTGTGAACTGCGAACTGTGAAGTGTGAAATGAAGACGTTGAACTGTGATCTGTGGACTGTGAACTGTGAACTGTGAACTGTGATTTGTGAACAGTGAACTGTGGACTGTGAACTGTGGACTGTGAACTGTGAACTGTGACCTGTGAACTGTGAACTGTGACCTGTAAACTGTGAACTGCGAACTGTGAATTGTGAAATGAAGACTGTGAACTGTGAACTGTGAACAGTGAACTGTGAACTGTGAACTGTGAACTGTGAAGTGTGAACTGTGATTTGTGAACAGTGAACTGTGAAATGTGAACTGTGCACTGTGAAGTGTGAAGTGTGAAACGAAGACTGTGATCTGTGAACTGTGATCTGTGAACAGTGAACTGTGGACTGTGAACTGTGAACTGTGACCTGTGAACTGGGAACTGTGAACTGTGAACTGTGAACTGTGAACTGTGATCTGTGAACAGTGAAGTGTGAACTGTGAACTGTGAACTGTGAACTGTGAACTGTGATCTGTGAACAGTGAAGTGTGAACTGTGAACTGTGAACTGTGAACTGTGATCTGTGAACAGTGAAGTGTGAACTGTGAACTGTGAACTGTGAACAGTGAACAGTGAACAGTGAACTGTGAACTGTGAACTGTGAACTGTGAATTGTGAACAGTGAACTGTGGACTGTGAACTGTGAACTGTGAACTGTGAACTGTGAACTGGGAACTGTGAACTGTGAACTGTGAACTGTGAACTGTGATCTGTGAACAGTGAAGTGTGAACTGTGAACTGTGAACTGTGAACTGTGAACTGTGAACTGTGATCTGTGAAGAGTGAAGTGTGAACTGTGAACTGTGAACTGTGAACTGTGATCTGTGAACAGTGAAGTGTGAACTGTGAACTGTGAACTGTGAACAGTGAACAGTGAACTGTGTACTGTGAACTGTGAACTGTGAAGTGTGAACTGTGATTTGTGAACAGTGAACTGTGAAATGTGAACTGTGCACTGTGAAGTGTGAAGTGTGAAATGAAGACTGTGATCTGTGAACTGTGATCTGTGAACAGTGAACTGTGGACTGTGAACTGTGAACTGTGACCTGTGAACTGGGAACTGTGAACTGTGAACTGTGAACTGTGAACTGTGATCTGTGAACAGTGAAGTGTGAACTGTGGACTGTGAACTGTGAACTGTGAACTGTGAACTGTGATCTGTGAACAGTGAAGTGTGAACTGTGAACTGTGAACTGTGAACTGTGAACTATGATCTGTGAACAGTGAACTGCGGACTGTGAACTGTGAACTGTGAACTGTGAAAACTGAATTGTGAAATAAAGTGTGTGAACTGTGATCTGTGAACTGTGAACTGTGAACTGTGAACTATGATCTGTGAACAGTGAACTGCGGACTGTGAACTGTGAACTGTGAACTGTGAAAACTGAATTGTGAAATAAAGTCTGTGAACTGTGATCTGTGAACTGTGATCTGTGAACTGTGAACTGTGAAGTGTGATCTGTGAACTGTGGACTGTGAACTGTGCACTGTGAAGTGTGAAGTGTGAACTGTGAACTGTGAACTGTGAACTGTGAACTGTGATCTGTGAACAGTGAAGTGTGAACTGTGAACTGTGAACTGTGAACTGTGATCTGTGAACAGTGAAGTGTGAACTGTGAACTGTGAACTGTGAACAGTGAACAGAGAACAGTGAACTGTGAACTGTGAACTGTGAACTGTGAACTGTGAACTGTGAATTGTGAACAGTGAACTGTGGACTGTGAACTGTGAACTGTGAACTGTGAACTGTGAACTGGGAACTGTGAACTGTGAACTGGGAACTGTGAACTGTGAACTGTGAACTGTGATCTGTGAACAGTGAAGTGTGAACTGTGAACTGTGAACTGTGAACTGTGAACTGTGAACTGTGATCTGTGAACAGTGAAGTGTGAACTGTGAACTGTGAACTGTGAACTGTGATCTGTGAACAGTGAAGTGTGAACTGTGAACTGTGAACTGTGAACAGTGAACAGTGAACTGTGTACTGTGAACTGTGAACTGTGAAGTGTGAACTGTGATTTGTGAACAGTGAACAGTGAACTGTGTACTGTGAACTGTGAACTGTGAAGTGTGAACTGTGATTTGTGAACAGTGAACTGTGAAATGTGAACTGTGCACTGTGAAGTGTGAAGTGTGAAATGAAGACTGTGATCTGTGAACTGTGAACTGTGATCTGTGAACAGTGAAGTGTGAACTGTGAACTGTGAACTGTGAACTGTGAACTATGATCTGTGAACAGTGAACTGCGGACTGTGAACTGTGAACTGTGAACTGTGAAAACTGAATTGTGAAATAAAGTCTGTGAACTGTGATCTGTGAACTGTGATCTGTGAACTGTGAACTGTGAAGTGTGATCTGTGAACTGTGAACTGCGAACTGTGAATTGTGAAATGAAGACTGTGAACTGTGAACTGTGCCCTGTGAAGACTGAAGTGTGAAATGAAGACTGTGAACTGTGATCTGTGAACTGTGAACTGTGAACTGTGAACTGTGAGCTGTGAACTGCGAACTGTGAAGTGTGAAATAAAGTCTGTGAACTGTGATCTGTGGACTGTGAACTGTGAAGTGTGAACTGTGATTTGTGAACAGTGAACTGTGGACTGTGAACTGTGCACTGTGAAGTGTGAAGTGTGAAATGAAGACTGTGATCTGTGAACTGTGATCTGTGAACAGTGAACTGTGGACTGTGAACTGTGAACTGTGACCTGTGACCTGTGAACTGTGAACTGTGACATGTGAACTGTGAACTGTGAATTGTGAACAGTGAACTGTGGACTGTGAACTGTGAACTGTGAACTGTGAACTGTGAACTGTGAACTGTGAACTGTGAACAATGAACTGTGAACTATGATCTGTGAACAGTGAACTGCGGACTGTCAACTGTGAACTGTGAACTGTGAAAACTGAGTTGTGAAATAAAGTCTGTGAACTGTGATCTGTGAACTGTGATCTGTGAACTGTGAACTGCGAACTGTGAATTGTGAAATGAAGACTGTGAACTGTGAACTGTGAACTGTGAACTGTGAACTATGATCTGTGAACAGTGAACTGTGGACTGTGAACTGTGAACTGTGAACTGTGAACTGTGATCTGTGAACTGTGAACTGCGAACTGTGAAGTGTGAAATGAAGTCGTTGAACTGTGATCTGTGAACTGTGAACTGTGAACTATGAACTGTGATTTGTGAACAGTGAACTGTGGACTGTGAACTGTGGACTGTGAACTGTGAACTGTGACCTGTGAACTGTGAACTGTGACCTGTGAACTGTGAACTGCGAACTGTGAATTGTGAAATGAAGACTGTGAACTGTGAACTGTGAACTGTGAACAGTGAACAGTGAACTGTGAACTGTGAACTGTGAACTGTGAACTGTGAACTGTGAATTGTGAACAGTGAACTGTGGACTGTGAACTGTGAACTGTGAACTGTGAAGTGTGAACTGTGAACTGTGAACTGTCAACTGTCAACTGAGAACTGTAAACTGAGAACTGTAAACTGTGAACAGTGAACTGTGAACTGTGAACTGTGAACTGTGAACTGTGAACTGTGAACTGTGAACTGTGAACTGTGAACTGTGAACTGTGAACTGTGAACTGTGAACTGTGAACTGTGAACTGTGAACTGTGAACTGTGAACTGTGAACTGTGAACTGCCAATTGTGAAGTGTGAAATAAAGTCTGTGAACTGTGATCTGTGGACTGTGAACTGTGAACTGTGAAGTGTGAACTGTTATTTGTGAACAGTGAACTGCGAAATGTGAACTGTGCACTGTGAAGTGTGAAGTGTGAAATGAAGACTGTGATCTGTGAACTGTGATCTGTGAACAGTGAACTGTGGACTGTGAACTGTGAACTGTGACCTGTGAACTGGGAACTGTGAACTGTGAACTGTGAACTGTGAACTGTGATCTGTGAACAGTGAAGTGTGAACTGTGAACTGTGAACTGTGAACTGTGAACTGTGAACTGTGATCTGTGAACAGTGAAGTGTGAACTGTGAACTGTGAACTGTGAACTGTGAACTGTGATCTGTGAACAGTGAAGTGTGAACTGTGAACTGTGAACTGTGAACAGTGAACAGTGAACTGTGAACTGTGAACTGTGAACTGTGAACTGTGAATTGTGAACAGTGAACTGTGGACTGTGAACTGTGAACTGTGAACTGTGAACTGTGAACCGTGAAGTGTGAACTGTGAACTGTGAACTGTCAACTGTCAACTGAGAACTGTAAACTGAGAACTGTAAACTGTGAACAGTGAACTGTTAACTGTGAACTGTGAACTGTGAACTGTGAACTGTGAACTGTGAACTGTGAACTGTGAA
This sequence comes from Lasioglossum villosulum, assembly GCA_963971365.1. Lineage (NCBI taxonomy): Eukaryota > Metazoa > Arthropoda > Insecta > Hymenoptera > Halictidae > Lasioglossum > Lasioglossum villosulum. Next base: position 1,674,621 of record CAXARU010000174.1, read on the forward strand.
CTGTGAACTGTAAACTGTGACCTGTAAACTGTGAACTGCGAACTGTGAATTGTGAAATGAAGACTGTGAACTGTGAACTGTGAACAGTGAACTGTGAACTGTGAACTGTGAACTGTGAAGTGTGAACTGTGATTTGTGAACAGTGAACTGTGGACTGTGAACTGTGAACTGTGAAGTGTGAACTGTGAACTGTCAACTGTCAACTGTGAACTGAGAACTGTAAACTGAGAACTGTAAACTGTGAACAGTGAACTGTGAACTGTGAACTGTCAACTGTCAACTGTGAACTGAGAACTGTAAACTGAGAACTGTAAACTGTGAACAGTGAACTGTGATTTGTGAACAGTGAACTGTGGACTGTGAACTGTGAACTGTGAACTGTGAACTATGATCTGTGAACAGTGAACTGTGGACTGTGAACTGTGAACTGTGAACTGTGAACTGTGATCTGTGAACTGTGAACTGCGAACTGTGAAGTGTGAAATGAAGTCGTTGAACTGTGATCTGTGGACTGTGAACTGTGAACTGTGAACTGTGATTTGTGAACAGTGAACTGTGGACTGTGAACTATGGACTGTGAACTGTGAACTGTGACCTGTGAACTGTGAACTGTGACCTGTGAACTGTGAACTGCGAACTGTGAATTGTGAAATGAAGACTGTGAACTGTGAACTGTGAACTGTGAACAGTGAACAGTGAACTGTGAACTGTGAACTGTGAACTGTGAACTGTGAACTGTGAATTGTGAACAGTGAACTGTGGACTGTGAACTGTGAACTGTGAACTGTGAAGTGTGAACTGTGAACTGTGAACTGTCAACTGTCAACTGAGAACTGTAAACTGAGAACTGTAAACTGTGAACAGTGAACTGTGAACTGTGAACTGTGAACTGTGAACTGTGAACTGTGAACTGTGAACTGTGAACTGTGAACTGTGAACTGTGAACTGTGAACTGTGAACTGTGAACTGTGAACTGTGAACTGTGAACTGTGAACTGCCAATTGTGAAGTGTGAAATAAAGTCTGTGAACTGTGATCTGTGGACTGTGAACTGTGAACTGTGAAGTGTGAACTGTTATTTGTGAACAGTGAACTGCGAAATGTGAACTGTGCACTGTGAAGTGTGAAGTGTGAAATGAAGACTGTGATCTGTGAACTGTGATCTGTGAACAGTGAACTGTGGACTGTGAACTGTGAACTGTGACCTGTGAACTGGGAACTGTGAACTGTGAACTGTGAACTGTGAACTGTGATCTGTGAACAGTGAAGTGTGAACTGTGAACTGTGAACTGTGAACTGTGAACTGTGAACTGTGATCTGTGAACAGTGAAGTGTGAACTGTGAACTGTGAACTGTGAACTGTGAACTGTGATCTGTGAACAGTGAAGTGTGAACTGTGAACTGTGAACTGTGAACAGTGAACAGTGAACTGTGAACTGTGAACTGTGAACTGTGAACTGTGAATTGTGAACAGTGAACTGTGGACTGTGAACTGTGAACTGTGAACTGTGAACTGTGAACCGTGAAGTGTGAACTGTGAACTGTGAACTGTCAACTGTCAACTGAGAACTGTAAACTGAGAACTGTAAACTGCGAACAGTGAACTGTTAACTGTGAACTGTGAACTGTGAACTGTGAACTGTGAACTGTGAACTGTGAACTGTGAACTGTGAACTGTAAACTGTGAACTGTGAACTGTGAACTGCCAACTGTGAAGTGTGAAATAAAGTCTGTGAACTGTGATCTGTGGACTGTGAACTGTGAACTGTGAAGTGTGAACTGTGATTTGTGAACACTGAACTGTGAAATGTGAACTGTGCACTGTGAAGTGTGAAGTGTGAAATGAAGACTGTGATCTGTGAACTGTGATCTGTGAACAGTGAACTGTGGACTGTGAACTGTGAACTGTGACCTGTGAACTGGGAACTGTGAACTGTGAACTGTGAACTGTGAACTGTGATCTGTGAACAGTGAAGTGTGAACTGTGAACTGTGAACTGTGAACTGTGAACTGTGAACTGTGATCTGTGAACAGTGAAGTGTGAACTGTGAACTGTGAACTGTGAACTGTGAACTATGATCTGTGAACAGTGAACTGCGGACTGTGAACTGTGAACTGTGAACTGTGAAAACTGAATTGTGAAATAAAGTCTGTGAACTGTGATCTGTGAACTGTGATCTGTGAACTGTGAACTGTGAAGTGTGATCTGTGAACTGTGAACTGCGAACTGTGAATTGTGAAATGAAGACTGTGAACTGTGAACTGTGCCCTGTGAAGACTGAAGTGTGAAATGAAGACTGTGAACTGTGATCTGTGAACTGTGAACTGTGAACTGTGAACTGCGAACTGTGAATTGTGAAATGAAGACTGTGAACTGTGAACTGTGAACTGTGAACTGTGAACTGTGAACTATGATCTGTGAACAGTGAACTGTGGACTGTGAACTGTGAACTGTGAAGTGTGAACTGTGAACTGTCAACTGTCAACTGTGAACTGAGAACTGTAAACTGAGAACTGTAAACTGTGAACAGTGAACTGTGAACTGTGAACTGTGAACTGTGAACTGTGAACTGTGATCTGTGAACTGTGAACTGCGAACTGTGAAGTGTGAAATGAAGACGTTGAACTGTGATCTGTGAACAGTGAACTGTGAACTGTGAACTGTGAACTGTGAAGTGTGAACTGTGATTTGTGAACAGTGAACTGTGAAATGTGAACTGTGCACTGTGAAGTGTGAAGTGTGAAACGAAGACTGTGATCTGTGAACTGTGATCTGTGAACAGTGAACTGTGGACTGTGAACTGTGAACTGTGACCTGTGAACTGGGAACTGTGAACTGTGAACTGTGAACTGTGAACTGTGATCTGTGAACAGTGAAGTGTGAACTGTGAACTGTGAACTGTGAACTGTGAACTGTGAACTGTGATCTGTGAACAGTGAAGTGTGAACTGTGAACTGTGAACTGTGAACTGTGATCTGTGAACAGTGAAGTGTGAACTGTGAACTGTGAACTGTGAACAGTGAACAGTGAACAGTGAACTGTGAACTGTGAACTGTGAACTGTGAACTGTGATTTGTGAACAGTGAACTGTGGACTGTGAACTGTGGACTGTGAACTGTGAACTGTGACCTGTGAACTGTGAACTGTGACCTGTAAACTGTGAACTGCGAACTGTGAATTGTGAAATGAAGACTGTGAACTGTGAACTGTGAACAGTGAACTGTGAACTGTGAACTGTGAACTGTGAAGTGTGAACTGTGATTTGTGAACAGTGAACTGTGGACTGTGAACTGTGAACTGTGAAGTGTGAACTGTGAACTGTCAACTGTCAACTGTGAACTGAGAACTGTAAACTGAGAACTGTAAACTGTGAACAGTGAACTGTGAACTGTGAACTGTCAACTGTCAACTGTGAACTGAGAACTGTAAACTGAGAACTGTAAACTGTGAACAGTGAACTGTGATTTGTGAACAGTGAACTGTGGACTGTGAACTGTGGACTGTGAACTGTGAACTGTGACCTGTGAACTGTGAACTGTGACCTGTAAACTGTGAACTGCGAACTGTGAATTGTGAAATGAAGACTGTGAACTGTGAACTGTGAACAGTGAACTGTGAACTGTGAACTGTGAACTGTGAAGTGTGAACTGTGATTTGTGAACAGTGAACTGTGAAATGTGAACTGTGCACTGTGAAGTGTGAAGTGTGAAACGAAGACTGTGATCTGTGAACTGTGAACTGTGAACTGTGAACTGTGAACTGTGATCTGTGAACAGTGAAGTGTGAACTGTGAACTGTGAACTGTGAACTGTGAACTGTGAACTGTGATCTGTGAACAGTGAAGTGTGAACTGTGAACTGTGAACTGTGAACTGTGAACTGTGATCTGTGAACAGTGAAGTGTGAACTGTGAACTGTGAACTGTGAACAGTGAACAGTGAACAGTGAACTGTGAACTGTGAACTGTGAATTGTGAACAGTGAACTGTGGACTGTGAACTGTGAACTGTGAACTGTGAACTGTGAACTGTGAACTGGGAACTGTGAACTGTGAACTGTGAACTGTGAACTGTGATCTGTGAACAGTGAAGTGTGAACTGTGAACTGTGAACTGTGAACTGTGAACTGTGAACTGTGATCTGTGAACAGTGAAGTGTGAACTGTGAACTGTGAACTGTGAACTGTGAACTGTGATCTGTGAACAGTGAAGTGTGAACTGTGAACTGTGAACTGTGAACTGTGAACTGTGAACAGTGAACAGTGAACTGTGTACTGTGAACTGTGAACTGTGAAGTGTGAACTGTGATTTGTGAACAGTGAACTGTGAAATGTGAACTGTGCACTGTGAAGTGTGAAGTGTGAAATGAAGACTGTGATCTGTGAACTGTGATCTGTGAACAGTGAAGTGTGAACTGTGAACTGTGAACTGTGAACTGTGAACTATGATCTGTGAACAGTGAACTGCGGACTGTGAACTGTGAACTGTGAACTGTGAAAACTGAATTGTGAAATAAAGTCTGTGAACTGTGATCTGTGAACTGTGAACTGTGAACTGTGAACTGTGAACTATGATCTGTGAACAGTGAACTGCGGACTGTGAACTGTGAACTGTGAACTGTGAAAACTGAATTGTGAAATAAAGTCTGTGAACTGTGATCTGTGAACTGTGATCTGTGAACTGTGAACTGTGAAGTGTGATCTGTGAACTGTGAACTGCGAACTGTGAATTGTGAAATGAAGACTGTGAACTGTGAACTGTGCCCTGTGAAGACTGAAGTGTGAAATGAAGACTGTGAACTGTGATCTGTGAACTGTGAACTGTGAACTGTGAACTGTGAGCTGTGAACTGCGAACTGTGAAGTGTGAAATAAAGTCTGTGAACTGTGATCTGTGGACTGTGAACTGTGAAGTGTGAACTGTGATTTGTGAACAGTGAACTGTGGACTGTGAACTGTGCACTGTGAAGTGTGAAGTGTGAAATGAAGACTGTGATCTGTGAACTGTGATCTGTGAACAGTGAACTGTGGACTGTGAACTGTGAACTGTGACCTGTGACCTGTGAACTGTGAACTGTGACATGTGAACTGTGAACTGTGAACTGTGATCTGTGAACAGTGAAGTGTGAACTGTGAACTGTGAACTGTGAACTGTGAACTGTGAACTGTGAACTGGAACTGTGAACTGTGAACTGTGAACTGTGAACTGTGAAAACTGAATTGTGAAATAAAGTCTGTGAACTGTGATCTGTGAACTGTGAACTGTGATCTGTGAACTGTGATCTGTGAACTGTGAACTGCGAACTGTGAATTGTGAAATGAAGACTGTGAACAGTGAACTGTGAACAGTGAACTGTGAACTGTGAACTGTGAACTGTGATCTGTGATCTGTGAACTGTGAACTGCGAACTGTGAAGTGTGAAATGAAGACTGTGAACTGTGATCTGTGGACTGTGAACTGTGAACTGTGATTTGTGAACAGTGAACTGTGGACTGTGAACTGTGGACTGTGAACTGTGCACTGTGAAGTGTGAAGTGTGAAATGAAGACTGTGAACTGTGAACTGTGATCTGTGAACAGTGAACTGTGGACTGTGAACTGTGAACTGTGACCTGTGAACTGTGAACTGTGACCTGTGAACTGTGAACTGCGAACTGTGAATTGTGAAATGAAGACTGTGAACTGTGAACTGTGAACTGTGAACAGTGAACAGTGAACTGTGAACTGTGAACTGTGAACTGTGAACTGTGAATTGTGAACAGTGACCTGTGGACTGTGCACTGTGAACTGTGAACTGTGAACTGTGAACTGTGAAGTGTGAACTGTCAACTGTGAACTGTGAACTGTGAACTGAGAACTGTAAACTGAGAATTGTAAACTGTGAACAGTGAACTGTGAACTGTGAACTGTGAACTGTGAACTGTGAACTGTGAACTGTGAACTGTGAACTGTGAACTGTGAACTGTGAACTGTGAAGTGTGAAATAAAGTCTGTGAACTGTGATCTGTGGACTGTGAACTGTGAACTGTGAAGTGTGAACTGTGATTTGTGAACAGTGAACTGTGGACTGTGAACTGTGCACTGTGAAGTGTGAAGTGTGAAATGAAGACTGTGATCTGTGAACTGTGATCTGTGAACAGTGAACTGTGGACTGTGAACTGTGAACTGCGAACTGTGAAGTATGAAATGAAGACAGTGAACTGTGAATTATGAAATGAAGACAGTGAACTGTGAAATGTGAACTGTGACCTGCGAACTGGGAACTGTGAACTGTGAACTGTGAACTGTGATCTGTGAACAGTGAAGTGTGAACTGTGAACTGTGAACTGTGAACTGTGAACTGTGAACTGTGAACTGGAAATGTGAACTGTGAACTGTGAACTGTGAACTGTGAACTGTGAACTATGATCTGTGAACAGTGAACTGCGGACTGTGAACTGTGAACTGTGAACTGTGAAAACTGAATTGTGAAATAAAGTCTGTGAACTGTGATCTGTGAACTGTGAAGTGTGATCTGTGAACTGTGAACTGCGAACTGTGAATTGTGAAATGAAGACTGTGAACTGTGAACTGTGCCCTGTGAAGACTGAAGTGTGAAATGAAGACTGTGAACTGTGATCTGTGAACTGTGAACTGTGAACTGAGAACTGTGAACTGTGAACTGTGAACTGTGAACTGTGAAAACTGAATTGTGAAATAAAGTCTGTGAACTGTGAACTGTGATCTGTGAACTGTGAACAGTGGGCTGTGAACTGTGACCTGTGAACTGTGAACTGCGAACTGTGAAGTATGAAATGAAGACAGTGAACTGTGAAATGTGAACTGTGACCTGCGAACTGTGAACTGTGAACTGTGAACTGTGAACTGTGAACTGTGAACTGTGATCTGTGCACTGTGAAGTGTGAAGTGTGAAGTGTGAAATGAAGACTGTGAACTGTGAACTGTGATCTGTGAACAGTGAACTGTGGACTGTGAACTGTGAACTGTGACCTGTGAACTGGGAACTGTGAACTGTGAACTGTGAACTGTGAACTGTGAATTGTGAACAGTGACCTGTGGACTGTGCACTGTGAACTGTGAACTGTGAACTGTGAACTGTGAAGTGTGAACTGTCAACTGTGAACTGTGAACTGTGAACTGAGAACTGTAAACTGAGAATTGTAAACTGTGAACAGTGAACTGTGAACTGTGAACTGTGAACTGTGAACTGTGAACTGTGAACTGTGAACTGTGAACTGTGAACTGTGAACTGTGAACTGTGAAGTGTGAAATAAAGTCTGTGAACTGTGATCTGTGGACTGTGAACTGTGAACTGTGAAGTGTGAACTGTGATTTGTGAACAGTGAACTGTGGACTGTGAACTGTGCACTGTGAAGTGTGAAGTGTGAAATGAAGACTGTGATCTGTGAACTGTGATCTGTGAACAGTGAACTGTGGACTGTGAACTGTGAACTGCGAACTGTGAAGTATGAAATGAAGACAGTGAACTGTGAATTATGAAATGAAGACAGTGAACTGTGAAATGTGAACTGTGACCTGCGAACTGGGAACTGTGAACTGTGAACTGTGAACTGTGATCTGTGAACAGTGAAGTGTGAACTGTGAACTGTGAACTGTGAACTGTGAACTGTGAACTGTGAACTGGAAATGTGAACTGTGAACTGTGAACTGTGAACTGTGAACTGTGAACTATGATCTGTGAACAGTGAACTGCGGACTGTGAACTGTGAACTGTGAACTGTGAAAACTGAATTGTGAAATAAAGTCTGTGAACTGTGATCTGTGAACTGTGAAGTGTGATCTGTGAACTGTGAACTGCGAACTGTGAATTGTGAAATGAAGACTGTGAACTGTGAACTGTGCCCTGTGAAGACTGAAGTGTGAAATGAAGACTGTGAACTGTGATCTGTGAACTGTGAACTGTGAACTGAGAACTGTGAACTGTGAACTGTGAACTGTGAACTGTGAAAACTGAATTGTGAAATAAAGTCTGTGAACTGTGAACTGTGATCTGTGAACTGTGAACAGTGGGCTGTGAACTGTGACCTGTGAACTGTGAACTGCGAACTGTGAAGTATGAAATGAAGACAGTGAACTGTGAAATGTGAACTGTGACCTGCGAACTGTGAACTGTGAACTGTGAACTGTGAACTGTGAACTGTGAACTGTGATCTGTGCACTGTGAAGTGTGAAGTGTGAAGTGTGAAATGAAGACTGTGAACTGTGAACTGTGATCTGTGAACAGTGAACTGTGGACTGTGAACTGTGAACTGTGACCTGTGAACTGGGAACTGTGAACTGTGAACTGTGAACTGTGAACTGTGATCTGTGAACAGTGAAGTGTGAACTGTGAACTGTGAACTGTGAACTGTGAACTGTGAACTGTGAACTGTGAACTGTGATCTGTGAACAGTGAAGTGTGAACTGTGAACTGTGAACTGTGAACTGTGAACTGTGAACTGTGAACTGGAACTGTGAACTGTGAACTGTGAACTGTGAACTGTGAAAACTGAATTGTGAAATAAAGTCTGTGAACTGTGATCTGTGAACTGTGAACTGTGATCTGTGAACTGTGATCTGTGAACTGTGAACTGCGAACTGTGAATTGTGAAATGAAGACTGTGAACAGTGAACTGTGAACAGTGAACTGTGATCTGTGAACTGTGAACTGTGAACTGTGATCTGTGATCTGTGAACTGTGAACTGCGAACTGTGAAGTGTGAAATGAAGACTGTGAACTGTGATCTGTGGACTGTGAACTGTGAACTGTGATTTGTGAACAGTGAACTGTGGACTGTGAACTGTGGACTGTGAACTGTGCACTGTGAAGTGTGAAGTGTGAAATGAAGACTGTGAACTGTGAACTGTGATCTGTGAACAGTGAACTGTGGACTGTGAACTGTGAACTGTGACCTGTGAACTGTGAACTGTGACCTGTGAACTGTGAACTGCGAACTGTGAATTGTGAAATGAAGACTGTGAACTGTGAACTGTGAACTGTGAACAGTGAACAGTGAACTGTGAACTGTGAACTGTGAACTGTGAACTGTGAATTGTGAACAGTGACCTGTGGACTGTGCACTGTGAACTGTGAACTGTGAACTGTGAACTGTGAAGTGTGAACTGTCAACTGTGAACTGTGAACTGTGAACTGAGAACTGTAAACTGAGAATTGTAAACTGTGAACAGTGAACTGTGAACTGTGAACTGTGAACTGTGAACTGTGAACTGTGAACTGTGAACTGTGAACTGTGAACTGTGAACTGTGAACTGTGAAGTGTGAAATAAAGTCTGTGAACTGTGATCTGTGGACTGTGAACTGTGAACTGTGAAGTGTGAACTGTGATTTGTGAACAGTGAACTGTGGACTGTGAACTGTGCACTGTGAAGTGTGAAGTGTGAAATGAAGACTGTGATCTGTGAACTGTGATCTGTGAACAGTGAACTGTGGACTGTGAACTGTGAACTGCGAACTGTGAAGTATGAAATGAAGACAGTGAACTGTGAATTATGAAATGAAGACAGTGAACTGTGAAATGTGAACTGTGACCTGCGAACTGGGAACTGTGAACTGTGAACTGTGAACTGTGATCTGTGAACAGTGAAGTGTGAACTGTGAACTGTGAACTGTGAACTGTGAACTGTGAACTGTGAACTGGAAATGTGAACTGTGAACTGTGAACTGTGAACTGTGAACTGTGAACTATGATCTGTGAACAGTGAACTGCGGACTGTGAACTGTGAACTGTGAACTGTGAAAACTGAATTGTGAAATAAAGTCTGTGAACTGTGATCTGTGAACTGTGAAGTGTGATCTGTGAACTGTGAACTGCGAACTGTGAATTGTGAAATGAAGACTGTGAACTGTGAACTGTGCCCTGTGAAGACTGAAGTGTGAAATGAAGACTGTGAACTGTGATCTGTGAACTGTGAACTGTGAACTGAGAACTGTGAACTGTGAACTGTGAACTGTGAACTGTGAAAACTGAATTGTGAAATAAAGTCTGTGAACTGTGAACTGTGATCTGTGAACTGTGAACAGTGGGCTGTGAACTGTGACCTGTGAACTGTGAACTGCGAACTGTGAAGTATGAAATGAAGACAGTGAACTGTGAAATGTGAACTGTGACCTGCGAACTGTGAACTGTGAACTGTGAACTGTGAACTGTGAACTGTGAACTGTGATCTGTGCACTGTGAAGTGTGAAGTGTGAAGTGTGAAATGAAGACTGTGAACTGTGAACTGTGATCTGTGAACAGTGAACTGTGGACTGTGAACTGTGAACTGTGACCTGTGAACTGGGAACTGTGAACTGTGAACTGTGAACTGTGAACTGTGATCTGTGAACAGTGAAGTGTGAACTGTGAACTGTGAACTGTGAACTGTGAACTGTGAACTGTGAACTGTGATCTGTGAACAGTGAAGTGTGAACTGTGAACTGTGAACTGTGAACTGTGATCTGTGAACAGTGAAGTGTGAACTGTGAACTGTGAACTGTGAACAGTGAACAGTGAACTGTGTACTGTGAACTGTGAACTGTGAAGTGTGAACTGTGATTTGTGAACAGTGAACTGTGAAATGTGAACTGTGCACTGTGAAGTGTGAAGTGTGAAATGAAGACTGTGATCTGTGAACTGTGATCTGTGAACAGTGAACTGTGGACTGTGAACTGTGAACTGTGACCTGTGAACTGGGAACTGTGAACTGTGAACTGTGAACTGTGAACTGTGATCTGTGAACAGTGAAGTGTGAACTGTGAACTGTGAACTGTGAACTGTGAACTGTGAACTGTGAACTGTGAACTGTGATCTGTGAACAGTGAAGTGTGAACTGTGAACTGTGAACTGTGAACTGTGAACTGTGAACTATGATCTGTGAACAGTGAACTGCGGACTGTGAACTGTGAACTGTGAACTGTGAAAACTGAATTGTGAAATAAAGTCTGTGAACTGTGATCTGTGAACTGTGATCTGTGAACTGTGAACTGTGAAGTGTGATCTGTGAACTGTGAACTGCGAACTGTGAATTGTGAAATGAAGACTGTGAACTGTGAACTGTGCCCTGTGAAGACTGAAGTGTGAAATGAAGACTGTGAACTGTGATCTGTGAACTGTGAACTGTGAAGTGTGAATTGTCAACTGTGATCTGTGGACTGTGAACTGTGAACTGTGAAGTGTGAACTGTGATTTGTGAACAGTGAACTGTGGACTGTGAACTGTGCACTGTGAAGTGTGAAGTGTGAAATGAAGTCTGTGATCTGTGAACAGTGAACTGTGGACTGTGAACTGTGAACTGCGAACTGTGAAGTATGAAATGAAGACAGTGAACTGTGAAGTATGAAATGAAGACAGTGAACTGTGAAATGTGAACTGTGACCTGCGAACTGGGAACTGTGAACTGTGAACTGTGAACTGTGAACTGTGATCTGTGAACAGTGAAGTGTGAACTGTGAACTGTGAACTGTGAACTGTGAACTGTGAACTGGAAATATGAACTGTGAACTGTGAACTGTGAACTGTGAACTGTGAACTGTGAACTGTGAACTGTGAACTGTGAACTGCGGACTGTGAACTGTGAACTGTGAACTGTGAAAACTGAATTGTGAAATAAAGTCTGTGAACTGTGATCTGTGAACTGTGAACTGTGAAGTGTGATCTGTGAACTGTGAACTGCGAACTGTGAATTGTGAAATGAAGACTGTGAACTGTGAACTGTGCCCTGTGAAGACTGAAGTGTGAAATGAAGACTGTGAACTGTGATCTGTGAACTGTGAACTGTGAACTGTGAACTGAGAACTGTGAACTGTGAACTGTGAACTGTGAAAACTGAATTGTGAAATAAAGTCTGTGAACTGTGAACTGTGATCTGTGAACTGTGAACAGTGGGCTGTGAACTGTGACCTGTGAACTGTGAACTGCGAACTGTGAAGTATGAAATGAAGACAGTGAACTGTGAAATGTGAACTGTGACCTGCGAACTGTGAACTGTGAACTGTGAACTGTGAACTGTGAACTGTGAACTGTGATCTGTGCACTGTGAAGTGTGAAGTGTGAAGTGTGAACTGCGAACTGTGAACTGTGAACTGTGAACTGTGAACTGTGAACTGTGAACTGTGATCTGTGCACTGTGAAGTGTGAAGTGTGAAGTGTGAACTGTGAACTGTGAACTGTGAACTGCGGACTGTGAACTGTGAACTGTGAACTGTGAAAACTGAATTGTGAAATAAAGTCTGTGAACTGTGATCTGTGATCTGTGAACTGTGAAGTGTGATCTGTGAACTGTGAACTGCGAACTGTGAATTGTGAAATGAAGACTGTGAACTGTGAACTGTGCCCTGTGAAGACTGAAGTGTGAAATGAAGACTGTGAACTGTGATCTGTGAACTGTGAACTGTGAACTGAGAACTGTGAACTGTGAACTGTGAACTGTGAACTGTGAAAACTGAATTGTGAAATAAAGTCTGTGAACTGTGAACTGTGATCTGTGAACTGTGAACAGTGGGCTGTGAACTGTGACCTGTGAACTGTGAACTGCGAACTGTGAAGTATGAAATGAAGACAGTGAACTGTGAAATGTGAACTGTGACCTGCGAACTGTGAACTGTGAACTGTGAACTGTGAACTGTGAACTGTGAACTGTGATCTGTGCACTGTGAAGTGTGAAGTGTGAAGTGTGAAATGAAGACTGTGAACTGTGAACTGTGATCTGTGAACAGTGAACTGTGGACTGTGAACTGTGAACTGTGACCTGTGAACTGGGAACTGTGAACTGTGAACTGTGAACTGTGAACTGTGATCTGTGAACAGTGAAGTGTGAACTGTGAACTGTGAACTGTGAACTGTGAACTGTGAACTGTGAACTGTGAACTGTGATCTGTGAACAGTGAAGTGTGAACTGTGAACTGTGAACTGTGAACTGGAACTGTGAACTGTGAACTGTGAACTGTGAACTGTGAAAACTGAATTGTGAAATAAAGTCTGTGAACTGTGATCTGTGAACTGTGAACTGTGATCTGTGAACTGTGATCTGTGAACTGTGAACTGCGAACTGTGAATTGTGAAATGAAGACTGTGAACAGTGAACTGTGAACAGTGAACTGTGATCTGTGAACTGTGAACTGTGAACTGTGATCTGTGATCTGTGAACTGTGAACTGCGAACTGTGAAGTGTGAAATGAAGACTGTGAACTGTGATCTGTGGACTGTGAACTGTGAACTGTGATTTGTGAACAGTGAACTGTGGACTGTGAACTGTGGACTGTGAACTGTGCACTGTGAAGTGTGAAGTGTGAAATGAAGACTGTGAACTGTGAACTGTGATCTGTGAACAGTGAACTGTGGACTGTGAACTGTGAACTGTGACCTGTGAACTGTGAACTGTGACCTGTGAACTGTGAACTGCGAACTGTGAATTGTGAAATGAAGACTGTGAACTGTGAACTGTGAACTGTGAACAGTGAACAGTGAACTGTGAACTGTGAACTGTGAACTGTGAACTGTGAATTGTGAACAGTGACCTGTGGACTGTGCACTGTGAACTGTGAACTGTGAACTGTGAACTGTGAAGTGTGAACTGTCAACTGTGAACTGTGAACTGTGAACTGAGAACTGTAAACTGAGAATTGTAAACTGTGAACAGTGAACTGTGAACTGTGAACTGTGAACTGTGAACTGTGAACTGTGAACTGTGAACTGTGAACTGTGAACTGTGAACTGTGAAGTGTGAAATAAAGTCTGTGAACTGTGATCTGTGGACTGTGAACTGTGAACTGTGAAGTGTGAACTGTGATTTGTGAACAGTGAACTGTGGACTGTGAACTGTGCACTGTGAAGTGTGAAGTGTGAAATGAAGACTGTGATCTGTGAACTGTGATCTGTGAACAGTGAACTGTGGACTGTGAACTGTGAACTGCGAACTGTGAAGTATGAAATGAAGACAGTGAACTGTGAATTATGAAATGAAGACAGTGAACTGTGAAATGTGAACTGTGACCTGCGAACTGGGAACTGTGAACTGTGAACTGTGAACTGTGATCTGTGAACAGTGAAGTGTGAACTGTGAACTGTGAACTGTGAACTGTGAACTGTGAACTGTGAACTGGAAATGTGAACTGTGAACTGTGAACTGTGAACTGTGAACTGTGAACTATGATCTGTGAACAGTGAACTGCGGACTGTGAACTGTGAACTGTGAACTGTGAAAACTGAATTGTGAAATAAAGTCTGTGAACTGTGATCTGTGAACTGTGAAGTGTGATCTGTGAACTGTGAACTGCGAACTGTGAATTGTGAAATGAAGACTGTGAACTGTGAACTGTGCCCTGTGAAGACTGAAGTGTGAAATGAAGACTGTGAACTGTGATCTGTGAACTGTGAACTGTGAACTGAGAACTGTGAACTGTGAACTGTGAACTGTGAACTGTGAAAACTGAATTGTGAAATAAAGTCTGTGAACTGTGAACTGTGATCTGTGAACTGTGAACAGTGGGCTGTGAACTGTGACCTGTGAACTGTGAACTGCGAACTGTGAAGTATGAAATGAAGACAGTGAACTGTGAAATGTGAACTGTGACCTGCGAACTGTGAACTGTGAACTGTGAACTGTGAACTGTGAACTGTGAACTGTGATCTGTGCACTGTGAAGTGTGAAGTGTGAAGTGTGAAATGAAGACTGTGAACTGTGAACTGTGATCTGTGAACAGTGAACTGTGGACTGTGAACTGTGAACTGTGACCTGTGAACTGGGAACTGTGAACTGTGAACTGTGAACTGTGAACTGTGATCTGTGAACAGTGAAGTGTGAACTGTGAACTGTGAACTGTGAACTGTGAACTGTGAACTGTGAACTGTGATCTGTGAACAGTGAAGTGTGAACTGTGAACTGTGAACTGTGAACTGTGATCTGTGAACAGTGAAGTGTGAACTGTGAACTGTGAACTGTGAACAGTGAACAGTGAACTGTGTACTGTGAACTGTGAACTGTGAAGTGTGAACTGTGATTTGTGAACAGTGAACTGTGAAATGTGAACTGTGCACTGTGAAGTGTGAAGTGTGAAATGAAGACTGTGATCTGTGAACTGTGATCTGTGAACAGTGAACTGTGGACTGTGAACTGTGAACTGTGACCTGTGAACTGGGAACTGTGAACTGTGAACTGTGAACTGTGAACTGTGATCTGTGAACAGTGAAGTGTGAACTGTGAACTGTGAACTGTGAACTGTGAACTGTGAACTGTGAACTGTAAACTGTGATCTGTGAACAGTGAAGTGTGAACTGTGAACTGTGAACTGTGAACTGTGAACTGTGAACTATGATCTGTGAACAGTGAACTGCGGACTGTGAACTGTGAACTGTGAACTGTGAAAACTGAATTGTGAAATAAAGTCTGTGAACTGTGATCTGTGAACTGTGATCTGTGAACTGTGAACTGTGAAGTGTGATCTGTGAACTGTGAACTGCGAACTGTGAATTGTGAAATGAAGACTGTGAACTGTGAACTGTGCCCTGTGAAGACTGAAGTGTGAAATGAAGACTGTGAACTGTGATCTGTGAACTGTGAACTGTGAAGTGTGAATTGTCAACTGTGATCTGTGGACTGTGAACTGTGAACTGTGAAGTGTGAACTGTGATTTGTGAACAGTGAACTGTGGACTGTGAACTGTGCACTGTGAAGTGTGAAGTGTGAAATGAAGTCTGTGATCTGTGAACAGTGAACTGTGGACTGTGAACTGTGAACTGCGAACTGTGAAGTATGAAATGAAGACAGTGAACTGTGAAGTATGAAATGAAGACAGTGAACTGTGAAATGTGAACTGTGACCTGCGAACTGGGAACTGTGAACTGTGAACTGTGAACTGTGAACTGTGATCTGTGAACAGTGAAGTGTGAACTGTGAACTGTGAACTGTGAACTGTGAACTGTGAACTGGAAATATGAACTGTGAACTGTGAACTGTGAACTGTGAACTGTGAACTGTGAACTGTGAACTGTGAACTGTGAACTGCGGACTGTGAACTGTGAACTGTGAACTGTGAAAACTGAATTGTGAAATAAAGTCTGTGAACTGTGATCTGTGAACTGTGAACTGTGAAGTGTGATCTGTGAACTGTGAACTGCGAACTGTGAATTGTGAAATGAAGACTGTGAACTGTGAACTGTGCCCTGTGAAGACTGAAGTGTGAAATGAAGACTGTGAACTGTGATCTGTGAACTGTGAACTGTGAACTGTGAACTGAGAACTGTGAAAACTGAATTGTGAAATAAAGTCTGTGAACTGTGAACTGTGATCTGTGAACTGTGAACAGTGGGCTGTGAACTGTGACCTGTGAACTGTGAACTGCGAACTGTGAAGTATGAAATGAAGACAGTGAACTGTGAAATGTGAACTGTGACCTGCGAACTGTGAACTGTGAACTGTGAACTGTGAACTGTGAACTGTGAACTGTGATCTGTGCACTGTGAAGTGTGAAGTGTGAAGTGTGAAATGAAGACTGTGAACTGTGAACTGTGATCTGTGAACAGTGAACTGTGGACTGTGAACTGTGAACTGTGAACTGTGACCTGTGAACTGGGAACTGTGAACTGTGAACTGTGAACTGTGAACTGTGATCTGTGAACAGTGAAGTGTGAACTGTGAACTGTGAACTGTGAACTGTGAACTGTGAACTGTGATCTGTGAACAGTGAAGTGTGAACTGTGAACTATGAACTGTGAACTGTGATCTGTGAACAGTGAAGTGTGAACTGTGAACTGTGAACTGTGAACAGTGAACAGTGAACTGTGTACTGTGAACTGTGAACTGTGAAGTGTGAACTGTGATTTGTGAACAGTGAACTGTGAAATGTGAACTGTGCACTGTGAAGTGTGAAGTGTGAAATGAAGACTGTGATCTGTGAACTGTGATCTGTGAACAGTGAACTGTGGACTGTGAACTGTGAACTGTGACCTGTGAACTGGGAACTGTGAACTGTGAACTGTGAACTGTGAACTGTGAACTGTGATCTGTGAACAGTGAAGTGTGAACTGTGAACTGTGAACTGTGAACTGTGAACTGTGATCTGTGAACAGTGAAGTGTGAACTGTGAACTGTGAACTGTGAACTATGATCTGTGAACAGTGAACTGCGGACTGTGAACTGTGAACTGTGAACTGTGAAAACTGAATTGTGAAATAAAGTCTGTGAACTGTGATCTGTGAACTGTGATCTGTGAACTGTGAACTGTGAAGTGTGATCTGTGAACTGTGAACTGCGAACTGTGAATTGTGAAATGAAGACTGTGAACTGTGAACTGTGCCCTGTGAAGACTGAAGTGTGAAATGAAGACTGTGAACTGTGATCTGTGAACTGTGAACTGTGAACTGTGAACTGTGAGCTGTGAACTGCGAACTGTGAAGTGTGAAATAAAGTCTGTGAACTGTGATCTGTGGACTGTGAACTGTGAAGTGTGAACTGTGATTTGTGAACAGTGAACTGTGGACTGTGAACTGTGCACTGTGAAGTGTGAAGTGTGAAATGAAGACTGTGATCTGTGAACTGTGATCTGTGAACAGTGAACTGTGGACTGTGAACTGTAAACTGTGACCTGTGACCTGTGAACTGTGAACTGTGACATGTGAACTGTGAACTGTGAACTGTGATCTGTGAACAGTGAAGTGTGAACTGTGAACTGTGAACTGTGAACTGTGAACTGTGAACTGTGAACTGGAACTGTGAACTGTGAACTGTGAACTGTGAACTGTGAAAACTGAATTGTGAAATAAAGTCTGTGAACTGTGATCTGTGAACTGTGAACTGTGATCTGTGAACTGTGATCTGTGAACTGTGAACTGCGAACTGTGAATTGTGAAATGAAGACTGTGAACAGTGAACTGTGAACAGTGAACTGTGAACTGTGAACTGTGAACTGTGAACTGTGATCTGTGATCTGTGAACTGTGAACTGCGAACTGTGAAGTGTGAAATGAAGACTGTGAACTGTGATCTGTGGACTGTGAACTGTGAACTGTGAACTGTGATTTGTGAACAGTGAACTGTGGACTGTGAACTGTGGACTGTGAACTGTGCACTGTGAAGTGTGAAGTGTGAAATGAAGACTGTGAACTGTGAACTGTGATCTGTGAACAGTGAGCTGTGGATTGTGAACTGTGAACTGTGACCTGTGAACTGTGAACTGTGACCTGTGAACTGTGAACTGCGAACTGTGAATTGTGAAATGAAGACTGTGAACTGTGAACTGTGAACTGTGAACAGTGAACAGTGAACTGTGAACTGTGAACTGTGAACTGTGAACTGTGAATTGTGAACAGTGAACTGTGGACTGTGAACTGTGAACTGTGAACTGTGAACTGTGAACTGTGAACTGTGAAGTGTGAACTGTCAACTGTGAACTGTGAACTGTGAACTGAGAACTGTAAACTGAGAATTGTAAACTGTGAACAGTGAACTGTGAACTGTGAACTGTGAACTGTGAACTGTGAACTGTGAACTGTGAACTGTGAAGTGTGAAATAAAGTCTGTGAACTGTGATCTGTGGACTGTGAACTGTGAACTGTGAAGTGTGAACTGTGATTTGTGAACAGTGAACTGTGGACTGTGAACTGTGCACTGTGAAGTGTGAAGTGTGAAATGAAGACTGTGATCTGTGAACTGTGATCTGTGAACAGTGAACTGTGGACTGTGAACTGTGAACTGTGGACTGTGAACTGTGAACTGCGAACTGTGAAGTATGAAATGAAGACAGTGAACTGTGAAGTATGAAATGAAGACAGTGAACTGTGAAATGTGAACTGTGACCTGCGAACTGGGAACTGTGAACTGTGAACTGTGAACTGTGATCTGTGAACAGTGAAGTGTGAACTGTGAACTGTGAACTGTGAACTGTGAACTGTGAACTGGAAATGTGAACTGTGAACTGTGAACTGTGAACTGTGAACTGTGAACTATGATCTGTGAACAGTGAACTGCGGACTGTGAACTGTGAACTGTGAACTGTGAAAACTGAATTGTGAAATAAAGTCTGTGAACTGTGATCTGTGAACTGTGATCTGTGAACTGTGAACTGTGAAGTGTGATCTGTGAACTGTGAACTGCGAACTGTGAATTGTGAAATGAATACTGTGAACTGTGAACTGTGCCCTGTGAAGACTGAAGTGTGAAATGAAGACTGTGAACTGTGATCTGTGAACTGTGAACTGTGAACTGAGAACTGTGAACTGTGAACTGTGAAAACTGAATTGTGAAATAAAGTCTGTGAACTGTGAACTGTGATCTGTGAACTGTGAACAGTGGGCTGTGAACTGTGACCTGTGAACTGTGAACTGCGAACTGTGAAGTATGAAATGAAGACAGTGAACTGTGAAATGTGAACTGTGACCTGCGAACTGTGAACTGTGAACTGTGAACTGTGAACTGTGAACTGTGAACTGTGAACTGTGAACTGTGATCTGTGCACTGTGAAGTGTGAAGTGTGAAGTGTGAAATGAAGACTGTGAACTGTGAACTGTGATCTGTGAACAGTGAACTGTGGACTGTGAACTGTGAACTGTGAACTGTGACCTGTGAACTGTGAACTGCGAACTGTGAATTGTGAAATGAAGACTGTGAACTGTGAACCTGGAACTGTGAACTGTGAACTGTGAACAGTGAACAGTGAACTGTGAACTGTGAACTGTGAACTGTGAACTGTGAACTGTGAACTGTGAACTGTGAACTGTGAACTGTGAACTGTGAACTGTGAACTGTGAACTGTGAACTGGAACTGTGAACTGTGAACTGTGATCTGTGAACAATGAACTGTGAACTGTGAACTATGATCTGTGAACAGTGAACTGCGGACTGTCAACTGTGAACTGTGAACTGTGAAAACTGAATTGTGAATTAAAGTCTGTGAACTGTGAACTGTGAACTGTGATTTGTGAACAGTGAACTGTGGACTGTGAACTGTGCACTGTGAAGTGTGAAGTGTGAAATGAAGACTGTGATCTGTGAACTGTGATCTGTGAACAGTGAACTGTGGACTGTGAACTGAGAACTGCCAACTGTGAAGTATGAAATGAAGACAGTGAACTGTGAAGTATGAAATGAAGACAGTGAACTGTGAAATGTGAACTGTGACCTGCGAACTGGGAACTGTGAACTGTGAACTGTGAACTGTGATCTGTGAACAGTGAAGTGTGAACTGTGAACTGTGAACTGTGAACTGTGAACTGTGAACTGGAAATGTGAACTGTGAACTGTGAACTGTGAACTGTGAACTGTGAACTGTGAACTGTGAACTATGATCTGTGAACAGTGAACTGCGGACTGTGAACTGTGAACTGTGAACTGTGAAAACTGAATTGTGAAATAAAGTCTGTGAACTGTGATCTGTGAACTGTGATCTGTGAACTGTGAACTGTGAAGTGTGATCTGTGAACTGTGAACTGCGAACTGTGAATTGTGAAATGAAGACTGTGAACTGTGAACTGTGCCCTGTGAAGACTGAAGTGTGAAATGAAGACTGTGAACTGTGATCTGTGAACTGTGAACTGTGAACTGTGAACTGAGAACTGTGAACTGTGAACTGTGAACTGTGAAAACTGAATTGTGAAATAAAGTCTGTGAACTGTGAACTGTGATCTGTGAACTGTGAACAGTGGGCTGTGAACTGTGACCTGTGAACTGTGAACTGCGAACTGTGAAGTATGAAATGAAGACAGTGAACTGTGAAATGTGAACTGTGACATGCGAACTGTGAACTGTGAACTGTGAACTGTGAACTGTGATCTGTGCACTGTGAAGTGTGAAGTGTGAAGTGTGAAATGAAGACTGTGAACTGTGAACTGTGATCTGTGAACAGTGAACTGTGGACTGTGAACTGTGAACTGTGAACTGTGAACTGTGAACTGCGAACTGTGAATTGTGAAATGAAGACTGTGAACTGTGAACCTGGAACTGTGAACTGTGAACTGTGAACAGTGAACAGTGAACTGTGAACTGTGAACTGTGAACTGTGAACTGTGAACTGTGAACTGTGAACTGTGAACTGTGAACTGTGAATTGTGAACAGTGAACTGTGGACTGTGAACTGTGAACGGTGAACTGTGAACTGCGAACTGTGAAGTATGAAATGAAGACAGTGAACTGTGAAGTATGAAAAGAAGACAGTGAACTGTGAAATGTGAACTGTGACCTGCGAACTGGGAACTGTGAACTGTGAACTGTGAACTGTGAACTGTGAAGTGTGAACTGTGAACTGTGAACTGTGGACTGTGAACTGTGAACTGTGAAGTGTGAACTGTGAACTGTGAAGTGTGAACTGTGAACTGTGAACTGTGGACTGTGAACTGTGAACTGTGAAGTGTGAACTGTGAACTGTCAACTGTCAACTGTGAACTGAGAACTGTAAACTGAGAACTGTAAACTGAGAACTGTAAACTGTGAACAGTAAACTGTGAACTGTGAACTGTGAACTGTGAACTGTGAACTGTGAACTGTGATCTGTGAACTGTGAACTGCGAACTGTGAAGTGTGAAATGAAGACGTTGAACTGTGATCTGTGGACTGTGAACTGTGAACTGTGAACTGTGATTTGTGAACAGTGAACTGTGGACTGTGAACTGTGGACTGTGAACTGTGAACTGTGACCTGTGAACTGTGAACTGTGACCTGTGAACTGTGAACTGCGAACTGTGAATTGTGAAATGAAGACTGTGAACTGTGAACTGTGAACTGTGAACAGTGAACAGTGAACTGTGAACTGTGAACTGTGAACTGTGAACTGTGAATTGTGAACTGTGGACTGTGAACTGTGAACTGTGAACTGTGAACTGTGAACTGTGAACTGTGAACTGTGAACTGTGAACTGTGAACTGTGAACTGTGAACTGTGAACTGTGAACTGTGAACTGTGAACTGTGAACTGTGAACTGTGAACTGTGAACTGTGAACTGTGAACTGTGAACTGTGAACTGTGAACTGTGAACTGCCAACTGTAAAGTGTGAACTGTGAACTGTGAACTGTGAACTGTGAGCTGTGAACTGCGAACTGTGAAGTGTGAAATAAAGTCTGTGAACTGTGATCTGTGGACTGTGAACTGTGAACTGTGAAGTGTGAACTGTGATTTGTGAACAGTGAACTGTGAAATGTGAACTGTGCACTGTGAAGTGTGAAGTGTGAAATGAAGACTGTGATCTGTGAACTGTGATCTGTGAACAGTGAACTGTGGACTGTGAACTGTGAACTGTGAACTGTGACCTGTGAACTGTGAACTGTGACCTGTGAACTGTGAACTGTGAACTGTGAACTGTGAACTGTGAACTGCGAACTGTGAAGTATGAAATGAAGACAGTGAACTGTGAAGTATGAAATGAAGACAGTGAACTGTGAAATGTGAACTGTGACCTTCGAACTGGGAACTTTGAACTGTGAACTGTGAACTGTGAACTGTGAACTGTGAACTGTGAACTGTGAACTGTGAACTGTGAACTGTGAACTGTGAACTGTGAACTGTGAACTGTGAACTGGAACTGTGAACTGTGAACTGTGAACTGCGAACTGTGAACTATGATCTGTGAACAGTGAACTGCGGACTGTGAACTGTGAACTGTGAACTGTGAAAACTGAATTGTGAAATAAAGTCTGTGAACTGTGATCTGTGAACTGTGAACTGTGAAGTGTGATCTGTGAACTGTGAACTGCGAACTGTGAATTGTGAAATGAAGACTGTGAACTGTGAACTGTGCCCTGTGAAGACTGAAGTGTGAAATGAAGACTGTGATCTGTGAACTGTGATCTGTGAACAGTGAACTGTGGACTGTGAATTGTGAACTGTGACCTGTGAACTGGGAACTGTGAACTGTGAACTGTGAATTGTGAACTGTGATCTGTGAACAGTGAAGTGTGAACTGTGAACTGTGAACTGTGAACTGTGATCTGTGAACAGTGAAGTGTGAACTGTGAACTGTGAACTGTGAACTGTGAACTATGATCTGTGAACAGTGAACTGCGGACTGTGAACTGTGAACTGTGAACTGTGAAAACTGAATTGTGAAATAAAGTCTGTGAACTGTGATCTGTGAACTGTGATCTGTGAACTGTGAACTGTGAAGTGTGATCTGTGAACTGTGAACTGCGAACTGTGAATTGTGAAATGAAGACTGTGAACTGTGAACTGTGCCCTGTGAAGACTGAAGTGTGAAATGAAGACTGTGAACTGTGATCTGTGAACTGTGAACTGTGAACTGTGAACTGTGAGCTGTGAACTGCGAACTGTGAAGTGTGAAATAAAGTCTGTGAACTGTGATCTGTGGACTGTGAACTGTGAAGTGTGAACTGTGATTTGTGAACAGTGAACTGTGGACTGTGAACTGTGCACTGTGAAGTGTGAAGTGTGAAATGAAGACTGTGATCTGTGAACTGTGATCTGTGAACAGTGAACTGTGGACTGTGAACTGTGAACTGTGACCTGTGACCTGTGAACTGTGAACTGTGACATGTGAACTGTGAACTGTGAACTGTGATCTGTGAACAGTGAAGTGTGAACTGTGAACTGTGAACTGTGAACTGTGAACTGGAACTGTGAACTGTGAACTGTGAACTGTGAACTGTGAAAACTGAATTGTGAAATAAAGTCTGTGAACTGTGATCTGTGAACTGTGAACTGTGATCTGTGAACTGTGATCTGTGAACTGTGAACTGCGAACTGTGAATTGTGAAATGAAGACTGTGAACAGTGAACTGTGAACAGTGAACTGTGAACTGTGAACTGTGAACTGTGAACTGTGATCTGTGATCTGTGAACTGTGAACTGCGAACTGTGAAGTGTGAAATGAAGACTGTGAACTGTGATCTGTGGACTGTGAACTATGAACTGTGAACTGTGATTTGTGAACAGTGAACTGTGGACTGTGAACTGTGGACTGTGAACTGTGCACTGTGAAGTGTGAAGTGTGAAATGAAGACTGTGAACTGTGAACTGTGATCTGTGAACAGTGAACTGTGGACTGTGAACTGTGAACTGTGACCTGTGAACTGTGAACTGTGACCTGTGAACTGTGTACTGCGAACTGTGAATTGTGAAATGAAGACTGTGAACTGTGAACTGTGAACTGTGAACAGTGAACAGTGAACTGTGAACTGTGAACTGTGAACTGTGAACTGTGAATTGTGAACAGTGACCTGTGGACTGTGAACTGTGAACTGTGAACTGTGAACTGTGAACTGTGAACTGTGAACTGTGATCTGTGAACAGTGAAGTGTGAACTGTGAACTGTGAACTGTGAACTGTGAACTATGATCTGTGAACAGTGAACTGCGGACTGTGAACTGTGAACTGTGAACTGTGAAAACTGAATTGTGAAATAAAGTCTGTGAACTGTGATCTGTGAACTGTGAACAGTGAACTGTGAACTGTGAAGTGTGATCTGTGAACTGTGATCTGTGATCTGTGGACTGTGAACTGCGAACTGTGAAGTGTGAAATGAAGACTGTGAACTGTGATCTGTGGACTGTGAACTATGAACTGTGAACTGTGATTTGTGAACAGTGAACTGTGGACTGTGAACTGTGGACTGTGAACTGTGCACTGTGAAGTGTGAAGTGTGAAATGAAGACTGTGAACTGTGAACTGTGATCTGTGAACAGTGAACTGTGGACTGTGAACTGTGAACTGTGAACTGTGACCTGTGAACTGTGAACTGTGACCTGTGAACTGTGTACTGCGAACTGTGAATTGTGAAATGAAGACTGTGAACTGTGAACTGTGAACTGTGAACAGTGAACAGTGAACTGTGAACTGTGAACTGTGAACTGTGAACTGTGAATTGTGAACAGTGACCTGTGGACTGTGAACTGTGAACTGTGAACTGTGAACTGTGAACTGTGAACTGTGAACTGTGATCTGTGAACAGTGAAGTGTGAACTGTGAACTGTGAACTGTGAACTGTGAACTATGATCTCTGAACAGTGAACTGCGGACTGTGAACTGTGAACTGTGAACTGTGAAAACTGAATTGTGAAATAAAGTCTGTGAACTGTGATCTGTGAACTGTGATCTGTGAACTGTGAACTGTGAAGTGTGATCTGTGAACTGTGAACTGCGAACTGTGAATTGTGAAATGAAGACTGTGAACTGTGAACTGTGCCCTGTGAAGACTGAAGTGTGAAATGAAGACTGTGAACTGTGATCTGTGAACTGTGAACTGTGAACTGTGAACTGTGAGCTGTGAACTGCGAACTGTGAAGTGTGAAATAAAGTCTGTGAACTGTGATCTGTGGACTGTGAACTGTGAAGTGTGAACTGTGATTTGTGAACAGTGAACTGTGGACTGTGAACTGTGCACTGTGAAGTGTGAAGTGTGAAATGAAGACTGTGATCTGTGAACTGTGATCTGTGAACAGTGAACTGTGGACTGTGAACTGTGAACTGTGACCTGTGACCTGTGAACTGTGAACTGTGACATGTGAACTGTGAACTGTGAACTGTGAACTGTGATCTGTGAACAGTGAAGTGTGAACTGTGAACTGTGAACTGTGAACTGTGAACTGTGAACTGTGAACTGGAACTGTGAACTGTGAACTGTGAACTGTGAACTGTGAAAACTGAATTGTGAAATAAAGTCTGTGAACTGTGATCTGTGAACTGTGAACTGTGATCTGTGAACTGTGATCTGTGAACCGTGAACTGCGAACTGTGAATTGTGAAATGAAGACTGTGAACAGTGAACTGTGAACAGTGAACTGTGAACTGTGAACTGTGAACTGTGAACTGTGATCTGTGATCTGTGAACTGTGAACTGCGAACTGTGAAGTGTGAAATGAAGACTGTGAACTGTGATCTGTGGACTGTGAACTATGAACTGTGAACTGTGATTTGTGAACAGTGAACTGTGGACTGTGAACTGTGGACTGTGAACTGTGCACTGTGAAGTGTGAAGTGTGAAATGAAGACTGTGAACTGTGAACTGTGATCTGTGAACAGTGAACTGTGGACTGTGAACTGTGAACTGTGAACTGTGAAGTGTGAACTGTGATTTGTGAACAGTGAACTGTGAAATGTGAACTGTGCACTGTGAAGTGTGAAGTGTGAAATGAAGACTGTGATCTGTGAACTGTGATCTGTGAACAGTGAACTGTGGACTGTGAACTGTGAACTGTGAACTGTGACCTGTGAACTGTGAATTGTGAAATGAAGACTGTGAACTGTGAACCTGGAACTGTGAACTGTGAACTGTGAACAGTGAACAGTGAACTGTGAACTGTGAACTGTGAACTGTGAACTGTGAACTGTGAACTGTGAACTGTGAACTGTGAATTGTGAACAGTGAACTGTGGACTGTGAACTGTGAACGGTGAACTGTGAACTGCGAACTGTGAAGTATGAAATGAAGACAGTGAACTGTGAAGTATGAAAAGAAGACAGTGAACTGTGAAATGTGAACTGTGACCTGCGAACTGGGAACTGTGAACTGTGAACTGTGAACTGTGAACTGTGAAGTGTGAACTGTGAACTGTGAACTGTGGACTGTGAACTGTGAACTGTGAAGTGTGAACTGTGAACTGTGAAGTGTGAACTGTGAACTGTGAACTGTGGACTGTGAACTGTGAACTGTGAAGTGTGAACTGTGAACTGTGAACTGTCAACTGTGAACTGAGAACTGTAAACTGAGAACTGTAAACTGTGAACAGTAAACTGTGAACTGTGAACTGTGAACTGTGAACTGTGAACTGTGAACTGTGAACTGTGATCTGTGAACTGTGAACTGCGAACTGTGAAGTGTGAAATGAAGACGTTGAACTGTGATCTGTGGACTGTGAACTGTGAACTGTGAACTGTGATTTGTGAACAGTGAACTGTGGACTGTGAACTGTGGACTGTGAACTGTGAACTGTGACCTGTGAACTGTGAACTGTGACCTGTGAACTGTGAACTGCGAACTGTGAATTGTGAAATGAAGACTGTGAACTGTGAACTGTGAACTGTGAACAGTGAACAGTGAACTGTGAACTGTGAACTGTGAACTGTGAACTGTGAACTGTGAATTGTGAACTGTGGACTGTGAACTGTGAACTGTGAACTGTGAACTGTGAACTGTGAACTGTGAACTGTGAACTGTGAACTGTGAACTGTGAACTGAGAACTGTAAACTGAGAACTGTAAACTGTGAACAGTGAACAGTGAACTGTGAACTGTGAACTGTGAACTGTGGACTGTGAACTGTGAACTGTGAACTGTGAACTGTGAACTGTGAACTGTGAACTGTGAACTGTGAACTGTGGACTGTGAACTGTGAACTGTGAAGTGTGAACTGTGAACTGTCAACTGTCAACTGTGAACTGAGAACTGTAAACTGAGAACTGTAAACTGAGAACTGTAAACTGTGAACAGTAAACTGTGAACTGTGAACTGTGAACTGTGAACTGTGAACTGTGAACTGTGATCTGTGAACTGTGAACTGCGAACTGTGAAGTGTGAAATGAAGACGTTGAACTGTGATCTGTGGACTGTGAACTGTGAACTGTGAACTGTGATTTGTGAACAGTGAACTGTGGACTGTGAACTGTGGACTGTGAACTGTGAACTGTGACCTGTGAACTGTGAACTGTGACCTGTGAACTGTGAACTGCGAACTGTGAATTGTGAAATGAAGACTGTGAACTGTGAACTGTGAACTGTGAACAGTGAACAGTGAACTGTGAACTGTGAACTGTGAACTGTGAACTGTGAACTGTGAATTGTGAACTGTGGACTGTGAACTGTGAACTGTGAACTGTGAACTGTGAACTGTGAACTGTGAACTGTGAACTGTGAACTGTGAACTGTGAACTGTGAACTGTGAACTGTGAACTGTGAACTGTGAACTGTGAACTGTGAACTGTGAACTGTGAACTGTGAACTGTGAACTGTGAACTGCCAACTGTAAAGTGTGAACTGCCAACTGTAAAGTGTGAACTGTGAACTGTGAACTGTGAACTGTGAGCTGTGAACTGCGAACTGTGAAGTGTGAAATAAAGTCTGTGAACTGTGATCTGTGGACTGTGAACTGTGAACTGTGAAGTGTGAACTGTGATTTGTGAACAGTGAACTGTGAAATGTGAACTGTGCACTGTGAAGTGTGAAGTGTGAAATGAAGACTGTGATCTGTGAACTGTGATCTGTGAACAGTGAACTGTGGACTGTGAACTGTGAACTGTGAACTGTGACCTGTGAACTGTGAACTGTGACCTGTGAACTGTGAACTGTGAACTGTGAACTGTGAACTGTGAACTGCGAACTGTGAAGTATGAAATGAAGACAGTGAACTGTGAAGTATGAAATGAAGACAGTGAACTGTGAAATGTGAACTGTGACCTTCGAACTGGGAACTTTGAACTGTGAACTGTGAACTGTGAACTGTGAACTGTGAACTGTGAACTGTGAACTGTGAACTGTGAACTGTGAACTGTGAACTGTGAACTGTGAACTGTGAACTGGAACTGTGAACTGTGAACTGTGAACTGCGAACTGTGAACTATGATCTGTGAACAGTGAACTGCGGACTGTGAACTGTGAACTGTGAACTGTGAAAACTGAATTGTGAAATAAAGTCTGTGAACTGTGATCTGTGAACTGTGAACTGTGAAGTGTGATCTGTGAACTGTGAACTGCGAACTGTGAATTGTGAAATGAAGACTGTGAACTGTGAACTGTGCCCTGTGAAGACTGAAGTGTGAAATGAAGACTGTGATCTGTGAACTGTGATCTGTGAACAGTGAACTGTGGACTGTGAATTGTGAACTGTGACCTGTGAACTGGGAACTGTGAACTGTGAACTGTGAATTGTGAACTGTGATCTGTGAACAGTGAAGTGTGAACTGTGAACTGTGAACTGTGAACTGTGATCTGTGAACAGTGAAGTGTGAACTGTGAACTGTGAACTGTGAACTGTGAACTATGATCTGTGAACAGTGAACTGCGGACTGTGAACTGTGAACTGTGAACTGTGAAAACTGAATTGTGAAATAAAGTCTGTGAACTGTGATCTGTGAACTGTGATCTGTGAACTGTGAACTGTGAAGTGTGATCTGTGAACTGTGAACTGCGAACTGTGAATTGTGAAATGAAGACTGTGAACTGTGAACTGTGCCCTGTGAAGACTGAAGTGTGAAATGAAGACTGTGAACTGTGATCTGTGAACTGTGAACTGTGAACTGTGAACTGTGAGCTGTGAACTGCGAACTGTGAAGTGTGAAATAAAGTCTGTGAACTGTGATCTGTGGACTGTGAACTGTGAAGTGTGAACTGTGATTTGTGAACAGTGAACTGTGGACTGTGAACTGTGCACTGTGAAGTGTGAAGTGTGAAATGAAGACTGTGATCTGTGAACTGTGATCTGTGAACAGTGAACTGTGGACTGTGAACTGTGAACTGTGACCTGTGACCTTGTGAACTGTGAACTGTGACATGTGAACTGTGAACTGTGAACTGTGATCTGTGAACAGTGAAGTGTGAACTGTGAACTGTGAACTGTGAACTGTGAACTGGAACTGTGAACTGTGAACTGTGAACTGTGAACTGTGAAAACTGAATTGTGAAATAAAGTCTGTGAACTGTGATCTGTGAACTGTGAACTGTGATCTGTGAACTGTGATCTGTGAACTGTGAACTGCGAACTGTGAATTGTGAAATGAAGACTGTGAACAGTGAACTGTGAACAGTGAACTGTGAACTGTGAACTGTGAACTGTGATCTGTGATCTGTGAACTGTGAACTGCGAACTGTGAAGTGTGAAATGAAGACTGTGAACTGTGATCTGTGGACTGTGAACTATGAACTGTGAACTGTGATTTGTGAACAGTGAACTGTGGACTGTGAACTGTGGACTGTGAACTGTGCACTGTGAAGTGTGAAGTGTGAAATGAAGACTGTGAACTGTGAACTGTGATCTGTGAACAGTGAACTGTGGACTGTGAACTGTGAACTGTGACCTGTGAACTGTGAACTGTGACCTGTGAACTGTGTACTGCGAACTGTGAATTGTGAAATGAAGACTGTGAACTGTGAACTGTGAACTGTGAACAGTGAACAGTGAACTGTGAACTGTGAACTGTGAACTGTGAACTGTGAATTGTGAACAGTGACCTGTGGACTGTGAACTGTGAACTGTGAACTGTGAACTGTGAACTGTGAACTGTGAACTGTGATCTGTGAACAGTGAAGTGTGAACTGTGAACTGTGAACTGTGAACTGTGAACTATGATCTGTGAACAGTGAACTGCGGACTGTGAACTGTGAACTGTGAATTGTGAAAACTGAATTGTGAAATAAAGTCTGTGAACTGTGATCTGTGAACTGTGAACAGTGAACTGTGAACTGTGAAGTGTGATCTGTGAACTGTGATCTGTGATCTGTGGACTGTGAACTGCGAACTGTGAAGTGTGAAATGAAGACTGTGAACTGTGATCTGTGGACTGTGAACTATGAACTGTGAACTGTGATTTGTGAACAGTGAACTGTGGACTGTGAACTGTGGACTGTGAACTGTGCACTGTGAAGTGTGAAGTGTGAAATGAAGACTGTGAACTGTGAACTGTGATCTGTGAACAGTGAACTGTGGACTGTGAACTGTGAACTGTGACCTGTGAACTGTGAACTGTGACCTGTGAACTGTGTACTGCGAACTGTGAATTGTGAAATGAAGACTGTGAACTGTGAACTGTGAACTGTGAACAGTGAACAGTGAACTGTGAACTGTGAACTGTGAACTGTGAACTGTGAATTGTGAACAGTGACCTGTGGACTGTGAACTGTGAACTGTGAACTGTGAACTGTGAACTGTGAACTGTGAACTGTGATCTGTGAACAGTGAAGTGTGAACTGTGAACTGTGAACTGTGAACTGTGAACTGTGAACTATGATCTCTGAACAGTGAACTGCGGACTGTGAACTGTGAACTGTGAACTGTGAAAACTGAATTGTGAAATAAAGTCTGTGAACTGTGATCTGTGAACTGTGATCTGTGAACTGTGAACTGTGAACTGTGAAGTGTGATCTGTGAACTGTGAACTGCGAACTGTGAATTGTGAAATGAAGACTGTGAACTGTGAACTGTGCCCTGTGAAGACTGAAGTGTGAAATGAAGACTGTGAACTGTGATCTGTGAACTGTGAACTGTGAACTGTGAACTGTGAGCTGTGAACTGCGAACTGTGAAGTGTGAAATAAAGTCTGTGAACTGTGATCTGTGGACTGTGAACTGTGAAGTGTGAACTGTGATTTGTGAACAGTGAACTGTGGACTGTGAACTGTGCACTGTGAAGTGTGAAGTGTGAAATGAAGACTGTGATCTGTGAACTGTGATCTGTGAACAGTGAACTGTGGACTGTGAACTGTGAACTGTGACCTGTGACCTGTGAACTGTGAACTGTGACATGTGAACTGTGAACTGTGAACTGTGAACTGTGATCTGTGAACAGTGAAGTGTGAACTGTGAACTGTGAACTGTGAACTGTGAACTGTGAACTGGAACTGTGAACTGTGAACTGTGAACTGTGAACTGTGAAAACTGAATTGTGAAATAAAGTCTGTGAACTGTGATCTGTGAACTGTGAACTGTGATCTGTGAACTGTGATCTGTGAACCGTGAACTGCGAACTGTGAATTGTGAAATGAAGACTGTGAACAGTGAACTGTGAACAGTGAACTGTGAACTGTGAACTGTGAACTGTGAACTGTGATCTGTGATCTGTGAACTGTGAACTGCGAACTGTGAAGTGTGAAATGAAGACTGTGAACTGTGATCTGTGGACTGTGAACTATGAACTGTGAACTGTGATTTGTGAACAGTGAACTGTGGACTGTGAACTGTGGACTGTGAACTGTGCACTGTGAAGTGTGAAGTGTGAAATGAAGACTGTGAACTGTGAACTGTGATCTGTGAACAGTGAACTGTGGACTGTGAACTGTGAACTGTGAACTGTGAAGTGTGAACTGTGATTTGTGAACAGTGAACTGTGAAATGTGAACTGTGCACTGTGAAGTGTGAAGTGTGAAATGAAGACTGTGATCTGTGAACTGTGATCTGTGAACAGTGAACTGTGGACTGTGAACTGTGAACTGTGAACTGTGACCTGTGAACTGTGAATTGTGAAATGAAGACTGTGAACTGTGAACCTGGAACTGTGAACTGTGAACTGTGAACAGTGAACAGTGAACTGTGAACTGTGAACTGTGAACTGTGAACTGTGAACTGTGAACTGTGAACTGTGAACTGTGAATTGTGAACAGTGAACTGTGGACTGTGAACTGTGAACGGTGAACTGTGAACTGCGAACTGTGAAGTATGAAATGAAGACAGTGAACTGTGAAGTATGAAAAGAAGACAGTGAACTGTGAAATGTGAACTGTGACCTGCGAACTGGGAACTGTGAACTGTGAACTGTGAACTGTGAACTGTGAAGTGTGAACTGTGAACTGTGAACTGTGGACTGTGAACTGTGAACTGTGAAGTGTGAACTGTGAACTGTGAAGTGTGAACTGTGAACTGTGAACTGTGGACTGTGAACTGTGAACTGTGAAGTGTGAACTGTGAACTGTCAACTGTCAACTGTGAACTGAGAACTGTAAACTGAGAACTCTAAACTGTGAACAGTAAACTGTGAACTGTGAACTGTGAACTGTGAACTGTGAACTGTGAACTGTGAACTGTGATCTGTGAACTGTGAACTGCGAACTGTGAAGTGTGAAATGAAGACGTTGAACTGTGATCTGTGGACTGTGAACTGTGAACTGTGAACTGTGATTTGTGAACAGTGAACTGTGGACTGTGAACTGTGGACTGTGAACTGTGAACTGTGACCTGTGAACTGTGAACTGTGAATTGTGAACTGTGGACTGTGAACTGTGAACTGTGAACTGTGAACTGTGAACTGTGAACTGTGAACTGTGAACTGTGAACTGTGAACTGTGAACTGAGAACTGTAAACTGAGAACTGTAAACTGTGAACAGTGAACAGTGAACTGTGAACTGTGAACTGTGAACTGTGAACTGTGAACTGTGAACTGTGAACTGTGAACTGTGAACTGTGAACTGTGAACTGTGAACTGTGAACTGTGAACTGTGAACTGTGAACTGTGAACTGTGAACTGTGAACTGTGAACTGTGAACTGTGAACTGCCAACTGTAAAGTGTGAACTGTGAACTGTGAACTGTGAACTGTGAGCTGTGAACTGCGAACTGTGAAGTGTGAAATAAAGTCTGTGAACTGTGATCTGTGGACTGTGAACTGTGAACTGTGAAGTGTGAACTGTGATTTGTGAACAGTGAACTGTGAAATGTGAACTGTGCACTGTGAAGTGTGAAGTGTGAAATGAAGACTGTGATCTGTGAACTGTGATCTGTGAACAGTGAACTGTGGACTGTGAACTGTGAACTGTGAACTGTGACCTGTGAACTGTGAACTGTGACCTGTGAACTGTGAACTGTGAACTGTGAACTGTGAACTGCGAACTGTGAAGTATGAAATGAAGACAGTGAACTGTGAAGTATGAAATGAAGACAGTGAACTGTGAAATGTGAACTGTGACCTTCGAACTGGGAACTGTGAACTGTGAACTGTGAACTGTGAACTGTGAACTGTGAACTGTGAACTGTGAACTGTGAACTGTGAACTGGAACTGTGAACTGTGAACTGTGAACTGTGAACTGTGAACTGTGAACTATGATCTGTGAACAGTGAACTGCGGACTGTTAACTGTGAACTGTGAACTGTGAAAACTGAATTGTGAAATAAAGTCTGTGAACTGTGAACTGTGGACTGTGAACTGTGAACTGTGAACTGTGAACTGTGAACTGTGAACTGTGAACTGTGAACTGTGAACTGTGAACTGTGAACTGTGAACTGAGAACTGTAAACTGAGAACTGTAAACTGTGAACAG
The DNA here is from genome assembly GCA_963971365.1 of Lasioglossum villosulum. Lineage (NCBI taxonomy): Eukaryota > Metazoa > Arthropoda > Insecta > Hymenoptera > Halictidae > Lasioglossum > Lasioglossum villosulum. The sequence continues at coordinate 1,708,506 of CAXARU010000174.1, forward strand.
TGAACAGTGAACTGTGAACTGTGAACTGTGAACTGTGAACTGTGAACTGTGAACTGTGAACTGTGAACTGTGAACTGTGAACTGTGAACTGTGAACTGTGAACTGTGAACTGCCAACTGTAAAGTGTGAACTGTGAACTGTGAACTGTGAACTGTGAGCTGTGAACTGCGAACTGTGAAGTGTGAAATAAAGTCTGTGAACTGTGATCTGTGGACTGTGAACTGTGAACTGTGAAGTGTGAACTGTGATTTGTGAACAGTGAACTGTGAAATGTGAACTGTGCACTGTGAAGTGTGAAGTGTGAAATGAAGACTGTGATCTGTGAACTGTGATCTGTGAACAGTGAACTGTGGACTGTGAACTGTGAACTGTGAACTGTGACCTGTGAACTGTGAACTGTGACCTGTGAACTGTGAACTGTGAACTGTGAACTGTGAACTGCGAACTGTGAAGTATGAAATGAAGACAGTGAACTGTGAAGTATGAAATGAAGACAGTGAACTGTGAAATGTGAACTGTGACCTTCGAACTGGGAACTGTGAACTGTGAACTGTGAACTGTGAACTGTGAACTGTGAACTGTGAACTGTGAACTGTGAACTGTGAACTGTGAACTGGAACTGTGAACTGTGAACTGTGAACTGTGAACTGTGAACTGTGAACTATGATCTGTGAACAGTGAACTGCGGACTGTTAACTGTGAACTGTGAACTGTGAAAACTGAATTGTGAAATAAAGTCTGTGAACTGTGATCTGTGAACTGTGAACTGTGAAGTGTGATCTGTGAACTGTGAACTGCGAACTGTGAATTGTGAAATGAAGACTGTGAACTGTGAACTGTGCCCTGTGAAGACTGAAGTGTGAAATGTAGACTGTGATCTGTGAACTGTGATCTGTGAACAGTGAACTGTGGACTGTGAATTGTGAACTGTGACCTGTGAACTGGGAACTGTGAACTGTGAACTGTGAACTGTGAACTGTGATCTGTGAACAGTGAAGTGTGAACTGTGAACTGTGAACTGTGAACTGTGAACTGTGAACTGTGATCTGTGAACAGTGAAGTGTGAACTGTGAACTGTGAACTGTGAACTGTGAACTGTGATCTGTGAACAGTGAAGTGTGAACTGTGAACTGTGAACTGTGAACTGTGAACTGTGAAAACTGAATTGTGAAATAAAGTCTGTGAACTGTGATCTGTGAACTGTGATCTGTGAACTGTGAACTGTGAAGTGTGATCTGTGAACTGTGAACTGCGAACTGTGAATTGTGAAATGAAGACTGTGAACTGTGAACTGTGCCCTGTGAAGACTGAAGTGTGAAATGAAGACTGTGAACTGTGATCTGTGAACTGTGAACTGTGAACTGTGAACTGTGAGCTGTGAACTGCGAACTGTGAAGTGTGAAATAAAGTCTGTGAACTGTGATCTGTGGACTGTGAACTGTGAAGTGTGAACTGTGATTTGTGAACAGTGAACTGTGGACTGTGAACTGTGCACTGTGAAGTGTGAAGTGTGAAATGAATACTGTGATCTGTGAACTGTGATCTGTGAACAGTGAACTGTGGACTGTGAACTGTGAACTGTGACCTGTGACCTGTGAACTGTGAACTGTGACATGTGAACTGTGAACTGTGAACTGTGATCTGTGAACAGTGAAGTGTGAACTGTGAACTGTGAACTGTGAACTGTGAACTGTGAACTGTGAACTGGAACTGTGAACTGTGAACTGTGAACTGTGAACTGTGAAAACTGAATTGTGAAATAAAGTCTGTGAACTGTGATCTGTGAACTGTGAACTGTGATCTGTGAACTGTGATCTGTGAACTGTGAACTGCGAACTGTGAATTGTGAAATGAAGACTGTGAACAGTGAACTGTGAACAGTGAACTGTGAACTGTGAACTGTGAACTGTGAACTGTGATCTGTGATCTGTGGACTGTGAACTGCGAACTGTGAAGTGTGAAATGAAGACTGTGAACTGTGATCTGTGGACTGTGAACTATGAACTGTGAACTGTGATTTGTGAACAGTGAACTGTGGACTGTGAACTGTGGACTGTGAACTGTGCACTGTGAAGTGTGAAGTGTGAAATGAAGACTGTGAACTGTGAACTGTGATCTGTGAACAGTGAACTGTGGACTGTGAACTGTGAACTGTGACCTGTGAACTGTGAACTGTGACCTGTGAACTGTGTACTGCGAACTGTGAATTGTGAAATGAAGACTGTGAACTGTGAACTGTGAACTGTGAACAGTGAACAGTGAACTGTGAACTGTGAACTGTGAACTGTGAACTGTGAATTGTGAACAGTGACCTGTGGACTGTGAACTGTGAACTGTGAACTGTGAACTGTGAACTGTGAACTGTGAACTGTGATCTGTGAACAGTGAAGTGTGAACTGTGAACTGTGAACTGTGAACTGTGAACTATGATCTGTGAACAGTGAACTGCGGACTGTGAACTGTGAACTGTGAACTGTGAAAACTGAATTGTGAAATAAAGTCTGTGAACTGTGATCTGTGAACTGTGATCTGTGAACTGTGAACTGTGAAGTGTGATCTGTGAACTGTGAACTGCGAACTGTGAATTGTGAAATGAAGACTGTGAACTGTGAACTGTGCCCTGTGAAGACTGAAGTGTGAAATGAAGACTGTGAACTGTGATCTGTGAACTGTGAACTGTGAACTGTGAACTGTGAGCTGTGAACTGCGAACTGTGAAGTGTGAAATAAAGTCTGTGAACTGTGATCTGTGGACTGTGAACTGTGAAGTGTGAACTGTGATTTGTGAACAGTGAACTGTGGACTGTGAACTGTGCACTGTGAAGTGTGAAGTGTGAAATGAAGACTGTGATCTGTGAACTGTGATCTGTGAACAGTGAACTGTGGACTGTGAACTGTGAACTGTGACCTGTGACCTGTGAACTGTGAACTGTGACATGTGAACTGTGAACTGTGAACTGTGATCTGTGAACAGTGAAGTGTGAACTGTGAACTGTGAACTGTGAACTGTGAACTGTGAACTGGAACTGTGAACTGTGAACTGTGAACTGTGAACTGTGAAAACTGAATTGTGAAATAAAGTCTGTGAACTGTGATCTGTGAACTGTGAACTGTGATCTGTGAACTGTGATCTGTGAACTGTGAACTGCGAACTGTGAATTGTGAAATGAAGACTGTGAACAGTGAACTGTGAACAGTGAACTGTGAACTGTGAACTGTGAACTGTGAACTGTGATCTGTGATCTGTGAACTGTGAACTGCGAACTGTGAAGTGTGAAATGAAGACTGTGAACTGTGATCTGTGGACTGTGAACTATGAACTGTGAACTGTGATTTGTGAACAGTGAACTGTGGACTGTGAACTGTGGACTGTGAACTGTGCACTGTGAAGTGTGAAGTGTGAAATGAAGACTGTGAACTGTGAACTGTGATCTGTGAACAGTGAACTGTGGACTGTGAACTGTGAACTGTGAACTGTGAACTGTGAAGTGTGAACTGTGATTTGTGAACAGTGAACTGTGATCTGTGAACAGTGAAGTGTGAACTGTGAACTGTGAACTGTGAACTGTGATCTGTGAACAGTGAAGTGTGAACTGTGAACTGTGAACTGTGAACAGTGAACAGTGAACTGTGTACTGTGAACTGTGAACTGTGAAGTGTGAACTGTGATTTGTGAACAGTGAACTGTGAAATGTGAACTGTGCACTGTGAAGTGTGAAGTGTGAAATGAAGACTGTGATCTGTGAACTGTGATCTGTGAACAGTGAACTGTGGACTGTGAACTGTGAACTGTGACCTGTGAACTGGGAACTGTGAACTGTGAACTGTGAACTGTGAACTGTGATCTGTGAACAGTGAAGTGTGAACTGTGAACTGTGAACTGTGAACTGTGAACTGTGAACTGTGATCTGTGAACAGTGAAGTGTGAAATGTGAACTGTGAACTGTGAACTGTGAACTATGATCTGTGAACAGTGAACTGCGGACTGTGAACTGTGAACTGTGAACTGTGAAAACTGAATTGTGAAATAAAGTCTGTGAACTGTGAACTGGAACTGTGAACTGTGAACTGTGAACTGTGAACTGTGAAAACTGAATTGTGAAATAAAGTCTGTGAACTGTGATCTGTGAACTGTGAACTGTGATCTGTGAACTGTGATCTGTGAACTGTGAACTGCGAACTGTGAATTGTGAAATGAAGACTGTGAACAGTGAACTGTGAACAGTGAACTGTGAACTGTGAACTGTGAACTGTGAACTGTGATCTGTGATCTGTGAACTGTGAACTGCGAACTGTGAAGTGTGAAATGAAGACTGTGAACTGTGATCTGTGGACTGTGAACTGTGAACTGTGAACTGTGATTTGTGAACAGTGAACTGTGGACTGTGAACTGTGGACTGTGAACTGTGCACTGTGAAGTGTGAAGTGTGAAATGAAGACTGTGAACTGTGAACTGTGATCTGTGAACAGTGAACTGTGGACTGTGAACTGTGAACTGTGACCTGTGAACTGTGAACTGTGACCTGTGAACTGTGAACTGCGAACTGTGAATTGTGAAATGAAGACTGTGAACTGTGAACTGTGAACTGTGAACAGTGAACAGTGAACTGTGAACTGTGAACTGTGAACTGTGAACTGTGAATTGTGAACAGTGACCTGTGGACTGTGAACTGTGAACTGTGAACTGTGAACTGTGAACTGTGAAGTGTTAACTGTCAACTGTGAACTGTGAACTGTGAACTGAGAACTGTAAACTGAGAATTGTAAACTGTGAACAGTGAACTGTGAACTGTGAACTGTGAACTGTGAACTGTGAACTGTGAACTGTGAACTGTGAACTGTGAACTGTGAACTGTGAACTGTGAACTGGAAATGTGAACTGTGAACTGTGAACTGTGAACTGTGAACTGTGAACTGTGAACTATGATCTGTGAACAGTGAACTGCGGACTGTGAACTGTGAACTGTGAACTGTGAAAACTGAATTGTGAAATAAAGTCTGTGAACTGTGATCTGTGAACTGTGATCTGTGAACTGTGAAGTGTGATCTGTGAACTGTGAACTGCGAACTGTGAATTGTGAAATGAAGACTGTGAACTGTGAACTGTGCCCTGTGAAGACTGAAGTGTGAAATGAAGACTGTGAACTGTGATCTGTGAACTGTGAACTGTGAACTGAGAACTGTGAACTGTGAACTGTGAACTGTGAACTGTGAAAACTGAATTGTGAAATAAAGTCTGTGAACTGTGAACTGTGATCTGTGAACTGTGAACAGTGGGCTGTGAACTGTGACCTGTGAACTGTGAACTGCGAACTGTGAAGTATGAAATGAAGACAGTGAACTGTGAAATGTGAACTGTGACCTGCGAACTGTGAACTGTGAACTGTGAACTGTGAACTGTGAACTGTGAACTGTGATCTGTGCACTGTGAAGTGTGAAGTGTGAAGTGCGAAATGAAGACTGTGAACTGTGAACTGTGATCTGTGAACAGTGAACTGTGGACTGTGAACTGTGAACTGTGAACTGTGACCTGTGAACTGGGAACTGTGAACTGTGAACTGTGAACTGTGAACTGTGATCTGTGAACAGTGAAGTGTGAACTGTGAACTGTGAACTGTGAACTGTGAACTGTGAACTGTGAACTGTGAACTGTGAACTGTGATCTGTGAACAGTGAAGTGTGAACTGTGAACTGTGAACTGTGAACTGTGATCTGTGAACCGTGAAGTGTGAACTGTGAACTGTGAACTGTGAACAGTGAACAGTGAACTGTGTACTGTGAACTGTGAACTGTGAAGTGTGAACTGTGATTTGTGAACAGTGAACTGTGAAATGTGAACTGTGCACTGTGAAGTGTGAAGTGTGAAATGAAGACTGTGATCTGTGAACTGTGATCTGTGAACAGTGAACTGTGGACTGTGAACTGTGAACTGTGACCTGTGAACTGGGAACTGTGAACTGTGAACTGTGAACTGTGAACTGTGATCTGTGAACAGTGAAGTGTGAACTGTGAACTGTGAACTGTGAACTGTGACCTGTGAACTGTGAACTGTGATCTGTGAACAGTGAAGTGTGAACTGTGAACTGTGAACTGTGAACTGTGAACTATGATCTGTGAACAGTGAACTGCGGACTGTGAACTGTGAACTGTGAACTGTGAAAACTGAATTGTGAAATAAAGTCTGTGAACTGTGATCTGTGAACTGTGAACTGTGAACTGTGAACTGTGATCTGTGAACAGTGAAGTGTGAACTGTGAACTGTGAACTGTGAACTGTGAACTGTGAACTGTGAACTGTGAACTGTGAACTGTGAACTATGATCTGTGAACAGTGAACTGCGGACTGTGAACTGTGAACTGTGAACTGTGAAAACTGAATTGTGAAATAAAGTCTGTGAACTGTGATCTGTGAACTGTGATCTGTGAACTGTGAAGTGTGATCTGTGAACTGTGAACTGCGAACTGTGAATTGTGAAATGAAGACTGTGAACTGTGAACTGTGCCCTGTGAAGACTGAAGTGTGAAATGAAGACTGTGAACTGTGATCTGTGAACTGTGAACTGTGAACTGAGAACTGTGAACTGTGAACTGTGAACTGTGAACTGTGAAAACTGAATTGTGAAATAAAGTCTGTGAACTGTGAACTGTGATCTGTGAACTGTGAACAGTGGGCTGTGAACTGTGACCTGTGAACTGTGAACTGCGAACTGTGAAGTATGAAATGAAGACAGTGAACTGTGAAATGTGAACTGTGACCTGCGAACTGTGAACTGTGAACTGTGAACTGTGAACTGTGAACTGTGAACTGTGATCTGTGCACTGTGAAGTGTGAAGTGTGAAGTGCGAAATGAAGACTGTGAACTGTGAACTGTGATCTGTGAACAGTGAACTGTGGACTGTGAACTGTGAACTGTGAACTGTGACCTGTGAACTGGGAACTGTGAACTGTGAACTGTGAACTGTGAACTGTGATCTGTGAACAGTGAAGTGTGAACTGTGAACTGTGAACTGTGAACTGTGAACTGTGAACTGTGAACTGTGAACTGTGAACTGTGATCTGTGAACAGTGAAGTGTGAACTGTGAACTGTGAACTGTGAACTGTGATCTGTGAACCGTGAAGTGTGAACTGTGAACTGTGAACTGTGAACAGTGAACAGTGAACTGTGTACTGTGAACTGTGAACTGTGAAGTGTGAACTGTGATTTGTGAACAGTGAACTGTGAAATGTGAACTGTGCACTGTGAAGTGTGAAGTGTGAAATGAAGACTGTGATCTGTGAACTGTGATCTGTGAACTGTGAACTGTGAACAGTGAACTGTGAACTGTGAACTGCGAACTGTGAACTGTGAACTGTGAACTGTGAACTGTGAACTGTGAACTGTGAACTGTGAACTGTGAACTGGAAATGTGAACTGTGAACTGTGAACTGTGAACTGTGAACTGTGAACTGTGAACTATGATCTGTGAACAGTGAACTGCGGACTGTGAACTGTGAACTGTGAACTGTGAAAACTGAATTGTGAAATAAAGTCTGTGAACTGTGATCTGTGAACTGTGATCTGTGAACTGTGATCTGTGAACTGTGAAGTGTGATCTGTGAACTGTGAACTGCGAACTGTGAATTGTGAAATGAAGACTGTGAACTGTGAACTGTGCCCTGTGAAGACTGAAGTGTGAAATGAAGACTGTGAACTGTGATCTGTGAACTGTGAACTGTGAACTGAGAACTGTGAACTGTGAACTGTGAACTGTGAACTGTGAAAACTGAATTGTGAAATAAAGTCTGTGAACTGTGAACTGTGATCTGTGAACTGTGAACAGTGGGCTGTGAACTGTGACCTGTGAACTGTGAACTGCGAACTGTGAAGTATGAAATGAAGACAGTGAACTGTGAAATGTGAACTGTGACCTGCGAACTGTGAACTGTGAACTGTGAACTGTGAACTGTGAACTGTGAACTGTGAACTGTGATCTGTGCACTGTGAAGTGTGAAGTGTGAAGTGCGAAATGAAGACTGTGAACTGTGAACTGTGATCTGTGAACAGTGAACTGTGGACTGTGAACTGTGAACTGTGAACTGTGAACTGTGACCTGTGAACTGGGAACTGTGAACTGTGAACTGTGAACTGTGAACTGTGATCTGTGAACAGTGAAGTGTGAACTGTGAACTGTGAACTGTGAACTGTGAACTGTGAACTGTGAACTGTGAACTGTGAACTGTGATCTGTGAACAGTGAAGTGTGAACTGTGAACTGTGAACTGTGAACTGTGATCTGTGAACCGTGAAGTGTGAACTGTGAACTGTGAACTGTGAACAGTGAACAGTGAACTGTGTACTGTGAACTGTGAACTGTGAAGTGTGAACTGTGATTTGTGAACAGTGAACTGTGAAATGTGAACTGTGCACTGTGAAGTGTGAAGTGTGAAATGAAGACTGTGATCTGTGAACTGTGATCTGTGAACAGTGAACTGTGGACTGTGAACTGTGAACTGTGACCTGTGAACTGGGAACTGTGAACTGTGAACTGTGAACTGTGAACTGTGATCTGTGAACAGTGAAGTGTGAACTGTGAACTGTGAACTGTGAACTGTGACCTGTGAACTGTGAACTGTGATCTGTGAACAGTGAAGTGTGAACTGTGAACTGTGAACTGTGAACTGTGAACTATGATCTGTGAACAGTGAACTGCGGACTGTGAACTGTGAACTGTGAACTGTGAAAACTGAATTGTGAAATAAAGTCTGTGAACTGTGATCTGTGAACTGTGAACTGTGAACTGTGAACTGTGATCTGTGAACAGTGAAGTGTGAACTGTGAACTGTGAACTGTGAACTGTGAACTGTGAACTGGAAATGTGAACTGTGAACTGTGAACTGTGAACTGTGAACTGTGAACTGTGAACTATGATCTGTGAACAGTGAACTGCGGACTGTGAACTGTGAACTGTGAACTGTGAAAACTGAATTGTGAAATAAAGTCTGTGAACTGTGATCTGTGAACTGTGATCTGTGAACTGTGAAGTGTGATCTGTGAACTGTGAACTGCGAACTGTGAATTGTGAAATGAAGACTGTGAACTGTGAACTGTGCCCTGTGAAGACTGAAGTGTGAAATGAAGACTGTGAACTGTGATCTGTGAACTGTGAACTGTGAACTGAGAACTGTGAACTGTGAACTGTGAACTGTGAACTGTGAAAACTGAATTGTGAAATAAAGTCTGTGAACTGTGAACTGTGATCTGTGAACTGTGAACAGTGGGCTGTGAACTGTGACCTGTGAACTGTGAACTGCGAACTGTGAAGTATGAAATGAAGACAGTGAACTGTGAAATGTGAACTGTGACCTGCGAACTGTGAACTGTGAACTGTGAACTGTGAACTGTGAACTGTGAACTGTGATCTGTGCACTGTGAAGTGTGAAGTGTGAAGTGTGAAATGAAGACTGTGAACTGTGAACTGTGATCTGTGAACAGTGAACTGTGGACTGTGAACTGTGAACTGTGAACTGTGACCTGTGAACTGGGAACTGTGAACTGTGAACTGTGAACTGTGAACTGTGATCTGTGAACAGTGAAGTGTGAACTGTGAACTGTGAACTGTGAACTGTGAACTGTGAACTGTGAACTGTGATCTGTGAACAGTGAAGTGTGAACTGTGAACTGTGAACTGTGAACTGTGATCTGTGAACCGTGAAGTGTGAACTGTGAACTGTGAACTGTGAACAGTGAACAGTGAACTGTGTACTGTGAACTGTGAACTGTGAAGTGTGAACTGTGATTTGTGAACAGTGAACTGTGAAATGTGAACTGTGCACTGTGAAGTGTGAAGTGTGAAATGAAGACTGTGATCTGTGAACTGTGATCTGTGAACAGTGAACTGTGGACTGTGAACTGTGAACTGTGACCTGTGAACTGGGAACTGTGAACTGTGATCTGTGAACTGTGAACTGTGAAGTGTGAACTGTCAACTGTGATCTGTGGACTGTGAACTGTGAACTGTGAAGTGTGAACTGTGATTTGTGAACAGTGAACTGTGGACTGTGAACTGTGCACTGTGAAGTGTTAAGTGTGAAATGAAGTCTGTGATCTGTGAACAGTGAACTGTGGACTGTGAACTGTGAACTGCGAACTGTGAAGTATGAAATGAAGACAGTGAACTGTGAAGTATGAAATGAAGACAGTGAACTGTGAAATGTGAACTGTGACCTGCGAACTGGGAACTGTGAACTGTGAACTGTGAACTGTGATCTGTGAACAGTGAAGTGTGAACTGTGAACTGTGAACTGTGAACTGTGAACTGTGAACTGGAAATATGAACTGTGAACTGTGAACTGTGAACTGTGAACTGTGAACTGTGAACTGTGAACTGTGAACTGCGGACTGTGAACTGTGAACTGTGAACTGTGAAAACTGAATTGTGAAATAAAGTCTGTGAACTGTGATCTGTGAACTGTGAACTGTGAAGTGTGATCTGTGAACTGTGAACTGCGAACTGTGAATTGTGAAATGAAGACTGTGAACTGTGAACTGTGCCCTGTGAAGACTGAAGTGTGAAATGAAGACTGTGAACTGTGATCTGTGAACTGTGAACTGTGAACTGTGAACTGAGAACTGTGAACTGTGAACTGTGAACTGTGAAAACTGAATTGTGAAATAAAGTCTGTGAACTGTGAACTGTGATCTGTGAACTGTGAACAGTGGGCTGTGAACTGTGACCTGTGAACTGTGAACTGCGAACTGTGAAGTATGAAATGAAGACAGTGAACTGTGAAATGTGAACTGTGACCTGCGAACTGTGAACTGTGAACTGTGAACTGTGAACTGTGAACTGTGATCTGTGCACTGTGAAGTGTGAAGTGTGAAGTGTGAAATGAAGACTGTGAACTGTGAACTGTGATCTGTGAACAGTGAACTGTGGACTGTGAACTGTGAACTGTGAACTGTGACCTGTGAACTGGGAACTGTGAACTGTGAACTGTGAACTGTGAACTGTGATCTGTGAACAGTGAAGTGTGAACTGTGAACTGTGAACTGTGAACTGTGAACTGTGAACTGTGAACTGTGAACTGTGATCTGTGAACAGTGAAGTGTGAACTGTGAACTGTGAACTGTGAACTGTGAACTGTGATCTGTGAACAGTGAAGTGTGAACTGTGAACTGTGAACTGTGAACAGTGAACAGTGAACAGTGAACTGTGTACTGTGAACTGTGAACTGTGAAGTGTGAACTGTGATTTGTGAACAGTGAACTGTGAAATGTGAACTGTGCACTGTGAAGTGTGAAGTGTGAAATGAAGACTGTGATCTGTGAACTGTGATCTGTGAACAGTGAACTGTGGACTGTGAACTGTGAACTGTGACCTGTGAACTGGGAACTGTGAACTGTGAACTGTGAACTGTGAACTATGATCTGTGAACAGTGAACTGCGGACTGTGAACTGTGAACTGTGAACTGTGAAAACTGAATTGTGAAATAAAGTCTGTGAACTGTGATCTGTGAACTGTGATCTGTGAACTGTGAACTGTGAAGTGTGATCTGTGAACTGTGAACTGCGAACTGTGAATTGTGAAATGAAGACTGTGAACTGTGAACTGTGCCCTGTGAAGACTGAAGTGTGAAATGAAGACTGTGAACTGTGATCTGTGAACTGTGAACTGTGAACTGTGAACTGTGAGCTGTGAACTGCGAACTGTGAAGTGTGAAATAAAGTCTGTGAACTGTGATCTGTGGACTGTGAACTGTGAAGTGTGAACTGTGATTTGTGAACAGTGAACTGTGGACTGTGAACTGTGCACTGTGAAGTGTGAAGTGTGAAATGAAGACTGTGATCTGTGAACTGTGATCTGTGAACAGTGAACTGTGGACTGTGAACTGTGAACTGTGACCTGTGACCTGTGAACTGTGAACTGTGACATGTGAACTGTGAACTGTGAACTGTGATCTGTGAACAGTGAAGTGTGAACTGTGAACTGGAACTGTGAACTGTGAACTGTGAACTGTGAACTGTGAAAACTGAATTGTGAAATAAAGTCTGTGAACTGTGATCTGTGAACTGTGAACTGTGATCTGTGAACTGTGATCTGTGAACTGTGAACTGTGATCTGTGAACTGTGATCTGTGAACTGTGAACTGCGAACTGTGAATTGTGAAATGAAGACTGTGAACAGTGAACTGTGAACAGTGAACTGTGAACTGTGAACTGTGAACTGTGAACTGTGATCTGTGATCTGTGAACTGTGAACTGCGAACTGTGAAGTGTGAAATGAAGACTGTGAACTGTGATCTGTGGACTGTGAACTGTGAACTGTGAACTGTGATTTGTTAACAGTGAACTGTGGACTGTGAACTGTGGACTGTGAACTGTGCACTGTGAAGTGTGAAGTGTGAAATGAAGACTGTGAACTGTGAACTGTGATCTGTGAACAGTGAGCTGTGGATTGTGAACTGTGAACTGTGACCTGTGAACTGTGAACTGTGACCTGTGAACTGTGAACTGCGAACTGTGAATTGTGAAATGAAGACTGTGAACTGTGAACTGTGAACTGTGAACAGTGAACAGTGAACTGTGAACTGTGAACTGTGAACTGTGAACTGTGAATTGTGAACAGTGAACTGTGGACTGTGAACTGTGAACTGTGAACTGTGAACTGTGAACTGTGAAGTGTGAACTGTGAACTGTGAACTGTGAACTGTGAACTGAGAACTGTAAACTGAGAATTGTAAACTGTGAACAGTGAACTGTGAACTGTGAACTGTGAACTGTGAACTGTGAACTGTGAACTGTGAACTGTGAAGTGTGAAATAAAGTCTGTGAACTGTGATCTGTGGACTGTGAACTGTGAACTGTGAAGTGTGAACTGTGATTTGTGAACAGTGAACTGTGGACTGTGAACTGTGCACTGTGAAGTGTGAAGTGTGAAATGAAGACTGTGATCTGTGAACTGTGATCTGTGAACAGTGAACTGTGGACTGTGAACTGTGAACTGCGAACTGTGAAGTATGAAATGAAGACAGTGAACTGTGAAGTATGAAATGAAGACAGTGAACTGTGAAATGTGAACTGTGACCTGCGAACTGGGAACTGTGAACTGTGAACTGTGAACTGTGATCTGTGAACAGTGAAGTGTGAACTGTGAACTGTGAACTGTGAACTGTGAACTGTGAACTGGAAATGTGAACTGTGAACTGTGAACTGTGAACTGTGAACTGTGAACTGTGAACTATGATCTGTGAACAGTGAACTGCGGACTGTGAACTGTGAACTGTGAACTGTGAAAACTGAATTGTGAAATAAAGTCTGTGAACTGTGATCTGTGAACTGTGATCTGTGAACTGTGAACTGTGAAGTGTGATCTGTGAACTGTGAACTGCGAACTGTGAATTGTGAAATGAATACTGTGAACTGTGAACTGTGCCCTGTGAAGACTGAAGTGTGAAATGAAGACTGTGAACTGTGATCTGTGAACTGTGAACTGTGAACTGAGAACTGTGAACTGTGAACTGTGAAAACTGAATTGTGAAATAAAGTCTGTGAACTGTGAACTGTGATCTGTGAACTGTGAACAGTGGGCTGTGAACTGTGAACTGAGAACTGTAAACTGAGAATTGTAAACTGTGAACAGTGAACTGTGAACTGTGAACTGTGAACTGTGAACTGTGAACTGTGAACTGTGAACTGTGAACTGTGAACTGTGAACTGTGAACTGTGAACTGTGAACTGTGAAGTGTGAAATAAAGTCTGTGAACTGTGATCTGTGGACTGTGAACTGTGAACTGTGAAGTGTGAACTGTGAACTGTGAACTGTGAACTGTGAACTGTGAACTGTGAACTGTGATCTGTGAACAGTGAAGTGTGAACTGTGAACTGTGAACTGTGAACTGTGAACTATGATCTGTGAACAGTGAACTGCGGACTGTGAACTGTGAACTGTGAAAACTGAATTGTGAAATAAAGTCTGTGAACTGTGATCTGTGAACTGTGATCTGTGAACTGTGAACTGTGAAGTGTGATCTGTGAACTGTGAACTGCGAACTGTGAATTGTGAAATGAAGACTGTGAACTGTGAACTGTGCCCTGTGAAGACTGAAGTGTGAAATGAAGACTGTGAACTGTGATCTGTGAACTGTGAACTGTGAAGTGTGAACTGTCAACTGTGATCTGTGGACTGTGAACTGTGAACTGTGAAGTGTGAACTGTGATTTGTGAACAGTGAACTGTGGACTGTGAACTGTGCACTGTGAAGTGTGAAGTGTGAAATGAAGTCTGTGATCTGTGAACAGTGAACTGTGGACTGTGAACTGTGAACTGCGAACTGTGAAGTATGAAATGAAGACAGTGAACTGTGAAGTATGAAATGAAGACAGTGAACTGTGAAATGTGAACTGTGACCTGCGAACTGGGAACTGTGAACTGTGAACTGTGAACTGTGATCTGTGAACAGTGAAGTGTGAACTGTGAACTGTGAACTGTGAACTGTGAACTGTGAACTGGAAATATGAACTGTGAACTGTGAACTGTGAACTGTGAACTGTGAACTGTGAACTGTGAACTGTGAACTGCGGACTGTGAACTGTGAACTGTGAACTGTGAAAACTGAATTGTGAAATAAAGTCTGTGAACTGTGATCTGTGAACTGTGAACTGTGAAGTGTGATCTGTGAACTGTGAACTGCGAACTGTGAATTGTGAAATGAAGACTGTGAACTGTGAACTGTGCCCTGTGAAGACTGAAGTGTGAAATGAAGACTGTGAACTGTGATCTGTGAACTGTGAACTGTGAACTGTGAACTGAGAACTGTGAACTGTGAACTGTGAACTGTGAAAACTGAATTGTGAAATAAAGTCTGTGAACTGTGAACTGTGAACTGTGATCTGTGAACTGTGAACAGTGGGCTGTGAACTGTGACCTGTGAACTGTGAACTGCGAACTGTGAAGTATGAAATGAAGACAGTGAACTGTGAAATGTGAACTGTGACCTGCGAACTGTGAACTGTGAACTGTGAACTGTGAACTGTGAACTGTGATCTGTGCACTGTGAAGTGTGAAGTGTGAAGTGTGAAATGAAGACTGTGAACTGTGAACTGTGATCTGTGAACAGTGAACTGTGGACTGTGAACTGTGAACTGTGAACTGTGACCTGTGAACTGGGAACTGTGAACTGTGAACTGTGAACTGTGAACTGTGATCTGTGAACAGTGAAGTGTGAACTGTGAACTGTGAACTGTGAACTGTGAACTGTGAACTGTGAACTGTGATCTGTGAACAGTGAAGTGTGAACTGTGAACTGTGAACTGTGAACTGTGAACTGTGATCTGTGAACAGTGAAGTGTGAACTGTGAACTGTGAACTGTGAACAGTGAACAGTGAACAGTGAACTGTGTACTGTGAACTGTGAACTGTGAAGTGTGAACTGTGATTTGTGAACAGTGAACTGTGAAATGTGAACTGTGCACTGTGAAGTGTGAAGTGTGAAATGAAGACTGTGATCTGTGAACTGTGATCTGTGAACAGTGAACTGTGGACTGTGAACTGTGAACTGTGACCTGTGAACTGGGAACTGTGAACTGTGAACTGTGAACTGTGAACTGTGATCTGTGAACAGTGAAGTGTGAACTGTGAACTGTGAACTGTGAACTGTGAACTGTGAACTGTGAACTGTGATCTGTGAACAGTGAAGTGTGAACTGTGAACTGTGAACTGTGAACTATGATCTGTGAACAGTGAACTGCGGACTGTGAACTGTGAACTGTGAACTGTGAAAACTGAATTGTGAAATAAAGTCTGTGAACTGTGATCTGTGAACTGTGATCTGTGAACTGTGAACTGTGAAGTGTGATCTGTGAACTGTGAACTGCGAACTGTGAATTGTGAAATGAAGACTGTGAACTGTGAACTGTGCCCTGTGAAGACTGAAGTGTGAAATGAAGACTGTGAACTGTGATCTGTGAACTGTGAACTGTGAACTGTGAACTGTGAGCTGTGAACTGCGAACTGTGAAGTGTGAAATAAAGTCTGTGAACTGTGATCTGTGGACTGTGAACTGTGAAGTGTGAACTGTGATTTGTGAACAGTGAACTGTGGACTGTGAACTGTGCACTGTGAAGTGTGAAGTGTGAAATGAAGACTGTGATCTGTGAACTGTGATCTGTGAACAGTGAACTGTGGACTGTGAACTGTGAACTGTGACCTGTGACCTGTGAACTGTGAACTGTGACATGTGAACTGTGAACTGTGAACTGTGATCTGTGAACAGTGAAGTGTGAACTGTGAACTGTGAACTGTGAACTGTGAACTGTGAACTGTGAACTGTGAACTGGAACTGTGAACTGTGAACTGTGAACTGTGAACTGTGAAAACTGAATTGTGAAATAAAGTCTGTGAACTGTGATCTGTGAACTGTGAACTGTGATCTGTGAACTGTGATCTGTGAACTGTGAACTGCGAACTGTGAATTGTGAAATGAAGACTGTGAACAGTGAACTGTGAACAGTGAACTGTGAACTGTGAACTGTGAACTGTGAACTGTGATCTGTGATCTGTGAACTGTGAACTGCGAACTGTGAAGTGTGAAATGAAGACTGTGAACTGTGATCTGTGGACTGTGAACTGTGAACTGTGAACTGTGATTTGTGAACAGTGAACTGTGGACTGTGAACTGTGGACTGTGAACTGTGCACTGTGAAGTGTGAAGTGTGAAATGAAGACTGTGAACTGTGAACTGTGATCTGTGAACAGTGAGCTGTGGATTGTGAACTGTGAACTGTGACCTGTGAACTGTGAACTGTGAACTGTGACCTGTGAACTGTGAACTGCGAACTGTGAATCGTGAAATGAAGACTGTGAACTGTGAACTGTGAACTGTGAACAGTGAACAGTGAACTGTGAACTGTGAACTGTGAACTGTGAACTGTGAATTGTGAACAGTGAACTGTGGACTGTGAACTGTGAACTGTGAACTGTGAACTGTGAACTGTGAACTGTGAAGTGTGAACTGTGAACTGTGAACTGTGAACTGTGAACTGAGAACTGTAAACTGAGAATTGTAAACTGTGAACAGTGAACTGTGAACTGTGAACTGTGAACTGTGAACTGTGAACTGTGAACTGTGAACTGTGAACTGTGAACTGTGAACTGTGAACTGTGAACTGTGAACTGTGAAGTGTGAAATAAAGTCTGTGAACTGTGATCTGTGGACTGTGAACTGTGAACTGTGAAGTGTGAACTGTGATTTGTGAACAGTGAACTGTGGACTGTGAACTGTGCACTGTGAAGTGTGAAGTGTGAAGTGTGAAATGAAGACTGTGATCTGTGAACTGTGATCTGTGAACAGTGAACTGTGGACTGTGAACTGTGAACTGCGAACTGTGAAGTATGAAATGAAGACAGTGAACTGTGAAGTATGAAATGAAGACAGTGAACTGTGAAATGTGAACTGTGACCTGCGAACTGGGAACTGTGAACTGTGAACTGTGAACTGTGATCTGTGAACAGTGAAGTGTGAACTGTGAACTGTGAACTGTGAACTGTGAACTGTGAACTGGAAATGTGAACTGTGAACTGTGAACTGTGAACTGTGAACTGTGAACTATGATCTGTGAACAGTGAACTGCGGACTGTGAACTGTGAACTGTGAACTGTGAAAACTGAATTGTGAAATAAAGTCTGTGAACTGTGATCTGTGATCTGTGAACTGTGAACTGTGAAGTGTGATCTGTGAACTGTGAACTGCGAACTGTGAATTGTGAAATGAATACTGTGAACTGTGAACTGTGCCCTGTGAAGACTGAAGTGTGAAATGAAGACTGTGAACTGTGATCTGTGAACTGTGAACTGTGAACTGAGAACTGTGAACTGTGAACTGTGAAAACTGAATTGTGAAATAAAGTCTGTGAACTGTGAACTGTGATCTGTGAACTGTGAACAGTGGGCTGTGAACTGTGACCTGTGAACTGTGAACTGCGAACTGTGAAGTATGAAATGAAGACAGTGAACTGTGAAATGTGAACTGTGACCTGCGAACTGTGAACTGTGAACTGTGAACTGTGAACTGTGAACTGTGAACTGTGATCTGTGCACTGTGAAGTGTGAAGTGTGAAGTGTGAAATGAAGACTGTGAACTGTGAACTGTGATCTGTGAACAGTGAACTGTGGACTGTGAACTGTGAACTGTGAACTGTGACCTGTGAACTGTGAACTGCGAACTGTGAATTGTGAAATGAAGACTGTGAACTGTGAACCTGGAACTGTGAACTGTGAACTGTGAACAGTGAACAGTGAACTGTGAACTGTGAACTGTGAACTGTGAACTGTGAACTGTGAACTGTGAACTGTGAACTGTGAACTGTGAACTGTGAACTGTGAACTGTGAACTGTGAACTGTGAACTGTGAACTGTGAACTGGAACTGTGAACTGTGAACTGTGAACTGTGAACAATGAACTGTGAACTGTGAACTATGATCTGTGAACAGTGAACTGCGGACTGTCAACTGTGAACTGTGAACTGTGAAAACTGAATTGTGAAATAAAGTCTGTGAACTGTGAACTGTGAACTGTGATTTGTGAACAGTGAACTGTGGACTGTGAACTGTGCACTGTGAAGTGTGAAGTGTGAAATGAAGACTGTGATCTGTGAACTGTGATCTGTGAACAGTGAACTGTGGACTGTGAACTGAGAACTGCCAACTGTGAAGTATGAAATGAAGACAGTGAACTGTGAAGTATGAAATGAAGACAGTGAACTGTGAAATGTGAACTGTGACCTGCGAACTGGGAACTGTGAACTGTGAACTGTGAACTGTGATCTGTGAACAGTGAAGTGTGAACTGTGAACTGTGAACTGTGAACTGTGAACTGTGAACTGGAAATGTGAACTGTGAACTGTGAACTGTGAACTGTAAACTGTGAACTGTGAACTGTGAACTATGATCTGTGAACAGTGAACTGCGGACTGTGAACTGTGAACTGTGAACTGTGAAAACTGAATTGTGAAATAAAGTCTGTGAACTGTGATCTGTGAACTGTGATCTGTGAACTGTGATCTGTGAACTGTGAACTGTGAAGTGTGATCTGTGAACTGTGAACTGCGAACTGTGAATTGTGAAATGAAGACTGTGAACTGTGAACTGTGCCCTGTGAAGACTGAAGTGTGAAATGAAGA
Source organism: Lasioglossum villosulum (assembly GCA_963971365.1). Classification (NCBI taxonomy): domain Eukaryota; kingdom Metazoa; phylum Arthropoda; class Insecta; order Hymenoptera; family Halictidae; genus Lasioglossum; species Lasioglossum villosulum. The sequence goes on from CAXARU010000174.1 coordinate 1,727,661, forward strand.
CTGTGAACTGTGATCTGTGAACTGTGAACTGTGAACTGAGAACTGTGAACTGTGAACTGTGAAAACTGAATTGTGAAATAAAGTCTGTGAACTGTGAACTGTGATCTGTGAACTGTGAAAAGTGGGCTGTGAACTGTGACCTGTGAACTGTGAACTGCGAACTGTGAAGTATGAAATGAAGACAGTGAACTGTGAAATGTGAACTGTGACATGCGAACTGTGAACTGTGAACTGTGAACTGTGATCTGTGCACTGTGAAGTGTGAAGTGTGAAGTGTGAAATGAAGACTGTGAACTGTGAACTGTGATCTGTGAACAGTGAACTGTGGACTGTGAACTGTGAACTGTGAACTGTGAACTGCGAACTGTGAATTGTGAAATGAAGACTGTGAACTGTGAACCTGGAACTGTGAACTGTGAACTGTGAACAGTGAACAGTGAACTGTGAACTGTGAACTGTGAACTGTGAACTGTGAACTGTGAACTGTGAACTGTGAACTGTGAATTGTGAACAGTGAACTGTGGACTGTGAACTGTGAACGGTGAACTGTGAACTGCGAACTGTGAAGTATGAAATGAAGACAGTGAACTGTGAAGTATGAAAAGAAGACAGTGAACTGTGAAATGTGAACTGTGACCTGCGAACTGGGAACTGTGAACTGTGAACTGTGAACTGTGAAGTGTGAAGTTTGAACTGTGAACTGTGAACTGTGGACTGTGAACTGTGAAGTGTGAACTGTGAACTGTGAAGTGTGAACTGTGAACTGTGAACTGTGGACTGTGAACTGTGAACTGCGAACTGTGAATTGTGAAATGAATACTGTGAACTGTGAACTGTGCCCTGTGAAGACTGAAGTGTGAAATGAAGACTGTGAACTGTGATCTGTGAACTGTGAACTGTGAACTGAGAACTGTGAACTGTGAACTGTGAAAACTGAATTGTGAAATAAAGACTGTGAACTGTGAACTGTGATCTGTGAACTGTGAACAGTGGGCTGTGAACTGTGACCTGTGAACTGTGAACTGCGAACTGTGAAGTATGAAATGAAGACAGTGAACTGTGAAATGTGAACTGTGACCTGCGAACTGTGAACTGTGAACTGTGAACTGTGAACTGTGAACTGTGAACTGTGATCTGTGCACTGTGAAGTGTGAAGTGTGAAGTGTGAAATGAAGACTGTGAACTGTGAACTGTGATCTGTGAACAGTGAACTGTGGACTGTGAACTGTGAACTGTGAACTGTGACCTGTGAACTGTGAACTGCGAACTGTGAATTGTGAAATGAAGACTGTGAACTGTGAACCTGGAACTGTGAACTGTGAACTGTGAACAGTGAACAGTGAACTGTGAACTGTGAACTGTGAACTGTGAACTGTGAACTGTGAACTGTGAACTGTGAACTGTGAACTGTGAACTGTGAACTGTGAACTGTGAACTGTGAACTGTGAACTGTGAACTGGAACTGTGAACTGTGAACTGTGAACTGTGAACAATGAACTGTGAACTGTGAACTATGATCTGTGAACAGTGAACTGCGGACTGTCAACTGTGAACTGTGAACTGTGAAAACTGAATTGTGAAATAAAGTCTGTGAACTGTGAACTGTGAACTGTGATTTGTGAACAGTGAACTGTGGACTGTGAACTGTGCACTGTGAAGTGTGAAGTGTGAAATGAAGACTGTGATCTGTGAACTGTGATCTGTGAACAGTGAACTGTGGACTGTGAACTGAGAACTGCCAACTGTGAAGTATGAAATGAAGACAGTGAACTGTGAAGTATGAAATGAAGACAGTGAACTGTGAAATGTGAACTGTGACCTGCGAACTGGGAACTGTGAACTGTGAACTGTGAACTGTGATCTGTGAACAGTGAAGTGTGAACTGTGAACTGTGAACTGTGAACTGTGAACTGTGAACTGTGAACTGGAAATGTGAACTGTGAACTGTGAACTGTGAAATGAAGACTGTGATCTGTGAACTGTGATCTGTGAACAGTGAACTGTGGACTGTGAACTGAGAACTGCCAACTGTGAAGTATGAAATGAAGACAGTGAACTGTGAAGTATGAAATGAAGACAGTGAACTGTGAAATGTGAACTGTGACCTGCGAACTGGGAACTGTGAACTGTGAACTGTGAACTGTGATCTGTGAACAGTGAAGTGTGAACTGTGAACTGTGAACTGTGAACTGTGAACTGTGAACTGGAAATGTGAACTGTGAACTGTGAACTGTGAACTGTAAACTGTGAACTGTGAACTGTGAACTATGATCTGTGAACAGTGAACTGCGGACTGTGAACTGTGAACTGTGAACTGTGAAAACTGAATTGTGAAATAAAGTCTGTGAACTGTGATCTGTGAACTGTGATCTGTGAACTGTGATCTGTGAACTGTGAACTGTGAAGTGTGATCTGTGAACTGTGAACTGCGAACTGTGAATTGTGAAATGAAGACTGTGAACTGTGAACTGTGCCCTGTGAAGACTGAAGTGTGAAATGAAGACTGTGAACTGTGATCTGTGAACTGTGAACTGTGAACTGAGAACTGTGAACTGTGAACTGTGAAAACTGAATTGTGAAATAAAGTCTGTGAACTGTGAACTGTGATCTGTGAACTGTGAACAGTGGGCTGTGAACTGTGACCTGTGAACTGTGAACTGCGAACTGTGAAGTATGAAATGAAGACAGTGAACTGTGAAATGTGAACTGTGACATGCGAACTGTGAACTGTGAACTGTGAACTGTGATCTGTGCACTGTGAAGTGTGAAGTGTGAAGTGTGAAATGAAGACTGTGAACTGTGAACTGTGATCTGTGAACAGTGAACTGTGGACTGTGAACTGTGAACTGTGAACTGTGAACTGCGAACTGTGAATTGTGAAATGAAGACTGTGAACTGTGAACCTGGAACTGTGAACTGTGAACTGTGAACAGTGAACAGTGAACTGTGAACTGTGAACTGTGAACTGTGAACTGTGAACTGTGAACTGTGAACTGTGAACTGTGAATTGTGAACAGTGAACTGTGGACTGTGAACTGTGAACGGTGAACTGTGAACTGCGAACTGTGAAGTATGAAATGAAGACAGTGAACTGTGAAGTATGAAAAGAAGACAGTGAACTGTGAAATGTGAACTGTGACCTGCGAACTGGGAACTGTGAACTGTGAACTGTGAACTGTGAAGTGTGAAGTTTGAACTGTGAACTGTGAACTGTGGACTGTGAACTGTGAAGTGTGAACTGTGAACTGTGAAGTGTGAACTGTGAACTGTGAACTGTGGACTGTGAACTGTGAACTGCGAACTGTGAATTGTGAAATGAATACTGTGAACTGTGAACTGTGCCCTGTGAAGACTGAAGTGTGAAATGAAGACTGTGAACTGTGATCTGTGAACTGTGAACTGTGAACTGAGAACTGTGAACTGTGAACTGTGAAAACTGAATTGTGAAATAAAGACTGTGAACTGTGAACTGTGATCTGTGAACTGTGAACAGTGGGCTGTGAACTGTGACCTGTGAACTGTGAACTGCGAACTGTGAAGTATGAAATGAAGACAGTGAACTGTGAAATGTGAACTGTGACCTGCGAACTGTGAACTGTGAACTGTGAACTGTGAACTGTGAACTGTGAACTGTGATCTGTGCACTGTGAAGTGTGAAGTGTGAAGTGTGAAATGAAGACTGTGAACTGTGAACTGTGATCTGTGAACAGTGAACTGTGGACTGTGAACTGTGAACTGTGAACTGTGACCTGTGAACTGTGAACTGCGAACTGTGAATTGTGAAATGAAGACTGTGAACTGTGAACCTGGAACTGTGAACTGTGAACTGTGAACAGTGAACAGTGAACTGTGAACTGTGAACTGTGAACTGTGAACTGTGAACTGTGAACTGTGAACTGTGAACTGTGAACTGTGAACTGTGAACTGTGAACTGTGAACTGTGAACTGTGAACTGTGAACTGTGAACTGGAACTGTGAACTGTGAACTGTGAACTGTGAACAATGAACTGTGAACTGTGAACTATGATCTGTGAACAGTGAACTGCGGACTGTCAACTGTGAACTGTGAACTGTGAAAACTGAATTGTGAAATAAAGTCTGTGAACTGTGAACTGTGAACTGTGATTTGTGAACAGTGAACTGTGGACTGTGAACTGTGCACTGTGAAGTGTGAAGTGTGAAATGAAGACTGTGATCTGTGAACTGTGATCTGTGAACAGTGAACTGTGGACTGTGAACTGAGAACTGCCAACTGTGAAGTATGAAATGAAGACAGTGAACTGTGAAGTATGAAATGAAGACAGTGAACTGTGAAATGTGAACTGTGACCTGCGAACTGGGAACTGTGAACTGTGAACTGTGAACTGTGATCTGTGAACAGTGAAGTGTGAACTGTGAACTGTGAACTGTGAACTGTGAACTGTGAACTGTGAACTGTGAACTGGAAATGTGAACTGTGAACTGTGAACTGTGAACTGTAAACTGTGAACTGTGAACTGTGAACTATGATCTGTGAACAGTGAACTGCGGACTGTGAACTGTGAACTGTGAACTGTGAAAACTGAATTGTGAAATAAAGTCTGTGAACTGTGATCTGTGAACTGTGATCTGTGAACTGTGAACTGTGAAGTGTGATCTGTGAACTGTGAACTGCGAACTGTGAATTGTGAAATGAAGACTGTGAACTGTGAACTGTGCCCTGTGAAGACTGAAGTGTGAAATGAAGACTGTGAACTGTGATCTGTGAACTGTGAACTGTGAACTGAGAACTGTGAACTGTGAACTGTGAAAACTGAATTGTGAAATAAAGTCTGTGAACTGTGAACTGTGATCTGTGAACTGTGAACAGTGGGCTGTGAACTGTGACCTGTGAACTGTGAACTGCGAACTGTGAAGTATGAAATGAAGACAGTGAACTGTGAAATGTGAACTGTGACATGCGAACTGTGAACTGTGAACTGTGAACTGTGAACTGTGATCTGTGCACTGTGAAGTGTGAAGTGTGAAGTGTGAAATGAAGACTGTGAACTGTGAACTGTGATCTGTGAACAGTGAACTGTGGACTGTGAACTGTGAACTGTGAACTGTGAACTGCGAACTGTGAATTGTGAAATGAAGACTGTGAACTGTGAACCTGGAACTGTGAACTGTGAACTGTGAACAGTGAACAGTGAACAGTGAACTGTGAACTGTGAACTGTGAACTGTGAACTGTGAACTGTGAACTGTGAACTGTGAACTGTGAACTGTGAATTGTGAACAGTGAACTGTGGACTGTGAACTGTGAACGGTGAACTGTGAACTGCGAACTGTGAAGTATGAAATGAAGACAGTGAACTGTGAAGTATGAAAAGAAGACAGTGAACTGTGAAATGTGAACTGTGACCTGCGAACTGGGAACTGTGAACTGTGAACTGTGAACTGTGAACTGTGAAGTGTGAACTGTGAACTGTGAACTGTGGACTGTGAACTGTGAACTGTGAAGTGTGAACTGTGAACTGTGAAGTGTGAACTGTGAACTGTGAACTGTGGACTGTGAACTGTGAACTGTGAAGTGTGAACTGTGAACTGTCAACTGTCAACTGTGAACTGAGAACTGTAAACTGAGAACTGTAAACTGTGAACAGTAAACTGTGAACTGTGAACTGTGAACTGTGAACTGTGAACTGTGAACTGTGAACTGTGATCTGTGAACTGTGAACTGCGAACTGTGAAGTGTGAAATGAAGACGTTGAACTGTGATCTGTGGACTGTGAACTGTGAACTGTGAACTGTGATTTGTGAACAGTGAACTGTGGACTGTGAACTGTGGACTGTGAACTGTGAACTGTGACCTGTGAACTGTGAACTGTGACCTGTGAACTGTGAACTGCGAACTGTGAATTGTGAAATGAAGACTGTGAACTGTGAACTGTGAACTGTGAACAGTGAACAGTGAACTGTGAACTGTGAACTGTGAACTGTGAACTGTGAACTGTGAATTGTGAACTGTGGACTGTGAACTGTGAACTGTGAACTGTGAACTGTGAACTGTGAACTGTGAACTGTGAACTGTGAACTGTGAACTGTGAACTGTGAACTGTGAACTGAGAACTGTAAACTGAGAACTGTAAACTGTGAACAGTGAACAGTGAACTGTGAACTGTGAACTGTGAACTGTGAACTGTGAACTGTGAACTGTGAACTGTGAACTGTGAACTGTGAACTGTGAACTGCCAACTGTAAAGTGTGAACTGTGAACTGTGAACTGTGAACTGTGAACTGTGAGCTGTGAACTGCGAACTGTGAAGTGTGAAATAAAGTCTGTGAACTGTGATCTGTGGACTGTGAACTGTGAACTGTGAAGTGTGAACTGTGATTTGTGAACAGTGAACTGTGAAATGTGAACTGTGCACTGTGAAGTGTGAAGTGTGAAATGAAGACTGTGATCTGTGAACTGTGATCTGTGAACAGTGAACTGTGGACTGTGAACTGTGAACTGTGAACTGTGAACTGTGACCTGTGAACTGTGACCTGTGACCTGTGAACTGTGAACTGTGAACTGTGAACTGTGAACTGCGAACTGTGAAGTATGAAATGAAGACAGTGAACTGTGAAGTATGAAATGAAGACAGTGAACTGTGAAATGTGAACTGTGACCTTCGAACTGGGAACTGTGAACTGTGAACTGTGAACTGTGAACTGTGAACTGTGAACTGTGAACTGTGAAGTGTGAACTGTGAACTGTGAACTGTGAACTGTGAACTGGAACTGTGAACTGTGAACTGTGAACTGTGAACTGTGAACTGTGAACTATGATCTGTGAACAGTGAACTGCGGACTGTGAACTGTGAACTGTGAACTGTGAAAACTGAATTGTGAAATAAAGTCTGTGAACTGTGATCTGTGAACTGTGAACTGTGAAGTGTGATCTGTGAACTGTGAACTGCGAACTGTGAATTGTGAAATGAAGACTGTGAACTGTGAACTGTGCCCTGTGAACTGTGAAGTGTGAACTGTGAACTGTGAACTGTGAACTGTGAACTGAGAACTGTAAACTGAGAATTGTAAACTGTGAACAGTGAACTGTGAACTGTGAACTGTGAACTGTGAACTGTGAACTGTGAACTGTGAACTGTGAACTGTGAACTGTGAACTGTGAACTGTGAACTGTGAACTGTGAAGTGTGAAATAAAGTCTGTGAACTGTGATCTGTGGACTGTGAACTGTGAACTGTGAAGTGTGAACTGTGATTTGTGAACAGTGAACTGTGGACTGTGAACTGTGCACTGTGAAGTGTGAAGTGTGAAATGAAGACTGTGATCTGTGAACTGTGATCTGTGAACAGTGAACTGTGGACTGTGAACTGTGAACTGCGAACTGTGAAGTATGAAATGAAGACAGTGAACTGTGAAGTATGAAATGAAGACAGTGAACTGTGAAATGTGAACTGTGACCTGCGAACTGGGAACTGTGAACTGTGAACTGTGAACTGTGATCTGTGAACAGTGAAGTGTGAACTGTGAACTGTGAACTGTGAACTGTGAACTGTGAACTGTGAACTGTGAACTGGAAATGTGAACTGTGAACTGTGAACTGTGAACTGTGAACTGTGAACTGTGAACTATGATCTGTGAACAGTGAACTGCGGACTGTGAACTGTGAACTGTGAACTGTGAAAACTGAATTGTGAAATAAAGTCTGTGAACTGTGATCTGTGAACTGTGATCTGTGAACTGTGAACTGTGAAGTGTGATCTGTGAACTGTGAACTGCGAACTGTGAATTGTGAAATGAATACTGTGAACTGTGAACTGTGCCCTGTGAAGACTGAAGTGTGAAATGAAGACTGTGAACTGTGATCTGTGAACTGTGAACTGTGAACTGAGAACTGTGAACTGTGAACTGTGAAAACTGAATTGTGAAATAAAGTCTGTGAACTGTGAACTGTGATCTGTGAACTGTGAACAGTGGGCTGTGAACTGTGACCTGTGAACTGTGAACTGCGAACTGTGAAGTATGAAATGAAGACAGTGAACTGTGAAATGTGAACTGTGACCTGCGAACTGTGAACTGTGAACTGTGAACTGTGAACTGTGAACTGTGAACTGTGATCTGTGCACTGTGAAGTGTGAAGTGTGAAGTGTGAAATGAAGACTGTGAACTGTGAACTGTGATCTGTGAACAGTGAACTGTGGACTGTGAACTGTGAACTGTGAACTGTGACCTGTGAACTGTGAACTGCGAACTGTGAATTGTGAAATGAAGACTGTGAACTGTGAACCTGGAACTGTGAACTGTGAACTGTGAACAGTGAACAGTGAACTGTGAACTGTGAACTGTGAACTGTGAACTGTGAACTGTGAACTGTGAACTGTGAACTGTGAACTGTGAACTGTGAACTGTGAACTGTGAACTGGAACTGTGAACTGTGAACTGTGAACTGTGAACAATGAACTGTGAACTGTGAACTATGATCTGTGAACAGTGAACTGCGGACTGTCAACTGTGAACTGTGAACTGTGAAAACTGAATTGTGAAATAAAGTCTGTGAACTGTGAACTGTGAACTGTGATTTGTGAACAGTGAACTGTGGACTGTGAACTGTGCACTGTGAAGTGTGAAGTGTGAAATGAAGACTGTGATCTGTGAACTGTGATCTGTGAACAGTGAACTGTGGACTGTGAACTGAGAACTGCCAACTGTGAAGTATGAAATGAAGACAGTGAACTGTGAAGTATGAAATGAAGACAGTGAACTGTGAAATGTGAACTGTGACCTGCGAACTGGGAACTGTGAACTGTGAACTGTGAACTGTGATCTGTGAACAGTGAAGTGTGAACTGTGAACTGTGAACTGTGAACTGTGAACTGTGAACTGTGAACTGGAAATGTGAACTGTGAACTGTGAACTGTGAACTGTAAACTGTGAACTGTGAACTGTGAACTATGATCTGTGAACAGTGAACTGCGGACTGTGAACTGTGAACTGTGAACTGTGAAAACTGAATTGTGAAATAAAGTCTGTGAACTGTGATCTGTGAACTGTGATCTGTGAACTGTGAACTGTGAAGTGTGATCTGTGAACTGTGAACTGCGAACTGTGAATTGTGAAATGAAGACTGTGAACTGTGAACTGTGCCCTGTGAAGACTGAAGTGTGAAATGAAGACTGTGAACTGTGATCTGTGAACTGTGAACTGTGAACTGAGAACTGTGAACTGTGAACTGTGAAAACTGAATTGTGAAATAAAGTCTGTGAACTGTGAACTGTGATCTGTGAACTGTGAACAGTGGGCTGTGAACTGTGACCTGTGAACTGTGAACTGCGAACTGTGAAGTATGAAATGAAGACAGTGAACTGTGAAATGTGAACTGTGACATGCGAACTGTGAACTGTGAACTGTGAACTGTGAACTGTGATCTGTGCACTGTGAAGTGTGAAGTGTGAAGTGTGAAATGAAGACTGTGAACTGTAAAATGTGATCTGTGAACAGTGAACTGTGGACTGTGAACTGTGAACTGTGAACTCTGAACTGCGAACTGTGAATTGTGAAATGAAGACTGTGAACTGTGAACCTGGAACTGTGAACTGTGAACTGTGAACAGTGAACAGTGAACTGTGAACTGTGAACTGTGAACTGTGAACTGTGAACTGTGAACTGTGAACTGTGAATTGTGAACAGTGAACTGTGGACTGTGAACTGTGAACGGTGAACTGTGAACTGCGAACTGTGAAGTATGAAATGAAGACAGTGAACTGTGAAGTATGAAAAGAAGACAGTGAACTGTGAAATGTGAACTGTGACCTGCGAACTGGGAACTGTGAACTGTGAACTGTGAACTGTGAACTGTGAAGTGTGAACTGTGAACTGTGATCTGTGAACAGTGAACTGTGGACTGTGAACTGTGAACTGTGAACTGTGACCTGTGAACTGTGAACTGCGAACTGTGAATTGTGAAATGAAGACTGTGAACTGTGAACCTGGAACTGTGAACTGTGAACTGTGAACAGTGAACAGTGAACTGTGAACTGTGAACTGTGAACTGTGAACTGTGAACTGTGAACTGTGAACTGTGAACTGTGAACTGTGAACTGTGAACTGTGAACTGTGAACTGGAACTGTGAACTGTGAACTGTGAACTGTGAACAATGAACTGTGAACTGTGAACTATGATCTGTGAACAGTGAACTGCGGACTGTCAACTGTGAACTGTGAACTGTGAAAACTGAATTGTGAAATAAAGTCTGTGAACTGTGAACTGTGAACTGTGATTTGTGAACAGTGAACTGTGGACTGTGAACTGTGCACTGTGAAGTGTGAAGTGTGAAATGAAGACTGTGATCTGTGAACTGTGATCTGTGAACAGTGAACTGTGGACTGTGAACTGAGAACTGCCAACTGTGAAGTATGAAATGAAGACAGTGAACTGTGAAGTATGAAATGAAGACAGTGAACTGTGAAATGTGAACTGTGACCTGCGAACTGGGAACTGTGAACTGTGAACTGTGAACTGTGATCTGTGAACAGTGAAGTGTGAACTGTGAACTGTGAACTGTGAACTGTGAACTGTGAACTGTGAACTGGAAATGTGAACTGTGAACTGTGAACTGTGAACTGTAAACTGTGAACTGTGAACTGTGAACTATGATCTGTGAACAGTGAACTGCGGACTGTGAACTGTGAACTGTGAACTGTGAAAACTGAATTGTGAAATAAAGTCTGTGAACTGTGATCTGTGAACTGTGATCTGTGAACTGTGAACTGTGAAGTGTGATCTGTGAACTGTGAACTGCGAACTGTGAATTGTGAAATGAAGACTGTGAACTGTGAACTGTGCCCTGTGAAGACTGAAGTGTGAAATGAAGACTGTGAACTGTGATCTGTGAACTGTGAACTGTGAACTGAGAACTGTGAACTGTGAACTGTGAAAACTGAATTGTGAAATAAAGTCTGTGAACTGTGAACTGTGATCTGTGAACTGTGAACAGTGGGCTGTGAACTGTGACCTGTGAACTGTGAACTGCGAACTGTGAAGTATGAAATGAAGACAGTGAACTGTGAAATGTGAACTGTGACATGCGAACTGTGAACTGTGAACTGTGAACTGTGAACTGTGATCTGTGCACTGTGAAGTGTGAAGTGTGAAGTGTGAAATGAAGACTGTGAACTGTAAAATGTGATCTGTGAACAGTGAACTGTGGACTGTGAACTGTGAACTGTGAACTCTGAACTGCGAACTGTGAATTGTGAAATGAAGACTGTGAACTGTGAACCTGGAACTGTGAACTGTGAACTGTGAACAGTGAACAGTGAACTGTGAACTGTGAACTGTGAACTGTGAACTGTGAACTGTGAACTGTGAACTGTGAATTGTGAACAGTGAACTGTGGACTGTGAACTGTGAACGGTGAACTGTGAACTGCGAACTGTGAAGTATGAAATGAAGACAGTGAACTGTGAAGTATGAAAAGAAGACAGTGAACTGTGAAATGTGAACTGTGACCTGCGAACTGGGAACTGTGAACTGTGAACTGTGAACTGTGAACTGTGAAGTGTGAACTGTGAACTGTGAACTGTGGACTGTGAACTGTGAACTGTGAAGTGTGAACTGTGAACTGTGAAGTGTGAACTGTGAACTGTGAACTGTGGACTGTGAACTGTGAACTGTGAAGTGTGAACTGTGAACTGTGAACTGTCAACTGTCAACTGTGAACTGAGAACTGTAAACTGAGAACTGTAAACTGTGAACAGTAAACTGTGAACTGTGAACTGTGAACTGTGAACTGTGAACTGTGAACTGTGATCTGTGAACTGTGAACTGCGAACTGTGAAGTGTGAAATGAAGACGTTGAACTGTGATCTGTGGACTGTGAACTGTGAACTGTGAACTGTGATTTGTGAACAGTGAACTGTGGACTGTGAACTGTGGACTGTGAACTGTGAACTGTGACCTGTGAACTGTGAACTGTGACCTGTGAACTGTGAACTGCGAACTGTGAATTGTGAAATGAAGACTGTGAACTGTGAACTGTGAACTGTGAACAGTGAACAGTGAACTGTGAACTGTGAACTGTGAACTGTGAACTGTGAACTGTGAACTGTGAATTGTGAACTGTGGACTGTGAACTGTGAACTGTGAACTGTGAACTGTGAACTGTGAACTGTGAACTGTGAACTGTGAACTGTGAACTGTGAACTGTGAACTGTGAACTGTGAACTGTGAACTGAGAACTGTAAACTGAGAACTGTAAACTGTGAACAGTGAACAGTGAACTGTGAACTGTGAACTGTGAACTGTGAACTGTGAACTGTGAACTGTGAACTGTGAACTGTGAACTGTGAACTGTGAACTGTGAACTGTGAACTGCCAACTGTAAAGTGTGAACTGTGAACTGTGAACTGTGAACTGTGAGCTGTGAACTGCGAACTGTGAAGTGTGAAATAAAGTCTGTGAACTGTGATCTGTGGACTGTGAACTGTGAACTGTGAAGTGTGAACTGTGATTTGTGAACAGTGAACTGTGAAATGTGAACTGTGCACTGTGAAGTGTGAAGTGTGAAATGAAGACTGTGATCTGTGAACTGTGATCTGTGAACAGTGAACTGTGGACTGTGAACTGTGAACTGTGAACTGTGAACTGTGATTTGTGAACAGTGAACTGTGGACTGTGAACTGTGGACTGTGAACTGTGAACTGTGACCTGTGAACTGTGAACTGTGACCTGTGAACTGTGAACTGCGAACTGTGAATTGTGAAATGAAGACTGTGAACTGTGAACTGTGAACTGTGAACTGTGAACTGTGAGCTGTGAACTGCGAACTGTGAAGTGTGAAATAAAGTCTGTGAACTGTGGTCTGTGGACTGTGAACTGTGAACTGTGAAGTGTGAACTGTGATTTGTGAACAGTGAACTGTGAAATGTGAACTGTGCACTGTGAAGTGTGAAGTGTGAAATGAAGACTGTGATCTGTGAACTGTGATCTGTGAACAGTGAACTGTGGACTGTGAACTGTGAACTGTGAACTGTGACCTGTGAACTGTGAACTGTGACCTGTGAACTGTGAACTGTGAACTGTGAACTGTGAACTGCGAACTGTGAAGTATGAAATGAAGACAGTGAACTGTGAAGTATGAAATGAAGACAGTGAACTGTGAAATGTGAACTGTGACCTTCGAACTGGGAACTGTGAACTGTGAACTGTGAACTGTGAACTGTGAACTGTGAAGTGTGAACTGTGAACTGTGAACTGTGAACTGTGAACTGGAACTGTGAACTGTGAACTGTGAACTGTGAACTGTGAACTGTGAACTATGATCTGTGAACAGTGAACTGCGGACTGTGAACTGTGAACTGTGAACTGTGAAAACTGAATTGTGAAATAAAGTCTGTGAACTGTGATCTGTGAACTGTGAACTGTGAAGTGTGATCTGTGAACTGTGAACTGCGAACTGTGAATTGTGAAATGAAGACTGTGAACTGTGAACTGTGCCCTGTGAAGACTGAAGTGTGAAATGAAGACTGTGATCTGTGAACTGTGATCTGTGAACAGTGAACTGTGGACTGTGAATTGTGAACTGTGACCTGTGAACTGGGAACTGTGAACTGTGAACTGTGAACTGTGAACTGTGATCTGTGAACAGTGAAGTGTGAACTGTGAACTGTGAACTGTGAACTGTGAACTGTGAACTGTGAACTGTGAACTGTGATCTGTGAACAGTGAAGTGTGAACTGTGAACTGTGAACTGTGAACTGTGAACTATGATCTGTGAACAGTCAACTGCGGACTGTGAACTGTGAACTGTGAACTGTGAAAACTGAATTGTGAAATAAAGTCTGTGAACTGTGATCTGTGAACTGTGATCTGTGAACTGTGAACTGTGAAGTGTGATCTGTGAACTGTGAACTGCGAACTGTGAATTGTGAAATGAAGACTGTGAACTGTGAACTGTGCCCTGTGAAGACTGAAGTGTGAAATGAAGACTGTGAACTGTGATCTGTGAACTGTGAACTGTGAACTGTGAACTGTGAGCTGTGAACTGCGAACTGTGAAGTGTGAAATAAAGTCTGTGAACTGTGATCTGTGGACTGTGAACTGTGAAGTGTGAACTGTGATTTGTGAACAGTGAACTGTGGACTGTGAACTGTGCACTGTGAAGTGTGAAGTGTGAAATGAAGACTGTGATCTGTGAACTGTGATCTGTGAACAGTGAACTGTGGACTGTGAACTGTGAACTGTGACCTGTGACCTGTGAACTGTGAACTGTGACATGTGAACTGTGAACTGTGAACTGTGATCTGTGAACAGTGAAGTGTGAACTGTGAACTGTGAACTGTGAACTGTGAACTGTGAACTGTGAACTGGAACTGTGAACTGTGAACTGTGAACTGTGAACTGTGAAAACTGAATTGTGAAATAAAGTCTGTGAACTGTGATCTGTGAACTGTGAACTGTGATCTGTGAACTGTGATCTGTGAACTGTGAACTGCGAACTGTGAATTGTGAAATGAAGACTGTGAACAGTGAACTGTGAACAGTGAACTGTGAACTGTGAACTGTGAACTGTGAACTGTGATCTGTGATCTGTGAACTGTGAACTGCGAACTGTGAAGTGTGAAATGAAGACTGTGAACTGTGATCTGTGGACTGTGAACTATGAACTGTGAACTGTGATTTGTGAACAGTGAACTGTGGACTGTGAACTGTGGACTGTGAACTGTGCACTGTGAAGTGTGAAGTGTGAAATGAAGACTGTGAACTGTGAACTGTGATCTGTGAACAGTGAACTGTGGACTGTGAACTGTGAACTGTGACCTGTGAACTGTGAACTGTGACCTGTGAACTGTGTACTGCGAACTGTGAATTGTGTACTGCGAACTGTGAATTGTGAAATGAAGACTGTGAACTGTGAACTGTGAACTGTGAACAGTGAACAGTGAACTGTGAACTGTGAACTGTGAACTGTGAACTGTGAACTGTGAATTGTGAACAGTCACCTGTGGACTGTGAACTGTGAACTGTGAACTGTGAACTGTGAACTGTGAACTGTGAACTGTGATCTGTGAACAGTGAAGTGTGAACTGTGAACTGTGAACTGTGAACTGTGAACTATGATCTGTGAACAGTGAACTGCGGACTGTGAACTGTGAACTGTGAACTGTGAAAACTGAATTGTGAAATAAAGTCTGTGAACTGTGATCTGTGAACTGTGATCTGTGAACTGTGAACTGTGAAGTGTGATCTGTGAACTGTGAACTGCGAACTGTGAATTGTGAAATGAAGACTGTGAACTGTGAACTGTGCCCTGTGAAGACTGAAGTGTGAAATGAAGACTGTGAACTGTGATCTGTGAACTGTGAACTGTGAACTGTGAACTGTGAGCTGTGAACTGCGAACTGTGAAGTGTGAAATAAAGTCTGTGAACTGTGATCTGTGGACTGTGAACTGTGAAGTGTGAACTGTGATTTGTGAACAGTGAACTGTGGACTGTGAACTGTGCACTGTGAAGTGTGAAGTGTGAAATGAAGACTGTGATCTGTGAACTGTGATCTGTGAACAGTGAACTGTGGACTGTGAACTGTGAACTGTGACCTGTGACCTGTGAACTGTGAACTGTGACATGTGAACTGTGAACTGTGAACTGTGATCTGTGAACAGTGAAGTGTGAACTGTGAACTGTGAACTGTGAACTGTGAACTGTGAACTGGAACTGTGAACTGTGAACTGTGAACTGTGAACTGTGAACTGTGAAAACTGAATTGTGAAATAAAGTCTGTGAACTGTGATCTGTGAACTGTGAACTGTGATCTGTGAACTGTGAACTGTGATCTGTGAACTGTGAACTGCGAACTGTGAATTGTGAAATGAAGACTGTGAACAGTGAACTGTGAACAGTGAACTGTGAACTGTGAACTGTGAACTGTGAACTGTGATCTGTGATCTGTGAACTGTGAACTGCGAACTGTGAAGTGTGAAATGAAGACTGTGAACTGTGATCTGTGGACTGTGAACTATGAACTGTGAACTGTGATTTGTGAACAGTGAACTGTGGACTGTGAACTGTGGACTGTGAACTGTGCACTGTGAAGTGTGAAGTGTGAAATGAAGACTGTGAACTGTGAACTGTGATCTGTGAACAGTGAACTGTGGACTGTGAACTGTGAACTGTGACCTGTGAACTGTGAACTGTGACCTGTGAACTGTGTACTGCGAACTGTGAATTGTGAAATGAAGACTGTGAACTGTGAACTGTGAACTGTGAACAGTGAACAGTGAACTGTGAACTGTGAACTGTGAACTGTGAACTGTGAATTGTGAACAGTGACCTGTGGACTGTGAACTGTGAACTGTGAACTGTGAACTGTGAAGTGTGAACTGTCAACTGTGAACTGTGAACTGTGAACTGAGAACTGTAAACTGAGAATTGTAAACTGTGAACAGTGAACTGTGAACTGTGAACTGTGAACTGTGAACTGTGAACTGTGAACTGTGAAGTGTGAAATAAAGTCTGTGAACTGTGATCTGTGGACTGTGAACTGTGAACTGTGAAGTGTGAACTGTGATTTGTGAACAGTGAACTGTGGACTGTGAACTGTGCACTGTGAAGTGTGAAGTGTGAAATGAAGACTGTGATCTGTGAACTGTGATCTGTGAACAGTGAACTGTGGACTGTGAACTGTGAACTGCGAACTGTGAAGTATGAAATGAAGACAGTGAACTGTGAAGTATGAAATGAAGACAGTGAACTGTGAAATGTGAACTGTGACCTGCGAACTGGGAACTGTGAACTGTGAACTGTGAACTGTGATCTGTGAACAGTGAAGTGTGAACTGTGAACTGTGAACTGTGAACTGTGAACTGTGAACTGTGATCTGTGATCTGTGATCTGTGAACTGTGAACTGCGAACTGTGAAGTGTGAAATGAAGACTGTGAACTGTGATCTGTGGACTGTGAACTGTGAACTGTGAACTGTGATTTGTGAACAGTGAACTGTGGACTGTGAACTGTGGACTGTGAACTGTGCACTGTGAAGTGTGAAGTGTGAAATGAAGACTGTGAACTGTGAACTGTGATCTGTGAACAGTGAGCTGTGGATTGTGAACTGTGAACTGTGACCTGTGAACTGTGAACTGTGACCTGTGAACTGTGAACTGCGAACTGTGAATTGTGAAATGAAGACTGTGAACTGTGAACTGTGAACTGTGAACAGTGAACAGTGAACTGTGAACTGTGAACTGTGAACTGTGAACTGTGAATTGTGAACAGTGAACTGTGGACTGTGAACTGTGAACTGTGAACTGTGAACTGTGAAGTGTGAACTGTCAACTGTGATCTGTGGACTGTGAACTGTGAACTGTGAAGTGTGAACTGTGATTTGTGAACAGTGAACTGTGGACTGTGAACTGTGCACTGTGAAGTGTGAAGTGTGAAATGAAGTCTGTGATCTGTGAACAGTGAACTGTGGACTGTGAACTGTGAACTGCGAACTGTGAAGTATGAAATGAAGACAGTGAACTGTGAAGTATGAAATGAAGACAGTGAACTGTGAAATGTGAACTGTGACCTGCGAACTGGGAACTGTGAACTGTGAACTGTGAACTGTGATCTGTGAACAGTGAAGTGTGAACTGTGAACTGTGAACTGTGAACTGTGAACTGTGAACTGGAAATATGAACTGTGAACTGTGAACTGTGAACTGTGAACTGTGAACTGTGAACTGTGAACTGTGAACTGTGAACTGTGAACTGTGAACTGTGAAGTGTGAAATAAAGTCTGTGAACTGTGATCTGTGGACTGTGAACTGTGAACTGTGAAGTGTGAACTGTGAACTGTGAACTGTGGACTGTGAACTGAGAACTGCCAACTGTGAAGTATGAAATGAAGACAGTGAACTGTGAAGTATGAAATGAAGACAGTGAACTGTGAAATGTGAACTGTGACCTGCGAACTGGGAACTGTGAACTGTGAACTGTGAACTGTGAACTGTGATCTATGAACAGTGAAGTGTGAACTGTGAACTGTGAACTGTGAACTGTGAACTGGAAATGTGAACTGTGAACTGTGAACTGTGAACTGTGAACTGTGAACTGTGAACTGTGAACTATGATCTGTGAACAGTGAACTGCGGACTGTGAACTGTGAACTGTGAACTGTGAAAACTGAATTGTGAAATAAAGTCTGTGAACTGTGATCTGTGAACTGTGAACTGTGAAGTGTGATCTGTGAACTGTGAACTGCGAACTGTGAATTGTGAAATGAAGACTGTGAACTGTGAACTGTGCCCTGTGAAGACTGAAGTGTGAAATGAAGACTGTGAACTGTGATCTGTGAACTGTGAACTGTGAACTGAGAACTGTGAACTGTGAACTGTGAACTGTGAAAACTGAATTGTGAAATAAAGTCTGTGAACTGTGAACTGTGATCTGTGAACTGTGAACAGTGGGCTGTGAACTGTGACCTGTGAACTGTGAACTGCGAACTGTGAAGTATGAAATGAAGACAGTGAACTGTGAAATGTGAACTGTGACCTGCGAACTGTGAACTGTGAACTGCGAACTGTGAATTGTGAAATGAAGACTGTGAACTGTGAACTGTGCCCTGTGAAGACTGAAGTGTGAAATGAAGACTGTGAACTGTGATCTGTGAACAGTGAACTGTGGACTGTGAACTGTGAACTGTGAACTGTGACCTGTGAACTGGGAACTGTGAACTGTGAACTGTGAACTGTGAACTGTGATCTGTGAACAGTGAAGTGTGAACTGTGAACTGTGAACTGTGAACTGTGAACTGTGAACTGTGATCTGTGAACAGTGAAGTGTGAACTGTGAACTGTGAACTGTGAACTGTGATCTGTGAACAGTGAAGTGTGAACTGTGAACTGTGAACTGTGAACAGTGAACAGTGAACTGTGTACTGTGAACTGTGAACTGTGAAGTGTGAACTGTGATTTGTGAACAGTGAACTGTGAAATGTGAACTGTGCACTGTGAAGTGTGAAGTGTGAAATGAAGACTGTGATCTGTGAACTGTGATCTGTGGACAGTGAACTGTGGACTGTGAACTGTGAACTGTGACCTGTGAACTGGGAACTGTGAACTGTGAACTGTGAACTGTGAACTGTGAACTGTGAACTGTGATCTGTGAACAGTGAAGTGTGAACTGTGAACTGTGAACTGTGAACTGTGAACTGTGAACTATGATCTGTGAACAGTGAACTGCGGACTGTGAACTGTGAACTGTGAACTGTGAACTGTGAAAACTGAATTGTGAAATAAAGTCTGTGAACTGTGATCTGTGAACTGTGATCTGTGAACTGTGAACTGTGAAGTGTGATCTGTGAACTGTGAACTGCGAACTGTGAATTGTGAAATGAAGACTGTGAACTGTGAACTGTGCCCTGTGAAGACTGAAGTGTGAAATGAAGACTGTGAACTGTGATCTGTGAACTGTGAACTGTGATCTGTGAACTGTGAACTGTGAACTGTGAACTGTGAGCTGTGAACTGCGAACTGTGAAGTGTGAAATAAAGTCTGTGAACTGTGATCTGTGGACTGTGAACTGTGAACTGTGAAGTGTGAACTGTGATTTGTGAACAGTGAACTGTGGACTGTGAACTGTGCACTGTGAAGTGTGAAGTGTGAAATGAAGTCTGTGATCTGTGAACAGTGAACTGTGGACTGTGAACTGTGAACTGCGAACTGTGAAGTATGAAATGAAGACAGTGAACTGTGAAGTATGAAATGAAGACAGTGAACTGTGAAATGTGAACTGTGACCTGCGAACTGGGAACTGTGAACTGTGAACTGTGAACTGTGATCTGTGAACAGTGAAGTGTGAACTGTGAACTGTGAACTGTGAACTGTGAACTGTGAACTGGAAATATGAACTGTGAACTGTGAACTGTGAACTGTGAACTGTGAACTGTGAACTGTGAACTGTGAACTGTGAACTGTGAACTGTGAACTGTGAACTGTGAAGTGTGAAATAAAGTCTGTGAACTGTGATCTGTGGACTGTGAACTGTGAACTGTGAAGTGTGAACTGTGAACTGTGAACTGTGGACTGTGAACTGAGAACTGCCAACTGTGAAGTATGAAATGAAGACAGTGAACTGTGAAGTATGAAATGAAGACAGTGAACTGTGAAATGTGAACTGTGACCTGCGAACTGGGAACTGTGAACTGTGAACTGTGAACTGTGAACTGTGATCTGTGAACAGTGAAGTGTGAACTGTGAACTGTGAACTGTGAACTGTGAACTGTGAACTGGAAATGTGAACTGTGAACTGTGAACTGTGAACTGTGAACTGTGAACTGTGAACTATGATCTGTGAACAGTGAACTGCGGACTGTGAACTGTGAACTGTGAACTGTGAAAACTGAATTGTGAAATAAAGTCTGTGAACTGTGATCTGTGAACTGTGAACTGTGAAGTGTGATCTGTGAACTGTGAACTGCGAACTGTGAATTGTGAAATGAAGACTGTGAACTGTGAACTGTGCCCTGTGAAGACTGAAGTGTGAAATGAAGACTGTGAACTGTGATCTGTGAACTGTGAACTGTGAACTGAGAACTGTGAACTGTGAACTGTGAACTGTGAAAACTGAATTGTGAAATAAAGTCTGTGAACTGTGAACTGTGATCTGTGAACTGTGAACAGTGGGCTGTGAACTGTGACCTGTGAACTGTGAACTGCGAACTGTGAAGTATGAAATGAAGACAGTGAACTGTGAAATGTGAACTGTGACCTGCGAACTGTGAACTGTGAACTGCGAACTGTGAATTGTGAAATGAAGACTGTGAACTGTGAACTGTGCCCTGTGAAGACTGAAGTGTGAAATGAAGACTGTGAACTGTGATCTGTGAACAGTGAACTGTGGACTGTGAACTGTGAACTGTGAACTGTGACCTGTGAACTGGGAACTGTGAACTGTGAACTGTGAACTGTGAACTGTGATCTGTGAACAGTGAAGTGTGAACTGTGAACTGTGAACTGTGAACTGTGAACTGTGATCTGTGAACAGTGAAGTGTGAACTGTGAACTGTGAACTGTGAACTGTGATCTGTGAACAGTGAAGTGTGAACTGTGAACTGTGAACTGTGAACAGTGAACAGTGAACTGTGTACTGTGAACTGTGAACTGTGAAGTGTGAACTGTGATTTGTGAACAGTGAACTGTGAAATGTGAACTGTGCACTGTGAAGTGTGAAGTGTGAAATGAAGACTGTGATCTGTGAACTGTGATCTGTGAACAGTGAACTGTGGACTGTGAACTGTGAACTGTGACCTGTGAACTGGGAACTGTGAACTGTGAACTGTGAACTGTGAACTGTGAACTGTGAACTGTGATCTGTGAACAGTGAAGTGTGAACTGTGAACTGTGAACTGTGAACTGTGAACTATGATCTGTGAACAGTGAACTGCGGACTGTGAACTGTGAACTGTGAACTGTGAACTGGGAACTGTGAACTGTGAACTGTGAACTGTGAACTGTGATCTGTGAACAGTGAAGTGTGAACTGTGAACTGTGAACTGTGAACTGTGAACTGTGAACTGGAAATGTGAACTGTGAACTGTGAACTGTGAACTGTGAACTGTGAACTGTGAACTATGATCTGTGAACAGTGAACTGCGGACTGTGAACTGTGAACTGTGAACTGTGAAAACTGAATTGTGAAATAAAGTCTGTGAACTGTGATCTGTGAACTGTGAACTGTGAAGTGTGATCTGTGAACTGTGAACTGCGAACTGTGAATTGTGAAATGAAGACTGTGAACTGTGAACTGTGCCCTGTGAAGACTGAAGTGTGAAATGAAGACTGTGAACTGTGATCTGTGAACTGTGAACTGTGAACTGAGAACTGTGAACTGTGAACTGTGAACTGTGAAAACTGAATTGTGAAATAAAGTCTGTGAACTGTGAACTGTGACCTGTGAACTGGGAACTGTGAACTGTGAACTGTGAACTGTGAACTGTGATCTGTGAACAGTGAAGTGTGAACTGTGAACTGTGAACTGTGAACTGTGATCTGTGAACAGTGAAGTGTGAACTGTGAACTGTGAACTGTGAACTGTGATCTGTGAACAGTGAAGTGTGAACTGTGAACTGTGAACTGTGAACAGTGAACAGTGAACTGTGTACTGTGAACTGTGAACTGTGAAGTGTGAACTGTGATTTGTGAACAGTGAACTGTGAAATGTGAACTGTGCACTGTGAAGTGTGAAGTGTGAAATGAAGACTGTGATCTGTGAACTGTGATCTGTGAACAGTGAACTGTGGACTGTGAACTGTGAACTGTGACCTGTGAACTGGGAACTGTGAACTGTGAACTGTGAACTGTGAACTGTGAACTGTGAACTGTGATCTGTGAACAGTGAAGTGTGAACTGTGAACTGTGAACTGTGAACTGTGAACTATGATCTGTGAACAGTGAACTGCGGACTGTGAACTGTGAACTGTGAACTGTGAACTGTGAAAACTGAATTGTGAAATAAAGTCTGTGAACTGTGATCTGTGAACTGTGATCTGTGAACTGTGAACTGTGAACTGTGAAGTGTGATCTGTGAACTGTGAACTGCGAACTGTGAATTGTGAAATGAAGACTGTGAACTGTGAACTGTGCCCTGTGAAGACTGAAGTGTGAAATGAAGACTGTGAACTGTGATCTGTGAACTGTGAACTGTGAACTGTGAACTGTGAGCTGTGAACTGCGAACTGTGAAGTGTGAAATAAAGTCTGTGAACTGTGATCTGTGGACTGTGAACTGTGAAGTGTGAACTGTGATTTGTGAACAGTGAACTGTGGACTGTGAACTGTGCACTGTGAAGTGTGAAGTGTGAAATGAAGACTGTGATCTGTGAACTGTGATCTGTGAACAGTGAACTGTGGACTGTGAACTGTGAACTGTGAACTGTGACCTGTGACCTGTGAACTGTGAACTGTGACATGTGAACTGTGACATGTGAACTGTGAACTGTGATCTGTGAACAGTGAAGTGTGAACTGTGAACTGTGAACTGTGAACTGTGAACTGTGAACTGGAACTGTGAACTGTGAACTGTGAACTGTGAACTGTGAAAACTGAATTGTGAAATAAAGTCTGTGAACTGTGATCTGTGAACTGTGAACTGTGATCTGTGAACTGTGATCTGTGAACTGTGAACTGCGAACTGTGAATTGTGAAATGAAGACTGTGAACAGTGAACTGTGGACAGTGAACTGTGAACTGTGAACTGTGAACTGTGAACTGTGAACTGTGATCTGTGATCTGTGAACTGTGAACTGCGAACTGTGAAGTGTGAAATGAAGACTGTGAACTGTGATCTGTGGACTGTGAACTGTGAACTGTGAACTGTGATTTGTGAACAGTGAACTGTGGACTGTGAACTGTGGACTGTGAACTGCGCACTGTGAAGTGTGAAGTGTGAAATGAAGACTGTGAACTGTGAACTGTGATCTGTGAACAGTGAGCTGTGGATTGTGAACTGTGAACTGTGACCTGTGAACTGTGAACTGTGACCTGTGAACTGTGAACTGCGAACTGTGAATTGTGAAATGAAGACTGTGAACTGTGAACTGTGAACTGTGAACAGTGAACAGTGAACTGTGAACTGTGAACTGTGAACTGTGAACTGTGAACTGTGAACTGTGAATTGTGAACAGTGAACTGTGGACTGTGAACTGTGAACTGTGAACTGTGAACTGTGAACTGTGAAGTGTGAACTGTGAACTGTGAACTGTGAACTGTGAACTGAGAACTGTAAACTGAGAATTGTAAACTGTGAACAGTGAACTGTGAACTGTGAACTGTGAACTGTGAACTGTGAACTGTGAACTGTGAAGTGTGAAATAATGTCTGTGAACTGTGATCTGTGGACTGTGAACTGTGAACTGTGAAGTGTGAACTGTGATTTGTGAACAGTGAACTGTGGACTGTGAACTGTGCACTGTGAAGTGTGAAGTGTGAAATGAAGACTGTGATCTGTGAACTGTGATCTGTGAACAGTGAACTGTGGACTGTGAACTGTGAACTGCGAACTGTGAAGTATGAAATGAAGACAGTGAACTGTGAAGTATGAAATGAAGACAGTGAACTGTGAAATGTGAACTGTGACCTGCGAACTGGGAACTGTGAACTGTGAACTGTGATCTGTGAACAGTGAAGTGTGAACTGTGAACTGTGAACTGTGAACTGTGAACTGGAAATGTGAACTGTGTACTGTGAACTGTGAACTGTGAACTGTGAACTATGATCTGTGAACAGTGAACTGCGGACTGTGAACTGTGAACTGTGAACTGTGAAAACTGAATTGTGAAATAAAGTCTGTGAACTGTGATCTGTGAACTGTGATCTGTGAACTGCGAACTGTGAAGTATGAAATGAAGACAGTGAACTGTGAAATGTGAACTGTGACCTGCGAACTGTGAACTGTGAACTGTGAACTGTGAACTGTGAACTGTGAACTGTGATCTGTGCACTGTGAAGTGTGAAGTGTGAAGTGTGAAATGAAGACTGTGAACTGTGAACTGTGATCTGTGAACAGTGAACTGTGGACTGTGAACTGTGAACTGTGAACTGTGAACTGTGACCTGTGAACTGGGAACTGTGAACTGTGAACTGTGAACTGTGAACTGTGATCTGTGAACAGTGAAGTGTGAACTGTGAACTGTGAACTGTGAACTGTGAACTGTGAACTGTGATCTGTGAACAGTGAAGTGTGAACTGTGAACTGTGAACTGTGAACTGTGATCTGTGAACAGTGAAGTGTGAACTGTGAACTGTGAACTGTGAACAGTGAACAGTGAACTGTGTACTGTGAACTGTGAACTGTGAAGTGTGAACTGTGATTTGTGAACAGTGAACTGTGAAATGTGAACTGTGCACTGTGAAGTGTGAAGTGTGAAATGAAGACTGTGATCTGTGAACTGTGATCTGTGAACAGTGAACTGTGGACTGTGAACTGTGAACTGTGACCTGTGAACTGGGAACTGTGAACTGTGAACTGTGAACTGTGAACTGTGATCTGTGAACAGTGAAGTGTGAACTGTGAACTGTGAACTGTGAACTGTGAACTGTGAACTGTGAACTGTGAACTGTGAACTGTGATCTGTGAACAGTGAAGTGTGAACTGTGAACTGTGAACTGTGAACTGTGAACTATGATCTGTGAACAGTGAACTGCGGACTGTGAACTGTGAACTGTGAACTGTGAAAACTGAATTGTGAAATAAAGTCTGTGAACTGTGATCTGTGAACTGTGATCTGTGAACTGTGAACTGTGAAGTGTGATCTGTGAACTGTGAACTGCGAACTGTGAATTGTGAAATGAAGACTGTGAACTGTGAACTGTGCCCTGTGAAGACTGAAGTGTGAAATGAAGACTGTGAACTGTGATCTGTGAACTGTGAACTGTGAACTGTGAACTGTGAGCTGTGAACTGCGAACTGTGAAGTGTGAAATAAAGTCTGTGAACTGTGATCTGTGAACTGTGATCTGTGAACTGTGAACTGTGAAGTGTGATCTGTGAACTGTGAACTGCGAACTGTGAATTGTGAAATGAAGACTGTGAACTGTGAACTGTGCCCTGTGAAGACTGAAGTGTGAAATGAAGACTGTGAACTGTGATCTGTGAACTGTGAACTGTGAACTGTGAAATGTGAACTGTGACCTGCGAACTGTGAACTGTGAACTGCGAACTGTGAATTGTGAAATGAAGACTGTGAACTGTGAACTGTGCCCTGTGAAGACTGAAGTGTGAAATGAAGACTGTGAACTGTGATCTGTGAACAGTGAACTGTGGACTGTGAACTGTGAACTGTGAACTGTGACCTGTGAACTGGGAACTGTGAACTGTGAACTGTGAACTGTGAACTGTGATCTGTGAACAGTGAAGTGTGAACTGTGAACTGTGAACTGTGAACTGTGAACTGTGAACTGTGATCTGTGAACAGTGAAGTGTGAACTGTGAACTGTGAACTGTGAACTGTGATCTGTGAACAGTGAAGTGTGAACTGTGAACTGTGAACTGTGAACAGTGAACAGTGAACTGTGTACTGTGAACTGTGAACTGTGAAGTGTGAACTGTGATTTGTGAACAGTGAACTGTGAAATGTGAACTGTGCACTGTGAAGTGTGAAGTGTGAAATGAAGACTGTGATCTGTGAACTGTGATCTGTGAACAGTGAACTGTGGACTGTGAACTGTGAACTGTGACCTGTGAACTGGGAACTGTGAACTGTGAACTGTGAACTGTGAACTGTGAACTGTGAACTGTGATCTGTGAACAGTGAAGTGTGAACTGTGAACTGTGAACTGTGAACTGTGAACTGTGAACTGTGAACTATGATCTGTGAACAGTGAACTGCGGACTGTGAACTGTGAACTGTGAACTGTGAACTGTGAAAACTGAATTGTGAAATAAAGTCTGTGAACTGTGATCTGTGAACTGTGATCTGTGAACTGTGAACTGTGAAGTGTGATCTGTGAACTGTGAACTGCGAACTGTGAATTGTGAAATGAAGACTGTGAACTGTGAACTGTGCCCTGTGAAGACTGAAGTGTGAAATGAAGACTGTGAACTGTGATCTGTGAACTGTGAACTGTGATCTGTGAACTGTGAACTGTGAACTGTGAACTGTGAGCTGTGAACTGCGAACTGTGAAGTGTGAAATAAAGTCTGTGAACTGTGATCTGTGGACTGTGAACTGTGAACTGTGAAGTGTGAACTGTGATTTGTGAACAGTGAACTGTGGACTGTGAACTGTGCACTGTGAAGTGTGAAGTGTGAAATGAAGTCTGTGATCTGTGAACAGTGAACTGTGGACTGTGAACTGTGAACTGCGAACTGTGAAGTATGAAATGAAGACAGTGAACTGTGAAGTATGAAATGAAGACAGTGAACTGTGAAATGTGAACTGTGACCTGCGAACTGGGAACTGTGAACTGTGAACTGTGAACTGTGATCTGTGAACAGTGAAGTGTGAACTGTGAACTGTGAACTGTGAACTGTGAACTGTGAACTGGAAATATGAACTGTGAACTGTGAACTGTGAACTGTGAACTGTGAACTGTGAACTGTGAACTGTGAACTGTGAACTGTGAACTGTGAACTGTGAACTGTGAACTATGATCTGTGAACAGTGAACTGCGGACTGTGAACTGTGAACTGTGAACTGTGAACTGTGAAAACTGAATTGTGAAATAAAGTCTGTGAACTGTGATCTGTGAACTGTGATCTGTGAACTGTGAACTGTGAACTGTGAAGTGTGATCTGTGAACTGTGAACTGCGAACTGTGAATTGTGAAATGAAGACTGTGAACTGTGAACTGTGCCCTGTGAAGACTGAAGTGTGAAATGAAGACTGTGAACTGTGATCTGTGAACTGTGAACTGTGAACTGTGAACTGTGAGCTGTGAACTGCGAACTGTGAAGTGTGAAATAAAGTCTGTGAACTGTGATCTGTGGACTGTGAACTGTGAAGTGTGAACTGTGATTTGTGAACAGTGAACTGTGGACTGTGAACTGTGCACTGTGAAGTGTGAAGTGTGAAATGAAGACTGTGATCTGTGAACTGTGATCTGTGAACAGTGAACTGTGGACTGTGAACTGTGAACTGTGAACTGTGACCTGTGACCTGTGAACTGTGAACTGTGACATGTGAACTGTGACATGTGAACTGTGAACTGTGATCTGTGAACAGTGAAGTGTGAACTGTGAACTGTGAACTGTGAACTGTGAACTGTGAACTGGAACTGTGAACTGTGAACTGTGAACTGTGAACTGTGAAAACTGAATTGTGAAATAAAGTCTGTGAACTGTGATCTGTGAACTGTGAACTGTGATCTGTGAACTGTGATCTGTGAACTGTGAACTGCGAACTGTGAATTGTGAAATGAAGACTGTGAACAGTGAACTGTGGACAGTGAACTGTGAACTGTGAACTGTGAACTGTGAACTGTGAACTGTGATCTGTGATCTGTGAACTGTGAACTGCGAACTGTGAAGTGTGAAATGAAGACTGTGAACTGTGATCTGTGGACTGTGAACTGTGAACTGTGAACTGTGATTTGTGAACAGTGAACTGTGGACTGTGAACTGTGGACTGTGAACTGCGCACTGTGAAGTGTGAAGTGTGAAATGAAGACTGTGAACTGTGAACTGTGATCTGTGAACAGTGAGCTGTGGATTGTGAACTGTGAACTGTGACCTGTGAACTGTGAACTGTGACCTGTGAACTGTGAACTGCGAACTGTGAATTGTGAAATGAAGACTGTGAACTGTGAACTGTGAACTGTGAACAGTGAACAGTGAACTGTGAACTGTGAACTGTGAACTGTGAACTGTGAACTGTGAACTGTGAATTGTGAACAGTGAACTGTGGACTGTGAACTGTGAACTGTGAACTGTGAACTGTGAACTGTGAAGTGTGAACTGTGAACTGTGAACTGTGAACTGTGAACTGAGAACTGTAAACTGAGAATTGTAAACTGTGAACAGTGAACTGTGAACTGTGAACTGTGAACTGTGAACTGTGAACTGTGAACTGTGAAGTGTGAAATAATGTCTGTGAACTGTGATCTGTGGACTGTGAACTGTGAACTGTGAAGTGTGAACTGTGATTTGTGAACAGTGAACTGTGGACTGTGAACTGTGCACTGTGAAGTGTGAAGTGTGAAATGAAGACTGTGATCTGTGAACTGTGATCTGTGAACAGTGAACTGTGGACTGTGAACTGTGAACTGCGAACTGTGAAGTATGAAATGAAGACAGTGAACTGTGAAGTATGAAATGAAGACAGTGAACTGTGAAATGTGAACTGTGACCTGCGAACTGGGAACTGTGAACTGTGAACTGTGATCTGTGAACAGTGAAGTGTGAACTGTGAACTGTGAACTGTGAACTGTGAACTGGAAATGTGAACTGTGTACTGTGAACTGTGAACTGTGAACTGTGAACTATGATCTGTGAACAGTGAACTGCGGACTGTGAACTGTGAACTGTGAACTGTGAAAACTGAATTGTGAAATAAAGTCTGTGAACTGTGATCTGTGAACTGTGATCTGTGAACTGCGAACTGTGAAGTATGAAATGAAGACAGTGAACTGTGAAATGTGAACTGTGACCTGCGAACTGTGAACTGTGAACTGTGAACTGTGAACTGTGAACTGTGAACTGTGATCTGTGCACTGTGAAGTGTGAAGTGTGAAGTGTGAAATGAAGACTGTGAACTGTGAACTGTGATCTGTGAACAGTGAACTGTGGACTGTGAACTGTGAACTGTGAACTGTGAACTGTGACCTGTGAACTGGGAACTGTGAACTGTGAACTGTGAACTGTGAACTGTGATCTGTGAACAGTGAAGTGTGAACTGTGAACTGTGAACTGTGAACTGTGAACTGTGAACTGTGATCTGTGAACAGTGAAGTGTGAACTGTGAACTGTGAACTGTGAACTGTGATCTGTGAACAGTGAAGTGTGAACTGTGAACTGTGAACTGTGAACAGTGAACAGTGAACTGTGTACTGTGAACTGTGAACTGTGAAGTGTGAACTGTGATTTGTGAACAGTGAACTGTGAAATGTGAACTGTGCACTGTGAAGTGTGAAGTGTGAAATGAAGACTGTGATCTGTGAACTGTGATCTGTGAACAGTGAACTGTGGACTGTGAACTGTGAACTGTGACCTGTGAACTGGGAACTGTGAACTGTGAACTGTGAACTGTGAACTGTGATCTGTGAACAGTGAAGTGTGAACTGTGAACTGTGAACTGTGAACTGTGAACTGTGAACTGTGAACTGTGAACTGTGAACTGTGATCTGTGAACAGTGAAGTGTGAACTGTGAACTGTGAACTGTGAACTGTGAACTATGATCTGTGAACAGTGAACTGCGGACTGTGAACTGTGAACTGTGAACTGTGAAAACTGAATTGTGAAATAAAGTCTGTGAACTGTGATCTGTGAACTGTGATCTGTGAACTGTGAACTGTGAAGTGTGATCTGTGAACTGTGAACTGCGAACTGTGAATTGTGAAATGAAGACTGTGAACTGTGAACTGTGCCCTGTGAAGACTGAAGTGTGAAATGAAGACTGTGAACTGTGATCTGTGAACTGTGAACTGTGAACTGTGAACTGTGAGCTGTGAACTGCGAACTGTGAAGTGTGAAATAAAGTCTGTGAACTGTGATCTGTGAACTGTGATCTGTGAACTGTGAACTGTGAAGTGTGATCTGTGAACTGTGAACTGCGAACTGTGAATTGTGAAATGAAGACTGTGAACTGTGAACTGTGCCCTGTGAAGACTGAAGTGTGAAATGAAGACTGTGAACTGTGATCTGTGAACTGTGAACTGTGAACTGTGAAATGTGAACTGTGACCTGCGAACTGTGAACTGTGAACTGCGAACTGTGAATTGTGAAATGAAGACTGTGAACTGTGAACTGTGCCCTGTGAAGACTGAAGTGTGAAATGAAGACTGTGAACTGTGATCTGTGAACAGTGAACTGTGGACTGTGAACTGTGAACTGTGAACTGTGACCTGTGAACTGGGAACTGTGAACTGTGAACTGTGAACTGTGAACTGTGATCTGTGAACAGTGAAGTGTGAACTGTGAACTGTGAACTGTGAACTGTGAACTGTGAACTGTGATCTGTGAACAGTGAAGTGTGAACTGTGAACTGTGAACTGTGAACTGTGATCTGTGAACAGTGAAGTGTGAACTGTGAACTGTGAACTGTGAACAGTGAACAGTGAACTGTGTACTGTGAACTGTGAACTGTGAAGTGTGAACTGTGATTTGTGAACAGTGAACTGTGAAATGTGAACTGTGCACTGTGAAGTGTGAAGTGTGAAATGAAGACTGTGATCTGTGAACTGTGATCTGTGAACAGTGAACTGTGGACTGTGAACTGTGAACTGTGACCTGTGAACTGGGAACTGTGAACTGTGAACTGTGAACTGTGAACTGTGAACTGTGAACTGTGATCTGTGAACAGTGAAGTGTGAACTGTGAACTGTGAACTGTGAACTGTGAACTGTGAACTGTGAACTATGATCTGTGAACAGTGAACTGCGGACTGTGAACTGTGAACTGTGAACTGTGAACTGTGAAAACTGAATTGTGAAATAAAGTCTGTGAACTGTGATCTGTGAACTGTGATCTGTGAACTGTGAACTGTGAAGTGTGATCTGTGAACTGTGAACTGCGAACTGTGAATTGTGAAATGAAGACTGTGAACTGTGAACTGTGCCCTGTGAAGACTGAAGTGTGAAATGAAGACTGTGAACTGTGATCTGTGAACTGTGAACTGTGATCTGTGAACTGTGAACTGTGAACTGTGAACTGTGAGCTGTGAACTGCGAACTGTGAAGTGTGAAATAAAGTCTGTGAACTGTGATCTGTGGACTGTGAACTGTGAACTGTGAAGTGTGAACTGTGATTTGTGAACAGTGAACTGTGGACTGTGAACTGTGCACTGTGAAGTGTGAAGTGTGAAATGAAGTCTGTGATCTGTGAACAGTGAACTGTGGACTGTGAACTGTGAACTGCGAACTGTGAAGTATGAAATGAAGACAGTGAACTGTGAAGTATGAAATGAAGACAGTGAACTGTGAAATGTGAACTGTGACCTGCGAACTGGGAACTGTGAACTGTGAACTGTGAACTGTGATCTGTGAACAGTGAAGTGTGAACTGTGAACTGTGAACTGTGAACTGTGAACTGTGAACTGGAAATATGAACTGTGAACTGTGAACTGTGAACTGTGAACTGTGAACTGTGAACTGTGAACTGTGAACTGTGAACTGTGAACTGTGAACTGTGAACTGTGAACTGTGAAGTGTGAAATAAAGTCTGTGAACTGTGATCTGTGGACTGTGAACTGTGAACTGTGAAGTGTGAACTGTGAACTGTGAACTGAGAACTGCCAACTGTGAAGTATGAAATGAAGACAGTGAACTGTGAAGTATGAAATGAAGACAGTGAACTGTGAAATGTGAACTGTGACCTGCGAACTGGGAACTGTGAACTGTGAACTGTGAACTGTGAACTGTGATCTGTGAACAGTGAAGTGTGAACTGTGAACTGTGAACTGTGAACTGTGAACTGGAAATGTGAACTGTGAACTGTGAACTGTGAACTGTGAACTGTGAACTGTGAACTGTGAACTATGATCTGTGAACAGTGAACTGCGGACTGTGAACTGTGAACTGTGAACTGTGAAAACTGAATTGTGAAATAAAGTCTGTGAACTGTGATCTGTGAACTGTGAACTGTGAAGTGTGATCTGTGAACTGTGAACTGCGAACTGTGAATTGTGAAATGAAGACTGTGAACTGTGAACTGTGCCCTGTGAAGACTGAAGTGTGAAATGAAGACTGTGAACTGTGATCTGTGAACTGTGAACTGTGAACTGAGAACTGTGAACTGTGAACTGTGAACTGTGAAAACTGAATTGTGAAATAAAGTCTGTGAACTGTGAACTGTGATCTGTGAACTGTGAACAGTGGGCTGTGAACTGTGACCTGTGAACTGTGAACTGCGAACTGTGAAGTATGAAATGAAGACAGTGAACTGTGAAATGTGAACTGTGACCTGCGAACTGTGAACTGTGAACTGCGAACTGTGAATTGTGAAATGAAGACTGTGAACTGTGAACTGTGCCCTGTGAAGACTGAAGTGTGAAATGAAGACTGTGAACTGTGATCTGTGAACAGTGAACTGTGGACTGTGAACTGTGAACTGTGAACTGTGACCTGTGAACTGGGAACTGTGAACTGTGAACTGTGAACTGTGAACTGTGATCTGTGAACAGTGAAGTGTGAACTGTGAACTGTGAACTGTGAACTGTGAACTGTGATCTGTGAACAGTGAAGTGTGAACTGTGAACTGTGAACTGTGAACTGTGATCTGTGAACAGTGAAGTGTGAACTGTGAACTGTGAACTGTGAACAGTGAACAGTGAACTGTGTACTGTGAACTGTGAACTGTGAAGTGTGAACTGTGATTTGTGAACAGTGAACTGTGAAATGTGAACTGTGCACTGTGAAGTGTGAAGTGTGAAATGAAGACTGTGATCTGTGAACTGTGATCTGTGAACAGTGAACTGTGGACTGTGAACTGTGAACTGTGACCTGTGAACTGGGAACTGTGAACTGTGAACTGTGAACTGTGAACTGTGAACTGTGAACTGTGATCTGTGAACAGTGAACTGTGGACTGTGAACTGTGAACTGTGAACTGTGACCTGTGAACTGGGAACTGTGAACTGTGAACTGTGAACTGTGAACTGTGATCTGTGAACAGTGAAGTGTGAACTGTGAACTGTGGACTGTGAACTGTGAACTGTGAACTGTGAACTGTGAACTGTGAAGTGTGAACTGTCAACTGTGAACTGTGAACTGTGAACTGAGAACTGTAAACTGAGAATTGTAAACTGTGAACAGTGAACTGTGAACTGTGAACTGTGAACTGTGAACTGTGAACTGTGAACTGTGAAGTGTGAAATAATGTCTGTGAACTGTGATCTGTGGACTGTGAACTGTGAACTGTGAAGTGTGAACTGTGATTTGTGAACAGTGAACTGTGGACTGTGAACTGTGCACTGTGAAGTGTGAAGTGTGAAATGAAGACTGTGATCTGTGAACTGTGATCTGTGAACAGTGAACTGTGGACTGTGAACTGTGAACTGCGAACTGTGAAGTATGAAATGAAGACAGTGAACTGTGAAGTATGAAATGAAGACAGTGAACTGTGAAATGTGAACTGTGACCTGCGAACTGGGAACTGTGAACTGTGAACTGTGATCTGTGAACAGTGAAGTGTGAACTGTGAACTGTGAACTGTGAACTGTGAACTGGAAATGTGAACTGTGTACTGTGAACTGTGAACTGTGAACTGTGAACTATGATCTGTGAACAGTGAACTGCGGACTGTGAACTGTGAACTGTGAACTGTGAAAACTGAATTGTGAAATAAAGTCTGTGAACTGTGATCTGTGAACTGTGATCTGTGAACTGCGAACTGTGAAGTATGAAATGAAGACAGTGAACTGTGAAATGTGAACTGTGACCTGCGAACTGTGAACTGTGAACTGTGAACTGTGAACTGTGAACTGTGAACTGTGATCTGTGCACTGTGAAGTGTGAAGTGTGAAGTGTGAAATGAAGACTGTGAACTGTGAACTGTGATCTGTGAACAGTGAACTGTGGACTGTGAACTGTGAACTGTGAACTGTGAACTGTGACCTGTGAACTGGGAACTGTGAACTGTGAACTGTGAACTGTGAACTGTGATCTGTGAACAGTGAAGTGTGAACTGTGAACTGTGAACTGTGAACTGTGAACTGTGATCTGTGAACAGTGAAGTGTGAACTGTGAACTGTGAACTGTGAACTGTGATCTGTGAACAGTGAAGTGTGAACTGTGAACTGTGAACTGTGAACAGTGAACAGTGAACTGTGTACTGTGAACTGTGAACTGTGAAGTGTGAACTGTGATTTGTGAACAGTGAACTGTGAAATGTGAACTGTGCACTGTGAAGTGTGAAGTGTGAAATGAAGACTGTGATCTGTGGACTGTGATCTGTGAACAGTGAACTGTGGACTGTGAACTGTGAACTGTGACCTGTGAACTGGGAACTGTGAACTGTGAACTGTGAACTGTGAACTGTGATCTGTGAACAGTGAAGTGTGAACTGTGAACTGTGAACTGTGAACTGTGAACTGTGAACTGTGAACTGTGATCTGTGAACAGTGAAGTGTGAACTGTGAACTGTGAACTGTGAACTGTGAACTATGATCTGTGAACAGTGAACTGCGGACTGTGAACTGTGAACTGTGAACTGTGAAAACTGAATTGTGAAATAAAGTCTGTGAACTGTGATCTGTGAACTGTGATCTGTGAACTGTGAACTGTGAAGTGTGATCTGTGAACTGTGAACTGCGAACTGTGAATTGTGAAATGAAGACTGTGAACTGTGAACTGTGCCCTGTGAAGACTGAAGTGTGAAATGAAGACTGTGAACTGTGATCTGTGAACTGTGAACTGTGAACTGTGAACTGTGAGCTGTGAACTGCGAACTGTGAAGTGTGAAATAAAGTCTGTGAACTGTGATCTGTGGACTGTGAACTGTGAAGTGTGAACTGTGATTTGTGAACAGTGAACTGTGGACTGTGAACTGTGCACTGTGAAGTGTGAAGTGTGAAATGAAGACTGTGATCTGTGAACTGTGATCTGTGAACAGTGAACTGTGGACTGTGAACTGTGACCTGTGACCTGTGAACTGTGAACTGTGACATGTGAACTGTGAACTGTGAACTGTGATCTGTGAACAGTGAAGTGTGAACTGTGAACTGTGAACTGTGAACTGTGAACTGTGAACTGTGAACTGGAACTGTGAACTGTGAACTGTGAACTGTGAACTGTGAAAACTGAATTGTGAAATAAAGTCTGTGAACTGTGATCTGTGAACTGTGAACTGTGATCTGTGAACTGTGATCTGTGAACTGTGAACTGCGAACTGTGAATTGTGAAATGAAGACTGTGAACAGTGAACTGTGAACAGTGAACTGTGAACTGTGAACTGTGAACTGTGAACTGTGAACTGTGAACTGTGATCTGTGATCTGTGAACTGTGAACTGCGAACTGTGAAGTGTGAAATGAAGACTGTGAACTGTGATCTGTGGACTGTGAACTGTGAACTGTAAACTGTGATTTGTGAACAGTGAACTGTGGACTGTGAACTGTGGACTGTGAACTGTGCACTGTGAAGTGTGAAGTGTGAAATGAAGACTGTGAACTGTGAACTGTGATCTGTGAACAGTGAGCTGTGGATTGTGAACTGTGAACTGTGACCTGTGAACTGTGAACTGTGACCTGTGAACTGTGAACTGCGAACTGTGAATTGTGAAATGAAGACTGTGAACTGTGAACTGTGAACTGTGAACTGTGAAGTGTGAACTGTCAACTGTGAACTGTGAACTGTGAACTGTGAACTGTGAACTGTGAACTGAGAACTGTAAACTGAGAATTGTAAACTGTGAACAGTGAACTGTGAACTGTGAACTGTGAACTGTGAACTGTGAACTGTGAACTGTGAACTGTGAAGTGTGAAATAAAGTCTGTGAACTGTGATCTGTGGACTGTGAACTGTGAACTGTGAAGTGTGAACTGTGATTTGTGAACAGTGAACTGTGGACTGTGAACTGTGCACTGTGAAGTGTGAAGTGTGAAATGAAGACTGTGATCTGTGAACTGTGATCTGTGAACAGTGAACTGTGGACTGTGAACTGTGAACTGCGAACTGTGAAGTATGAAATGAAGACAGTGAACTGTGAAGTATGAAATGAAGACAGTGAACTGTGAAATGTGAACTGTGACCTGCGAACTGGGAACTGTGAACTGTGAACTGTGAACTGTGATCTGTGAACAGTGAAGTGTGAACTGTGAACTGTGAACTGTGAACTGTGAACTGTGAACTGGAAATGTGAACTGTGAACTGTGAACTGTGAACTGTGAACTGTGAACTATGATCTGTGAACAGTGAACTGCGGACTGTGAACTGTGAACTGTGAACTGTGAAAACTGAATTGTGAAATAAAGTCTGTGCACTGTGAACTGTGAACTGTGATCTGTGAACTGTGAACTGTGAAGTGTGATCTGTGAACTGTGAACTGCGAACTGTGAATTGTGAAATGAATACGGTGAACTGTGAACTGTGCCCTGTGAAGACTGAAGTGTGAAATGAAGACTGTGAACTGTGATCTGTGAACTGTGAACTGTGAACTGAGAACTGTGAACTGTGAACTGTGAAAACTGAATTGTGAAATAAAGTCTGTGAACTGTGAACTGTGATCTGTGAACTGTGAACAGTGGGCTGTGAACTGTGACCTGTGAACTGTGAACTGCGAACTGTGAACTGTGAACTGTGAACTGTGAACTGTGAACTGTGAACTGTGAACTGTGAACTGTGAACTGTGAACTGTGAACTGTGAACTGTGAACTGTGAACTGCGAACTGTGAATTGTGAAATGAAGACTGTGAACTGTGAACCTGGAACTGTGAACTGTGAACTGTGAACAGTGAACAGTGAACTGTGAACTGTGAACTGTGAACTGTGAACTGTGAACTGTGAACTGTGAACTGTGAACTGTGAACTGTGAACTGTGAACTGTGAACTGTGAACTGTGAACTGTGAACTGTGAACTGTGAACTGTGAACTGTGAACTGTGAACTGGAACTGTGGACTGTGAACTGTGAACTGTGAACTGTGACCTGTGAACTGTGAACTGCGAACTGTGAATTGTGAAATGAAGACTGTGAACTGTGAACCTGGAACTGTGAACTGTGAACTGTGAACAGTGAACAGTGAACTGTGAACTGTGAACTGTGAACTGTGAACTGTGAACTGTGAACTGTGAACTGTGAACTGTGAACTGTGAACTGTGAACTGTGAACTGTGAACTGTGAACTGTGAACTGTGAACTGTGAACTGTGAACTGTGAACTGTGAACTGTGAACTGGAACTGTGAACTGTGAACTGTGAACTGTGAACAATGAACTGTGAACTGTGAACTATGATCTGTGAACAGTGAACTGCGGACTGTCAACTGTGAACTGTGAACTGTGAAAACTGAATTGTGAAATAAAGTCTGTGAACTGTGAACTGTGAACTGTGATTTGTGAACTGTGAAATGTGAACTGTGACCTGCGAACTGGGAACTGTGAACTGTGAACTGTGAACTGTGAACTGTGATCTGTGAACAGTGAAGTGTGAACTGTGAACTGTGAACTGTGAACTGTGATCTGTGAACAGTGAAGTGTGAACTGTGAACTGTGATCTGTGAACAGTGAAGTGTGAACTGTGAACTGTGAACTGTGAACTGTGAACTGTGATCTGTGAACAGTGAAGTGTGAACTGTGAACTGTGAACTGTGAACTGTGATCTGTGAACAGTGAACTGCGAACTGTGAATTGTGAAATGAAGACTGTGAACTGTGAACTGTGAACTGTGAACAGTGAACAGTGAACTGTGAACTGTGAACTGTGAACTGTGAACTGTGAACTGTGAACTGTGAATTGTGAACAGTGAACTGTGGACTGTGAACTGTGAACTGTGAACTGTGAACTGTGAACTGTGAAGTGTGAACTGTGAACTGTGAAAGGTGAACTGTGAACTGAGAACTGTAAACTGAGAATTGTAAACTGTGAACAGTGAACTGTGAACTGTGAACTGTGAACTGTGAACTGTGAACTGTGAACTGTGAACTGTGAACTGTGAAGTGTGAAATAAAGTCTGTGAACTGTGATCTGTGGACTGTGAACTGTGAACTGTGAAGTGTGAACTGTGATTTGTGAACAGTGAACTGTGGACTGTGAACTGTGCACTGTGAAGTGTGAAGTGTGAAATGAAGACTGTGATCTGTGAACTGTGATCTGTGAACAGTGAACTGTGGACTGTGAACTGTGAACTGCGAACTGTGAAGTATGAAATGAAGACAGTGAACTGTGAAGTATGAAATGAAGACAGTGAACTGTGAAATGTGAACTGTGACCTGCGAACTGGGAACTGTGAACTGTGAACTGTGAACTGTGATCTGTGAACAGTGAAGTGTGAACTGTGAACTGTGAACTGTGAACTGTGAACTGTGAACTGGAAATGTGAACTGTGAACTGTGAACTGTGAACTGTGAACTGTGAACTATGATCTGTGAACAGTGAACTGCGGACTGTGAACTGTGAACTGTGAACTGTGAAAACTGAATTGTGAAATAAAGTCTGTGAACTGTGATCTGTGAACTGTGATCTGTGAACTGTGAACTGTGAAGTGTGATCTGTGAACTGTGAACTGCGAACTGTGAATTGTGAAATGAATACGGTGAACTGTGAACTGTGCCCTGTGAAGACTGAAGTGTGAAATGAAGACTGTGAACTGTGATCTGTGAACTGTGAACTGTGAACTGAGAACTGTGAACTGTGAACTGTGAAAACTGAATTGTGAAATAAAGTCTGTGAACTGTGAACTGTGATCTGTGAACTGTGAACAGTGGGCTGTGAACTGTGACCTGTGAACTGTGAACTGCGAACTGTGAACTGTGAACTGTGAACTGTGAACTGTGAACTGTGAACTGTGAACTGTGATCTGTGCACTGTGAAGTGTGAAGTGTGAAGTGTGAAATGAAGACTGTGAACTGTGAACTGTGATCTGTGAACAGTGAACTGTGGACTGTGAACTGTGAACTGTGAACTGTGACCTGTGAACTGTGAACTGCGAACTGTGAATTGTGAAATGAAGACTGTGAACTGTGAACCTGGAACTGTGAACTGTGAACTGTGAACAGTGAACAGTGAACTGTGAACTGTGAACTGTGAACTGTGAACTGTGAACTGTGAACTGTGAACTGTGAACTGTGAACTGTGAACTGTGAACTGTGAACTGTGAACTGTGAACTGTGAACTGTGAACTGTGAACTGTGAACTGTGAACTGGAACTGTGAACTGTGAACTGTGAACTGTGAACAATGAACTGTGAACTGTGAACTATGATCTGTGAACAGTGAACTGCGGACTGTCAACTGTGAACTGTGAACTGTGAAAACTGAATTGTGAAATAAAGTCTGTGAACTGTGAACTGTGAACTGTGATTTGTGAACAGTGAACTGTGGACTGTGAACTGTGCACTGTGAAGTGTGAAGTGTGAAATGAAGACTGTGATCTGTGAACTGTGATCTGTGAACAGTGAACTGTGGACTGTGAACTGAGAACTGCCAACTGTGAAGTATGAAATGAAGACAGTGAACTGTGAAGTATGAAATGAAGACAGTGAACTGTGAAATGTGAACTGTGACCTGCGAACTGGGAACTGTGAACTGTGAACTGTGAACTGTGAACTGTGATCTGTGAACAGTGAAGTGTGAACTGTGAACTGTGAACTGTGAACTGTGAACTGTGAACTGTGATCTGTGAACAGTGAAGTGTGAACTGTGAACTGTGATCTGTGAACAGTGAAGTGTGAACTGTGAACTGTGAACTGTGAACTGTGATCTGTGAACAGTGAAGTGTGAACTGTGAACTGTGAACTGTGAACTGTGATCTGTGAACAGTGAAGTGTGAACTGTGAACTGTGAACTGTGAACAGTGAACAGTGAACAGTGAACTGTGTACTGTGAACTGTGAACTGTGAAGTGTGAACTGCGAACTGTGAAGTATGAAATGAAGACAGTGAACTGTGAAATGTGAACTGTGACCTGCGAACTGTGAACTGTGAACTGTGAACTGTGAACTGTGAACTGTGAACTGTGAACTGTGATCTGTGCACTGTGAAGTGTGAAGTGTGAAGTGTGAAATGAAGACTGTGAACTGTGAACTGTGATCTGTGAACAGTGAACTGTGGACTGTGAACTGTGAACTGTGAACTGTGAACTGTGACCTGTGAACTGTGAACTGCGAACTGTGAATTGTGAAATGAAGACTGTGAACTGTGAACCTGGAACTGTGAACTGTGAACTGTGAACAGTGAACAGTGAACTGTGAACTGTGAACTGTGAAGTGTGAACTGTGAACTGTGAACTGTGAACTGTGAACTGTGAACTGTGAACTGTGAACTGTGATCTGTGAACTGTGAACTGTGAACTGGAACTGTGAACTGTGAACTGTGAACTGTGAACAATGAACTGTGAACTGTGAACTATGATCTGTGAACAGTGAACTGCGGACTGTCAACTGTGAACTGTGAACTGTGAAAACTGAATTGTGAAATAAAGTCTGTGAACTGTGAACTGTGAACTGTGATTTGTGAACAGTGAACTGTGGACTGTGAACTGTGCACTGTGAAGTGTGAAGTGTGAAATGAAGACTGTGATCTGTGAACTGTGATCTGTGAACAGTGAACTGTGGACTGTGAACTGAGAACTGCCAACTGTGAAGTATGAAATGAAGACAGTGAACTGTGAAGTATGAAATGAAGACAGTGAACTGTGAAATGTGAACTGTGACCTGCGAACTGGGAACTGTGAACTGTGAACT
Organism: Lasioglossum villosulum; assembly: GCA_963971365.1. Taxonomy (NCBI): domain Eukaryota; kingdom Metazoa; phylum Arthropoda; class Insecta; order Hymenoptera; family Halictidae; genus Lasioglossum; species Lasioglossum villosulum. The sequence goes on from CAXARU010000174.1 coordinate 1,768,656, forward strand.
GTGAACTGTGAACTGTGATCTGTGAACAGTGAAGTGTGAACTGTGAACTGTGAACTGTGAACTGTGAACTGTGAACTGTGATCTGTGAACAGTGAAGTGTGAACTGTGAACTGTGATCTGTGAACAGTGAAGTGTGAACTGTGAACTGTGAACTGTGAACTGTGAACTGTGAACTGTGAACTGTGATCTGTGAACAGTGAAGTGTGAACTGTGAACTGTGAACTGTGAACTGTGATCTGTGAACAGTGAAGTGTGAACTGTGAACTGTGAACTGTGAACAGTGAACAGTGAACTGTGTACTGTGAACTGTGAACTGTGAAGTGTGAACTGTGATTTGTGAACAGTGAACTGTGAAATGTGAACTGTGCACTGTGAAGTGTGAAGTGTGAAATGAAGACTGTGATCTGTGAACTGTGATCTGTGAACAGTGAACTGTGGACTGTGAACTGTGAACTGTGACCTGTGAACTGGGAACTGTGAACTGTGAACTGTGAACTGTGAACTGTGATCTGTGAACAGTGAAGTGTGAACTGTGAACTGTGAACTGTGAACTGTGAACTGTGAACTGTGAACTGTGATCTGTGAACAGTGAAGTGTGAACTGTGAACTGTGAACTGTGAACTGTGAACTATGATCTGTGAACAGTGAACTGCGGACTGTGAACTGTGAACTGTGAACTGTGAAAACTGAATTGTGAAATAAAGTCTGTGAACTGTGATCTGTGAACTGTGATCTGTGAACTGTGAACTGTGAAGTGTGATCTGTGAACTGTGAACTGCGAACTGTGAATTGTGAAATGAAGACTGTGAACTGTGAACTGTGCCCTGTGAAGACTGAAGTGTGAAATGAAGACTGTGAACTGTGATCTGTGAACTGTGAACTGTGAACTGTGAACTGTGAGCTGTGAACTGCGAACTGTGAAGTGTGAAATAAAGTCTGTGAACTGTGATCTGTGGACTGTGAACTGTGAAGTGTGAACTGTGATTTGTGAACAGTCAACTGTGGACTGTGAACTGTGCACTGTGAAGTGTGAAGTGTGAAGTGTGAAATGAAGACTGTGATCTGTGAACTGTGATCTGTGAACAGTGAACTGTGGACTGTGAACTGTGAACTGTGACCTGTGACCTGTGAACTGTGAACTGTGACATGTGAACTGTGAACTGTGAACTGTGATCTGTGAACAGTGAAGTGTGAACTGTGAACTGTGAACTGTGAACTGTGAACTGTGAACTGGAACTGTGAACTGTGAACTGTGAACTGTGAACTGTGAAAACTGAATTGTGAAATAAAGTCTGTGAACTGTGATCTGTGAACTGTGAACTGTGATCTGTGAACTGTGATCTGTGAACTGTGAACTGCGAACTGTGAATTGTGAAATGAAGACTGTGAACAGTGAACTGTGAACAGTGAACTGTGAACTGTGAACTGTGAACTGTGAACTGTGATCTGTGATCTGTGAACTGTGAACTGCGAACTGTGAAGTGTGAAATGAAGACTGTGAACTGTGATCTGTGGACTGTGAACTGTGAACTGTGAACTGTGATTTGTGAACAGTGAACTGTGGACTGTGAACTGTGGACTGTGAACTGTGCACTGTGAAGTGTGAAGTGTGAAATGAAGACTGTGAACTGTGAACTGTGATCTGTGAACAGTGAGCTGTGGATTGTGAACTGTGAACTGTGACCTGTGAACTGTGAACTGTGACCTGTGAACTGTGAACTGCGAACTGTGAATTGTGAAATGAAGACTGTGAACTGTGAACTGTGAACTGTGAACAGTGAACAGTGAACTGTGAACTGTGAACTGTGAACTGTGAACTGTGAATTGTGAACAGTGAACTGTGGACTGTGAACTGTGAACTGTGAACTGTGAACTGTGAACTGTGAAGTGTGAACTGTCAACTGTGAACTGTGAACTGTGAACTGAGAACTGTAAACTGAGAATTGTAAACTGTGAACAGTGAACTGTGAACTGTGAACTGTGAACTGTGAACTGTGAACTGTGAAGTGTGAAATAAAGTCTGTGAACTGTGATCTGTGGACTGTGAACTGTGAACTGTGAAGTGTGAACTGTGATTTGTGAACAGTGAACTGTGGACTGTGAACTGTGCACTGTGAAGTGTGAAGTGTGAAATGAAGACTGTGATCTGTGAACTGTGATCTGTGAACAGTGAACTGTGGACTGTGTACTGTGAACTGCGAACTGTGAAGTATGAAATGAAGACAGTGAACTGTGAAGTATGAAATGAAGACAGTGAACTGTGAAATGTGAACTGTGACCTGCGAACTGGGAACTGTGAACTGTGAACTGTGAACTGTGATCTGTGAACAGTGAAGTGTGAACTGTGAACTGTGAACTGTGAACTGTGAACTGTGAACTGGAAATGTGAACTGTGAACTGTGAACTGTGAACTGTGAACTGTGAACTATGATCTGTGAACAGTGAACTGCGGACTGTGAACTGTGAACTGTGAACTGTGAAAACTGAATTGTGAAATAAAGTCTGTGAACTGTGATCTGCGAACTGTGATCTGTGAACTGTGAACTGTGAAGTGTGATCTGTGAACTGTGAACTGCGAACTGTGAATTGTGAAATGAATACGGTGAACTGTGAACTGTGCCCTGTGAAGACTGAAGTGTGAAATGAAGACTGTGAACTGTGATCTGTGAACTGTGAACTGTGAACTGAGAACTGTGAACTGTGAACTGTGAAAACTGAATTGTGAAATAAAGTCTGTGAACTGTGAACTGTGATCTGTGAACTGTGAACAGTGGGCTGTGAACTGTGACCTGTGAACTGTGAACTGCGAACTGTGAAGTATGAAATGAAGACAGTGAACTGTGAAATGTGAACTGTGACCTGTGAACTGTGAACTGTGAACTGTGAACTGTGAACTGTGAACTGTGAACTGTGATCTGTGCACTGTGAAGTGTGAAGTGTGAAGTGTGAAATGCAGACTGTGAACTGTGAACTGTGATCTGTGAACAGTGAACTGTGGACTGTGAACTGTGAACTGTGAACTGTGACCTGTGAACTGTGAACTGCGAACTGTGAATTGTGAAATGAAGACTGTGAACTGTGAACCTGGAACTGTGAACTGTGAACTGTGAACTGTGAACTGTGAACTGTGAACTGTGAACTGTGAACTGTGAACTGTGAACTGTGAACTGTGAACTGTGAACTGTGAACTGTGAACTGTGAACTGTGAACTGTGAACTGTGAACTGTGAACTGGAACTGTGAACTGTGAACTGTGAACTGTGAACAATGAACTGTGAACTGTGAACTATGATCTGTGAACAGTGAACTGCGGACTGTCAACTGTGAACTGTGAACTGTGAAAACTGAATTGTGAAATAAAGTCTGTGAACTGTGAACTGTGAACTGGAAATGTGAACTGTGAACTGTGAACTGTGAACTGTGAACTGTGAACTGTGAACTATGATCTGTGAACAGTGAACTGCGGACTGTGAACTGTGAACTGTGAACTGTGAAAACTGAATTGTGAAATAAAGTCTGTGAACTGTGATCTGTGAACTGTGATCTGTGAACTGTGAACTGTGAAGTGTGATCTGTGAACTGTGAACTGCGAACTGTGAATTGTGAAATGAAGACTGTGAACTGTGAACTGTGCCCTGTGAAGACTGAAGTGTGAAATGAAGACTGTGAACTGTGATCTGTGAACTGTGAACTGTGAACTGTGAACTGAGAACTGTGAACTGTGAACTGTGAAAACTGTATTGTGAAATAAAGTCTGTGAACTGTGAACTGTGATCTGTGAACTGTGAACAGTGGGCTGTGAACTGTGACCTGTGAACTGTGAACTGCGAACTGTGAAGTATGAAATGAAGACAGTGAACTGTGAAATGTGAACTGTGACATGCGAACTGTGAACTGTGAACTGTGAACTGTGAACTGTGAACTGTGATCTGTGCACTGTGAAGTGTGAAGTGTGAAGTGTGAAATGAAGACTGTGAACTGTGAACTGTGATCTGTGAACAGTGAACTGTGGACTGTGAACTGTGAACTGTGAACTGTGAACTGCGAACTGTGAATTGTGAAATGAAGACTGTGAACTGTGAACCTGGAACTGTGAACTGTGAACTGTGAACAGTGAACAGTGAACTGTGAACTGTGAACTGTGAACTGTGAACTGTGAACTGTGAACTGTGAACTGTGAACTGTGAATTGTGAACAGTGAACTGTGGACTGTGAACTGTGAACGGTGAACTGTGAACTGCGAACTGTGAAGTATGAAATGAAGACAGTGAACTGTGAAGTATGAAAAGAAGACAGTGAACTGTGAAATGTGAACTGTGACCTGCGAACTGGGAACTGTGAACTGTGAACTGTGAACTGTGAACTGTGAAGTGTGAACTGTGAACTGTGAACTGTGGACTGTGAACTGTGAACTGTGAAGTGTGAACTGTGAACTGTCAACTGTCAACTGTGAAATGAGAACTGTAAACTGAGAACTGTAAACTGTGAACAGTAAACTGTGAACTGTGAACTGTGAACTGTGAACTGTGAACTGTGAACTGTGAACTGTGAACTGTGAACTGTGAACTGTGATCTGTGAACTGTGAACTGCGAACTGTGAAGTGTGAAATGAAGACGTTGAACTGTGATCTGTGGACTGTGAACTGTGAACTGTGAACTGTGATTTGTGAACAGTGAACTGTGGACTGTGAACTGTGGACTGTGAACTGTGAACTGTGACCTGTGAACTGTGAACTGTGACCTGTGAACTGTGAACTGCGAACTGTGAATTGTGAAATGAAGACTGTGAACTGTGAACTGTGAACTGTGAACAGTGAACAGTGAACTGTGAACTGTGAACTGTGAACTGTGAACTGTGAACTGTGAATTGTGAACTGTGGACTGTGAACTGTGAACTGTGAACTGTGAACTGTGAACTGTGAACTGTGAACTGTGAACTGTGAACTGTGAACTGTGAACTGTGAACTGTGAACTGTGAACTGTGAACTGTGAACTGTGAACTGTGAACTGTGAACTGTGAACTGAGAACTGTAAACTGAGAACTGTAAACTGTGAACAGTGAACAGTGAACTGTGAACTGTGAACTGTGAACAGTGAACTGCGGACTGTGAACTGTGAACTGTGAACTGTGAAAACTGAATTGTGAAATAAAGTCTGTGAACTGTGATCTGTGAACTGTGAACTGTGAAGTGTGATCTGTGAACTGTGAACTGCGAACTGTGAATTGTGAAATGAAGACTGTGAACTGGGAACTGTGCCCTGTGAAGACTGAAGTGTGAAATGAAGACTGTGAACTGTGAACTGTGATCTGTGAACTGTGAACAGTGGGCTGTGAACTGTGACCTGTGAACTGTGAACTGCGAACTGTGAAGTATGAAATGAAGACAGTGAACTGTGAAATGTGAACTGTGACCTGCGAACTGTGAACAGTGAACTGTGAACTGTGAGCTGTGAACTGCGAACTGTGAAGTGTGAAATAAAGTCTGTGAACTGTGATCTGTGGACTGTGAACTGTGAACTGTGAAGTGTGAACTGTGATTTGTGAACAGTGAACTGTGGACTGTGAACTGTGCACTGTGAAGTGTGAAGTGTGAAATGAAGACTGTGATCTGTGAACTGTGATCTGTGAACAGTGAACTGTGGACTGTGAACTGTGAACTGTGACCTGTGACCTGTGAACTGTGAACTGTGACATGTGACATGTGAACTGTGAACTGTGAACTGTGATCTGTGAACTGTGAACTGCGAACTGGGAAGTATGAAATGAAGACAGTGAACTGTGAAGTATGAAATGAAGACAGTGAACTGTGAAATGTGAACTGTGACCTGCGAACTGGGAACTGTGAACTGTGAACTGTGAACTGTGAACTGTGATCTGTGAACAGTGAAGTGTGAACTGTGAACTGTGAACTGTGAACTGTGAACTGTGAAGTGTGAAATGAAGACTGTGAACTGTGATCTGTGGACTGTGAACTGTCAGCTGTGAACTGTGATTTGTGAACAGTGAACTGTGGACTGTGAACTGTGCACTGTGAAGTGTGAAGTGTGAAGTGTGAAATGAAGACTGTGAACTGTGAACTGTGATCTGTGAACAGTGAACTGTGGACTGTGAACTGTGAACTGTGAACTGTGACCTGTGAACTGTGAACTGTGAACTGCGAACTGTGAATTGTGAAATGAAGACTGTGAACTGTGAACCTGGAACTGTGAACTGTGAACTGTGAACAGTGAACAGTGAACTGTGAACTGTGAACTGTGAACTGTGAACTGTGAACTGTGAACTGTGAACTGTGAACTGTGAACTGTGAACTGTGAACTGGAACTGTGAACTGTGAACTGTGAACAATGAACTGTGAACTGTGAACTATGATCTGTGAACAGTGAACTGCGGACTGTCACCTGTGAACTGTGAACTGTGAAAACTGAATTGTAAAATAAAGTCTGTGAACTGTGATCTGTGAACTGTGAACTGTGAAGTGTGATCTGTGAACTGTGAACTGTGAAGTGTGATCTGTGAAATGTGAACTGTGAACTGTGAACTGTGATCTGTGAACTGTGATCTGTGATCTGTGAACTGTGAACTGCGAACTCTGAATTGTGAAATGAAGACTGTGAACTGTGAACTGTGAAATGGGAACTGTGAACTGTGAACTATGATCTGTGAACAGTGAACTGTGGACTGTGAACTGTGAACTGTGAAGTGTGAACTGTGAACTGTCAACTGTCAACTGTGAACTGAGAACTGTAAACTGAGAACTGTAAACTGTGAACAGTGAACTGTGAACTGTGAACTGTGAACTGTGAACTGTGAACTGTGAACTGCGAACTGTGAAGTGTGAAATGAAGACTGTGAACTGTGGTCTGTGGACTGTGAACTGTGAACTGTGAACTGTGATTTGTGAACAGTGAACTGTGGACTGTGAACTGTGGACTGTGAACTGTGCACTGTGAAGTGTGAAGTGTGAAGTGTGAAGTGTGAAGTGTGAAATGAAGACTGTGAACTGTGAACTGTGATCTGTGAACAGTGAACTGTGGACTGTGAACTGTGAACTGTGACCTGTGAACTGTGAACTGTGACCTGTGAACTGTGAACTGCGAACTGTGAATTGTGAAATGAAGACTGTGAACTGTGAACTGTGAACTGTGAACAGTGAACAGTGAACTGTGAACTGTGAACTGTGAACTGTGAACTGTGAACTGTGAACTGTGAACTGTGAACTGTGAACTGTGAACAGTGAACTGTGGACTGTGAACTGTGAACTGTGAACTGTGAACTGTGAACTGTGAAGTGTGAACTGTGAACTGTCAACTGTCAACTGTGAACTGAGAACTGTAAACTGAGAACTGTAAACTGTGAACAGTGAACTGTGAACTGTGAACTGTGAACTGTGAACTGTGAACTGTGCACTGTGAACTGTGAACTGTGAACTGTGAACTGTGAATTGTGAACAGTGAACTGTGGACTGTGAACTGTGAACGGTGAACTGTGAACTGCGAACTGTGAAGTATGAAATGAAGACAGTGAACTGTGAAGTATGAAAAGAAGACAGTGAACTGTGAAATGTGAACTGTGACCTGCGAACTGTGGACTGTGAACTGTGAACTGTGAACTGTGAACTGCGAACTGTGAATTGTGAAATGAAGACTGTGAACTGTGAACCTGGAACTGTGAACTGTGAAATGTGAACAGTGAACAGTGAACTGTGAACTGTGAACTGTGAACTGTGAACTGTGAACTGTGAACTGTGAACTGTGAACTGTGAACTGTGAATTGTGAACAGTGAACTGTGGACTGTGAACTGTGAACGGTGAACTGTGAACTGCGAACTGTGAAGTATGAAATGAAGACAGTGAACTGTGAAGTATGAAAAGAAGACAGTGAACTGTGAAATGTGAACTGTGACCTGCGAACTGGGAACTGTGAACTGTGAACTGTGAACTGTGAACTGTGAAGTGTGAACTGTGAACTGTGAACTGTGGACTGTGAACTGTGAACTGTGAAGTGTGAACTGTGAACTGTCAACTGTCAACTGTGAAATGAGAACTGTAAACTGAGAACTGTAAACTGTGAACAGTAAACTGTGAACTGTGAACTGTGAACTGTGAACTGTGAACTGTGATCTGTGAACTGTGAACTGCGAACTGTGAAGTGTGAAATGAAGACGTTGAACTGTGATCTGTGGACTGTGAACTGTGAACTGTGAACTGTGATTTGTGAACAGTGAACTGTGGACTGTGAACTGTGGACTGTGAACTGTGAACTGTGACCTGTGAACTGTGAACTGTGACCTGTGAACTGTGAACTGCGAACTGTGAATTGTGAAATGAAGACTGTGAACTGTGAACAGTGAACAGTGAACTGTGAACTGTGAACTGTGAACTGTGAACTGTGAACTGTGAATTGTGAACTGTGGACTGTGAACTGTGAACTGTGAACTGTGAACTGTGAACTGTGAACTGTGAACTGTGAACTGTGAACTGTGAACTGTGAACTGTGAACTGTGAACTGTGAACTGTGAACTGTGAACTGTGAACTGTGAACTGTGAACTGTGAACTGTGAACTGTGAACTGAGAACTGTAAACTGAGAACTGTAAACTGTGAACAGTGAACAGTGAACTGTGAACTGTGAACTGTGAACAGTGAACTGCGGACTGTGAACTGTGAACTGTGAACTGTGAAAACTGAATTGTGAAATAAAGTCTGTGAACTGTGATCTGTGAACTGTGAACTGTGAACTGTGAAGTGTGATCTGTGAACTGTGAACTGCGAACTGTGAATTGTGAAATGAAGACTGTGAACTGGGAACTGTGCCCTGTGAAGACTGAAGTGTGAAATGAAGACTGTGAACTGTGAACTGTGATCTGTGAACTGTGAACAGTGGGCTGTGAACTGTGACCTGTGAACTGTGAACTGCGAACTGTGAAGTATGAAATGAAGACAGTGAACTGTGAAATGTGAACTGTGACCTGCGAACTGTGAACAGTGAACTGTGAACTGTGATCTGTGAACAGTGAAGTGTGAACTGTGAACTGTGAACTGTGAACTGTGAAGTGTGAAATGAAGACTGTGAACTGTGATCTGTGGACTGTGAACTGTCAGCTGTGAACTGTGATTTGTGAACAGTGAACTGTGGACTGTGAACTGTGCACTGTGAAGTGTGAAGTGTGATGTGTGAAATGAAGACTGTGAACTGTGAACTGTGATCTGTGAACAGTGAACTGTGGACTGTGAACTGTGAACTGTGAACTGTGACCTGTGAACTGTGAACTGTGAACTGCGAACTGTGAATTGTGAAATGAAGACTGTGAACTGTGAACCTGGAACTGTGAACTGTGAACTGTGAACAGTGAACAGTGAACTGTGAACTGTGAACTGTGAACTGTGAACTGTGAACTGTGAACTGTGAACTGTGAACTGTGAACTGTGAACTGTGCACTGTGAATTGTGAACAGTGAACTGTGGACTGTGAACTGTGAACGGTGAACTGTGAACTGCGAACTGTGAAGTATGAAATGAAGACAGTGAACTGTGAAGTATGAAATGAAGACAGTGAACTGTGAAATGTGAACTGTGACCTGCGAACTGGGAACTGTGAACTGTGAACTGTGAACAGTAAAGTGTGAACTGTGAACTGTGAACTGTGAACTGTGAACTGTGAACTGTGAACTGTGAACTGTGAACTGTGAACTGGAACTGTGAACTGTGAACTGTGAACAATGAACTGTGAACTGTGAACTATGATCTGTGAACAGTGAACTGCGGACTGTCAACTGTGAACTGTGAACTGTGAAAACTGAATTGTAAAATAAAGTCTGTGAACTGTGATCTGTGAACTGTGAACTGTGAAGTGTGATCTGTGAACTGTGAACTGTGAAGTGTGATCTGTGAACTGTGAACTGTGAACTGTGAACTGTGATCTGTGAACTGTGATCTGTGAACTGTGAACTGCGAACTCTGAATTGTGAAATGAAGACTGTGAACTGTGAACTGTGAAATGTGAACTGTGAACTGTGAACTATGATCTGTGAACAGTGAACTGTGGACTGTGAACTGTGAACTGTGAAGTGTGAACTGTGAACTGTCAACTGTCAACTGTGAACTGAGAACTGTAAACTGAGAACTGTAAACTGTGAACAGTGAACTGTGAACTGTGAACTGTGAACTGTGAACTGTGAACTGTGAACTGCGAACTGTGAAGTGTGAAATGAAGACTGTGAACTGTGGTCTGTGGACTGTGAACTGTGAACTGTGAACTGGAACTGTGAACTGTGAACTGTGAACAATGAACTGTGAACTGTGAACTATGATCTGTGAACAGTGAACTGCGGACTGTCAACTGTGAACTGTGAACTGTGAACTGTGAACTGTGAACTGTGAACTGTGAACTGTGCACTGTGAATTGTGAACAGTGAACTGTGGACTGTGAACTGTGAACGGTGAACTGTGAACTGCGAACTGTGAAGTATGAAATGAAGACAGTGAACTGTGAAGTATGAAATGAAGACAGTGAACTGTGAAATGTGAACTGTGACCTGCGAACTGGGAACTGTGAACTGTGAACTGTGAACTGCGAACTGTGAATTGTGAAATGAAGACTGTGAACTGTGAACCTGGAACTGTGAACTGTGAACTGTGAACAATGAACTGTGAACTGTGAACTATGATCTGTGAACAGTGAACTGCGGACTGTCAACTGTGAACTGTGAACTGTGAACTGTGAACTGTGAACTGTGAACTGTGAACTGTGAACTGTGAACTGTGAACTGTGAATTGTGAACAGTGAACTGTGGACTGTGAACTGTGAACGGTGAACTGTGAACTGCGAACTGTGAAGTATGAAATGAAGACAGTGAACTGTGAAGTATGAAAAGAAGACAGTGAACTGTGAAATGTGAACTGTGACCTGCGAACTGGGAACTGTGAACTGTGAACTGTGAACTGTGAACTGTGAAGTGTGAACTGTGAACTGTGAACTGTGGACTGTGGACTGTGAACTGTGAACTGTGAAGTGTGAACTGTGAACTGTCAACTGTCAACTGTGAAATGAGAACTGTAAACTGAGAACTGTAAACTGTGAACAGTAAACTGTGAACTGTGAACTGTGAACTGTGAACTGTGAACTGTGATCTGTGAACTGTGAACTGCGAACTGTGAAGTGTGAAATGAAGACGTTGAACTGTGATCTGTGGACTGTGAACTGTGAACTGTGAACTGTGATTTGTGAACAGTGAACTGTGGACTGTGAACTGTGGACTGTGAACTGTGAACTGTGACCTGTGAACTGTGAACTGTGACCTGTGAACTGTGAACTGCGAACTGTGAATTGTGAAATGAAGACTGTGAACTGTGAACTGTGAACTGTGAACAGTGAACAGTGAACTGTGAACTGTGAACTGTGAACTGTGAACTGTGAACTGTGAATTGTGAACTGTGGACTGTGAACTGTGAACTGTGAACTGTGAACTGTGAACTGTGAACTGTGAACTGTGAACTGTGAACTGTGAACTGTGAACTGTGAACTGTGAACTGTGAACTGTGAACTGTGAACTGTGAACTGTGAACTGTGAACTGTGAACTGTGAACTGTGAACTGAGAACTGTAAACTGAGAACTGTAAACTGTGAACAGTGAACAGTGAACTGTGAACTGTGAACTGTGAACAGTGAACTGCGGACTGTGAACTGTGAACTGTGAACTGTGAAAACTGAATTGTGAAATAAAGTCTGTGAACTGTGATCTGTGAACTGTGAACTGTGAACTGTGAAGTGTGATCTGTGAACTGTGAACTGCGAACTGTGAATTGTGAAATGAAGACTGTGAACTGGGAACTGTGCCCTGTGAAGACTGAAGTGTGAAATGAAGACTGTGAACTGTGAACTGTGATCTGTGAACTGTGAACAGTGGGCTGTGAACTGTGACCTGTGAACTGTGAACTGCGAACTGTGAAGTATGAAATGAAGACAGTGAACTGTGAAATGTGAACTGTGACCTGCGAACTGTGAACAGTGAACTGTGAACTGTGATCTGTGAACAGTGAAGTGTGAACTGTGAACTGTGAACTGTGAACTGTGAAGTGTGAAATGAAGACTGTGAACTGTGATCTGTGGACTGTGAACTGTCAGCTGTGAACTGTGATTTGTGAACAGTGAACTGTGGACTGTGAACTGTGCACTGTGAAGTGTGAAGTGTGATGTGTGAAATGAAGACTGTGAACTGTGAACTGTGATCTGTGAACAGTGAACTGTGGACTGTGAACTGTGAACTGTGAACTGTGACCTGTGAACTGTGAACTGTGAACTGCGAACTGTGAATTGTGAAATGAAGACTGTGAACTGTGAACCTGGAACTGTGAACTGTGAACTGTGAACAGTGAACAGTGAACTGTGAACTGTGAACTGTGAACTGTGAACTGTGAACTGTGAACTGTGAACTGTGAACTGTGAACTGTGAACTGTGCACTGTGAATTGTGAACAGTGAACTGTGGACTGTGAACTGTGAACGGTGAACTGTGAACTGCGAACTGTGAAGTATGAAATGAAGACAGTGAACTGTGAAGTATGAAATGAAGACAGTGAACTGTGAAATGTGAACTGTGACCTGCGAACTGGGAACTGTGAACTGTGAACTGTGAACAGTAAAGTGTGAACTGTGAACTGTGAACTGTGAACTGTGAACTGTGAACTGTGAACTGTGAACTGTGAACTGTGAACTGGAACTGTGAACTGTGAACTGTGAACAATGAACTGTGAACTGTGAACTATGATCTGTGAACAGTGAACTGCGGACTGTCAACTGTGAACTGTGAACTGTGAAAACTGAATTGTAAAATAAAGTCTGTGAACTGTGATCTGTGAACTGTGAACTGTGAAGTGTGATCTGTGAACTGTGAACTGTGAAGTGTGATCTGTGAACTGTGAACTGTGAACTGTGAACTGTGATCTGTGAACTGTGATCTGTGAACTGTGAACTGCGAACTCTGAATTGTGAAATGAAGACTGTGAACTGTGAACTGTGAAATGTGAACTGTGAACTGTGAACTATGATCTGTGAACAGTGAACTGTGGACTGTGAACTGTGAACTGTGAAGTGTGAAATGAAGACTGTGAACTGTGATCTGTGGACTGTGAACTGTCAGCTGTGAACTGTGATTTGTGAACAGTGAACTGTGGACTGTGAACTGTGCACTGTGAAGTGTGAAGTGTGATGTGTGAAATGAAGACTGTGAACTGTGAACTGTGATCTGTGAACAGTGAACTGTGGACTGTGAACTGTGAACTGTGAACTGTGACCTGTGAACTGTGAACTATGAACTGCGAACTGTGAATTGTGAAATGAAGACTGTGAACTGTGAACCTGGAACTGTGAACTGTGAACTGTGAACAGTGAACAGTGAACTGTGAACTGTGAACTGTGAACTGTGAACTGTGAACTGTGAACTGTGAACTGTGAACTGTGAACTGTGAACTGTGCACTGTGAATTGTGAACAGTGAACTGTGGACTGTGAACTGTGAACGGTGAACTGTGAACTGCGAACTGTGAAGTATGAAATGAAGACAGTGAACTGTGAAGTATGAAATGAAGACAGTGAACTGTGAAATGTGAACTGTGACCTGCGAACTGGGAACTGTGAACTGTGAACTGTGAACAGTAAAGTGTGAACTGTGAACTGTGAACTGTGAACTGTGAACTGTGAACTGTGAACTGTGAACTGTGAACTGTGAACTGGAACTGTGAACTGTGAACTGTGAACAATGAACTGTGAACTGTGAACTATGATCTGTGAACAGTGAACTGCGGACTGTCAACTGTGAACTGTGAACTGTGAAAACTGAATTGTAAAATAAAGTCTGTGAACTGTGATCTGTGAACTGTGAACTGTGAAGTGTGATCTGTGAACTGTGAACTGTGAAGTGTGATCTGTGAACTGTGAACTGTGAACTGTGAACTGTGATCTGTGAACTGTGATCTGTGAACTGTGAACTGCGAACTCTGAATTGTGAAATGAAGACTGTGAACTGTGAACTGTGAAATGTGAACTGTGAACTGTGAACTATGATCTGTGAACAGTGAACTGTGGACTGTGAACTGTGAACTGTGAAGTGTGAACTGTGAACTGTCAACTGTCAACTGTGAACTGAGAACTGTAAACTGAGAACTGTAAACTGTGAACAGTGAACTGTGAACTGTGAACTGTGAACTGTGAACTGTGAACTGTGAACTGCGAACTGTGAAGTGTGAAATGAAGACTGTGAACTGTGGTCTGTGGACTGTGAACTGTGAACTGTGAACTGTGATTTGTGAACAGTGAACTGTGGACTGTGAACTGTGGACTGTGAACTGTGCACTGTGAAGTGTGAAGTGTGAAGTGTGAAGTGTGAAATGAAGACTGTGAACTGTGAACTGTGATCTGTGAACAGTGAACTGTGGACTGTGAACTGTGAACTGTGACCTGTGAACTGTGAACTGTGACCTGTGAACTGTGAACTGCGAACTGTGAATTGTGAAATGAAGACTGTGAACTGTGAACTGTGAACTGTGAACAGTGAACAGTGAACTGTGAACTGTGAACTGTGAACTGTGAACTGTGAACTGTGAATTGTGAACAGTGAACTGTGGACTGTGAACTGTGAACTGTGAACTGTGAACTGTGAACTGTGAAGTGTGAACTGTGAACTGTCAACTGTCAACTGTGAACTGAGAACTGTAAACTGAGAACTGTAAACTGTGAACAGTGAACTGTGAACTGTGAACTGTGAACTGTGAACTGTGAACTGTGAACTGTGAACTGTGAACTGTGAACTGTGAACTGCCAACTGTGAAGTGTGAAATAAAGTCTGTGAACTGTGATCTGTGGACTGTGAACTGTGAACTGTGAAGTGTGAACTGTGATTTGTGAACAGTGAACTGTGAAATGTGAACTGTGCACTGTGAAGTGTGAAGTGTGAAATGAAGGCTGTGATCTGTGAACTGTGATCTGTGAACAGTGAACTGTGGACTGTGAACTGTGAACTGTGACCTGTGAACTGTGAACTGTGACCTGTGAACTGTGAACTGTGAACTGTGAACTGTGAACTGCGAACTGTGAAGTATGAAATGAAGACAGTGAACTGTGAAATGTGAACTGTGACCTGCGAACTGGGAACTGTGAACTGTGAACTGTGAACAGTGATCTGTGAACAGTGAAGTGTGAACTGTGAACTGTGAACTGTGAACTGTGAACTGTGAACTGGAACTGTGAACTGTGAACTGTGAACTGTGAACTGTGAACTATGATCTGTGAACAGTGAACTGTGGACTGTGATCTGTGAACAGTGAAGTGTTAACTGTGAACTGTGAACTGTGAACTGTGAACTGTGAACTGTGAACTGTGAACTGTGAACTGGAACTGTGAACTGTGAACTGTGAACAATGAACTGTGAACTGTGAACTATGATCTGTGAACAGTGAACTGCGGACTGTCAACTGTGAACTGTGAACTGTGAAAACTGAATTGTGAAATAAAGTCTGTGAACTGTGATCTGTGAACTGTGATCTGTGAACTGTGAACTGCGAACTGTGAATTGTGAAATGAAGACTGTGAACTGTGAACTGTGAACTGTGAACTGTGAACTGTGAACTATGATCTGTGAACAGTGAACTGTGGACTGTGAACTGTGAACTGTGAAGTGTGAACTGTGAACTGTCAACTGTCAACTGTGAACTGAGAACTGTAAACTGAGAACTGTAAACTGTGAACAGTGAACTGTGAACTGTGAACTGTGAACTGTGAACTGTGAACTGTGAACTGTGATCTGTGAACTGTGAACTGCGAACTGTGAAGTGTGAAATGAAGACGTTGAACTGTGATCTGTGGACTGTGAACTGTGAACTGTGAACTGTGATTTGTGAACAGTGAACTGTGGACTGTGAACTGTGGACTGTGAACTGTGAACTGTGACCTGTGAACTGTGAACTGTGACCTGTGAACTGTGAACTGCGAACTGTGAATTGTGAAATGAAGACTGTGAACTGTGAACAGTGAACAGTGAACTGTGAACTGTGAACTGTGAACTGTGAATTGTGAACAGTGAACTGTGGACTGTGAACTGTGAACTGTGAACTGTGAACTGTGAACTGTGAACTGTGAAGTGTGAACTGTGATCTGTGAACTGTGAACTGTCAACTGTGAACTGAGAACTGTAAACTGAGAACTGTAAACTGTGAACAGTGAACTGTGAACTGTGAACTGTGAACTGTGAACTGTGAACTGTGAACTGTGAACTGTGAACTGTGAACTGTGAACTGTGAACTGTGAACTGTGAACTGTGAACTGTGAACTGTGAACTGTGAACTGTGAACTGTGAACTGTGAACTGTGAACTGTGAACTGCCAACTGTGAAGTGTGAAATAAAGTCTGTGAACTGTGATCTGTGGACTGTGAACTGTGAACTGTGAAGTGTGAACTGTGATTTGTGAACAGTGAACTGTGAAATGTGAACTGTGCACTGTGAAGTGTGAAGTGTGAAATGAAGACTGTGATCTGTGAACTGTGATCTGTGAACAGTGAACTGTGGACTGTGAACTGTGAACTGTGACCAGTGAACTGTGAACTGTGACCTGTGAACTGTGAACTGCGAACTGTGAAGTATGAAATGAAGACAGTGAACTGTGAACTGTGAACTGTGAACTGTGAACTGTGAACTGGAACTGTGAACTGTGAACTGTGAACTGTGGACTGTGATCTGTGAACAGTG
This sequence comes from Lasioglossum villosulum, assembly GCA_963971365.1. Classification (NCBI taxonomy): domain Eukaryota; kingdom Metazoa; phylum Arthropoda; class Insecta; order Hymenoptera; family Halictidae; genus Lasioglossum; species Lasioglossum villosulum. Next base: position 1,785,391 of record CAXARU010000174.1, read on the forward strand.
AAGTGTGAACTGTGAACTGTGAACTGTGAACTGTGAACTGTGAACTGTGAACTGTGAACTGTGAACTGTGAACTGTGATCTGTGAACTGTGAACTGTGAACTGTGAACTGGAACTGTGAACTGTGAACTGTGAACTGTGAACTGTGAACTGTGAACTATGATCTGTGAACAGTGAACTGCGGACTGTGAACTGTGAACTGTGAACTGTGAAAACTGAATTGTGAAGTAAAGTCTGTGAACTGTGATCTGTGAACTGCGAACTGTGAATTGTGAAATGAAGACTGTGAACTGTGAACCTGGAACTGTGAACTGTGAACTGTGAACAGTGAACAGTGAACTGTGAACTGTGAACTGTGAACTGTGAACTGTGAACTGTGAACTGTGAACTGTGAACTGTGAACTGTGAACTGTGCACTGTGAATTGTGAACAGTGAACTGTGGACTGTGAACTGTGAACGGTGAACTGTGAACTGCGAACTGTGAAGTATGAAATGAAGACAGTGAACTGTGAAGTATGAAATGAAGACAGTGAACTGTGAAATGTGAACTGTGACCTGCGAACTGGGAACTGTGAACTGTGAACTGTGAACAGTAAAGTGTGAACTGTGAACTGTGAACTGTGAACTGTGAACTGTGAACTGTGAACTGTGAACTGTGAACTGTGAACTGGAACTGTGAACTGTGAACTGTGAACAATGAACTGTGAACTGTGAACTATGATCTGTGAACAGTGAACTGCGGACTGTCAACTGTGAACTGTGAACTGTGAAAACTGAATTGTAAAATAAAGTCTGTGAACTGTGATCTGTGAACTGTGAACTGTGAAGTGTGATCTGTGAACTGTGAACTGTGAAGTGTGATCTGTGAACTGTGAACTGTGAACTGTGAACTGTGATCTGTGAACTGTGATCTGTGAACTGTGAACTGCGAACTCTGAATTGTGAAATGAAGACTGTGAACTGTGAACTGTGAAATGTGAACTGTGAACTGTGAACTATGATCTGTGAACAGTGAACTGTGGACTGTGAACTGTGAACTGTGAAGTGTGAACTGTGAACTGTCAACTGTCAACTGTGAACTGAGAACTGTAAACTGAGAACTGTAAACTGTGAACAGTGAACTGTGAACTGTGAACTGTGAACTGTGAACTGTGAACTGTGAACTGCGAACTGTGAAGTGTGAAATGAAGACTGTGAACTGTGGTCTGTGGACTGTGAACTGTGAACTGTGAACTGTGATTTGTGAACAGTGAACTGTGGACTGTGAACTGTGGACTGTGAACTGTGCACTGTGAAGTGTGAAGTGTGAAGTGTGAAGTGTGAAATGAAGACTGTGAACTGTGAACTGTGATCTGTGAACAGTGAACTGTGGACTGTGAACTGTGAACTGTGACCTGTGAACTGTGAACTGTGACCTGTGAACTGTGAACTGCGAACTGTGAATTGTGAAATGAAGACTGTGAACTGTGAACTGTGAACTGTGAACAGTGAACAGTGAACTGTGAACTGTGAACTGTGAACTGTGAACTGTGAACTGTGAATTGTGAACAGTGAACTGTGGACTGTGAACTGTGAACTGTGAACTGTGAACTGTGAACTGTGAAGTGTGAACTGTGAACTGTCAACTGTCAACTGTGAACTGAGAACTGTAAACTGAGAACTGTAAACTGTGAACAGTGAACTGTGAACTGTGAACTGTGAACTGTGAACTGTGAACTGTGAACTGTGAACTGTGAACTGTGAACTGTGAACTGTGAACTGCCAACTGTGAAGTGTGAAATAAAGTCTGTGAACTGTGATCTGTGGACTGTGAACTGTGAACTGTGAAGTGTGAACTGTGATTTGTGAACAGTGAACTGTGAAATGTGAACTGTGCACTGTGAAGTGTGAAGTGTGAAATGAAGGCTGTGATCTGTGAACTGTGATCTGTGAACAGTGAACTGTGGACTGTGAACTGTGAACTGTGACCTGTGAACTGTGAACTGTGACCTGTGAACTGTGAACTGTGAACTGTGAACTGTGAACTGCGAACTGTGAACTGTGAACTGTGAACTATGATCTGTGAACAGTGAACTGTGGACTGTGATCTGTGAACAGTGAAGTGTTAACTGTGAACTGTGAACTGTGAACTGTGAACTGTGAACTGTGAACTGTGAACTGTGAACTGGAACTGTGAACTGTGAACTGTGAACAATGAACTGTGAACTGTGAACTATGATCTGTGAACAGTGAACTGCGGACTGTCAACTGTGAACTGTGAACTGTGAAAACTGAATTGTGAAATAAAGTCTGTGAACTGTGATCTGTGAACTGTGATCTGTGAACTGTGAACTGCGAACTGTGAATTGTGAAATGAAGACTGTGAACTGTGAACTGTGAACTGTGAACTGTGAACTGTGAACTATGATCTGTGAACAGTGAACTGTGGACTGTGAACTGTGAACTGTGAAGTGTGAACTGTGAACTGTCAACTGTCAACTGTGAACTGAGAACTGTAAACTGAGAACTGTAAACTGTGAACAGTGAACTGTGAACTGTGAACTGTGAACTGTGAACTGTGAACTGTGAACTGTGATCTGTGAACTGTGAACTGCGAACTGTGAAGTGTGAAATGAAGACGTTGAACTGTGATCTGTGGACTGTGAACTGTGAACTGTGAACTGTGATTTGTGAACAGTGAACTGTGGACTGTGAACTGTGGACTGTGAACTGTGAACTGTGACCTGTGAACTGTGAACTGTGACCTGTGAACTGTGAACTGCGAACTGTGAATTGTGAAATGAAGACTGTGAACTGTGAACAGTGAACAGTGAACTGTGAACTGTGAACTGTGAACTGTGAATTGTGAACAGTGAACTGTGGACTGTGAACTGTGAACTGTGAACTGTGAACTGTGAACTGTGAACTGTGAAGTGTGAACTGTGATCTGTGAACTGTGAACTGTCAACTGTGAACTGAGAACTGTAAACTGAGAACTGTAAACTGTGAACAGTGAACTGTGAACTGTGAACTGTGAACTGTGAACTGTGAACTGTGAACTGTGAACTGTGAACTGTGAACTGTGAACTGTGAACTGTGAACTGTGAACTGTGAACTGTGAACTGTGAACTGTGAACTGTGAACTGTGAACTGTGAACTGCCAACTGTGAAGTGTGAAATAAAGTCTGTGAACTGTGATCTGTGGACTGTGAACTGTGAACTGTGAAGTGTGAACTGTGATTTGTGAACAGTGAACTGTGAAATGTGAACTGTGCACTGTGAAGTGTGAAGTGTGAAATGAAGACTGTGATCTGTGAACTGTGATCTGTGAACAGTGAACTGTGGACTGTGAACTGTGAACTGTGACCAGTGAACTGTGAACTGTGACCTGTGAACTGTGAACTGCGAACTGTGAAGTATGAAATGAAGACAGTGAACTGTGAACTGTGAACTGTGAACTGTGAACTGTGAACTGGAACTGTGAACTGTGAACTGTGAACTGTGGACTGTGATCTGTGAACAGTGAAGTGTGAACTGTGAACTGTGAACTGTGAACTGTGAACTGTGAACTGTGAACTGTGAACTGTGAACTGTGAACTGTGATCTGTGAACTGTGAACTGTGAACTGTGAACTGGAACTGTGAACTGTGAACTGTGAACTGTGAACTGTGAACTGTGAACTATGATCTGTGAACAGTGAACTGCGGACTGTGAACTGTGAACTGTGAACTGTGAAAACTGAATTGTGAAGTAAAGTCTGTGAACTGTGATCTGTGAACTGTGAACTGTGAAGTGTGATCTGTGAACTGTGAACTGCGAACTGTGAATTGTGAAATGAAGACTGTGAACTGTGAACTGTGCCCTGTGAAGACTGAAGTGTGAAATGAAGACTGTGAACTGTGAACTGTGATCTGTGAACTGTGAACTGTGACCTGTGAACTGTGAACTGCGAACTGTGAAGTATGAAATGAAGACAGTGAACTGTGAAATGTGAACTGTGACCTGCGAACTGTGAACTGTGAACTGTGAACTGTGAACTGTGAGCTGTGAACTGCGAACTGTGAAGTGTGAAATAAAGTCTGTGAACTGTGATCTGTGGACTGTGAACTGTGAACTGTGAAGTGTGAACTGTGATTTGTGAACAGTGAACTGTGGACTGTGAACTGTGCACTGTGAAGTGTGAAGTGTGAAGTGTGAAATGAAGACTGTGATCTGTGAACTGTGATCTGTGAACAGTGAACTGTGGACTGTGAACTGTGAACTGTGACCTGTGACCTGTGAACTGTGAACTGTGACATGTGAACTGTGAACTGGGAACTGTGAACTGCGAACTGTGAAGTATGAAATGAAGACAGTGAACTGTGAAGTATGAAATGAAGACAGTGAACTGTGAAATGTGAACTGTGACCTGCGAACTGGGAACTGTGAACTGTGAACTGTGAAGTGTGAAATGAAGACTGTGAACTGTGATCTGTGGACTGTGAACTGTCAGCTGTGAACTGTGATTTGTGAACAGTGAACTGTGGACTGTGAACTGTGCACTGTGAAGTGTGAAGTGTGAAGTGTGAAATGAAGACTGTGAACTGTGAACTGTGATCTGTGAACAGTGAACTGTGGACTGTGAACTGTGAACTGTGAACTGTGACCTGTGAACTGTGAACTGTGAACTGCGAACTGTGAATTGTGAAATGAAGACTGTGAACTGTGAACCTGGAACTGTGAACTGTGAACTGTGAACAGTGAACAGTGAACTGTGAACTGTGAACTGTGAACTGTGAACTGTGAACTGTGAACTGTGAACTGTGAACTGTGAACTGTGAACTGTGAACTGTGCACTGTGAATTGTGAACAGTGAACTGTGGACTGTGAACTGTGAACGGTGAACTGTGAACTGCGAACTGTGAAGTATGAAATGAAGACAGTGAACTGTGAAGTATGAAATGAAGACTGTGAAATGTGAACTGTGACCTGCGAACTGGGAACTGTGAACTGTGAACTGTGAACTGTGAACTGTGAACTGTGATCTGTGAACAGTAAAGTGTGAACTGTGAACTGTGAACTGTGAACTGTGAACTGTGAACTGTGAACTGTGAACTGTGAACTGTGAACTGTGAACTGTGAACTGTGAACTGTGAACTGTGAACTGGAACTGTGAACTGTGAACTGTGAACAATGAACTGTGAACTGTGAACTATGATCTGTGAACAGTGAACTGTGGACTGTGAACTGTGAACTGTGAAGTGTGAACTGTGAACTGTCAACTGTCAACTGTGAACTGAGAACTGTAAACTGAGAACTGTAAACTGTGAACAGTGAACTGTGAACTGTGAACTGTGAACTGTGAACTGTGAACTGTGAACTGTGAACTGTGAAGTGTGAACTGTGATTTGTGAACAGTGAACTGTGAAATGTGAACTGTGCACTGTGAAGTGTGAAGTGTGAAATGAAGGCTGTGATCTGTGAACTGTGATCTGTGAACAGTGAACTGTGGACTGTGAACTGTGAACTGTGACCTGTGAACTGTGAACTGTGACCTGTGAACTGTGAACTGTGAACTGTGAACAGTGATCTGTGAACAGTGAAGTGTGAACTGTGAACTGTGAACTGTGAACTGTGAACTGTGAACTGGAACTGTGAACTGTGAACTGTGAACTGGAACTGTGAACTGTGAACTGTGAACTGTGAAAACTGAATTGTGAAATAAAGTCTGTGAACTGTGATCTGTGAACTGTGATCTGTGAACTGTGAACTGCGAACTGTGAATTGTGAAATGAAGACTGTGAACTGTGAACTGTGAACTGTGAACTGTCAACTGTGAACTGTCAACTGTGAACTGAGAACTGTAAACTGAGAACTGTAAACTGTGAACAGTGAACTGTGAACTGTGAACTGTGAACTGTGAACTGTGAACTGTGAACTGTGAACTGTGAACTGTGAACTGTGAACTGTGAACTGGAACTGTGAACTGTGAACTGTGAACTGTGAACTGTGAACTGTGAACTGTGAACTATGATCTGTGAACAGTGAACTGTGGACTGTGATCTGTGAACAGTGAAGTGTTAACTGTGAACAGTGATCTGTGAACAGTGAAGTGTGAACTGTGAACTGTGAACTGTGAACTGTGAACTGTGAACTGGAACTGTGAACTGTGAACTGTGAACTGGAACTGTGAACTGTGAACTGTGAACTGTGAAAACTGAATTGTGAAATAAAGTCTGTGAACTGTGAACTGTGAACTGTGAGCTGTGAACTGGAACTGTGAACTGTGGACTGTGAACTGTGAACTGTGAAGTGTGAACTGTGAACTGTCAACTGTCAACTGTGAACTGAGAACTGTAAACTGAGAACTGTAAACTGTGAACAGTGAACTGTGAACTGTGAACTGTGAACTGTGAACTGTGAACTGTGAACTGTGAACTGTGAACTGTGAACTGTGAACTGTGAACTGTGAACTGTGAACTGGAACTGTGAACTGTGAACTGTGAACTGTGAACTGTGAACTGTGAACTATGATCTGTGAACAGTGAACTGTGGACTGTGATCTGTGAACAGTGAAGTGTTAACTGTGAACTGTGAACTGTGAACTGTGAACTGTGAACTGTGAACTGTGAACTGTGAACTGTGAACTGGAACTGTGAACTGTGAACTGTGAACAATGAACTGTGAACTGTGAACTATGATCTGTGAACAGTGAACTGCGGACTGTCAACTGTGAACTGTGAACTGTGAAAACTGAATTGTGAAATAAAGTCTGTGAACTGTGATCTGTGAACTGTGATCTGTGAACTGTGAACTGCGAACTGTGAATTGTGAAATGAAGACTGTGAACTGTGAACTGTGAACTGTGAACTGTGAACTGTGAACTATGATCTGTGAACAGTGAACTGTGGACTGTGAACTGTGAACTGTGAAGTGTGAACTGTGAACTGTCAACTGTCAACTGTGAACTGAGAACTGTAAACTGAGAACTGTAAACTGTGAACAGTGAACTGTGAACTGTGAACTGTGAACTGTGAACTGTGATCTGTGAACTGTGAACTGCGAACTGTGAAGTGTGAAATGAAGACGTTGAACTGTGATCTGTGGACTGTGAACTGTGAACTGTGAACTGTGATTTGTGAACAGTGAACTGTGGACTGTGAACTGTGGACTGTGAACTGTGAACTGTGACCTGTGAACTGTGAATTGTGACCTGTGAACTGTGAACTGCGAACTGTGAATTGTGAAATGAAGACTGTGAACTGTGAACAGTGAACAGTGAACTGTGAACTGTGAACTGTGAACTGTGAATTGTGAACAGTGAACTGTGGACTGTGAACTGTGAACTGTGAACTGTGAACTGTGAACTGTGAACTGTGAACTGTGAACTGTGAACTGTGAAGTGTGAACTGTGAACTGTGAACTGTGAACTGTGAACTGTGAAATGTGAACTGTGAACTGCCACCTGTGAACTGTGAAAACTGAATTGTGAAATAAAGTCTGTGAACTGTGATCTGTGAACTGTGAACTGTGAAGTGTGATCTGTGAACTGTGAACTGCGAACTGTGAATTGTGAAATGAAGACTGTGAACTGTGAACTGTGCCCTGTGAAGACTGAAGTGTGAAATGAAGACTGTGAACTGTGAACTGTGATCTGTGAACTGTGAACTGTGACCTGTGAACTGTGAACTGCGAACTGTGAAGTATGAAATGAAGACAGTGAACTGTGAAATGTGAACTGTGACCTGCGAACTGTGAACTGTGAACTGTGAACTGTGAACTGTGATCTGTGAACTGCGAACTGTGAAGTGTGAAATAAAGTCTGTGAACTGTGATCTGTGGACTGTGAACTGTGAAGTGTGAAGTGTGAACTGTGATTTGTGAACAGTGAACTGTGGACTGTGAACTGTGCACTGTGAAGTGTGAAGTGTGAAATGAAGACTGTGATCTGTGAACTGTGATCTGTGAACAGTGAACTGTGGACTGTGAACTGTGAACTGTGACCTGTGACCTGTGAACTGTGAACTGTGACATGTGAACTGTGAACTGTGAACTGTGAACTGCGAACTGTGAAGTATGAAATGAAGACAGTGAACTGTGAAGTATGAAATGAAGACAGTGAACTGTGAAATGTGAACTGTGACCTGCGAACTGGGAACTGTGAACTGTGAACTGTGAACTGTGAACTGTGATCTGTGAACAGTGAAGTGTGAACTGTGAACTGTGAACTGTGAACTGTGAAGTGTGAAATGAAGACTGTGAACTGTGATCTGTGGACTGTGAACTGTCAGCTGTGAATTGTGAACAGTGAACTGTGGACTGTGAACTGTGAACGGTGAACTGTGAACTGCGAACTGTGAAGTATGAAATGAAGACAGTGAACTGTGAAGTATGAAATGAAGACAGTGAACTGTGAAGTATGAAATGAAGACAGTGAACTGTGAACTGTGAACTGTGAACTGTGAACTGGAACTGTGAACTGTGAACTGTGAACAATGAACTGTGAACTGTGAACTATGATCTGTGAACAGTGAACTGCGGACTGTCAACTGTGAACTGTGAACTGTGAAAACTGAATTGTGAAATAAAGTCTGTGAACTGTGATCTGTGAACTGTGAACTGTGAACTGTGAAGTGTGACCTGTGAACTGTGAACTGTGAACTGTGAACTGTGAACTGTGAACTGTGAACTGTGAACTGTGAACTGCGAACTGTGAAGTGTGAAATGAAGACTATGAAATGTGATCTGTGGACTGTGAACTGTGAACTGTGAACTGTGATTTGTGAACAGTGAACTGTGGACTGTGAACTGTGGACTGTGAACTGTGCACTGTGAAGTGTGAAGTGTGAAGTGTGAAATGAAGACTGTGAACTGTGAACTGTGATCTGTGAACTGTGAATTGTGAACAGTGAACTGTGGACTGTGAACTGTGAACTGTGAACTGTGAAGTGTGAACTGTGAACTGCGAACTGTGAATTGTGAACTGAGAACTGTAAACTGAGAACTGTAAACTGAGAACAGTGAACTGTGAACTGTGAACTGTGAACTGTGAACTGTGAACTGTGAACTGTGAACTGTGAACTGTGAACTGTGAACTGTGAACTGTGAACTGCCAACTGTGAAGTGTGAAATAAAGTCTGTGAACTGTGATCTGTGGACTGTGAACTGTGAACTGTGAAGTGTGAACTGTGATTTGTGAACAGTGAACTGTGAAATGTGAACTGTGCACTGTGAAGTGTGAAGTGTGAAATGAAGACTGTGATCTGTGAACTGTGAACTGTGAACTGTGAACTGTGACCTGTGAACTGTGAACTGTGACCTGTGAACTGTGAACTGTGAACTGTGAACTGTGAACTGTGAACTGCGAACTGTGAAGTATGAAATGAAGACAGTGAACTGTGAAATGTGAACTGTGACCTGCGAACTGGGAACTGTGAACTGTGAACTGTGAACAGTGATCTGTGAACAGTGAAGTGTGAACTGTGAACTGTGAACTGTGAACTGTGAACTGTGAACTGTGAACTGGAACTGTGAACTGTGAACTGTGAACTGTGAACTGTGAACTGTGAACTGTGAACTATGATCTGTGAACAGTGAACTGTGGACTGTGATCTGTGAACAGTGAAGTGTTAACTGTGAACTGTGAACTGTGAACTGTGAACTGTGAACTGTGAACTGTGAACTGGAACTGTGAACTGTGAACTGTGAACAATGAACTGTGAACTGTGAACTACGATCTGTGAACAGTGAACTGCGGACTGTCAACTGTGAACTGTGAACTGTGAAAACTGAATTGTGAAATAAAGTCTGTGAACTGTGATCTGTGAACTGTGATCTGTGAACTGTGAACTGCGAACTGTGAATTGTGAAATGAAGACTGTGAACTGTGAACTGTGAACTGTGAACTGTGAACTGTGAACTATGATCTGTGAACAGTGAACTGTGGACTGTGAACTGTGAACTGTGAAGTGTGAACTGTGAACTGTCAACTGTCAACTGTGAACTGAGAACTGTAAACTGAGAACTGTAAACTGTGAACAGTGAACTGTGAACTGTGAACTGTGAACTGTGAAGTGTGAAATGAAGACGTTGAACTGTGATATGTGGACTGTGAACTGTGAACTGTGAACTGTGATTTGTGAACAGTGAACTGTGGACTGTGAACTGTGGACTGTGAACTGTGAACTGTGACCTGTGAACTGTGAACTGTGACCTGTGAACTGTGAACTGCGAACTGTGAATTGTGAAATGAAGACTGTGAACTGTGAACTGTGAACTGTGAACAGTGAACAGTGAACTGTGAACTGTGAACTGTGAACTGTGAATTGTGAACAGTGAACTGTGGACTGTGAACTGTGAACTGTGAACTGTGAACTGTGAAATGTGAACTGTGAACTGTGAACTGTCAACTGTGAACTGAGAACTGTAAACTGAGAACTGTAAACTGTGAACAGTGAACTGTGAACTGTGAAGTGTGAACTGTGATTTGTGAACAGTGAACTGTGGACTGTGAACTGTGCACTGTGAAGTGTGAAGTGTGAAGTGTGAAATGAAGACTGTGATCTGTGAACTGTGATCTGTGAACAGTGAACTGTGGACTGTGAACTGTGAACTGTGACCTGTGACCTGTGAACTGTGAACTGTGACATGTGAACTGTGAACTGTGAACTGTGAACTGCGAACTGTGAAGTATGAAATGAAGACAGTGAACTGTGAAGTATGAAATGAAGACAGTGAACTGTGAAATGTGAACTGTGACCTGCGAACTGGGAACTGTGAACTGTGAACTGTGAAGTGTGAAATGAAGACTGTGAACTGTGATCTGTGGACTGTGAACTGTCAGCTGTGAACTGTGATTTGTGAACAGTGAACTGTGGACTGTGAACTGTGCACTGTGAAGTGTGAAGTGTGAAGTGTGAAATGAAGACTGTGAACTGTGAACTGTGATCTGTGAACAGTGAACTGTGGACTGTGAACTGTGAACTGTGAACTGTGACCTGTGAACTGTGAACTGTGAACTGCGAACTGTGAATTGTGAAATGAAGACTGTGAACTGTGAACCTGGAACTGTGAACTGTGAACTGTGAACAGTGAACAGTGAACTGTGAACTGTGAACTGTGACCTGTGAACTGTGAACTGCGAACTGTGAATTGTGAAATGAAGACTGTGAACTGTGAACTGTGAACTGTGAACTGTGAACAGTGAACAGTGAACTGTGAACTGTGAACTGTGAACTGTGAATTGTGAACAGTGAACTGTGGACTGTGACCTGCGAACTGTGAACTGTGAACTGTGAACTGTGAACTGTGAGCTGTGAACTGCGAACTGTGAAGTGTGAAATAAAGTCTGTGAACTGTGATCTGTGGACTGTGAACTGTGAACTGTGAAGTGTGAACTGTGATTTGTGAACAGTGAACTGTGGACTGTGAACTGTGCACTGTGAAGTGTGAAGTGTGAAGTGTGAAATGAAGACTGTGATCTGTGAACTGTGATCTGTGAACAGTGAACTGTGGACTGTGAACTGTGAACTGTGACCTGTGACCTGTGAACTGTGAACTGTGACATGTGAACTGTGAACTGTGAACTGCGAACTGTGAAGTATGAAATGAAGACAGTGAACTGTGAAGTATGAAATGAAGACAGTGAACTGTGAACTGTGAACTGTGAACTGTGAACTGTGAACTGGAACTGTGAACTGTGAACTGTGAACTGTGAACTGTGAACTGTGAACTGTGATCTGTGAACAGTGAAGTGTGAACTGTGAACTGTGAACTGTGAACTGTGAACTGTGAACTGTGAACTGTGAACTGTGATCTGTGAACTGTGAACTGTGAACTGTGAACTGTGAACTGGAACTGTGAACTGTGAACTGTGAACTGTGAACTGTGAACTGTGAACTGTGAACTATGATCTGTGAACAGTGAACTGCGGACTGTGAACTGTGAACTGTGAACTGTGAAAACTGAATTGTGAAATAAAGTCTGTGAACTGTGATCTGTGAACTGTGAACTGTGAAGTGTGATCTGTGAACTGTGAACTGCGAACTGTGAATTGTGAAATGAAGACTGTGAACTGTGAACTGTGCCCTGTGAAGACTGAAGTGTGAAATGAAGACTGTGAACTGTGAACTGTGATCTGTGAACTGTGAACAGTGGGCTGTGAACTGTGACCTGTGAACTGTGAACTGCGAACTGTGAAGTATGAAATGAAGACAGTGAACTGTGAAATGTGAACTGTGACCTGCGAACTGTGAACTGTGAACTGTGAACTGTGAGCTGTGAACTGCGAACTGTGAAGTGTGAAATAAAGTCTGTGAACTGTGATCTGTGGACTGTGAACTGTGAACTGTGAAGTGTGAACTGTGATTTGTGAACAGTGAACTGTGGACTGTGAACTGTGCACTGTGAAGTGTGAAGTGTGAAATGAAGACTGTGATCTGTGAACTGTGATCTGTGAACAGTGAACTGTGGACTGTGAACTGTGAACTGTGACCTGTGACCTGTGAACTGTGAACTGTGACATGTGAACTGTGAACTGTGAACTGTGAACTGTGAACTGCGAACTGTGAAGTATGAAATGAAGACAGTGAACTGTGAAGTATGAAATGAAGACAGTGAACTGTGAAATGTGAACTGTGACCTGCGAACTGGGAACTGTGAACTGTGAACTGTGAACTGTGAACTGTGATCTGTGAACAGTGAAGTGTGAACTGTGAACTGTGAACTGTGATCTGTGAACAGTGAAGTGTGAACTGTGAACTGTGAACTGTGAACTGTGAAGTGTGAAATGAAGACTGTGAACTGTGATCTGTGGACTGTGAACTGTCAGCTGTGAACTGTGATTTGTGAACAGTGAACTGTGGACTGTGAACTGTGAACTGTGCACTGTGAAGTGTGAAGTGTGAAGTGTGAAATGAAGACTGTGAACTGTGAACTGTGATCTGTGAACAGTGAACTGTGGACTGTGAACTGTGAACTGTGAAGTGTGACCTGTGAACTGTGAACTGTGAACTGTGAACTGCGAACTGTGAATTGTGAAATGAAGACTGTGAACTGTGAACCTGGAACTGTGAACTGTGAACTGTGAACAGTGAACAGTGAACTGTGAACTGTGAACTGTGAACTGTGAACTGTGAACTGTGAACTGTGCACTGTGAATTGTGAACAGTGAACTGTGGACTGTGAACTGTGAACGGTGAACTGTGAACTGCGAACTGTGAAGTATGAAATGAAGACAGTGAACTGTGAAGTATGAAATGAAGACAGTGAACTGTGAAATGTGAACTGTGACCTGCGAACTGGGAACTGTGAACTGTGAACTGTGAACTGTGAACTGTGAACTGTGAACTGTGATCTGTGAACAGTGAAGTGTGAACTGTGAACTGTGAACTGTGAACTGTGAACTGTGAACTGTGAACTGTGAACTGTGAACTGTGAACTGTGAACTGTGAACTGTGAACTGTGAACTGTGAACTGTGAACTGTGAACTGTGAACTGGAACTGTGAACTGTGAACTGTGAACAATGAACTGTGAACTGTGAACTATGATCTGCGAACTGGGAACTGTGAACTGTGAACTGTGAACTGTGAACTGTGAACTGTGATCTGTGAACAGTGAAGTGTGAACTGGGAACTGTGAACTGTGAACTGTGAACTGTGAACTGTGAACTGTGATCTGTGAACAGTGAAGTGTGAACTGTGAACTGTGATCTGTGAACTGTGATCTGTGAACTGTGAACTGCGAACTCTGAATTGTGAAATGAAGACTGTGAACTGTGAACTGTGAAATGTGAACTGTGAACTGTGAACTATGATCTGTGAACAGTGCACTGTGGACTGTGAACTGTGAACTGTGAAGTGTGAACTGTGAACTGTCAACTGTCAACTGTGAACTGAGAACTGTAAACTGAGAACTGTAAACTGTGAACAGTGAACTGTGAACTGTGAACTGTGAACTGTGAACTGTGAACTGTGAACTGCGAACTGTGAAGTGTGAAATGAAGACTGTGAACTGTGATCTGTGGACTGTGGACTGTGAACTGTGAACTGTGCACTGTGAAGTGTGAAGTGTGAAGTGTGAAATGAAGACAGTGAACTGTGAAATGTGAACTGTGACCTGCGAACTGGGAACTGTGAACTGTGAACTGTGAACTGTGAACTGTGATCTGTGAACAGTGAAGTGTGAACTGTGAACTGTGAACTGTGAACTGTGAAGTGTGAAATGAAGACTGTGAACTGTGATCTGTGGACTGTGAACTGTCAGCTGTGAACTGTGATTTGTGAACAGTGAACTGTGGACTGTGAACTGTGAACTGTGCACTGTGAAGTGTGAAGTGTGAAGTGTGAAATGAAGACTGTGAACTGTGAACTGTGATCTGTGAACAGTGAACTGTGGACTGTGAACTGTGAACTGTGAAGTGTGACCTGTGAACTGAAAACTGTGAACTGCGAACTGTGAATTGTGAAATGAAGACTGTGAACTGTGAACCTGGAACTGTGAACTGTGAACTGTGAACAGTGAACAGTGAACTGTGAACTGTGAACTGTGAACTGTGAACTGTGAACTGTGAACTGTGCACTGTGAATTGTGAACAGTGAACTGTGGACTGTGAACTGTGAACGGTGAACTGTGAACTGCGAACTGTGAAGTATGAAATGAAGACAGTGAACTGTGAAGTATGAAATGAAGACAGTGAACTGTGAAATGTGAACTGTGACCTGCGAACTGGGAACTGTGAACTGTGAACTGTGAACTGTGAACTGTGAACTGTGATCTGTGAACAGTGAAGTGTGAACTGTGAACTGTGAACTGTGAACTGTGAACTGTGAACTGTGAACTGTGAACTGTGAACTGTGAACTGTGAACTGTGAACTGTGAACTGTGAACTGTGAACTGTGAACTGGAACTGTGAACTGTGAACTGTGAACAATGAACTGTGAACTGTGAACTATGATCTGCGAACTGAACTGTGAACTGTGAACTGTGAACTGTGAACTGTGAACTGTGAACTGTGATCTGTGAACAGTGAAGTGTGAACTGGGAACTGTGAACTGTGAACTGTGAACTGTGAACTGTGAACTGTGAACTGTGATCTGTGAACAGTGAAGTGTGAACTGTGAACTGTGATCTGTGAACTGTGATCTGTGAACTGTGAACTGCGAACTCTGAATTGTGACTTGAAGACTGTGAACTGTGAACTGTGAAATGTGAACTGTGAACTGTGAACTATGATCTGTGAACAGTGCACTGTGGACTGTGAACTGTGAACTGTGAAGTGTGAACTGTGAACTGTCAACTGTCAACTGTGAACTGAGAACTGTAAACTGAGAACTGTAAACTGTGAACAGTGAACTGTGAACTGTGAACTGTGAACTGTGAACTGTGAACTGCGAACTGTGAAGTGTGAAATGAAGACTGTGAACTGTGATCTGTGGACTGTGGACTGTGAACTGTGAACTGTGCACTGTGAAGTGTGAAGTGTGAAGTGTGAAATGAAGACTGTGAACTGTGAACTGTGATCTGTGAACAGTGAACTGTGGACTGTGAACTGTGAACTGTGACCTGTGAACTGTGAACTGTGACCTGTGAACTGTGAACTGCGAACTGTGAATTGTGAAATGAAGACTGTGAACTGTGAACTGTGAACTGTGAACTGTGAATTGTGAACAGTGAACTGTGGACTGTGAACTGTGAACTGTGAACTGTGAACTGTGAACTGTCAACTGTCAACTGTCAACTGTGAACTGAGAACTGTAAACTGAGAACTGTAAACTGTGAACAGTGAACTGTGAACTGTGAACTGTGAACTGTGAACTGTGAACTGTGAACTGTGAACTGTGAACTGTGAACTGTGAACTGTGAACTGTGAACTGTGAACTGTGAACTGTGAACTGTGAACTGTGAACTGTGAACTGTGAACTGCCAACTGTGAAGTGTGAAATAAAGTCTGTGAACTGTGAACTGTGATCTGTGAACAGTGAAGTGTGAACTGTGAACTGTGAACTGTGAACTGTGAACTGTGAACTGTGAACTGTGAACTGTGAACTGTGATCTGTGAACTGTGAACTGTGAACTGTGAACTGTGAACTGGAACTGTGAACTGTGAACTGTGAACTGTGAACTGTGAACTGTGAACTATGATCTGTGAACAGTGAACTGCGGACTGTGAACTGTGAACTGTGAACTGTGAAAACTGAATTGTGAAATAAAGTCTGTGAACTGTGATCTGTGAACTGTGAACTGTGAAGTGTGATCTGTGAACTGTGAACTGCGAACTGTGAATTGTGAAATGAAGACTGTGAACTGTGAACTGTGCCCTGTGAAGACTGAAGTGTGAAATGAAGACTGTGAACTGTGAACTGTGATCTGTGAACTGTGAACAGTGGGCTGTGAACTGTGACCTGTGAACTGTGAACTGCGAACTGTGAAGTATGAAATGAAGACAGTGAACTGTGAAATGTGAACTGTGACCTGCGAACTGTGAACTGTGAACTGTGAACTGTGAGCTGTGAACTGCGAACTGTGAGCTGTGAACTGCGAACTGTGAAGTGTGAAATAAAGTCTGTGAACTGTGATCTGTGGACTGTGAACTGTGAACTGTGAAGTGTGAACTGTGATTTGTGAACAGTGAACTGTGGACTGTGAACTGTGCACTGTGAAGTGTGAAGTGTGAAATGAAGACTGTGATCTGTGAACTGTGATCTGTGAACAGTGAACTGTGGACTGTGAACTGTGAACTGTGACCTGTGACCTGTGAACTGTGAACTGTGACATGTGAACTGTGAACTGTGAACTGTGAACTGTGAACTGCGAACTGTGAAGTATGAAATGAAGACAGTGAACTGTGAAGTATGAAATGAAGACAGTGAACTGTGAAATGTGAACTGTGACCTGCGAACTGGGAACTGTGAACTGTGAACTGTGAACTGTGAACTGTGATCTGTGAACAGTGAAGTGTGAACTGTGAACTGTGAACTGTGAACTGTGAAGTGTGAAATGAAGACTGTGAACTGTGATCTGTGGACTGTGAACTGTCAGCTGTGAACTGTGATTTGTGAACAGTGAACTGTGGACTGTGAACTGTGAACTGTGCACTGTGAAGTGTGAAGTGTGAAGTGTGAAATGAAGACTGTGAACTGTGAACTGTGATCTGTGAACAGTGAACTGTGGACTGTGAACTGTGAACTGTGAAGTGTGACCTGTGAACTGTGAACTGTGAACTGCGAACTGTGAATTGTGAAATGAAGACTGTGAACTGTGAACCTGGAACTGTGAACTGTGAACTGTGAACAGTGAACAGTGAACTGTGAACTGTGAACTGTGAACTGTGAACTGTGAACTGTGAACTGTGCACTGTGAATTGTGAACAGTGAACTGTGGACTGTGAACTGTGAACGGTGAACTGTGAACTGCGAACTGTGAAGTATGAAATGAAGACAGTGAACTGTGAAGTATGAAATGAAGACAGTGAACTGTGAAATGTGAACTGTGACCTGCGAACTGGGAACTGTGAACTGTGAACTGTGAACTGTGAACTGTGAACTGTGATCTGTGAACAGTGAAGTGTGAACTGTGAACTGTGAACTGTGAACTGTGAACTGTGAACTGTGAACTGTGAACTGTGAACTGTGAACTGTGAACTGTGAACTGTGAACTGTGAACTGTGAACTGTGAACTGGAACTGTGAACTGTGAACTGTGAACAATGAACTGTGAACTGTGAACTATGATCTGCGAACTGGGAACTGTGAACTGTGAACTGTGAACTGTGAACTGTGAACTGTGATCTGTGAACAGTGAAGTGTGAACTGGGAACTGTGAACTGTGAACTGTGAACTGTGAACTGTGAACTGTGAACTGTGATCTGTGAACAGTGAAGTGTGAACTGTGAACTGTGATCTGTGAACTGTGATCTGTGAACTGTGAACTGCGAACTCTGAATTGTGAAATGAAGACTGTGAACTGTGAACTGTGAAATGTGAACTGTGAACTGTGAACTATGATCTGTGAACAGTGCACTGTGGACTGTGAACTGTGAACTGTGAAGTGTGAACTGTGAACTGTCAACTGTCAACTGTGAACTGAGAACTGTAAACTGAGAACTGTAAACTGTGAACAGTGAACTGTGAACTGTGAACTGTGAACTGTGAACTGTGAACTGCGAACTGTGAAGTGTGAAATGAAGACTGTGAACTGTGATCTGTGGACTGTGGACTGTGAACTGTGAACTGTGCACTGTGAAGTGTGAAGTGTGAAGTGTGAAATGAAGACAGTGAACTGTGAAATGTGAACTGTGACCTGCGAACTGGGAACTGTGAACTGTGAACTGTGAACTGTGAACTGTGATCTGTGAACAGTGAAGTGTGAACTGTGAACTGTGAACTGTGAACTGTGAAGTGTGAAATGAAGACTGTGAACTGTGATCTGTGGACTGTGAACTGTCAGCTGTGAACTGTGATTTGTGAACAGTGAACTGTGGACTGTGAACTGTGAACTGTGCACTGTGAAGTGTGAAGTGTGAAGTGTGAAATGAAGACTGTGAACTGTGAACTGTGATCT
The DNA here is from genome assembly GCA_963971365.1 of Lasioglossum villosulum. NCBI lineage: Eukaryota > Metazoa > Arthropoda > Insecta > Hymenoptera > Halictidae > Lasioglossum > Lasioglossum villosulum. The sequence goes on from CAXARU010000174.1 coordinate 1,803,906, forward strand.
GTGAACAGTGAACTGTGGACTGTGAACTTCTAACTGTGAAGTGTGACCTGTGAACTGTGAACTGTGAACTGCGAACTGTGAATTGTGAAATGAAGACTGTGAACTGTGAACCTGGAACTGTGAACTGTGAACTGTGAACAGTCAACAGTGAACTGTGAACTGTGAACTGTGAACTGTGAACTGTGAACTGTGAACTGTGCACTGTGAATTGTGAACAGTGAACTGTGGACTGTGAACTGTGAACGGTGAACTGTGAACTGCGAACTGTGAAGTATGAAATGAAGACAGTGAACTGTGAAGTATGAAATGAAGACAGTGAACTGTGAAATGTGAACTGTGACCTGCGAACTGGGAACTGTGAACTGTGAACTGTGAACTGTGAACTGTGAACTGTGATCTGTGAACAGTGAAGTGTGAACTGTGAACTGTGAACTGTGAACTGTGAACTGTGAACTGTGAACTGTGAACTGTGAACTGTGAACTGTGAACTGTGAACTGTGAACTGTGAACTGTGAACTGTGAACTGGAACTGTGAACTGTGAACTGTGAACAATGAACTGTGAACTGTGAACTATGATCTGCGAACTGGGAACTGTGAACTGTGAACTGTGAACTGTGAACTGTGAACTGTGATCTGTGAACAGTGAAGTGTGAACTGGGAACTGTGAACTGTGAACTGTGAACTGTGAACTGTGAACTGTGAACTGTGATCTGTGAACAGTGAAGTGTGAACTGTGAACTGTGATCTGTGAACTGTGATCTGTGAACTGTGAACTGCGAACTCTGAATTGTGAAATGAAGACTGTGAACTGTGAACTGTGAAATGTGAACTGTGAACTGTGAACTATGATCTGTGAACAGTGCACTGTGGACTGTGAACTGTGAACTGTGAAGTGTGAACTGTGAACTGTCAACTGTCAACTGTGAACTGAGAACTGTAAACTGAGAACTGTAAACTGTGAACAGTGAACTGTGAACTGTGAACTGTGAACTGTGAACTGTGAACTGCGAACTGTGAAGTGTGAAATGAAGACTGTGAACTGTGATCTGTGGACTGTGGACTGTGAACTGTGAACTGTGCACTGTGAAGTGTGAAGTGTGAAGTGTGAAATGAAGACTGTGAACTGTGAACTGTGATCTGTGAACAGTGAACTGTGGACTGTGAACTGTGAACTGTGACCTGTGAACTGTGAACTGTGACCTGTGAACTGTGAACTGCGAACTGTGAATTGTGAAATGAAGACTGTGAACTGTGAACTGTGAATTGTGAACAGTGAACTGTGGACTGTGAACTGTGAACTGTGAACTGTGAACTGTGAACTGTGAACTGTCAACTGTCAACTGTGAACTGAGAACTGTAAACTGAGAACTGTAAACTGTGAACAGTGAACTGTGAACTGTGAACTGTGAACTGTGAACTGTGAACTGTGAACTGTGAACTGTGAACTGTGAACTGTGAACTGTGAACTGTGAACTGTGAACTGTGAACTGTGAACTGTGAACTGTGAACTGTGAACTGTGAACTGTGAACTGTGAACTGCCAACTGTGAAGTGTGAAATAAAGTCTGTGAACTGTGATCTGTGGACTGTGAACTGTGAACTGTGAAGTGTGAACTGTGATTTGTGAACAGTGAACTGTGAAATGTGAACTGTGCACTGTGAAGTGTGAAGTGTGAAATGAAGACTGTGATCTGTGAACTGTGATCTGTGAACAGTGAACTGTGGACTGTGAACTGTGAACTGTGACCTGTGAACTGTGAACTGTGACCTGTGAACTGTGAACTGTGAACTGTGAACAGTGAACTGTGAACTGCGAACTGTGAAGTATGAAATGAAGACAGTGAACTGTGAAATGTGAACTGTGACCTGCGAACTGGGAACTGTGAACTGTGAACTGTGAACTGTGAACTGTGATCTGTGAACAGTGAAGTGTGAACTGTGAACTGTGAACTGTGAACTGTGAACTGTGAACTGGAACTGTGAACTGTGAACTGTGAACTGTGAACTGTGAACTGTGAACTATGATCTGTGAACAGTGAACTGTGGACTGTGATCTGTGAACAGTGAAGTGTTAACTGTGAACTGTGAACTGTGAACTGTGAACTGTGAACTGTGAACTGTGAACTGTGAACTGTGAACTGTGAACTGTGAACTGTGAACTGGAACTGTGAACTGTGAACTGTGAACTGTGAACAATGAACTGTGAACTGTGAACTATGATCTGTGAACAGTGAACTGCGGACTGTCAACTGTGAACTGTGAACTGTGAAAACTGAATTGTGAAATAAAGTCTGTGAACTGTGATCTGTGAACTGCGCACTGTGAATTGTGAAATGAAGACTGTGAACTGTGAACTGTGAACTGTGAACTGTGAACTGTGAACTATGATCTGTGAACAGTGAACTGTGGACTGTGAACTGTGAACTGTGAAGTGTGAACTGTCAACTGTCAACTGTCAACTGTGAACTGAGAACTGTAAACTGAGAACTGTAAACTGTGAACAGTGAACTGTGAACTGTGAACTGTGAACTGTGAACTGTGATCTGTGAACTGTGAACTGCGAACTGTGAAGTGTGAAATGAAGACGTTGAACTGTGATCTGTGGACTGTGAACTGTGAACTGTGAACTGTGAACTGTGAAGTGTGAACTGTGATTTGTGAACAGTGAACTGTGGACTGTGAACTGTGCACTGTGAAGTGTGAAGTGTGAAATGAAGACTGTGATCTGTGAACTGTGATCTGTGAACAGTGAACTGTGGACTGTGAACTGTGAACTGTGACCTGTGACCTGTGAACTGTGAACTGTGACATGTGAACTGTGAACTGTGAACTGTGAACTGTGAACTGCGAACTGTGAAGTATGAAATGAAGACAGTGAACTGTGAAGTATGAAATGAAGACAGTGAACTGTGAAATGTGAACTGTGACCTGCGAACTGGGAACTGTGAACTGTGAACTGTGAACTGTGAACTGTGATCTGTGAACAGTGAAGTGTGAACTGTGAACTGTGAACTGTGAACTGTGAAGTGTGAAATGAAGACTGTGAACTGTGATCTGTGGACTGTGAACTGTCAGCTGTGAACTGTGATTTGTGAACAGTGAACTGTGGACTGTGAACTGTGAACTGTGCACTGTGAAGTGTGAAGTGTGAAGTGTGAAATGAAGACTGTGAACTGTGAACTGTGATCTGTGAACAGTGAACTGTGGACTGTGAACTGTGAACTGTGAAGTGTGACCTGTGAACTGTGAACTGTGAACTGCGAACTGTGAATTGTGAAATGAAGACTGTGAACTGTGAACCTGGAACTGTGAACTGTGAACTGTGAACAGTGAACAGTGAACTGTGAACTGTGAACTGTGAACTGTGAACTGTGAACTGTGAACTGTGCACTGTGAATTGTGAACAGTGAACTGTGGACTGTGAACTGTGAACGGTGAACTGTGAACTGCGAACTGTGAAGTATGAAATGAAGACAGTGAACTGTGAAGTATGAAATGAAGACAGTGAACTGTGAAATGTGAACTGTGACCTGCGAACTGGGAACTGTGAACTGTGAACTGTGAACTGTGAACTGTGAACTGTGATCTGTGAACAGTGAAGTGTGAACTGTGAACTGTGAACTGTGAACTGTGAACTGTGAACTGTGAACTGTGAACTGTGAACTGTGAACTGTGAACTGTGAACTGTGAACTGTGAACTGTGAACTGTGAACTGGAACTGTGAACTGTGAACTGTGAACAATGAACTGTGAACTGTGAACTATGATCTGCGAACTGGGAACTGTGAACTGTGAACTGTGAACTGTGAACTGTGAACTGTGATCTGTGAACAGTGAAGTGTGAACTGGGAACTGTGAACTGTGAACTGTGAACTGTGAACTGTGAACTGTGAACTGTGATCTGTGAACAGTGAAGTGTGAACTGTGAACTGTGATCTGTGAACTGTGATCTGTGAACTGTGAACTGCGAACTCTGAATTGTGAAATGAAGACTGTGAACTGTGAACTGTGAAATGTGAACTGTGAACTGTGAACTATGATCTGTGAACAGTGCACTGTGGACTGTGAACTGTGAACTGTGAAGTGTGAACTGTGAACTGTCAACTGTCAACTGTGAACTGAGAACTGTAAACTGAGAACTGTAAACTGTGAACAGTGAACTGTGAACTGTGAACTGTGAACTGTGAACTGTGAACTGCGAACTGTGAAGTGTGAAATGAAGACTGTGAACTGTGATCTGTGGACTGTGGACTGTGAACTGTGAACTGTGCACTGTGAAGTGTGAAGTGTGAAGTGTGAAATGAAGACAGTGAACTGTGAAATGTGAACTGTGACCTGCGAACTGGGAACTGTGAACTGTGAACTGTGAACTGTGAACTGTGATCTGTGAACAGTGAAGTGTGAACTGTGAACTGTGAACTGTGAACTGTGAAGTGTGAAATGAAGACTGTGAACTGTGATCTGTGGACTGTGAACTGTCAGCTGTGAACTGTGATTTGTGAACAGTGAACTGTGGACTGTGAACTGTGAACTGTGCACTGTGAAGTGTGAAGTGTGAAGTGTGAAATGAAGACTGTGAACTGTGAACTGTGATCTGTGAACAGTGAACTGTGGACTGTGAACTTCTAACTGTGAAGTGTGACCTGTGAACTGTGAACTGTGAACTGCGAACTGTGAATTGTGAAATGAAGACTGTGAACTGTGAACCTGGAACTGTGAACTGTGAACTGTGAACAGTCAACAGTGAACTGTGAACTGTGAACTGTGAACTGTGAACTGTGAACTGTGAACTGTGCACTGTGAATTGTGAACAGTGAACTGTGGACTGTGAACTGTGAACGGTGAACTGTGAACTGCGAACTGTGAAGTATGAAATGAAGACAGTGAACTGTGAAGTATGAAATGAAGACAGTGAACTGTGAAATGTGAACTGTGACCTGCGAACTGGGAACTGTGAACTGTGAACTGTGAACTGTGAACTGTGAACTGTGAACTGTGATCTGTGAACAGTGAAGTGTGAACTGTGAACTGTGAACTGTGAACTGTGAACTGTGAACTGTGAACTGTGAACTGTGAACTGTGAACTGTGAACTGTGAACTGTGAACTGTGAACTGTGAACTGTGAACTGGAACTGTGAACTGTGAACTGTGAACAATGAACTGTGAACTGTGAACTATGATCTGCGAACTGGGAACTGTGAACTGTGAACTGTGAACTGTGAACTGTGAACTGTGATCTGTGAACAGTGAAGTGTGAACTGGGAACTGTGAACTGTGAACTGTGAACTGTGAACTGTGAACTGTGAACTGTGATCTGTGAACAGTGAAGTGTGAACTGTGAACTGTGATCTGTGAACTGTGATCTGTGAACTGTGAACTGCGAACTCTGAATTGTGAAATGAAGACTGTGAACTGTGAACTGTGAAATGTGAACTGTGAACTGTGAACTATGATCTGTGAACAGTGCACTGTGGACTGTGAACTGTGAACTGTGAAGTGTGAACTGTGAACTGTCAACTGTCAACTGTGAACTGAGAACTGTAAACTGAGAACTGTAAACTGTGAACAGTGAACTGTGAACTGTGAACTGTGAACTGTGAACTGTGAACTGCGAACTGTGAAGTGTGAAATGAAGACTGTGAACTGTGATCTGTGGACTGTGGACTGTGAACTGTGAACTGTGCACTGTGAAGTGTGAAGTGTGAAGTGTGAAATGAAGACTGTGAACTGTGAACTGTGATCTGTGAACAGTGAACTGTGGACTGTGAACTGTGAACTGTGACCTGTGAACTGTGAACTGTGACCTGTGAACTGTGAACTGCGAACTGTGAATTGTGAAATGAAGACTGTGAACTGTGAACTGTGAACTGTGAACTGTGAATTGTGAACAGTGAACTGTGGACTGTGAACTGTGAACTGTGAACTGTGAACTGTGAACTGTGAACTGTCAACTGTCAACTGTGAACTGAGAACTGTAAACTGAGAACTGTAAACTGTGAACAGTGAACTGTGAACTGTGAACTGTGAACTGTGAACTGTGAACTGTGAACTGTGAACTGTGAACTGTGAACTGTGAACTGTGAACTGTGAACTGTGAACTGTGAACTGTGAACTGTGAACTGTGAACTGTGAACTGTGAACTGTGAACTGTGAACTGTGAACTGTGAACTGCCAACTGTGAAGTGTGAAATAAAGTCTGTGAACTGTGATCTGTGGACTGTGAACTGTGAACTGTGAAGTGTGAACTGTGATTTGTGAACAGTGAACTGTGAAATGTGAACTGTGCACTGTGAAGTGTGAAGTGTGAAATGAAGACTGTGATCTGTGAACTGTGATCTGTGAACAGTGAACTGTGGACTGTGAACTGTGAACTGTGACCTGTGAACTGTGAACTGTGACCTGTGAACTGTGAACTGTGAACTGTGAACAGTGAACTGTGAACTGCGAACTGTGAAGTATGAAATGAAGACAGTGAACTGTGAAATGTGAACTGTGACCTGCGAACTGGGAACTGTGAACTGTGAACTGTGAACTGTGAACTGTGATCTGTGAACAGTGAAGTGTGAACTGTGAACTGTGAACTGTGAACTGTGAACTGTGAACTGGAACTGTGAACTGTGAACTGTGAACTGTGAACTGTGAACTGTGAACTATGATCTGTGAACAGTGAACTGTGGACTGTGATCTGTGAACAGTGAAGTGTTAACTGTGAACTGTGAACTGTGAACTGTGAACTGTGAACTGTGAACTGTGAACTGTGAACTGTGAACTGTGAACTGTGAACTGTGAACTGGAACTGTGAACTGTGAACTGTGAACTGTGAACAATGAACTGTGAACTGTGAACTATGATCTGTGAACAGTGAACTGCGGACTGTCAACTGTGAACTGTGAACTGTGAAAACTGAATTGTGAAATAAAGTCTGTGAACTGTGATCTGTGAACTGCGCACTGTGAATTGTGAAATGAAGACTGTGAACTGTGAACTGTGAACTGTGAACTGTGAACTGTGAACTATGATCTGTGAACAGTGAACTGTGGACTGTGAACTGTGAACTGTGAAGTGTGAACTGTCAACTGTCAACTGTCAACTGTGAACTGAGAACTGTAAACTGAGAACTGTAAACTGTGAACAGTGAACTGTGAACTGTGAACTGTGAACTGTGAACTGTGATCTGTGAACTGTGAACTGCGAACTGTGAAGTGTGAAATGAAGACGTTGAACTGTGATCTGTGGACTGTGAACTGTGAACTGTGAACTGTGAACTGTGATTTGTGAACAGTGAACTGTGGACTGTGAACTGTGGACTGTGAACTGTGAACTGTGACCTGTGAACTGTGAACTGTGAACTGTGAACTGTGAACTGTGAACTGTGAACTGTGAACTGTGAACTGTGAACTGTGAACTGTGAACTGTGAAATGTGAACTGCCAACTGTGAAGTGTGAAATAAAGTCTGTGAACTGTGATCTGTGGACTGTGAACTGTGAACTGTGAAGTGTGAACTGTGATTTGTGAACAGGGAACTGTGAAATGTGAACTGTGCACTGTGAAGTGTGAAGTGTGAAATGAAGACTGTGATCTGTGAACTGTGATCTGTGAACAGTGAACTGTGGACTGTGAACTGTGAACTGTGACCAGTGAACTGTGAACTGTGACCTGTGAACTGTGAACTGTGAACTGTGAACTGTGAACTGCGAACTGTGAAGTATGAAATGAAGACAGTGAACTGTGAAGTATGAAATGAAGACAGTGAACTGTGAACTGTGAACTGTAAACTGTGAACTGTGACTGGAACTGTGAACTGTGAACTGTGAACTGTGAACTGTGAACTGTGAACTATGATCTGTGAACAGTGAACTGCGGACTGTGAACTGTGAACTGTGAACTGTGAAAACTGAATTGTGAAATAAAGTCTGTGAACTGTGATCTGTGAACTGTGAACTGTGAAGTGTAATCTGTGAACTGTGAACTGCGAACTGTGAATTGTGAAATGAAGACTGTGAACTGTGAACTGTGCCCTGTGAAGACTGAAGTGTGAAATGAAGACTGTGAACTGTGATCTGTGATCTGTGAACTGTGAACTGTGAACTGAGATCTGTGAACTGTGAACTGTGAAAACTGAATTGTGAAATAAAGTCTGTGAACTGTGAACTGTGATCTGTGAACTGTGAAGAGTGGGCTGAGAACTGTAAACTGTGAACAGTGAACTGTGAACTGTGAACTGTGAACTGTGAACTGTGAACTGTGAACTGTGAACTGTGAACTGTGAACTGTGAACTGTGAACTGTGAACTGTGAACTGTGAACTGTGAACTGTGAACTGTGAACTGTGAACTGCCAACTGTGAAGTGTGAAATAAAGTCTGTGAACTGTGATCTGTGGACTGTGAACTGTGAACTGTGAAGTGTGAACTGTGATTTGTGAACAGTGAACTGTGAAATGTGAACTGTGCACTGTGAAGTGTGAAGTGTGAAATGAAGACTGTGATCTGTGAACTGTGATCTGTGAACAGTGAACTGTGGACTGTGAACTGTGAACTGTGACCTGTGACCTGTGACCTGTGAACTGTGAACTGTGAACTGTGACATGTGAACTGTGAACTGTGAACTGTGAACTGTGAACTGCGAACTGTGAAGTATGAAATGAAGACAGTGAACTGTGAAGTATGAAATGAAGACAGTGAACTGTGAAGTATGAAATGAAGACAGTGAACTGTGAAATGTGAACTGTGACCTGCGAACTGGGAACTGTGAACTGTGAACTGTGAACTGTGAACTGTGATCTGTGAACAGTGAAGTGTGAACTGTGAACTGTGAACTGTGAACTTTGAACTGTGAACTGGAACTGTGAACTGTGAACTGTGAACTGTGAACTGTGAACTGTGAACTGTGATCTGTGAACTGTGAACTGCGAACTGTGAAGAGTGAAATGAAGACTGTGAACTGTGATCTGTGGACTGTGAACTGTCAGCTGTGAACTGTGATTTGTGAACAGTGAACTGTGGACTGTGAACTGTGCACTGTGAAGTGTGAAGTGTGAAGTGTGAAATGAAGACTGTGAACTGTGAACTGTGATCTGTGAACAGTGAACTGTGGACTGTGAACTGTGAACTGTGAACTGTGAACTGTGACCTGTGAACTGTGAACTGTGAACTGCGAACTGTGAATTGTGAAATGAAGACTGTGAACTGTGAACCTGGAACTGTGAACTGTGAACTGCGAACAGTGAACAGTGAACTGTGAACTGTGAACTGTGAACTGTGAACTGTGAACTGTGAACAATGAACTGTGAACTATGATCTGTGAACAGTGAACTGCGGACTGTCAACTGTGAACTGTGAACTGTGAAAACTGAATTGTGAAATAAAGTCTGTGAACTGTGATCTGTGAACTGTGATCTGTGAACTGTGAACTGTGAACTGTGAACTGTGAACTGTGATCTGTGAACTGTGATCTGTGAACTGTGAACTGCGAACTCTGAATTGTGAAATGAAGACTGTGAACTGTGAACTGTGAAATGTGAACTGTGAACTGTGAACTATGATCTGTGAACAGTGAACTGTGGACTGTGAACTGTGAACTGTGAACTGTGAAGTGTGAACTGTGAACTGTCAACTGTCAACTGTCAACTGTGAACTGAGAACTGTAAACTGAGGACTGTAAACTGTGAACAGTGAACTGTGAACTGTGAACTGTGAACTGTGAACTGTGAACTGTGAACTGTGAACTGTGAACTGCGAACTGTGAAGTGTGAAATGAAGACTGTGAACTGTGATCTGTGGACTGTGAACTGTGAACTGTGAACTGTGATTTGTGAACAGTGAACTGTGGACTGTGAACTGTGGACTGTGAACTGTGCACTGTGAAGTGTGAAGTGTGAAGTGTGAAATGAAGACTGTGAACTGTGAACTGTGATCTGTGAACAGTGAACTGTGGACTGTGAACTGTGAACTGTGACCTGTGAACTGTGAACTGTGACCTGTGAACTGTGAACTGCGAACTGTGAATTGTGAAATGAAGACTGTGAACTGTGAACTGTGAACTGTGAACTGTGAACAGTGAACAGTGAACTGTGAACTGTGAACTGTGAACTGTGAACTGTGAACTGTGAACTGTGAACTGTGAATTGTGAACAGTGAACTGTGGACTGTGAACTGTGAACTGTGAACTGTGAACTGTGAAGTGTGAACTGTGAACTGTCAACTGTCAACTGTCAACTGTGAACTGAGAACTGTAAACTGAGAACTGTGAACTGTGAACTGCCAACTGTGAAGTGTGAAATAAAGTCTGTGAACTGTGAACTGTGAAGTGTGAACTGTGATTTGTGAACAGTTAACTGTGAAATGTGAACTGTGCACTGTGAAGTGTGAAGTGTGAAATGAAGACTGTGATCTGTGAACTGTGATCTGTGAACAGTGAACTGTGGACTGTGAACTGTGAACTGTGACCTGTGAACTGTGAACTGTGACCTGTGAACTGTGAACTGTGAACTGTGAACTGTGAACTGCTAACTGTGAAGTATGAAATGAAGACAGTGAACTGTGAAGTATGAAATGAAGACAGTGAACTGTGAAATGTGAACTGTGACCTGCGAACTGGGAACTGTGAACTGTGAACTGTGAACTGTGATCTGTGAACAGTGAAGTGTGAACTGTGAACTGTGAACTGTGAACTGTGAACTGTGAACTGGAACTGGAACTGTGAACTGTGAACTGTGAACTGTGAACTGTGAACTGTGAACTGTGAACTGTGAACTATGATCTGTGAACAGTGAACTGTGGACTGTGAACTGTGAACTGTGAAGTGTGAACTGTGAACTGTGAACTGTGAACTGTGAACTGTCAACTGTGAACTGAGAACTGTAAACTGAGAACTGTAAACTGTGAACAGTGAACTATGAACTGTGAACTGTGAACTGTGAACTGTGATCTGTGAACTGTGAACTGCGAACTGTGAAGTGTGAAATGAAGACTGTGAACTGTGATCTGTGGACTGTGAACTGTGAACTGTGAACTGTGATTTGTGAACAGTGAACTGTGGACTGTGAACTGTGGACTGTGAACTGTGCACTGTGAAGTGTGAACTGTGAAAACTGAATTGTGAAATAAAGTCTGTGAACTGTGATCTGTGAACTATGATCTGTGAACTGTGAACTGTGATTTGTGAACAGTGAACAGTGAACTGTGAAGTGTGAAGTGTGAAGTGTGAAATGAAGATTGTGAACTGTGAACTGTGATCTGTGAACAGTGAACTGTGAAGTATGAAATGAAGACAGTGAACTGTGAAGTATGAAATGAAGACAGTGAACTGTGAAATGTGAACTGTGACCTGCGAACTGTGAACTGAGAACTGTAAACTGAGAACTGTAAACTGTGAACAGTGAACTATGAACTATGAACTGTGAACTGTGAACTGTGAACTGTGAACTGTGATCTGTGAACTGTGAACTGCGAACTGTGAAGTGTGAAATGAAGACTGTGAACTGTGATCTGTGGACTGTGAACTGTGAACTGTGAACTGTGAACTGTGAACTGTGATTTGTGAACAGTGAACTGTGAACTGTGAACTGGAACTGTGAACTGTGAACTGTGAACTGTGAACAATGAACTGTGAACTGTGAACTATGATCTGTGAACAGTGAACTGCGGACTGTCAACTGTGAACTGTGAACTGTGAAAACTGAATTGTGAAATAAAGTCTGTGAACTGTGATCTGTGAACTGCGCACTGTGAATTGTGAAATGAAGACTGTGAACTGTGAACTGTGAACTGTGAACTGTGAACTGTGAACTATGATCTGTGAACAGTGAACTGTGGACTGTGAACTGTGAACTGTGAAGTGTGAACTGTCAACTGTCAACTGTCAACTGTGAACTGAGAACTGTAAACTGAGAACTGTAAACTGTGAACAGTGAACTGTGAACTGTGAACTGTGAACTGTGAACTGTGATCTGTGAACTGTGAACTGCGAACTGTGAAGTGTGAAATGAAGACGTTGAACTGTGATCTGTGGACTGTGAACTGTGAACTGTGAACTGTGAACTGTGATTTGTGAACAGTGAACTGTGGACTGTGAACTGTGGACTGTGAACTGTGAACTGTGACCTGTGAACTGTGAACTGTGAACTGTGAACTGTGAACTGTGAACTGTGAACTGTGAACTGTGAACTGTGAACTGTGAACTGTGAACTGTGAAATGTGAACTGCCAACTGTGAAGTGTGAAATAAAGTCTGTGAACTGTGATCTGTGGACTGTGAACTGTGAACTGTGAACTGTGAAGTGTGAACTGTGAACTGTGAACTGTGAACTGTGAACTGTCAACTGTGAACTGAGAACTGTGAACTGCGAACTCTGAATTGTGAAATGAAGACTGTGAACTGTGAACTGTGAAATGTGAACTGTGAACTGTGAACTATGATCTGTGAACAGTGAACTGTGGACTGTGAACTGTGAACTGTGAACTGTGAAGTGTGAACTGTGAACTGTCAACTGTCAACTGTCAACTGTGAACTGAGAACTGTAAACTGAGGACTGTAAACTGTGAACAGTGAACTGTGAACTGTGAACTGTGAACTGTGAACTGTGAACTGTGAACTGTGAACTGTGAACTGCGAACTGTGAAGTGTGAAATGAAGACTGTGAACTGTGATCTGTGGACTGTGAACTGTGAACTGTGAACTGTGATTTGTGAACAGTGAACTGTGGACTGTGAACTGTGGACTGTGAACTGTGCACTGTGAAGTGTGAAGTGTGAAGTGTGAAATGAAGACTGTGAACTGTGAACTGTGATCTGTGAACAGTGAACTGTGGACTGTGAACTGTGAACTGTGACCTGTGAACTGTGAACTGTGACCTGTGAACTGTGAACTGCGAACTGTGAATTGTGAAATGAAGACTGTGAACTGTGAACTGTGAACTGTGAACTGTGAACAGTGAACAGTGAACTGTGAACTGTGAACTGTGAACTGTGAACTGTGAACTGTGAACTGTGAACTGTGAATTGTGAACAGTGAACTGTGGACTGTGAACTGTGAACTGTGAACTGTGAACTGTGAAGTGTGAACTGTGAACTGTCAACTGTCAACTGTCAACTGTGAACTGAGAACTGTAAACTGAGAACTGTGAACTGTGAACTGCCAACTGTGAAGTGTGAAATAAAGTCTGTGAACTGTGAACTGTGAAGTGTGAACTGTGATTTGTGAACAGTTAACTGTGAAATGTGAACTGTGCACTGTGAAGTGTGAAGTGTGAAATGAAGACTGTGATCTGTGAACTGTGATCTGTGAACAGTGAACTGTGGACTGTGAACTGTGAACTGTGACCTGTGAACTGTGAACTGTGACCTGTGAACTGTGAACTGTGAACTGTGAACTGTGACCTGTGAACTGTGAACTGTGAACTGTGAACTGTGAACTGTGAACTGTGAACTGTGAACTGTGAACTGTGAACTGTGAACTGTGAACTGTGAAATGTGAACTGCCAACTGTGAAGTGTGAAATAAAGTCTGTGAACTGTGATCTGTGGACTGTGAACTGTGAACTGTGAACTGTGAAGTGTGAACTGTGAACTGTGAACTGTGAACTGTGAACTGTCAACTGTGAACTGAGAACTGTGAACTGCGAACTCTGAATTGTGAAATGAAGACTGTGAACTGTGAACTGTGAAATGTGAACTGTGAACTGTGAACTATGATCTGTGAACAGTGAACTGTGGACTGTGAACTGTGAACTGTGAACTGTGAAGTGTGAACTGTGAACTGTCAACTGTCAACTGTCAACTGTGAACTGAGAACTGTAAACTGAGGACTGTAAACTGTGAACAGTGAACTGTGAACTGTGAACTGTGAACTGTGAACTGTGAACTGTGAACTGTGAACTGTGAACTGTGAACTGCGAACTGTGAAGTGTGAAATGAAGACTGTGAACTGTGATCTGTGGACTGTGAACTGTGAACTGTGAACTGTGATTTGTGAACAGTGAACTGTGGACTGTGAACTGTGGACTGTGAACTGTGCACTGTGAAGTGTGAAGTGTGAAGTGTGAAATGAAGACTGTGAACTGTGAACTGTGATCTGTGAACAGTGAACTGTGGACTGTGAACTGTGAACTGTGACCTGTGAACTGTGAACTGTGACCTGTGAACTGTGAACTGCGAACTGTGAATTGTGAAATGAAGACTGTGAACTGTGAACTGTGAACTGTGAACTGTGAACAGTGAACAGTGAACTGTGAACTGTGAACTGTGAACTGTGAACTGTGAACTGTGAACTGTGAACTGTGAATTGTGAACAGTGAACTGTGGACTGTGAACTGTGAACTGTGAACTGTGAACTGTGAAGTGTGAACTGTGAACTGTCAACTGTCAACTGTCAACTGTGAACTGAGAACTGTAAACTGAGAACTGTGAACTGTGAACTGCCAACTGTGAAGTGTGAAATAAAGTCTGTGAACTGTGAACTGTGAAGTGTGAACTGTGATTTGTGAACAGTTAACTGTGAAATGTGAACTGTGCACTGTGAAGTGTGAAGTGTGAAATGAAGACTGTGATCTGTGAACTGTGATCTGTGAACAGTGAACTGTGGACTGTGAACTGTGAACTGTGACCTGTGAACTGTGAACTGTGACCTGTGAACTGTGAACTGTGAACTGTGAACTGTGAACTGCTAACTGTGAAGTATGAAATGAAGACAGTGAACTGTGAAGTATGAAATGAAGACAGTGAACTGTGAAATGTGAACTGTGACCTGCGAACTGGGAACTGTGAACTGTGAACTGTGAACTGTGATCTGTGAACAGTGAAGTGTGAACTGTGAACTGTGAACTGTGAACTGTGAACTGTGAACTGGAACTGGAACTGTGAACTGTGAACTGTGAACTGTGAACTGTGAACTGTGAACTGTGAACTGTGAACTATGATCTGTGAACAGTGAACTGTGGACTGTGAACTGTGAACTGTGAAGTGTGAACTGTGAACTGTGAACTGTGAACTGTCAACTGTGAACTGAGAACTGTAAACTGAGAACTGTAAACTGTGAACAGTGAACTATGAACTGTGAACTGTGAACTGTGAACTGTGATCTGTGAACTGTGAACTGCGAACTGTGAAGTGTGAAATGAAGACTGTGAACTGTGATCTGTGGACTGTGAACTGTGAACTGTGAACTGTGATTTGTGAACAGTGAACTGTGGACTGTGAACTGTGGACTGTGAACTGTGCACTGTGAAGTGTGAACTGTGAAAACTGAATTGTGAAATAAAGTCTGTGAACTGTGATCTGTGAACTATGATCTGTGAACTGTGAACTGTGATTTGTGAACAGTGAACAGTGAACTGTGAAGTGTGAAGTGTGAAGTGTGAAATGAAGATTGTGAACTGTGAACTGTGATCTGTGAACAGTGAACTGTGAAGTATGAAATGAAGACAGTGAACTGTGAAGTATGAAATGAAGACAGTGAACTGTGAAATGTGAACTGTGACCTGCGAACTGTGAACTGAGAACTGTAAACTGAGAACTGTAAACTGTGAACAGTGAACTATGAACTATGAACTGTGAACTGTGAACTGTGAACTGTGAACTGTGATCTGTGAACTGTGAACTGCGAACTGTGAAGTGTGAAATGAAGACTGTGAACTGTGATCTGTGGACTGTGAACTGTGAACTGTGAACTGTGAACTGTGAACTGTGATTTGTGAACAGTGAACTGTGAACTGTGAACTGGAACTGTGAACTGTGAACTGTGAACTGTGAACAATGAACTGTGAACTGTGAACTATGATCTGTGAACAGTGAACTGCGGACTGTCAACTGTGAACTGTGAACTGTGAACTGTGAACTGTGAACTGTGAACTGTGAACTGTGAACTGTGAACTGGAACTGTGAACTGTGAACTGTGAACAATGAACTGTGAACTGTGAACTATGATCTGTGAACAGTGAACTGCGGACTGTCAACTGTGAACTGTGAACTGTGAAAACTGAATTGTGAAATAAAGTCTGTGAACTGTGATCTGTGAACTGTGATCTGTGAACTGTGAACTGCGAACTGTGAATTGTGAAATGAAGACTGTGAACTGTGAACTGTGAACTGTGAACTGTGAACTGTGAACTATGATCTGTGAACAGTGAACTGTGGACTGTGAACTGTGAACTGTGAAGTGTGAACTGTGAACTGTCAACTGTCAACTGTGAACTGAGAACTGTAAACTGAGAACTGTAAACTGTGAACAGTGAACTGTGAACTGTGAACTGTGAACTGTGAACTGTGATCTGTGAACTGTGAACTGCGAACTGTGAAGTGTGAAATGAAGACGTTGAACTGTGATCTGTGGACTGTGAACTGTGAACTGTGAACTGTGATTTGTGAACAGTGAACTGTGGACTGTGAACTGTGGACTGTGAACTGTGAACTGTGACCTGTGAACTGTGAATTGTGACCTGTGAACTGTGAACTGCGAACTGTGAATTGTGAAATGAAGACTGTGAACTGTGAACAGTGAACAGTGAACTGTGAACTGTGAACTGTGAACTGTGAATTGTGAACAGTGAACTGTGGACTGTGAACTGTGAACTGTGAACTGTGAACTGTGAACTGTGAACTGTGAACTGTGAACTGTGAACTGTGAAGTGTGAACTGTGAACTGTGAACTGTGAACTGTGAACTGTGAAATGTGAACTGTGAACTGCCAACTGTGAACTGTGAAAACTGAATTGTGAAATAAAGTCTGTGAACGTGAACTGTGAACTGTGAACTGTGAACTATGATCTGTGAACAGTGAACTGCGGACTGTGAACTGTGAACTGTGAACTGTGAAAACTGAATTGTGAAATAAAGTCTGTGAACTGTGATCTGTGAACTGTGAACTGTGAAGTGTAATCTGTGAACTGTGAACTGCGAACTGTGAATTGTGAAATGAAGACTGTGAACTGTGAACTGTGCCCTGTGAAGACTGAAGTGTGAAATGAAGACTGTGAACTGTGATCTGTGATCTGTGAACTGTGAACTGTGAACTGAGATCTGTGAACTGTGAACTGTGAAAACTGAATTGTGAAATAAAGTCTGTGAACTGTGAACTGTGATCTGTGAACTGTGAAGAGTGGGCTGAGAACTGTAAACTGTGAACAGTGAACTGTGAACTGTGAACTGTGAACTGTGAACTGTGAACTGTGAACTGTGAACTGTGAACTGTGAACTGTGAACTGTGAACTGTGAACTGTGAACTGTGAACTGTGAACTGTGAACTGTGAACTGTGAACTGCCAACTGTGAAGTGTGAAATAAAGTCTGTGAACTGTGATCTGTGGACTGTGAACTGTGAACTGTGAAGTGTGAACTGTGATTTGTGAACAGTGAACTGTGAAATGTGAACTGTGCACTGTGAAGTGTGAAGTGTGAAATGAAGACTGTGATCTGTGAACTGTGATCTGTGAACAGTGAACTGTGGACTGTGAACTGTGAACTGTGACCTGTGACCTGTGACCTGTGAACTGTGAACTGTGAACTGTGACATGTGAACTGTGAACTGTGAACTGTGAACTGTGAACTGCGAACTGTGAAGTATGAAATGAAGACAGTGAACTGTGAAGTATGAAATGAAGACAGTGAACTGTGAAGTATGAAATGAAGACAGTGAACTGTGAAATGTGAACTGTGACCTGCGAACTGGGAACTGTGAACTGTGAACTGTGAACTGTGAACTGTGATCTGTGAACAGTGAAGTGTGAACTGTGAACTGTGAACTGTGAACTTTGAACTGTGAACTGGAACTGTGAACTGTGAACTGTGAACTGTGAACTGTGAACTGTGAACTGTGATCTGTGAACTGTGAACTGCGAACTGTGAAGAGTGAAATGAAGACTGTGAACTGTGATCTGTGGACTGTGAACTGTCAGCTGTGAACTGTGATTTGTGAACAGTGAACTGTGGACTGTGAACTGTGCACTGTGAAGTGTGAAGTGTGAAGTGTGAAATGAAGACTGTGAACTGTGAACTGTGATCTGTGAACAGTGAACTGTGGACTGTGAACTGTGAACTGTGAACTGTGAACTGTGACCTGTGAACTGTGAACTGTGAACTGCGAACTGTGAATTGTGAAATGAAGACTGTGAACTGTGAACCTGGAACTGTGAACTGTGAACTGCGAACAGTGAACAGTGAACTGTGAACTGTGAACTGTGAACTGTGAACTGTGAACAATGAACTGTGAACTATGATCTGTGAACAGTGAACTGCGGACTGTCAACTGTGAACTGTGAACTGTGAAAACTGAATTGTGAAATAAAGTCTGTGAACTGTGATCTGTGAACTGTGATCTGTGAACTGTGAACTGTGAACTGTGAACTGTGAACTGTGATCTGTGAACTGTGATCTGTGAACTGTGAACTGCGAACTCTGAATTGTGAAATGAAGACTGTGAACTGTGAACTGTGAAATGTGAACTGTGAACTGTGAACTATGATCTGTGAACAGTGAACTGTGGACTGTGAACTGTGAACTGTGAACTGTGAAGTGTGAACTGTGAACTGTCAACTGTCAACTGTCAACTGTGAACTGAGAACTGTAAACTGAGGACTGTAAACTGTGAACAGTGAACTGTGAACTGTGAACTGTGAACTGTGAACTGTGAACTGTGAACTGTGAACTGTGAACTGCGAACTGTGAAGTGTGAAATGAAGACTGTGAACTGTGATCTGTGGACTGTGAACTGTGAACTGTGAACTGTGATTTGTGAACAGTGAACTGTGGACTGTGAACTGTGGACTGTGAACTGTGCACTGTGAAGTGTGAAGTGTGAAGTGTGAAATGAAGACTGTGAACTGTGAACTGTGATCTGTGAACAGTGAACTGTGGACTGTGAACTGTGAACTGTGACCTGTGAACTGTGAACTGTGACCTGTGAACTGTGAACTGCGAACTGTGAATTGTGAAATGAAGACTGTGAACTGTGAACTGTGAACTGTGAACTGTGAACAGTGAACAGTGAACTGTGAACTGTGAACTGTGAACTGTGAACTGTGAACTGTGAACTGTGAACTGTGAATTGTGAACAGTGAACTGTGGACTGTGAACTGTGAACTGTGAACTGTGAACTGTGAAGTGTGAACTGTGAACTGTCAACTGTCAACTGTCAACTGTGAACTGAGAACTGTAAACTGAGAACTGTGAACTGTGAACTGCCAACTGTGAAGTGTGAAATAAAGTCTGTGAACTGTGAACTGTGAAGTGTGAACTGTGATTTGTGAACAGTTAACTGTGAAATGTGAACTGTGCACTGTGAAGTGTGAAGTGTGAAATGAAGACTGTGATCTGTGAACTGTGATCTGTGAACAGTGAACTGTGGACTGTGAACTGTGAACTGTGACCTGTGAACTGTGAACTGTGACCTGTGAACTGTGAACTGTGAACTGTGAACTGTGAACTGCTAACTGTGAAGTATGAAATGAAGACAGTGAACTGTGAAGTATGAAATGAAGACAGTGAACTGTGAAATGTGAACTGTGACCTGCGAACTGGGAACTGTGAACTGTGAACTGTGAACTGTGATCTGTGAACAGTGAAGTGTGAACTGTGAACTGTGAACTGTGAACTGTGAACTGTGAACTGGAACTGGAACTGTGAACTGTGAACTGTGAACTGTGAACTGTGAACTGTGAACTGTGAACTGTGAACTATGATCTGTGAACAGTGAACTGTGGACTGTGAACTGTGAACTGTGAAGTGTGAACTGTGAACTGTGAACTGTGAACTGTCAACTGTGAACTGAGAACTGTAAACTGAGAACTGTAAACTGTGAACAGTGAACTATGAACTGTGAACTGTGAACTGTGAACTGTGAACTGTGATCTGTGAACTGTGAACTGCGAACTGTGAAGTGTGAAATGAAGACTGTGAACTGTGATCTGTGGACTGTGAACTGTGAACTGTGAACTGTGATTTGTGAACAGTGAACTGTGGACTGTGAACTGTGGACTGTGAACTGTGCACTGTGAAGTGTGAACTGTGAAAACTGAATTGTGAAATAAAGTCTGTGAACTGTGATCTGTGAACTATGATCTGTGAACTGTGAACTGTGATTTGTGAACAGTGAACAGTGAACTGTGAAGTGTGAAGTGTGAAGTGTGAAATGAAGACTGTGAACTGTGAACTGTGATCTGTGAACAGTGAACTGTGAAGTATGAAATGAAGACAGTGAACTGTGAAGTATGAAATGAAGACAGTGAACTGTGAAATGTGAACTGTGACCTGCGAACTGTGAACTGAGAACTGTAAACTGAGAACTGTAAACTGTGAACAGTGAACTATGAACTATGAACTGTGAACTGTGAACTGTGAACTGTGAACTGTGATCTGTGAACTGTGAACTGCGAACTGTGAAGTGTGAAATGAAGACTGTGAACTGTGATCTGTGGACTGTGAACTGTGAACTGTGAACTGTGAACTGTGAACTGTGATTTGTGAACAGTGAACTGTGAACTGTGAACTGTGAACTGTGAACTGTGAACAGTGAACAGTGAACTGTGAACTGTGAACTGTGAAATGTGAACTGTGACCTGCGGACTGTGAACTGTGAACTGTGAACTGTGAGCTGTGAACTGCGAACTGTGAAGTGTGAAATAAAGTCTGTGAACTGTGATCTGTGGACTGAGAACTGTGAACTGTGAAGTGTGAACTGTGATTTGTGAACAGTGAACTGTGGACTGTGAACTGTGCACTGTGAAGTGTGAAGTGTGAAGTGTGAAATGAAGACTGTGATCTGTGAACTGTGATCTGTGAACAGTGAACTGTGGACTGTGAACTGCGAACTGTGACCTGTGACCTGTGAACTGTGAACTGTGAACTATGAACTGTGAACTGTGAACTGTGAACTGTGAACTGTGAACTGCGAACTGTGAAGTATGAAATGAAGACAGTGAACTGTGAAGTATGAAATGAAGACAGTGAACTGTGAAATGTGAACTGTGACCTGCGAACTGGGAACTGTGAACTTTGAACTGTGAACTGTGAACTGGAACTGTGAACTGTGAACTGTGAACTGTGAACTGTGAACTGTGAACTGTGAACTGTGAACTGTGATCTGTGAACTGTGAACTGCGAACTGTGAAGTGTGAAATGAAGACTGTGAACTGTGATCTGTGGACTGTGAACTGTGAATTGTGAAATGAAGACTGTGAACTGTGAACTGTGCCCTGTGAAGACTGAAGTGTGAAATGAAGACTGTGAACTGTGATCTGTGGACTGTGAACTGTGAACTGTGAACTGTGAACTGTGATTTGTGAACAGTGAACTGTGGACTGTGAACTGTGCACTGTGAAGTGTGAAATGAAGACTGTGAACTGTGAACTGTGATGTGTGAACAGTGAACTGTGGACTGTGAACTGTGAACTGTGAATTGTGACCTGTGAACTGTGAACTGCGAACTGTGAATTGTGAAATGAAGACTGTGAACTGTGAACCTGGAACTGTGAACTGTGAACTGTGAACTGTGAACTGTGAACTGTGAACTGTGAACTGTGAACTGTGAACTGTGAACTGTGAACTGTGAACTGTGATCTGAGAACAGTGAAGTGTGAACTGTGAACTGTGAACTGTGAACTGTGAACTGTGAACTGTGAACTGTGAACTGTGAACTGTGAACTGTGATCTGAGAACAGTGAAGTGTGAACTGTGAACTGTGAACTGTGAACTGTGAACTGTGAACTGTGAACTGTGAACTGTGAACTGTGAACTGTGAACTGTGAACTGTGAACTGTGAACTGTGAACTGTGAACTGTGAAATGTGAACTGTGACCTGTGAACTGTGAACTGTGAATTGTGAACAGTGAACTGTGGACTGTGAACTGTGAACGGTGAACTGTGAACTGCGAACTGTGAAATGTGAACTGTGACCTGTGAACTGTGAACTGTGAATTGTGAACAGTGAACTGTGGACTGTGAACTGTGAACGGTGAACTGTGAACTGCGAACTGTGAAGTATGAAATGAAGACAGTGAACTGTGAAGTATGAAATGAAGACAGTGAACTGTGAAATGTGAACTGTGACCTGCGAACTGGGAACTGTGAACTGTGAACTGTGAACTGTGAACTGTGATCTGAGAACAGTGAAGTGTGAACTGTGAACTGTGAACTGTGAACTGTGAACTGTGAACTGTGAACTGTGAACTGTGAACTGTGAACTGTGAACTGTGAACTGTGAACTGTGAACTGTGAACTGTGAACTGTGAACTGTGAACTGTGAACAATGAACTGTGAACTGTGAACTATGATCTGTGAACAGTGAACTGCGGACTGTCAACTGTGAACAGTGAACTGTGAAAACTGAATTGTGAAATAAAGTCTGTGAACTGTGGACTGTGAACTGTGGACTGTGAACTGTGCACTGTGAAGTGTGAACTGTGAAAACTGAATTGTGAAATAAAGTCTGTGAACTGTGATCTGTGAACTATGATCTGTGAACTGTGAACTGTGATTTGTGAACAGTGAACTGTGGACTGTGAACTGTGCACTGTGAAGTGTGAAGTGTGAAGTGTGAAATGAAGACTGTGAACTGTGAACAGTGATCTGTGAACAGTGAACTGTGGACTGTGAACTGTGAACTGTGACCTGTGACCTGTGAACTGTGAACTGTGAACTGCGAACTGTGAATTGTGAAATGAAGACTGTGAACTGTGGACTGTGAACTGTGCACTGTGAAGTGTGAAGTGTGAAGTGTGAAATGAAGACTGTGATCTGTGAACTGTGATCTGTGAACAGTGAACTGTGGACTGTGAACTGTGAACTGTGACCTGTGAACTGTGAACTGTGACCTGTGAACTGTGAACTGCGAACTGTGAATTGTGAAATGAAGACTGTGAACTGTGGACTGTGAACTGTGCACTGTCAAGTGTGAAGTGTGAAGTGTGAAATGAAGACTGTGAACTGTGAATTGTGAACAGTGAACTGTGAACTGTGAACTGTGAACGGTGAACTGTGAACTGCGAACTGTGAAGTATGAAATGAAGACAGTGAACTGTGAACTGTGAACTGTGAACTGTGAACTGTGATCTGTGAACTGTGAACTGCGAACTGTGAAGTGTGAAATGAAGACTGTGAACTGTGATCTGTGGACTGTGAACTGTGAACTGTGAACTGTGATTTGTGAACAGTGAACTGTGGACTGTGAACTGTGGACTGTGAACTGTGCACTGTGAAGTGTGAAGTGTGAAATGAAGACTGTGAACTGTGAACTGTGATCTGTGAACAGTGAACTGTGGACTGTGAACTGTGAACTGTGACCTGTGAACTGTGAACTGTGACCTGTGAACTGTGAACTGCGAACTGTGAATTGTGAAATGAAGACTGTGAACAGTGAACAGTGAACTGTGAAGTGTGAACTGTGAACTGTGAACTGTCAACTGTGAACTGAGAACTGTAAACTGAGAACTGTAAACTGTGAACAGTGAACTGTCAACTGTGAACTGTGAACTGTGAACTGTGAACTGTGAACTGTGGACTGTGAACTGCCAACTGTGAAGTGTGAAATAAAGTCTGTGAACTGTGATCTGTGGACTGTGAACTGTGAACTGTGAAGCGTGAACTGTGATTTGTGAACAGTGAACTGTGAAATGTGAACTGTGCACTGTGAAGTGTGAAGTGTGAAATGAAGACTGTGATCTGTGAACTGTGATCTGTGAACAGTGAACTGTGGACTGTGAACTGTGAACTGTGACCTGTGAACTGTGAAATGTGAACTGTGACCTGCGAACTGGGAACTGTGAACTGTGAACTGTGAACTGTGATCTGTGAACAGTGAAGTGTGAACTGTGAACTGTGAACTGTGAACTGTGAACTGTGAACTGTGAACTGGAACTGTGAACTGTGAACTGTGAACTGTGAACTGTGAACTGTGAACTGTGAACTGTGAACTGTGAACTGTGAACTGTGAACTGTGAACTGTGATTTGTGAACAGTGAACTGTGGACTGTGAACTGTGGACTGTGAACTGTGCACTGTGAAGTGTGAAGTGTGAAGTGTGAAATGAAGACTGTGAACTGTGAACTGTGATCTGTGAACAGTGAACTGTGGACTGTGAACTGTGAACTGTGACCTGTGAACTGTGAACTGTGACCTGTGAACTGTGAACTGCGAACTGTGAATTGTGAAATGAAGACTGTGAACTGTGAACTGTGAACAGTGAACAGTGAACTGTGAACTGTGAACTGTGAACTGTGAACTGTCAACTGTGAACTGAGAACTGTGAACTGAGAACTGTAAACTGAGAACTGTAAACTGTGAACAGTGAACTGTGAACTGTGAACTGTGAACTGTGAACTGTGAACTGTGAACTGTGAACTGTGAACTGTGAACTGCCAACTGTGAAGTGTGAAATAAAGTCTGTGAACTGTGATCTGTGGACTGTGAACTGTGAACTGTGAAGTGTGAACTGTGATTTGTGAACAGTGAACTGTGAAATGTGAACTGTGCACTGTGAAGTGTGAAGTGTGAAATGAAGACTGTGATCTGTGAACTGTGATCTGTGAACAGTGAAGTGTGAACTGTGAACTGTGAACTGTGAACTGTGAACTGGAACTGTGAACTGTGAACTGTGAACTGTGAACTGTGAACTGTGAACTGTGAACTATGATCTGTGAACAGTGAACTGTGGACTGTGATCTGTGAACAGTGAAGTGTTAACTGTGAACTGTGAACTGTGAACTGTGAACTGTGAACTGTGAACTGCGGACTGTCAAATGTGAACTGTGAACTGTGAAAACTGAATTGTGAAATAAAGTCTGTGAACTGTGATCTGTGAACTGTGATCTGTGAACTGTGAACTGCGAACTGTGAATTGTGAAATGAAGACTGTGAACTGTGAACTGTGAACTGTGAACTGTGAACTGTGAACTGTGAACTGTGAACTGTGAACTATGATCTGTGAACAGTGAACTGTGGACTGTGAACTGTGAACTGTGAAGTGTGAACTGTGAACTGTCAACTGTCAACTGTGAACTGTGAACTGAGAACTGTAAACTGAGAACTGTAAACTGTGAACAGTGAACTGTGAACTGTGAACTGTGAACTGTGAACTGTGATCTGTGAACTGTGAACTGCGAACTGTGAAGTGTGAAATGAAGACGTTGAACTGTGATCTGTGGACTGTGAACTGTGAACTGTGAACTGTGATTTGTGAACAGTGAACTGTGGACTGTGAACTGTGGACTGTGAACTGTGAACTGTGACCTGTGAACTGTGAACTGTGACCTGTGAACTGTGAACTGCGAACTGTGAATTGTGAAATGAAGACTGTGAACTGTGAACTGTGAACTGTGAACAGTGAACAGTGAACAGTGAACTGTGAACTGTGAACTGTGAACTGTGAATTGTGAACAGTGAACTGTGGACTGTGAACTGTGAACTGTGAACTGTGAACTGTGAACTGTGAAGTGTGAACTGTGATTTGTGAACAGGGAACTGTGAAATGTGAACTGTGCACTGTGAAGTGTGAAGTGTGAAATGAAGACTGTGATCTGTGAACTGTGATCTGTGAACAGTGAACTGTGGACTGTGAACTGTGAACTGTGACCAGTGAACTGTGAACTGTGACCTGTGAACTGTGAACTGTGAACTGTGAACTGTGAACTGCGAACTGTGAAGTATGAAATGAAGACAGTGAACTGTGAAGTATGAAATGAAGACAGTGAACTGTGAAGTATGAAATGAAGACAGTGAACTGTGAACTGTGAACTGTGAACTGTGAACTGTGAACTGGAACTGTGAACTGTGAACTGTGAACTGTGAACTGTGAACTGTGAACTATGATCTGTGAACAGTGAACTGCGGACTGTGAACTGTGAACTGTGAATTGTGAAAACTGAATTGTGAAATAAAGTCTGTGAACTGTGATCTGTGAACTGTGAACTGTGAAGTGTAATCTGTGAACTGTGAACTGCGAACTGTGAATTGTGAAATGAAGATTGTGAACTGTGAACTGTGCCCTGTGAAGACTGAAGTGTGAAATGAAGACTGTGAACTGTGATCTGTGAACTGTGAACTGTGAACTGAGATCTGTGAACTGTGAACTGTGAAAACTGAATTGTGAAATAAAGTCTGTGAACTGTGAACTGTGATCTGTGAACTGTGAAGAGTGGGCTGTGAACTGTGACCTGTGAACTGTGAACTGCGAACTGTGAAGTATGAAATGAAGACAGTGAACTGTGAAATGTGAACTGTGACCTGCGAACTGTGAACTGTGAACTGTGAACTGTGAACTGTGAACTGTGAACTGTGAACTGTGAACTGTGAACTATGATCTGTGAACAGTGAACTGTGGACTGTGAACTGTGAACTGTGAAGTGTGAACTGTGAACTGTGAACTGTGAACTGTCAACTGTCAACTGTGAACTGAGAACTGTGAACTGTGAACTGTGAACTGTGATCTGTGAACTGTGAACTGTGAACTGCGAACTGTGAAGTGTGAAATGAAGACTGTGAACTGTGATCTGTGGACTGTGAACTGTGAACTGTGAACTGTGATTTGTGAACAGTGAACTGTGGACTGTGAACTGTGGACTGTGAACTGTGCACTGTGGACTGTGAACTGTGCACTGTGAAGTGTGAACTGTGAAAACTGAATTGTGAAATAAAGTCTGTGAACTGTGATCTGTGAACTATGATCTGTGAACTGTGAACTGTGATTTGTGAACAGTGAACTGTGGACTGTGAACTGTGCACTGTGAAGTGTGAAGTGTGAAGTGTGAAATGAAGACTGTGAACTGTGAACTGTGATCTGTGAACAGTGAACTGTGAAGTATGAAATGAAGACAGTGAACTGTGAAGTATGAAATGAAGACAGTGAACTGTGAAATGTGAACTGTGACCTGCGAACTGTGAACTGAGAACTGTAAACTGAGAACTGTAAACTGTGAACAGTGAACTATGAACTATGAACTGTGAACTGTGAACTGTGAACTGTGAACTGTGAACTGTGATCTGTGAACTGTGAACTGCGAACTGTGAAGTGTGAAATGAAGACTGTGAACTGTGATCTGTGGACTGTGAACTGTGAACTGTGAACTGTGAACTGTGAACTGTGAACTGTGATTTGTGAACAGTGAACTGTGAACTGTGAACTGTGAACTGTGAACTGTGAACTGTGATCTGTGAACAGTGAAGTGTGAACTGTGAACTGTGAACTGTGAACTGTGAACTGTGAACTGTGAACTGGAACTGTGAACTGTGAACTGTGAACAGTGAACTGTGAACTGTGAACTGTGAACTGTGAACTGTGATTTGTGAACAGTGAACTGTGGACTGTGAACTGTGGACTGTCAAATGTGAACTGTGAACTGTGAAAACTGAATTGTGAAATAAAGTCTGTGAACTGTGATCTGTGAACTGTGATCTGTGAACTGTGAACTGCGAACTGTGAATTGTGAAATGAAGACTGTGAACTGTGAACTGTGAACTGTGAACTGTGAACTGTGAACTGTGAACTGTGAACTGTGAACTATGATCTGTGAACAGTGAACTGTGGACTGTGAACTGTGAACTGTGAAGTGTGAACTGTGAACTGTCAACTGTCAACTGTGAACTGAGAACTGTAAACTGAGAACTGTAAACTGTGAACAGTGAACTGTGAACTGTGAACTGTGAACTGTGAACTGTGATCTGTGAACTGTGAACTGCGAACTGTGAAGTGTGAAATGAAGACGTTGAACTGTGATCTGTGGACTGTGAACTGTGAACTGTGAACTGTGATTTGTGAACAGTGAACTGTGGACTGTGAACTGTGGACTGTGAACTGTGAACTGTGACCTGTGAACTGTGAACTGTGACCTGTGAACTGTGAACTGCGAACTGTGAATTGTGAAATGAAGACTGTGAACTGTGAACTGTGAACTGTGAACAGTGAACAGTGAACAGTGAACTGTGAACTGTGAACTGTGAACTGTGAATTGTGAACAGTGAACTGTGGACTGTGAACTGTGAACTGTGAACTGTGAACTGTGAACTGTGAAGTGTGAACTGTGATTTGTGAACAGGGAACTGTGAAATGTGAACTGTGCACTGTGAAGTGTGAAGTGTGAAATGAAGACTGTGATCTGTGAACTGTGATCTGTGAACAGTGAACTGTGGACTGTGAACTGTGAACTGTGACCAGTGAACTGTGAACTGTGAACTGTGACCTGTGAACTGTGAACTGTGAACTGTGAACTGTGAACTGCGAACTGTGAAGTATGAAATGAAGACAGTGAACTGTGAAGTATGAAATGAAGACAGTGAACTGTGAACTGTGAACTGTGAACTGTGAACTGGAACTGTGAACTGTGAACTGTGAACTGTGAACTGTGAACTGTGAACTATGATCTGTGAACAGTGAACTGCGGACTGTGAACTGTGAACTGTGAATTGTGAAAACTGAATTGTGAAATAAAGTCTGTGAACTGTGATCTGTGAACTGTGAACTGTGAAGTGTAATCTGTGAACTGTGAACTGCGAACTGTGAATTGTGAAATGAAGACTGTGAACTGTGAAGTGTGCCCTGTGAAGACTGAAGTGTGAAATGAAGACTGTGAACTGTGATCTGTGAACTGTGAACTGTGAACTGAGATCTGTGAACTGTGAACTGTGAAAACTGAATTGTGAAATAAAGTCTGTGAACTGTGAACTGTGATCTGTGAACTGTGAAGAGTGGGCTGTGAACTGTGACCTGTGAACTGTGAACTGCGAACTGTGAAGTATGAAATGAAGACAGTGAACTGTGAAATGTGAACTGTGACCTGCGAACTGTGAACTGTGAACTGTGAACTGTGAACTGTGAACTGTGAACTGTGAACTGTGAACTATGATCTGTGAACAGTGAACTGTGGACTGTGAACTGTGAACTGTGAAGTGTGAACTGTGAACTGTGAACTGTGAACTGTCAACTGTGAACTGAGAACTGTAAACTGTGAACTGTGAACTGTGAACTGTGATCTGTGAACTGTGAACTGCGAACTGTGAAGTGTGAAATGAAGACTGTGAACTGTGATCTGTGGACTGTGAACTGTGAACTGTGAACTGTGATTTGTGAACAGTGAACTGTGGACTGTGAACTGTGGACTGTGAACTGTGCACTGTGGACTGTGAACTGTGCACTGTGAAGTGTGAACTGTGAAAACTGAATTGTGAAATAAAGTCTGTGAACTGTGATCTGTGAACTATGATCTGTGAACTGTGAACTGTGATTTGTGAACAGTGAACTGTGGACTGTGAACTGTGCACTGTGAAGTGTGAAGTGTGAAGTGTGAAATGAAGACTGTGAACTGTGAACTGTGATCTGTGAACAGTGAACTGTGAAGTATGAAATGAAGACAGTGAACTGTGAAGTATGAAATGAAGACAGTGAACTGTGAAATGTGAACTGTGACCTGCGAACTGTGAACTGAGAACTGTAAACTGAGAACTGTAAACTGTGAACAGTGAACTATGAACTATGAACTGTGAACTGTGAACTGTGAACTGTGAACTGTGATCTGTGAACTGTGAACTGCGAACTGTGAAGTGTGAAATGAAGACTGTGAACTGTGATCTGTGGACTGTGAACTGTGAACTGTGAACTGTGAACTGTGAACTGTGAACTGTGAACTGTGATTTGTGAACAGTGAACTGTGAACTGTGAACTGTGAACTGTGAACTGTGAACAGTGAACAGTGAACTGTGAACTGTGAACTGTGAAATGTGAACTGTGACCTGCGGACTGTGAACTGTGAACTGTGAACTGTGAGCTGTGAACTGCGAACTGTGAAGTGTGAAATAAAGTCTGTGAACTGTGATCTGTGGACTGAGAACTGTGAACTGTGAAGTGTGAACTGTGATTTGTGAACAGTGAACTGTGGACTGTGAAGTGTGAACTGTGAAAACTGAATTGTGAAATAAAGTCTGTGAACTGTGATCTGTGAACTATGATCTGTGAACTGTGAACTGTGATTTGTGAACAGTGAACTGTGGACTGTGAACTGTGCACTGTGAAGTGTGAAGTGTGAAGTGTGAAATGAAGACTGTGATCTGTGAACTGTGATCTGTGAACAGTGAACTGTGGACTGTGAACTGTGAACTGTGAACTGTGATTTGTGAACAGTGAACTGTGGACTGTGAACTGTGGACTGTGAACTGTGCACTGTGGACTGTGAACTGTGCACTGTGAAGTGTGAACTGTGAAAACTGAATTGTGAAATAAAGTCTGTGAACTGTGATCTGTGAACTATGATCTGTGAACTGTGAACTGTGATTTGTGAACAGTGAACTGTGGACTGTGAACTGTGCACTGTGAAGTGTGAAGTGTGAAGTGTGAAATGAAGACTGTGATCTGTGAACTGTGATCTGTGAACAGTGAACTGTGGACTGTGAACTGCGAACTGTGACCTGTGACCTGTGAACTGTGAACTGTGAACTATGAACTGTGAACTGTGAACTGTGAACTGTGAACTGTGAACTGTGAACTGTGAACTGCGAACTGTGAAGTATGAAATGAAGACAGTGAACTGTGAAGTATGAAATGAAGACAGTGAACTGTGAAATGTGAACTGTGACCTGCGAACTGGGAACTGTGAACTTTGAACTGTGAACTGTGAACTGGAACTGTGAACTGTGAACTGTGAACTGTGAACTGTGAACTGTGAACTGTGAACTGTGATCTGTGAACTGTGAACTGCGAACTGTGATGTGTGAAATGAAGACTGTGAACTGTGATCTGTGGACTGTGAATTGTGAAATGAAGACTGTGAACTGTGAACTGTGCCCTGTGAAGACTGAAGTGTGAAATGAAGACTGTGAACTGTGATCTGTGAACTGTGAACTGTGAACTGAGAACTGTGAACTGTGAACTGTGAAAACTGAATTGTGAAATAAAGTCTGTGAACTGTGAACTGTGATCTGTGAACTGTGAACAGTGGGCTGTGAACTGTGACCTGTGAACTGTGAACTGCGAACTGTGAAGTATGAAATGAAGACAGTGAACTGTGAAATGTGAACTGTGACCTGCGAACTGTGAACTGTGAACTGTGAACTGTGAGCTGTGAACTGCGAACTGTGAAGTGTGAAATAAAGTCTGTGAACTGTGATCTGTGGACTGTGAACTGTGAACTATGAACTGTGAACTGTGAACTGTGAACTGTGATCTGTGAACTGTGAACTGCGAACTGTGAAGTGTGAAATGAAGACTGTGAACTGTGATCTGTGGACTGTGAACTGTGAACTGTGAACTGTGATTTGTGAACAGTGAACTGTGAACTGTGAACTGTGAACTGTGAACTGTGAACAGTGAACAGAGAACTGTGAACTGTGAACTGTGAACTGTGAAATGTGAACTGTGACCTGCGAACTGTGAAGTGTGAAATAAAGTCTGTGAACTGTGATCTGTGGACTGTGAACTGTGAACTGTGAAGTGTGAACTGTGATTTGTGAACAGTGAACTGTGGACTGTGAACTGTGCACTGTGAAGTGTGAAGTGTGAAGTGTGAAATGAAGACTGTGAACTGTGAACTGTGATCTGTGAACAGTGAACTGTGGACTGTGAACTGTGAACTGTGAACTGTGAACTGTGACCTGTGAACTGTGAACTATGAACTGCGAACTGTGAATTGTGAAATGAAGACTGTGAACTGTGAACCTGGAACTGTGAACTGTGAACTGTGAACTGTGAACTGTGAACTGTGAAATGTGAACTGTGACCTGCGAACTGTGAAGTGTGAAATAAAGTCTGTGAACTGTGATCTGTGGACTGTGAACTGTGAACTGTGAAGTGTGAACTGTGATTTGTGAACAGTGAACTGTGGACTGTGAACTGTGCACTGTGAAGTGTGAAGTGTGAAGTGTGAAGTGTGAAATGAAGACTGTGAACTGTGAACTGTGATCTGTGAACAGTGAACTGTGGACTGTGAACTGTGAACTGTGAATTGTGACCTGTGAACTGTGAACTGCGAACTGTGAATTGTGAAATGAAGACTGTGAACTGTGAACCTGGAACTGTGAACTGTGAACTGTGAACTGTGAACTGTGAACTGTGAACTGTGAACTGTGAACTGTGAACTGTGAACTGTGATCTGAGAACAGTGAAGTGTGAACTGTGAACTGTGAACTGTGAACTGTGAACTGTGAACTGTGAACTGTGAACTGTGAACTGTGAACTGTGAACTGTGATCTGAGAACAGTGAAGTGTGAACTGTGAACTGTGAACTGTGAACTGTGAACTGTGAACTGTGAACTGTGAACTGTGAACTGTGAACTGTGAACTGTGAACTGTGAACTGTGAAATGTGAACTGTGACCTGTGAACTGTGAACTATGATCTGTGAACAGTGAACTGCGGACTGTCAACTGTGAACAGTGAACTGTGAAAACTGAATTGTGAAATAAAGTCTGTGAACTGTGGACTGTGAACTGTGCACTGTGAAGTGTGAACTGTGAAAACTGAATTGTGAAATAAAGTCTGTGAACTGTGATCTGTGAACTATGATCTGTGAACTGTGAACTGTGATTTGTGAACAGTGAACTGTGGACTGTGAACTGTGCACTGTGAAGTGTGAAGTGTGAAGTGTGAAATGAAGACTGTGAACTGTGAACAGTGATCTGTGAACAGTGAACTGTGGACTGTGAACTGTGAACTGTGAACTGTGACCTGTGACCTGTGAACTGTGAACTGTGAACTGCGAACTGTGAATTGTGAAATGAAGACTGTGAACTGTGAACTGTGAACTGTGAACTGTGAACTGTGACCTGTGAACTGTGAACTGTGACCTGTGAACTGTGAACTGCGAACTGTGAATTGTGAAATGAAGACTGTGAACTGTGAACTGTGAACTGTGGACTGTGGACTGTGAACTGTGCACTGTGAAGTGTGAAGTGTGAAGTGTGAAATGAAGACTGTGATCTGTGAACTGTGATCTGTGAACAGTGAACTGTGGACTGTGAACTGTGAACTGTGACCTGTGAACTGTGAACTGTGACCTGTGAACTGTGAACTGCGAACTGTGAATTGTGAAATGAAGACTGTGAACTGTGGACTGTGAACTGTGCACTGTCAAGTGTGAAGTGTGAAGTGTGAAATGAAGACTGTGAACTGTGAATTGTGAACAGTGAACTGTGGACTGTGAACTGTGAACGGTGAACTGTGAACTGCGAACTGTGAAGTATGAAATGAAGACAGTGAACTGTGAACTGTGAACTGTGAACTGTGAACTGTGATCTGTGAACTGTGAACTGCGAACTGTGAAGTGTGAAATGAAGACTGTGAACTGTGATCTGTGGACTGTCAACTGTGAACTGTGAACTGTGATTTGTGAACAGTGAACTGTGGACTGTGAACTGTGGACTGTTAACTGTGCACTGTGAAGTGTGAAGTGTGAAATGAAGACTGTGAACTGTGAACTGTGATCTGTGAACAGTGAACTGTGGACTGTGAACTGTGAACTGTGACCTGTGAACTGTGAACTGTGACCTGTGAACTGTGAACTGCGAACTGTGAATTGTGAAATGAAGACTGTGAACAGTGAACAGTGAACTGTGAACTGTGAACTGTGAACTGTGAACTGTGAACTTTGAATTGTGAACAGTGAACTGTGGACTGTGAACTGTGAACTGTGAACTGTGAAGTGTGAACTGTGAACTGTGAACTGTCAACTGAGAACTGTAAACTGAGAACTGTAAACTGTGAACAGTGAACTGTCAACTGTGAACTGTGAACTGTGAACTGTGAACTGTGAACTGTGGACTGTGAACTGCCAACTGTGAAGTGTGAAATAAAGTCTGTGAACTGTGATCTGTGGACTGTGAACTGTGAACTGTGAAGCGTGAACTGTGATTTGTGAACAGTGAACTGTGAAATGTGAACTGTGCACTGTGAAGTGTGAAGTGTGAAATGAAGACTGTGATCTGTGAACTGTGATCTGTGAACAGTGAACTGTGGACTGTGAACTGTGAACTGTGACCTGTGAACTGTGAACTGTGACCTGTGAACTGTGAACTGTGAACTGTGAACTGTGAACTGCGAACTGTGAAGTATGAAATGAAGACAGTGAACTGTGAAGTATGAAATGAAGACAGTGAACTGTGAAATGTGAACTGTGACCTGCGAACTGGGAACTGTGAACTGTGAACTGTGAACTGTGATCTGTGAACAGTGAAGTGTGAACTGTGAACTGTGAACTGTGAACTGTGAACTGTGAACTGTGAACTGGAACTGTGAACTGTGAACTGTGAACTGTGAACTGTGAACTGTGAACTGTGAACTGTGATTTGTGAACAGTGAACTGTGGACTGTGAACTGTGGACTGTGAACTGTGCACTGTGAAGTGTGAAGTGTGAAGTGTGAAATGAAAACTGTGAACTGTGAACTGTGATCTGTGAACAGTGAACTGTGGACTGTGAACTGTGAACTGTGACCTGTGAACTGTGAACTGTGACCTGTGAACTGTGAACTGCGAACTGTGAATTGTGAAATGAAGACTGTGAACTGTGAACTGTGAACAGTGAACAGTGAACTGTGAACTGTGAACTGTGAACTGTGAACTGTGAACTGTGAACTGTGAATTGTGAACAGTGAACTGTGGACTGTGAACTGTGAACTGTGAACTGTGAAGTGTGAACTGTGAACTGTGAACTGTGAACTGTGAACTGTCAACTGTGAACTGAGAACTGTAAACTGAGAACTGTAAACTGTGAACAGTGAACTGTGAACTGTGAACTGTGAACTGTGAACTGTGAACTGTGAACTGTGAACTGTGAACTGTGAACTGCCAACTGTGAAGTGTGAAATAAAGTCTGTGAACTGTGATCTGTGGACTGTGAACTGTGAACTGTGAAGTGTGAACTGTGATTTGTGAACAGTGAACTGTGAAATGTGAACTGTGCACTGTGAAGTGTGAAGTGTGAAATGAAGACTGTGATCTGTGAACTGTGATCTGTGAACAGTGAAGTGTGAACTGTGAACTGTGAACTGTGAACTGTGAACTGTGAACTGTGAACTGGAACTGTGAACTGTGAACTGTGAACTGTGAACTGTGAACTGTGAACTATGATCTGTGAACAGTGAACTGTGGACTGTGATCTGTGAACAGTGAAGTGTTAACTGTGAACTGTGAACTGTGAACTGTGAACTGTGAACTGTGAACTATGATCTGTGAACAGTGAACTGTGGACTGTGATCTGTGAACAGTGAAGTGTTAACTGTGAACTGTGAACTGTGAACTGTGAACTGTGAAAACTGAATTGTGAAATAAAGTCTGTGAACTGTGATCTGTGAACTGTGATCTGTGAACTGTGAACTGCGAACTGTGAATTGTGAAATGAAGACTGTGAACTGTGAACTGTGAACTGTGAACTGTGAACTGTGAACTGTGAACTGTGAACTGTGAACTATGATCTGTGAACAGTGAACTGTGGACTGTGAACTGTGAACTGTGAAGTGTGAACTGTGAACTGTCAACTGTCAACTGTGAACTGAGAACTGTAAACTGAGAACTGTAAACTGTGAACAGTGAACTGTGAACTGTGAACTGTGAACTGTGAACTGTGATCTGTGAACTGTGAACTGCGAACTGTGAAGTGTGAAATGAAGACGTTGAACTGTGACCTGTGAACTGTGAACTGTGACCTGTGAACTGTGAACTGCGAACTGTGAATTGTGAAATGAAGACTGTGAACTGTGAACTGTGAACTGTGAACTGTGAATTGTGAACTGTGATTTGTGAACAGGGAACTGTGAAATGTGAACTGTGCACTGTGAAGTGTGAAGTGTGAAATGAAGACTGTGATCTGTGAACTGTGATCTGTGAACAGTGAACTGTGGACTGTGAACTGTGAACTGTGACCAGTGAACTGTGAATTGTGAACAGTGAACTGTGGACTGTGAACTGTGAACGGTGAACTGTGAACTGCGAACTGTGAAGTATGAAATGAAGACAGTGAACTGTGAACTGTGAACTGTGAACTGTGAACTGTGATCTGTGAACTGTGAACTGCGAACTGTGAAGTGTGAAATGAAGACTGTGAACTGTGATCTGTGGACTGTGAACTGTGAACTGTGAACTGTGATTTGTGAACAGTGAACTGTGGACTGTGAACTGTGGACTGTGAACTGTGCACTGTGAAGTGTGAAGTGTGAAATGAAGACTGTGAACTGTGAACTGTGATCTGTGAACAGTGAACTGTGGACTGTGAACTGTGAACTGTGACCTGTGAACTGTGAACTGTGACCTGTGAACTGTGAACTGCGAACTGTGAATTGTGAAATGAAGACTGTGAACAGTGAACAGTGAACTGTGAACTGTGAACTGTGAACTGTGAACTGTGAATTGTGAACAGTGAACTGTGGACTGTGAACTGTGAACTGTGAACTGTGAAGTGTGAACTGTGAACTGTGAACTGTCAACTGTGAACTGAGAACTGTAAACTGAGAACTGTAAACTGTGAACAGTGAACTGTCAACTGTGAACTGTGAACTGTGAACTGTGAACTGTGAACTGTGGACTGTGAACTGCCAACTGTGAAGTGTGAAATAAAGTCTGTGAACTGTGATCTGTGGACTGTGAACTGTGAACTGTGAAGCGTGAACTGTGATTTGTGAACAGTGAACTGTGAAATGTGAACTGTGCACTGTGAAGTGTGAAGTGTGAAATGAAGACTGTGATCTGTGAACTGTGATCTGTGAACAGTGAACTGTGGACTGTGAACTGTGACCTGCGAACTGGGAACTGTGAACTGTGAACTGTGAACTGTGATCTGTGAACAGTGAAGTGTGAACTGTGAACTGTGAACTGTGAACTGTGAACTGTGAACTGTGAACTGGAACTGTGAACTGTGAACTGTGAACTGTGAACTGTGAACTGTGAACTGTGAACTGTGATTTGTGAACAGTGAACTGTGGACTGTGAACTGTGGACTGTGAACTGTGCACTGTGAAGTGTGAAGTGTGAAGTGTGAAATGAAAACTGTGAACTGTGAACTGTGATCTGTGAACAGTGAACTGTGGACTGTGAACTGTGAACTGTGACCTGTGAACTGTGAACTGTGACCTGTGAACTGTGAACTGCGAACTGTGAATTGTGAAATGAAGACTGTGAACTGTGAACTGTGAACAGTGAACAGTGAACTGTGAACTGTGAACTGTGAACTGTGAACTGTGAACTGTGAACTGTGAATTGTGAACAGTGAACTGTGGACTGTGAACTGTGAACTGTGAACTGTGAAGTGTGAACTGTGAACTGTGAACTGTGAACTGTGAACTGTCAACTGTGAACTGAGAACTGTAAACTGAGAACTGTAAACTGTGAACAGTGAACTGTGAACTGTGAACTGTGAACTGTGAACTGTGAACTGTGAACTGTGAACTGTGAACTGTGAACTGTGAACTGCCAACTGTGAAGTGTGAAATAAAGTCTGTGAACTGTGATCTGTGGACTGTGAACTGTGAACTGTGAAGTGTGAACTGTGATTTGTGAACAGTGAACTGTGAAATGTGAACTGTGCACTGTGAAGTGTGAAGTGTGAAATGAAGACTGTGATCTGTGAACTGTGATCTGTGAACAGTGAAGTGTGAACTGTGAACTGTGAACTGTGAACTGTGAACTGTGAACTGTGAACTGGAACTGTGAACTGTGAACTGTGAACTGTGAACTGTGAACTGTGAACTATGATCTGTGAACAGTGAACTGTGGACTGTGATCTGTGAACAGTGAAGTGTTAACTGTGAACTGTGAACTGTGAACTGTGAACTGTGAACTGTGAACTGTGAACTGTGAACTGGAACTGTGAACTGTGAACTGTGAACTGTGAACAATGAACTGTGAACTGTGAACTATGATCTGTGAACAGTGAACTGCGGACTGTCAAATGTGAACTGTGAACTGTGAAAACTGAATTGTGAAATAAAGTCTGTGAACTGTGATCTGTGAACTGTGATCTGTGAACTGTGAACTGCGAACTGTGAATTGTGAAATGAAGACTGTGAACTGTGAACTGTGAACTGTGAACTGTGAACTGTGAACTGTGAACTGTGAACTGTGAACTATGATCTGTGAACAGTGAACTGTGGACTGTGAACTGTGAACTGTGAAGTGTGAACTGTGAACTGTCAACTGTCAACTGTGAACTGAGAACTGTAAACTGAGAACTGTAAACTGTGAACAGTGAACTGTGAACTGTGAACTGTGAACTGTGAACTGTGATCTGTGAACTGTGAACTGCGAACTGTGAAGTGTGAAATGAAGACGTTGAACTGTGACCTGTGAACTGTGAACTGTGACCTGTGAACTGTGAACTGCGAACTGTGAATTGTGAAATGAAGACTGTGAACTGTGAACTGTGAACTGTGAACTGTGAATTGTGAACTGTGATTTGTGAACAGGGAACTGTGAAATGTGAACTGTGCACTGTGAAGTGTGAAGTGTGAAATGAAGACTGTGATCTGTGAACTGTGATCTGTGAACAGTGAACTGTGGACTGTGAACTGTGAACTGTGACCAGTGAACTGTGAATTGTGAACAGTGAACTGTGGACTGTGAACTGTGAACGGTGAACTGTGAACTGCGAACTGTGAAGTATGAAATGAAGACAGTGAACTGTGAACTGTGAACTGTGAACTGTGAACTGTGATCTGTGAACTGTGAACTGCGAACTGTGAAGTGTGAAATGAAGACTGTGAACTGTGATCTGTGGACTGTGAACTGTGAACTGTGAACTGTGATTTGTGAACAGTGAACTGTGGACTGTGAACTGTGGACTGTGAACTGTGCACTGTGAAGTGTGAAGTGTGAAATGAAGACTGTGAACTGTGAACTGTGATCTGTGAACAGTGAACTGTGGACTGTGAACTGTGAACTGTGACCTGTGAACTGTGAACTGTGACCTGTGAACTGTGAACTGCGAACTGTGAATTGTGAAATGAAGACTGTGAACAGTGAACAGTGAACTGTGAACTGTGAACTGTGAACTGTGAACTGTGAATTGTGAACAGTGAACTGTGGACTGTGAACTGTGAACTGTGAACTGTGAAGTGTGAACTGTGAACTGTGAACTGTCAACTGTGAACTGAGAACTGTAAACTGAGAACTGTAAACTGTGAACAGTGAACTGTCAACTGTGAACTGTGAACTGTGAACTGTGAACTGTGAACTGTGGACTGTGAACTGCCAACTGTGAAGTGTGAAATAAAGTCTGTGAACTGTGATCTGTGGACTGTGAACTGTGAACTGTGAAGCGTGAACTGTGATTTGTGAACAGTGAACTGTGAAATGTGAACTGTGCACTGTGAAGTGTGAAGTGTGAAATGAAGACTGTGATCTGTGAACTGTGATCTGTGAACAGTGAACTGTGGACTGTGAACTGTGAACTGTGACCTGTGAACTGTGAACTGTGACCTGTGAACTGTGAACTGTGAACTGTGAACTGTGAACTGCGAACTGTGAAGTATGAAATGAAGACAGTGAACTGTGAAGTATGAAATGAAGACAGTGAACTGTGAAATGTGAACTGTGACCTGCGAACTGGGAACTGTGAACTGTGAACTGTGAACTGTGATCTGTGAACAGTGAAGTGTGAACTGTGAACTGTGAACTGTGAACTGTGAACTGTGAACTGTGAACTGGAACTGTGAACTGTGAACTGTGAACTGTGAACTGTGAACTGTGAACTGTGAACTGTGAACTGTGAACTGTGAACTGTGAACTGTGATTTGTGAACAGTGAACTGTGGACTGTGAACTGTGGACTGTGAACTGTGCACTGTGAAGTGTGAAGTGTGAAGTGTGAAATGAAGACTGTGAACTGTGAACTGTGATCTGTGAACAGTGAACTGTGGACTGTGA
The DNA here is from genome assembly GCA_963971365.1 of Lasioglossum villosulum. Classification (NCBI taxonomy): domain Eukaryota; kingdom Metazoa; phylum Arthropoda; class Insecta; order Hymenoptera; family Halictidae; genus Lasioglossum; species Lasioglossum villosulum. The sequence goes on from CAXARU010000174.1 coordinate 1,843,713, forward strand.
ACTGTGAACTGTGACCTGTGAACTGTGAACTGTGACCTGTGAACTGTGAACTGCGAACTGTGAATTGTGAAATGAAGACTGTGAACTGTGAACTGTGAACAGTGAACAGTGAACTGTGAACTGTGAACTGTGAACTGTGAACTGTGAACTGTGAACTGTGAATTGTGAACAGTGAACTGTGGACTGTGAACTGTGAACTGTGAACTGTGAAGTGTGAACTGTGAACTGTGAACTGTGAACTGTCAACTGTGAACTGAGAACTGTAAACTGAGAACTGTAAACTGTGAACAGTGAACTGTGAACTGTGAACTGTGAACTGTGAACTGTGAACTGTGAACTGTGAACTGTGAACTGCCAACTGTGAAGTGTGAAATAAAGTCTGTGAACTGTGATCTGTGGACTGTGAACTGTGAACTGTGAAGTGTGAACTGTGATTTGTGAACAGTGAACTGTGAAATGTGAACTGTGCACTGTGAAGTGTGAAGTGTGAAATGAAGACTGTGATCTGTGAACTGTGATCTGTGAACAGTGAAGTGTGAACTGTGAACTGTGAACTGTGAACTGTGAACTGTGAACTGGAACTGTGAACTGTGAACTGTGAACTGTGAACTGTGAACTGTGAACTATGATCTGTGAACAGTGAACTGTGGACTGTGATCTGTGAACAGTGAAGTGTTAACTGTGAACTGTGAACTGTGAACTGTGAACTGTGAACTGTGAACTGTGAACTGTGAACTGTGAACTGCCAACTGTGAAGTGTGAAATAAAGTCTGTGAACTGTGATCTGTGGACTGTGAACTGTGAACTGTGAAGTGTGAACTGTGATTTGTGAACAGTGAACTGTGAAATGTGAACTGTGCACTGTGAAGTGTGAAGTGTGAAATGAAGACTGTGATCTGTGAACTGTGATCTGTGAACAGTGAAGTGTGAACTGTGAACTGTGAACTGTGAACTGTGAACTGTGCACTGTGAACTGTGAACTGTGAACTGTGATCTGTGAACTGTGATCTGTGAACTGTGAACTGTGAAAACTGAATTGTGAAATAAAGTCTGTGAACTGTGATCTGTGAACTGTGATCTGTGAACTGTGAACTGCGAACTGTGAATTGTGAAATGAAGACTGTGAACTGTGAACTGTGAACTGTGAACTGTGAACTGTGAACTGTGAACTGTGAACTGTGAACTATGATCTGTGAACAGTGAACTGTGGACTGTGAACTGTGAACTGTGAAGTGTGAACTGTGAACTGTCAACTGTCAACTGTGAACTGAGAACTGTAAACTGAGAACTGTAAACTGTGAACAGTGAACTGTGAACTGTGAACTGTGAACTGCGAACTGTGATCTGTGAACTGTGAACTGCGAACTGTGAAGTGTGAAATGAAGACGTTGAACTGTGACCTGTGAACTGTGAACTGTGACCTGTGAACTGTGAACTGCGAACTGTGAATTGTGAAATGAAGACTGTGAACTGTGAACTGTGAACTGTGAACAGTGAACAGTGAACAGTGAACTGTGAACTGTGAACTGTGAACTGTGAACTGTGAAGTGTGAACTGTGATTTGTGAACAGGGAACTGTGAAATGTGAACTGTGCACTGTGAAGTGTGAAGTGTGAAATGAAGACTGTGATCTGTGAACTGTGATCTGTGAACAGTGAACTGTGGACTGTGAACTGTGAACTGTGACCAGTGAACTGTGAACTGTGACCTGTGAACTGTGAACTGTGAACTGTGAACTGTGAACTGCGAACTGTGAAGTATGAAATGAAGACAGTGAACTGTGAAGTATGAAATGAAGACAGTGAACTGTGAACTGTGAACTGTGAACTGTGAACTGTGAACTGGAACTGTGAACTGTGAACTGTGAACTGTGAACTGTGAACTGTGAACTATGATCTGTGAACAGTGAACTGCGGACTGTGAACTGTGAACTGTGAACTGTGAAAACTGAATTGTGAAATAAAGTCTGTGAACTGTGATCTGTGAACTGTGAACTGTGAAGTGTAATCTGTGAACTGTGAACTGCGAACTGTGAATTGTGAAATGAAGACTGTGAACTGTGAACTGTGCCCTGTGAAGACTGAAGTGTGAAATGAAGACTGTGAACTGTGATCTGTGAACTGTGAACTGTGAACTGAGATCTGTGAACTGTGAACTGTGAAAACTGAATTGTGAAATAAAGTCTGTGAACTGTGAACTGTGATCTGTGAACTGTGAAGAGTGGGCTGTGAACTGTGACCTGTGAACTGTGAACTGCGAACTGTGAAGTATGAAATGAAGACAGTGAACTGTGAAATGTGAACTGTGACCTGCGAACTGTGAACTGTGAACTGTGAACTGTGAATTGTGAACAGTGAACTGTGGACTGTGAACTGTGAACTGTGAACTGTGAACTGTGAAGTGTGAACTGTGATTTGTGAACAGGGAACTGTGAAATGTGAACTGTGCACTGTGAAGTGTGAAGTGTGAAATGAAGACTGTGATCTGTGAACTGTGATCTGTGAACAGTGAACTGTGGACTGTGAACTGTGAACTGTGACCAGCGAACTGTGAACTGTGACCTGTGAACTGTGAACTGTGAACTGTGAACTGTGAACTGCGAACTGTGAAGTATGAAATGAAGACAGTGAACTGTGAAGTATGAAATGAAGACAGTGAACTGTGAACTGTGAACTGTGAACTGTGAACTGTGAACTGGAACTGTGAACTGTGAACTGTGAACTGTGAACTGTGAACTGTGAACTATGATCTGTGAACAGTGAACTGCGGACTGTGAACTGTGAACTGTGAACTGTGAAAACTGAATTGTGAAATAAAGTCTGTGAACTGTGATCTGTGAACTGTGAACTGTGAAGTGTAATCTGTGAACTGTGAACTGCGAACTGTGAATTGTGAAATGAAGACTGTGAACTGTGAACTGTGCCCTGTGAAGACTGAAGTGTGAAATGAAGACTGTGAACTGTGATCTGTGAACTGTGAACTGTGAACTGAGATCTGTGAACTGTGAACTGTGAAAACTGAATTGTGAAATAAAGTCTGTGAACTGTGAACTGTGATCTGTGAACTGTGAAGAGTGGGCTGTGAACTGTGACCTGTGAACTGTGAACTGCGAACTGTGAAGTATGAAATGAAGACAGTGAACTGTGAAATGTGAACTGTGACCTGCGAACTGTGAACTGTGAACTGTGAACTGTGAGCTGTGAACTGCGAACTGTGAAGTGTGAAATAAAGTCTGTGAACTGTGATCTGTGGACTGTGAACTGTGAACTGTGAACTGTGACCTGTGAACTGTGAACTGTGAACTGCGAACTGTGAATTGTGAAATGAAGACTGTGAACTGTGAACCTGGAACTGTGAACTGTGAACTGTGAACTGTGAACTGTGAACTGTGAACTGTGAACTGTGAACTGTGAACTGTGCACTGTGAATTGTGAACAGTGAACTGTGGACTGTGAACTGTGAACGGTGAACTGTGAACTGCGAACTGTGAAGTATGAAATGAAGACAGTGAACTGTGAAGTATGAAATGAAGGCAGTGAACTGTGAAATGTGAACTGAGACCTGCGAACTGGGAACTGTGAACTGTGAACTGTGAACTGTGAACTGTGAACTGCGAACTGTGAAGTGTGAAATGAAGACTGTGAACTGTGATCTGTGGACTGTGAACTGTGAACTGTGAACTGTGATTTGTGAACAGTGAACTGTGGACTGTGAACTGTGGACTGTGAACTGTGCACTGTGAAGTGTGAAGTGTGAAGTGTGAAATGAAGACTGTGAACTGTGAACTGTGATCTGTGAACAGTGAACTGTGGACTGTGAACTGTGACCTGTGAAATGTGAACTGTGACCTGTGAACTGTGAACTGCGAACTGTGAATTGTGAAATGAAGACTGTGAACTGTGAACTGTGAACTGTGAACAGTGAACAGTGAACTGTGAACTGTGAACTGTGAACTGTGAACTGTGAACTGTGAACTGTGAATTGTGAACAGTGAACTGTGGACTGTGAACTGTGAACTGTGAACTGTGAAGTGTGAACTGTGAACTGTCAACTGTCAACTGTGAACTGAGAACTGTAAACTGAGAACTGTAAAGTGTAAACAGTGAACTGTGAACTGTGAACTGTGAACTGTGAACTGTGAACTGTGAACTGTGAACTGTGAACTGTGAACTGCCAACTGTGAAGTGTGAAATAAAGTCTGTGAACTGTGATCTGTGGACTGTGAACTGTGAACTGTGAAGTGTGAACTGTGATTTGTGAACAGTGAAGTGTGAAATGTGAACTGTGCACTGTGAAGTGTGAAGTGTGAAATGAAGACTGTGATCTGTGAACTGTGATCTGTGAACAGTGAACTGTGGACTGTGAACTGTGAACTGTGACCTGTGAACTGTGAACTGTGACCTGTGAACTGTGAACTGTGAACTGTGAACTGTGAACTGTGAACTGTGAACTGTGAACTGCGAACTGTGAAGTATGAAATGAAGACAGTGAACTGTGAAGTATGAAATGAAGACAGTGAACTGTGAAATGTGAACTGTGACCTGCGAACTGGGAACTGTGAACTGTGAACTGTGAACTGTGATCTGTGAACAGTGAAGTGTGAACTGTGAACTGTGAACTGTGAACTGTGAACTGTGAACTGTGAACTGTGAACTGGAACTGGAACTGTGAACTGTGAACTGTGAACTGTGAACTATGATCTGTGAACAGTGAACTGTGGACTGTGAACTGTGAACTGTGAAGTGTGAATTGTGAACTGTGAACTGTCAACTGTGAACTGAGAACTGTAAACTGAGAACTGTAAACTGTGAACAGTGAACTATGAACTGTGAACTGTGAACTGTGAACTTTGAACTGTGATCTGTGAACTGTGAACTGCGAACTGTGAAGTGTGAAATGAAGACTGTGAACTGTGATCTGTGGACTGTGAACTGTGAACTGTGAACTGTGATTTGTGAACAGTGAACTGTGGACTGTGAACTGTGGACTGTGAACTGTGCACTGTGAAGTGTGAACTGTGAAAACTGAATTGTGATCTGTGAACTGTGATCTGTGAACTATGATCTGTGAACTGTGAACTGTGAACTGTGAACTGTGAACTGTGAACTGTGAACTGTGAACTGTGAACTGTGAACTGTGAACTGCCAACTGTGAAGTGTGAAATAAAGTCTGTGAACTGTGATCTGTGGACTGTGAACTGTGAACTGTGAAGTGTGAACTGTGATTTGTGAACAGTGAAGTGTGAAATGTGAACTGTGCACTGTGAAGTGTGAAGTGTGAAATGAAGACTGTGATCTGTGAACTGTGATCTGTGAACAGTGAACTGTGGACTGTGAACTGTGAACTGTGACCTGTGAACTGTGAACTGTGACCTGTGAACTGTGAACTGTGAACTGTGAACTGTGAACTGCGAACTGTGAAGTATGAAATGAAGACAGTGAACTGTGAAGTATGAAATGAAGACAGTGAACTGTGAACTGTGAACTGTGAACTGTGAACTGTGAACTGGAACTGTGAACTGTGAACTGTGAACTGTGAACTGTGAACTGTGAACTATGATCTGTGAACAGTGAACTGCGGACTGTGAACTGTGAACTGTGAACTGTGAAAACTGAATTGTGAAATAAAGTCTGTGAACTGTGATCTGTGAACTGTGAACTGTGAAGTGTAATCTGTGAACTGTGAACTGCGAACTGTGAATTGTGAAATGAAGACTGTGAACTGTGAACTGTGCCCTGTGAAGACTGAAGTGTGAAATGAAGACTGTGAACTGTGATCTGTGAACTGTGAACTGTGAACTGAGATCTGTGAACTGTGAACTGTGAAAACTGAATTGTGAAATAAAGTCTGTGAACTGTGAACTGTGATCTGTGAACTGTGAAGAGTGGGCTGTGAACTGTGACCTGTGAACTGTGAACTGCGAACTGTGAAGTATGAAATGAAGACAGTGAACTGTGAAATGTGAACTGTGACCTGCGAACTGTGAACTGTGAACTGTGAACTGTGAGCTGTGAACTGCGAACTGTGAAGTGTGAAATAAAGTCTGTGAACTGTGATCTGTGGACTGTGAACTGTGAACTGTGAACTGTGACCTGTGAACTGTGAACTGTGAACTGCGAACTGTGAATTGTGAAATGAAGACTGTGAACTGTGAACCTGGAACTGTGAACTGTGAACTGTGAACTGTGAACTGTGAACTGTGAACTGTGAACTGTGAACTGTGAACTGTGCACTGTGAATTGTGAACAGTGAACTGTGGACTGTGAACTGTGAACGGTGAACTGTGAACTGCGAACTGTGAAGTATGAAATGAAGACAGTGAACTGTGAAGTATGAAATGAAGGCAGTGAACTGTGAAATGTGAACTGAGACCTGCGAACTGGGAACTGTGAACTGTGAACTGTGAACTGTGAACTGTGAACTGCGAACTGTGAAGTGTGAAATGAAGACTGTGAACTGTGATCTGTGGACTGTGAACTGTGAACTGTGAACTGTGATTTGTGAACAGTGAACTGTGGACTGTGAACTGTGGACTGTGAACTGTGCACTGTGAAGTGTGAAGTGTGAAGTGTGAAATGAAGACTGTGAACTGTGAACTGTGATCTGTGAACAGTGAACTGTGGACTGTGAACTGTGACCTGTGAAATGTGAACTGTGACCTGTGAACTGTGAACTGCGAACTGTGAATTGTGAAATGAAGACTGTGAACTGTGAACTGTGAACTGTGAACAGTGAACAGTGAACTGTGAACTGTGAACTGTGAACTGTGAACTGTGAACTGTGAACTGTGAATTGTGAACAGTGAACTGTGGACTGTGAACTGTGAACTGTGAACTGTGAAGTGTGAACTGTGAACTGTCAACTGTCAACTGTGAACTGAGAACTGTAAACTGAGAACTGTAAAGTGTAAACAGTGAACTGTGAACTGTGAACTGTGAACTGTGAACTGTGAACTGTGAACTGTGAACTGTGAACTGTGAACTGCCAACTGTGAAGTGTGAAATAAAGTCTGTGAACTGTGATCTGTGGACTGTGAACTGTGAACTGTGAAGTGTGAACTGTGATTTGTGAACAGTGAAGTGTGAAATGTGAACTGTGCACTGTGAAGTGTGAAGTGTGAAATGAAGACTGTGATCTGTGAACTGTGATCTGTGAACAGTGAACTGTGGACTGTGAACTGTGAACTGTGACCTGTGAACTGTGAACTGTGACCTGTGAACTGTGAACTGTGAACTGTGAACTGTGAACTGTGAACTGTGAACTGTGAACTGCGAACTGTGAAGTATGAAATGAAGACAGTGAACTGTGAAGTATGAAATGAAGACAGTGAACTGTGAAATGTGAACTGTGACCTGCGAACTGGGAACTGTGAACTGTGAACTGTGAACTGTGATCTGTGAACAGTGAAGTGTGAACTGTGAACTGTGAACTGTGAACTGTGAACTGTGAACTGTGAACTGTGAACTGGAACTGGAACTGTGAACTGTGAACTGTGAACTGTGAACTATGATCTGTGAACAGTGAACTGTGGACTGTGAACTGTGAACTGTGAAGTGTGAATTGTGAACTGTGAACTGTCAACTGTGAACTGAGAACTGTAAACTGAGAACTGTAAACTGTGAACAGTGAACTATGAACTGTGAACTGTGAACTGTGAACTTTGAACTGTGATCTGTGAACTGTGAACTGCGAACTGTGAAGTGTGAAATGAAGACTGTGAACTGTGATCTGTGGACTGTGAACTGTGAACTGTGAACTGTGATTTGTGAACAGTGAACTGTGGACTGTGAACTGTGGACTGTGAACTGTGCACTGTGAAGTGTGAACTGTGAAAACTGAATTGTGATCTGTGAACTGTGATCTGTGAACTATGATCTGTGAACTGTGAACTGTGAACTGTGAACTGTGAACTGTGAACTGTGAACTGTGAACTGTGAACTGTGAACTGTGAACTGCCAACTGTGAAGTGTGAAATAAAGTCTGTGAACTGTGATCTGTGGACTGTGAACTGTGAACTGTGAAGTGTGAACTGTGATTTGTGAACAGTGAAGTGTGAAATGTGAACTGTGCACTGTGAAGTGTGAAGTGTGAAATGAAGACTGTGATCTGTGAACTGTGATCTGTGAACAGTGAACTGTGGACTGTGAACTGTGAACTGTGACCTGTGAACTGTGAACTGTGACCTGTGAACTGTGAACTGTGAACTGTGAACTGTGAACTGTGAACTGCGAACTGTGAAGTATGAAATGAAGACAGTGAACTGTGAAGTATGAAATGAAGACAGTGAACTGTGAAATGTGAACTGTGACCTGCGAACTGGGAACTGTGAACTGTGAACTGTGGACTGTGAACTGTGCACTGTGAAGTGTGAACTGTGAACTGTGAACTGTGAACTGTGAACTGTGAACTGTGAACTGGAACTGGAACTGTGAACTGTGAACTGTGAACTGTGAACTGTGAACTGTGAACTATGATCTGTGAACAGTGAACTGTGGACTGTGAACTGTGAACTGTGAAGTGTGAACTGTGAACTGTGAACTGTCAACTGTGAACTGAGAACTGTAAACTGAGAACTGTAAACTGTGAACAGTGAACTATGAACTGTGAACTGTGAACTGTGAACTTTGAACTGTGATCTGTGAACTGTGAACTGCGAACTGTGAAGTGTGAAATGAAGACTGTGAACTGTGATCTGTGGACTGTGAACTGTTACGTCCCAAGTTGGACCCAGAGAAATTTTGATAGATTTTATTGATTCGAATGAGGGATACTGCGCAGTTTCGAACCTACCTGCATTCACCGGCTTCGGTTCGGGAAATTGAAGATATTGCGATACTTATGTGGCTTTGCTGGTGGATTATTTATTACGAAAGAATCGAAGTAGGTATTTGAAATAATTTTGGAAATTTTGGTTTTAGATAAAACTTAAACAAAGTGTATTTAAGCAATAAATTCAGAATACATTTGGTTGTCTACAATGGTTAGTAATTATTATAAATGTTAGTATTTACCGTTGCGCTGTTAGTGTTTTCGAGTAGTCGGATGTTGTACAATGTTGCCGATCACGCCTTTACAATGGTAGACCGATCACGCCTTTACAATGGTAGACCGATCACGCCTTTACAGTGGTAGACCACACAAACGATTTAACCGAATTGTTACTGTTAGATTGAACTGTTGACCTTTTTTACTGAGGCGCTGGCGAGGTGTCGTCGTTTTTATATTTTCTTCTATCCTTTGTTCTATGCCAAATCCTTGTGGAGTTGGTTCGATTTTCGCTTCGTAGTCGTTTTGTCATCATATTGTTGTCTGCAGTTTTGGTCGTTGGATTGTTCTTCCATCCTTCTCTCTCCCGGCTGGGTCCTCCGCTTCTCACGTTCTTATTCTTCTCAGTATTTAATTTCGTTTAGGTGGTTTTTTATGATTTTGCGTTACGCGTGGCCTACGTGCTTTAGCTCGCTCGCGTATTATATTTCGGTTTATTCGCTTAATACATGATTACGATATTTTATTTCTATTTCCGCGCAACATTAGTTAGAGAAAGTATTAGACAAAGTTAGGAAATATTTGTATAGTGGTTATTTATTATTTATTAGTGGTGGTTGGACCACCGGACGTGACACCTTCCCCTTTAGAAAGCAAATTTCCAAAGGAAATTTGTTTAAGTTGCTCCGCTACTTTGTTGAACTCGGATGTATTCGGTCTGTCGACCCTGGATCGGGTGTCGCGAAGGTCGTCGCTCGACTCGTCAGCTGCTGGGGTCTTGTTTCTTCGCTCGTCAGCTCGGCGTATGAGCAGGTGTGTCAGTGAACTCCATGCGGCTCCGCACAAAGTGATTCCGCATCCGTATATCGAGTGTAGCTGGTAACCGTGTATTATGGTGTCGAGTATCATCTTGATAAATTTGAAGATGATGAATACAGCTAGCACTCCTGCACTAAAAGATCCAAATGTAATGAATCTATTCCAGAATTTTCTGGCTGCGCTTTCCGCTATTTCACCCAGTGTTTCTTCGTTCATCATACCCATAATAGAAATAGAATTTGCTGGTATGTTTTTTCCTGTCATGCTTCGTGCGACAGAATTTAACACAGCTGATTTCTCGGCAGGGAACATGATGTGGTCCCGTAAATCGTTAAGGTCGTTCTGAGTGTAAATTCCGCTGGTAGCCAATTTGGATGGGTTGACGTACTTCCATTCGGGTTCTTTCATTGGTTGTAGTGTTTGGGGTGCGATGACTTCTATTGGTCTTGGTGATAACCTATGCCAATTTTGGTCAATCTCATACATTACTGGTAGCACTTGACTACAATCTCTGTGAGTTCCGTGACTCGTGAGTATATGAGTTATGGGTGTTAGAAATTTTGATTGGTTTCCGTGGCTAACTGGTAACTCGGTAAAGCAGTCCTCGGTCCGTCGGATTTTTACGTCCACTGCGACGCATTTTATTATATGGATAACTTCTCCGGCCACTAACGCCATGTGTCCCGGTTGTTTTGTTACTATTTGTGCGAATTCGTCGGGTTTTAGGGTGGCTATTGTTAGTGCGTTAGTTAATACTTGTTTTTCCAAATTACACTTTTGCGTGATGATGTTTCTATAGAGGTTGGTCATCTGGTTCTTGATGTGTCGTTCTATGTAGACAAATTTTGAGTTTATATAGGTGAAAATATCGAGATTCTCTACACGCATTGGCTTTTTCCTAATAAATGTTCTTTCTTTTGTTGTTTCTAGGATGAACAATTTGGGGTGTTCTGTTCGGAGCAGGGTGTATCCGCATATTGGGGTCTCACCCATTTTGGTCAATGCAAACGTTACTTCTCCTGTAGTTAAGGCGAATACTGATGGGAATTGTTTTTGGTCTACGCTATCTGTAATTTTTGATGCCAGTCCTTCGTATAAGATGTCATATTGTTCAAATTTGCAAGTGGATTGCGGGAAGGACTTCCAGAAGGTGGATCCATCGTCGTTGTCTAGGCATGTTTCGTCTTGGAATGTGCAAACGGTTCCTGATTTTAACATTATTTTGTTCGTATCCAGTTTTACTGGTACTGATGCTGTTTTTAGTGTTATTTTTGCGACGGCTTGTACAATTACGTTGTCCCAAGATCCGTATGGGTCCGAGAATTGTACTCCCTGACACTTACCGTTGACGTTCAGTTCTCCCGCCAAAGTGAAGGTTCTTGTTTCTGTGGAATTTATTTTTAAGCCGCTTAGTTGTATATTTCTTCCCATGTACATTATACCAAACAGGTGCATTTTGTTGCATTGGTCTTCAGTTACGGGTTCAATATACTCGGTTATTCCGTTTTGTACTGCTGATGTGTGAGAATGCATACCGCAGTACTGGATTACTCTGTGTATTTCGACCTTGCATTGTCTTATATCGACGTAGTTGAAATCAGACAGCTGAAGTAGTTGAATGTAGGCTTCTTCGGTCTTCGTGGTGACATGGTTGATGTCACAGTCGTTGATGTTTTTAAGGGAAAGAGTGGTCACGTTTAGGTGGTGCCCATTACAATCGTATCCGATAATTGTCCGCGAGGGTTGTATCAACATGAATATTAGGTAAAACCCTAACATCTTCTGTAACAAATGTTTGTCGCTGCTTATTTTAACTAGATACGCCTATTTTTTCGCTGAAGTTAGTATCGCTTTTATTACTATGCGTTAGTGGTTCGTATATTCGTTGTTTGTGGGGTTTAGCGGAAGAGTGTTATCATTAGTGTTTGAGTAATAATAGCATTCTTTCGTTAGCCCGAGACGTATAGTAATTTATTTGTTAGTGTATCTTCCTATTTTGTGTGATATTGAAACGTGTAGGGGAATCGTACGTAGGAGAATAATATATATGTGGGTATGTGTAAAATATATATATTTATTTAATTACTATATGGTTCAATATATTTGGTTCATATGTATATAGTAGTAGTGTGGTATGTATATATTTTTATCATATGTAGTGTTGGTGGTGGTGGTGGTATTCACCATCTTTGATCCACCTCGTGGGTTTCACCAACGTCGAATTACGTCTTGCGAGACTCCGCGGTATACCCACGACCAATCGTTATCCGACATATTATAATGCTCCTCGATACACTCGGGGCACGTCCAGGCGGGTTTGACGCTGGCGATGTTAGTTTCGCAGACGGAACACCTTCTTGCTGTTCTTGCGACGTGGGGGAGGCATAGTACGTGCCAACCCCCTGGTTGATAGTTCCATGCGTCCTCTTCGGATAGTGTAAAGTAACAATGTTCGCAGATTCTTCTGTTTGCGAATGTGTATATGTCCGAACCCCACAGTCCCACCACACAACGCATTTGGAGGAGTTTTACGTATGTTTGTGGGTGGTCCTTGGGTAGGACTCCGTCCATCGGACCAAAGTATTCCTGGTACATGTCCTCGGACACTTGAAATTTTCCATTTGGAATCGGCATTTTCGTTTATTGGAACTGTAATTAAATGTAGATTTATTAGTTGTGTTAAGTATTATATCCGTCTTTTTTCGTCTCGTTGGTCATGTCTGTCTTGTTGTCCGTCTAGTTGTATGTTTACAGTCTACAGTCTCGTCTGTAATTTCCGTTGTGGTTCAGGTCGAGTGTGGGCCATTTTCAATTTATTTAGGTGTACTGTACGGATTTTCCCGTTAACTAAAATTTTTACATTTTGGTTAGGTAAAATTTCTATAACTTTATGAGGTCCCGTGTATTGGTCGCTGAATTTCCCTTTGAATGGTTCCTTTATTAAATATACTAGGTCTGCTACTTTAAAATTCTGTGGGTTTATTTTTCGGTCGTAGTAGTGTTTTGATTTAGCTTTGGCTGCGTTTAAATTTTTTCGTGCGGATAGTTGTAGTTCGTTGATTGTTGAATGTAGATCTCGGAGGTAATCTTCATAGGTGGGTTCCAAGTTTTCCTTAATCGGGTCTCTGCTTGTAGGTTCTCGAGCAATGTTTCCGAATACCAATTCGTGTGGAGAGAATCTTGTTCCTTCATGTACCGATGTATTGTATGAGAACATGGCCAAATCTAACCAATTATCCCAATTTGTTGCGTTGTTTACGTATTGTTTTAAATATTCTACTAATACGTGATGCGATCTTTCTATTGAACCATTACTTTGTGGGTGATAGGCCGTAGTTTTATAATGTTTAATTTTAAATTTCTTTGCTACTTGTTTTATAAGGTTTGAAGTAAAGTTGGTTCCCTGATCTGTTAAAATTGCTTTAGGGGCACCAAATCGGCAAATGAAATTTTTGATAAACCCATCTGCAATATCTGCGGCTGTCGTTCGTTCTAACGGTACTGCTATGGAGTATTTAGTTAATAGATCTTGCATTGTTAGTATGCACTTATTTCCATTTTTTGTTTCTGGCAATGGTCCTACAATATCTAAGCTGACTTTATCAAAGGCCTTTCCTGGCGTGTCTGTTAGTACCATGGGTTGTTTAGTTTTAATTCTTGTTAATTTCTTTAATTGGCATTCACTGCAAGTTCGTATGAAATTTTGAATATCCTTTTTCATTCCTTCCCAATAGTATGTTTGTCGGATTCGATGATAAGTTTTGGTTACTCCTTTGTGTCCGCCGATGGCTGACATATGCTTTTCTTCGATTATATTTAGTCTATCTTCCTCTGGAGGCATTGTTACTTGACCTGTGCATATGGTTACTTTTACTGGTTGATTCTGGAATGTTCTCTTTAATTCATTTATAATATATTTCCAAGGTATATCTTCAATGTTGGTTGATCTTCTTATGCTGAATGAGTCCAGATCCATTTCTTCAACTACATCTAATAAAGATGCCATAGCGTTGACAATGTTTTCGGGTTCGATCGGTGTATGTCTATCTTGTTTAATTGGTAACATGATAATGTAAAAATTGTCTTTATCATTGGGTTGTAATCTAGCTCGTTCAAAAGTCAGATCAATGGTAGTACGTAATAAGTTAGCTTCTACTAATTCTTCTGCTCCGTTATCAATTGGTTTCCCACACATATCTACGAATACTACTTTATGTGTTTTGCCCATGTACAATGGTTCACGAGTTTCTCTGATTTCTGGGTATCTGTGTGTCGTTTGCGTTAAATTAGGCACTCCTATATGAGTCTCTACTGATTTAGGGGTTGCAGGAGGAGTGATATTATTTTCTCGATTAGGCGTTTCTGTGTTGAGTTGTAACGAATTGTCAAAATTTGAAGAACTGCGGGGAACGCTAGTTCCAGGATCAGAATTTAGTTGCGATGTTTGTAAACTGTCGGATGGAATCGGTGAAAAATGTTTTGTTTCTATTCTCCCTTTTTGTCGTGTTGTGTCAGGTAGGGGTGAGTCTTCAGATGAAGTGGATGGAAGTTTCCTTTTCCTCATTAATGTGTATGGTGATTCTTCTGTTTCTGTCTGATTTGATTCGTTAGACTTCTTTTTCTTGCAAACTGGATTGGGTAACGATGAATCTTCCGATGATGTTGACAGCAATCTTTTCCTAATTGATTTCCCGTGTTGTAGTGGTAAGCAGATTTCTGGAGGGTTCCGGGATAGGGCATCGGCATTAGCATTAGTTTTTCCTTGTTTATAGTGAATTTTGTATTCGTATTCTGATAGCTTGAGTTTCCATTTCCATAATCTGGAGGTTGGATCCTTGATGGAATGTAGCCAAACTAAGGGTTTATGATCCGTAATTATATTAAATGTTCGGCCGTATAGGTATGGCCGAAAGTGTGATATGCAGTAAACAATTGCTAAACATTCTTTTTCTATTGTGGAATATTTTTGTTCAGCTGCATTTAGTAATCGAGAAGCGTACGCTATGGGGAGGTCCTTTCCAATTGAACCTTGGCTTAGAATTCCTCCGATAGCATATGCAGATGCATCAGTAGTGAGGTTGAATGTTTTTGAAAAATCTGGAAACTGTAATATGGGCTCTGTTATGAGAGCTTCTCGTAAGATTTTAAAAGATTTTTCTTGTATCTCCTTCCATTCGAAAGTGACATCCTTCTTTAATAAATCTGTCAATGGTTTAGCTGTCGCGGAAAAGTTCGGTATAAATCTTCGGTAATATCCAGCTAATCCCAAAAATTGTTTAATATGTTTCGCGTTTCGGGGTTTTGGGAAATTCTGTACTGCTTCTATTTTCTTCGGATCAGGTTTTAACCCATCTTCGCTGATTATGTGTCCCAAGTACGTTACTTCATGACGTAGAAATTCGCATTTATCAGGTTGTAGTTTTAGTCGTGCGATGCGTAATCGATCCATTAATTTATTAAATTTAATTTCGTGCTCTCGTAAAGAACTTGAGTATATTACTATATCGTCTAGATACACGAATAATTCGGATCCTTGAAGGCCTGCCAGCACACTGTTCATCAGACGTTGAAATGTGGCTGGAGCGTTTTTCAAACCAAAAGGCATTCTTTTGAATTGAAAGTGGCCATAAGGTGTTGAGAATGCTGTCTTATGAGCGTCCTCAGGTGCCATTTTAATTTGATGAAATCCGGAAGCTAAATCAAATATAGAAAAATATTTGGCGCTTCCAAGTTGATCTAAGATTTCCGTAATGTTAGGTAAAGGATATGCATCGCCAATTGTTTTTTCATTTAAATTGCGGTAATCGATTACGAGACGCCATCGTTTGTTTCCGTGAGAATCTTGCTTCTTTGGCACGATCCATACTGGCGAATTATACGGTGATGTCGATGATTCGATCACGTCTGTTTCTAATAATTCTTGTACCTGTCTGTTTATTTCTTCCTTATGGATTTGTGGAAAACGATATTGTCGAGTGTTTACTGGAATGTCGTCTGTGGTATAAATTCTGTGTTGCAGCACGTCAGTCCCTTCGAGGATTTCTCCAGGGATATTGAATCTGTCTTGATTTCGTTCAATCAGTTTTAAAATGTTTTCCTTTTCTTCTTCGTTGAGGTGATCAAACCTTAGTAGTTCTAGTATATCCTCGAGTCGATTGCGACGGCTTGCTGTCGCTACTCGATGAGCGTTGACCCTGCTGACTGACTGTTTTGTGATCTCTTCGAACGGCTCGAGTTTCAACATAGGTACGTCGAAGGCGTAGTCTTTCAATGTCGCGTTTGTTACTCTTATGTATGCTCTCCCTTTATTATTACTGACCACAGTCTCTCCGAAAAATATTCCTTTCTCTCCGGAAGTATTAGGAATATAGCCCTGCTGTATTTCAGGATTGATTATATTTACTAGTAGTGGAATTGATGTTCTTCTAGGAACGATTACTTGTTGTTCTTCGAAAAATGGTACATAAGTAGTTCCCCATTTTACATGTTTTTCGGAATAGTCAACACTCGCTTGATGATTTCGTAAAAATTCGGATCCTAAGATTCCGTCCTGATCTATCGATATTCGGTTGCTAACAACATGGAATAATACTGGATGACCTGCTATCCTGATTGATGCCGTCCCTAGGGTGGCCAGGACTTCGGTCGAGATTCCTCGAATATGAATAGCATTAATTGTATCGATGTCCGCAGTTTTTGGGACCATGATTTCTTTGATGAGGTTGACTTCCGAACCTGAGTCCACTAAAAGTGTAGTGATTCCTTGGAGGTCTGGTGAAGTGATCTTTATGGTGGGAGTATTTCTAGTCGAATCTAATTGAACATTGATAACCCTTCTAGGTAGAATTCTCGATCTTCTTCCGTCCTTGATTCCTTGATCCCTTTTACTTCCTTGGGGTGACTCGTTCCTGGAGAGTCGTCCTGTTGGGTTGCCGCGTCTTCCATTGGTGAAATCTTCGGTGAGGATGTGTCGATTTTCATTATGGATTGGCGCTCCGTGAATTTTCCTCCCTTGGGTGCGCCACTGTTCCCTGGGGGGAATCTCCCGTTTCCCGACCTTTGTTGGGAATAAGGCACTATCTCTCCTGAATCCACCTTGGCCTTGAATTTGTAGCACTCTTTGATAGTGTGTCCTGGCTTCTTACAATAATTACAAGTAACAGGTGGGTTACTTGTTCCGGTTTGATTACCCATTCTTGTTTCTCTGTCGGGTCTCTGGTTACCGGTGTCATTCCTATCGTTATCAGTATGGTTGGTGCGCCAACGTGATCTCGCGTTGTCATCATGTCTTGAAGGCTGTTGGTATCGGTGTTGTGGCTGAAATTGGTTTCTTCTGTCTCTGATATTAGGTTGGGATGTTCTTATCCGTTCCTCCTCTTGTTGCATTTGTTTGGAGACTTTGATGGCATTAGTATATGCTTGTTCTAAATTCCGAGCGCCTTCTAATAGTACTTCGACCCTGATATTAGAGGGTAATCCTTTCAAAAAGGCTTCCAGTACGTCGGAGTCTATGAGGTTCGTTTCGGTTAGTTCTCCGTATTGACAACGTTCCTCGTCCATGATCGCTAATCTTAGATCTTTCGTACGACTAATATAATCTAACATACTCTCGTTGGGTTTTTGGAATATGTTCCCTAGTTCCCCCTTATATTGATTGATGGTTTTTTGTTCCCCAAACATGGCTTTAATTTTTGTCCCAAATTCCTCTACAGTTTCAATATTCGAGTCTTCGATAGCCATAAACGCGTGTCCTCTGAGTTTATTTGTAAGTAATTTTACCAAATATGGTTCTTGATTTTCTGGGAGCATGGATTTGGCTCTTTCACATGCTCGTAAAAATTGATATATAGAGGGTTTATGACCATCGAATACTGGTACGGTTTGTAACGCGTCTTTAATTCTAATCGGGTTTTCAGTCGGTGTCTGTTCGGTATGTGTCTGTCTGTTTTTCGGTGTCCGTAGTTCGGTTTTCGTCGGTTTACTTATTATCCCTAATGTATTCTGAATTTGTATTATTTGTGCAGATAGATCTTTGAGTTTCGGACCGAGGTCCATCACGAATTTATTATTCTCTTCAGCTAATTTAATTTGTTCAATAGCTTCTCTTAGTACTTGCGTTTGGATATCAACTTCGACTTGTTCGCCACCAGTTGCCATTGTTAAATTTAGTAAGAACAACGATTTCAAAAAAAAATAGAACAAAATCCTCAATTCCTGCGTCGTATCCCACCGCTGTCACCAAATTTATCTTCCTGTTACGTCCCAAGTTGGACCCAGAGAAATTTTGATAGATTTTATTGATTCGAATGAGGGATACTGCGCAGTTTCGAACCTACCTGCATTCACCGGCTTCGGTTCGGGAAATTGAAGATATTGCGATACTTATGTGGCTTTGCTGGTGGATTATTTATTACGAAAGAATCGAAGTAGGTATTTGAAATAATTTTGGAAATTTTGGTTTTAGATAAAACTTAAACAAAGTGTATTTAAGCAATAAATTCAGAATACATTTGGTTGTCTACAATGGTTAGTAATTATTATAAATGTTAGTATTTACCGTTGCGCTGTTAGTGTTTTCGAGTAGTCGGATGTTGTACAATGTTGCCGATCACGCCTTTACAATGGTAGACCGATCACGCCTTTACAATGGTAGACCGATCACGCCTTTACAATGGTAGACCACACAAACGATTTAACCGAATTGTTACTGTTAGATTGAACTGTTGACCTTTTTTACTGAGGCGCTGGCGAGGTGTCGTCGTTTTTATATTTTCTTCTATCCTTTGTTCTATGCCAAATCCTTGTGGAGTTGGTTCGATTTTCGCTTCGTAGTCGTTTTGTCATCATATTGTTGTCTGCAGTTTTGGTCGTTGGATTGTTCTTCCATCCTTCTCTCTCCCGGCTGGGTCCTCCGCTTCTCACGTTCTTATTCTTCTCAGTATTTAATTTCGTTTAGGTGGTTTTTTATGATTTTGCGTTACGCGTGGCCTACGTGCTTTAGCTCGCTCGCGTATTATATTTCGGTTTATTCGCTTAATACATGATTACGATATTTTATTTCTATTTCCGCGCAACATTAGTTAGAGAAAGTATTAGACAAAGTTAGGAAATATTTGTATAGTGGTTATTTATTATTTATTAGTGGTGGTTGGACCACCGGACGTGACAGAACTGTGAACTGTGAACTGTGATTTGTGAACAGTGAACTGTGGACTGTGAACTGTGGACTGTGAACTGTGCACTGTGAAGTGTGAACTGTGAAAACTGAATTGTGATCTGTGAACTGTGATCTGTGAACTATGATCTGTGAACTGTGAACTGTGAACTGTGAACTGTGAACTGTGAACTGTGAACTGTGAACTGTGAACTGTGAACTGTGAACTGTGAACTGTGAACTGCCAACTGTGAAGTGTGAAATAAAGTCTGTGAACTGTGATCTGTGGACTGTGAACTGTGAACTGTGAAGTGTGAACTGTGATTTGTGAACAGTGAAGTGTGAAATGTGAACTGTGCACTGTGAAGTGTGAAGTGTGAAATGAAGACTGTGATCTGTGAACTGTGATCTGTGAACAGTGAACTGTGGACTGTGAACTGTGAACTGTGACCTGTGAACTGTGAACTGTGACCTGTGAACTGTGAACTGTGAACTGTGAACTGTGAACTGTGAACTGTGAACTGCGAACTGTGAAGTATGAAATGAAGACAGTGAACTGTG
The DNA here is from genome assembly GCA_963971365.1 of Lasioglossum villosulum. Lineage (NCBI taxonomy): Eukaryota > Metazoa > Arthropoda > Insecta > Hymenoptera > Halictidae > Lasioglossum > Lasioglossum villosulum. The sequence goes on from CAXARU010000174.1 coordinate 1,863,232, forward strand.
AAGTATGAAATGAAGACAGTGAACTGTGAAATGTGAACTGTGACCTGCGAACTGGGAACTGTGAACTGTGAACTGTGAACTGTGATCTGTGAACAGTGAACTGTGAACTGTGAACTGTGAACTGTGAACTGTGAACTGTGAACTGTGAACTGTGAACTGGAACTGGAACTGTGAACTGTGAACTGTGAACTGTGAACTGTGAACTATGATCTGTGAACAGTGAACTGTGGACTGTGAACTGTGAACTGTGAAGTGTGAACTGTGAACTGTGAACTGTCAACTGTGAACTGAGAACTGTAAACTGAGAACTGTAAACTGTGAACAGTGAACTATGAACTGTGAACTGTGAACTGTGAACTTTGAACTGTGATCTGTGAACTGTGAACTGCGAACTGTGAAGTGTGAAATGAAGACTGTGAACTGTGATCTGTGGACTGTGAACTGTGAACTGTGAACTGTGATTTGTGAACAGTGAACTGTGGACTGTGAACTGTGGACTGTGAACTGTGCACTGTGAAGTGTGAACTGTGAAAACTGAATTGTGAAATAAAGTCTGTGAACTGTGATCTGTGAACTATGATCTGTGAACTGTGAACTGTGAACTGTGAACTGTGATCTGTGAACAGTGAAGTGTGAACTGTGAACTGTGAACTGTGAACTGTGAACTGTGAACTATGATCTGTGAACCGTGAACTGCAGACTGTGAACTGTGAACTGTGAAAACTGAATTGTGAAATAAAGTCTGTGAACTGTGATCTGTGAACTGTGATCTGTGAACTGTGAACTGTGAAGTGTGATCTGTGAACTGTGAACTGCGAACTGTGAATTGTGAAATGAAGACTGTGAACTGTGAACTGTGCCCTGTGAAGACTGAAGTGTGAAATGAAGACTGTGAACTGTGATCTGTGAACTGTGAAATGTGAACTGAGAACTGTGAACTGTGAACTGTGAAAACTGAATTGTGAAATAAAGTCTGTGAACTGTGAACTGTGAACTGTGATCTGTGAACTGTGAACAGTGGGCTGTGAACTGTGACCTGTGAACTGTGAACTGCGAACTGTGAATTGTGAAATGAAGACTGTGAACTGTGAACTGTGCCCTGTGAAGACTGAAGTGTGAAATGAAGACTGTGAACTGTGATCTGTGAACTGTGAACTGTGAACTGAGAACTGTGAACTGTGAACTGTGAAAACTGAATTGTGAAATAAAGTCTGTGAACTGTGAACTGTGAACTGTGATCTGTGAACTGTGAACAGTGGGCTGTGAACTGTGACCTGTGAACTGTGAACTGCGAACTGTGAATTGTGAAATGAAGACTGTGAACTGTGAACTGTGCCCTGTGAAGACTGAAGTGTGAAATGAAGACTGTGAACTGTGATCTGTGAACTGTGAACTGTGAACTGAGAACTGTGAACTGTGAACTGTGAAAACTGAATTGTGAAATAAAGTCTGTGAACTGTGAACTGTGAACTGTGATCTGTGAACTGTGAACAGTGGGCTGTGAACTGTGACCTGTGAACTGTGAACTGCGAACTGTGAATTGTGAAATGAAGACTGTGAACTGTGAACTGTGCCCTGTGAAGACTGAAGTGTGAAATGAAGACTGTGAACTGTGATCTGTGAACTGTGAACTGTGAACTGTGAACAGTGGGCTGTGAACTGTGACCTGTGAACTGTGAACTGCGAACTGTGAAGTATGAAATGAAGACAGTGAACTGTGAAATGTGAACTGTGACCTGCGAACTGTGAACTGTGGACTGTGAACTGTGAACTGTGAACTGTGACCTGTGAACTGTGAACTGTGAACTGCGAACTGTGAATTGTGAAATGAAGACTGTGAACTGTGAACCTGGAACTGTGAACTGTGAACTGTGAACTGTGAACTGTGAACTGTGAACTGTGATCTGAGAACAGTGAAGTGTGAACTGTGAACTGTGAACTGTGAACTGTGAACTGTGAACTGTGAACTGTGAACTGTGAACTGTGAACTGTGAACTGTGAACTGTGAACTGTGAACTGTGAACTGTGAACTGTGAACTGTGAACTGTGAACTGTGATCTGTGAACTGTGAACTGCGAACTGTGAAGTGTGAAATGAAGACTGTGAACTGTGATCTGTGGACTGTGAACTGTGAACTGTGAACTGTGAACTGTGAACTGTGATTTGTGAACAGTGAACTGTGGACTGTGAACTGTGCACTGTGAAGTGTGAAGTGTGAAGTGTGAAATGAAGACTGTGAACTGTGAACTGTGATCTGTGAACAGTGAACTGTGGACTGTGAACTGTGAACTGTGAACTGTGATCTGTGAACAGTGAACTGTGGACTGTGAACTGTGAACTGTGAACTGTGACCTGTGAACTGTGAACTGTGACCTGTGAACTGTGAACTGCGAACTGTGAATTGTGAAATGAAGACTGTGAACTGTGAACTGTGAACAGTGAACAGTGAACAGTGAACTGTGAACTGTGAACTGTGAACTGTGAACTGTGAACTGTGAACTGTGAACTGTGAACTGTGAACTGTGAACTGTGAACTGTGAACTGTGAACTGTGAACTGTGAACTGTGAACTGTGAACTGTGAACTGTGAATTGTGAACAGTGAACTGTGGACTGTGAACTGTGAACTGTGAACTGTGAACTGTGAAGTGTGAACTGTGAACTGTGAACTGTCAACTGTGAACTGAGAACTGTAAACTGAGAACTGTAAACTGTGAACAGTGAACTGTGAACTGTGAACTGTGAACTGTGAACTGTGAACTGTGAACTGTGAACTGTGAACTGTGAACTGTGAACTGTGAACTGTGAACTGTGAACTGTGAACTGTGAACTGTGAACTGTGAACTGTGAACTGTGAACTGCCAACTGTGAAGTGTGAAATAAAGTCTGTGAACTGTGATCTGTGGACTGTGAACTGTGAACTGTGAAGTGTGAACTGTGATTTGTGAACAGTGAACTGTGAAATCTGAACTGTGCACTGTGAACTGTGAACTGTGAACTGTGAACTGCGAACTGTGAAGTATGAAATGAAGACAGTGAACTGTGAAGTATGAAATGAAGACAGTGAACTGTGAAATGTGAACTGTGACCTGCGAACTGGGAACTGTGAAGTGTGAACTGTGAAGTGTGATCTGTGAACAGTGAAGTGTGAACTGTGAACTGTGAACTGTGAACTGTGAACTGTGAACTGTGAACAGTGAAGTGTGAACTGTGAACTGTGAACTGTGAACTGGAACTGTGAACTGTGAACTGTGAAGTGTGATCTGTGAACTGTGAACTGCGAACTGTGAATTGTGAAATGAAGACTGTGAACTGTGAACTGTGCCCTGTGAAGACTGAAGTGTGAAATGAAGACTGTGAACTGTGATCTGTGAACTGTGAACTGTGAACTGAGAACTGTGAACTGTGAACTGTGAAAACTGAATTGTGAAATAAAGTCTGTGAACTGTGAACTGTGATCTGTGAACTGTGAACAGTGGGCTGTGAACTGTGACCTGTGAACTGTGAACTGCGAACTGTGAAGTATGAAATGAAGACAGTGAACTGTGAAATGTGAACTGTGACCTGCGAACTGTGAACTGTGAACTGTGAACTGTGAGCTGTGAACTGCGATCTGTGAAGTGTGAAATAAAGTCTGTGAACTGTGATCTGTGGACTGTGAACTGTGAACTATGAACTGTGAACTGTGAACTGTGATCTGTGAACTGTGAACTGCGAACTGTGAAGTGTGAAATGAAGACTGTGAACTGTGATCTGTGGACTGTGAACTGTGAACTGTGATCTGTGAACTGTGAACAGTGGGCTGTGAACTGTGACCTGTGAACTGTGAACTGCGAACTGTGAAGTATGAAATGAAGACAGTGAACTGTGAAATGTGAACTGTGACCTGCGAACTGTGAACTGTGAACTGTGAACTATGAGCTGTGAACTGCGAACTGTGAAGTGTGAAATAAAGTCTGTGAACTGTGATCTGTGGACTGTGAACTGTGAACTATGAACTGTGAACTGTGAACTGTGAACTGTGATCTGTGAACTGTGAACTGCGAACTGTGAAGTGTGAAATGAAGACTGTGAACTGTGATCTGTGGACTGTGAAGTGTGAAATAAAGTCTGTGAACTGTGATCTGTGGACTGTGAACTGTGAACTGTGAAGTGTGAACTGTGATTTGTGAACAGTGAACTGTGGACTGTGAACTGTGCACTGTGAAGTGTGAAGTGTGAAATGAAGACTGTGATCTGTGAACTGTGATCTGTGAACAGTGAACTGTGGACTGTGAACTGCGAACTGTGACCTGTGACCTGTGAACTGTGAACTGTGACATGTGAACTGTGAACTGTGAACTGTGAACTGTGAACTGCGAACTGTGAAGTATGAAATGAAGACAGTGAACTGTGAAGTATGAAATGAAGACAGTGAACTGTGAAATGTGAACTGTGACCTGCGAACTGGGAACTGTGAACTTTGAACTGTGAACTGGAACTGTGAACTGTGAACTGTGAACTGTGAACTGTGAACTGTGAACTGTGAACTGTGAACTGTGATCTGTGAACTGTGAACTGCGAACTGTGAAGTGTGAAATGAAGACTGTGAACTGTGATCTGTGGACTGTGAACTGTGAACTGTGAACTGTGAACTGTGAACTGTGATTTGTGAACAGTGAACTGTGGACTGTGAACTGTGCACTGTGGAGTGTGAAGTGTGAAGTGTGAAATGAAGACTGTGAACTGTGAACTGTGATCTGTGAACAGTGAACTGTGGACTGTGAACTGTGAACTGTGAACTGTGACCTGTGAACTGTGAACTGTGAACTGCGAACTGTGAATTGTGAAATGAAGACTGTGAACTGTGAACCTGGAACTGTGAACTGTGAACTGTGAACTTTGAACTGTGATCTGAGAACAGTGAAGTGTGAACTGTGAACTGTGAACTGTGAACTGTGAACTGTGAACTGTGAACTGTGAACTGTGAACTGTGAACTGTGAACTGCGAACTGTGAAGTATGAAATGAAGACAGTGAACTGTGAAGTATGAAATGAAGACAGTGAACTGTGAAGTATGAAATGAAGACAGTGAACTGTGAAATGTGAACTGTGACCTGCGAACTGGGAACTGTGAACTTTGAACTGTGAACTGGAACTGTGAACTGTGAACTGTGAACTGTGAACTGTGAACTGTGAACTGTGAACTGTGAACTGTGAACTGTGATCTGTGAACTGTGAACTGCGAACTGTGAAGTGTGAAATGAAGACTGTGAACTGTGATCTGTGGACTGTGAACTGTGAACTGTGAACTGTGAACTGTGAACTGTGAACTGTGATTTGTGAACAGTGAACTGTGGACTGTGAACTGTGCACTGTGAAGTGTGAAGTGTGAAGTGTGAAATGAAGACTGTGAACTGTGAACTGTGATCTGTGAACAGTGAACTGTGGACTGTGAACTGTGAACTGTGAACTGTGACCTGTGAACTGTGAACTGTGACCTGTGAACTGTGAACTGCGAACTGTGAATTGTGAAATGAAGACTGTGAACTGTGAACTGTGAACTGTGAACTGTGAACTGTGAACTGCGAACTGTGAAGTATGAAATGAAGACAGTGAACTGTGAAGTATGAAATGAAGACAGTGAACTGTGAAGTATGAAATGAAGACAGTGAACTGTGAAATGTGAACTGTGACCTGCGAACTGGGAACTGTGAACTTTGAACTGTGAACTGGAACTGTGAACTGTGAACTGTGAACTGTGAACTGTGAACTGTGAACTGTGAACTGTGAACTGTGAACTGTGATCTGTGAACTGTGAACTGCGAACTGTGAAGTGTGAAATGAAGACTGTGAACTGTGATCTGTGGACTGTGAACTGTGAACTGTGAACTGTGAACTGTGAACTGTGAACTGTGATTTGTGAACAGTGAACTGTGGACTGTGAACTGTGCACTGTGAAGTGTGAAGTGTGAAGTGTGAAATGAAGACTGTGAACTGTGAACTGTGATCTGTGAACAGTGAACTGTGGACTGTGAACTGTGAACTGTGAACTGTGACCTGTGAACTGTGAACTGTGACCTGTGAACTGTGAACTGCGAACTGTGAATTGTGAAATGAAGACTGTGAACTGTGAACTGTGAACAGTGAACAGTGAACAGTGAACTGTGAACTGTGAACTGTGAACTGTGAACTGTGAACTGTGAACTGTGAACTGTGAACTGTGAACTGTGAACTGTGAACTGTGAACTGTGAACTGTGAACTGTGAACTGTGAACTGTGAATTGTGAACAGTGAACTGTGGACTGTGAACTGTGAACTGTGAACTGTGAACTGTGAAGTGTGAACTGTGAACTGTGAACTGTCAACTGTGAACTGAGAACTGTAAACTGAGAACTGTAAACTGTGAACAGTGAACTGTGAACTGTGAACTGTGAACTGTGAACTGTGAACTGTGAACTGTGAACTGTGAACTGTGAACTGTGAACTGTGAACTGTGAACTGTGAACTGTGAACTGTGAACTGTGAACTGTGAACTGTGAACTGCCAACTGTGAAGTGTGAAATAAAGTCTGTGAACTGTGATCTGTGGACTGTGAACTGTGAACTGTGAAGTGTGAACTGTGATTTGTGAACAGTGAACTGTGAAATGTGAACTGTGCACTGTGAACTGTGAACTGTGAACTGTGAACTGTGAACTGCGAACTGTGAAGTATGAAATGAAGACAGTGAACTGTGAAGTATGAAATGAAGACAGTGAACTGTGAAATGTGAACTGTGACCTGCGAACTGGGAACTGTGAAGTGTGAACTGTGAAGTGTGATCTGTGAACAGTGAAGTGTGAACTGTGAACTGTGAACTGTGAACTGTGAACTGTGAACTGTGAACTGCGAACTGTGAAGTGTGAAATGAAGACTGTGAACTGTGATCTGTGGACTGTGAACTGTGAACTGTGAACTGTGAATTGTGATTTGTGAACAGTGAACTGTGGACTGTGAACTGTGAACTGTGCACTGTGAAGTGTGAAGTGTGAAGTGTGAAATGAAGACTGTGAACTGTGAACTGTGATCTGTGAACAGTGAACTGTGAACTGTGAACTGTGAACTGTGAACTGTGACCTGTGAACTGTGAACTGTGACCTGTGAACTGTGAACTGCGAACTGTGAATTGTGAAATGAAGACTGTGAACTGTGAACTGTGAACAGTGAACAGTGAACAGTGAACTGTGAACTGTGAACTGTGAACTGTGAACTGTGAACTGTGAACTGTGAACTGTGAACTGTGAACTGTGAACTGTGAACTGTGAAGTGTGAACTGTGAACTGTGAACTGTCAACTGTGAACTGAGAACTGTAAACTGAGAACTGTAAACTGTGAACAGTGAACTGTGAACAGTGAACTGTGAACTGTGAACTGTGAACTGTGAACTGTGAACTGTGAACTGTGAACTGTGAACTGTGAACTGTGAACTGTGAACTGTGAACTGTGAACTGTGAACTGTGAACTGTGAATTGTGAACAGTGAACTGTGGACTGTGAACTGTGAACTGTGAACTGTGAACTGTGAACTGTGAAGTGTGAACTGTGAACTGTGAACTGTGAACTGTCAACTGTGAACTGAGAACTGTAAACTGAGAACTGTAAACTGTGAACAGTGAACTGTGAACTGTGAATTGTGAACTGTGAACTGTGAACTGTGAACTGTGAACTGTGAACTGTGAACTGCCAACTGTGAAGTGTGAAATAAAGTCTGTGAACTGTGATCTGTGGACTGTGAACTGTGAACTGTGAAGTGTGAACTGTGATTTGTGAACAGTGAACTGTGAAATGTGAACTGTGCACTGTGAACTGTGAACTGTGAACTGTGAACTGTGAACTGCGAACTGTGAAGTATGAAATGAAGACAGTGAACTGTGAAGTATGAAATGAAGACAGTGAACTGTGAAATGTGAACTGTGACCTGCGAACTGGGAACTGTGACGTGTGAACTGTGAAGTGTGATCTGTGAACAGTGAAGTGTGAACTGTGAACTGTGAACTGTGAACTGTGAACTGTGAACTGTGATCTGTGAACTGTGAACTGCGAACTGTGAAGTGTGAAATGAAGACTGTGAACTGTGATCTGTGGACTGTGAACTGTGAACTGTGAACTGTGAACTGTGAAGTGTGAACTGTGAACTGTGAACTGTCAACTGTGAACTGTGCACTGTGAAGTGTGAAGTGTGAAGTGTGAAATGAAGACTGTGAACTGTGAACTGTGATCTGTGAACAGTGAACTGTGGACTGTGAACTGTGAACTGTGAACTGTGACCTGTGAACTGTGAACTGTGACCTGTGAACTGTGAACTGCGAACTGTGAATTGTGAAATGAAGACTGTGAACTGTGAACTGTGAACTGTGAACAGTGAACAGTGAACAGTGAACTGTGAACTGTGAACTGTGAACTGTGAACTGTGAACTGTGAACTGTGAACTGTGAACTGTGAACTGTGAACTGTGAACTGTGAACTTTGAACTGTGAACTGTGAACTGTGAATTGTGAACAGTGAACTGTGAACTGTGAACTGTGAACTGTGAAGTGTGAACTGTGAACTGTGAACTGTCAACTGTGAACTGAGAACTGTAAACTGAGAACTGTAAACTGTGAACAGTGAACTGTGAACTGTGAACTGTGAACTGTGAACTGTGAACTGTGAACTGTGAACTGTGAACTGTGAACTGTGAACTGTGAACTGCCAACTGTGAAGTGTGAAATAAAGTCTGTGAACTGTGATCTGTGGACTGTGAACTGTGAACTGTGAAGTGTGAACTGTGATTTGTGAACAGTGAACTGTGAAATGTGAACTGTGCACTGTGAACTGTGAACTGTGAACTGTGAACTGTGAACTGCGAACTGTGAAGTATGAAATGAAGACAGTGAACTGTGAAGTATGAAATGAAGACAGTGAACTGTGAAATGTGAACTGTGACCTGCGAACTGGGAACTGTGAAGTGTGAACAGTGAAGAGTGATCTGTGAACAGTGATGTGTGAACTGTGAACTGTGAACTGTGAACTGTGAACTGTGAACTGTGAACTGTGAACTGTGAACAGTGAAGTGTGAACTGTGAACTGTGAACTGTGAACTGTGAACTGGAACTGTGAACTGTGAACTGTGAACTGTGAACTGTGAACTGTGAACTATGATCTGTGAACCGTGAACTGCGGACTGTGAACTGTGAACTGTGAACTGTGAAAACTGAATTGTGAAATAAAGTCTGTGAACTGTGATCTGTGAACTGTGATCTGTGAACTGTGAACTGTGAAGTGTGATCTGTGAACTGTGAACTGCGAACTGTGAATTGTGAAATGAAGACTGTGAACTGTGCCCTGTGAAGACTGAAGTGCGAAATGAAGACTGTGAACTGTGATCTGTGAACTGTGAACTGTGAACTGAGAACTGTGAACTGTGAACTGTGAAAACTGAATTGTGAAATAAAGTCTGTGAACTGTGAACTGTGATCTGTGAACTGTGAACAGTGGGCTGTGAACTGTGACCTGTGAACTGTGAACTGCGAACTGTGAAGTATGAAATGGAGACAGTGAACTGTGAAATGTGAACTGTGACCTGCGAACTGTGAACTGTGAACTGTGAACTGTGAACTGTGAGCTGTGAACTGCGAACTGTGAAGTGTGAAATAAAGTCTGTGAACTGTGATCTGTGGACTGTGAACTGTGAACTGTGAAGTGTGAACTGTGATTTGTGAACAGTGAACTGTGGACTGTGAACTGTGCACTGTGAAGTGTGAAGTGTGAAATGAAGACTGTGATCTGTGAACTGTGATCTGTGAACAGTGAACTGTGGACTGTGAACTGTGACCTGTGACCTGTGAACTGTGAACTGTGAACTGTGAACTGTGAACTGTGAACTGTGAACTGCGAACTGTGAAGTATGAAATGAAGACAGTGAACTGTGAAGTATGAAATGAAGACAGTGAACTGTGAAATGTGAACTGTGACCTGCGAACTGGGAACTGTGAACTTTGAACTGTGAACTGGAACTGTGAACTGTGAACTGTGAACTGTGAACTGTGAACTGTGAACTGTGAACTGTGAACTGTGATCTGTGAACTGTGAACTGCGAACTGTGAAGTGTGAAATGAAGACTGTGAACTGTGATCTGTGGACTGTGAACTGTGAACTGTGAACTGTGAACTGTGATTTGTGAACAGTGAACTGTGGACTGTGAACTGTGCACTGTGAAGTGTGAAGTGTGAAGTGTGAAATGAAGACTGTGAACTGTGAACTGTGATCTGTGAACAGTGAACTGTGGACTGTGAACTGTGAACTGTGAACTGTGAACTGTGACCTGTGAACTGTGAACTGTGACCTGTGAACTGTGAACTGCGAACTGTGAATTGTGAAATGAAGACTGTGAACTGTGAACTGTGAACAGTGAACAGTGAACAGTGAACTGTGAACTGTGAACTGTGAACTGTGAACTGTGAACTGTGAACTGTGAACTGTGAACTGTGAACTGTGAACTGTGAACTGTGAACTGTGAACTGTGAACTGTGAACTGTGAACTGTGAACTGTGAATTGTGAACAGTGAACTGTGGACTGTGAACTGTGAACTGTGAACTGTGAACTGTGAAGTGTGAACTGTGAACTGTGAACTGTCAACTGTGAACTGAGAACTGTAAACTGAGAACTGTAAACTGTGAACAGTGAACTGTGAACTGTGAACTGTGAACTGTGAACTGTGAACTGTGAACTGTGAACTGCCAACTGTGAAGTGTGAAATAAAGTCTGTGAACTGTGATCTGTGGACTGTGAACTGTGAACTGTGAAGTGTGAACTGTGATTTGTGAACAGTGAACTGTGAAATGTGAACTGTGCACTGTGAACTGTGAATTGTGAACTGTGAACTGCGAACTGTGAAGTATGAAATGAAGACAGTGAACTGTGAAGTATGAAATGAAGACAGTGAACTGTGAAATGTGAACTGTGACCTGCGAACTGGGAACTGTGAAGTGTGAACTGTGAAGTGTGAACTGTGAACTGTGAAGTGTGAACTGTGAACTGTGAACTGTCAACTGTGAACTGAGAACTGTAAACTGAGAACTGTAAACTGTGAACAGTGAACTGTGAACTGTGAACTGTGAACTGTGAACTGTGAACTGTGAACTGTGAACTGTGAACTGTGAACTGTGAACTGTGAACTGTGAACTGCCAACTGTGAAGTGTGAAATAAAGTCTGTGAACTGTGATCTGTGGACTGTGAACTGTGAACTGTGAAGTGTGAACTGTGATTTGTGAACAGTGAACTGTGAAATGTGAACTGTGCACTGTGAACTGTGAACTGTGAACTGTGAACTGTGAACTGTGAACTGTGAACTGCGAACTGTGAAGTATGAAATGAAGACAGTGAACTGTGAAGTATGAAATGAAGACAGTGAACTGTGAAATGTGAACTGTGACCTGCGAACTGGGAACTGTGAAGTGTGAACTGTGAAGTGTGATCTGTGAACAGTGAAGTGTGAACTGTGAACTGTGAACTGTGAACTGTGAACTGTGAACTGCGAACTGTGAAGTGTGAAATGAAGACTGTGAACTGTGATCTGTGGACTGTGAACTGTGAACTGTGAACTGTGAATTGTGATTTGTGAACAGTGAACTGTGGACTGTGAACTGTGAACTGTGCACTGTGAAGTGTGAAGTGTGAAGTGTGAAATGAAGACTGTGAACTGTGAACTGTGATCTGTGAACAGTGAACTGTGGACTGTGAACTGTGAACTGTGAACTGTGACCTGTGAACTGTGAACTGTGACCTGTGAACTGTGAACTGCGAACTGTGAATTGTGAAATGAAGACTGTGAACTGTGAACTGTGAACAGTGAACAGTGAACAGTGAACTGTGAACTGTGAACTGTGAACTGTGAACTGTGAACTGTGAACTGTGAACTGTGAACTGTGAACTGTGAACTGTGAACTGTGAACTGTGAACTGTGAACTGTGAAGTGTGAACTGTGAACTGTGAACTGTGAACTGTGAACTGTGAACTGTGAACTGTGAACTGTGAACTGCCAACTGTGAAGTGTGAAATAAAGTCTGTGAACTGTGATCTGTGGACTGTGAACAGTGAACAGTGAACTGTGAACTGTGAACTGTGAACTGTGAACTGTGAACTGTGAACTGTGAACTGTGAACTGTGAACTGTGAACTGTGAACTGTGAACTGTGAACTGTGAACTGTGAACTGTGAACTGTGAACTGTGAACTGTGAACTGTGAACTGTGAACTGTGAACTGTGAACTGTGAACTGTGAACTGTGAACTGCGAACTGTGAAGTATGAAATGAAGACAGTGAACTGTGAAGTATGAAATGAAGACAGTGAACTGTGAAATGTGAACTGTGACCTGCGAACTGGGAACTGTGAAGTGTGAACTGTGAAGTGTGATCTGTGAACAGTGAAGTGTGAACTGTGAACTGTGAACTGTGAACTGTGAACTGTGAACTGCGAACTGTGAAGTGTGAAATGAAGACTGTGAACTGTGATCTGTGGACTGTGAACTGTGAACTGTGAACTGTGAATTGTGATTTGTGAACAGTGAACTGTGGACTGTGAACTGTGAACTGTGCACTGTGAAGTGTGAAGTGTGAAGTGTGAAATGAAGACTGTGAACTGTGAACTGTGATCTGTGAACAGTGAACTGTGGACTGTGAACTGTGAACTGTGAACTGTGACCTGTGAACTGTGAACTGTGACCTGTGAACTGTGAACTGCGAACTGTGAATTGTGAAATGAAGACTGTGAACTGTGAACTGTGAACAGTGAACAGTGAACAGTGAACTGTGAACTGTGAACTGTGAACTGTGAACTGTGAACTGTGAACTGTGAACTGTGAACTGTGAACTGTGAACTGTGAACTGTGAACTGTGAACTGTGAAGTGTGAACTGTGAACTGTGAACTGTGAACTGTGAACTGTGAACTGTGAACTGTGAACTGTGAACTGTGAACTGCCAACTGTGAAGTGTGAAATAAAGTCTGTGAACTGTGATCTGTGGACTGTGAACAGTGAACAGTGAACTGTGAACTGTGAACTGTGAACTGTGAACTGTGAACTGTGAACTGTGAACTGTGAACTGTGAACTGTGAACTGTGAACTGTGAACTGTGAACTGTGAACTGTGAACTGTGAACTGTGAACTGTGAACTGTGAACTGTGAACTGTGAACTGTGAACTGTGAACTGTGAACAGTGAAGTGTGAACTGTGAACTGTGAACTGTGAACTGTGAACTGGAACTGTGAACTGTGAACTGTGAACTGTGAACTGTGAACTGTGAACTATGATCTGTGAACCGTGAACTGCGGACTGTGAACTGTGAACTGTGAACTGTGAAAACTGAATTGTGAAATAAAGTCTGTGAACTGTGATCTGTGAACTGTGATCTGTGAACTGTGAACTGTGAAGTGTGATCTGTGAACTGTGAACTGCGAACTGTGAATTGTGAAATGAAGACTGTGAACTGTGCCCTGTGAAGACTGAAGTGCGAAATGAAGACTGTGAACTGTGATCTGTGAACTGTGAACTGTGAACTGAGAACTGTGAACTGTGAACTGTGAAAACTGAATTGTGAAATAAAGTCTGTGAACTGTGAACTGTGATCTGTGAACTGTGAACAGTGGGCTGTGAACTGTGACCTGTGAACTGTGAACTGCGAACTGTGAAGTATGAAATGGAGACAGTGAACTGTGAAATGTGAACTGTGACCTGCGAACTGTGAACTGTGAACTGTGAACTGTGAACTGTGAGCTGTGAACTGCGAACTGTGAAGTGTGAAATAAAGTCTGTGAACTGTGATCTGTGGACTGTGAACTGTGAACTGTGAAGTGTGAACTGTGATTTGTGAACAGTGAACTGTGGACTGTGAACTGTGCACTGTGAAGTGTGAAGTGTGAAATGAAGACTGTGATCTGTGAACTGTGATCTGTGAACAGTGAACTGTGGACTGTGAACTGTGACCTGTGACCTGTGAACTGTGAACTGTGAACTGTGAACTGTGAACTGTGAACTGTGAACTGCGAACTGTGAAGTATGAAATGAAGACAGTGAACTGTGAAGTATGAAATGAAGACAGTGAACTGTGAAATGTGAACTGTGACCTGCGAACTGGGAACTGTGAACTTTGAACTGTGAACTGGAACTGTGAACTGTGAACTGTGAACTGTGAACTGTGAACTGTGAACTGTGAACTGTGATCTGTGAACTGTGAACTGCGAACTGTGAAGTGTGAAATGAAGACTGTGAACTGTGATCTGTGGACTGTGAACTGTGAACTGTGAACTGTGAACTGTGATTTGTGAACAGTGAACTGTGGACTGTGAACTGTGCACTGTGAAGTGTGAAGTGTGAAGTGTGAAATGAAGACTGTGAACTGTGAACTGTGATCTGTGAACAGTGAACTGTGGACTGTGAACTGTGAACTGTGAACTGTGAACTGTGAACTGTGACCTGTGAACTGTGAACTGTGACCTGTGAACTGTCAACTGTGAACTGAGAACTGTAAACTGAGAACTGTAAACTGTGAACAGTGAACTGTGAACTGTGAACTGTGAACTGTGAACTGTGAACTGTGAACTGTGAACTGTGAACTGTGAACTGTGAACTGTGAACTGTGAACTGCCAACTGTGAAGTGTGAAATAAAGTCTGTGAACTGTGATCTGTGGACTGTGAACTGTGAACTGTGAAGTGTGAACTGTGATTTGTGAACAGTGAACTGTGAAATGTGAACTGTGCACTGTGAACTGTGAACTGTGAACTGTGAACTGTGAACTGTGAACTGTGAACTGCGAACTGTGAAGTATGAAATGAAGACAGTGAACTGTGAAGTATGAAATGAAGACAGTGAACTGTGAAATGTGAACTGTGACCTGCGAACTGGGAACTGTGAAGTGTGAACTGTGAAGTGTGATCTGTGAACAGTGAAGTGTGAACTGTGAACTGTGAACTGTGAACTGTGAACTGTGAACTGCGAACTGTGAAGTGTGAAATGAAGACTGTGAACTGTGATCTGTGGACTGTGAACTGTGAACTGTGAACTGTGAATTGTGATTTGTGAACAGTGAACTGTGGACTGTGAACTGTGAACTGTGCACTGTGAAGTGTGAAGTGTGAAGTGTGAAATGAAGACTGTGAACTGTGAACTGTGATCTGTGAACAGTGAACTGTGGACTGTGAACTGTGAACTGTGAACTGTGACCTGTGAACTGTGAACTGTGACCTGTGAACTGTGAACTGCGAACTGTGAATTGTGAAATGAAGACTGTGAACTGTGAACTGTGAACAGTGAACAGTGAACAGTGAACTGTGAACTGTGAACTGTGAACTGTGAACTGTGAACTGTGAACTGTGAACTGTGAACTGTGAACTGTGAACTGTGAACTGTGAACTGTGAACTGTGAACTGTGAAGTGTGAACTGTGAACTGTGAACTGTGAACTGTGAACTGTGAACTGTGAACTGTGAACTGTGAACTGTGAACTGCCAACTGTGAAGTGTGAAATAAAGTCTGTGAACTGTGATCTGTGGACTGTGAACAGTGAACAGTGAACTGTGAACTGTGAACTGTGAACTGTGAACTGTGAACTGTGAACTGTGAACTGTGAACTGTGAACTGTGAACTGTGAACTGTGAACTGTGAACTGTGAACTGTGAACTGTGAACTGTGAACTGTGAACTGTGAACTGTGAACTGTGAACTGTGAACTGTGAACTGTGAACTGTGAACTGCGAACTGTGAAGTATGAAATGAAGACAGTGAACTGTGAAGTATGAAATGAAGACAGTGAACTGTGAAATGTGAACTGTGACCTGCGAACTGGGAACTGTGAAGTGTGAACTGTGAAGTGTGATCTGTGAACAGTGAAGTGTGAACTGTGAACTGTGAACTGTGAACTGTGAACTGTGAACTGCGAACTGTGAAGTGTGAAATGAAGACTGTGAACTGTGATCTGTGGACTGTGAACTGTGAACTGTGAACTGTGAATTGTGATTTGTGAACAGTGAACTGTGGACTGTGAACTGTGAACTGTGCACTGTGAAGTGTGAAGTGTGAAGTGTGAAATGAAGACTGTGAACTGTGAACTGTGATCTGTGAACAGTGAACTGTGGACTGTGAACTGTGAACTGTGAACTGTGACCTGTGAACTGTGAACTGTGACCTGTGAACTGTGAACTGCGAACTGTGAATTGTGAAATGAAGACTGTGAACTGTGAACTGTGAACAGTGAACAGTGAACAGTGAACTGTGAACTGTGAACTGTGAACTGTGAACTGTGAACTGTGAACTGTGAACTGTGAACTGTGAACTGTGAACTGTGAACTGTGAACTGTGAACTGTGAAGTGTGAACTGTGAACTGTGAACTGTGAACTGTGAACTGTGAACTGTGAACTGTGAACTGTGAACTGTGAACTGCCAACTGTGAAGTGTGAAATAAAGTCTGTGAACTGTGATCTGTGGACTGTGAACAGTGAACAGTGAACTGTGAACTGTGAACTGTGAACTGTGAACTGTGAACTGTGAACTGTGAACTGTGAACTGTGAACTGTGAACTGTGAACTGTGAACTGTGAACTGTGAACTGTGAACTGTGAACTGTGAACTGTGAACTGTGAACTGTGAACTGTGAACTGTGAACTGTGAACTGTGAACTGTGAACAGTGAAGTGTGAACTGTGAACTGTGAACTGTGAACTGGAACTGTGAACTGTGAACTGTGAACTGTGAACTGTGAACTGTGAACTATGATCTGTGAACCGTGAACTGCGGACTGTGAACTGTGAACTGTGAACTGTGAAAACTGAATTGTGAAATAAAGTCTGTGAACTGTGATCTGTGAACTGTGATCTGTGAACTGTGAACTGTGAAGTGTGATCTGTGAACTGTGAACTGCGAACTGTGAATTGTGAAATGAAGACTGTGAACTGTGCCCTGTGAAGACTGAAGTGCGAAATGAAGACTGTGAACTGTGATCTGTGAACTGTGAACTGTGAACTGAGAACTGTGAACTGTGAACTGTGAAAACTGAATTGTGAAATAAAGTCTGTGAACTGTGAACTGTGATCTGTGAACTGTGAACAGTGGGCTGTGAACTGTGACCTGTGAACTGTGAACTGCGAACTGTGAAGTATGAAATGGAGACAGTGAACTGTGAAATGTGAACTGTGACCTGCGAACTGTGAACTGTGAACTGTGAACTGTGAACTGTGAGCTGTGAACTGCGAACTGTGAAGTGTGAAATAAAGTCTGTGAACTGTGATCTGTGGACTGTGAACTGTGAACTGTGAAGTGTGAACTGTGATTTGTGAACAGTGAACTGTGGACTGTGAACTGTGCACTGTGAAGTGTGAAGTGTGAAATGAAGACTGTGATCTGTGAACTGTGATCTGTGAACAGTGAACTGTGGACTGTGAACTGTGACCTGTGACCTGTGAACTGTGAACTGTGAACTGTGAACTGTGAACTGTGAACTGTGAACTGCGAACTGTGAAGTATGAAATGAAGACAGTGAACTGTGAAGTATGAAATGAAGACAGTGAACTGTGAAATGTGAACTGTGACCTGCGAACTGGGAACTGTGAACTTTGAACTGTGAACTGGAACTGTGAACTGTGAACTGTGAACTGTGAACTGTGAACTGTGAACTGTGAACTGTGATCTGTGAACTGTGAACTGCGAACTGTGAAGTGTGAAATGAAGACTGTGAACTGTGATCTGTGGACTGTGAACTGTGAACTGTGAACTGTGAACTGTGATTTGTGAACAGTGAACTGTGGACTGTGAACTGTGCACTGTGAAGTGTGAAGTGTGAAGTGTGAAATGAAGACTGTGAACTGTGAACTGTGATCTGTGAACAGTGAACTGTGGACTGTGAACTGTGAACTGTGAACTGTGAACTGTGAACTGTGACCTGTGAACTGTGAACTGTGACCTGTGAACTGTGAACTGCGAACTGTGAATTGTGAAATGAAGACTGTGAACTGTGAACTGTGAACAGTGAACAGTGAACAGTGAACTGTGAACTGTGAACTGTGAACTGTGAACTGTGAACTGTGAACTGTGAACTGTGAACTGTGAACTGTGAACTGTGAACTGTGAACTGTGAACTGTGAACTGTGAACTGTGAACTGTGAACTGTGAACTGTGAATTGTGAACAGTGAACTGTGGACTGTGAACTGTGAACTGTGAACTGTGAACTGTGAAGTGTGAACTGTGAACTGTGAACTGTCAACTGTGAACTGAGAACTGTAAACTGAGAACTGTAAACTGTGAACAGTGAACTGTGAACTGTGAACTGTGAACTGTGAACTGTGAACTGTGAACTGTGAACTGTGAACTGCCAACTGTGAAGTGTGAAATAAAGTCTGTGAACTGTGATCTGTGGACTGTGAACTGTGAACTGTGAAGTGTGAACTGTGATTTGTGAACAGTGAACTGTGAAATGTGAACTGTGCACTGTGAACTGTGAATTGTGAACTGTGAACTGCGAACTGTGAAGTATGAAATGAAGACAGTGAACTGTGAAGTATGAAATGAAGACAGTGAACTGTGAAATGTGAACTGTGACCTGCGAACTGGGAACTGTGAAGTGTGAACTGTGAAGTGTGAACTGTGAACTGTGAAGTGTGAACTGTGAACTGTGAACTGTCAACTGTGAACTGAGAACTGTAAACTGAGAACTGTAAACTGTGAACAGTGAACTGTGAACTGTGAACTGTGAACTGTGAACTGTGAACTGTGAACTGTGAACTGTGAACTGTGAACTGTGAACTGTGAACTGTGAACTGCCAACTGTGAAGTGTGAAATAAAGTCTGTGAACTGTGATCTGTGGACTGTGAACTGTGAACTGTGAAGTGTGAACTGTGATTTGTGAACAGTGAACTGTGAAATGTGAACTGTGCACTGTGAACTGTGAACTGTGAACTGTGAACTGTGAACTGTGAACTGTGAACTGCGAACTGTGAAGTATGAAATGAAGACAGTGAACTGTGAAGTATGAAATGAAGACAGTGAACTGTGAAATGTGAACTGTGACCTGCGAACTGGGAACTGTGAAGTGTGAACTGTGAAGTGTGATCTGTGAACAGTGAAGTGTGAACTGTGAACTGTGAACTGTGAACTGTGAACTGTGAACTGCGAACTGTGAAGTGTGAAATGAAGACTGTGAACTGTGATCTGTGGACTGTGAACTGTGAACTGTGAACTGTGAATTGTGATTTGTGAACAGTGAACTGTGGACTGTGAACTGTGAACTGTGCACTGTGAAGTGTGAAGTGTGAAGTGTGAAATGAAGACTGTGAACTGTGAACTGTGATCTGTGAACAGTGAACTGTGGACTGTGAACTGTGAACTGTGAACTGTGACCTGTGAACTGTGAACTGTGACCTGTGAACTGTGAACTGCGAACTGTGAATTGTGAAATGAAGACTGTGAACTGTGAACTGTGAACAGTGAACAGTGAACAGTGAACTGTGAACTGTGAACTGTGAACTGTGAACTGTGAACTGTGAACTGTGAACTGTGAACTGTGAACTGTGAACTGTGAACTGTGAACTGTGAACTGTGAACTGTGAAGTGTGAACTGTGAACTGTGAACTGTGAACTGTGAACTGTGAACTGTGAACTGCCAACTGTGAAGTGTGAAATAAAGTCTGTGAACTGTGATCTGTGGACTGTGAACAGTGAACAGTGAACTGTGAACTGTGAACTGTGAACTGTGAACTGTGAACTGTGAACTGTGAACTGTGAACTGTGAACTGTGAACTGTGAACTGTGAACTGTGAACTGTGAACTGTGAACTGTGAATTGTGAACAGTGAACTCTGGACTGTGAACTGTGAACTGTGAACTGTGAACTGTGAAGTGTGAACTGTGAACTGTGAACTGTCAACTGTGAACTGAGAACTGTAAACTGAGAACTGTAAACTGTGAACAGTGAACTGTGAACTGTGAATTGTGAACTGTGAACTGTGAACTGTGAACTGTGAACTGTGAACTGCCAACTGTGAAGTGTGAAATAAAGTCTGTGAACTGTGATCTGTGGACTGTGAACTGTGAACTGTGAAGTGTGAACTGTGATTTGTGAACAGTGAACTGTGAAATGTGAACTGTGCACTGTGAACTGTGAACTGTGAACTGCGAACTGTGAACTGCGAACTGTGAAGTATGAAATGAAGACAGTGAACTGTGAAGTATGAAATGAAGACAGTGAACTGTGAAATGTGAACTGTGACCTGCGAACTGGGAACTGTGACGTGTGAACTGTGAAGTGTGATCTGTGAACAGTGAAGTGTGAACTGTGAACTGTGAACTGTGAACTGTGAACTGTGATCTGTGAACTGTGAACTGCGAACTGTGAAGTGTGAAATGAAGACTGTGAACTGTGATCTGTGGACTGTGAACTGTGAACTGTGAACTGTGAACTGTGATTTGTGAACAGTGAACTGTGGACTGTGAACTGTGAACTGTGCACTGTGAAGTGTGAAGTGTGAAGTGTGAAATGAAGACTGTGAACTGTGAACTGTGATCTGTGAACAGTGAACTGTGGACTGTGAACTGTGAACTGTGAACTGTGACCTGTGAACTGTGAACTGTGACCTGTGAACTGTGAACTGCGAACTGTGAATTGTGAAATGAAGACTGTGAACTGTGAACTGTGAACTGTGAACAGTGAACAGTGAACAGTGAACTGTGAACTGTGAACTGTGAACTGTGAACTGTGAACTGTGAACTGTGAACTGTGAACTGTGAACTGTGAACTGTGAACTGTGAACTGTGAACTGTGAACTGTGAATTGTGAACAGTGAACTGTGGACTGTGAACTGTGAACTGTGAACTGTGAACTGTGAAGTGTGAACTGTGAACTGTGAACTGTCAACTGTGAACTGAGAACTGTAAACTGAGAACTGTAAACTGTGAACAGTGAACTGTGAACTGTGAACTGTGAACTGTGAACTGTGAACTGTGAACTGTGAACTGTGAACTGTGAACTGTGAACTGTGAACTGCCAACTGTGAAGTGTGAAATAAAGTCTGTGAACTGTGATCTGTGGACTGTGAACTGTGAACTGTGAAGTGTGAACTGTGATTTGTGAACAGTGAACTGTGAAATGTGAACTGTGCACTGTGAACTGTGAACTGTGAACTGCGAACTGTGAAGTATGAAATGAAGACAGTGAACTGTGAAGTATGAAATGAAGACAGTGAACTGTGAAATGTGAACTGTGACCTGCGAACTGGGAACTGTGAAGTGTGAACTGTGAAGAGTGATCTGTGAACAGTGAAGTGTGAACTGTGAACTGTGAACTGTGAACTGTGAACTGTGAACTGTGAACTGTGAACTGTGAACAGTGAAGTGTGAACTGTGAACTGTGAACTGTGAACTGTGAACTGGAACTGTGAACTGTGAACTGTGAACTGTGAACTGTGAACTGTGAACTATGATCTGTGAACCGTGAACTGCGGACTGTGAACTGTGAACTGTGAACTGTGAAAACTGAATTGTGAAATAAAGTCTGTGAACTGTGATCTGTGAACTGTGATCTGTGAACTGTGAACTGTGAAGTGTGATCTGTGAACTGTGAACTGCGAACTGTGAATTGTGAAATGAAGACTGTGAACTGTGCCCTGTGAAGACTGAAGTGTGAAATGAAGACTGTGAACTGTGATCTGTGAACTGTGAACTGTGAACTGAGAACTGTGAACTGTGAACTGTGAAAACTGAATTGTGAAATAAAGTCTGTGAACTGTGAACTGTGATCTGTGAACTGTGAACAGTGGGCTGTGAACTGTGACCTGTGAACTGTGAACTGCGAACTGTGAAGTATGAAATGGAGACAGTGAACTGTGAAATGTGAACTGTGACCTGCGAACTGTGAACTGTGAACTGTGAACTGTGAACTGTGAGCTGTGAACTGCGAACTGTGAAGTGTGAAATAAAGTCTGTGAACTGTGATCTGTGGACTGTGAACTGTGAACTGTGAAGTGTGAACTGTGATTTGTGAACAGTGAACTGTGGACTGTGAACTGTGCACTGTGAACTGTGAACTGTGAACTGTGAACTGTGAACTGCGAACTGTGAAGTATGAAATGAAGACAGTGAACTGTGAAGTATGAAATGAAGACAGTGAACTGTGAAATGTGAACTGTGACCTGCGAACTGGGAACTGTGAAGTGTGAACTGTGAAGTGTGATCTGTGAACAGTGAAGTGTGAACTGTGAACTGTGAACTGTGAACTGTGAACTGTGAACTGCGAACTGTGAAGTGTGAAATGAAGACTGTGAACTGTGATCTGTGGACTGTGAACTGTGAACTGTGAACTGTGAATTGTGATTTGTGAACAGTGAACTGTGGACTGTGAACTGTGAACTGTGCACTGTGAAGTGTGAAGTGTGAAGTGTGAAATGAAGACTGTGAACTGTGAACTGTGATCTGTGAACAGTGAACTGTGGACTGTGAACTGTGAACTGTGAACTGTGACCTGTGAACTGTGAACTGTGACCTGTGAACTGTGAACTGCGAACTGTGAATTGTGAAATGAAGACTGTGAACTGTGAACTGTGAACAGTGAACAGTGAACAGTGAACTGTGAACTGTGAACTGTGAACTGTGAACTGTGAACTGTGAACTGTGAACTGTGAACTGTGAACTGTGAACTGTGAACTGTGAAGTGTGAACTGTGAACTGTGAACTGTCAACTGTGAACTGAGAACTGTAAACTGAGAACTGTAAACTGTGAACAGTGAACTGTGAACTGTGACCTGTGAACTGTGAACTGCGAACTGTGAAGTGTGAAATGAAGACTGTGAACTGTGATCTGTGGACTGTGAACTGTGAACTGTGAACTGTGAACTGTGATTTGTGAACAGTGAACTGTGGACTGTGAACTGTGAACTGTGCACTGTGAAGTGTGAAGTGTGAAGTGTGAAATGAAGACTGTGAACTGTGAACTGTGATCTGTGAACAGTGAACTGTGGACTGTGAACTGTGAACTGTGAACTGTGACCTGTGAACTGTGAACTGTGACCTGTGAACTGTGAACTGCGAACTGTGAATTGTGAAATGAAGACTGTGAACTGTGAACTGTGAACTGTGAACAGTGAACAGTGAACAGTGAACTGTGAACTGTGAACTGTGAACTGTGAACTGTGAACTGTGAACTGTGAACTGTGAACTGTGAACTGTGAACTGTGAACTGTGAACTGTGAACTGTGAACTGTGAACTGTGAACTGTGAACTGTGAACTGTGAACTGTGAACTGTGAATTGTGAATTGTGAATTGTGAACAGTGAACTGTGGACTGTGAACTGTGAACTGTGAACTGTGAACTGTGAAGTGTGAACTGTGAACTGTGAACTGTCAACTGTGAACTGAGAACTGTAAACTGAGAACTGTAAACTGTGAACAGTGAACTGTGAACTGTGAACTGTGAACTGTGAACTGTGAACTGTGAACTGTGAACTGTGAACTGTGAACTGTGAACTGTGAACTGTGAACTGTGAACTGCCAACTGTGAAGTGTGAAATAAAGTCTGTGAACTGTGATCTGTGGACTGTGAACTGTGAACTGTGAAGTGTGAACTGTGATTTGTGAACAGTGAACTGTGAAATGTGAACTGTGCACTGTGAACTGTGAACTGTGAACTGCGAACTGTGAAGTATGAAATGAAGACAGTGAACTGTGAAGTATGAAATGAAGACAGTGAACTGTGAAATGTGAACTGTGACCAGCGAACTGGGAACTGTGAAGTGTGAACTGTGAAGAGTGATCTGTGAACAGTGAACTGTGAACTGTGAACTGTCAACTGTGAACTGTGAACTGTGAACTGTGAACTGTGAACTGTGAACTGTGAACTGTGAACTGTGAACTGTGAACTGTGAACTGCCAACTGTGAAGTGTGAAATAAAGTCTGTGAACTGTGATCTGTGGACTGTGAACTGTGAACTGTGAAGTGTGAACTGTGATTTGTGAACAGTGAACTGTGAAATGTGAACTGTGCACTGTGAACTGTGAACTGTGAACTGCGAACTGTGAAGTATGAAATGAAGACAGTGAACTGTGAAGTATGAAATGAAGACAGTGAACTGTGAAATGTGAACTGTGACCTGCGAACTGGGAACTGTGAAGTGTGAACTGTGAAGAGTGATCTGTGAACAGTGAAGTGTGAACTGTGAACTGTGAACTGTGAACTGTGAACTGTGAACTGTGAACTGTGAAGTGTGAACTGTGATTTGTGAACAGTGAACTGTGAAATGTGAACTGTGCACTGTGAACTGTGAACTGTGAACTGCGAACTGTGAAGTATGAAATGAAGACAGTGAACTGTGAAGTATGAAATGAAGACAGTGAACTGTGAAATGTGAACTGTGACCTGCGAACTGGGAACTGTGAAGTGTGAACTGTGAAGAGTGATCTGTGAACAGTGAAGTGTGAACTGTGAACTGTGAACTGTGAACTGTGAACTGTGAACTGTGAACTGTGAACTGTGAACAGTGAAGTGTGAACTGTGAACTGTGAACTGTGAACTGTGAACTGGAACTGTGAACTGTGAACTGTGAACTGTGAACTGTGAACTGTGAACTATGATCTGTGAACCGTGAACTGCGGACTGTGAACTGTGAACTGTGAACTGTGAAAACTGAATTGTGAAATAAAGTCTGTGAACTGTGATCTGTGAACTGTGATCTGTGAACTGTGAACTGTGAACTGTGAACTGCCAACTGTGAAGTGTGAAATAAAGTCTGTGAACTGTGATCTGTGGACTGTGAACTGTGAACTGTGAAGTGTGAACTGTGATTTGTGAACAGTGAACTGTGAAATGTGAACTGTGCACTGTGAACTGTGAATTGTGAACTGTGAACTGCGAACTGTGAAGTATGAAATGAAGACAGTGAACTGTGAAGTATGAAATGAAGACAGTGAACTGTGAAATGTGAACTGTGACCTGCGAACTGGGAACTGTGAAGTGTGAACTGTGAAGTGTGATCTGTGAACAGTGAAGTGTGAACTGTGAACTGTGAACTGTGAACTGTGAACTGTGAACTGTGAACTGTGAACAGTGAAGTGTGAACTGTGAACTGTGAACTGTGAACTGTGAACTGTGAACTGGAACTGTGAACTGTGAACTGTGAACTGTGAACTGTGAACTGTGAACTGTGAACTATGATCTGTGAACCGTGAACTGCGGACTGTGAACTGTGAACTGTGAACTGTGAAAACTGAATTGTGAAATAAAGTCTGTGAACTGTGATCTGTGAACTGTGATCTGTGAACTGTGAACTGTGAAGTGTGATCTGTGAACTGTGAACTGCGAACTGTGAATTGTGAAATGAAGACTGTGAACTGTGAACTGTGCCCTGTGAAGACTGAAGTGTGAAATGAAGACTGTGAACTGTGATCTGTGAACTGTGAACTGTGAACATTGGGCTGTGAACTGTGACCTGTGAACTGTGAACTGCGAACTGTGAAGTATGAAATGGAGACAGTGAACTGTGAAATGTGAACTGTGACCTGCGAACTGTGACCTGTGACCTGTGAACTGTGAACTGTGAACTGTGAACTGTGAACTGTGAACTGCGAACTGTGAAGTATGAAATGAAGACAGTGAACTGTGAAGTATGAAATGAAGACAGTGAACTGTGAAATGTGAACTGTGACCTGCGAACTGGGAACTGTGAACTTTGAACTGTGAACTGGAACTGTGAACTGTGAACTGTGAACTGGGAACTGTGAACTGTGAACTGTGAACTGTGAACTGTGAACTGTGAACTGTGATCTGTGAACTGTGAACTGCGAACTGTGAAGTGTGAAATGAAGACTGTGAACTGTGATCTGTGGACTGTGAACTGTGAACTGTGAACTGTGAACTGTGATTTGTGAACAGTGAACTGTGGACTGTGAACTGTGCACTGTGAAGTGTGAAGTGTGAAGTGTGAAATGAAGACTGTGAACTGTGAACTGTGATCTGTGAACAGTGAACTGTGGACTGTGAACTGTGAACTGCGAACTGTGACCTGTGAACTGTGAACTGTGAACTGTGACCTGTGAACTGTGAACTGCGAACTGTGAATTGTGAAATGAAGACTGTGAACTGTGAACTGTGAACAGTGAACAGTGAACCGTGAACTGTGAACTGTGAACTGTGAACTGTGAACTGTGAACTGTGAACTGTGAACTGTGAACTGTGAACTGTGAACTGTGAACTGTGAACTGTGAACTATGAACTGTGAACTGTGAACTGTGAACTGTGAACTGTGAACTGTGAATTGTGAACAGTGAACTGTGGACTGTGAACTGTGAACTGTGAACTGTGAACTGTGAAGTGTGAACTGTGAACTGTGAACTGTCAACTGTGAACTGAGAACTGTAAACTGAGAACTGTAAACTGTGAACAGTGAACTGTGAACTGTGAACTGTGAACTGTGAACTGTGAACTGTGAACTGTGAACTGTGAACTGTGAACTGTGAACTGCCAACTGTGAAGTGTGAAATAAAGTCTGTGAACTGTGATCTGTGGACTGTGAACTGTGAACTGTGAAGTGTGAACTGTGATTTGTGAACAATGAACTGTGAAATGTGAACTGTGCACTGTGAACTGTGAACTGTGAACTGTGAACTGCGAACTGTGAAGTATGAAATGAAGACAGTGAACTGTGAAGTATGAAATGAAGACAGTGAACTGTGAAATGTGAACTGTGACCTGCGAACTGGGAACTGTGAAGTGTGAACTGTGAAGTGTGATCTGTGAACAGTGAAGTGTGAACTGTGAACTGTGAACTGTGAACTGTGAACTGTGAACTGTGAACAGTGAAGTGTGAACTGTGAACTGTGAACTGTGAACTGTGAACTGGAACTGTGAACTGTGAACTGTGAACTGTGAACTGTGAACTGTGAACTGTGAACTATGATCTGTGAACCGTGAACTGCGGACTGTGAACTGTGAACTGTGAACTGTGAAAACTGAATTGTGAAATAAAGTCTGTGAACTGTGATCTGTGAACTGTGATCTGTGAACTGTGAACTGTGAAGTGTGATCTGTGAACTGTGAACTGCGAACTGTGAATTGTGAAATGAAGACTGTGAACTGTGAACTGTGCCCTGTGAAGACTGAAGTGTGAAATGAAGACTGTGAACTGTGATCTGTGAACTGTGAACTGTGAACTGAGAACTGTGAACTGTGAACTGTGAAAACTGAATTGTGAAATAAAGTCTGTGAACTGTGAACTGTGATCTGTGAACTGTGAACAGTGGGCTGTGAACTGTGACCTGTGAACTGTGAACTGCGAACTGTGAAGTATGAAATGGAGACAGTGAACTGTGAAATGTGAACTGTGACCTGCGAACTGTGAACTGTGAACTGTGAACTGTGAGCTGTGAACTGCGAACTGTGAAGTGTGAAATAAAGTCTGTGAACTGTGATCTGTGGACTGTGAACTGTGAACTGTGAAGTGTGAACTGTGATTTGTGAACAGTGAACTGTGGACTGTGAACTGTGCACTGTGAAGTGTGAAGTGTGAAATGAAGACTGTGATCTGTGAACTGTGATCTGTGAACAGTGAACTGTGGACTGTGAACTGTGACCTGTGACCTGTGAACTGTGAACTGTGACATGTGAACTGTGAACTGTGAACTGCGAACTGTGAAGTATGAAATGAAGACAGTGAACTGTGAAGTATGAAATGAAGACAGTGAACTGTGAAATGTGAACTGTGACCTGCGAACTGGGAACTGTGAACTTTGAACTGTGAACTGGAACTGTGAACTGTGAACTGTGAACTGTGAACTGTGAACTGTGAACTGTGAACTGTGAACTGTGAACTGTGATCTGTGAACTGTGAACTGCGAACTGTGAAGTGTGAAATGAAGACTGTGAACTGTGATCTGTGGACTGTGAACTGTGAACTGTGAACTGTGAACTGTGATTTGTGAACAGTGAACTGTGGACTGTGAACTGTGAACTGTGCACTGTGAAGTGTGAAGTGTGAAGTGTGAAATGAAGACTGTGAACTGTGAACTGTGATCTGTGAACAGTGAACTGTGGACTGTGAACTGTGAACTGTGAACTGTGACCTGTGAACTGTGAACTGTGAACTGCGAACTGTGAATTGTGAAATGAAGACTGTGAACTGTGAATTGTGAACAGTGAACGGTGGACTGTGAACTGTGAACGGTGAACTGTGAACTGCGAACTGTGAAGTATGAAATGAAGACAGTGAACTGTGAAGTATGAAATGAAGACAGTGAACTGTGAAATGTGAACTGTGACCTGCGAACTGGGAACTGTGAACTGTGAACTGTGAACTGTGAACTGTGAACTGTGATCTGAGAACAGTGAAGTGTGAACTGTGAACTGTGAACTGTGAACTGTGAACTGTGAACTGTGAACTATGATCTGTGAACAGTGAACTGCGGACTGTCAACTGTGAACAGTGAACTGTGAAAACTGAATTGTGAAATAAAGTCTGTGAACTGTGATCTGTGAACTGTGATCTGTGAACTATGAACTGTGAAGTGTGATCTGTGAACTGTGAACTGCGAACTGTGAATTGTGAAATGAAGACTGTGAACTGTGAACTGTGCCCTGTGAAGACTGAAGTGTGAAATGAAGACTGTGAACTGTGAACTGTGACCTGTGAACTGTGAACTGTGAACTGCGAACTGTGAATTGTGAAATGAAGACTGTGAACTGTGAATTGTGAACAGTGAACGGTGGACTGTGAACTGTGAACGGTGAACTGTGAACTGCGAACTGTGAAGTATGAAATGAAGACAGTGAACTGTGAAGTATGAAATGAAGACAGTGAACTGTGAAATGTGAACTGTGACCTGCGAACTGGGAACTGTGAACTGTGAACTGTGAACTGTGAACTGTGAACTGTGATCTGAGAACAGTGAAGTGTGAACTGAGAACTGTGAACTGTGAACTGTGAAAACTGAATTGTGAAATAAAGTCTGTGAACTGTGAACTGTGATCTGTGAACTGTGAACAGTGGGCTGTGAACTGTGACCTGTGAACTGTGAACTGCGAACTGTGAAGTATGAAATGGAGACAGTGAACTGTGAAATGTGAACTGTGACCTGCGAACTGTGAACTGTGAACTGTGAACTGTGAGCTGTGAACTGCGAACTGTGAAGTGTGAAATAAAGTCTGTGAACTGTGATCTGTGGACTGTGAACTGTGAACTGTGAAGTGTGAACTGTGATTTGTGAACAGTGAACTGTGGACTGTGAACTGTGCACTGTGAAGTGTGAAGTGTGAAATGAAGACTGTGATCTGTGAACTGTGATCTGTGAACAGTGAACTGTGGACTGTGAACTGTGACCTGTGACCTGTGAACTGTGAACTGTGAACTGTGAACTGTGAACTGTGAACTGCGAACTGTGAAGTATGAAATGAAGACAGTGAACTGTGAAGTATGAAATGAAGACAGTGAACTGTGAAATGTGAACTGTGACCTGCGAACTGGGAACTGTGAACTTTGAACTGTGAACTGGAACTGTGAACTGTGAACTGTGAACTGGGAACTGTGAACTGTGAACTGTGAACTGTGAACTGTGAACTGTGAACTGTGATCTGTGAACTGTGAACTGCGAACTGTGAAGTGTGAAATGAAGACTGTGAACTGTGATCTGTGGACTGTGAACTGTGAACTGTGAACTGTGAACTGTGATTTGTGAACAGTGAACTGTGGACTGTGAACTGTGCACTGTGAAGTGTGAAGTGTGAAGTGTGAAATGAAGACTGTGAACTGTGAACTGTGATCTGTGAACAGTGAACTGTGGACTGTGAACTGTGAACTGCGAACTGTGACCTGTGAACTGTGAACTGTGAACTGTGACCTGTGAACTGTGAACTGCGAACTGTGAATTGTGAAATGAAGACTGTGAACTGTGAACTGTGAACAGTGAACAGTGAACCGTGAACTGTGAACTGTGAACTGTGAACTGTGAACTGTGAACTGTGAACTGTGAACTGTGAACTGTGAACTGTGAACTGTGAACTGTGAACTATGAACTGTGAACTGTGAACTGTGAACTGTGAACTGTGAACTGTGAATTGTGAACAGTGAACTGTGGACTGTGAACTGTGAACTGTGAACTGTGAACTGTGAAGTGTGAACTGTGAACTGTGAACTGTCAACTGTGAACTGAGAACTGTAAACTGAGAACTGTAAACTGTGAACAGTGAACTGTGAACTGTGAACTGTGAACTGTGAA
This sequence comes from Lasioglossum villosulum, assembly GCA_963971365.1. Taxonomy (NCBI): domain Eukaryota; kingdom Metazoa; phylum Arthropoda; class Insecta; order Hymenoptera; family Halictidae; genus Lasioglossum; species Lasioglossum villosulum. The sequence goes on from CAXARU010000174.1 coordinate 1,893,462, forward strand.
CTGTGAACTGTGAACTGTGAACTGTGAACTGTGAACTGTGAACTGCCAACTGTGAAGTGTGAAATAAAGTCTGTGAACTGTGATCTGTGGACTGTGAACTGTGAACTGTGAAGTGTGAACTGTGATTTGTGAACAATGAACTGTGAAATGTGAACTGTGCACTGTGAACTGTGAACTGTGAACTGTGAACTGCGAACTGTGAAGTATGAAATGAAGACAGTGAACTGTGAAGTATGAAATGAAGACAGTGAACTGTGAAATGTGAACTGTGACCTGCGAACTGGGAACTGTGAAGTGTGAACTGTGAAGTGTGATCTGTGAACAGTGAAGTGTGAACTGTGAACTGTGAACTGTGAACTGTGAACTGTGAACTGTGAACAGTGAAGTGTGAACTGTGAACTGTGAACTGTGAACTGTGAACTGGAACTGTGAACTGTGAACTGTGAACTGTGAACTGTGAACTGTGAACTGTGAACTATGATCTGTGAACCGTGAACTGCGGACTGTGAACTGTGAACTGTGAACTGTGAAAACTGAATTGTGAAATAAAGTCTGTGAACTGTGATCTGTGAACTGTGATCTGTGAACTGTGAACTGTGAAGTGTGATCTGTGAACTGTGAACTGCGAACTGTGAATTGTGAAATGAAGACTGTGAACTGTGAACTGTGCCCTGTGAAGACTGAAGTGTGAAATGAAGACTGTGAACTGTGATCTGTGAACTGTGAACTGTGAACTGAGAACTGTGAACTGTGAACTGTGAAAACTGAATTGTGAAATAAAGTCTGTGAACTGTGAACTGTGATCTGTGAACTGTGAACAGTGGGCTGTGAACTGTGACCTGTGAACTGTGAACTGCGAACTGTGAAGTATGAAATGGAGACAGTGAACTGTGAAATGTGAACTGTGACCTGCGAACTGTGAACTGTGAACTGTGAACTGTGAGCTGTGAACTGCGAACTGTGAAGTGTGAAATAAAGTCTGTGAACTGTGATCTGTGGACTGTGAACTGTGAACTGTGAAGTGTGAACTGTGATTTGTGAACAGTGAACTGTGGACTGTGAACTGTGCACTGTGAAGTGTGAAGTGTGAAATGAAGACTGTGATCTGTGAACTGTGATCTGTGAACAGTGAACTGTGGACTGTGAACTGTGACCTGTGACCTGTGAACTGTGAACTGTGACATGTGAACTGTGAACTGTGAACTGCGAACTGTGAAGTATGAAATGAAGACAGTGAACTGTGAAGTATGAAATGAAGACAGTGAACTGTGAAATGTGAACTGTGACCTGCGAACTGGGAACTGTGAACTTTGAACTGTGAACTGGAACTGTGAACTGTGAACTGTGAACTGTGAACTGTGAACTGTGAACTGTGAACTGTGAACTGTGATCTGTGAACTGTGAACTGCGAACTGTGAAGTGTGAAATGAAGACTGTGAACTGTGATCTGTGGACTGTGAACTGTGAACTGTGAACTGTGAACTGTGATTTGTGAACAGTGGACTGTGGACTGTGAACTGTGAACTGTGCACTGTGAAGTGTGAAGTGTGAAGTGTGAAATGAAGACTGTGAACTGTGAACTGTGATCTGTGAACAGTGAACTGTGGACTGTGAACTGTGAACTGTGAACTGTGACCTGTGAACTGTGAACTGTGAACTGCGAACTGTGAATTGTGAAATGAAGACTGTGAACTGTGAATTGTGAACAGTGAACGGTGGACTGTGAACTGTGAACGGTGAACTGTGAACTGCGAACTGTGAAGTATGAAATGAAGACAGTGAACTGTGAAGTATGAAATGAAGACAGTGAACTGTGAAATGTGAACTGTGACCTGCGAACTGGGAACTGTGAACTGTGAACTGTGAACTGTGAACTGTGAACTGTGATCTGAGAACAGTGAAGTGTGAACTGTGAACTGTGAACTGTGAACTGTGAACTGTGAACTGTGAACTATGATCTGTGAACAGTGAACTGCGGACTGTCAACTGTGAACAGTGAACTGTGAAAACTGAATTGTGAAATAAAGTCTGTGAACTGTGATCTGTGAACTGTGATCTGTGAACTGTGAACTGTGAAGTGTGATCTGTGAACTGTGAACTGTGAACTGTGAACTGTGAACTGTGATCTGTGGACTGTGATCTGTGAACTGTGAACTGCGAACTGTGAATTGTGAAATGAAGACTGTGAACTGTGAACTGTGAACTGTGAACTGTGAACTGTGAACTGTGAACTATGATCTGTGAACAGTGAACTGTGGACTGTGAACTGTGAACTGTGAAGTGTGAACTGTGAACTGTCAACTGTCAACTGTGAACTGAGAACTGTAAACTGAGAACTGTAAACTGTGAACAGTGAACTGTGAACTGTGAACTGTGAACTGTGAACTGTGAACTGTGATCTGTGAACTGTGAACTGCGAACTGTGAAGTGTGAAATGAAGACGTTGAACTGTGATCTGTGGACTGTGAACTGTGAACTGTGATTTGTGAACAGTGAACTGTGGACTGTGAACTGTGCACTGTGAAGTGTGAAGTGTGAAGTGTGAAATGAAGACTGTGAACTGTGAACTGTGATCTGTGAACAGTGAACTGTGGACTGTGAACTGTGAACTGTGAACTGTGACCTGTGAACTGTGAACTGTGACCTGTGAACTGTGAACTGCGAACTGTGAATTGTGAAATGAAGACTGTGAACTGTGAACTGTGAACAGTGAACAGTGAACAGTGAACAGTGAACAGTGAACTGTGAACTGTGAACTGTGAACTGTGAACTGTGAACTGTGAACTGTGAACTGTGAACTGTGAACTGTGAATTGTGAACAGTGAACTGTGGGACTGTGAACTGTGAACTGTGAACTGTGAACTGTGAAGTGTGAACTGTGAACTGTGAACTGTCAACTGTGAACTGAGAACTGTAAACTGAGAACTGTAAACTGTGAACAGTGAACTGTGAACTGTGAACTGTGAACTGTGAACTGTGAACTGTGAACTGTGAACTGTGAACTGCCAACTGTGAAGTGTGAAATAAAGTCTGTGAACTGTGATCTGTGGACTGTGAACTGTGAACTGTGAAGTGTGAACTGTGATTTGTGAACAGTGAACTGTGAAATGTGAACTGTGCACTGTGAACTGTGAACTGTGGACTGTGAACTGTGCACTGTGAAGTGTGAAGTGTGAAATGAAGACTGTGAACTGTGAACTGTGATCTGTGAACAGTGAACTGTGGACTGTGAACTGTGAACTGTGACCTGTGAACTGTGAACTGTGACCTGTGAACTGTGAACTGCGAACTGTGAATTGTGAAATGAAGACTGTGAACTGTGAACTGTGAACTGTGAACAGTGAACAGTGAACTGTGAACTGTGAACTGTGAACTGTGAACTGTGAACTGTGAACTGTGAACTGTGAATTGTGAACAGTGAACTTTGGACTGTGAACTGTGAACTGTGAACTGTGAACTGTGAAGTGTGAACTGTGAACTGTGAACTGTCAACTGTGAACTGAGAACTGTAAACTGAGAACTGTAAACTGTGAACAGTGAACAGTGAACTGTCAACTGTGAACTGTGAACTGTGAACTGTGAACTGTGAACTGTGGACTGTGAACTGCCAACTGTGAAGTGTGAAATAAAGTCTGTGAACTGTGATCTGTGGACTGTGAACTGTGAACTGTGAAGCGTGAACTGTGATTTGTGAACAGTGAACTGTGAAATGTGAACTGTGCACTGTGAAGTGTGAAGTGTGAAATGAAGACTGTGATCTGTGAACTGTGATCTGTGAACAGTGAACTGTGGACTATGAACTGTGAACTGTGACCTGTGAACTGTGAACTGTGACCTGTGAACTGTGAACTGTGAACTGTGAACTGTGAACTGCGAACTGTGAAGTATGAAATGAAGACAGTGAACATGGAAGTATGAAATGAAGACAGTGAACTGTGAAATGTGAACTGTGACCTGCGAACTGGGAACTGTGAACTGTGAACTGTGACCTGTGAACTGTGAACTGTGACCTGTAAACTGTGAACTGCGAACTGTGAATTGTGAAATGAAGACTGTGAACTGTGAACTGTGAACAGTGAACAGTGAACTGTGAACTGTGAACTGTGAACTGTGAACTGTGAACTGTGAACTGTGAACTGTGAACTGTGAACTGTGAACTGTGAACTGTGAATTTTGAACAGTGAACTGTGGACTGTGAACTGTGAACTGTGAACTGTGAAGTGTGAACTGTGAACTGTGAACTGTGAACTGTGAACTGTGAACTGTGAACTGAGAACTGTAAACTGAGAACTGTAAACTGTGAACAGTGAACTGTGAACTGTGAACTGTGAACTGTGAACTGTGAACTGTGAACTGTGAACTGTGAACTGCCAACTGTGAAGTGTGAAATAAAGTCTGTGAACTGTGATCTGTGGACTGTGAACTGTGAACTGTGAAGTGTGAAGTGTGAACTGTGATTTGTGAACAGTGAACTGTGAAATGTGAACTGTGCACTGTGAAGTGTGAAGTGTGAAATGAAGACTGTGATCTGTGAACTGTGATCTGTGAACAGTGAACTGTGGACTGTGAACTGTGAACTGTGACCTGTGAACTGTGAACTGTGACCTGTGAACTGTGAACTGTGAACTGTGAACTGTGAACTGCGAACTGTGAAGTATGAAATGAAGACAGTGAACTGTGAAGTATGAAATGAAGACAGTGAACTGTGAAATGTGAACTGTGACCTGCGAACTGGGAACTGTGAACTGTGAACTGTGAACTGTGATCTGTGAACAGTGAAGTGTGAACTGTGAACTGTGAACTGTGAACTGTGAACTGTGAACTGTGAACTGGAACTGTGAACTGTGAACTGTGAACTGTGAACTGTGAACTGTGAACTGTGAACTGTGAACTGTGAACTGTGATTTGTGAACAGTGAACTGTGGACTGTGAACTGTGGACTGTGAACTGTGCACTGTGAAGTGTGAAGTGTGAAGTGTGAAATGAAGACTGTGAACTGTGAACTGTGATCTGTGATCTGTGAACAGTGAACTGTGGACTGTGAACTGTGAACTGTGACCTGTGAACTGTGAACTGTGACCTGTGAACTGTGAACTGCGAACTGTGAATTGTGAAATGAAGACTGTGAACTGTGAACTGTGAACAGTGAACAGTGAACTGTGAACTGTGAACTGTGAACTGTGAACTGTGAACTGTGAATTGTGAACAGTGAACTGTGGACTGTGAACTGTGAACTGTGAACTGTGAAGTGTGAACTGTGAACTGTGAACTGTCAACTGTGAACTGAGAACTGTAAACTGAGAACTGTAAACTGTGAACAGTGAACTGTGAACTGTGAACTGTGAACTGTGAACTGTGAACTGTGAACTGTGAACTGTGAACTGTGAACTGTGAACTGTGAACTGTGAACTGTGAACTGTGAACTGTGAACTGCCAACTGTGAAGTGTGAAATAAAGTCTGTGAACTGTGATCTGTGGACTGTGAACTGTGAACTGTGAAGTGTGAACTGTGATTTGTGAACAGTGAACTGTGAAATGTGAACTGTGCACTGTGAAGTGTGAAGTGTGAAATGAAGACTGTGATCTGTGAACTGTGATCTGTGAACAGTGAACTGTGGACTGTGAACTGTGAACTGTGACCTGTGAACTGTGAACTGTGACCTGTGAACTGTGAACTGTGAACTGTGAACTGTGAACTGTGAACTGCGAACTGTGAAGTATGAAATGAAGACAGTGAACTGTGAAGTATGAAATGAAGACAGTGAACTGTCAAATGTGAACTGTGACCTGCGAACTGGGAACTGTTAACTGTTAACTGTGAACTGTGAACTGTGAACTGTGAACTATGATCTGTGAACAGTGAACTGTGGACTGTTAACTGTGAACTGTGAAGTGTGAACTGTGAACTGTGAACTGTCAACTGTGAACTGAGAACTGTAAACTGAGAACTGTAAACTGTGAACAGTGAACTGTGAACTGTGAACTGTGAACTGTGATCTGTGAACTGTGAACTGCGAACTGTGAAGTGTGAAATGAAGACTGTGAACTGTGATCTGTGGACTGTGAACTGTGAACTGTGAACTGTGATTTGTGAACAGTTAACTGTGGACTGTGAACAGTGGACTGTGAACTGTGAACTGTGATCTGTGAACTGTGATCTGTGAACTGTGAACTGCGAACTGTGAATTGTGAAATGAAGAATGTGAACTGTGAACTGTGAACTGTGAACTGTGAACTGTGAACTGTGAACTGTGAACTGTGAACTATGATCTGTGAACAGTGAACTGTGGACTGTGAACTGTGAACTGTGAAGTGTGAACTGTGAACTGTGAACTGTCAACTGTCAACTGAGAACTGTAAACTGAGAACTGTAAACTGTGAACAGTGAACTGTGAACTGTGAACTGTGAACTGTGAACTGCGAACTGTGAAGTGTGAAATGAAGACTGTGAACTGTGATCTGTGGACTGTGAACTGTGAACTGTGAACTGTGATTTGTGAACAGTGAACTGTGGACTGTGAACTGTGGACTGTGAACTGTGCACTGTGAACTGTGAACTGTGAACTGTGATCTGTGAACTGTGATCTGTGAACTGTGAACTGCGAACAGTGAATTGTGAAATGAAGAATGTGAACTGTGAACTGTGAACTGTGAACTGTGAACTGTGAACTGTGAACTGTGAACAGTGAACTGTGGACTGTGAACTGTGAACTGTGACCTTTGAACTGTGAACTGTGACCTGTAAACTGTGAACTGCGAACTGTGAATTGTGAAATGAAGACTGTGAATTGTGAAATGAAGACTGTGAACTGTGAACTGTGAACAGTGAACAGTGAACTGTGAACTGTGAACTGTGAACTGTGAACTGTGAACTGTGAACTGTGAACTGTGAACTGTGAACTGTGAATTGTGAACAGTGAACTGTGGACTGTGAACTGTGAACTGTGAACTGTGAAGTGTGAACTGTGAACTGTGAACTGTGAACTGTGAACTGTGAACTGTGAACTGAGAACTGTAAACTGAGAACTGTAAACTGTAAACTGTGAACAGTGAACTGTGAACTGCGAACTGTGAATTGTGAAATGAAGACTGTGAACTGTGAATTGTGAACAGTGAACGGTGGACTGTGAACTGTGAACGGTGAACTGTGAACTGCGAACTGTGAAGTATGAAATGAAGACAGTGAACTGTGAAGTATGAAATGAAGACAGTGAACTGTGAAATGTGAACTGTGACCTGCGAACTGGGAACTGTGAACTGTGAACTGTGAACTGTGAACTGTGAACTGTGATCTGAGAACAGTGAAGTGTGAACTGTGAACTGTGAACTGTGAACTGTGAACTGTGAACTGTGAACTATGATCTGTGAACAGTGAACTGCGGACTGTCAACTGTGAACAGTGAACTGTGAAAACTGAATTGTGAAATAAAGTCTGTGAACTGTGATCTGTGAACTGTGATCTGTGAACTGTGAACTGTGAAGTGTGATCTGTGAACTGTGAACTGTGAACTGTGAACTGTGAACTGTGATCTGTGGACTGTGATCTGTGAACTGTGAACTGCGAACTGTGAATTGTGAAATGAAGACTGTGAACTGTGAACTGTGAACTGTGAACTGTGAACTGTGAACTGTGAACTGTGAACTGTGAACTGTGATCTGTGAACTGTGAACTGCGAACTGTGAAGTGTGAAATGAAGACGTTGAACTGTGATCTGTGGACTGTGAACTGTGAACTGTGATTTGTGAACAGTGAACTGTGGACTGTGAACTGTGCACTGTGAAGTGTGAAGTGTGAAGTGTGAAATGAAGACTGTGAACTGTGAACTGTGATCTGTGAACAGTGAACTGTGGACTGTGAACTGTGAACTGTGAACTGTGACCTGTGAACTGTGAACTGTGACCTGTGAACTGTGAACTGCGAACTGTGAATTGTGAAATGAAGACTGTGAACTGTGAACTGTGAACAGTGAACAGTGAACAGTGAACAGTGAACAGTGAACTGTGAACTGTGAACTGTGAACTGTGAACTGTGAACTGTGAACTGTGAACTGTGAACTGTGAATTGTGAACAGTGAACTGTGGGACTGTGAACTGTGAACTGTGAACTGTGAACTGTGAAGTGTGAACTGTGAACTGTGAACTGTCAACTGTGAACTGAGAACTGTAAACTGAGAACTGTAAACTGTGAACAGTGAACTGTGAACTGTGAACTGTGAACTGTGAACTGTGAACTGTGAACTGTGAACTGTGAACTGCCAACTGTGAAGTGTGAAATAAAGTCTGTGAACTGTGATCTGTGGACTGTGAACTGTGAACTGTGAAGTGTGAACTGTGATTTGTGAACAGTGAACTGTGAAATGTGAACTGTGCACTGTGAACTGTGAACTGTGGACTGTGAACTGTGCACTGTGAAGTGTGAAGTGTGAAATGAAGACTGTGAACTGTGAACTGTGATCTGTGAACAGTGAACTGTGGACTGTGAACTGTGAACTGTGACCTGTGAACTGTGAACTGTGACCTGTGAACTGTGAACTGCGAACTGTGAATTGTGAAATGAAGACTGTGAACTGTGAACTGTGAACTGTGAACTGTGAACAGTGAACAGTGAACTGTGAACTGTGAACTGTGAACTGTGAACTGTGAACTGTGAACTGTGAACTGTGAATTGTGAACAGTGAACTTTGGACTGTGAACTGTGAACTGTGAACTGTGAACTGTGAAGTGTGAACTGTGAACTGTCAACTGTCAACTGTGAACTGAGAACTGTAAACTGAGAACTGTAAACTGTGAACAGTGAACAGTGAACTGTCAACTGTGAACTGTGAACTGTGAACTGTGAACTGTGAACTGTGGACTGTGAACTGCCAACTGTGAAGTGTGAAATAAAGTCTGTGAACTGTGATCTGTGGACTGTGAACTGTGAACTGTGAAGCGTGAACTGTGATTTGTGAACAGTGAACTGTGAAATGTGAACTGTGCACTGTGAAGTGTGAAGTGTGAAATGAAGACTGTGATCTGTGAACTGTGATCTGTGAACAGTGAACTGTGGACTATGAACTGTGAACTGTGACCTGTGAACTGTGAACTGTGACCTGTGAACTGTGAACTGTGAACTGTGAACTGTGAACTGCGAACTGTGAAGTATGAAATGAAGACAGTGAACATGGAAGTATGAAATGAAGACAGTGAACTGTGAAATGTGAACTGTGACCTGCGAACTGGGAACTGTGAACTGTGAACTGTGACCTGTGAACTGTGAACTGTGACCTGTAAACTGTGAACTGCGAACTGTGAATTGTGAAATGAAGACTGTGAACTGTGAACTGTGAACAGTGAACAGTGAACTGTGAACTGTGAACTGTGAACTGTGAACTGTGAACTGTGAACTGTGAACTGTGAACTGTGAACTGTGAACTGTGAATTTTGAACAGTGAACTGTGGACTGTGAACTGTGAACTGTGAACTGTGAAGTGTGAACTGTGAACTGTGAACTGTGAACTGTGAACTGTGAACTGTGAACTGAGAACTGTAAACTGAGAACTGTAAACTGTGAACAGTGAACTGTGAACTGTGAACTGTGAACTGTGAACTGTGAACTGTGAACTGTGAACTGTGAACTGCCAACTGTGAAGTGTGAAATAAAGTCTGTGAACTGTGATCTGTGGACTGTGAACTGTGAACTGTGAAGTGTGAAGTGTGAACTGTGATTTGTGAACAGTGAACTGTGAAATGTGAACTGTGCACTGTGAAGTGTGAAGTGTGAAATGAAGACTGTGATCTGTGAACTGTGATCTGTGAACAGTGAACTGTGGACTGTGAACTGTGAACTGTGACCTGTGAACTGTGAACTGTGACCTGTGAACTGTGAACTGTGAACTGTGAACTGTGAACTGCGAACTGTGAAGTATGAAATGAAGACAGTGAACTGTGAAGTATGAAATGAAGACAGTGAACTGTGAAATGTGAACTGTGACCTGCGAACTGGGAACTGTGAACTGTGAACTGTGAACTGTGATCTGTGAACAGTGAAGTGTGAACTGTGAACTGTGAACTGTGAACTGTGAACTGTGAACTGTGAACTGGAACTGTGAACTGTGAACTGTGAACTGTGAACTGTGAACTGTGAACTGTGAACTGTGAACTGTGAACTGTGATTTGTGAACAGTGAACTGTGGACTGTGAACTGTGGACTGTGAACTGTGCACTGTGAAGTGTGAAGTGTGAAGTGTGAAATGAAGACTGTGAACTGTGAACTGTGATCTGTGATCTGTGAACAGTGAACTGTGGACTGTGAACTGTGAACTGTGACCTGTGAACTGTGAACTGTGACCTGTGAACTGTGAACTGCGAACTGTGAATTGTGAAATGAAGACTGTGAACTGTGAACTGTGAACAGTGAACAGTGAACTGTGAACTGTGAACTGTGAACTGTGAACTGTGAACTGTGAATTGTGAACAGTGAACTGTGGACTGTGAACTGTGAACTGTGAACTGTGAAGTGTGAACTGTGAACTGTGAACTGTCAACTGTGAACTGAGAACTGTAAACTGAGAACTGTAAACTGTGAACAGTGAACTGTGAACTGTGAACTGTGAACTGTGAACTGTGAACTGTGAACTGTGAACTGTGAACTGTGAACTGTGAACTGTGAACTGTGAACTGTGAACTGTGAACTGTGAACTGTGAACTGCCAACTGTGAAGTGTGAAATAAAGTCTGTGAACTGTGATCTGTGGACTGTGAACTGTGAACTGTGAAGTGTGAACTGTGATTTGTGAACAGTGAACTGTGAAATGTGAACTGTGCACTGTGAAGTGTGAAGTGTGAAATGAAGACTGTGATCTGTGAACTGTGATCTGTGAACAGTGAACTGTGGACTGTGAACTGTGAACTGTGACCTGTGAACTGTGAACTGTGACCTGTGAACTGTGAACTGTGAACTGTGAACTGTGAACTGTGAACTGCGAACTGTGAAGTATGAAATGAAGACAGTGAACTGTGAAGTATGAAATGAAGACAGTGAACTGTCAAATGTGAACTGTGACCTGCGAACTGGGAACTGTTAACTGTTAACTGTGAACTGTGAACTGTGAACTGTGAACTATGATCTGTGAACAGTGAACTGTGATCTGTGAACTGTGAACTGTGAACTGAGAACTGTGAACTGTGAACTGTGAAAACTGAATTGTGAAATAAAGTCTGTGAACTGTGAACTGTGATCTGTGAACTGTGAACAGTGGGCTGTGAACTGTGACCTGTGAACTGTGAACTGCGAACTGTGAAGTATGAAATGGAGACAGTGAACTGTGAAATGTGAACTGTGACCTGCGAACTGTGAACTGTGAACTGTGAACTGTGAGCTGTGAACTGCGAACTGTGAAGTGTGAAATAAAGTCTGTGAACTGTGATCTGTGGACTGTGAACTGTGAACTGTGAAGTGTGAACTGTGATTTGTGAACAGTGAACTGTGGACTGTGAACTGTGCACTGTGAAGTGTGAAGTGTGAAATGAAGACTGTGATCTGTGAACTGTGATCTGTGAACAGTGAACTGTGGACTGTGAACTGTGACCTGTGACCTGTGAACTGTGAACTGTGACATGTGAACTGTGAACTGTGAACTGCGAACTGTGAAGTATGAAATGAAGACAGTGAACTGTGAAGTATGAAATGAAGACAGTGAACTGTGAAATGTGAACTGTGACCTGCGAACTGGGAACTGTGAACTTTGAACTGTGAACTGGAACTGTGAACTGTGAACTGTGAACTGTGAACTGTGAACTGTGAACTGTGAACTGTGAACTGTGATCTGTGAACTGTGAACTGCGAACTGTGAAGTGTGAAATGAAGACTGTGAACTGTGATCTGTGGACTGTGAACTGTGAACTGTGAACTGTGAACTGTGATTTGTGAACAGTGAACTGTGGACTGTGAACTGTGAACTGTGCACTGTGAAGTGTGAAGTGTGAAGTGTGAAATGAAGACTGTGAACTGTGAACTGTGATCTGTGAACAGTGAACTGTGGACTGTGAACTGTGAACTGTGAACTGTGACCTGTGAACTGTGAACTGTGAACTGCGAACTGTGAATTGTGAAATGAAGACTGTGAACTGTGAATTGTGAACAGTGAACGGTGGACTGTGAACTGTGAACGGTGAACTGTGAACTGCGAACTGTGAAGTATGAAATGAAGACAGTGAACTGTGAAGTATGAAATGAAGACAGTGAACTGTGAAATGTGAACTGTGACCTGCGAACTGGGAACTGTGAACTGTGAACTGTGAACTGTGAACTGTGAACTGTGATCTGAGAACAGTGAAGTGTGAACTGTGAACTGTGAACTGTGAACTGTGAACTGTGAACTGTGAACTATGATCTGTGAACAGTGAACTGCGGACTGTCAACTGTGAACAGTGAACTGTGAAAACTGAATTGTGAAATAAAGTCTGTGAACTGTGATCTGTGAACTGTGATCTGTGAACTGTGAACTGTGAAGTGTGATCTGTGAACTGTGAACTGTGAACTGTGAACTGTGAACTGTGATCTGTGGACTGTGATCTGTGAACTGTGAACTGCGAACTGTGAATTGTGAAATGAAGACTGTGAACTGTGAACTGTGAACTGTGAACTGTGAACTGTGAACTGTGAACTATGATCTGTGAACAGTGAACTGTGGACTGTGAACTGTGAACTGTGAAGTGTGAACTGTGAACTGTGAACTGTCAACTGTGAACTGAGAACTGTAAACTGAGAACTGTAAACTGTGAACAGTGAACTGTGAACTGTGAACTGTGAACTGTGAACTGTGAACTGTGATCTGTGAACTGTGAACTGCGAACTGTGAAGTGTGAAATGAAGACGTTGAACTGTGATCTGTGGACTGTGAACTGTGAACTGTGATTTGTGAACAGTGAACTGTGGACTGTGAACTGTGCACTGTGAAGTGTGAAGTGTGAAGTGTGAAATGAAGACTGTGAACTGTGAACTGTGATCTGTGAACAGTGAACTGTGGACTGTGAACTGTGAACTGTGAACTGTGACCTGTGAACTGTGAACTGTGACCTGTGAACTGTGAACTGCGAACTGTGAATTGTGAAATGAAGACTGTGAACTGTGAACTGTGAACAGTGAACAGTGAACAGTGAACAGTGAACAGTGAACTGTGAACTGTGAACTGTGAACTGTGAACTGTGAACTGTGAACTGTGAACTGTGAACTGTGAATTGTGAACAGTGAACTGTGGGACTGTGAACTGTGAACTGTGAACTGTGAACTGTGAAGTGTGAACTGTGAACTGTGAACTGTCAACTGTGAACTGAGAACTGTAAACTGAGAACTGTAAACTGTGAACAGTGAACTGTGAACTGTGAACTGTGAACTGTGAACTGTGAACTGTGAACTGTGAACTGTGAACTGCCAACTGTGAAGTGTGAAATAAAGTCTGTGAACTGTGATCTGTGGACTGTGAACTGTGAACTGTGAAGTGTGAACTGTGATTTGTGAACAGTGAACTGTGAAATGTGAACTGTGCACTGTGAACTGTGAACTGTGGACTGTGAACTGTGCACTGTGAAGTGTGAAGTGTGAAATGAAGACTGTGAACTGTGAACTGTGATCTGTGAACAGTGAACTGTGGACTGTGAACTGTGAACTGTGACCTGTGAACTGTGAACTGTGACCTGTGAACTGTGAACTGCGAACTGTGAATTGTGAAATGAAGACTGTGAACTGTGAACTGTGAACTGTGAACAGTGAACAGTGAACTGTGAACTGTGAACTGTGAACTGTGAACTGTGAACTGTGAACTGTGAACTGTGAATTGTGAACAGTGAACTTTGGACTGTGAACTGTGAACTGTGAACTGTGAAGTGTGAACTGTGAACTGTGAACTGTCAACTGTGAACTGAGAACTGTAAACTGAGAACTGTAAACTGTGAACAGTGAACAGTGAACTGTCAACTGTGAACTGTGAACTGTGAACTGTGAACTGTGAACTGTGGACTGTGAACTGCCAACTGTGAAGTGTGAAATAAAGTCTGTGAACTGTGATCTGTGGACTGTGAACTGTGAACTGTGAAGCGTGAACTGTGATTTGTGAACAGTGAACTGTGAAATGTGAACTGTGCACTGTGAAGTGTGAAGTGTGAAATGAAGACTGTGATCTGTGAACTGTGATCTGTGAACAGTGAACTGTGGACTATGAACTGTGAACTGTGACCTGTGAACTGTGAACTGTGACCTGTGAACTGTGAACTGTGAACTGTGAACTGTGAACTGCGAACTGTGAAGTATGAAATGAAGACAGTGAACATGGAAGTATGAAATGAAGACAGTGAACTGTGAAATGTGAACTGTGACCTGCGAACTGGGAACTGTGAACTGTGAACTGTGACCTGTGAACTGTGAACTGTGACCTGTAAACTGTGAACTGCGAACTGTGAATTGTGAAATGAAGACTGTGAACTGTGAACTGTGAACAGTGAACAGTGAACTGTGAACTGTGAACTGTGAACTGTGAACTGTGAACTGTGAACTGTGAACTGTGAACTGTGAACTGTGAACTGTGAACTGTGAATTTTGAACAGTGAACTGTGGACTGTGAACTGTGAACTGTGAACTGTGAAGTGTGAACTGTGAACTGTGAACTGTGAACTGTGAACTGTGAACTGTGAACTGAGAACTGTAAACTGAGAACTGTAAACTGTGAACAGTGAACTGTGAACTGTGAACTGTGAACTGTGAACTGTGAACTGTGAACTGTGAACTGTGAACTGCCAACTGTGAAGTGTGAAATAAAGTCTGTGAACTGTGATCTGTGGACTGTGAACTGTGAACTGTGAAGTGTGAAGTGTGAACTGTGATTTGTGAACAGTGAACTGTGAAATGTGAACTGTGCACTGTGAAGTGTGAAGTGTGAAATGAAGACTGTGATCTGTGAACTGTGATCTGTGAACAGTGAACTGTGGACTGTGAACTGTGAACTGTGACCTGTGAACTGTGAACTGTGACCTGTGAACTGTGAACTGTGAACTGTGAACTGTGAACTGCGAACTGTGAAGTATGAAATGAAGACAGTGAACTGTGAAGTATGAAATGAAGACAGTGAACTGTGAAATGTGAACTGTGACCTGCGAACTGGGAACTGTGAACTGTGAACTGTGAACTGTGATCTGTGAACAGTGAAGTGTGAACTGTGAACTGTGAACTGTGAACTGTGAACTGTGAACTGTGAACTGGAACTGTGAACTGTGAACTGTGAACTGTGAACTGTGAACTGTGAACTGTGAACTGTGAACTGTGAACTGTGATTTGTGAACAGTGAACTGTGGACTGTGAACTGTGGACTGTGAACTGTGAACTGTGCACTGTGAAGTGTGAAGTGTGAAATGAAGACTGTGAACTGTGAACTGTGATCTGTGATCTGTGAACAGTGAACTGTGGACTGTGAACTGTGAACTGTGACCTGTGAACTGTGAACTGTGACCTGTGAACTGTGAACTGCGAACTGTGAATTGTGAAATGAAGACTGTGAACTGTGAACTGTGAACAGTGAACAGTGAACTGTGAACTGTGAACTGTGAACTGTGAACTGTGAACTGTGAATTGTGAACAGTGAACTGTGGACTGTGAACTGTGAACTGTGAACTGTGAAGTGTGAACTGTGAACTGTGAACTGTCAACTGTGAACTGAGAACTGTAAACTGAGAACTGTAAACTGTGAACAGTGAACTGTGAACTGTGAACTGTGAACTGTGAACTGTGAACTGTGAACTGTGAACTGTGAACTGTGAACTGTGAACTGTGAACTGTGAACTGTGAACTGTGAACTGTGAACTGTGAACTGTGAACTGTGAACTGCCAACTGTGAAGTGTGAAATAAAGTCTGTGAACTGTGATCTGTGGACTGTGAACTGTGAACTGTGAAGTGTGAACTGTGATTTGTGAACAGTGAACTGTGAAATGTGAACTGTGCACTGTGAAGTGTGAAGTGTGAAATGAAGACTGTGATCTGTGAACTGTGATCTGTGAACAGTGAACTGTGGACTGTGAACTGTGAACTGTGACCTGTGAACTG
Organism: Lasioglossum villosulum; assembly: GCA_963971365.1. Taxonomy (NCBI): domain Eukaryota; kingdom Metazoa; phylum Arthropoda; class Insecta; order Hymenoptera; family Halictidae; genus Lasioglossum; species Lasioglossum villosulum. The sequence goes on from CAXARU010000174.1 coordinate 1,909,534, forward strand.
TGAACTGTGACCTGTGAACTGTGAACTGTGAACTGTGAACTGTGAACTGTGAACTGCGAACTGTGAAGTATGAAATGAAGACAGTGAACTGTGAAGTATGAAATGAAGACAGTGAACTGTCAAATGTGAACTGTGACCTGCGAACTGGGAACTGTTAACTGTTAACTGTGAACTGTGAACTGTGAACTGTGAACTATGATCTGTGAACAGTGAACTGTGGACTGTTAACTGTGAACTGTGAAGTGTGAACTGTGAACTGTGAACTGTCAACTGTGAACTGAGAACTGTAAACTGAGAACTGTAAACTGTGAACAGTGAACTGTGAACTGTGAACTGTGAACTGTGATCTGTGAACTGTGAACTGCGAACTGTGAAGTGTGAAATGAAGACTGTGAACTGTGATCTGTGGACTGTGAACTGTGAACTGTGAACTGTGATTTGTGAACAGTTAACTGTGGACTGTGAACAGTGGACTGTGAACTGTGAACTGTGATCTGTGAACTGTGATCTGTGAACTGTGAACTGCGAACTGTGAATTGTGAAATGAAGAATGTGAACTGTGAACTGTGAACTGTGAACTGTGAACTGTGAACTGTGAACTGTGAACTGTGAACTATGATCTGTGAACAGTGAACTGTGGACTGTGAACTGTGAACTGTGAAGTGTGAACTGTGAACTGTGAACTGTCAACTGTCAACTGAGAACTGTAAACTGAGAACTGTAAACTGTGAACAGTGAACTGTGAACTGTGAACTGTGAACTGTGAACTGCGAACTGTGAAGTGTGAAATGAAGACTGTGAACTGTGATCTGTGGACTGTGAACTGTGAACTGTGAACTGTGATTTGTGAACAGTGAACTGTGGACTGTGAACTGTGGACTGTGAACTGTGCACTGTGAACTGTGAACTGTGAACTGTGATCTGTGAACTGTGATCTGTGAACTGTGAACTGCGAACAGTGAATTGTGAAATGAAGAATGTGAACTGTGAACTGTGAACTGTGAACTGTGAACTGTGAACTGTGAACTGTGAACAGTGAACTGTGGACTGTGAACTGTGAACTGTGACCTGTGAACTGTGAACTGTGACCTGTAAACTGTGAACTGCGAACTGTGAATTGTGAAATGAAGACTGTGAATTGTGAAATGAAGACTGTGAACTGTGAACTGTGAACAGTGAACAGTGAACTGTGAACTGTGAACTGTGAACTGTGAACTGTGAACTGTGAACTGTGAACTGTGAACTGTGAACTGTGAATTGTGAACAGTGAACTGTGGACTGTGAACTGTGAACTGTGAACTGTGAAGTGTGAACTGTGAACTGTGAACTGTGAACTGTGAACTGTGAACTGTGAACTGAGAACTGTAAACTGAGAACTGTAAACTGTAAACTGTGAACAGTGAACTGTGAACTGTGAACTGTGAACTGTGAACTGTGAACTGTGAACTGTGAACTGTGAACTGTGAACTGCCAACTGTGAAGTGTGAAATAAAGTCTGTGAACTGTGATCTGTGGACTGTGAACTGTGAACTGTGAAGTGTGAAGTGTGAACTGTGATTTGTGAAATGAAGACTGTGAATTGTGAAATGAAGACTGTGAACTGTGAACTGTGAACAGTGAACAGTGAACTGTGAACTGTGAACTGTGAACTGTGAACTGTGAACTGTGAACTGTGAACTGTGAATTGTGAACTGTGAATTGTGAACAGTGAACTGTGGACTGTGAACTGTGAACTGTGAACTGTGAAGTGTGAACTGTGAACTGTGAACTGTGAACTGTGAACTGTGAACTGTGAACTGAGAACTGTAAACTGAGAACTGTAAACTGTGAACAGTGAACTGTGAACTGTGAACTGTGAACTGTGAACTGTGAACTGTGAACTGTGAACTGTGAACTGTGAACTGCCAACTGTGAAGTGTGAAATAAAGTCTGTGAACTGTGATCTGTGGACTGTGAACTGTGAACTGTGAAGTGTGAAGTGTGAACTGTGATTTGTGAACAGTGAACTGTGAAATGTGAACTGTGCACTGTGAAGTGTGAAGTGTGAAATGAAGACTGTGATCTGTGAACTGTGATCTGTGAACAGTGAACTGTGGACTGTGAACTGTGAACTGTGACCTGTGAACTGTGAACTGTGACCTGTGAACTGTGAACTGTGAACTGTGAACTGTGAACTGTGAACTGTGAACTGTGAACTGCGAACTGTGAAGTATGAAATGAAGACAGTGAACTGTGAAGTATGAAATGAAGACAGTGAACTGTGAAATGTGAACTGTGACCTGCGAACTGGGAACTGTGAACTGTGAACTGTGAACTGTGATCTGTGAACAGTGAAGTGTGAACTGTGAACTGTGAACTGTGAACTGTGAACTGTGAACTGGAACTGTGAACTGTGAACTGTGAACTGTGAACTGTGAACTGTGAACTGTGAACTGTGAACTGTGAACTGTGATTTGTGAACAGTGAACTGTGGACTGTGAACTGTGGACTGTGAACTGTGCACTGTGAAGTGTGAAGTGTGAAGTGTGAAATGAAGACTGTGAACTGTGAACTGTGATCTGTGATCTGTGAACAGTGAACTGTGGACTGTGAACTGTGAACTGTGACCTGTGAACTGTGAACTGTGACCTGTGAACTGTGAACTGCGAACTGTGAATTGTGAAATGAAGACTGTGAACTGTGAACTGTGAACAGTGAACAGTGAACTGTGAACTGTGAACTGTGAACTGTGAACTGTGAACTGTGAATTGTGAACAGTGAACTGTGGACTGTGAACTGTGAACTGTGAACTGTGAAGTGTGAACTGTGAACTGTGAACTGTCAACTGTGAACTGAGAACTGTAAACTGAGAACTGTAAACTGTGAACAGTGAACTGTGAACTGTGAACTGTGAACTGTGAACTGTGAACTGTGAACTGTGAACTGTGAACTGTGAACTGTGAACTGTGAACTGTGAACTGTGAACTGTGAACAGTAGATAGTGTATGCCGGTTCTACGATCAGACTTATCATTGTAGGTAGATTCCTACCTTACCGGCACCATTACCTTATAGCGCGAGCTACTTTTGCGGGGGGTGGGGGAGGGGGGGATTTTTCAAGGACAGTTTCCCACGTTATAGTGCGAGCATACTTTTGCGGGGGTGGGGGAGGGGGGACCACATTATCTGTACACAGCTGTATATAGTTTCCTCTTATCTATGACAAGGGTTTTGCGAATATGATATTCGGAACGTGCTTCGCGAATATGATACCTTATAGCGCGAGCATACTTTTGCGGGGGAGGGGGGATTTTTCAAGGACAGTTTCCCACGTTATAACGCGAGCTACTTTTGCGGGGGAGGGGGGACTTTTCAAGGACAGTTTCCCACGTTATAGTGCGAGCATACTTTTTTGCGGGGTTGGGGGAGGGGGGATCACATTATCTGTACACAGCTGTATATAGTTTCCTCTTATCTATGACAAGGTTTTGCGAATATGATATTCCGAACGTGCTTCGCGAATATGATACATCGAGAAGATAATTTTCGCGGGGGAGGGGGGATTTATTTTAAGAACATAGCGAGACCATACTATCTGTACACAGCTGTATATAGTTTCCTCTTATCTACTCGATGCATTCCTATTGTACCTACGACAGATGTAATACGATACCCTTGGGGAACACATGCTTTAGACTTGACCTTGAACGTGTTCGAACGTCGTTTCTACCCATCGTTTAAAGACGATTGACCTGAACGCGATGTGAGAAAGAAAAAGACCGTTCACGATGTAAGAGAGAGTAGTTTCCTCTTATCTACTCAATGCATTCCTATTGTACCCCCCTACGAATATGATATTTCGTACGTGCTTCGCGAATATGATACATCGAGAAGATAATGATACATCGAGAAGATAATTTTTGCGGGGAGGGGGAGGGGGGATTTTTCAAGGACAGTTTCCCACGTTATAGTGCGAGCATACTTTTGCGGGGGTGGGGGGGAGAGGAGACCATATTATCTGTACACAGCTGTATATAGTTTCCTCTTATCTACTCGATGCATTCCTATTGTACCTACCTACGACAGATGTAATACGATACCCCTGGGGAACACATGCTTTAGACTTGACCTTGAACGTGTTCAAACGTCGTTTCTATCCATCGTTTAAAGACGATTGACCTAAACGCGATGTGAGAAAGAAAGAGACCGTTCACGATGTAAGAGAGAGAGAGTCATAGAATCTTGAACGCGTCCGAACTCAGTACATTGTTTATATCGTTCAAGATGAGCGTTTTATAATAATAGTTTAAATAACGAATATAGACTTTAAAGATGCCAAGCTTAGTGAACTCTCTTATCAAGTACAGTTTCCTGGTATAAGTCTCCGTGGGGAGGAGTACGATCACGGCTGGTATCGAGTTGTCAAAACCGAGATATCTAGACGCGCTGTTTTGCTTATTCTTTTCCCTATCAGGCTTCTATACCCACGAGAACACGTGCACTTTCGTTTAAGACGATTGACCTGAACGATGTTAGAAAGAGAGAGAGACCGTTGAAGATGTAAGAGAGAGAGAGAGAGACCGTTCACGATGTTAGAGAGACCGTTCACAATGTTAGAGAGAGACCGTTCAGGATGTAAGAGAGAGAGAGAGCTTCTAATTCGTGGTATAGAGATTCCTCTTATCTTTTTCGATGTAAGATCGTGTCCGAACATCTTTTCTCATCTCGCGAGCGGAGATTTCGTTCCATCTTTCTTTATAAATTAATACGAATAAGAATTTACGTGCTGAAAATGTTTTGAATCTGGATTTTTGAATAATTTGATTGAAGTTACTTAAAAATATTCGTTCATCGCAAGCATATTGGGAACAAAAAAGAAAGAGTTACCAGCAATGATGCATCAATTGGGTAAACCCTACTTTCTTTATGACAGTGTCGGTTGCAGAAAGTTACTGGCCTGAGTTATTGCAAACATTGATGAAATATCGGTAAAACATTATCCGTAAAATACGCATTCAATTTGGGTTACAATACCAACAACTGATCTAATTAGAAATGATCCCGTTACATGCGCTCGATATTTCGATCATAGAAGCACATAAGCTTATGTGGTTATTAAGACAAAACAAACTAATTTCGGAGAATATGTGGATAGTTATGAACGAGTGGAAATTCAGCAACGTGGAAGTCCACATGAACATATTTTTCCGTGGTTGAAATGAGCATCTATGTACAATAGTGTTAAAGATAGACACGATAATGATGATAACAAAGAATTGATTGATTTAATTGACCGATTTATCGCATGTAGATATGACGAAAATAATGCATATATTAAATTTCAAATCATAGTTGTTACAAAGGACAAAGAAATAAGCGGTGTCGATTTCATATCCCTTATCCAGTAATGAGAAGAACGATGGTACTGGAACCATTAAATAAAAATGAAATAACGCCTAAATCCTATAAACTTATTGATGAATTAATAAATGAATTTTATAAGAAAAAATAGTTATGAGCTATGATGAAATTCTAGAGAAACTGAATATAACTGATGAAGAATAACTATCAGCTATTCGAAGTAGTTTAAAAGAAAAAACGGGTATTCTTAAAAACGATCCAGCCTTGAAGTAAATATTAATGGTTATAATGCAGATATTTTACAATTATTCGAATCGAATATGGATTTACAGTTTGTACTTGACGAATATTCGGCGGTGAGTTATGTAACCAATTACATTAGTAAAATTGATGGAAGTTTATCAAAATTATTAAGGGAAGCTGTTAGTGATTGTGGTAATAAACAATAAGACTCTTAGAGAAAAATTTCAAAATATTACCAATGCTTTAAAAAATTAAATGAAGACTCCACCGAAATTTATAGGGATAATATATTTGATAATTATAGTAGAAGAGATATTGATTTACACGATATGTGTCTCGCTTAGTTTGCAACGAATTACCAAAAGATCATGAAAATGGAACAAGAGGAAAGTGATGCTGACAATAATGGGGAAAATGACGAAGTAAATGATTTCAGACTTCGGCAACAAACAGCTATTATTAGATACAGATGATATAAATAAAAATTTGTATAACTTTTTTATTTACTAAAAGTATATATTTAGATACTGTAAGTACAAAATAATAATTTCATATATTTATTAATTAATTAAAATTAATACTTAATAACGTTTTTCTGTTTGTAGACACAATAAAGAAACATATATAATCAATGGAATTATTTTTAAATGAAAATCTTACATTCGTTATTTTACACTTTAGGTTTTTCAGTTTTTAAATTTATTTCATCACGTTCGAGCGACGATTCTTTCGCGATTCCACAGGTATCTATACCACGTGGGTTTGGCGGGATTGTATCCGGATCGACTCCGATCGGTACGTTGCCACAGTTCACCCCGCAAACGTATCCGCAGGATCTTGACCAGGCGCGATGCTCCGTCATAGGATCATCATCCTCTTCCCATCGAGTCAGCTGTATGCCGCATTCGAAACATTCAACGAAATCCTCATCACCCAGATGGAAAAATCCTGCGGCGGCGAGTTTCTCCGGCTGAATGACGTGTGAGTAACGCCAATCGCGAAAACTCTCAAATCTGTCGCGTTCGAGACGGTAATCGGGTGGTGGTGTTGCGTGATCGGTTGTTGCGACGGTTCCCTCGGATTTCGCGATCATTGTGATACTCTGTGTAAAAATCAAATGTAAAAGGAGGTGTCGCGTTTGCGATTTTGACGGGGAAAATTCAAAGACGCGTTTTTATAACTGATACTTTACGTGTTTTTATAATTGTTAAGCCATGCTCGAAATGTTTGCACTTCGCGTAGACAACAATGATACGGTTTCGTTTTAACGTTTCTCGTCGGTTGCCAACAGTGAAGTCGACACGGTTCGGCAATTTCGTACACGGGATCTTGAATTAGCACGTCGTATTTCGGACAGTTGAAATCTTCTAAATTTATCGAGTTTATTTGCATTTTTCGAAGGATATCTCTCTCGAAACATCCACCTTTGTAGGCTACGACAGGATTCGCGTAATCGCGCACAAAATTTTGTATAACGTCGAATATATCGTGCTGTTGGTACTTTTCATAGCCAAAATCTTTAAATGGAATCCCGTGCACGAAATTGCTGACATATCGTGCAGACTTTTTGTCAGCGTCGGATAAACAATGAAAATTCTTCCCCAAGCGAAATTCGGAGAGTTCGAACGAACCGTCGTGACAAACATCGATCATAGCTAATTCTTTGCATATAAATTTTTTTTCCACAATGAATCCGTCCATGTCAATGATTTGAGTGATTCGATCCATCTAAATAGAGAAAATTTTCACTAAATTTTTTTTGCATCGTCTTTCTTTAAATTTTTTTATTATACTTACCGTTGAAGAAAAGGGGGAATGCGTGAAGTTGACCGGTCGGATGATAAGATCATACACGCGATATGACGTCGTATAGCGACTGTGATTGTCAACGTTTGTATGATATAACTTCATACAACGACTGTGGTGAGCACTTTATAATGAATACCCCTACCACCATATCTCGCTCTACGGTGGTGGGATGGGTGATATTATTACTATAATTTTTTCTTTTAATAAATACGAGTTTCATTGTGTGAGGAGGAGGAGGATTGTTTTTAAATAAATAAAAAAAAGATCATTCTCATAATTTTGTTTTATTTGATAAAGTATATATTTTTGTCAACATAAGAGCGGTTTAAGTAATTTTTCAAACAATATTCATTAATGGACTGTACTCCACGATGCGGTCGTGTATCATCAAGCAGTAGGCTGTTGTCGATAGGGAAACGTTGGCTCGACATTCGAATACAATTCGCACGTCGACCGTAGCATTTTTTAACGTTTAGTTCTGTCGGGAACAATCGAGAACGACGAGCGGGCCATATCGAGGGAAATCCATGTTGAAATACAGTGAACGAAATTTCTATAAGAACACTACTATTTATGAACAAAATAGTCAAGTATTTTTATAATATGATTAATAAAAGGCTAAAAAGTAATTAAGGAATATAAGAAAGCAGAAATCAATATTCTGAATCCACAAGAACTTGTTATGAACAAAATATTACAACTGTAACGAAATTTTTATAAGAACAGTCTCATGAATTCGAACGAGAAACTAAGTTTATAATACCAGTATTTAGTACTTCCACCGTTACATTTAATCACTTCAAATACTATATTTTCCATACTGCCGACTAAGTTTTCTAACGTTGTTATATGGTGTTACGAGCCAGGGCCGCGAGTAGCACGAGTGGCCGGCGAAGTGTTATTACCCTGGGAATATGGTCTCAAATTGTTAGTTAAGAGCGAATGCACCTGATACGATTGTCAGGGAACCGCTAAATAATCGGAGTCAATATGCGAATGCACCTGATACGATTGTCAGGGAACCGCTAGTGATGAGTGAGATTTTGTGGATGGACTCAATATGTAATGGATGGAACTCTGCAGGGAAGTTATAGAGTGAGCGAATGCACTTGATACGATTGTCAAGGAACCGCTAATGATGCTTTGGTTGTATAGGTTTCGTGGATAGTGCCAATATGAAAATGGATACCCACTAGGTTGGAAATCCCTATGTCGACGATTGGAATGTCGTCTATGAATTTGATAGGGATAGGGTTGTTAGTAAGCCTCGTAACAAGTATAATCTAATTGATACAATCCGAGCGGTAAGATTGTATCGTGTGGGAACGTTCAATTACTAGATTAGGATTGGTGTAACAATAATTGAGGGTTTAAAGAGTTTACACAAAAATAGGAATAACACAAATATATTCACTTGAAATTATGTTACATTTGTAAATGTATCGCGAGTATGTGTGTTTGATAGTGTAAGAGTTTAAGAATATTACCTATAGAGCTCGATGTTGACGCACTGGCAAAATGCGGGGGTCTCAAAGTAACTTTATAGAAATGCCTAATAGATTGAATACCGGACTAGCGGAATCTATACGGTTAACGATTGATCCGAAGGGGAACTTTAGCCCGATCTTACTTGAAATTGACTTTCGAGATTCAGCACGACGCGACACGATTCGTGACTACAGAAGTACTACCCGCCGAGAGTAAAAATGCACGGGTTTATATACCCCAAAAATGAATGGGGTGGTCTGTTCATAATCTAATCGCCGCTTAGGGCCAGACTCTAGTTTTTTGTCAATTCCAATTAAGTCGAGCCAGAGCTAGGTCTTCGTTAAAAGGGATCAACTAAGATATGAAAGGTTATCTAGGACGTTTCCTGCCAGAGACGATCTTGAAGAGATTCCCATGAGAAAGTCAACGGAATCTATTCACCAACCGTCACATCTCCCCACCAAGAGGAAACATCGCGGTTCGCGTGATGCTTTCTCATCAGGAAGGAAACGTTCCAGATACCACAGATTTGAGGGGAAATATAAAAAAAATAAAACGGACAAATGGGAGAAAACAAACGACTCAAAAAGAGAAAAGAAAAAAAAAAGAATTGTACGGGTGTAGTGTGTTGTGAATGTATACTTATATGCTAGTTGTGCTCTTAGGTCGGGTCTGCGCAACCCAGTTGATGCCAACCCTTGGTGACATCATGCGGCGGCTGGCCCGAATGTTTGTTGAATCATTTTCCTTCTGAGGTTGGTAGCGTTGTCAGCGGCAGCCGGAATAGATAAAAAGGATTGTTATGCAGAGCTTCCGTCTACTGCTATATTACGGATTCTGACTATATTTGTTATTAGTTCTGATAAATAATCTCCATATTTCTTCAAGTTTGTACCAGTTGGAAATGAAGTTGGTTCTCGAGCCTGTTTGCCAAAAACCAGTTCATACGGTGTAAAGTTGGTAGCTTCATGAACTGACGTATTGTAAGAGAACATTGCAAAAGGAATTAATAAGTCCCAGTCTTCGTAACTTCCCATATAATGCTTGAGGTATTCTGTGAGGACAATATGACTTCGTTCCAGCGATCCATTGGTTTGAGGTCGGTATCCTGAGGTGGTGATTTGTTTGATTTTGAATATTTCTGACAGGTTTGTCATAAGATTTCCAATAAAGCTGGTTCCCTTATCCGTGAGTATTGCTCGTGGTGTCCCATAAATTGCAATGAAATGTCGTGCAAAAGCATCTGCAATGGTGGCGGCTCGGATATTCGGTATCGCTACCGCAATACAATATTTAGTTAAATTGTCCTGCATGGTGAGGATATGTCGGTTTCCCCCAGGTGTGATTGGTAATGGTCCGACGGTATCCAAGGAAATTTTGTCGAATGCATTTAACGGAGTGTCGGTGATGAGCATAGGCTGGCGAGTTTTTATTCTCACTAATTTCTGTTCTTGACAACTTTTGCATTTTCGGATGTATTCTTGGATTTCGTTGCGCATGTGTGGCCAATAGAATTTTGAACGGATGCGATTATAAGTTTTTGTAACCCCCTTATGTCCTCCTATTAAGCTATCATGTGCTTCATGGATGATTTCTTGTCTGTTTTCTACGGAAGGCGTAGTGATGATACAATTACATATTGTAATTTGATAAGATGAGTCTGTGAAGACTTCTTTTAATATTTTGAGAAATTCATTGGGTGATAATTTATGATGATCTCCGGTGGCGGATACTCGAAAGGATTTAATCTTGTTTTGTTCTAACGCTGACTGAAGGGTTTTCAGACCATTAACTATGTCTACTCTTTTTGGTTTATCATGGAAGTTGTTAGATATTACTACGCTAAATGTTTTAAATAACCCATTGCTTGAAATTATGACCTGTTCCTTCACTGGTCGTGCGGCTAAAAGTTCCTGTTTGTTTATTAATCCGGTGTCCGATAAAAGTTTTCCCACGGGGGTTATTAAGTTGCAATCAACCGATACAAAATGTACATAATGATCCTCTTTTGCAGTGAGGGTGTTTGAAGAAATGCTAATCCTTTGTTTCGGTTCCGGCGGCGCCTCCAGGTCAGTTTCGGTAGACGAGCCATCGGTGGTGGCGTCGAAGAATGGGTAAGGGTCGGCTGTGCGGTCAAAAGGTTCTCGTGCTCTCGCCACGTGTTCGGTATCGTTTAGAGTTCGAATTACGGTGGGTTGTAAAATTTCACTTGTCTCGGGAAAAGGTCCTTGTAATGTATCGCGCAGGTCGTCCTGTTCATTGTTCGGATTCTCTATGACAGTGTTTTCCGTCGTCTCTTCGAACGAAATCAAGTTACCAGACAAGCTCGTATTCTTATCCGTAGAAAAAATTTCTGTGGAGTTTGCAGCGGGTAAAAAACGATGGGTGGTGTCCTGGTTCTCATCTGACATGGTGACCTCTCGAGATAGGCTTGGGAGAGATCTGTTTCTGCATACAATCGGTGAATGCTGCACCTTACCCAGGGCGGGCTCTCCTATTTCGTCTGAACTGCTTGAGTCCTGGTATTTCGGCCGTTTTTCTCGGTCTCTGTGTAATTGCCTGATGCGGTGTCCAATTGAAGCAGCATCGGCATCTGTTTTTGGTATCTGGATTTTGAAGTCGGGGTCCACAAGTTCCTTCGGAATAAGTGGCAAACAGATGGAGGTAGGATTACGCGATAGGGCGTCTGCGTTCTTATTCGTCTTTCCAGATTTATGGACGACTTGGTAGTCATATTCCAAAAGGCGAAGTTTCCATTTCATGAGTCTCGATGTCGGATCTTTTACAGAATGTAGCCAAACCAATGGTCGATGATCTGTAACTAGTGTGAATTTTGTTCCGTACACGTACGGGCGGAAATATATGACGGCATATACCATTGCTAAACATTCCTTTTCAGTGGCAGAATAATTTCTTTCTGCCTTATTGAGACTGCGCGATGCGTAAGCAATTGGCAAATCGTTACCGATTTCGCCTTGGCTAAGCACTGCTCCGACAGCATATTCAGAGGCGTCCGTTGTAATGACGAATGGTTTGCTGAAATCTGGATACTGTAAAATAGGTTCTCGGCAGAGTTCCTCGCGTAACTGTTTAAAACTGTTCTCTTGCTCTTCAGCCCATTTGAACTTTTTACCTTTTCCTAAAAGGTCAATTAAAGATTTTGCCTTTGTAGTGAAATCTGATATGAACCTTCTGTAATATCCTACGAAGCCCAAAAATTGTTGGATATTCTTCTGTGAGGTGGGTGTTGGGAAATCCTTGACAGCTTTTAATTTTCGGGGATCGGGTTTTACTCCTTGTCTTGAAATAATATGTCCGAGGTATGCGACTTCTTTCCGTAAGAATTCGCATTTATTGGTCTGAAGAGTCAAGCCATGCTCTCGAAGACGATTTAATAATTTTTTTACTTTAACGTTGTGTTCATGTAATGAGGAAGCATAAACCACAATATCATCCAGGTAAACGAACACGTCCGTTCCCTGAAGTCCAGTTAAAACCTGATCCATGAGGCGTTGAAAAGTAGGTGGTGCGTTTTTTAAACCAAACGGCATTCGTGAAAATTCATAATGCCCGTTAGGTGTAGTGAAAGCTGTCTTTTGCCTATCTTTCGGATCCATTTCTATTTGGTGAAACCCATTCGCGAGATCAAAAACGGAGAAATATTTGGCACCCCCGAGACGATCTAATATTTCTGTGATTTGAGGCAATGGGTATTTATCGGAAATGGTTTTCTCATTAAGTGCGCGAAAATCTATCACCATGCGCCAACGTTTGTTTCCTTGCGCATCTGGTTTTTTGGGTACAATCCACAAAGGCGAATTGTACGGAGATTTGGACGGCGTTATAATACCTTCGGATAATAAGCCATTAATCTGCTTTTTTATTTCGTCTTGATGAACGGGAGGATAGCGATATTGCCTCGTGTTAATCGGAATCTCATCGGTTGTGTGTAAGGAATGTTTGAAATCGGAAGCCTTTCCTAATTTATCTCCAGGGAGGAAAAAACGGTCGGGAAACTCCTTTATCAATGCAGTGACGCTATGCAGCTCTTCTTTGTTCAAATGGTTTAGGTTTAGAGTTTCTGAGATTTCTTGTGTCCTATCTTCCCTATTTTTGAAATTGGAGCGGTGCCGTACCTCCGAATAAGTATCTTCGTCCGAGGTACTAAAAATGTCATAGGGCTCTAGAATTTGCGGCTCAATTTCCACATCTAAGGCCTCTTCGCTGGTGTTCGTCGCCAGAACATGACACCTTCCTTTATCATTCGTGACAGCGGCTTCTCCTATGAAGAGTTGCTCGTGTGTCTTTATGCGGGGTAAATAGCCTTCTCTTATCCGTGGGTTAGCTATTCTTATGGCAATCTGTTTAGTTGATCGGGCATCGATTCGATGTTTAGTCGGCATCTCTGATTCCTGCTGGTAATTCGAAAATCGAATAGGCCGGGTAGGCTTACTTTTCAATACTACTGTTCCGTGGTAATAGGAAATTTCTGCTTCCTCCTGTTTTAAAAATGGGCTTCCTATAAGTCCATCTGCTTCTATAGCGAGGCGTTTTACCACGTAGAAAAACGCAGGAGCTTCGTGTATATGAAGTATCGTAGTTCCTAGAGTGCGAATTGGAGTTGTAGTAAGACCAGTTATTTCAATTTCTTCGCGTGAAACAATTTCTGCTCCTTCTCCTAAAACGTCAAGGACTACTAAATTTACGGATGCTCCACCGTCAATTAGAAATTCTCCCGTGCCTGATTCCAGTTCTGGGATTTTGATTTTGACTCGTGGTGCTGAAGCTTCCTTGATGAGGGTTTTTCCTCGAAGCGGACTGTTCTTGGGCGAACTTCCTTGTTTTCGCTCATCGTGTCGCCGATACGGTGAGCGCGATCGAAGTTTAAAGATTTGTTTGATTCCACGGACGAATCTCGAGAATCTCGCATGAATCGCGGATTGCGTGGACGATTCTTACAAAACTTTCCATCATGTCCTGATGTTCCACAATGCCAACAATACGATTTTGAAAAGCGTTCCTTGTCGGCATTTTTTAGTATGGTGTACCGTTTTTCTTCATCCCTTACACTTGAAGTGTCGGTACGGTTGGAGGGGGAGTTTGAAGGGCTCCTGTGACGCAAGGTCCAGGCAGAAGCTCGTCCTCCTTTTTCCTCCGAATAACCAGATGGCCTCGCGTGTCGATCTCTGTCTCGGTCATATCTACTCGGAGATAGAGGATACGACACTTGTCGATCGTGATATTGAGAGTCCTGGTCGTAAGAGTCTCGGCGGGACCACCTTGATGGCGATTCATTTCGTGGCGACTGTCGTCGATTCCTTAATTTTTTATCTATCTGTAGCACGATGTCGTAAGCTTCTTCCAGATTTTTTATATCTTTAGAGAGAGCCGACACCTTGAAGGAAACTCGATCCGGTAAACCGTCGATGAAATTTTCCTTGACATCGTTTTCCATCAATTTGATGAATTCTTCGGCATGGACCTCGTATTTTTCCCTCATGGCTCCGCGCGTACAGTAAACCAAATGGCTTGTCCTATCGATATATTGTCGTAGGCTTTCTCCTTCGCGAATATGCAACTTCGCGATTTCCACTTGATAATATGACAAGCTCTTACCGGGAGCAAACCGTTTCTTAAGATGTTGAACTAATGATTTTACGGTTGTAAACTTGTGCTCTAATGTACTTCTACGTGCCGGTCCGACGAGTTTCGTAAGAACAATTGCCAGATACTCGGCCTCCGTACCCTCCGGAATCAAAGTTAACCCGTCCTCTAAAGTTTGCGCGAAACGAATCAAAGGGGGGTCTTCCCCGTTAAAGGTAGGAATTGTCGAAGTAATATTCTGTAAGCATGTCTTTTGCGTCAACAGCGACATAGAAGTTGCAAGTGAAACCGTCAAGTTCATCATGTCAACAGAAGATGTATTTGCAGCTGAATTCTGCATTTTTATTTAAAAATGTAACTAGAGAAAACTAGTATATTATATTTAAAAATGTAACTAGAGGAAACTAGTATATTGAAGTCTTTTAACTAGGAAAACTAGTATATTAAAACTTTAATTAATTTTGATATAAAAGCGTGACTAGGGAAAACTAGTATATAGCCAGTAATATCAAGACGTAAACTAGGAAAACTAGTATATCATCAGTACTCAGCTACGAGCAATTTAATATAGTAAACCCAAAATTAAAGTAATCCTAAAATAATTGAACAGATCCCACCGCTGTCACCAGTTCTGTTACGAGCCAGGGCCGCGAGTAGCACGAGTGGCCGGCGAAGGGTTATTACCCTGGGAATATGGTCTCAAATTGTTAGTTAAGAGCGAATGCACCTGATACGATTGTCAGGGAACCGCTAAATAATCGGAGTCAATATGCGAATGCACCTGATACGATTGTCAGGGAACCGCTAGTGATGAGTGAGATTTTGTGGATGGACTCAATATGTAATGGATGGAACTCTGCAGGGAAGTTATAGAGTGAGCGAATGCACTTGATACGATTGTCAAGGAACCGCTAATGATGCTTTGGTTGTATAGGTTTCGTGGATAGTGCCAATATGAAAATGGATACCCACTAGGTTGGAAATCCCTATGTCGACGATTGGAATGTCGTCTATGAATTTGATAGGGATAGGGTTGTTAGTAAGCCTCGTAACAAGTATAATCTAATTGATACAATCCGAGCGGTAAGATTGTATCGTGTGGGAACGTTCAATTACTAGATTAGGATTGGTGTAACAATAATTGAGGGTTTAAAGAGTTTACACAAAAATAGGAATAACACAAATATATTCACTTGAAATTATGTTACATTTGTAAATGTATCGCGAGTATGTGTGTTTGATAGTGTAAGAGTTTAAGAATATTACCTATAGAGCTCGATGTTGACGCACTGGCAAAATGCGGGGGTCTCAAAGTAACTTTATAGAAATGCCTAATAGATTGAATACCGGACTAGCGGAATCTATACGGTTAACGATTGATCCGAAGGGGAACTTTAGCCCGATCTTACTTGAAATTGACTTTCGAGATTCAGCACGACGCGACACGATTCGTGACTACAGAAGTACTACCCGCCGAGAGTAAAAATGCACGGGTTTATATACCCCAAAAATGAATGGGGTGGTCTGTTCATAATCTAATCGCCGCTTAGGGCCAGACTCTAGTTTTTTGTCAATTCCAATTAAGTCGAGCCAGAGCTAGGTCTTCGTTAAAAGGGATCAACTAAGATATGAAAGGTTATCTAGGACGTTTCCTGCCAGAGACGATCTTGAAGAGATTCCCATGAGAAAGTCAACGGAATCTATTCACCAACCGTCACAATGGATTTGATTCCGCTCGTGTCTTACTGCGTTTTCTAACTCTTTAATGTTGTTATACTGCTTCCCATTTTTATACATATATTGCTCGTGGTAGGATTCCCTGTAAATTTTCTATTGGGTTTAGATCAGGCAACGTAACGATCAATTCATTAGTCGTAAATTCTTTTGTCTAAACCACTCCGGAGTCTTCTTAGCATGGGGTATCACCGCGTTATCTTGTTGAAAAACAACATTGTAGTCATGATTTTTCTCTACGAAGCAAAGCAAAGTGTCTTCTAATAGGGTGATGTATTTTCCTTACCCTCATTCGCGTACAAATTTTGCATATTGGGTCTTCGAATTATAGCTAAACGCAGCCCACACCATTAAACTTCCACCGTCGAAATTCCTACTCATTGCTACGACTTTATCCTTACGTAAATCATGCCAATAGTATTTAAATCCATCAGGACAGTCTAGATTTAATTTTTTTCATCGGAAAATATATTTTTCAACTCTTGACACCAGGTCATGTGATCTCTTGCGAATTTTAATCTTGCAATTTTGCGCTCCCTGGCTAAGAGGTGGCTTCATTATTTTTTACTCCATTTTAACCTGTGCTATTATTAGTTGTTAATTCTTTTAAAATATGAGGCTGACCACGCTTTGCGAGTTTCGTATTTCCACCTATATATTGGTTTGTGTCATATTTTCAAGGAATTTTAGAAAATGATGTACGCAAGTACTAGATCTATTAATTTTGTTTTGGCTATCTCTCGAATAGAGAAACCTGTATTGTGGTATCCACCTATTTTTTCATTATTCGGAACTTACATTTGTTCCACGTCGCATTCTAATAAATGAAGAATTATTTTACACTTACATTAGCACACGCAGGGTATTTTTGCCTCAGGTGAAATTTTTCACTGAAAAGAAGGAGAGGTTTTTAGTGAAACATTAACGACAACCGATGATGAGTTTGAATATTTTAAATTATGATATATTATTCCGATCCAACATTGACAACAACAACAGCCGTGGATTAATTTGTTATGAAAAAGAAAACAGAATTATCAATAGAAAAATTATTTGTTAACCAGGAATTTAGTTCAAATGCGTATGTAGAACTGTTCACGTTTAAATTCGGAAATTATTATATAATAAGTGGTTATAAATCATCAAAAGCTACTTATGAAACATATTTCAGCTATCATAAGCCAATTTATGCAATCCTCGATAAGAAGGTTGTCAAATATAAAAAGAAGAGAATGTAGAGAAAACATTCACAAATCAAAAAATGAATCCTGAAAACAATTTTACAATTTTTGATGAATGTTTAATGATCTCGGACCAGCATATGGAGCAAAATAATCATGAATGTGAAGTGCCTGCAGACTGTGTCCTCAATGATGGTTATAACTATGCTTTAGAAACAGCCGAATGTAAAGAAGTCATAAAAACTGATTGTTATTTACAAGATAAACATATTAATTTATTTCACGAAATTATGAGCAAAAATCTAAACGAGCGTGGAGTATACAATTTTGCTCAAGATACAGGTTATGTTCGAGCTTTTTGAGTAATTTACAAGAGATCCCTGGACATGAGACGAATATTCAGATAATATACACTGATGAAATTGGACAAAAGGTAGTAGGACATTGGATTTGCACAAGACCTGATGGTAACGGCAATGTACACATTTATGACAGTTTTAATGTTAATCATTTGAACCATGATGTAATAGATTATTTGAATGCCCTTTATAAATATAGTAAGAATATATATATATATATATATATATATATATATATATATATATATATATATATATATATATATATTTCACGACAGGTACAGGCACAGGTACAGGTATAGCGCATGCACAGTGTGGCAGTTGAACAGTACGCAGTATGGCTATTGTACATCTATCCATGGATCTCTCAAGATCGGTCGACGCGTTTCTCGTTCAATGCAGAACGGGTTTAGAACGGGTTCGATATCAAACAGGGTATTGAACTACATTGAACATTGTTCAAAACGCCTCCAATTGATGCAACAAAAGAGATTGCCAGTAGCAGTGAAGCTGAAAAATAGAGGAAACGGGTGGTTACATGCAGCCCCATGTTACTGGTCAACGTACGTGAAGAGCTATTTTTTTTATGACCACCCGTTTCCTCTATTTTTCAGCTTCACTGCTACTGGCAATCTCTTTTGTTGCATCAATTGGAGGCGTTTTGAACAATGTTCAATGTAGTTCAATACCCTGTTTGATATCGAACCCGTTCTAAACCCGTTCTGCATTGAACGAGAAACGCGTCGACCGATCTTGAGAGATCCATGGATAGATGTACAATAGCCATACTGCGTACTGTTCAACTGCCACACTGTGCATGCGCTATACCTGTACCTGTGCCTGTACCTGTCGTGAATATATATATATATATATATATATATATATATATATATATATATATATATATATATATATATTTCTTACTATATTTATAAAGGGCATTCAAATAATCTATTACATCATGGTTCAAATGATTAACATTAAAACTGTCATAAATGTGTACATTGCCGTTACCATCAGGTCTTGTGCAAATCCAATGTCCTACTACCTTTTGTCCAATTTCATCAGTGTATATTATCTGAATATTCGTCTCATGTCCAGGGATCTCTTGTAAATTACTCAAAAAGCTCGAACATAACCTGTATCTTGAGCAAAATTGTATACTCCACGCTCGTTTAGATTTTTGCTCATAATTTCGTGAAATAAATTAATATGTTTATCTTGTAAATAACAATCAGTTTTTATGACTTCTTTACATTCGGCTGTTTCTAAAGCATAGTTATAACCATCATTGAGGACACAGTCTGCAGGCACTTCACATTCATGATTATTTTGCTCCATATGCTGGTCCGAGATCATTAAACATTCATCAAAAATTGTAAAATTGTTTTCAGGATTCATTTTTTGATTTGTGAATGTTTTCTCTACATTCTCTTCTTTTTATATTTGACAACCTTCTTATCGAGGTGCATAAATTGGCTTATGATAGCTGAAATATGTTTCATAAGTAGCTTTTGATGATTTATAACCACTTATTATATAATAATTTCCGAATTTAAACGTGAACAGTTCTACATACGCATTTGAACTAAATTCCTGGTTAACAAATAATTTTTCTATTGATAATTCTGTTTTCTTTTTCATAACAAATTAATCCACGGCTGTTGTTGTTGTCAATGTTGGATCGGAATAATATATCATAATTTAAAATATTCAAACTCATCATCGGTTGTCGTTAATGTTTCACTAAAAACCTCTCCTTCTTTTCAGTGAAAAATTTCACCTGAGGCAAAAATACCCTGCGTGTGCTAATGTAAGTGTAAAATAATTCTTCATTTATTAGAATGCGACGTGGAACAAATGTAAGTTCCGAATAATGAAAAAATAGGTGGATACCACAATACAGGTTTCTCTATTCGAGAGATAGCCAAAACAAAATTAATAGATCTAGTACTTGCGTACATCATTTTCTAAAATTCCTTGAAAATATGACACAAACCAATATATAGGTGGAAATACGAAACTCGCAAAGCGTGGTCAGCCTCATATTTTAAAAGAATTAACAACTAATAATAGCACAGGTTAAAATGGAGTAAAAAATAATGAAGCCACCTCTTAGCCAGGGAGCGCAAAATTGCAAGATTAAAATTCGCAAGAGATCACATGACCTGGTGTCAAGAGTTGAAAAATATATTTTCCGATGAAAAAAATTAAATCTAGACTGTCCTGATGGATTTAAATACTATTGGCATGATTTACGTAAGGATAAAGTCGTAGCAATGAGTAGGAATTTCGACGGTGGAAGTTTAATGGTGTGGGCTGCGTTTAGCTATAATTCGAAGACCCAATATGCAAAATTTGTACGCGAATGAGGGTAAGGAAAATACATCACCCTATTAGAAGACACTTTGCTTTGCTTCGTAGAGAAAAATCATGACTACAATGTTGTTTTTCAACAAGATAACGCGGTGATACCCCATGCTAAGAAGACTCCGGAGTGGTTTAGACAAAAGAATTTACGACTAATGAATTGATCGTTACGTTGCCTGATCTAAACCCAATAGAAAATTTACAGGGAATCCTACCACGAGCAATATATGTATAAAAATGGGAAGCAGTATAACAACATTAAAGAGTTAGAAAACGCAGTAAGACACGAGCGGAATCAAATCCATATAACAACGTTAGAAAACTTAGTCGGCAGTATGGAAAATATAGTATTTGAAGTGATTAAATGTAACGGTGGAAGTACTAAATACTGGTATTATAAACTTAGTT
This sequence comes from Lasioglossum villosulum, assembly GCA_963971365.1. Lineage (NCBI taxonomy): Eukaryota > Metazoa > Arthropoda > Insecta > Hymenoptera > Halictidae > Lasioglossum > Lasioglossum villosulum. The sequence goes on from CAXARU010000174.1 coordinate 1,930,069, forward strand.
TCTCGTTCGAATTCATGAGACTGTTCTTATAAAAATTTCGTTACAGTTGTAATATTTTGTTCATAACAAGTTCTTGTGGATTCAGAATATTGATTTCTGCTTTCTTATATTCCTTAATTACTTTTTAGCCTTTTATTAATCATATTATAAAAATACTTGACTATTTTGTTCATAAATAGTAGTGTTCTTATAGAAATTTCGTTCACTGTATTTCAACATGGATTTCCCTCGATATGGCCCGCTCGTCGTTCTCGATTGTTCCCGACAGAACTAAACGTTAAAAAATGCTACGGTCGACGTGCGAATTGTATTCGAATGTCGAGCCAACGTTTCCCTATCGACAACAGCCTACTGCTTGATGATACACGACCGCATCGTGGAGTACAGTCCATTAATGAATATTGTTTGAAAAATTACTTAAACCGCTCTTATGTTGACAAAAATATATACTTTATCAAATAAAACAAAATTATGAGAATGATCTTTTTTTTATTTATTTAAAAACAATCCTCCTCCTCCTCACACAATGAAACTCGTATTTATTAAAAGAAAAAATTATAGTAATAATATCACCCATCCCACCACCGTAGAGCGAGATATGGTGGTAGGGGTATTCATTATAAAGTGCTCACCACAGTCGTTGTATGAAGTTATATCATACAAACGTTGACAATCACAGTCGCTATACGACGTCATATCGCGTGTATGATCTTATCATCCGACCGGTCAACTTCACGCATTCCCCCTTTTCTTCAACGGTAAGTATAATAAAAAAATTTAAAGAAAGACGATGCAAAAAAAATTTAGTGAAAATTTTCTCTATTTAGATGGATCGAATCACTCAAATCATTGACATGGACGGATTCATTGTGGAAAAAAAATTTATATGCAAAGAATTAGCTATGATCGATGTTTGTCACGACGGTTCGTTCGAACTCTCCGAATTTCGCTTGGGGAAGAATTTTCATTGTTTATCCGACGCTGACAAAAAGTCTGCACGATATGTCAGCAATTTCGTGCACGGGATTCCATTTAAAGATTTTGGCTATGAAAAGTACCAACAGCACGATATATTCGACGTTATACAAAATTTTGTGCGCGATTACGCGAATCCTGTCGTAGCCTACAAAGGTGGATGTTTCGAGAGAGATATCCTTCGAAAAATGCAAATAAACTCGATAAATTTAGAAGATTTCAACTGTCCGAAATACGACGTGCTAATTCAAGATCCCGTGTACGAAATTGCCGAACCGTGTCGACTTCACTGTTGGCAACCGACGAGAAACGTTAAAACGAAACCGTATCATTGTTGTCTACGCGAAGTGCAAACATTTCGAGCATGGCTTAACAATTATAAAAACACGTAAAGTATCAGTTATAAAAACGCGTCTTTGAATTTTCCCCGTCAAAATCGCAAACGCGACACCTCCTTTTACATTTGATTTTTACACAGAGTATCACAATGATCGCGAAATCCGAGGGAACCGTCGCAACAACCGATCACGCAACACCACCACCCGATTACCGTCTCGAACGCGACAGATTTGAGAGTTTTCGCGATTGGCGTTACTCACACGTCATTCAGCCGGAGAAACTCGCCGCCGCAGGATTTTTCCATCTGGGTGATGAGGATTTCGTTGAATGTTTCGAATGCGGCATACAGCTGACTCGATGGGAAGAGGATGATGATCCTATGACGGAGCATCGCGCCTGGTCAAGATCCTGCGGATACGTTTGCGGGGTGAACTGTGGCAACGTACCGATCGGAGTCGATCCGGATACAATCCCGCCAAACCCACGTGGTATAGATACCTGTGGAATCGCGAAAGAATCGTCGCTCGAACGTGATGAAATAAATTTAAAAACTGAAAAACCTAAAGTGTAAAATAACGAATGTAAGATTTTCATTTAAAAATAATTCCATTGATTATATATGTTTCTTTATTGTGTCTACAAACAGAAAAACGTTATTAAGTATTAATTTTAATTAATTAATAAATATATGAAATTATTATTTTGTACTTACAGTATCTAAATATATACTTTTAGTAAATAAAAAAGTTATACAAATTTTTATTTATATCATCTGTATCTAATAATAGCTGTTTGTTGCCGAAGTCTGAAATCATTTACTTCGTCATTTTCCCCATTATTGTCAGCATCACTTTCCTCTTGTTCCATTTTCATGATCTTTTGGTAATTCGTTGCAAACTAAGCGAGACACATATCGTGTAAATCAATATCTCTTCTACTATAATTATCAAATATATTATCCCTATAAATTTCGGTGGAGTCTTCATTTAATTTTTTAAAGCATTGGTAATATTTTGAAATTTTTCTCTAAGAGTCTTATTGTTTATTACCACAATCACTAACAGCTTCCCTTAATAATTTTGATAAACTTCCATCAATTTTACTAATGTAATTGGTTACATAACTCACCGCCGAATATTCGTCAAGTACAAACTGTAAATCCATATTCGATTCGAATAATTGTAAAATATCTGCATTATAACCATTAATATTTACTTCAAGGCTGGATCGTTTTTAAGAATACCCGTTTTTTCTTTTAAACTACTTCGAATAGCTGATAGTTATTCTTCATCAGTTATATTCAGTTTCTCTAGAATTTCATCATAGCTCATAACTATTTTTTCTTATAAAATTCATTTATTAATTCATCAATAAGTTTATAGGATTTAGGCGTTATTTCATTTTTATTTAATGGTTCCAGTACCATCGTTCTTCTCATTACTGGATAAGGGATATGAAATCGACACCGCTTATTTCTTTGTCCTTTGTAACAACTATGATTTGAAATTTAATATATGCATTATTTTCGTCATATCTACATGCGATAAATCGGTCAATTAAATCAATCAATTCTTTGTTATCATCATTATCGTGTCTATCTTTAACACTATTGTACATAGATGCTCATTTCAACCACGGAAAAATATGTTCATGTGGACTTCCACGTTGCTGAATTTCCACTCGTTCATAACTATCCACATATTCTCCGAAATTAGTTTGTTTTGTCTTAATAACCACATAAGCTTATGTGCTTCTATGATCGAAATATCGAGCGCATGTAACGGGATCATTTCTAATTAGATCAGTTGTTGGTATTGTAACCCAAATTGAATGCGTATTTTACGGATAATGTTTTACCGATATTTCATCAATGTTTGCAATAACTCAGGCCAGTAACTTTCTGCAACCGACACTGTCATAAAGAAAGTAGGGTTTACCCAATTGATGCATCATTGCTGGTAACTCTTTCTTTTTTGTTCCCAATATGCTTGCGATGAACGAATATTTTTAAGTAACTTCAATCAAATTATTCAAAAATCCAGATTCAAAACATTTTCAGCACGTAAATTCTTATTCGTATTAATTTATAAAGAAAGATGGAACGAAATCTCCGCTCGCGAGATGAGAAAAGATGTTCGGACACGATCTTACATCGAAAAAGATAAGAGGAATCTCTATACCACGAATTAGAAGCTCTCTCTCTCTCTTACATCCTGAACGGTCTCTCTCTAACATTGTGAACGGTCTCTCTAACATCGTGAACGGTCTCTCTCTCTCTCTCTTACATCTTCAACGGTCTCTCTCTCTTTCTAACATCGTTCAGGTCAATCGTCTTAAACGAAAGTGCACGTGTTCTCGTGGGTATAGAAGCCTGATAGGGAAAAGAATAAGCAAAACAGCGCGTCTAGATATCTCGGTTTTGACAACTCGATACCAGCCGTGATCGTACTCCTCCCCACGGAGACTTATACCAGGAAACTGTACTTGATAAGAGAGTTCACTAAGCTTGGCATCTTTAAAGTCTATATTCGTTATTTAAACTATTATTATAAAACGCTCATCTTGAACGATATAAACAATGTACTGAGTTCGGACGCGTTCAAGATTCTATGACTCTCTCTCTCTTACATCGTGAACGGTCTCTTTCTTTCTCACATCGCGTTTAGGTCAATCGTCTTTAAACGATGGGTAGAAACGACGTTTGAACACGTTCAAGGTCAAGTCTAAAGCATGTGTTCCCCAGGGGTATCGTATTACATCTGTCGTAGGTAGGTACAATAGGAATGCATCGAGTAGATAAGAGGAAACTATATACAGCTGTGTACAGATAATATGGTCTCCTCTCCCCCCCACCCCCGCAAAAGTATGCTCGCACTATAACGTGGGAAACTGTCCTTGAAAAATCCCCCCTCCCCCTCCCCGCAAAAATTATCTTCTCGATGTATCATTATCTTCTCGATGTATCATATTCGCGAAGCACGTACGAAATATCATATTCGTAGGGGGGTACAATAGGAATGCATTGAGTAGATAAGAGGAAACTACTCTCTCTTACATCGTGAACGGTCTTTTTCTTTCTCACATCGCGTTCAGGTCAATCGTCTTTAAACGATGGGTAGAAACGACGTTCGAACACGTTCAAGGTCAAGTCTAAAGCATGTGTTCCCCAAGGGTATCGTATTACATCTGTCGTAGGTACAATAGGAATGCATCGAGTAGATAAGAGGAAACTATATACAGCTGTGTACAGATAGTATGGTCTCGCTATGTTCTTAAAATAAATCCCCCCTCCCCCGCGAAAATTATCTTCTCGATGTATCATATTCGCGAAGCACGTTCGGAATATCATATTCGCAAAACCTTGTCATAGATAAGAGGAAACTATATACAGCTGTGTACAGATAATGTGATCCCCCCTCCCCCACCCCCGCAAAAAAGTATGCTCGCACTATAACGTGGGAAACTGTCCTTGAAAAGTCCCCCCTCCCCCGCAAAAGTAGCTCGCGTTATAACGTGGGAAACTGTCCTTGAAAAATCCCCCCTCCCCCGCAAAAGTATGCTCGCGCTATAAGGTATCATATTCGCGAAGCACGTTCCGAATATCATATTCGCAAAACCCTTGTCATAGATAAGAGGAAACTATATACAGCTGTGTACAGATAATGTGGTCCCCCCTCCCCCACCCCCGCAAAAGTATGCTCGCACTATAACGTGGGAAACTGTCCTTGAAAAATCCCCCCCTCCCCCACCCCCCGCAAAAGTAGCTCGCGCTATAAGGTAATGGTGCCGGTAAGGTAGGAATCTACCTACAATGATAAGTCTGATCGTAGAACCGGCATACACTATCTACTGTGAACTGTGAACTGCCAACTGTGAAGTGTGAAATAAAGTCTGTGAACTGTGATCTGTGGACTGTGAACTGTGAACTGTGAAGTGTGAACTGTGATTTGTGAACAGTGAACTGTGAAATGTGAACTGTGCACTGTGAAGTGTGAAGTGTGAAATGAAGACTGTGATCTGTGAACTGTGATCTGTGAACAGTGAACTGTGGACTGTGAACTGTGAACTGTGACCTGTGAACTGTGAACTGTGATCTGTGAACTGTGAACTGTGAACTGTGAACTGTGAACTGTGAACTGCGAACTGTGAAGTATGAAATGAAGACAGTGAACTGTGAAGTATGAAATGAAGACAGTGAACTGTCAAATGTGAACTGTGACCTGCGAACTGGGAACTGTTAACTGTTAACTGTGAACTGTGAACTGTGAACTGTGAACTATGATCTGTGAACAGTGAACTGTGGACTGTTAACTGTGAACTGTGAAGTGTGAACTGTGAACTGTGAACTGTGAACTGTCAACTGTGAACTGAGAACTGTAAACTGAGAACTGTAAACTGTGAACAGTGAACTGTGAACTGTGAACTGTGAACTGTGATCTGTGAACTGTGAACTGCGAACTGTGAAGTGTGAAATGAAGACTGTGAACTGTGATCTGTGGACTGTGAACTGTGAACTGTGAACTGTGATTTGTGAACAGTTAACTGTGGACTGTGAACAGTGGACTGTGAACTGTGAACTGTGATCTGTGAACTGTGATCTGTGAACTGTGAACTGCGAACTGTGAATTGTGAAATGAAGAATGTGAACTGTGAACTGTGAACTGTGAACTGTGAACTGTGAACTGTGAACTGTGAACTGTGAACTGTGAACTGTGAACTATGATCTGTGAACAGTGAACTGTGGACTGTGAACTGTGAACTGTGAAGTGTGAACTGTGAACTGTGAACTGTCAACTGTCAACTGAGAACTGTAAACTGAGAACTGTAAACTGTGAACAGTGAACTGTGAACTGTGAACTGTGAACTGCGAACTGTGAAGTGTGAAATGAAGACTGTGAACTGTGATCTGTGGACTGTGAACTGTGAACTGTGAACTGTGAACTGTGATTTGTGAACAGTGAACAGTGAACTGTGAACTGTGGACTGTGAACTGTGCACTGTGAACTGTGAACTGTGAACTGTGATCTGTGAACTGTGATCTGTGAACTGTGAACTGCGAACTGTGAATTGTGAAATGAAGAATGTGAACTGTGAACTGTGAACTGTGAACTGTGAACTGTGAACTGTGAACTGTGAACAGTGAACTGTGGACTGTGAACTGTGAACTGTGACCTGTGAACTGTGAACTGTGACCTGTCAACTGTGAACTGCGAACTGTGAACTGTGATTTGTGAACAGTGAACTGTGGACTGTGAACTGTGGACTGTGAACTGTGCACTGTGAACTGTGAACTGTGAACTGTGATCTGTGAACTGTGATCTGTGAACTGTGAACTGCGAACAGTGAATTGTGAAATGAAGAATGTGAACTGTGAACTGTGAACTGTGAACTGTGAACTGTGAACTGTGAACTGTGAACAGTGAACTGTGGACTGTGAACTGTGAACTGTGACCTGTGAACTGTGAACTGTGACCTGTGAACTGTGAACTGTGAACTGCGAACTGTGAACTGTGAACTGCCAACTGTGAAGTGTGAAATAAAGTCTGTGAACTGTGATCTGTGGACTGTGAACTGTGAACTGTGAAGTGTGAACTGTGATTTGTGAACAGTGAACTGTGGACTGTGAACTGTGCACTGTGAAGTGTAAAGTGTGAAATGAAGACTGTGATCTGTGAACTGTGATCTGTGAACAGTGAACTGTGGACTGTGAACTGTCAACTGTGATCTGTGAACTGTGAACTGTGAACTGTGAACTGTGAACTGTGAACTGTGATCTGTGAACTGTGAACTGCGAACTGTGAAGTGTGAAATGAAGACTGTGAACTGTGATCTGTGGACTGTGAACTGTGAACTGTGAACTGTGAACTGTGATTTGTGAACAGTGAACTGTGGACTGTGAACTGTGAACTGTGCACTGTGAAGTGTGAAGTGTGAAGTGTGAAATGAAGACTGTGAACTGTGAACTGTGATCTGTGAACAGTGAACTGTGGACTGTGAACTGTGAACTGTGAACTGTGACCTGTGAACTGTGAACTGTGACCTGTGAACTGTGAACTGCGAACTGTGAATTGTGAAATGAAGACTGTGAACTGTGAACTGTGAACTGTGAACAGTGAACAGTGAACAGTGAACTGTGAACTGTGAACTGTGAACTGTGAACTGTGAACTGTGAACTGTGAACTGTGAACTGTGAACTGTGAACTGTGAACTGTGAACTGTGAACTGTGAATTGTGAACAGTGAACTGTGGACTGTGAACTGTGAACTGTGAACTGTGAACTGTGAAGTGTGAACTGTGAACTGTGAACTGTCAACTGTGAACTGAGAACTGTAAACTGAGAACTGTAAACTGTGAACAGTGAACTGTGAACTGTGAACTGTGAACTGTGAACTGTGAACTGTGATGTGTGATCAGTGAACTGTGAACTGCGAACTGTGAAGTGTGAAATGAAGACTGTGAACTGTGATCTGTGGACTGTGAACTGTGAACTGTGAACTGTGAACTGTGATTTGTGAACAGTGAACTGTGGACTGTGAACTGTGGACTGTGAACTGTGCACTGTGAAGTGTGAAGTGTGAAGTGTGAAATGAAGACTGTGAACTGTGAACTGTGATCTGTGAACAGTGAACTGTGGACTGTGAACTGTGACCTGTGAACTGTGAACTGTGAACTGTGAACTGCGAACTGTGAATTGTGAAATGAAGACTGTGAACTGTGAACTGTGAACAGTGAACAGTGAACTGTGAACTGTGAACTGTGAACTGTGAACTGTGGACTGTGAACTGTGAACTGTGAACTGTGACGTGTGAACTGTGAACTGTGAACTGTGAACTGTCAACTGTGAACTGTGAACTGTGAACTGTGAAAACTGAATTGTGAAATAAAGTCTGTGAACTGTGATCTGTGAACTGTGATCTGTGAACTGTGAACTGTGAAGTGTGATCTGTGAACTGTGAACTGCGAACTGTGAATTGTGAAATGAAGACTGTGAACTGTGAACTGTGCCCTGTGAAGACTGAAGTGTGAAATGAAGACTGTGAACTGTGATCTGTGAACTGTGAACTGTGAACTGAGAACTGTGAACTGTGAACTGTGAAAACTGAATTGTGAAATAAAGTCTGCGAACTGTGAACTGTGAACTGTGAACTGTGAACTGTGAGCTGTGAACTGCGAACTGTGAAGTGTGAAATAAAGTCTGTGAACTGTGATCTGTGGACTGTGAACTGTGAACTGTGAAGTGTGAACTGTGATTTGTGAACAGTGAACTGTGGACTGTGAACTGTGCACTGTGAAGTGTGAAGTGTGAAATGAAGACTGTGATCTGTGAACTGTGATCTGTGAACCGTGAACTGTGGACTGTGAACTGTGAACTGTGACCTGTGACCTGTGAACTGTGAACTGTGACATGTGAACTGTGAACTGTGAACTGTGAACTGTGAACTGCGAACTGTGAAGCATGAAATGAAGACAGTGAACTGTGAAATGTGAACTGTGACCTGCGAACTGGGAACTGTGAACTGTGAACTGTGAACTGTGAACTGTGATCTGTGAACAGTGAAGTGTGAACTGTGAACTGTGAACTGTGAACTGTGAACTTTGAACTGTGAACTGGAACTGTGAACTGTGAACTGTGAACTGTGATCTGTGAACTGTGAACTGCGAACTGTGAAGTGTGAAATGAAGACTGTGAACTGTGATCTGTGGACTGTGAACTGTGAACTGTGAACTGTGCACTGTGAAGTGTGAAGTGTGAAGTGTGAAATGAAGACTGTGAACTGTGAACTGTGATCTGTGAACAGTGAACTGTGGACTGTGAACTGTGAACTGTGAACTGTGACCTGTGAACTGTGAACTGTGAACTGCGAACTGTGAATTGTGAAATGAAGACTGTGAACTGTGAACCTGGAACTGTGAACTGTGAACAGTGAACAGTGAACTGTGAACTGTGAACTGTGAACTGTGAACTGTGAACTGTGAACTGTGAACTGTGAACTGGGAACTGTGAATTGTGAACAGTGAACTGTGGAGTGTGAACTGTGAACGGTGTACTGTGAACTGTGAACTGCGAACTGTGAAGTATGAAATGAAGACAGTGAACTGTGAAATGTGAACTGTGACCTGCGAACTGGGAACTGTGATCTGTGAACAGTGAACTGTGGACTGTGAACTGTGAACTGTGAACTGTGACCTGTGAACTGTGAACTGTGAACTGCGAACTGTGAATTGTGAAATGAAGACTGTGAACTGTGAACCTGGAACTGTGAACTGTGAACTGTGAATAGTGAACAGTGAACTGTGAACTGTGAACTGTGAACTGTGAACTGTGAACTGTGAACTGTGAACTGTGAACTGGGAACTGTGAATTGTGAACAGTGAACTGTGGACTGAGAACTGTGAACGGTGTACTGTGAACTGTGAACTGCGAACTGTGAAGTATGAAATGAAGACAGTGAACTGTGAAGTATGAAATGAAGACAGTGAACTGTGAAATGTGAACTGTGACCTGCGAACTGGGAACTGTGAACTGTGAACTGTGAACTGTGATCTGTGAACAGTGAAGTGTGAACTGTGAACTGTGAACTGTGAACTGTGAACTGTGAACTGTGAACTGTGAACTGTGAACTGGAACTGAGAACTGTGAACTGTGAACTGTGAATTATGATCTGTGAACAGTGAACTGTGGACTGTTAACTGTGAACTGTGAAGTGTGAACTGTGAACTGTGATTTGTGAACAGTGAACTGTGGACTGTGAACTGTGCACTGTGAAGTGTGAAGTGTGAAATGAAGACTGTGATCTGTGAACTGTGATCTGTGAACCGTGAACTGTGGACTGTGAACTGTGAACTGTGACCTGTGACCTGTGAACTGTGAACTGTGACATGTGAACTGTGAACTGTGAACTGTGAACTGTGAACTGCGAACTGTGAAGCATGAAATGAAGACAGTGAACTGTGAAATGTGAACTGTGACCTGCGAACTGGGAACTGTGAACTGTGGACTGTGAACTGTGATCTGTGAACAGTGAAGTGTGAACTGTGAACTGTGAACTGTGAACTTTGAACTGTGAACTGGAACTGTGAACTGTGAACTGTGAACTGTGATCTGTGAACTGTGAACTGCGAACTGTGAAGTGTGAAATGAAGACTGTGAACTGTGATCTGTGGACTGTGAACTGTGAACTGTGAACTGTGATTTGTGAACAGTGAACTGTGGACTGTGAACTGTGCACTGTGAAGTGTGAAGTGTGAAGTGTGAAATGAAGACTGTGAACTGTGAACTGTGATCTGTGAACAGTGAACTGTGGACTGTGAACTGTGAACTGTGAACTGTGACCTGTGAACTGTGAACTGTGAACTGCGAACTGTGAATTGTGAAATGAAGACTGTGAACTGTGAACCTGGAACTGTGAACTGTGAACTGTGAACTGTGAACTGTGAACTGTGAACTGTGAACTGTGAACTGGGAACTGTGAATTGTGAACAGTGAACTGTGGACTGTGAACTGTGAACGGTGTACTGTGAACTGTGAACTGCGAACTGTGAAGTATGAAATGAAGACAGTGAACTGTGAAGTATGAAATGAAGACAGTGAACTGTGAAATGTGAACTGTGACCTGCGAACTGGGAACTGTGAACTGTGAACTGTGAACTGTGATCTGTGAACAGTGAAGTGTGAACTGTGAACTGTGAAGTGTGATCTGTGAACTGTGAACTGTGAACTGGAACTGTGAACTGTGAACTGTGAACTGTGAACTGTGAACTGTGAACTATGATCTGTGAACAGTGAACTGTGGACTGTTAACTGTGAACTGTGAAGTGTGAACTGTGAACTGTGAACTGTGAACTGTCAACTGTGAACTGAGAACTGTAAACTGAGAACTGTAAACTGTGAACAGTGAACTGTGGACTGTGAACTGTGAACTGTGACCTGTGAACTGTGAACTGTGACCTGTGAACTGTGAACTGCGAACTGTGAATTGTGAAATGAAGACTGTGAACTGTGAACTGTGAATTGTGAACAGTGAACTGTGGACTGTGAACTGTGAACTGTGAACTGTGAAGTGTGAACTGTCAACTGTCAACTGTCAACTGTGAACTGAGAACTGTAAACTGAGAACTGTAAACTGTGAACAGTGAACTGTGAACTGTGAACTGTGAACTGTGAACTGTGAACTGTGAACTGTGAACTGTGAACTGTGAACTGTGAACTGTGAACTGTGAACTGTGAACTGTGTACTGTGAACTGTGAACTGTGAACTGTGAACTGTGAACTGTGAACTGCCAACTGTGAAGTGTGAAATAAAGTCTGTGAACTGTGATCTGTGGACTGTGAACTGTGAACTGTGAAGTGTGAACTGTGATTTGTGAACAGTGAACAGTGAACTGTGAACTGTGAACTGTGCACTGTGAAGTGTGAAGTGTGAAATGAAGACTGTGATCTGTGAACTGTGATCTGTGAACAGTGAACTGTGGACTGTGAACTGTGACCTGTGAACTGTGAACTGTGAACTGTGAACTGTGAACTGTGAACTGTGAACTGTGAACTGTGAACTGTGAACTGTGAACTGTGAACTGTGAATTGTGAAGTATGAAATGAAGACAGTGAACTGTGAAATGTGAACTGTGACCTGCGAACTGGGAACTGTGAACTGTGAACTGTGAACTGTGGACTGTGAACTGTGAACTGTGAACTGTGACGTGTGAACTGTGAACTGTCAACTGTCAACTGTGAACTGTGAACTGTGAACTGTGAAAACTGAATTGTGAAATAAAGTCTGTGAACTGTGATCTGTGAACTATGATCTGTGAACTGTGAACTGTGAAGTGTGATCTGTGAACTGTGAACTGTGAACTGTGAACTGTGAACTGTGAACTGTGATCTGTGAACTGTGATCTGTGAACTGTGAACTGTGAACTGTGAACTGTGAACTGTGAACTGTGAACTGTGAACTGTGAACTATGATCTGTGAACAGTGAACTGTGGACTGTGAACTTTGAACTGTGAAGTGTGAACTGTGAACTGTGACCTGTGAACTGTGAACTGCGAACTGTGAATTGTGAAATGAAGACTGTGAACTGTGAACTGTGAACAGTGAACAGTGAACTGTGAACTGTGAACTGTGAACTGTGGACTGTGAACTGTGAATTGTGAACAGTGAACTGTGGACTGTGAACTGTGAACTGTGAACTGTGAAGTGTGAACTGTCAACTGTGAACTGTCAACTGTGAACTGAGAACTGTAAACTGAGAACTGTAAACTGTGAACAGTGAACTGTGAACAGTGAACTGTGAACTGTGAACTGTGAACTGTGAACTGTGAACTGTGAACTGTGAACTGCCAACTGTGAAGTGTGAAATAAAGACTGTGAACTGTGATCTGTGGACTGTGAACTGTGAACTGTGAAGTGTGAACTGTGATTTGTGAACAGTGAACTGTGGACTGTGAACTGTGCACTGTGAAGTGTGAAGTGTGAAATGAAGACTGTGATCTGTGAACTGTGATCTGTGAACAGTGAACTGTGGACTGTGAACTGTCAACTGTGACCTGTGAACTGTGAACTGTGATGTGTGATCAGTGAACTGTGAACTGCGAACTGTGAAGTGTGAAATGAAGACTGTGAACTGTGATCTGTGGACTGTGAACTGTGAACTGTGAACTGTGATTTGTGAACAGTGAACTGTGGACTGTGAACTGTGGACTGTGAACTGTGCACTGTGAAGTGTGAAGTGTGAAGTGTGAAATGAAGACTGTGAACTGTGAACTGTGAACTGTGAACTGTGAACTGTGAATTGTGAACAGTGAACTGTGAACTGTGAACTGTGAAGTGTGAACTGTCAACTGTGAACTGTCAACTGTGAACTGTCAACTGTGAACTGAGAACTGTAAACTGAGAACTGTAAACTGTGAACAGTGAACTGTGAACTGTGAACTGTGAACTGTGAACTGTGAACTGTGAACTGTGAACTGTGAACTGTGAACTGTGAACTGTGAACTGTGAACTGTGAACTGTGAACTGTGAACTGTGAACTGTGAACTGCCAACTGTGAAGTGTGAAATAAAGTCTGTGAACTGTGATCTGTGGACTGTGAACTGTGAAGTGTGAAATAAAGTCTGTGAACTGTGATCTGTGGACTGTGAACTGTGAACTGTGAAGTGTGAACTGTGATTTGTGAACAGTGAACTGTGGACTGTGAACTGTGCACTGTGAAGTGTGAAGTGTGAAATGAAGACTGTGATCTGTGAACTGTGATCTGTGAACAGTGAACTGTGGACTGTGAACTGTGACCTGTGAACTGTGAACTGTGAACTGTGAACTGTGAACTGTGAACTGTGAATTGTGAAGTATGAAATGAAGACAGTGAACTGTGAAATGTGAACTGTGACCTGCGAACTGGGAACTGTGAACTGTGACGTGTGAACTGTGAACTGTGAACTGTCAACTGTGAACTGTGAACTGTGAACTGTGAACTGTGAAAACTGAATTGTGAAATAAAGTCTGTGAACTGTGATCTGTGAACTGTGATCTGTGAACTGTGAACTGTGAAGTGTGATCTGTGAACTGTGAACTGCGAACTGTGAATTGTGAAATGAAGACTGTGAACTGTGAACTGTGCCCTGTGAAGACTGAAGTGTGAAATGAAGACTGTGAACTGTGATCTGTGAACTGTGAACTGTGAACTGAGAACTGTGAACTGTGAACTGTGAAAACTGAATTGTGAAATAAAGTCTGTGAACTGTGAACTGTGATCTGTGAACTGAGAACTGTGAACTGTGAACAGTGGGTTGTGAACTGTGATCTGTGAACTGTGGACTGTGAACTGTGAACTGTGACCTGTGACCTGTGAACTGTGAACTGTGACCTGTGAACTGTGAACTGCGAACTGTGAATTGTGAAATGAAGACTGTGAACTGTGAACTGTGAACTGTGAACTGTGAATTGTGAACAGTGAACTGTGGACTGTGAACTGTAAACTGTGAACAGTGAACTCTGAACTGTGAACTGTGAACTGTGAACTGTGAACTGCCAACTGTGAAGTGTGAAATAAAGTCTGTGAACTGTGATCTGTGGACTGTGAACTGTGAACTTTGAAGTGTGAACTGTGATTTGTAAACAGTGAACTGTGAAATGTGAACTGTGCACTGTGAAGTGTGAAGTGTGAAATGAAGACTGTGATCTGTGAACTGTGATCTGTGAACAGTGAACTGTGGACTCTGAACTGTGAACTGTGAACTGTGAACTGCGAACTGTGAAGTATGAAATGAAGACAGTGAACTGTGAAGTATGAAATGAAGACAGTGAACTGTGAAATGTGAACTGTGACCTGCGAACTGGGAACTGTGAACTGTGAACTGTGAACTGTGATCTGTGAACAGTGAAGTGTGAACTGTGAACTGTGAACTGTGAACTGTGAACTGGAACTGTGAACTGTGAACTGTGAACTGTGAACTGTGAACTGTGAACTGTGAACTATGATCTGTGAACAGTGAACTGTGGACTGTGAACTATGAACTATGAACTGTGAACTGTGAACTGTGATCTGTGAACAGTGGGTTGTGAACTGTGATCTGTGAACTGTGGACTGTGAACTGTGAACTGTGACCTGTGACCTGTGAACTGTGAACTGTGACCTGTGAACTGTGAACTGCGAACTGTGAATTGTGAAATGAAGACTGTGAACTGTGAACTGTGAACTGTGAACTGTGAATTGTGAACAGTGAACTGTGGACTGTGAACTGTAAACTGTGAACAGTGAACTCTGAACTGTGAACTGTGAACTGTGAACTGTGAACTGCCAACTGTGAAGTGTGAAATAAAGTCTGTGAACTGTGATCTGTGGACTGTGAACTGTGAACTGTGAAGTGTGAACTGTGATTTGTAAACAGTGAACTGTGAAATGTGAACTGTGCACTGTGAAGTGTGAAGTGTGAAATGAAGACTGTGATCTGTGAACTGTGATCTGTGAACAGTGAACTGTGGACTCTGAACTGTGAACTGTGATCTGTGAACAGTGAACTGTGGACTGTGAACTGTGACCTGTGAACTGTGAACTGTGAACTGTGAACTGTGAACTGTGAACTGTGAATTGTGAAGTATGAAATGAAGACAGTGAACTGTGAAATGTGAACTGTGACCTGCGAACTGGGAACTGTGAACTGTGACGTGTGAACTGTGAACTGTGAACTGTGAACTGTCAACTGTGAACTGTGAACTGTGAACTGTGAACTGTGAAAACTGAATTGTGAAATAAAGTCTGTGAACTGTGATCTGTGAACTGTGATCTGTGAACTGTGAACTGTGAAGTGTGATCTGTGAACTGTGAACTGCGAACTGTGAATTGTGAAATGAAGACTGTGAACTGTGAACTGTGCCCTGTGAAGACTGAAGTGTGAAATGAAGACTGTGAACTGTGATCTGTGAACTGTGAACTGTGAACTGAGAACTGTGAACTGTGAACTGTGAAAACTGAATTGTGAAATAAAGTCTGTGAACTGTGAACTGTGATCTGTGAACTGAGAACTGTGAACTGTGAACAGTGGGTTGTGAACTGTGATCTGTGAACTGTGGACTGTGAACTGTGAACTGTGACCTGTGACCTGTGAACTGTGAACTGTGACCTGTGAACTGTGAACTGCGAACTGTGAATTGTGAAATGAAGACTGTGAACTGTGAACTGTGAACTGTGAACTGTGAATTGTGAACAGTGAACTGTGGACTGTGAACTGTAAACTGTGAACAGTGAACTCTGAACTGTGAACTGTGAACTGTGAATTGTGAAGTATGAAATGAAGACAGTGAACTGTGAAATGTGAACTGTGACCTGCGAACTGGGAACTGTGAACTGTGAACTGTGAACTGTGGACTGTGAACTGTGAACTGTGAACTGTGACGTGTGAACTGTGAACTGTCAACTGTCAACTGTGAACTGTGAACTGTGAACTGTGAAAACTGAATTGTGAAATAAAGTCTGTGAACTGTGATCTGTGAACTATGATCTGTGAACTGTGAACTGTGAAGTGTGATCTGTGAACTGTGAACTGTGAACTGTGAACTGTGAACTGTGAACTGTGATCTGTGAACTGTGATCTGTGAACTGTGAACTGTGAACTGTGAACTGTGAACTGTGAACTGTGAACTGTGAACTGTGAACTGTGAACTATGATCTGTGAACAGTGAACTGTGGACTGTGAACTGTGAACTGTGAAGTGTGAACTGTGAACTGTGACCTGTGAACTGTGAACTGCGAACTGTGAATTGTGAAATGAAGACTGTGAACTGTGAACTGTGAACAGTGAACAGTGAACTGTGAACTGTGAACTGTGAACTGTGAACTGTGAACTGTGAATTGTGAACAGTGAACTGTGGACTGTGAACTGTGAACTGTGAACTGTGAAGTGTGAACTGTCAACTGTGAACTGTCAACTGTGAACTGAGAACTGTAAACTGAGAACTGTAAACTGTGAACAGTGAACTGTGAACAGTGAACTGTGAACTGTGAACTGTGAACTGTGAACTGTGAACTGTGAACTGTGAACTGCCAACTGTGAAGTGTGAAATAAAGACTGTGAACTGTGATCTGTGGACTGTGAACTGTGAACTGTGAAGTGTGAACTGTGATTTGTGAACAGTGAACTGTGGACTGTGAACTGTGCACTGTGAAGTGTGAAGTGTGAAATGAAGACTGTGATCTGTGAACTGTGATCTGTGAACAGTGAACTGTGGACTGTGAACTGTCAACTGTGACCTGTGAACTGTGAACTGTGATGTGTGATCAGTGAACTGTGAACTGCGAACTGTGAAGTGTGAAATGAAGACTGTGAACTGTGATCTGTGGACTGTGAACTGTGAACTGTGAACTGTGATTTGTGAACAGTGAACTGTGGACTGTGAACTGTGGACTGTGAACTGTGCACTGTGAAGTGTGAAGTGTGAAGTGTGAAATGAAGACTGTGAACTGTGAACTGTGATCTGTGAACAGTGAACTGTGGACTGTGAACTGTGAACTGTGACCTGTGAACTGTGAACTGTGAACTGTGACCTGTGAACTGTGAACTGCGAACTGTGAATTGTGAAATGACGACTGTGAACTGTGAACTGTGAACTGTGAACTGTGAACTGTGAACTGTGAACAGTGAACAGTGAACTGTGAACTGTGAACTGTGAACTGTGAACTGTGAACTGTGAACTGTGAACTGTGAATTGTGAACAGTGAACTGTGAACTGTGAACTGTGAAGTGTGAACTGTCAACTGTGAACTGTCAACTGTGAACTGAGAACTGTAAACTGAGAACTGTAAACTGTGAACAGTGAACTGTGAACTGTGAACTGTGAACTGTGAACTGTGAACTGTGAACTGTGAACTGTGAACTGTGAACTGTGAACTGTGAACTGTGAACTGTGAACTGTGAACTGCCAACTGTGAAGTGTGAAATAAAGTCTGTGAACTGTGATCTGTGGACTGTGAACTGTGAAGTGTGAAATAAAGTCTGTGAACTGTGATCTGTGGACTGTGAACTGTGAACTGTGAAGTGTGAACTGTGATTTGTGAACAGTGAACTGTGGACTGTGAACTGTGCACTGTGAAGTGTGAAGTGTGAAATGAAGACTGTGATCTGTGAACTGTGATCTGTGAACAGTGAACTGTGGACTGTGAACTGTGACCTGTGAACTGTGAACTGTGAACTGTGAACTGTGAACTGTGAACTGTGAACTGTGAATTGTGAAGTATGAAATGAAGACAGTGAACTGTGAAATGTGAACTGTGACCTGCGAACTGGGAACTGTGAACTGTGACGTGTGAACTGTGAACTGTGAACTGTCAACTGTGAACTGTGAACTGTGAACTGTGAACTGTGAAAACTGAATTGTGAAATAAAGTCTGTGAACTGTGATCTGTGAACTGTGATCTGTGAACTGTGAACTGTGAAGTGTGATCTGTGAACTGTGAACTGCGAACTGTGAATTGTGAAATGAAGACTGTGAACTGTGAACTGTGCCCTGTGAAGACTGAAGTGTGAAATGAAGACTGTGAACTGTGATCTGTGAACTGTGAACTGTGAACTGAGAACTGTGAACTGTGAACTGTGAAAACTGAATTGTGAAATAAAGTCTGTGAACTGTGAACTGTGATCTGTGAACTGAGAACTGTGAACTGTGAACAGTGGGTTGTGAACTGTGATCTGTGAACTGTGGACTGTGAACTGTGAACTGTGACCTGTGACCTGTGAACTGTGAACTGTGACCTGTGAACTGTGAACTGCGAACTGTGAATTGTGAAATGAAGACTGTGAACTGTGAACTGTGAACTGTGAACTGTGAATTGTGAACAGTGAACTGTGGACTGTGAACTGTAAACTGTGAACAGTGAACTCTGAACTGTGAACTGTGAACTGTGAACTGTGAACTGCCAACTGTGAAGTGTGAAATAAAGTCTGTGAACTGTGATCTGTGGACTGTGAACTGTGAACTGTGAAGTGTGAACTGTGATTTGTAAACAGTGAACTGTGAAATGTGAACTGTGCACTGTGAAGTGTGAAGTGTGAAATGAAGACTGTGATCTGTGAACTGTGATCTGTGAACAGTGAACTGTGGACTCTGAACTGTGAACTGTGAACTGTGAACTGCGAACTGTGAAGTATGAAATGAAGACAGTGAACTGTGAAGTATGAAATGAAGACAGTGAACTGTGAAATGTGAACTGTGACCTGCGAACTGGGAACTGTGAACTGTGAACTGTGAACTGTGATCTGTGAACAGTGAAGTGTGAACTGTGAACTGTGAACTGTGAACTGTGAACTGGAACTGTGAACTGTGAACTGTGAACTGTGAACTGTGAACTGTGAACTGTGAACTGTGAACTATGATCTGTGAACAGTGAACTGTGGACTGTGAACTATGAACTATGAACTGTGAACTGTGAACTGTGATCTGTGAACTGTGATCTGTGAACTGTGAACTGGGAACTGTGAAGTGTGAAATGAAGACTGTGAACTGTGATTTGTGAACAGTGAACTGTGGACTGTGAACTGTGCACTGTGAAGTGTGAAGTGTGAAATGAAGACTGTGATCTGTGAACTGTGATCTGTGAACAGTGAACTGTGGACTGTGAACTGTGACCTGTGAACTGTGAACTGTGAACTGTGAACTGTGAACTGTGAACTGTGAATTGTGAAGTATGAAATGAAGACAGTGAACTGTGAAATGTGAACTGTGACCTGCGAACTGGGAACTGTGAACTGTGACGTGTGAACTGTGAACTGTGAACTGTCAACTGTGAACTGTGAACTGTGAACTGTGAACTGTGAAAACTGAATTGTGAAATAAAGTCTGTGAACTGTGATCTGTGAACTGTGATCTGTGAACTGTGAACTGTGAAGTGTGATCTGTGAACTGTGAACTGTGAACTGCGAACTGTGAATTGTGAAATGAAGACTGTGAACTGTGAACTGTGCCCTGTGAAGACTGAAGTGTGAAATGAAGACTGTGAACTGTGATCTGTGAACTGTGAACTGTGAACTGAGAACTGTGAACTGTGAACTGTGAAAACTGAATTGTGAAATAAAGTCTGTGAACTGTGAACTGTGATCTGTGAACTGAGAACTGTGAACTGTGAACAGTGGGTTGTGAACTGTGATCTGTGAACTGTGGACTGTGAACTGTGAACTGTGACCTGTGACCTGTGAACTGTGAACTGTGACCTGTGAACTGTGAACTGCGAACTGTGAATTGTGAAATGAAGACTGTGAACTGTGAACTGTGAACTGTGAATTGTGAACAGTGAACTGTGAACTGTGAACTGTGAACTATGATCTGTGAACAGTGAACTGTGGACTGTGAACTATGAACTATGAACTGTGAACTGTGAACTGTGATCTGTGAACTGTGAACTGGGAACTGTGAAGTGTGAAATGAAGACTGTGAACTGTGATCTGTGGACTGTGAACTGTGAACTGTGAACTGTGATTTGTGAACAGTGAACTGTGGACTGTGAACTGTGGACTGTGAACTGTGCACTGTGAAGTGTGAACTGTGAAAACTGAATTGTGAAATAAAGTCTGTGAACTGTGATCTGTGAACTATGATCTGTGAACTGTGAACTGTGATTTGTGAACAGTGAACTGTGGACTGTGAACTGTGCACTGTGAAGTGTGAAGTGTGAAGTGTGAAATGAAGACTGTGAACTGTGAACTGTGATCTGTGAACTGTGACCTGTGAACTGTGAACTGCGAACTGTGAATTGTGAAATGAAGACTGTGAACTGTGAACTGTGAACTGTGAACTGTGACCTGTAAACTGTGAACTGCGAACTGTGAATTGTGAAATGAAGACTGTGAACTGTGAACTGTGAACAGTGAACAGTGAACTGTGAACTGTGAACTGTGAACTGTGAACTGTGAACTGTGAACTGTGAACTGTGAACTGTGAACTGTGAACTGTGAATTGTGAACAGTGAACTGTGGACTGTGAACTGTGAACTGTGAACTGTGAAGTGTGAACTGTGAACTGTGAACTGTGAACTGTGAACTGTGAACTGAGAACTGTAAACTGAGAACTGTAAACTGTGAACAGTGAACTGTGAACTGTGAACTGTGAACTGTGAACTGTGAACTGTGAACTGTGAACTGCCAACTGTGAAGTGTGAAATAAAGTCTGTGAACTGTGATCTGTGGACTGTGAACTGTGAACTGTGAAGTGTGAAGTGTGAACTGTGATTTGTGAACAGTGAACTGTGAAATGTGAACTGTGCACTGTGAAGTGTGAAGTGTGAAATGAAGACTGTGATCTGTGAACTGTGATCTGTGAACAGTGAACTGTGGACTGTGAACTGTGAACTGTGACCTGTGAACTGTGAACTGTGACCTGTGAACTGTGAACTGTGAACTGTGAACTGTGAACTGTGAACTGCGAACTGTGAAGTATGAAATGAAGACAGTGAACTGTGAAGTATGAAATGAAGACAGTGAACTGTGAAATGTGAACTGTGACCTGCGAACTGGGAACTGTGAACTGTGAACTGTGAACTGTGATCTGTGAACAGTGAAGTGTGAACTGTGAACTGTGAACTGTGAACTGTGAACTGTGAACTGTGAACTGTGAACTGTGAACTGTGAACTGTGAACTGTGAACTGTGAACTGTGAATTGTGAACAGTGAACTGTGGACTGTGAACTGTGAACTGTGAACTGTGAAGTGTGAACTGTGAACTGTGAACTGTCAACTGTGAACTGAGAACTGTAAACTGAGAACTGTAAACTGTGAACAGTGAACTGTGAACTGTGAACTGTGAACTGTGAACTGTGAACTGTGAACTGTGAACTGTGAACTGTGAACTGTGAACTGTGAACTGTGAACTGTGAACTGTGAACTGTTAACTGTGAACTGTGAACTGCCAACTGTGAAGTGTGAAATAAAGTCTGTGAACTGTGATCTGTGGACTGTGAACTGTGAACTGTGAAGTGTGAACTGTGATTTGTGAACAGTGAACTGTGAAATGTGAACTGTGCACTGTGAAGTGTGAAGTGTGAAATGAAGACTGTGATCTGTGAACTGTGATCTGTGAACAGTGAACTGTGGACTGTGAACTGTGAACTGTGACCTGTGAACTGTGAACTGTGACCTGTGAACTGTGAACTGTGAACTGTGAACTGTGAACTGTGAACTGCGAACTGTGAAGTATGAAATGAAGACAGTGAACTGTGAAGTATGAAATGAAGACAGTGAACTGTGAAATGTGAACTGTGAACTGTGAAAACTGAATTGTGAAATAAAGTCTGTGAACTGTGATCTGTGAACTGTGATCTGTGAACTGTGAACTGTGAAGTGTGATCTGTGAACTGTGAACTGCGAACTGTGAATTGTGAAATGAAGACTGTGAACTGTGAACTGTGCCCTGTGAAGACTGAAGTGTGAAATGAAGACTGTGAACTGTGATCTGTGAACTGTGAACTGTGAACTGAGAACTGTGAACTGTGAACTGTGAAAACTGAATTGTGAAATAAAGTCTGTGAACTGTGAACTGTGATCTGTGAACTGAGAACTGTGAACTGTGAACAGTGGGTTGTGAACTGTGATCTGTGAACTGTGGACTGTGAACTGTGAACTGTGAACTGTGACCTGTGACCTGTGAACTGTGAACTGTGACCTGTGAACTGTGAACTGCGAACTGTGAATTGTGAAATGAAGACTGTGAACTGTGAACTGTGAACTGTGAACAGTGAACAGTGAACAGTGAACTGTGAACTGTGAACTGTGAACTGTGAACTGTGAACTGTGAATTGTGAACAGTGAACTGTGAATTGTGAACAGTGAACTGTGGACTGTGAACTGTAAACTGTGAACAGTGAACTGTGAACTGTGAACTGTGAACTGTGAACTGTGAACTGCCAACTGTGAAGTGTGAAATAAAGTCTGTGAACTGTGATCTGTGGACTGTGAACTGTGAACTGTGAAGTGTGAACTGTGATTTGTAAACAGTGAACTGTGAAATGTGAACTGTGCACTGTGAAGTGTGAAGTGTGAAATGAAGACTGTGATCTGTGAACTGTGATCTGTGAACAGTGAACTGTGGACTCTGAACTGTGAACTGTGAACTGTGAACTGCGAACTGTGAAGTATGAAATGAAGACAGTGAACTGTGAAGTATGAAATGAAGACAGTGAACTGTGAAATGTGAACTGTGACCTGCGAACTGGGAACTGTGAACTGTGAACTGTGAACTGTGATCTGTGAACAGTGAAGTGTGAACTGTGAACTGTGAACTGTGAACTGTGAACTGTGAACTGGAACTGTGAACTGTGAACTGTGAACTGTGAACTGTGAACTGTGAACTGTGAACTATGATCTGTGAACAGTGAACTGTGGACTGTGAACTATGAACTATGAACTGTGAACTGTGAACTGTGATCTGTGAACTGTGAACTGGGAACTGTGAAGTGTGAAATGAAGACTGTGAACTGTGATCTGTGGACTGTGAACTGTGAACTGTGAACTGTGATTTGTGAACAGTGAACTGTGGACTGTGAACTGTGGACTGTGAACTGTGCACTGTGAAGTGTGAACTGTGAAAACTGAATTGTGAAATAAAGTCTGTGAACTGTGATCTGTGAACTATGATCTGTGAACTGTGAACTGTGATTTGTGAACAGTGAACTGTGGACTGTGAACTGTGCACTGTGAAGTGTGAAGTGTGAAGTGTGAAATGAAGACTGTGAACTGTGAACTGTGATCTGTGAACAGTGAACTGTGGACTGTGAACTGTGAACTGTGAACTGTGACCTGTGAACTGTGAACTGTGAACTGCGAACTGTGAATTGTGAAATGAAGACTGTGAACTGTGAACTGTGAACTGTGAACTGTGACCTGTGAACTGTGACCTGTGAACTGTGAACTGCGAACTGTGAATTGTGAAATGAAGACTGTGAACTGTGAACTGTGAACTGTGAACTGTGACCTGTAAACTGTGAACTGCGAACTGTGAATTGTGAAATGAAGACTGTGAACTGTGAACTGTGAACAGTGAACAGTGAACTGTGAACTGTGAACTGTGAACTGTGAACTGTGAACTGTGAACTGTGAACTGTGAACTGTGAACTGTGAACTGTGAATTGTGAACAGTGAACTGTGGACTGTGAACTGTGAACTGTGAACTGTGAAGTGTGAACTGTGAACTGTGAACTGTGAACTGTGAACTGTGAACTGAGAACTGTAAACTGAGAACTGTAAACTGTGAACAGTGAACGGTGAACTGTGAACTGTGAACTGTGAACTGTGAACTGTGAACTGTGAACTGTGAACTGCCAACTGTGAAGTGTGAAATAAAGTCTGTGAACTGTGATCTGTGGACTGTGAACTGTGAACTTTGAAGTGTGAAGTGTGAACTGTGATTTGTGAACAGTGAACTGTGAAATGTGAACTGTGCACTGTGAAGTGTGAAGTGTGAAATGAAGACTGTGATCTGTGAACTGTGATCTGTGAACAGTGAACTGTGGACTGTGAACTGTGAACTGTGACCTGTGAACTGTGAACTGTGACCTGTGAACTGTGAACTGTGAACTGTGAACTGTGAACTGTGAACTGTGAACTGCGAACTGTGAAGTATGAAATGAAGACAGTGAACTGTGAAGTATGAAATGAAGACAGTGAACTGTGAAATGTGAACTGTGACCTGCGAACTGGGAACTGTGAACTGTGAACTGTGAACTGTGATCTGTGAACAGTGAAGTGTGAACTGTGAACTGTGAACTGTGAACTGTGAACTGTGAACTGTGAACTGGAACTGTGAACTGTGAACTGTGAACTGTGAACTGTGAACTGTGAACTGTGAACTGTGAACTGTGATTTGTGAACAGTGAACTGTGGACTGTGAACTGTGGACTGTGAACTGTGCACTGTGAAGTGTGAAGTGTGAAGTGTGAAATGAAGACTGTGAACTGTGAACTGTGATCTGTGATCTGTGAACAGTGAACTGTGGACTGTGAACTGTGAACTGTGACCTGTGAACTGTGAACTGTGACCTGTGAACTGTGAACTGCGAACTGTGAATTGTGAAATGAAGACTGTGAACTGTGAACTGTGAACTGTGAACAGTGAACAGTGAACTGTGAACTGTGAACTGTGAACTGTGAACTGTGAACTGTGAATTGTGAACAGTGAACTGTGGACTGTGAACTGTGAACTGTGAACTGTGAAGTGTGAACTGTGAACTGTGAACTGTCAACTATGATCTGTGAACAGTGAACTGTGGACTGTTAACTGTGAACTGTGAAGTGTGAACTGTGAACTGTGAACTGTCAACTGTGAACTGAGAACTGTAAACTGAGAACTGTAAACTGTGAACAGTGAACTGTGAACTGTGAACTGTGAACTGTGATCTGTGAACTGTGAACTGCGAACTGTGAAGTGTGAAATGAAGACTGTGAACTGTGATCTGTGGACTCTGAACTGTGAACTGTGAACTGTGATTTGTGAACAGTTAACTGTGGACTGTGAACAGTGGACTGTGAACTGTGAACTGTGATCTGTGAACTGTGATCTGTGAACTGTGAACTGCGAACTGTGAATTGTGAAATGAAGAATGTGAACTGTGAACTGTGAACTGTGAACTGTGAACTGTGAACTGTGAACTGTGAACTGTGAACTATGATCTGTGAACAGTGAACTGTGGACTGTGAACTGTGAACTGTGAAGTGTGAACTGTGAACTGTGAACTGTCAACTGTGAACTGAGAACTGTAAACTGAGAACTGTAAACTGTGAACAGTGAACTGTGAACTGTGAACTGTGAACTGCGAACTGTGAAGTGTGAAATGAGGACTGTGAACTGTGATCTGTGGACTGTGAACTGTGAACTGTGAACTGTGATTTGTGAACAGTGAACTGTGGACTGTGAACTGTGGACTGTGAACTGTGCACTGTGAACTGTGAACTGTGAACTGTGATCTGTGAACTGTGATCTGTGAACTGTGAACTGCGAACAGTGAATTGTGAATTGAAGAATGTGAACTGTGAACTGTGAACTGTGAACTGTGAACTGTGAACTGTGAACTGTGAACTGTGAACTGTGAACTGTGAACAGTGAACTGTGGACTGTGAACTGTGAACTGTGACCTGTGAACTGTGAACTGTGACCTGTCAACTGTGAACTGCGAACTGTGAACTGTGATTTGTGAACAGTGAACTGTGGACTGTGAACTGTGGACTGTGAACTGTGCACTGTGAACTGTGAACTGTGAACTGTGATCTGTGAACTGTGATCTGTGAACTGTGAACAGCGAACAGTGAATTGTGAAATGAAGAATGTGAACTGTGAACTGTGAACTGTGAACTGTGAACTGTGAACTGTGAACTGTGAACTGTGAACAGTGAACTGTGGACTGTGAACTGTGAACTGTGACCTGTGAACTGTGAACTGTGACCTGTGAACTGTGAACTGTGAACTGTGAACTGCGAACTGTGAACTGTGAACTGCCAACTGTGAAGTGTGAAATAAAGTCTGTGAACTGTGATCTGTGGACTGTGAACTGTGAACTGTGAAGTGTGAACTGTGATTTGTGAACAGTGAACTGTGGACTGTGAACTGTGCACTGTGAAGTGTGAAGTGCGAAATGAAGACTGTGATCTGTGAACTGTGATCTGTGAACAGTGAACTGTGGACTGTGAACTGTCAACTGTGATCTGTGAACTGTGAACTGTGAACTGTGAACTGTGATGTGTGATCAGTGAACTGTGAACTGCGAACTGTGAAGTGTGAAATGAAGACTGTGAACTGTGATCTGTGGACTGTGAACTGTGAACTGTGAACTGTGATTTGTGAACAGTGAACTGTGGACTGTGAACTGTGGACTGTGAACTGTGCACTGTGAAGTGTGAAGTGTGAAGTGTGAAATGAAGACTGTGAACTGTGAACTGTGATCTGTGAACAGTGAACTGTGGACTGTGAACTGTGAACTGTGACCTGTGAACTGTGAACTGTGAACTGTGAACTGCGAACTGTGAATTGTGAAATGAAGACTGTGAACTGTGAACTGTGAACAGTGAACAGTGAACTGTGAACTGTGAACTGTGAACTGTGAACTGTGGACTGTGAACTGTGAACTGTGAACTGTGAACTGTGACGTGTGAACTGTGAACTGTGAACTGTGAACTGTGAACTGTGAACTGTCAACTGTGAACTGTGAACTGTGAACTGTGAAAACTGAATTGTGAAATAAAGTCTGTGAACTGTGATCTGTGAACTGTGATCTGTGAACTGTGAACTGTGAAGTGTGATCTGTGAACTGTGAACTGCGAACTGTGAATTGTGAAATGAAGACTGTGAACTGTGAACTGTGCCCTGTGAAGACTGAAGTGTGAAATGAAGACTGTGAACTGTGATCTGTGAACTGTGAACTGTGAACTGAGAACTGTGAACTGTGAACTGTGAAAACTGAATTGTGAAATAAAGTCTGCGAACTGTGAACTGTGAACTGTGAACTGTGAGCTGTGAACTGCGAACTGTGAAGTGTGAAATAAAGTCTGTGAACTGTGATCTGTGGACTGTGAACTGTGAACTGTGAAGTGTGAACTGTGATTTGTGAACAGTGAACTGTGGACTGTGAACTGTGCACTGTGAAGTGTGAAGTGTGAAATGAAGACTGTGATCTGTGAACTGTGATCTGTGAACCGTGAACTGTGGACTGTGAACTGTGAACTGTGACCTGTGACCTGTGAACTGTGAACTGTGACATGTGAACTGTGAACTGTGAACTGTGAACTGTGAACTGCGAACTGTGAAGCATGAAATGAAGACAGTGAACTGTGAAATGTGAACTGTGACCTGCGAACTGGGAACTGTGAACTGTGAACTGTGAACTGTGATCTGTGAACAGTGAAGTGTGAACTGTGAACAGTGAACTGTGAACTGTGAACTGTGAACTGCGAACTGTGAAGTGTGAAATGAAGACTGTGAACTGTGATCTGTGGACTGTGAACTGTGAACTGTGAACTGTGATTTGTGAACAGTGAACTGTGGACTGTGAACTGTGGACTGTGAACTGTGCACTGTGAACTGTGAACTGTGAACTGTGATCTGTGAACTGTGATCTGTGAACTGTGAACTGCGAACAGTGAATTGTGAATTGAAGAATGTGCACTGTGAACTGTGAACTGTGAACTGTGAACTGTGAACTGTGAACTGTGAACAGTGAACTGTGGACTGTGAACTGTGAACTGTGACCTGTGAACTGTGAACTGTGACCTGTCAACTGTGAACTGCGAACTGTGAACTGTGATTTGTGAACAGTGAACTGTGGACTGTGAACTGTGGACTGTGAACTGTGCACTGTGAACTGTGAACTGTGAACTGTGATCTGTGAACTGTGATCTGTGAACTGTGAACTGCGAACAGTGAATTGTGAAATGAAGAATGTGAACTGTGAACTGTGAACTGTGAACTGTGAACTGTGAACTGTGAACTGCGAACTGTGAACTGTGAACTGCCAACTGTGAAGTGTGAAATAAAGTCTGTGAACTGTGATCTGTGGACTGTGAACTGTGAACTGTGAAGTGTGAACTGTGATTTGTGAACAGTGAACTGTGGACTGTGAACTGTGCACTGTGAAGTGTGAAGTGTGAAATGAAGACTGTGATCTGTGAACTGTGATCTGTGAACAGTGAACTGTGGACTGTGAACTGTCAACTGTGATCTGTGAACTGTGAACTGTGAACTGTGAACTGTGAACTGTGATGTGTGATCAGTGAACTGTGAACTGCGAACTGTGAAGTGTGAAATGAAGACTGTGAACTGTGATCTGTGGACTGTGAACTGTGAACTGTGAACTGTGATTTGTGAACAGTGAACTGTGGACTGTGAACTGTGGACTGTGAACTGTGCACTGTGAAGTGTGAAGTGTGAAGTGTGAAATGAAGACTGTGAACTGTGAACTGTGATCTGTGAACAGTGAACTGTGGACTGTGAACTGTGAACTGTGACCTGTGAACTGTGAACTGTGAACTGTGAACTGCGAACTGTGAATTGTGAAATGAAGACTGTGAACTGTGAACTGTGAACAGTGAACAGTGAACTGTGAACTGTGAACTGTGAACTGTGAACTGTGGACTGTGAACTGTGAACTGTGAACTGTGACGTGTGAACTGTGAACTGTGAACTGTGAACTGTGAACTGTCAACTGTGAACTGTGAACTGTGAACTGTGAAAACTGAAATAAAGTCTGTGAACTGTGATCTGTGAACTGTGATCTGTGAACTGTGAACTGTGAAGTGTGATCTGTGAACTGTGAACTGCGAACTGTGAATTGTGAAATGAAGACTGTGAACTGTGAACTGTGCCCTGTGAAGACTGAAGTGTGAAATGAAGACTGTGAACTGTGATCTGTGAACTGTGAACTGTGAACTGAGAACTGTGAACTGTGAACTGTGAAAACTGAATTGTGAAATAAAGTCTGCGAACTGTGAACTGTGAACTGTGAACTGTGA
The DNA here is from genome assembly GCA_963971365.1 of Lasioglossum villosulum. Lineage (NCBI taxonomy): Eukaryota > Metazoa > Arthropoda > Insecta > Hymenoptera > Halictidae > Lasioglossum > Lasioglossum villosulum. Next base: position 1,959,352 of record CAXARU010000174.1, read on the forward strand.
ACTGTGAGCTGTGAACTGCGAACTGTGAAGTGTGAAATAAAGTCTGTGAACTGTGATCTGTGGACTGTGAACTGTGAACTGTGAAGTGTGAACTGTGATTTGTGAACAGTGAACTGTGGACTGTGAACTGTGCACTGTGAAGTGTGAAGTGTGAAATGAAGACTGTGATCTGTGAACTGTGATCTGTGAACCGTGAACTGTGGACTGTGAACTGTGAACTGTGACCTGTGACCTGTGAACTGTGAACTGTGACATGTGAACTGTGAACTGTGAACTGTGAACTGTGAACTGCGAACTGTGAAGCATGAAATGAAGACAGTGAACTGTGAAATGTGAACTGTGACCTGCGAACTGGGAACTGTGAACTGTGAACTGTGAACTGTGATCTGTGAACAGTGAAGTGTGAACTGTGAACTGTGAACTGTGAACTTTGAACTGTGAACTGGAACTGTGAACTGCGAACTGTGAACTGTGATCTGTGAACTGTGAACTGCGAACTGTGAAGTGTGAAATGAAGACTGTGAACTGTGATCTGTGGACTGTGAACTGTGAACTGTGAACTGTGATTTGTGAACAGTGAACTGTGGACTGTGAACTGTGCACTGTGAAGTGTGAAGTGTGAAGTGTGAAATGAAGACTGTGAACTGTGAACTGTGATCTGTGAACAGTGAACTGTGGACTGTGAACTGTGAACTGTGAACTGTGACCTGTGAACTGTGAACTGTGAACTGCGAACTGTGAATTGTGAAATGAAGACTGTGAACTGTGAACCTGGAACTGTGAACTGTGAACAGTGAACAGTGAACTGTGAACTGTGAACTGTGAACTGTGAACTGTGAACTGTGAACTGTGAACTGTGAACTGTGAACTGTGAACTGTGAACTGGGAACTGTGAATTGTGAACAGTGAACTGTGGACTGTGAACTGTGAACGGTGTACTGTGAACTGTGAACTGCGAACTGTGAAGTATGAAATGAAGACAGTGAACTGTGAAGTATGAAATGAAGACAGTGAACTGTGAAATGTGAACTGTGACCTGCGAACTGGGAACTGTGATCTGTGAACAGTGAACTGTGGACTGTGAACTGTGAACTGTGAACTGTGACCTGTGAACTGTGAACTGTGAACTGCGAACTGTGAATTGTGAAATGAAGACTGTGAACTGTGAACCTGGAACTGTGAACTGTGAACTGTGAACAGTGAACAGTGAACTGTGAACTGTGAACTGTGAACTGTGAACTGTGAACTGTGAACTGTGAACTGGGAACTGTGAATTGTGAACAGTGAACTGTGGACTGAGAACTGTGAACGGTGTACTGTGAACTGTGAACTGCGAACTGTGAAGTATGAAATGAAGACAGTGAACTGTGAAGTATGAAATGAAGACAGTGAACTGTGAAATGTGAACTGTGACCTGCGAACTGGGAATTGTGAACTGTGAACTGTGAACTGTGATCTGTGAACAGTGAAGTGTGAACTGTGAACTGTGAACTGTGAACTGTGAACTGTGAACTGTGAACTGTGAACTGGAACTGTGAACTGTGAACTGTGAACTGTGAATTATGATCTGTGAACAGTGAACTGTGGACTGTTAACTGTGAACTGTGAAGTGTGAACTGTGAACTGTGAACTGTGATTTGTGAACAGTGAACTGTGGACTGTGAACTGTGCACTGTGAAGTGTGAAGTGTGAAATGAAGACTGTGATCTGTGAACTGTGATCTGTGAACCGTGAACTGTGGACTGTGAACTGTGAACTGTGACCTGTGACCTGTGAACTGTGAACTGTGACATGTGAACTGTGAACTGTGAACTGTGAACTGTGAACTGCGAACTGTGAAGCATGAAATGAAGACAGTGAACTGTGAAATGTGAACTGTGACCTGCGAACTGGGAACTGTGAACTGTGGACTGTGAACTGTGATCTGTGAACAGTGAAGTGTGAACTGTGAACTGTGAACTGTGAACTTTGAACTGTGAACTGGAACTGTGAACTGTGAACTGTGAACTGTGATCTGTGAACTGTGAACTGCGAACTGTGAAGTGTGAAATGAAGACTGTGAACTGTGATCTGTGGACTGTGAACTGTGAACTGTGAACTGTGATTTGTGAACAGTGAACTGTGGACTGTGAACTGTGCACTGTGAAGTGTGAAGTGTGAAGTGTGAAATGAAGACTGTGAACTGTGAACTGTGATCTGTGAACAGTGAACTGTGGACTGTGAACTGTGAACTGTGAACTGTGACCTGTGAACTGTGAACTGTGAACTGCGAACTGTGAATTGTGAAATGAAGACTGTGAACTGTGAACCTGGAACTGTGAACTGTGAACTGTGAACTGTGAACTGTGAACTGTGAACTGTGAACTGGGAACTGTGAATTGTGAACAGTGAACTGTGGACTGTGAACTGTGAACGGTGTACTGTGAACTGTGAACTGCGAACTGTGAAGTATGAAATGAAGACAGTGAACTGTGAAGTATGAAATGAAGACAGTGAACTGTGAAATGTGAACTGTGACCTGCGAACTGGGAACTGTGAACTGTGAACTGTGAACTGTGATCTGTGAACAGTGAAGTGTGAACTGTGAACTGTGAACTGTGATCTGTGAACTGTGAACTGTGAACTGCGAACTGTGAAGTATGAAATGAAGACAGTGAACTGTGAACTGTGAATTATGATCTGTGAACAGTGAACTGTGGACTGTTAACTGTGAACTGTGAAGTGTGAACTGTGAACTGTGAACTGTGATTTGTGAACAGTGAACTGTGGACTGTGAACTGTGCACTGTGAAGTGTGAAGTGTGAAATGAAGACTGTGATCTGTGAACTGTGATCTGTGAACCGTGAACTGTGGACTGTGAACTGTGAACTGTGACCTGTGACCTGTGAACTGTGAACTGTGACATGTGAACTGTGAACTGTGAACTGTGAACTGTGAACTGCGAACTGTGAAGCATGAAATGAAGACAGTGAACTGTGAAATGTGAACTGTGACCTGCGAACTGGGAACTGTGAACTGTGGACTGTGAACTGTGATCTGTGAACAGTGAAGTGTGAACTGTGAACTGTGAACTGTGAACTTTGAACTGTGAACTGGAACTGTGAACTGTGAACTGTGAACTGTGATCTGTGAACTGTGAACTGCGAACTGTGAAGTGTGAAATGAAGACTGTGAACTGTGATCTGTGGACTGTGAACTGTGAACTGTGAACTGTGATTTGTGAACAGTGAACTGTGGACTGTGAACTGTGCACTGTGAAGTGTGAAGTGTGAAGTGTGAAATGAAGACTGTGAACTGTGAACTGTGATCTGTGAACAGTGAACTGTGGACTGTGAACTGTGAACTGTGAACTGTGACCTGTGAACTGTGAACTGTGAACTGCGAACTGTGAATTGTGAAATGAAGACTGTGAACTGTGAACCTGGAACTGTGAACTGTGAACTGTGAACTGTGAACTGTGAACTGTGAACTGTGAACTGGGAACTGTGAATTGTGAACAGTGAACTGTAAACTGTGAACAGTGAACTGTGGACTGTGAACTGTGAACTGTGACCTGTGAACTGTGAACTGTGACCTGTGAACTGTGAACTGCGAACTGTGAATTGTGAAATGAAGACTGTGAACTGTGAACTGTGAACTGTGAACTGTGAACTGTGAACAGTGAACAGTGAACTGTGAACTGTGAACTGTGAACTGTGAACTGTGAACTGTGAATTGTGAACAGTGAACTGTGGACTGTGAACTGTGAACTGTGAACTGTGAAGTGTGAACTGTCAACTGTGAACTGTCAACTGTGAACTGAGAACTGTAAACTGAGAACTGTAAACTGTGAACAGTGAACTGTGAACTGTGAACTGTGAACTGTGAACTGTGAACTGTGAACTGTGAACTGTGAACTGTGAACTGCCAACTGTGAAGTGTGAAATAAAGTCTGTGAACTGTGATCTGTGGACTGCGAACTGTGAACTGTGAAGTGTGAACTGTGATTTGTGAACAGTGAACAGTGAACTGTGGACTGTGAACTGTGCACTGTGAAGTGTGAAGTGTGAAATGAAGACTGTGATCTGTGAACTGTGATCTGTGAACAGTGATCTGTGGACTGTGAACTGTGAACTGTGAACTGTGATTTGTGAACAGTGAACTGTGGACTGTGAACTGTGGACTGTGAACTGTGCACTGTGAAGTGTGAAGTGTGAAGTGTGAAATGAAGACTGTGAACTGTGAACTGTGAACTGTGAAGTGTGAACTGTGATTTGTGAACAGTGAACAGTGAACTGTGGACTGTGAACTGTGCACTGTGAAGTGTGAAGTGTGAAATGAAGACTGTGATCTGTGAACTGTGATCTGTGAACAGTGAACTGTGGACTGTGAACTGTGACCTGTGAACTGTGAACTGTGAACTGTGAACTGTGAACTGTGAACTGTGAACTGTGAACTGTGAACTGTGAACTGTGAACTGTGAACTGTGAACTGTGAACTGTGAATTGTGAAGTATGAAATGAAGACAGTGAACTGTGAAATGTGAACTGTGACCTGCGAACTGGGAACTGTGAACTGTGAACTGTGAACTGTGGACTGTGAACTGTGAACTGTGAACTGTGACGTGTGAACTGTGAACTGTCAACTGTCAACTGTGAACTGTGAACTGTGAACTGTGAAAACTGAATTGTGAAATAAAGTCTGTGAACTGTGATCTGTGAACTATGATCTGTGAACTGTGAACTGTGAAGTGTGATCTGTGAACTGTGAACTGTGAACTGTGATCTGTGAACTGTGATCTGTGAACTGTGAACTGTGAACTGTGAACTGTGAACTGTGAACTGTGAACTGTGAACTGTGAACTGTGAACTGTGAACTATGATCTGTGAACAGTGAACTGTGGACTGTGAACTGTGAACTGTGAAGTGTGAACTGTGAACTGTGAACTGTCAACTGTGAACTGAGAACTGTAAACTGAGAACTGTAAACTGTGAACAGTGAACTGTGAACTGTGAACTGTGAACTGCGAACTGTGAAGTGTGAAATGAAGACTGTGAACTGTGAACTGTGATCTGTGAACAGTGAACTGTGGACTGTGAACTGTGAACTGTGACCTGTGAACTGTGAACTGTGACCTGTGAACTGTGAACTGCGAACTGTGAATTGTGAAATGAAGACTGTGAACTGTGAACTGTGAACTGTGAACTGTGAACAGTGAACAGTGAACTGTGAACTGTGAACTGTGAACTGTGAACTGTGAACTGTGAATTGTGAACAGTGAACTGTGGACTGTGAACTGTGAACTGTGAACTGTGAACTGTGAAGTGTGAACTGTCAACTGTGAACTGTCAACTGTGAACTGAGAACTGTAAACTGAGAACTGTAAACTGTGAACAGTGAACTGTGAACTGTGAACTGTGAACTGTGAACTGTGAACTGTGAACTGTGAACTGTGAACTGTGAACTGTGAACTGCCAACTGTGAAGTGTGAAATAAAGTCTGTGAACTGTGATCTGTGGACTGTGAACTGTGAACTGTGAAGTGTGAACTGTGATTTGTGAACAGTGAACTGTGGACTGTGAACTGTGCACTGTGAAGTGTGAAGTGTGAAATGAAGACTGTGATCTGTGAACTGTGATCTGTGAACAGTGAACTGTGGACTGTGAACTGTCAACTGTGACCTGTGAACTGTGAACTGTGATGTGTGATCAGTGAACTGTGAACTGCGAACTGTGAAGTGTGAAATGAAGACTGTGAACTGTGATCTGTGGACTGTGAACAGTGAACTGTGGACTGTGAACTGTGGACTGTGAACTGTGCACTGTGAAGTGTGAAGTGTGAAGTGTGAAATGAAGACTGTGAACTGTGAACTGTGATCTGTGAACTGTGAACTGTGAACTGTGAACTGTGAACAGTGAACAGTGAACTGTGAACTGTGAATTGTGAACAGTGAACTGTGAACTGTGAACTGTGAAGTGTGAACTGTCAACTGTGAACTGTCAACTGTGAACTGAGAACTGTAAACTGAGAACTGTAAACTGTGAACAGTGAACTGTGAACTGTGAACTGTGAACTGTGAACTGTGAACTGTGAACTGTGAACTGTGAACTGTGAACTGTGAACTGTGAACTGTGAACTGTGAACTGTGAACTGTGAACTGTGAACTGTGAACTGTGAACTGTGAACTGTGAACTGTGAAGTGTGAAATAAAGTCTGTGAACTGTGATCTGTGGACTGTGAACTGTGAACTGTGAAGTGTGAACTGTGATTTGTGAACAGTGAACTGTGGACTGTGAACTGTGCACTGTGAAGTGTGAACTGCCAACTGTGAAGTGTGAAATAAAGTCTGTGAACTGTGATCTGTGGACTGTGAACTGTGAACTGTGAAGTGTGAACTGTGATTTGTGAACAGTGAACTGTGGACTGTGAACTGTGCACTGTGAAGTGTGAAGTGTGAAATGAAGACTGTGATCTGTGAACTGTGATCTGTGAACAGTGAACTGTGGACTGTGAACTGTCAACTGTGACCTGTGAACTGTGAACTGTGATGTGTGATCAGTGAACTGTGAACTGCGAACTGTGAAGTGTGAAATGAAGACTGTGAACTGTGATCTGTGGACTGTGAACAGTGAACTGTGGACTGTGAACTGTGGACTGTGAACTGTGCACTGTGAAGTGTGAAGTGTGAAGTGTGAAGTGTGAAATGAAGACTGTGAACTGTGAACTGCGAACTGTGAAGTGTGAAATGAAGACTGTGAACTGTGAACTGTGAACTGTGAACTGTGAACTGTGAACTGTGAACTGTGAACTGTGAACTGTGAACTGTGAACTGTGAACTGTGAACTGTGAACTGTGAACTGTGAACTGTGAACTGTGAACTGTGAAGTGTGAAATAAAGTCTGTGAACTGTGATCTGTGGACTGTGAACTGTGAACTGTGAAGTGTGAACTGTGATTTGTGAACAGTGAACTGTGGACTGTGAACTGTGCACTGTGAAGTGTGAAGTGTGAAATGAAGACTGTGATCTGTGAACTGTGATCTGTGAACAGTGAACTGTGGACTGTGAACTGTGACCTGTGAACTGTGAACTGTGAACTGTGAACTGTGAACTGTGAATTGTGAAGTATGAAATGAAGACAGTGAACTGTGAAATGTGAACTGTGACCTGCGAACTGGGAACTGTGAACTGTGAACTGTGAACTGTGGACTGTGAACTGTGAACTGTGAACTGTGACGTGTGAACTGTGAACTGTGAACTGTCAACTGTGAACTGTGAACTGTGAACTGTGAACTGTGAAAACTGAATTGTGAAATAAAGTCTGTGAACTGTGATCTGTGAACTGTGATCTGTGAACTGTGAACTGTGAAGTGTGATCTGTGAACTGTGAACTGCGAACTGTGAATTGTGAAATGAAGACTGTGAACTGTGAACTGTGCCCTGTGAAGACTGAAGTGTGAAATGAAGACTGTGAACTGTGATCTGTGAACTGTGAACTGTGAACTGAGAACTGTGAACTGTGAACTGTGAAAACTGAATTGTGAAATAAAGTCTGTGAACTGTGAACTGTGATCTGTGAACTGAGAACTGTGAACTGTGAACAGTGGGTTGTGAACTGTGATCTGTGAACTGTGGACTGTGAACTGTGAACTGTGACCTGTGACCTGTGAACTGTGAACTGTGACCTGTGAACTGTGAACTGCGAACTGTGAATTGTGAAATGAAGACTGTGAACTGTGAACTGTGAACTGTGAACAGTGAACAGTGAACAGTGAACAGTGAACTGTGAACTGTGAACTGTGAACTGTGAACTGTGAACTGTGAACTGTGAATTGTGAACAGTGAACTGTGGACTGTGGACTGTGAACTGTAAACTGTGAACAGTGAACTGTGAACTGTGAACTGTGAACTGTGAACTGTGAACTGCCAACTGTGAAGTGTGAAATAAAGTCTGTGAACTGTGATCTGTGGACTGTCAACTGTGAACTGTGAAGTGTGAACTGTGATTTGTAAACAGTGAACTGTGAAATGTGAACTGTGCACTGTGAAGTGTGAAGTGTGAAATGAAGACTGTGATCTGTGAACTGTGATCTGTGAACAGTGAACTGTGGACTGTGAACTGTGAACTGTGAACTGTGAACTGCGAACTGTGAAGTATGAAATGAAGACAGTGAACTGTGAAGTATGAAATGAAGACAGTGAACTGTGAAATGTGAACTGTGACCTGCGAACTGGGAACTGTGAACTGTGAACTGTGAACTGTGATCTGTGAACAGTGAAGTGTGAACTGTGAACTGTGAACTGTGAACTGTGAACTGGAACTGTGAACTGTGAACTGTGAACTGTGAACTGTGAACTGTGAACTATGATCTGTGAACAGTGAACTGTGGACTGTGAACTATGAACTATGAACTGTGAACTGTGAACTGTGATCTGTGAACTGTGAACTGTGAACTGGGAACTGTGAAGTGTGAAATGAAGACTGTGAACTGTGATCTGTGGACTGTGAACTGTGAACTGTGAACTGTGATTTGTGAACAGTGAACTGTGGACTGTGAACTGTGGACTGTGAACTGTGCACTGTGAAGTGTGAACTGTGAAAACTGAATTGTGAAATAAAGTCTGTGAACTGTGATCTGTGAACTATGATCTGTGAACTGTAAACTGTGATTTGTGAACAGTGAACTGTGGACTGTGAACTGTGCACTGTGAAGTGTGAAGTGTGAAGTGTGAAATGAAGACTGTGAACTGTGAACTGTGATCTGTGAACAGTGAACTGTGGACTGTGAACTGTGAACTGTGAACTGTGACCTGTGAACTGTGAACTGTGAACTGCGAACTGTGAATTGTGAAATGAAGACTGTGAACTGTGAACTGTGAACTGTGAACTGTGAACTGTGACCTGTGAACTGTGACCTGTGAACTGTGAACTGCGAACTGTGAAGTATGAAATGAAGACAGTGAACTGTGAACTGTGAACTGTGACCTGTGAACTGTGAACTGCGAACTGTGAATTGTGAAATGAAGACTGTGAACTGTGAACTGTGAACTGTGAACAGTGAACAGTGAACAGTGAACTGTGAACTGTGAACTGTGAACTGTGATCTGTGAACTGTGAATTGTGAACAGTGAACTGTGGACTGTGAACTGTGAACTGTGAACTGTGAAGTGTGAACTGTGAACTGTGAACTGTCAACTGTGAACTGAGAACTGTAAACTGAGAACTGTAAACTGTGAACAGTGAACTGTCAACTGTCAACTGTGAACTGTGAACTGTGAACTGTGAACTGTGAACTGTGAACTGTGAACTGTGAACTGTGAACTGTGAACTGTGAACTGTGAACTGTGAACTGCCAACTGTGAAGTGTGAAATAAAGTCTGTGAACTGTGATCTGTGGACTGTGAACTGTGAACTGTGAAGTGTGAACTGTGATTTGTGAAGAGTGAACTGTGAAATGTGAACTGTGCACTGTGAAGTGTGAAGTGTGAAATGAAGACTGTGAACTGTGAACTGTGAACAGTGAACTGTGAACTGTGAACTGTGAACTGTGAACTGTGAACTGTGAACTGTGAACTGTGAACTGTGAACTGTGAACTGTGAACTGTGAACTGTGAACTGTGAACTGTGAACTGTGAACTGTGAACTGCCAACTGTGAAGTGTGAAATAATGTCTGTGAACTGTGATCTGTGGACTGTGAACTGTGAACTGTGAAGTGTGAACTGTGATTTGTGAACAGTGAACTGTGAAATGTGAACTGTGCACTGTGAAGTGTGAAGTGTGAAATGAAGACTGTGATCTGTGAACTGTGATCTGTGAACAGTGAACTGTGGACTGTGAACTGTGAACTGTGACCTGTGAACTGTGACCTGTGAACTGTGAACTGTGAACTGTGAACTGTGAACTGTGAACTGCGAACTGTGAAGTATGAAATGAAGACAGTGAACTGTGAAGTATGAAATGAAGACAGTGAACTGTGAAATGTGAACTGTGACCTGCGAACTGGGAACTGTGAACTGTGAACTGTGAACTGTGATCTGTGAACAGTGAAGTGTGAACTGTGAACTGTGAACTGTGAACTGTGAACTGTGAACTGTGAACTGTGAACTGTGAACTGTGAACTGTGAACTGTGAACTGTGAACTGTGAACTGTGAACTATGATCTGTGAACAGTGAACTGTGGACTGTTAACTGTGAACTGTGAAGTGTGAACTGTGAACTGTGAACTGTCAACTGTGAACTGAGAACTGTAAACTGAGAACTGTAAACTGTGAACAGTGAACTGTGAACTGTGAACTGTGAACTGTGAACTGTGAACTGTGAACTGTGATCTGTGAACTGTGAACTGCGAACTGTGAAGTGTGAAATGAAGACTGTGAACTGTGAACTGTGAACTGTGAACTGTGATTTGTGAACAGTGAACTGTGGACTGTGAACTGTGGACTGTGAACTGTGCACTGTGAAGTGTGAACTGTGAAAACTGAATTGTGAAATAAAGTCTGTGAACTGTGATCTGTGAACTATGATCTGTGAACTGTGAACTGTGAAGTGTGATCTGTGAACTGTGAACTGTGAACTGTGAACTGTGAACTGTGAACTGTGAACTGTGAACTGTGATCTGTGAACTGTGATCTGTGAACTGTGAACTGCGAACTGTGAATTGTGAAATGAAGAATGTGAACTGTGAACTGTGAACTGTGAACTGTGAACTGTGAACTGTGAACTGTGAACTGTGAACTGTGAACTGTGAACTGTGAACTGTGAACTGTGAACTATGATCTGTGAACAGTGAACTGTGGACTGTGAACTGTGAACTGTGAAGTGTGAACTGTGAACTGTGAACTGTGAACTGTGAACTGTGAACTGTGATCTGTGAACTGTGATCTGTGAACTGTGAACTGCGAACTGTGAATTGTGAAATGAAGAATGTGAACTGTGAACTGTGAACTGTGAACTGTGAACTGTGAACTGTGAACTGTGAACTATGATCTGAGAACAGTGAACTGTGAACTGTGAACTGTGAACTGTGAACTGTGAACTGTGAACTGTGAACTGTGAACTATGATCTGAGAACAGTGAACTGTGGACTGTGAACTGTGAAGTGTGAAGTGTGAAATGAAGACTGTGATCTGTGAACTGTGATCTGTGAACAGTGAACTGTGGACTGTGAACTGTCAACTGTGACCTGTGAACTGTGAACTGTGATGTGTGATCAGTGAACTGTGAATTGCGAACTGTGAAGTGTGAAATGAAGACTGTGAACTGTGATCTGTGGACCGTGAACTGTGAACTGTGAACTGTGATTTGTGAACAGTGAACTGTGGACTGTGAACTGTGGACTGTGAACTGTGGACTGTGAAGTGTGAAGTGTGAAGTGTGAAATGAAGACTGTGAACTGTGAACTGTGATCTGTGAACAGTGAACTGTGGACTGTGAACTGTGAACTGTGACCTGTGAACTGTGAACTGTGAACTGTGACCTGTGAACTGTGAACTGCGAACTGTGAATTGTGAAATGAAGACTGTGAACTACGAACTGTGAAGTATGAAATGAAGACAGTGAACTGTGAAGTATGAAATGAAGACAGTGAACTGTGAAATGTGAACTGTGACCTGCGAACTGGGAACTGTGAACTGTGAACTGTGAACTGTGATCTGTGAACAGTGAAGTGTGAACTGTGAACTGTGAACTGTGAACTGTGAACTGTGAACTGGAACTGTGAACTGTGAACTGTGAACTGTGAACTGTGAACTATGATCTGTGAACAGTGAACTGTGGACTGTGAACTGTGAACTGTGAAGTGTGAACTGTGAACTGTGAACTGTCAACTGTGAACTGAGAACTGTAAACTGAGAACTGTAAACTGTGAACAGTGAACTATGAACTATGAACTGTGAACTGTGAACTGTGATCTGTGAACTGTGAACTGGGAACTGTGAAGTGTGAAATGAAGACTGTGAACTGTGATCTGTGGACTGTGAACTGTGGACTGTGAACTGTGAACTGTGAAGTGTGAACTGTGAACTGTGAACTGTCAACTGTGAACTGAGAACTGTAAACTGAGAACTGTAAACTGTGAACAGTGAACTATGAACTATGAACTGTGAACTGTGAACTGTGATCTGTGAACTGTGAACTGGGAACTGTGAAGTGTGAAATGAAGACTGTGAACTGTGATCTGTGGACTGTGAACTGTGAACTGTGAACTGTGATTTGTGAACAGTGAACTGTGGACTGTGAACTGTGGACTGTGAACTGTGCACTGTGAAGTGTGAACTGTGAAAACTGAATTGTGAAATAAAGTCTGTGAACTGTGATCTGTGAACTATGATCTGTGAACTGTGAACTGTGATTTGTGAACAGTGAACTGTGGACTGTGAACTGTGCACTGTGAAGTGTGAAGTGTGAAGTGTGAAATGAAGACTGTGAACTGTGAACTGTGATCTGTGAACAGTGAACTGTGGACTGTGAACTGTGAACTGTGAACTGTGACCTGTGAACTGTGAACTGTGAACTGCGAACTGTGAATTGTGAAATGAAGACTGTGAACTGTGAACTGTGAACTGTGAACTGTGAACTGTGAACTGTGACCTGTGAACTGTGACCTGTGAACTGTGAACTGCGAACTGTGAATTGTGAAATGAAGACTGTGAACTGTGAACTGTGAACTGTGGACTGTGAAATGTGCACTGTGAAGTGTGAAGTGTGAAGTGTGAAGTGTGAAATGAAGACTGTGAACTGTGAACTGTGATCTGTGAACAGTGAACTGTGGACTGTGGACTGTGAACTGTGAACTGTGACCTGTGAACTGTGATGTGTGATCAGTGAACTGTGAACTGCGAACTGTGAAGTGTGAAATGAAGACTGTGAACTGTGATCTGTGGACCGTGAACTGTGAACTGTGAACTGTGATTTGTGAACAGTGAACTGTGGACTGTGAACTGTGGACTGTGAACTGTGCACTGTGAAGTGTGAAGTGTGAAGTGCGAACTGTGAAGTATGAAATGAAGACAGTCAACTGTGAACTGTGAACTGTGACCTGTGAACTGTGAACTGCGAACTGTGAATTGTGAAATGAAGACTGTGAACTGTGAACTGTGAACTGTGAACAGTGAACAGTGAACTGTGAACTGTGAACTGTGAACTGTGAACTGTGAACTGTGAACTGTGAACTGTGAATTGTGAACAGTGAACTGTGGACTGTGAACTGTGAACTGTGAACTGTGAAGTGTGAACTGTGAACTGTCAACTGTCAACTGTGAACTGAGAACTGTAAACTGAGAACTGTAAACTGTGAACAGTGAACTGTCAACTGTGAACTGTGAACTGTGAACTGTGAACTGTGAACTGTGAACTGTGAACTGTGAACTGTGAACTGTGAACTGTGAACTGCCAACTGTGAAGTGTGAAATAAAGTCTGTGAACTGTGATCTGTGGACTGTGAACTGTGAACTGTGAAGTGTGAACTGTGATTTGTGAAGAGTGAACTGTGAAATGTGAACTGTGCACTGTGAAGTGTGAAGTGTGAAATGAAGACTGTGAACTGTGAACTGTGAACAGTGAACTGTGAACTGTGAACTGTGAACTGTGAACTGTGAACTGTGAACTGTGAACTGTGAACTGTGAACTGTGAACTGTGAACTGTGAACTGTGAACTGTGAACTGTGAACTGTGAACTGCCAACTGTGAAGTGTGAAATAAAGTCTGTGAACTGTGATCTGTGGACTGTGAACTGTGAACTGTGAAGTGTGAAGTGTGAACTGTGATTTGTGAACAGTGAACTGTGAAATGTGAACTGTGCACTGTGAAGTGTGAAGTGTGAAATGAAGACTGTGATCTGTGAACTGTGATCTGTGAACAGTGAACTGTGGACTGTGAACTGTGAACTGTGACCTGTGAACTGTGACCTGTGAACTGTGAACTGTGAACTGTGAACTGTGAACTGTGAACTGTGAACTGCGAACTGTGAAGTATGAAATGAAGACAGTGAACTGTGAAGTATGAAATGAAGACAGTGAACTGTGAAATGTGAACTGTGACCTGCGAACTGGGAACTGTGAACTGTGAACTGTGAACTGTGATCTGTGAACAGTGAAGTGTGAACTGTGAACTGTGAACTGTGAACTGTGAACTGTGAACTGTGAACTGTGAACTGTGAACTGTGAACTGTGAACTGCCAACTGTGAAGTGTGAAATGAAGACTGTGAACTGTGAACTGTGATCTGTGAACAGTGAACTGTGGACTGTGAACTGTGAACTGTGACCTGTGAACTGTGAACTGTGAACTGTGACCTGTGAACTGTGAACTGCGAACTGTGAATTATGAAATGACGACTGTGAACTGTGAACTGTGAACTGTGAACTGTGAACTGTGAACTGTGAACTGTGAACTGTGAACAGTGAACAGTGAACAGTGAACAGTGAACTGTGAACTGTGAACTGTGAACTGTGAACTGTGAACTGTGAATTGTGAACAGTGAACTGTGAACTGTGAACTGTGAAGTGTGAACTGTCAACTGTGAACTGTCAACTGTGAACTGAGAACTGTAAACTGAGAACTGTAAACTGTGAACAGTGAACTGTGAACTGTGAACTGTGAACTGTGAACTGTGAACTGTGAACTGTGAACTGTGAACTGTGAACTGTGAACTGTGAACTGTGAACTGTGAACTGTGAACTGTGAACTGTGAACTGTGAACTGTGAACTGTGAACTGTGAACTGTGAACTGTGAACTGCCAACTGTGAAGTGTGAAATAAAGTCTGTGAACTGTGATCTGTGGACTGTGAACTGTGAACTGTGAAGTGTGAACTGTGATTTGTGAACAGTGAACTGTGGACTGTGAACTGTGCACTGTGAAGTGTGAAGTGTGAAATGAAGACTGTGATCTGTGAACTGTGATCTGTGAACAGTGAACTGTGGACTGTGAACTGTGACCTGTGAACTGTGAACTGTGAACTGTGAACTGTGAACTGTGAACTGTGAATTGTGAAGTATGAAATGAAGACAGTGAACTGTGAAATGTGAACTGTGACCTGCGAACTGGGAACTGTGAACTGTGAACTGTGAACTGTGAACTGTGGACTGTGAACTGTGAACTGTGAACTGTGACGTGTGAACTGTGAACTGTGAACTGTCAACTGTGAACTGTGAACTGTGAACTGTGAACTGTGAAAACTGAATTGTGAAATAAAGTCTGTGAACTGTGATCTGTGAACTGTGATATGTGAACTGTGAACTGTGAAGTGTGATCTGTGAACTGTGAACTGCGAACTGTGAATTGTGAAATGAAGACTGTGAACTGTGAACTGTGAACTGTGCCCTGTGAAGACTGAAGTGTGAAATGAAGACTGTGAACTGTGATCTGTGAACTGTGAACTGTGAACTGAGAACTGTGAACTGTGAACTGTGAAAACTGAATTGTGAAATAAAGTCTGTGAACTGTGAACTGTGATCTGTGAACTGAGAACTGTGAACTGTGAACAGTGGGTTGTGAACTGTGATCTGTGAACTGTGGACTGTGAACTGTGAACTGTGACCTGTGACCTGTGAACTGTGAACTGTGACCTGTGAACTGTGAACTGCGAACTGTGAATTGTGAAATGAAGACTGTGAACTGTGAACTGTGAACTGTGAACAGTGAACTGTGAACTGTGAACTGTGAACTGTGAACTGCCAACTGTGAAGTGTGAAATAAAGTCTGTGAACTGTGATCTGTGGACTGTGAACTGTGAACTGTGAAGTGTGAACTGTGATTTGTGAACAGTGAACTGTGGACTGTGAACTGTGCACTGTGAAGTGTGAAGTGTGAAATGAAGACTGTGATCTGTGAACTGTGATCTGTGAACAGTGAACTGTGGACTGTGAACTGTGACCTGTGAACTGTGAACTGTGAACTGTGAACTGTGAACTGTGAATTGTGAAGTATGAAATGAAGACAGTGAACTGTGAAATGTGAACTGTGACCTGCGAACTGGGAACTGTGAACTGTGAACTGTGAACTGTGAACTGTGGACTGTGAACTGTGAACTGTGAACTGTGACGTGTGAACTGTGAACTGTGAACTGTCAACTGTGAACTGTGAACTGTGAACTGTGAACTGTGAAAACTGAATTGTGAAATAAAGTCTGTGATCTGTGATCTGTGAACTGTGATATGTGAACTGTGAACTGTGAAGTGTGATCTGTGAACTGTGAACTGCGAACTGTGAATTGTGAAATGAAGACTGTGAACTGTGAACTGTGAACTGTGCCCTGTGAAGACTGAAGTGTGAAATGAAGACTGTGAACTGTGATCTGTGAACTGTGAACTGTGAACTGAGAACTGTGAACTGTGAACTGTGAAAACTGAATTGTGAAATAAAGTCTGTGAACTGTGAACTGTGATCTGTGAACTGAGAACTGTGAACTGTGAACAGTGGGTTGTGAACTGTGATCTGTGAACTGTGGACTGTGAACTGTGAACTGTGACCTGTGACCTGTGAACTGTGAACTGTGACCTGTGAACTGTGAACTGCGAACTGTGAATTGTGAAATGAAGACTGTGAACTGTGAACTGTGAACTGTGAACAGTGAACTGTGAACTGTGAACTGTGAACTGTGAACTGCCAACTGTGAAGTGTGAAATAAAGTCTGTGAACTGTGATCTGTGGACTGTGAACTGTGAACTGTGAAGTGTGAACTGTGATTTGTGAACAGTGAACTGTGGACTGTGAACTGTGCACTGTGAAGTGTGAAGTGTGAAATGAAGACTGTGATCTGTGAACTGTGATCTGTGAACAGTGAACTGTGGACTGTGAACTGTGACCTGTGAACTGTGAACTGTGAACTGTGAACTGTGAACTGTGAACTGTGAATTGTGAAGTATGAAATGAAGACAGTGAACTGTGAAATGTGAACTGTGACCTGCGAACTGGGAACTGTGAACTGTGAACTGTGAACTGTGAACTGTGGACTGTGAACTGTGAACTGTGAACTGTGACGTGTGAACTGTGAACTGTGAACTGTCAACTGTGAACTGTGAACTGTGAACTGTGAACTGTGAAAACTGAATTGTGAAATAAAGTCTGTGATCTGTGATCTGTGAACTGTGATATGTGAACTGTGAACTGTGAAGTGTGATCTGTGAACTGTGAACTGCGAACTGTGAATTGTGAAATGAAGACTGTGAACTGTGAACTGTGAACTGTGCCCTGTGAAGACTGAAGTGTGAAATGAAGACTGTGAACTGTGATCTGTGAACTGTGAACTGTGAACTGAGAACTGTGAACTGTGAACTGTGAAAACTGAATTGTGAAATAAAGTCTGTGAACTGTGAACTGTGATCTGTGAACTGAGAACTGTGAACTGTGAACAGTGGGTTGTGAACTGTGATCTGTGAACTGTGGACTGTGAACTGTGAACTGTGACCTGTGACCTGTGAACTGTGAACTGTGACCTGTGAACTGTGAACTGCGAACTGTGAATTGTGAAATGAAGACTGTGAACTGTGAACTGTGAACTGTGAACAGTGAACAGTGAACAGTGAACTGTGAACTGTGAACTGTGAACTGTGAACTGTGAACTGTGAATTGTGAACAGTGAACTGTGGACTGTGAACTGTAAACTGTGAACAGTGAACTGTGAACTGTGAACTGTGAACTGTGAACTGCCTACTGTGAAGTGTGAAATAAAGTCTGTGAACTGTGATCTGTGGACTATGAACTGTGAACTGTGAAGTGTGAACTGTGATTTGTAAACAGTGAACTGTGAAATGTGAACTGTGCACTGTGAAGTGTGAAGTGTGAAATGAAGACTGTGATCTGTGAACTGTGATCTGTGAACAGTGAACTGTGGACTGTGAACTGTGAACTGTGAACTGTGAACTGCGAACTGTGAAGTATGAAATGAAGACAGTGAACTGTGAAGTATGAAATGAAGACAGTGAACTGTGAAATGTGAACTGTGACCTGCGAACTGGGAACTGTGAACTGTGAACTGTGAACTGTGATCTGTGAACAGTGAAGTGTGAACTGTGAACTGTGAACTGTGAACTGTGAACTGTGAACTGTGAACTGTGAACTGTGAACTGGAACTGTGAACTGTGAACTGTGAACTGTGAACTGTGCCCTGTGAAGACTGAAGTGTGAAATGAAGACTGTGAACTGTGATCTGTGAACTGTGAACTGTGAACTGAGAACTGTGAACTGTGAACTGTGAAAACTGAATTGTGAAATAAAGTCTGTGAACTGTGAACTGTGATCTGTGAACTGAGAACTGTGAACTGTGAACAGTGGGTTGTGAACTGTGATCTGTGAACTGTGGACTGTGAACTGTGAACTGTGACCTGTGACCTGTGAACTGTGAACTGTGACCTGTGAACTGTGAACTGCGAACTGTGAATTGTGAAATGAAGACTGTGAACTGTGAACTGTGAACTGTGAACAGTGAACAGTGAACAGTGAACTGTGAACTGTGAACTGTGAACTGTGAACTGTGAACTGTGAATTGTGAACAGTGAACTGTGGACTGTGAACTGTAAACTGTGAACAGTGAACTGTGAACTGTGAACTGTGAACTGTGAACTGCCTACTGTGAAGTGTGAAATAAAGTCTGTGAACTGTGATCTGTGGACTATGAACTGTGAACTGTGAAGTGTGAACTGTGATTTGTAAACAGTGAACTGTGAAATGTGAACTGTGCACTGTGAAGTGTGAAGTGTGAAATGAAGACTGTGATCTGTGAACTGTGATCTGTGAACAGTGAACTGTGGACTGTGAACTGTGAACTGTGAACTGTGAACTGCGAACTGTGAAGTATGAAATGAAGACAGTGAACTGTGAAGTATGAAATGAAGACAGTGAACTGTGAAGTATGAAATGAAGACAGTGAACTGTGAAATGTGAACTGTGACCTGCGAACTGGGAACTGTGAACTGTGAACTGTGAACTGTGATCTGTGAACAGTGAAGTGTGAACTGTGAACTGTGAACTGTGAACTGTGAACTGTGAACTGTGAACTGTGAACTGGAACTGTGAACTGTGAACTGTGAACTGTGAACTGTGCCCTGTGAA
This sequence comes from Lasioglossum villosulum, assembly GCA_963971365.1. Taxonomy (NCBI): domain Eukaryota; kingdom Metazoa; phylum Arthropoda; class Insecta; order Hymenoptera; family Halictidae; genus Lasioglossum; species Lasioglossum villosulum. The sequence continues at coordinate 1,978,378 of CAXARU010000174.1, forward strand.
GACTGAAGTGTGAAATGAAGACTGTGAACTGTGATCTGTGAACTGTGAACTGTGAACTGAGAACTGTGAACTGTGAACTGTGAAAACTGAATTGTGAAATAAAGTCTGTGAACTGTGAACTGTGATCTGTGAACTGAGAACTGTGAACTGTGAACAGTGGGTTGTGAACTGTGATCTGTGAACTGTGGACTGTGAACTGTGAACTGTGAACTGTGACCTGTGACCTGTGAACTGTGAACTGTGACCTGTGAACTGTGAACTGCGAACTGTGAATTGTGAAATGAAGACTGTGAACTGTGAACTGTGAACTGTGAACAGTGAACAGTGAACAGTGAACTGTGAACTGTGAACTGTGAACTGTGAACTGTGAACTGTGAATTGTGAACAGTGAACTGTGGACTGTGAACTGTAAACTGTGAACAGTGAACTGTGAACTGTGAACTGTGAACTGTGAACTGCCTACTGTGAAGTGTGAAATAAAGTCTGTGAACTGTGATCTGTGGACTATGAACTGTGAACTGTGAAGTGTGAACTGTGATTTGTAAACAGTGAACTGTGAAATGTGAACTGTGCACTGTGAAGTGTGAAGTGTGAAATGAAGACTGTGATCTGTGAACTGTGATCTGTGAACAGTGAACTGTGGACTGTGAACTGTGAACTGTGAACTGTGAACTGCGAACTGTGAAGTATGAAATGAAGACAGTGAACTGTGAAGTATGAAATGAAGACAGTGAACTGTGAAATGTGAACTGTGACCTGCGAACTGGGAACTGTGAACTGTGAACTGTGAACTGTGATCTGTGAACAGTGAAGTGTGAACTGTGAACTGTGAACTGTGAACTGTGAACTGTGAACTGTGAACTGGAACTGTGAACTGTGAACTGTGAACTGTGAACTGTGAACTGTGAACTATGATCTGTGAACAGTGAACTGTGGACTGTGAACTATGAACTATGAACTGTGAACTGTGAACTGTGATCTGTGAACTGTGAACTGGGAACTGTGAAGTGTGAAATGAAGACTGTGAACTGTGATCTGTGGACTGTGAACTGTGAACTGTGAACTGTGATTTGTGAACAGTGAACTGTGGACTGTGAACTGTGGACTGTGAACTGTGCACTGTGAAGTGTGAACTGTGAAAACTGAATTGTGAAATAAAGTCTGTGAACTGTGATCTGTGAACTATGATCTGTGAACTGTGAACTGTGATTTGTGAACAGTGAACTGTGGACTGTGAACTGTGCACTGTGAAGTGTGAAGTGTGAAGTGTGAAATGAAGACTGTGAACTGTGAACTGTGATCTGTGAACAGTGAACTGTGGACTGTGAACTGTGAACTGTGAACTGTGACCTGTGAACTGTGAACTGTGAACTGCGAACTGTGAATTGTGAAATGAAGACTGTGAACTGTGAACTGTGAACTGTGAACTGTGAACTGTGACCTGTGAACTGTGACCTGTGAACTGTGAACTGCGAACTGTGAATTGTGAAATGAAGACTGTGAACTGTGAACTGTGAACTGTGGACTGTGAAATGTGCACTGTGAAGTGTGAAGTGTGAAGTGTGAAATGAAGACTGTGAACTGTGAACTGTGATCTGTGAACAGTGAACTGTGGACTGTGAACTGTGAACTGTGACCTGTGAACTGTGATGTGTGATCAGTGAACTGTGAACTGCGAACTGTGAAGTGTGAAATGAAGACTGTGAACTGTGATCTGTGGACCGTGAACTGTGAACTGTGAACTGTGATTTGTGAACAGTGAACTGTGGACTGTGAACTGTGGACTGTGAACTGTGCACTGTGAAGTGTGAAGTGTGAAGTGCGAACTGTGAAGTATGAAATGAAGACAGTGAACTGTGCACTGTGAAGTGTGAAGTGTGAAGTGCGAACTGTGAAGTATGAAATGAAGACAGTGAACTGTGAACTGTGAACTGTGACCTGTGAACTGTGAACTGCGAACTGTGAATTGTGAAATGAAGACTGTGAACTGTGAACTGTGAACTGTGAACTGTGAACTGTGAATTGTGAACAGTGAACTGTGGACTGTGAACTGTGAACTGTGAACTGTGAAGTGTGAACTGTGAACTGTGAACTGTCAACTGTGAACTGAGAACTGTAAACTGAGAACTGTAAACTGTGAACAGTGAACTGTGAACAGTGAACTGTCAACTGTCAACTGTGAACTGTGAACTGTGAACTGCGAACTGTGAACTGTGAACTGTGAACTGTCAACTGTGAACTGTGAACTGTGAACTGTGAACTGTGAACTGTGAACTGTGAACTGTGAACTGTGAACTGTGAACTGTGAACTGTGAACTGTGAACTGTGAACTGCCAACTGTGAAGTGTGAAATAAAGTCTGTGAACTGTGATCTGTGGACTGTGAACTGTGAACTGTGAAGTGTGAACTGTGATTTGTGAAGAGTGAACTGTGAAATGTGAACTGTGCACTGTGAAGTGTGAAGTGTGAAATGAAGACTGTGAACTGTGAACTGTGAACAGTGAACTGTGAACTGTGAACTGTGAACTGTGAACTGTGAACTGTGAACTGTGAACAGTGAACTGTGAACTGTGAACTGTGAACTGTGAACTGCCAACTGTGAAGTGTGAAATAAAGTCTGTGAACTGTGATCTGTGGACTGTGAACTGTGAACTGTGAAGTGTGAACTGTGATTTGTGAACAGTGAACTGTGAAATGTGAACTGTGCACTGTGAAGTGTGAAGTGTGAAATGAAGACTGTGATCTGTGAACTGTGATCTGTGAACAGTGAACTGTGGACTGTGAACTCTGAACTGTGACCTGTGAACTGTGACCTGTGAACTGTGAACTGTGAACTGTGAACTGTGAACTGTGAACTGTGAACTGCGAACTGTGAAGTATGAAATGAAGACAGTGAACTGTGAAGTATGAAATGAAGACAGTGAACTGTGAAATGTGAACTGTGACCTGCGAACTGGGAACTGTGAACTGTGAACTGTGAACTGTGATCTGTGAACAGTGAAGTGTGAACTGTGAACTGTGAACTGTGAACTGTGAACTGTGAACTGTGAACTGTGAACTGTGAACTGTGAACTGTGAACTGTGAACTATGATCTGTGAACAGTGAACTGTGGACTGTTAACTGTGAACTGTGAAGTGTGAACTGTGAACTGTGAACTGTCAACTGTGAACTGAGAACTGTAAACTGAGAACTGTAAACTGTGAACAGTGAACTGTGAACTGTGAACTGTGAACTGTGATCTGTGAACTGTGAACTGCGAACTGTGAAGTGTGAAATGAAGACTGTGAACTGTGAACTGTGAACTGTGAACTGTGATTTGTGAACAGTGAACTGTGGACTGTGAACTGTGGACTGTGAACTGTGCACTGTGAAGTGTGAACTGTGAAAACTGAATTGTGAAATAAAGTCTGTGAACTGTGATCTGTGAACTATGATCTGTGAACTGTGAACTGAGAAGTGTGATCTGTGAACTGTGAACTGTGAACTGTGAACTGTGAACTGTGAACTGTGATCTGTGAACTGTGATCTGTGAACTGTGATCTGTGAACAGTGAAGTGTGAACTGTGAACTGTGAACTGTGAACTGTGAACTGTGAACTGTGAACTGGAACTGTGAACTGTGAACTGTGAACTGTGAACTGTGAACTGTGAACTATGATCTGTGAACAGTGAACTGTGGACTGTGAACTATGAACTATGAACTGTGAACTGTGAACTGTGATCTGTGAACTGTGAACTGGGAACTGTGAAGTGTGAAATGAAGACTGTGAACTGTGATCTGTGGACTGTGAACTGTGAACTGTGAACTGTGATTTGTGAACAGTGAACTGTGGACTGTGAACTGTGGACTGTGAACTGTGCACTGTGAAGTGTGAACTGTGAAAACTGAATTGTGAAATAAAGTCTGTGAACTGTGATCTGTGAACTATGATCTGTGAACTGTGAACTGTGATTTGTGAACAGTGAACTGTGGACTGTGAACTGTGCACTGTGAAGTGTGAAGTGTGAAGTGTGAAATGAAGACTGTGAACTGTGAACTGTGATCTGTGAACAGTGAACTGTGGACTGTGAACTGTGAACTGTGAACTGTGACCTGTGAACTGTGAACTGTGAACTGCGAACTGTGAATTGTGAAATGAAGACTGTGAACTGTGAACTGTGAACTGTGAACTGTGAACTGTGACCTGTGAACTGTGACCTGTGAACTGTGAACTGCGAACTGTGAATTGTGAAATGAAGACTGTGAACTGTGAACTGTGAACTGTGGACTGTGAAATGTGCACTGTGAAGTGTGAAGTGTGAAGTGTGAAATGAAGACTGTGAACTGTGAACTGTGATCTGTGAACAGTGAACTGTGGACTGTGAACTGTGAACTGTGACCTGTGAACTGTGATGTGTGATCAGTGAACTGTGAACTGCGAACTGTGAAGTGTGAAATGAAGACTGTGAACTGTGATCTGTGGACCGTGAACTGTGAACTGTGAACTGTGATTTGTGAACAGTGAACTGTGGACTGTGAACTGTGGACTGTGAACTGTGCACTGTGAAGTGTGAAGTGTGAAGTGCGAACTGTGAAGTATGAAATGAAGACAGTGAACTGTGCACTGTGAAGTGTGAAGTGTGAAGTGCGAACTGTGAAGTATGAAATGAAGACAGTGAACTGTGAACTGTGAACTGTGACCTGTGAACTGTGAACTGCGAACTGTGAATTGTGAAATGAAGACTGTGAACTGTGAACTGTGAACTGTGAACTGTGAACTGTGAATTGTGAACAGTGAACTGTGGACTGTGAACTGTGAACTGTGAACTGTGAAGTGTGAACTGTGAACTGTGAACTGTCAACTGTGAACTGAGAACTGTAAACTGAGAACTGTAAACTGTGAACAGTGAACTGTGAACAGTGAACTGTCAACTGTCAACTGTGAACTGTGAACTGTGAACTGTGAACTGTGAACTGTGAACTGTGAACTGTCAACTGTGAACTGTGAACTGTGAACTGTGAACTGTGAACTGTGAACTGTGAACTGTGAACTGTGAACTGTGAACTGTGAACTGTGAACTGTGAACTGTGAACTGCCAACTGTGAAGTGTGAAATAAAGTCTGTGAACTGTGATCTGTGGACTGTGAACTGTGAACTGTGAAGTGTGAACTGTGATTTGTGAAGAGTGAACTGTGAAATGTGAACTGTGCACTGTGAAGTGTGAAGTGTGAAATGAAGACTGTGAACTGTGAACTGTGAACTGTGAACTGTGAACTGTGAACTGTGAACTGTGAACAGTGAACTGTGAACTGTGAACTGTGAACTGTGAACTGCCAACTGTGAAGTGTGAAATAAAGTCTGTGAACTGTGATCTGTGGACTGTGAACTGTGAACTGTGAAGTGTGAACTGTGATTTGTGAACAGTGAACTGTGAAATGTGAACTGTGCACTGTGAAGTGTGAAGTGTGAAATGAAGACTGTGATCTGTGAACTGTGATCTGTGAACAGTGAACTGTGGACTGTGAACTCTGAACTGTGACCTGTGAACTGTGACCTGTGAACTGTGAACTGTGAACTGTGAACTGTGAACTGTGAACTGTGAACTGTGAACTGCGAACTGTGAAGTATGAAATGAAGACAGTGAACTGTGAAGTATGAAATGAAGACAGTGAACTGTGAAATGTGAACTGTGACCTGCGAACTGGGAACTGTGAACTGTGAACTGTGAACTGTGATCTGTGAACAGTGAAGTGTGAACTGTGAACTGTGAACTGTGAACTGTGAACTGTGAACTGTGAACTGTGAACTGTGAACTGTGAACTGTGAACTATGATCTGTGAACAGTGAACTGTGGACTGTTAACTGTGAACTGTGAAGTGTGAACTGTGAACTGTGAACTGTCAACTGTGAACTGAGAACTGTAAACTGAGAACTGTAAACTGTGAACAGTGAACTGTGAACTGTGAACTGTGAACTGTGATCTGTGAACTGTGAACTGCGAACTGTGAAGTGTGAAATGAAGACTGTGAACTGTGAACTGTGAACTGTGAACTGTGATTTGTGAACAGTGAACTGTGGACTGTGAACTGTGGACTGTGAACTGTGCACTGTGAAGTGTGAACTGTGAAAACTGAATTGTGAAATAAAGTCTGTGAACTGTGATCTGTGAACTATGATCTGTGAACTGTGAACTGAGAAGTGTGATCTGTGAACTGTGAACTGTGAACTGTGAACTGTGAACTGTGAACTGTGATCTGTGAACTGTGATCTGTGAACTGTGAACTGCGAACTGTGAATTGTGAAATGAAGAATGTGAACTGTGAACTGTGAACTGTGAACTGTGAACTGTGAACTGTGAACTGTGAACTATGATCTGTGAACAGTGAACTGTGAACTGTGAACTGTGAACTATGATCTGAGAACAGTGAACTGTGGACTGTGAACTGTGAAGTGTGAAGTGTGAAATGAAGACTGTGATCTGTGAACTGTGAACTGTGAACTGTGAACTGCGAACTGTGAAGTATGAAATGAAGACAGTGAACTGTGAAGTATGAAATGAAGACAGTGAACTGTGAAATGTGAACTGTGAACTGTGATTTGTGAACAGTGAACTGTGGACTGTGAACTGTGGACTGTGAACTGTGCACTGTGAAGTGTGAACTGTGAAAACTGAATTGTGAAATAAAGTCTGTGAACTGTGATCTGTGAACTATGATCTGTGAACTGTGAACTGAGAAGTGTGATCTGTGAACTGTGAACTGTGAACTGTGAACTGTGAACTGTGAACTGTGATCTGTGAACTGTGATCTGTGAACTGTGAACTGCGAACTGTGAATTGTGAAATGAAGAATGTGAACTGTGAACTGTGAACTGTGAACTGTGAACTGTGAACTGTGAACTATGATCTGTGAACAGTGAACTGTGAACTGTGAACTGTGAACTATGATCTGAGAACAGTGAACTGTGGACTGTGAACTGTGAAGTGTGAAGTGTGAAATAAAGTCTGTGAACTGTGATCTGTGGACTATGAACTGTGAACTGTGAAGTGTGAACTGTGATTTGTAAACAGTGAACTGTGAAATGTGAACTGTGCACTGTGAAGTGTGAAGTGTGAAATGAAGACTGTGATCTGTGAACTGTGATCTGTGAACAGTGAACTGTGGACTGTGAACTGTGAACTGTGAACTGTGAACTGCGAACTGTGAAGTATGAAATGAAGACAGTGAACTGTGAAGTATGAAATGAAGACAGTGAACTGTGAAATGTGAACTGTGACCTGCGAACTGGGAACTGTGAACTGTGAACTGTGAACTGTGATCTGTGAACAGTGAAGTGTGAACTGTGAACTGTGAACTGTGAACTGTGAACTGTGAACTGTGAACTGTGAACTGTGAACTGGAACTGTGAACTGTGAACTGTGAACTGTGAACTGTGCCCTGTGAAGACTGAAGTGTGAAATGAAGACTGTGAACTGTGATCTGTGAACTGTGAACTGTGAACTGAGAACTGTGAACTGTGAACTGTGAAAACTGAATTGTGAAATAAAGTCTGTGAACTGTGAACTGTGATCTGTGAACTGAGAACTGTGAACTGTGAACAGTGGGTTGTGAACTGTGATCTGTGAACTGTGGACTGTGAACTGTGAACTGTGACCTGTGACCTGTGAACTGTGAACTGTGAACTGTGAACTGTGAACTGTGAACTGTGAACTGTGAACTGTGAACTGGAACTGTGAACTGTGAACTGTGAACTGTGAACTGTGCCCTGTGAAGACTGAAGTGTGAAATGAAGACTGTGAACTGTGATCTGTGAACTGTGAACTGTGAACTGAGAACTGTGAACTGTGAACTGTGAAAACTGAATTGTGAAATAAAGTCTGTGAACTGTGAACTGTGATCTGTGAACTGAGAACTGTGAACTGTGAACAGTGGGTTGTGAACTGTGATCTGTGAACTGTGGACTGTGAACTGTGAACTGTGACCTGTGACCTGTGAACTGTGAACTGTGACCTGTGAACTGTGAACTGCGAACTGTGAATTGTGAAATGAAGACTGTGAACTGTGAACTGTGAACTGTGAACAGTGAACAGTGAACAGTGAACTGTGAACTGTGAACTGTGAACTGTGAACTGTGAACTGTGAATTGTGAACAGTGAACTGTGGACTGTGAACTGTAAACTGTGAACAGTGAACTGTGAACTGTGAACTGTGAACTGTGAACTGCCTACTGTGAAGTGTGAAATAAAGTCTGTGAACTGTGATCTGTGGACTATGAACTGTGAACTGTGTAGTGTGAACTGTGATTTGTAAACAGTGAACTGTGAAATGTGAACTGTGCACTGTGAAGTGTGAAGTGTGAAATGAAGACTGTGATCTGTGAACTGTGATCTGTGAACAGTGAACTGTGGACTGTGAACTGTGAACTGTGAACTGTGAACTGCGAACTGTGAAGTATGAAATGAAGACAGTGAACTGTGAAGTATGAAATGAAGACAGTGAACTGTGAAATGTGAACTGTCACCTGCGAACTGGGAACTGTGAACTGTGAACTGTGAACTGTGATCTGTGAACAGTGAAGTGTGAACTGTGAACTGTGAACTGTGAACTGTGAACTGTGAACTGTGAACTGGAACTGTGAACTGTGAACTGTGAACTGTGAACTGTGAACTGTGAACTATGATCTGTGAACAGTGAACTGTGGACTGTGAACTATGAACTATGAACTGTGAACTGTGAACTGTGATCTGTGAACTGTGAACTGGGAACTGTGAAGTGTGAAATGAAGACTGTGAACTGTGATCTGTGGACTGTGAACTGTGAACTGTGAACTGTGATTTGTGAACAGTGAACTGTGGACTGTGAACTGTGGACTGTGAACTGTGCACTGTGAAGTGTGAACTGTGAAAACTGAATTGTGAAATAAAGTCTGTGAACTGTGATCTGTGAACTATGATCTGTGAACTGTGAACTGTGATTTGTGAACAGTGAACTGTGGACTGTGAACTGTGCACTGTGAAGTGTGAAGTGTGAAGTGTGAAATGAAGACTGTGAACTGTGAACTGTGATCTGTGAACAGTGAACTGTGGACTGTGAACTGTGAACTGTGAACTGTGACCTGTGAACTGTGAACTGTGAACTGCGAACTGTGAATTGTGAAATGAAGACTGTGAACTGTGAACTGTGAACTGTGAACTGTGAACTGTGACCTGTGAACTGTGACCTGTGAACTGTGAACTGCGAACTGTGAATTGTGAAATGAAGACTGTGAACTGTGAACTGTGAACTGTGGACTGTGAAATGTGCACTGTGAAGTGTGAAGTGTGAAGTGTGAAATGAAGACTGTGAACTGTGAACTGTGATCTGTGAACAGTGAACTGTGGACTGTGAACTGTGAACTGTGACCTGTGAACTGTGATGTGTGATCAGTGAACTGTGAACTGCGAACTGTGAAGTGTGAAATGAAGACTGTGAACTGTGATCTGTGGACCGTGAACTGTGAACTGTGAACTGTGATTTGTGAACAGTGAACTGTGGACTGTGAACTGTGGACTGTGAACTGTGCACTGTGAAGTGTGAAGTGTGAAGTGCGAACTGTGAAGTATGAAATGAAGACAGTGAACTGTGCACTGTGAAGTGTGAAGTGTGAAGTGCGAACTGTGAAGTATGAAATGAAGACAGTGAACTGTGAACTGTGAACTGTGACCTGTGAACTGTGAACTGCGAACTGTGAATTGTGAAATGAAGACTGTGAACTGTGAACTGTGAACTGTGAACTGTGAACTGTGAATTGTGAACAGTGAACTGTGGACTGTGAACTGTGAACTGTGAACTGTGAAGTGTGAACTGTGAACTGTGAACTGTCAACTGTGAACTGAGAACTGTAAACTGAGAACTGTAAACTGTGAACAGTGAACTGTGAACAGTGAACTGTCAACTGTCAACTGTGAACTGTGAACTGTGAACTGTGAACTGTGAACTGTGAACTGTGAACTGTCAACTGTGAACTGTGAACTGTGAACTGTGAACTGTGAACTGTGAACTGTGAACTGTGAACTGTGAACTGTGAACTGTGAACTGTGAACTGCCAACTGTGAAGTGTGAAATAAAGTCTGTGAACTGTGATCTGTGGACTGTGAACTGTGAACTGTGAAGTGTGAACTGTGATTTGTGAAGAGTGAACTGTGAAATGTGAACTGTGCACTGTGAAGTGTGAAGTGTGAAATGAAGACTGTGAACTGTGAACTGTGAACAGTGAACTGTGAACTGTGAACTGTGAACTGTGAACTGTGAACTGTGAACTGTGAACAGTGAACTGTGAACTGTGAACTGTGAACTGTGAACTGCCAACTGTGAAGTGTGAAATAAAGTCTGTGAACTGTGATCTGTGGACTGTGAACTGTGAACTGTGAAGTGTGAACTGTGATTTGTGAACAGTGAACTGTGAAATGTGAACTGTGCACTGTGAAGTGTGAAGTGTGAAATGAAGACTGTGATCTGTGAACTGTGATCTGTGAACAGTGAACTGTGGACTGTGAACTCTGAACTGTGACCTGTGAACTGTGACCTGTGAACTGTGAACTGTGAACTGTGAACTGTGAACTGTGAACTGTGAACTGTGAACTGCGAACTGTGAAGTATGAAATGAAGACAGTGAACTGTGAAGTATGAAATGAAGACAGTGAACTGTGAAATGTGAACTGTGACCTGCGAACTGGGAACTGTGAACTGTGAACTGTGAACTGTGATCTGTGAACAGTGAAGTGTGAACTGTGAACTGTGAACTGTGAACTGTGAACTGTGAACTGTGAACTGTGAACTGTGAACTGTGAACTGTGAACTATGATCTGTGAACAGTGAACTGTGGACTGTTAACTGTGAACTGTGAAGTGTGAACTGTGAACTGTGAACTGTCAACTGTGAACTGAGAACTGTAAACTGAGAACTGTAAACTGTGAACTGTAAACTGTGAACAGTGAACTGTGAACTGTGAACTGTGAACTGTGATCTGTGAACTGTGAACTGCGAACTGTGAAGTGTGAAATGAAGACTGTGAACTGTGAACTGTGAACTGTGAACTGTGATTTGTGAACAGTGAACTGTGGACTGTGAACTGTGGACTGTGAACTGTGCACTGTGAAGTGTGAACTGTGAAAACTGAATTGTGAAATAAAGTCTGTGAACTGTGATCTGTGAACTATGATCTGTGAACTGTGAACTGAGAAGTGTGATCTGTGAACTGTGAACTGTGAACTGTGAACTGTGAACTGTGAACTGTGATCTGTGAACTGTGATCTGTGAACTGTGAACTGTGAACTGCGAACTGTGAATTGTGAAATGAAGAATGTGAACTGTGAACTGTGAACTGTGAACTGTGAACTGTGAACTGTGAACTATGATCTGTGAACAGTGAACTGTGAACTGTGAACTGTGAACTATGATCTGAGAACAGTGAACTGTGGACTGTGAACTGTGAAGTGTGAAGTGTGAAATGAAGACTGTGATCTGTGAACTGTGATCTGTGAACAGTGAACTGTGGACTGTGAACTGTCAACTGTGACCTGTGAACTGTGAACTGTGAACTGTGAACTGTGAACTGTGAACTGTGAACTGTGATGTGTGATCAGTGAACTGTGAACTGCGAACTGTGAAGTGTGAAATGAAGACTGTGAACTGTGATCTGTGGACCGTGAACTGTGAACTGTGAACTGTGATTTGTGAACAGTGAACTGTGGACTGTGAACTGTGGACTGTGAACTGTGGACTGTGAACTGTGAACTGTGAACTGCGAACTGTGAATTGTGAAATGAAGACTGTGAACTGTGAACTGTGAACTGTGAACTGTGAACTGTGACCTGTGAACTGTGACCTGTGAACTGTGAACTGCGAACTGTGAATTGTGAAATGAAGACTGTGAACTGTGAACTGTGAACTGTGGACTGTGAAATGTGCACTGTGAAGTGTGAAGTGTGAAGTGTGAAATGAAGACTGTGAACTGTGAACTGTGATCTGTGAACAGTGAACTGTGGACTGTGAACTGTGAACTGTGACCTGTGAACTGTGATGTGTGATCAGTGAACTGTGAACTGCGAACTGTGAAGTGTGAAATGAAGACTGTGAACTGTGATCTGTGGACCGTGAACTGTGAACTGTGAACTGTGATTTGTGAACAGTGAACTGTGGACTGTGAACTGTGGACTGTGAACTGTGCACTGTGAAGTGTGAAGTGTGAAGTGCGAACTGTGAAGTATGAAATGAAGACAGTGAACTGTGAACTGTGAACTGTGACCTGTGAACTGTGAACTGCGAACTGTGAATTGTGAAATGAAGACTGTGAACTGTGAACTGTGAACTGTGAACAGTGAACAGTGAACTGTGAACTGTGAACTGTGAACTGTGAACTGTGAACTGTGAACTGTGAACTGTGAACTGTGAACTGTGAACTGTGAACTGTGATCTGTGGACTGTGAACTGTGAACTGTGAAGTGTGAACTGTGATTTGTGAAGAGTGAACTGTGAAATGTGAACTGTGCACTGTGAAGTGTGAAGTGTGAAATGAAGACTGTGAACTGTGAACTGTGAACAGTGAACTGTGAACTGTGAACTGTGAACTGTGAACTGTGAACTGTGAACTGTGAACAGTGAACTGTGAACTGTGAACTGTGAACTGTGAACTGCCAACTGTGAAGTGTGAAATAAAGTCTGTGAACTGTGATCTGTGGACTGTGAACTGTGAACTGTGAAGTGTGAACTGTGATTTGTGAACAGTGAACTGTGAAATGTGAACTGTGCACTGTGAAGTGTGAAGTGTGAAATGAAGACTGTGATCTGTGAACTGTGATCTGTGAACAGTGAACTGTGGACTGTGAACTCTGAACTGTGACCTGTGAACTGTGACCTGTGAACTGTGAACTGTGAACTGTGAACTGTGAACTGTGAACTGTGAACTGCGAACTGTGAAGTATGAAATGAAGACAGTGAACTGTGAAGTATGAAATGAAGACAGTGAACTGTGAAATGTGAACTGTGACCTGCGAACTGGGAACTGTGAACTGTGAACTGTGAACTGTGATCTGTGAACAGTGAAGTGTGAACTGTGAACTGTGAACTGTGAACTGTGAACTGTGAACTGTGAACTGTGAACTGTGAACTGTGAACTGTGAACTATGATCTGTGAACAGTGAACTGTGGACTGTTAACTGTGAACTGTGAAGTGTGAACTGTGAACTGTGAACTGTCAACTGTGAACTGAGAACTGTAAACTGAGAACTGTAAACTGTGAACAGTGAACTGTGAACTGTGAACTGTGAACTGTGATCTGTGAACTGTGAACTGCGAACTGTGAAGTGTGAAATGAAGACTGTGAACTGTGAACTGTGAACTGTGAACTGTGATTTGTGAACAGTGAACTGTGGACTGTGAACTGTGGACTGTGAACTGTGCACTGTGAAGTGTGAACTGTGAAAACTGAATTGTGAAATAAAGTCTGTGAACTGTGATCTGTGAACTATGATCTGTGAACTGTGAACTGAGAAGTGTGATCTGTGAACTGTGAACTGTGAACTGTGAACTGTGAACTGTGAACTGTGATCTGTGAACTGTGATCTGTGAACTGTGAACTGCGAACTGTGAATTGTGAAATGAAGAATGTGAACTGTGAACTGTGAACTGTGAACTGTGAACTGTGAACTGTGAACTGTGAACTATGATCTGTGAACAGTGAACTGTGAACTGTGAACTGTGAACTATGATCTGAGAACAGTGAACTGTGGACTGTGAACTGTGAAGTGTGAAGTGTGAAATGAAGACTGTGATCTGTGAACTGTGATCTGTGAACAGTGAACTGTGGACTGTGAACTGTCAACTGTGACCTGTGAACTGTGAACTGTGAACTGTGAACTGTGAACTGTGAACTGTGATGTGTGATCAGTGAACTGTGAACTGCGAACTGTGAAGTGTGAAATGAAGACTGTGAACTGTGATCTGTGGACCGTGAACTGTGAACTGTGAACTGTGATTTGTGAACAGTGAACTGTGGACTGTGAACTGTGGACTGTGAACTGTGGACTGTGAAGTGTGAAGTGTGAAGTGTGAAATGAAGACTGTGAACTGTGAACTGTGATCTGTGAACAGTGAACTGTGGACTGTGAAATGTGAACTGTGACCTGTGAACTGTGAACTGTGAACTGTGACCTGTGAACTGTGAACTGCGAACTGTGAATTGTGAAATGAAGACTGTGAACTGTGAACTGCGAACTGTGAAGTATGAAATGAAGACAGTGAACTGTGAAGTATGAAATGAAGACAGTGAACTGTGAAATGTGAACTGTGACCTGCGAACTGGGAACTGTGAACTGTGAACTGTGAACTGTGATCTGTGAACAGTGAAGTGTGAACTGTGAACTGTGAACTGGAACTGTGAACTGTGATCTGTGGACTGTGAACTGTGAACTGTGAACTGTGATTTGTGAACAGTGAACTGTGCACTGTGAAGTGTGAACTGTGAAAACTGAATTGTGAAATAAAGTCTGTGAACTGTGATCTGTGAACAGTGAACTGTGGACTGTGAACTGTGAACTGTGAACTGTGAACTGCGAACTGTGAAGTATGAAATGAAGACAGTGAACTGTGAAGTATGAAATGAAGACAGTGAACTGTGAAATGTGAACTGTGACCTGCGAACTGGGAACTGTGAACTGTGAACTGTGAACTGTGATCTGTGAACAGTGAAGTCTGAACTGTGAACTGTGAACTGTGAACTGTGAACTGTGAACTGGAACTGTGAACTGTGAACTGTGAACTGCGAACTGTGAAGTATGAAATGAAGACAGTGAACTGTGAAGTATGAAATGAAGACAGTGAACTGTGAAATGTGAACAGTGACCTGCGAACTGGGAACTGTGAACTGTGAACTGTGAACTGTGATCTGTGAACAGTGAAGTGTGAACTGTGAACTGTGAACTGTGAACTGTGAACTGTGAACTGTGAACTGTGAACTGTGAACTGTGAACTGTGAACTGTGAACTATGATCTGTGAACAGTGAACTGTGGACTGTTAACTGTGAACTGTGAAGTGTGAACTGTGAACAGTGAACTGTGAACTGCCAACTGTGAAGTGTGAAATAAAGTCTGTGAACTGTGATCTGTGGACTGTGAACTGTGAACTGTGAAGTGTGAACTGTGATTTGTGAACAGTGAACTGTGAAATGTGAACTGTGCACTGTGAAGTGTGAAGTGTGAAATGAAGACTGTGATCTGTGAACTGTGATCTGTGAACAGTGAACTGTGGACTGTGAACTGTGAACTGTGACCTGTGAACTGTGACCTGTGAACTGTGAGCTGTGAACTGTGAACTGTGAACTGTGAACTGTGAACTGCGAACTGTGAAGTATGAAATGAAGACAGTGAACTGTGAAGTATGAAATGAAGACAGTGAACTGTGAAATGTGAACTGTGACCTGCGAACTGGGAACTGTGAACTGTGAACTGTGAACTGTAATCTGTGAACAGTGAAGTGTGAACTGTGAACTGTGAACTGTGAACTGTGAACTGTGAACTGTGAACTGTGAACTGTGAACTGTGAACTGTGATGTGTGATCAGTGAACTGTGAACTGCGAACTGTGAAGTGTGAAATGAAGACTGTGAACTGTGATCTGTGGACCGTGAACTGTGAACTGTGAACTGTGATTTGTGAACAGTGAACTGTGGACTGTGAACTGTGGACTGTGAACTGTGCACTGTGAAGTGTGAAGTGTGAAGTGCGAACTGTGAAGTATGAAATGAAGACAGTGAACTGTGAACTGTGAACTGTGACCTGTGAACTGTGAACTGCGAACTGTGAATTGTGAAATGAAGACTGTGAACTGTGAACTGTGAACTGTGAACAGTGAACAGTGAACTGTGAACTGTGAACTGTGAACTGTGAACTGTGAACTGTGAACTGTGAACTGTGAACTGTGAATTGTGAACAGTGAACTGTGGACTGTGAACTGTGAACTGTGAACTGTGAAGTGTGAACTGTGAACTGTGAACTGTCAACTGTGAACTGAGAACTGTAAACTGAGAACTGTAAACTGTGAACAGTGAACTGTCAACTGTCAACTGTGAACTGTGAACTGTGAACTGTGAACTGTGAACTGTGAACTGTGAACTGTGAACTGTGAACTGTGAACTGTGAACTGTGAACTGTGAACTGTGAACTGCCAACTGTGAAGTGTGAAATAAAGTCTGTGAACTGTGATCTGTGGACTGTGAACTGTGAACTGTGAACTGTGAACTGTGAACTGTGAACAGTGAACTGTGAACTGTGAACTGTGAACTGTGAACTGCCAACTGTGAAGTGTGAAATAAAGTCTGTGAACTGTGATCTGTGGACTGTGAACTGTGAACTGTGAAGTGTGAACTGTGATTTGTGAACAGTGAACTGTGAAATGTGAACTGTGCACTGTGAAGTGTGAAGTGTGAAATGAAGACTGTGATCTGTGAACTGTGATCTGTGAACAGTGAACTGTGGACTGTGAACTCTGAACTGTGACCTGTGAACTGTGACCTGTGAACTGTGAACTGTGAACTGTGAACTGTGAACTGTGAACTGTGAACTGTGAACTGTGAACTGCGAACTGTGAAGTATGAAATGAAGACAGTGAACTGTGAACTGTGAACTGCGAACTGTGAAGTATGAAATGAAGACAGTGAACTGTGAAGTATGAAATGAAGACAGTGAACTGTGAAATGTGAACTGTGACCTGCGAACTGGGAACTGTGAACTGTGAACTGTGAACTGTGATCTGTGAACAGTGAAGTGTGAACTGTGAACTGTGAACTGTGAACTGTGAACTGTGAACTGTGAACTGTGAACTGTGAACTGTGAACTGTGAACTATGATCTGTGAACAGTGAACTGTGGACTGTTAACTGTGAACTGTGAAGTGTGAACTGTGAACTGTGAACTGTCAACTGTGAACTGAGAACTGTAAACTGAGAACTGTAAACTGTGAACAGTGAACTGTGAACTGTGAACTGTGAACTGTGATCTGTGAACTGTGAACTGCGAACTGTGAAGTGTGAAATGAAGACTGTGAACTGTGAACTGTGAACTGTGAACTGTGATTTGTGAACAGTGAACTGTGGACTGTGAACTGTGGACTGTGAACTGTGCACTGTGAAGTGTGAACTGTGAAAACTGAATTGTGAAATAAAGTCTGTGAACTGTGATCTGTGAACTATGATCTGTGAACTGTGAACTGAGAAGTGTGATCTGTGAACTGTGAACTGTGAACTGTGAACTGTGATCTGTGAACAGTGAAGTCTGAACTGTGAACTGTGAACTGTGAACTGTGAACTGTGAACTGGAACTGTGAACTGTGAACTGTGAACTGCGAACTGTGAAGTATGAAATGAAGACAGTGAACTGTGAAGTATGAAATGAAGACAGTGAACTGTGAAATGTGAACAGTGACCTGCGAACTGGGAACTGTGAACTGTGAACTGTGAACTGTGATCTGTGAACAGTGAAGTGTGAACTGTGAACTGTGAACTGTGAACTGTGAACTGTGAACTGTGAACTGTGAACTGTGAACTGTGAACTGTGAACTGTGAACTATGATCTGTGAACAGTGAACTGTGGACTGTTAACTGTGAACTGTGAAGTGTGAACTGTGAACAGTGAACTGTGAACTGCCAACTGTGAAGTGTGAAATAAAGTCTGTGAACTGTGATCTGTGGACTGTGAACTGTGAACTGTGAAGTGTGAACTGTGATTTGTGAACAGTGAACTGTGAAATGTGAACTGTGCACTGTGAAGTGTGAAGTGTGAAATGAAGACTGTGATCTGTGAACTGTGATCTGTGAACAGTGAACTGTGGACTGTGAACTGTGAACTGTGACCTGTGAACTGTGACCTGTGAACTGTGAACTGTGAACTGTGAACTGTGAACTGTGAACTGTGAACTGCGAACTGTGAAGTATGAAATGAAGACAGTGAACTGTGAAGTATGAAATGAAGACAGTGAACTGTGAAATGTGAACTGTGACCTGCGAACTGGGAACTGTGAACTGTGAACTGTGAACTGTAATCTGTGAACAGTGAAGTGTGAACTGTGAACTGTGAACTGTGAACTGTGAACTGTGAACTGTGAACTGTGAACTGTGAACTGTGAACTGTGATGTGTGATCAGTGAACTGTGAACTGCGAACTGTGAAGTGTGAAATGAAGACTGTGAACTGTGATCTGTGGACCGTGAACTGTGAACTGTGAACTGTGATTTGTGAACAGTGAACTGTGGACTGTGAACTGTGGACTGTGAACTGTGCACTGTGAAGTGTGAAGTGTGAAGTGCGAACTGTGAAGTATGAAATGAAGACAGTGAACTGTGAACTGTGAACTGTGACCTGTGAACTGTGAACTGCGAACTGTGAATTGTGAAATGAAGACTGTGAACTGTGAACTGTGAACTGTGAACAGTGAACAGTGAACTGTGAACTGTGAACTGTGAACTGTGAACTGTGAACTGTGAACTGTGAACTGTGAACTGTGAATTGTGAACAGTGAACTGTGGACTGTGAACTGTGAACTGTGAACTGTGAAGTGTGAACTGTGAACTGTGAACTGTCAACTGTGAACTGAGAACTGTAAACTGAGAACTGTAAACTGTGAACAGTGAACTGTCAACTGTCAACTGTGAACTGTGAACTGTGAACTGTGAACTGTGAACTGTGAACTGTGAACTGTGAACTGTGAACTGTGAACTGTGAACTGTGAACTGTGATCTGTGAACTGCCAACTGTGAAGTGTGAAATAAAGTCTGTGAACTGTGATCTGTGGACTGTGAACTGTGAACTGTGAAGTGTGAACTGTGATTTGTGAAGAGTGAACTGTGAAATGTGAACTGTGCACTGTGAAGTGTGAAGTGTGAAATGAAGACTGTGAACTGTGAACTGTGAACAGTGAACTGTGAACTGTGAACTGTGAACTGTGAACTGTGAACTGTGAACTGTGAACAGTGAACTGTGAACTGTGAACTGTGAACTGTGAACTGCCAACTGTGAAGTGTGAAATAAAGTCTGTGAACTGTGATCTGTGGACTGTGAACTGTGAACTGTGAAGTGTGAACTGTGATTTGTGAACAGTGAACTGTGAAATGTGAACTGTGCACTGTGAAGTGTGAAGTGTGAAATGAAGACTGTGATCTGTGAACTGTGATCTGTGAACAGTGAACTGTGGACTGTGAACTCTGAACTGTGACCTGTGAACTGTGACCTGTGAACTGTGAACTGTGAACTGTGAACTGTGAACTGTGAACTGTGAACTGTGAACTGTGAACTGTGAACTGCGAACTGTGAAGTATGAAATGAAGACAGTGAACTGTGAAGTATGAAATGAAGACAGTGAACTGTGAAATGTGAACTGTGACCTGCGAACTGGGAACTGTGAACTGTGAACTGTGAACTGTGATCTGTGAACAGTGAAGTGTGAACTGTGAACTGTGAACTGTGAACTGTGAACTGTGAACTGTGAACTGTGAACTGTGAACTGTGAACTGTGAACTATGATCTGTGAACAGTGAACTGTGGACTGTTAACTGTGAACTGTGAAGTGTGAACTGTGAACTGTGAACTGTCAACTGTGAACTGAGAACTGTAAACTGAGAACTGTAAACTGTGAACAGTGAACTGTGAACTGTGAACTGTGAACTGTGATCTGTGAACTGTGAACTGCGAACTGTGAAGTGTGAAATGAAGACTGTGAACTGTGAACTGTGAACTGTGAACTGTGATTTGTGAACAGTGAACTGTGGACTGTGAACTGTGGACTGTGAACTGTGCACTGTGAAGTGTGAACTGTGAAAACTGAATTGTGAAATAAAGTCTGTGAACTGTGATCTGTGAACTATGATCTGTGAACTGTGAACTGAGAAGTGTGATCTGTGAACTGTGAACTGTGAACTGTGAACTGTGATCTGTGAACTGTGATCTGTGAACTGTGAACTGCGAACTGTGAATTGTGAAATGAAGAATGTGAACTGTGAACTGTGAACTGTGAACTGTGAACTGTGAACTGTGAACTATGATCTGTGAACAGTGAACTGTGAACTGTGAACTGTGAACTATGAACTGTGATGTGTGATCAGTGAACTGTGAACTGCGAACTGTGAAGTGTGAAATGAAGACTGTGAACTGTGATCTGTGGACCGTGAACTGTGAACTGTGAACTGTGATTTGTGAACAGTGAACTGTGGACTGTGAACTGTGGACTGTGAACTGTGGACTGTGAAGTGTGAAGTGTGAAGTGTGAAATGAAGACTGTGAACTGTGAACTGTGATCTGTGAACAGTGAACTGTGGACTGTGAAATGTGAACTGTGACCTGTGAACTGTGAACTGTGAACTGTGACCTGTGAACTGTGAACTGCGAACTGTGAATTGTGAAATGAAGACTGTGAACTGTGAACTGCGAACTGTGAAGTATGAAATGAAGACAGTGAACTTTGAAGTATGAAATGAAGACAGTGAACTGTGAAATGTGAACTGTGACCTGCGAACTGGGAACTGTGAACTGTGAACTGTGAACTGTGATCTGTGAACAGTGAAGTGTGAACTGTGAACTGTGAACTGTGAACTGTGAACTGTGAACTGGAACTGTGAACTGTGAACTGTGAACTGTGAACTGTGAACTGTGAACTATGATCTGTGAACAGTGAACTGTGGACTGTGAACTGTGAACTGTGAACTGTGAACTGTGAACTGTGAACTGTCAACTGTGAACTGAGAACTGTAAACTGAGAACTGTAAACTGTGAACAGTGAACTATGAACTATGAACTGTGAACTGTGAACTGTGATCTGTGAACTGTGAACTGGGAACTGTGAAGTGTGAAATGAAGACTGTGAACTGTGATCTGTGGACTGTGAACTGTGAACTGTGAACTGTGATTTGTGAACAGTGAACTGTGCACTGTGAAGTGTGAACTGTGAAAACTGAATTGTGAAATAAAGTCTGTGAACTGTGATCTGTGAACAGTGAACTGTGGACTGTGAACTGTGAACTGTGAACTGTGAACTGCGAACTGTGAAGTATGAAATGAAGACAGTGAACTGTGAAGTATGAAATGAAGACAGTGAACTGTGAAGTATGAAATGAAGACAGTGAACTGTGAAATGTGAACTGTGACCTGCGAACTGGGAACTGTGAACTGTGAACTGTGAACTGTGATCTGTGAACAGTGAAGTGTGAACTGTGAACTGTGAACTGTGAACTGTGAACTGTGAACTGGAACTGTGAACTGTGAACTGTGAACTGCGAACTGTGAAGTATGAAATGAAGACAGTGAACTGTGAAGTATGAAATGAAGACAGTGAACTGTGAAATGTGAACAGTGACCTGCGAACTGGGAACTGTGAACTGTGAACTGTGAACTGTGATCTGTGAACAGTGAAGTGTGAACTGTGAACTGTGAACTGTGAACTGTGAACTGTGAACTGTGAACTGTGAACTGTGAACTGTGAACTGTGAACTGTGAACTGTGAACTATGATCTGTGAACAGTGAACTGTGGACTGTTAACTGTGAACTGTGAAGTGTGAACTGTGAACAGTGAACTGTGAACTGCCAACTGTGAAGTGTGAAATAAAGTCTGTGAACTGTGATCTGTGGACTGTGAACTGTGAACTGTGAAGTGTGAACTGTGATTTGTGAACAGTGAACTGTGAAATGTGAACTGTGCACTGTGAAGTGTGAAGTGTGAAATGAAGACTGTGATCTGTGAACTGTGATCTGTGAACAGTGAACTGTGGACTGTGAACTGTGAACTGTGACCTGTGAACTGTGACCTGTGAACTGTGAACTGTGAACTGTGAACTGTGAACTGTGAACTGTGAACTGCGAACTGTGAAGTATGAAATGAAGACAGTGAACTGTGAAGTATGAAATGAAGACAGTGAACTGTGAAATGTGAACTGTGACCTGCGAACTGGGAACTGTGAACTGTGAACTGTGAACTGTAATCTGTGAACAGTGAAGTGTGAACTGTGAACTGTGAACTGTGAACTGTGAACTGTGAACTGTGAACTGTGAACTGTGAACTGTGATGTGTGATCAGTGAACTGTGAACTGCGAACTGTGAAGTGTGAAATGAAGACTGTGAACTGTGATTTGTGAACAGTGAACTGTGGACTGTGAACTGTGGACTGTGAACTGTGCACTGTGAAGTGTGAACTGTGAAAACTGAATTGTGAAATAAAGTCTGTGAACTGTGATCTGTGAACTATGATCTGTGAACTGTGAACTGAGAAGTGTGATCTGTGAACTGTGAACTGTGAACTGTGAACAGTGAACTGTGATCTGTGAACTGTGATCTGTGAACTGTGAACTGCGAACTGTGAATTGTGAAATGAAGAATGTGAACTGTGAACTGTGAACTGTGAACTGTGAACTGTGAACTGTGAACTATGATCTGTGAACAGTGAACTGTGAACTGTGAACTGTGAACTATGATCTGAGAACAGTGAACTGTGGACTGTGAACTGTGAAGTGTGAAGTGTGAAATGAAGACTGTGATCTGTGAACTGTGATCTGTGAACAGTGAACTGTGGACTGTGAACTGTCAACTGTGACCTGTGAACTGTGAACTGTGAACTGTGAACTGTGAACTGTGAACTGTGATGTGTGATCAGTGAACTGTGAACTGCGAACTGTGAAGTGTGAAATGAAGACTGTGAACTGTGATCTGTGGACCGTGAACTGTGAACTGTGAACTGTGATTTGTGAACAGTGAACTGTGGACTGTGAACTGTGGACTGTGAACTGTGGACTGTGAAGTGTGAAGTGTGAAGTGTGAAGTGTGAAATGAAGACTGTGAACTGTGAACTGTGATCTGTGAACAGTGAACTGTGGACTGTGAAATGTGAACTGTGACCTGTGAACTGTGAACTGTGAACTGTGACCTGTGAACTGTGAACTGCGAACTGTGAATTGTGAAATGAAGACTGTGAACTGTGAACTGCGAACTGTGAAGTATGAAATGAAGACAGTGAACTGTGAAGTATGAAATGAAGACAGTGAACTGTGAAATGTGAACTGTGACCTGCGAACTGGGAACTGTGAACTGTGAACTGTGAACTGTGATCTGTGAACAGTGAAGTGTGAACTGTGAACTGTGAACTGTGAACTGTGAACTGTGAACTGGAACTGTGAACTGTGAACTGTGAACTGTGAACTGTGAACTGTGAACTATGATCTGTGAACAGTGAACTGTGGACTGTGAACTGTGAACTGTGAACTGTGAACTGTGAACTGTGAACTGTCAACTGTGAACTGAGAACTGTAAACTGAGAACTGTAAACTGTGAACAGTGAACTATGAACTATGAACTGTGAACTGTGAACTGTGATCTGTGAACTGTGAACTGGGAACTGTGAAGTGTGAAATGAAGACTGTGAACTGTGATCTGTGGACTGTGAACTGTGAACTGTGAACTGTGATTTGTGAACAGTGAACTGTGCACTGTGAAGTGTGAACTGTGAAAACTGAATTGTGAAATAAAGTCTGTGAACTGTGATCTGTGAACAGTGAACTGTGGACTGTGAACTGTGAACTGTGAACTGTGAACTGTGAACTGTGATCTGTGAACAGTGAAGTCTGAACTGTGAACTGTGAACTGTGAACTGTGAACTGTGAACTGGAACTGTGAACTGTGAACTGTGAACTGCGAACTGTGAAGTATGAAATGAAGACAGTGAACTGTGAAGTATGAAATGAAGACAGTGAACTGTGAAATGTGAACAGTGACCTGCGAAGTGGGAACTGTGAACTGTGAACTGTGAACTGTGATCTGTGAACAGTGAAGTGTGAACTGTGAACAGTGAACTGTGAACTGCCAACTGTGAAGTGTGAAATAAAGTCTGTGAACTGTGATCTGTGGACTGTGAACTGTGAACTGTGAAGTGTGAACTGTGATTTGTGAACAGTGAACTGTGAAATGTGAACTGTGCACTGTGAAGTGTGAACTGTGAACTGTGATTTGTGAACAGTGAACTGTGCACTGTGAAGTGTGAACTGTGAAAACTGAATTGTGAAATAAAGTCTGTGAACTGTGATCTGTGAACAGTGAACTGTGAACTGTGAAGTATGAAATGAAGACAGTGAACTGTGATCTGTGAACAGTGAAGTGTGAACTGTGAACTGTGAACTGTGAACTGTGAACTGTGATCTGTGAACAGTGAAGTGTGAACTGTGAACTGTGAACTGTGAACTGTGAACTGTGAACTGTGAACTGTGAACTGTGAACTGTGAACTGTGAACTGTGAACTATGATCTGTGAACAGTGAACTGTGGACTGTTAACTGTGAACTGTGAAGTGTGAACTGTGAACTGTGAACTGCCAACTGTGAAGTGTGAAATAAAGTCTGTGAACTGTGATCTGTGGACTGTGAACTGTGAACTGTGAAGTGTGAACTGTGATTTGTGAACAGTGAACTGTGAAATGTGAACTGTGCACTGTGAAGTGTGAAGTGTGAAATGAAGACTGTGATCTGTGAACTGTGATCTGTGAACAGTGAACTGTGGACTGTGAACTGTGAACTGTGACCTGTGAACTGTGACCTGTGAACTGTGAACTGTGAACTGTGAACTGTGAACTGTGAACTGTGAACTGCGAACTGTGAAGTATGAAATGAAGACAGTGAACTGTGAAGTATGAAATGAAGACAGTGAACTGTGAAATGTGAACTGTGACCTGCGAACTGGGAACTGTGAACTGTGAACTGTGAACTGTAATCTGTGAACAGTGAAGTGTGAACTGTGAACTGTGAACTGTGAACTGTGAACTGTGAACTGTGAACTGTGAACTGTGAACTGTGAACTGTGATGTGTGATCAGTGAACTGTGAACTGCGAACTGTGAAGTGTGAAATGAAGACTGTGAACTGTGATCTGTGGACCGTGAACTGTGAACTGTGAACTGTGATTTGTGAACAGTGAACTGTGGACTGTGAACTGTGGACTGTGAACTGTGCACTGTGAAGTGTGAAGTGTGAAGTGCGAACTGTGAAGTATGAAATGAAGACAGTGAACTGTGAACTGTGAACTGTGACCTGTGAACTGTGAACTGCGAACTGTGAATTGTGAAATGAAGACTGTGAACTGTGAACTGTGAACTGTGAACAGTGAACAGTGAACTGTGAACTGTGAACTGTGAACTGTGAACTGTGAACTGTGAACTGTGAACTGTGAACTGTGAACTGTGAACTGTGAACTGTGAACTGTGAATTGTGAACAGTGAACTGTGGACTGTGAACTGTGAACTGTGAACTGTGAAGTGTGAACTGTGAACTGTGAACAGTCAACTGTGAACTGAGAACTGTAAACTGAGAACTGTAAACTGTGAACAGTGAACTGTCAACTGTCAACTGTGAACTGTGAACTGTGAACTGTGAACTGTGAACTGTGAACTGTGAACTGTGAACTGTGAACTGTGAACTGTGAACTGTGAACTGTGAACTGTGAACTGTGAACTGTGAACTGTGAACTGTGAACTGTGAACTGTGAACTGTGAACTGTGAACTGCCAACTGTGAAGTGTGAAATAAAGTCTGTGAACTGTGATCTGTGGACTGTGAACTGTGAACTGTGAAGTGTGAACTGTGATTTGTGAAGAGTGAACTGTGAAATGTGAACTGTGCACTGTGAAGTGTGAAGTGTGAAATGAAGACTGTGAACTGTGAACTGTGAACAGTGAACTGTGAACTGTGAACTGTGAACTGTGAACTGTGAACTGTGAACTGTGAACTGTGAACTGTGAACTGTGAACTGCCAACTGTGAAGTGTGAAATAAAGTCTGTGAACTGTGATCTGTGGACTGTGAACTGTGAACTGTGAAGTGTGAACTGTGATTTGTGAACAGTGAACTGTGAAATGTGAACTGTGCACTGTGAAGTGTGAAGTGTGAAATGAAGACTGTGATCTGTGAACTGTGATCTGTGAACAGTGAACTGTGGACTGTGAACTCTGAACTGTGACCTGTGAACTGTGACCTGTGAACTGTGAACTGTGAACTGTGAACTGTGAACTGTGAACTGTGAACTGTGAACTGCGAACTGTGAAGTATGAAATGAAGACAGTGAACTGTGAAGTATGAAATGAAGACAGTGAACTGTGAAATGTGAACTGTGACCTGCGAACTGGGAACTGTGAACTGTGAACTGTGAACTGTGAACTGTGATCTGTGAACAGTGAAGTGTGAACTGTGAACTGTGAACTGTGAACTGTGAACTGTGAACTGTGAACTGTGAACTGTGAACTGTGAACTGTGAACTATGATCTGTGAACAGTGAACTGTGGACTGTTAACTGTGAACTGTGAAGTGTGAACTGTGAACTGTGAACTGTCAACTGTGAACTGAGAACTGTAAACTGAGAACTGTAAACTGTGAACAGTGAACTGTGAACTGTGAACTGTGAACTGTGATCTGTGAACTGTGAACTGCGAACTGTGAAGTGTGAAATGAAGACTGTGAACTGTGAACTGTGATCTGTGAACTGTGATTTGTGAACAGTGAACTGTGGACTGTGAACTGTGGACTGTGAACTGTGCACTGTGAAGTGTGAACTGTGAAAACTGAATTGTGAAATAAAGTCTGTGAACTGTGATCTGTGAACTATGATCTGTGAACTGTGAACTGAGAAGTGTGATCTGTGAACTGTGAACTGTGAACTGTGAACTGTGATCTGTGAACTGTGATCTGTGAACTGTGAACTGCGAACTGTGAATTGTGAAATGAAGAATGTGAACTGTGAACTGTGAACTGTGAACTGTGAACTGTGAACTGTGAACTATGATCTGTGAACAGTGAACTGTGAACTGTGAACTGTGAACTATGATCTGAGAACAGTGAACTGTGGACTGTGAACTGTGAAGTGTGAAGTGTGAAATGAAGACTGTGATCTGTGAACTGTGATCTGTGAACAGTGAACTGTGGACTGTGAACTGTCAACTGTGACCTGTGAACTGTGAACTGTGAACTGTGAACTGTGAACTGTGAACTGTGATGTGTGATCAGTGAACTGTGAACTGCGAACTGTGAAGTGTGAAATGAAGACTGTGAACTGTGATCTGTGGACCGTGAACTGTGAACTGTGAACTGTGATTTGTGAACAGTGAACTGTGGACTGTGAACTGTGGACTGTGAACTGTGGACTGTGAAGTGTGAAGTGTGAAGTGTGAAATGAAGACTGTGAACTGTGAACTGTGATCTGTGAACAGTGAACTGTGGACTGTGAAATGTGAACTGTGACCTGTGAACTGTGAACTGTGAACTGTGACCTGTGAACTGTGAACTGCGAACTGTGAATTGTGAAATGAAGACTGTGAACTGTGAACTGCGAACTGTGAAGTATGAAATGAAGACAGTGAACTGTGAAGTATGAAATGAAGACAGTGAACTGTGAAATGTGAACTGTGACCTGCGAACTGGGATCTGTGAACTGTGAACTGTGAACTGTGATCTGTGAACAGTGAAGTGTGAACTGTGAACTGTGAACTGTGAACTGTGAACTGTGAACTGGAACTGTGAACTGTGAACTGTGAACTGTGAACTGTGAACTGTGAACTATGATCTGTGAACAGTGAACTGTGGACTGTGAACTGTGAACTGTGAACTGTGAACTGTGAACTGTGAACTGTCAACTGTGAACTGAGAACTGTAAACTGAGAACTGTAAACTGTGAACAGTGAACTATGAACTATGAACTGTGAACTGTGAACTGTGATCTGTGAACTGTGAACTGGGAACTGTGAAGTGTGAAATGAAGACTGTGAACTGTGATCTGTGGACTGTGAACTGTGAACTGTGAACTGTGATTTGTGAACAGTGAACTGTGCACTGTGAAGTGTGAACTGTGAAAACTGAATTGTGAAATAAAGTCTGTGAACTGTGATCTGTGAACAGTGAACTGTGGACTGTGAACTGTGAACTGTGAACTGTGAACTGCGAACTGTGAAGTATGAAATGAAGACAGTGAACTGTGAAGTATGAAATGAAGACAGTGAACTGTGAAATGTGAACTGTGACCTGCGAACTGGGAACTGTGAACTGTGAACTGTGAACTGTGATCTGTGAACAGTGAAGTGTGAACTGTGAACTGTGAACTGTGAACTGTGAACTGTGAACTGGAACTGTGAACTGTGAACTGTGAACTGCGAACTGTGAAGTATGAAATGAAGACAGTGAACTGTGAAGTATGAAATGAAGACAGTGAACTGTGAAATGTGAACAGTGACCTGCGAACTGGGAACTGTGAACTGTGAACTGTGAACTGTGATCTGTGAACAGTGAAGTGTGAACTGTGAACTGTGAACTGTGAACTGTGAACTGTGAACTGTGAACTGTGAACTGTGAACTGTGAACTGTGAACTGTGAACTGTGAACTGTGAACTATGATCTGTGAACAGTGAACTGTGGACTGTTAACTGTGAACTGTGAAGTGTGAACTGTGAACAGTGAACTGTGAACTGCCAACTGTGAAGTGTGAAATAAAGTCTGTGAACTGTGATCTGTGGACGGTGAACTGTGAACTGTGAAGTGTGAACTGTGATTTGTGAACAGTGAACTGTGAAATGTGAACTGTGCACTGTGAAGTGTGAAGTGTGAAATGAAGACTGTGATCTGTGAACTGTGATCTGTGAACAGTGAACTGTGGACTGTAAACTGTGAACTGTGACCTGTGAACTGTGACCTGTGAACTGTGAACTGTGAACTGTGAACTGTGAACTGTGAACTGTGAACTGCGAACTGTGAAGTATGAAATGAAGACAGTGAACTGTGAAGTATGAAATGAAGACAGTGAACTGTGAAATGTGAACTGTGACCTGCGAACTGGGAACTGTGAACTGTGAACTGTGAACTGTAATCTGTGAACAGTGAAGTGTGAACTGTGAACTGTGAACTGTGAACTGTGAACTGTGAACTGTGAACTGTGAACTGTGAACTGTGAACTGTGATGTGTGATCAGTGAACTGTGAACTGCGAACTGTGAAGTGTGAAATGAAGACTGTGAACTGTGATTTGTGAACAGTGAACTGTGGACTGTGAACTGTGGACTGTGAACTGTGCACTGTGAAGTGTGAACTGTGAAAACTGAATTGTGAAATAAAGTCTGTGAACTGTGATCTGTGAACTATGATCTGTGAACTGTGAACTGAGAAGTGTGATCTGTGAACTGTGAACTGTGAACTGTGAACTGTGAACTGTGATCTGTGAACTGTGATCTGTGAACTGTGAACTGCGAACTGTGAATTGTGAAATGAAGAATGTGAACTGTGAACTGTGAACTGTGAACTGTGAACTGTGAACTGTGAACTATGATCTGTGAACAGTGAACTGTGAACTGTGAACTGTGAACTATGATCTGAGAACAGTGAACTGTGGACTGTGAACTGTGAAGTGTGAAGTGTGAAATGAAGACTGTGATCTGTGAACTGTGATCTGTGAACAGTGAACTGTGGACTGTGAACTGTCAACTGTGACCTGGGAACTGTGAACTGTGAACTGTGAACTGTGAACTGTGAACTGTGATGTGTGATCAGTGAACTGTGAACTGCGAACTGTGAAGTGTGAAATGAAGACTGTGAACTGTGATCTGTGGACCGTGAACTGTGAACTGTGAACTGTGATTTGTGAACAGTGAACTGTGGACTGTGAACTGTGGACTGTGAACTGTGGACTGTGAAGTGTGAAGTGTGAAGTGTGAAATGAAGACTGTGAACTGTGAACTGTGATCTGTGAACAGTGAACTGTGGACTGTGAAATGTGAACTGTGACCTGTGAACTGTGAACTGTGAACTGTGACCTGTGAACTGTGAACTGCGAACTGTGAATTGTGAAATGAAGACTGTGAACTGTGAACTGCGAACTGTGAAGTATGAAATGAAGACAGTGAACTGTGAAGTATGAAATGAAGACAGTGAACTGTGAAATGTGAACTGTGACCTGCGAACTGGGAACTGTGAACTGTGAACTGTGAACTGTGATCTGTGAACAGTGAAGTGTGAACTGTGAACTGTGAACTGTGAACTGTGAACTGTGAACTGGAACTGTGAACTGTGAACTGTGAACTGTGAACTGTGAACTGTGAACTATGATCTGTGAACAGTGAACTGTGGACTGTGAACTGTGAACTGTGAACTGTGAACTGTGAACTGTGAACTGTCAACTGTGAACTGAGAACTGTAAACTGAGAACTGTAAACTGTGAACAGTGAACTATGAACTATGAACTGTGAACTGTGAACTGTGATCTGTGAACTGTGAACTGGGAACTGTGAAGTGTGAAATGAAGACTGTGAACTGTGATCTGTGGACTGTGAACTGTGAACTGTGAACTGTGATTTGTGAACAGTGAACTGTGCACTGTGAAGTGTGAACTGTGAAAACTGAATTGTGAAATAAAGTCTGTGAACTGTGATCTGTGAACAGTGAACTGTGGACTGTGAACTGTGAACTGTGAACTGTGAACTGCGAACTGTGAAGTATGAAATGAAGACAGTGAACTGTGAAGTATGAAATGAAGACAGTGAACTGTGAAATGTGAACTGTGACCTGCGAACTGGGAACTGTGAACTGTGAACTGTGAACTGTGATCTGTGAACAGTGAAGTGTGAACTGTGAACTGTGAACTGTGAACTGTGAACTGTGAACTGGAACTGTGAACTGTGAACTGTGAACTGTGAACTGCGAACTGTGAAGTATGAAATGAAGACAGTGAACTGTGAAGTATGAAATGAAGACAGTGAACTGTGAAATGTGAACAGTGACCTGCGAACTGGGAACTGTGAACTGTGAACTGTGAACTGTGATCTGTGAACAGTGAAGTGTGAACTGTGAACTGTGAACTGTGAACTGTGAACTGTGAACTGTGAACTGTGAACTGTGAACTGTGAACTGTGAACTGTGAACTATGATCTGTGAACAGTGAACTGTGGACTGTTAACTGTGAACTGTGAAGTGTGAACTGTGAACAGTGAACTGTGAACTGCCAACTGTGAAGTGTGAAATAAAGTCTGTGAACTGTGATCTGTGGACTGTGAACTGTGAACTGTGAAGTGTGAACTGTGATTTGTGAACAGTGAACTGTGAAATGTGAACTGTGCACTGTGAAGTGTGAAGTGTGAAATGAAGACTGTGATCTGTGAACTGTGATCTGTGAACAGTGAACTGTGGACTGTGAACTGTGAACTGTGACCTGTGAACTGTGACCTGTGAACTGTGAACTGTGAACTGTGAACTGTGAACTGTGAACTGTGAACTGCGAACTGTGAAGTATGAAATGAAGACAGTGAACTGTGAAGTATGAAATGAAGACAGTGAACTGTGAAATGTGAACTGTGACCTGCGAACTGGGAACTGTGAACTGTGAACTGTGAACTGTAATCTGTGAACAGTGAAGTGTGAACTGTGAACTGTGAACTGTGAACTGTGAACTGTGAACTGTGAACTGTGAACTGTGAACTGTGAACTGTGATGTGTGATCAGTGAACTGTGAACTGCGAACTGTGAAGTGTGAAATGAAGACTGTGAACTGTGATCTGTGGACCGTGAACTGTGAACTGTGAACTGTGATTTGTGAACAGTGAACTGTGGACTGTGAACTGTGGACTGTGAACTGTGGACTGTGAAGTGTGAAGTGTGAAGTGTGAAATGAAGACTGTGAACTGTGAACTGTGATCTGTGAACAGTGAACTGTGGACTGTGAACTGTGAACTGTGACCTGTGAACTGTGAACTGTGAACTGTGAACTGTGACCTGTGAACTGTGAACTGCGAACTGTGAATTGTGAAATGAAGACTGTGAACTGTGAACTGCGAACTGTGAAGTATGAAATGAAGACAGTGAACTGTGAAGTATGAAATGAAGACAGTGAACTGTGAAATGTGAACTGTGACCTGCGAACTGGGAACTGTGAACTGTGAACTGTGAACTGTGATCTGTGAACAGTGAAGTGTGAACTGTGAACTGTGAACTGTGAACTGTGAACTGTGAACTGTGAACTGGAACTGTGAACTGTGAACTGTGAACTGTGAACTGTGAACTGTGAACTATGATCTGTGAACAGTGAACTGTGGACTGTGAACTGTGAACTGTGAACTGTGAACTGTGAACTGTGAACTGTCAACTGTGAACTGAGAACTGTAAACTGAGAACTGTAAACTGTGAACAGTGAACTATGAACTATGAACTGTGAACTGTGAACTGTGATCTGTGAACTGTGAACTGGGAACTGTGAAGTGTGAAATGAAGACTGTGAACTGTGATCTGTGGACTGTGAACTGTGAACTGTGAACTGTGATTTGTGAACAGTGAACTGTGCACTGTGAAGTGTGAACTGTGAAAACTGAATTGTGAAATAAAGTCTGTGAACTGTGATCTGTGAACAGTGAACTGTGGACTGTGAACTGTGAACTGTGAACTGTGAACTGCGAACTGTGAAGTATGAAATGAAGACAGTGAACTGTGAAGTATGAAATGAAGACAGTGAACTGTGAAATGTGAACTGTGACCTGCGAACTGGGAACTGTGAACTGTGAACTGTGAACTGTGATCTGTGAACAGTGAAGTGTGAACTGTGAACTGTGAACTGTGAACTGTGAACTGTGAACTGTGAACTGGAACTGTGAACTGTGAACTGTGAACTGTGAACTGTGAACTGTGAACTATGATCTGTGAACAGTGAACTGTGGACTGTGAACTGTGAACTGTGAAGTGTGAACTGTGAACTGTGAACTGTCAACTGTGAACTGAGAACTGTGAACTGTGAACTATGATCTGTGAACAGTGAACTGTGGACTGTGAACTGTGAACTGTGAACTGTGAAGTGTGAACTGTGAACTGTGAACTGTCAACTGTGAACTGAGAACTGTAAACTGAGAACTGTAAACTGTGAACAGTGAACTATGAACTATGAACTGTGAACTGTGAACTGTGATCTGTGAACTGTGAACTGGGAACTGTGAAGTGTGAAATGAAGACTGTGAACTGTGATCTGTGGACTGTGAACTGTGATTTGTGAACAGTGAACTGTGGACTGTGAACTGTGGACTGTGAACTGTGCACTGTGAAGTGTGAACTGTGAAAACTGAATTGTGAAATAAAGTCTGTGAACTGTGATCTGTGAACTATGATCTGTGAACTGTGAACTGTGATTTGTGAACAGTGAACTGTGGACTGTGAACTGTGCACTGTGAAGTGTGAAGTGTGAATTGTGAAATGAAGACTGTGAACTGTGAACTGTGAACTGTGAACTGTGAACTGTGACCTGTGAACTGTGACCTGTGATCTGTGGACTGTGAACTGTGAACTGTGAACTGTGATTTGTGAACAGTGAACTGTGCACTGTGAAGTGTGAACTGTGAAAACTGAATTGTGAAATAAAGTCTGTGAACTGTGATCTGTGAACAGTGAACTGTGGACTGTGAACTGTGAACTGTGAACTGTGAACTGCGAACTGTGAAGTATGAAATGAAGACAGTGAACTGTGAAGTATGAAATGAAGACAGTGAACTGTGAAATGTGAACTGTGACCTGCGAACTGGGAACTGTGAACTGTGAACTGTGAACTGTGAACTGTGAACAGTGAAGTGTGAACTGTGAACTGTGAACTGTGAACTGTGAACTGTGAACTGGAACTGTGAACTGTGAACTGTGAACTGTGAACTGTGAACTGTGAACTATGATCTGTGAACTGTGAACTGTGGACTGTGAACTGTGAACTGTGAAGTGTGAACTGTGAACTGTGAACTGTCAACTGTGAACTGAGAACTGTAAACTGAGAACTGTAAACTGTGAACAGTGAACTATGAACTATGAACTGTGAACTGTGCACTGTGATCTGTGAACTGTGAACTGGGAACTGTGAAGTGTGAAATGAAGACTGTGAACTGTGATCTGTGGACTGTGAACTGTGAACTGTGAACTGTGATTTGTGAACAGTGAACTGTGGACTGTGAACTGTGGACTGTGAACTGTGCACTGTGAAGTGTGAACTGTGAAAACTGAATTGTGAAATGAAGACTGTGAACTGTGAACTGTGATCTGTGAACAGTGAACTGTGGACTGTGAACTGTGAACTGTGAACTGTGACCTGTGAACTGTGAACTGTGAACTGCGAACTGTGAATTGTGAAATGAAGACTGTGAACTGTGAACTGTGAACTGTGAACTGTGAACTGTGACCTGTGAACTGTGACCTGTGAACTGTGAACTGCGAACTGTGAATTGTGAAATGAAGACTGTGAACTGTGAACTGTGAACTGTGGACTGTGAAATGTGCACTGTGAAGTGTGAAGTGTGAAGTGTGAAATGAAGACTGTGAACTGTGAACTGTGATCTGTGAACAGTGAACTGTGGACTGTGAACTGTGAACTGTGACCTGTGAACTGTGATGTGTGATCAGTGAACTGTGAACTGCGAACTGTGAAGTGTGAAATGAAGACTGTGAACTGTGATCTGTGGACCGTGAACTGTGAACTGTGAACTGTGATTTGTGAACAGTGAACTGTGGACTGTGAACTGTGGACTGTGAACTGTGCACTGTGAATTGTGAAGTGTGAAGTGCGAACTGTGAAGTATGAAATGAAGACAGTCAACTGTGAACTGTGAACTGTGACCTGTGAACTGTGAACTGCGAACTGTAAATTGTGAAATGAAGACTGTGAACTGTGAACTGTGAACTGTGAACAGTGAACAGTGAACTGTGAACTGTGAACTGTGAACTGTGAACTGTGAACTGTGAACTGTGAACTGTGAATTGTGAACAGTGAACTGTGGACTGTGAACTGTGAACTGTGAACTGTGAACTGTGAAGTGTGAACTGTGAACTGTGAACTGTCAACTGTGAACTGAGAACTGTAAACTGAGAACTGTAAACTGTGAACAGTGAACTGTCAACTGTCAACTGTGAACTGTGAACTGTGAACTGTGAACTGTGAACTGTGAACTGTGAACTGTGAACTGTGAACTGCCAACTGTGAAGTGTGAAATAAAGTCTGTGAACTGTGATCTGTGGACTGTGAACTGTGAACTGTGAAGTGTGAACTGTGATTTGTGAAGAGTGAACTGTGAAATGTGAACTGTGCACTGTGAAGTGTGAAGTGTGAAATGAAGACTGTGAACTGTGAACTGTGAACAGTGAACTGTGAACTGTGAACTGTGAACTGTGAACTGTGAACTGTGAACTGTGAACTGTGAACTGTGAACTGTGAACTGTGAACTGTGAACTGTGAACTGTGAACTGTGAACTGTGAACTGCCAACTGTGAAGTGTGAAATAAAGTCTGTGAACTGTGATCTGTGGACTGTGAACTGTGAACTGTGAAGTGTGAAGTGTGAAAACTGAATTGTGAAATAAAGTCTGTGAACTGTGATCTGTGAACTATGATCTGTGAACTGTGAACTGTGATTTGTGAACAGTGAACTGTGGACTGTGAACTGTGCACTGTGAAGTGTGAAGTGTGAATTGTGAAATGAAGACTGTGAACTGTGAACTGTGAACTGTGAACTGTGAACTGTGACCTGTGAACTGTGACCTGTGATCTGTGGACTGTGAACTGTGAACTGTGAACTGTGATTTGTGAACAGTGAACTGTGCACTGTGAAGTGTGAACTGTGAAAACTGAATTGTGAAATAAAGTCTGTGAACTGTGATCTGTGAACAGTGAACTGTGGACTGTGAACTGTGAACTGTGAACTGTGAACTGCGAACTGTGAAGTATGAAATGAAGACAGTGAACTGTGAAGTATGAAATGAAGACAGTGAACTGTGAAATGTGAACTGTGACCTGCGAACTGGGAACTGTGAACTGTGAACTGTGAACTGTGAACTGTGAACAGTGAAGTGTGAACTGTGAACTGTGAACTGTGAACTGTGAACTGTGAACTGGAACTGTGAACTGTGAACTGTGAACTGTGAACTGTGAACTGTGAACTATGATCTGTGAACTGTGAACTGTGGACTGTGAACTGTGAACTGTGAAGTGTGAACTGTGAACTGTGAACTGTCAACTGTGAACTGAGAACTGTAAACTGAGAACTGTAAACTGTGAACAGTGAACTATGAACTATGAACTGTGAACTGTGCACTGTGATCTGTGAACTGTGAACTGGGAACTGTGAAGTGTGAAATGAAGACTGTGAACTGTGATCTGTGGACTGTGAACTGTGAACTGTGAACTGTGATTTGTGAAAAGTGAACTGTGGACTGTGAACTGTGGACTGTGAACTGTGCACTGTGAAGTGTGAACTGTGAAAACTGAATTGTGAAATGAAGACTGTGAACTGTGAACTGTGATCTGTGAACAGTGAACTGTGGACTGTGAACTTTGAACTGTGAACTGTGACCTGTGAACTGTGAACTGTGAACTGCGAACTGTGAATTGTGAAATGAAGACTGTGAACTGTGAACTGTGACCTGTGAACTGTGACCTGTGAACTGTGAACTGCGAACTGTGAATTGTGAAATGAAGACTGTGAACTGTGAACTGTGAACTGTGGACTGTGAAATGTGCACTGTGAAGTGTGAAGTGTGAAGTGTGAAATGAAGACTGTGAACTGTGAACTGTGATCTGTGAACAGTGAACTGTGGACTGTGAACTGTGAACTGTGACCTGTGAACTGTGATGTGTGATCAGTGAACTGTGAACTGCGAACTGTGAAGTGTGAAATGAAGACTGTGAACTGTGATCTGTGGACCGTGAACTGTGAACTGTGAACTGTGATTTGTGAACAGTGAACTGTGGACTGTGAACTGTGGACTGTGAACTGTGCACTGTGAAGTGTGAAGTGTGAAGTGCGAACTGTGAAGTATGAAATGAAGACAGTCAACTGTGAACTGTGAACTGTGACCTGTGAACTGTGAACTGCGAACTGTGAATTGTGAAATGAAGACTGTGAACTGTGAACTGTGAACTGTGAACAGTGAACAGTGAACTGTGAACTGTGAACTGTGAACTGTGAACTGTGAACTGTGAACTGTGAATTGTGAACAGTGAACTGTGGACTGTGAACTGTGAACTGTGAACTGTGAACTGTGAAGTGTGAACTGTGAACTGTGAACTGTCAACTGTGAACTGAGAACTGTAAACTGAGAACTGTAAACTGTGAACAGTGAACTGTCAACTGTCAACTGTGAACTGTGAACTGTGAACTGTGAACTGTGAACTGTGAACTGTGAACTGTGAACTGCCAACTGTGAAGTGTGAAATAAAGTCTGTGAACTGTGATCTGTGGACTGTGAACTGTGAACTGTGAAGTGTGAACTGTGATTTGTGAAGAGTGAACTGTGAAATGTGAACTGTGCACTGTGAAGTGTGAAGTGTGAAATGAAGACTGTGAACTGTGAACTGTGAACAGTGAACTGTGAACTGTGAACTGTGAACTGTGAACTGTGAACTGTGAACTGTGAACTGTGAACTGTGAACTGTGAACTGTGAACTGTGAACTGTGAACTGTGAACTGTGAACTGTGAACTGTGAACTGTGAACTGTGAACTGCCAACTGTGAAGTGTGAAATAAAGTCTGTGAACTGTGATCTGTGGACTGTGAACTGTGAACTGTGAAGTGTGAAGTGTGAACTGTGATTTGTGAACAGTGAACTGTGAAATGTGAACTGTGCACTGTGAAGTGTGAAGTGTGAAATGAAGACTGTGATCTGTGAACTGTGATCTGTGAACAGTGAACTGTGGACTGTGAACTGTGAACTGTGACCTGTGAACTGTGACCTGTGAACTGTGAACTGTGAACTGTGAACTGTGAACTGTGAACTGTGAACTGCGAACTGTGAAGTATGAAATGAAGACAGTGAACTGTGAAGTATGAAATGAAGACAGTGAACTGTGAAATGTGAACTGTGACCTGCGAACTGGGAACTGTGAACTGTGAACTGTGAACTGTGATGTGTGAACAGTGAAGTGTGAACTGTGAACTGTGAACTGTGAACTGTGAACTGTGAACTGTGAACTGTGAACTGTGAACTGTGAACTGTGAACTGTGAACTATGATCTGTGAACAGTGAACTGTGGACTGTTAACTGTGAACTGTGAAGTGTGAACTGTGAACTGTGAACTGTCAACTGTGAACTGAGAACTGTAAACTGAGAACTGTAAACTGTGAACAGTGAACTGTGAACTGTGAACTGTGAACTGTGAACTGTGAACTGTGATCTGTGAACTGTGAACTGCGAACTGTGAAGTGTGAAATGAAGACTGTGAACTGTGATCTGTGGACTGTGAACTGTGAACTGTGAACTGTGATTTGTGAACAGTGAACTGTGGACTGTGAACTGTGGACTGTGAACTGTGCACTGTGAAGTGTGAACTGTGAAAACTGAATTGTGAAATAAAGTCTGTGAACTGTGATCTGTGAACTATGATCTGTGAACTGTGAACTGTGAAGTGTGATCTGTGAACTGTGAACTGCGAACTGTGAATTGTGAAATGAAGAATGTGAACTGTGAACTGTGAACTGTGAACTGTGAACTGTGAACTGTGAACTGTGAACTGTGAACTGTGAACTGTGAACTATGATCTGTGAACAGTGAACTGTGGACTGTGAACTGTGAACTGTGAAGTGTGAACTGTAAACTGTGAACTGTGAACTGTGAACAGTGATCTGTGAACTGTGATCTGTGAACTGTGAACTGCGAACTGTGAATTGTGAAATGAAGAATGTGAACTGTGAACTGTGAACTGTGAACTGTGAACTGTGAACTGTGAACTGTGAACTGTGAACTATGATCTGAGAACAGTGAACTGTGAACTGTGAACTGTGAAGTGTGAAGTGTGAAATGAAGACTGTGATCTGTGAACTGTGATCTGTGAACAGTGAACTGTGGACTGTGAACTGTCAACTGTGACCTGTGAACTGTGAACTGTGAACTGTGATCTGTGAACTGTGAACTGTGAAGTGTGATCTGTGAACTGTGAACTGCGAACTGTGAATTGTGAAATGAAGACTGTGAACTGTGAACTGTGCCCTGTGAAGACTGAAGTGTGAAATGAAGACTGTGAACTGTGAACTGTGACCTGTGAACTGTGAACTGTGAACTGTGAATTGTGAAGTATGAAATGAAGACAGTGAACTGTGAAATGTGAACTGTGACCTGCGAACTGGGAACTGTGAACTGTGAACTGTGAACTGTGGACTGTGAACTGTGAACTGTGAACTGTGACGTGTGAACTGTGAACTGTCAACTGTGAACTGTGAACTGTGAACTGTGAACTGTGAACTGTGAACTGTGAACTGTGAACTGCCAACTGTGAAGTGTGAAATAAAGTCTGTGAACTGTGATCTGTGGACTGTGAACTGTGAACTGTGAAGTGTGAAGTGTGAACTGTGATTTGTGAACAGTGAACTGTGAAATGTGAACTGTGCACTGTGAAGTGTGAAGTGTGAAATGAAGACTGTGATCTGTGAACTGTGATCTGTGAACAGTGAACTGTGGACTGTGAACTGTGAACTGTGACCTGTGAACTGTGAACTGTGACCTGTGAACTGTGAACTGTGAACTGTGAACTGTGAACTGTGAACTGTGAACTGTGAACTGCGAACTGTGAAGTATGAAATGAAGACAGTGAACTGTGAAGTATGAAATGAAGACAGTGAACTGTGAAATGTGAACTGTGACCTGCGAACTGGGAACTGTGAACTGTGAACTGTGAACTGTGATGTGTGAACAGTGAAGTGTGAACTGTGAACTGTGAACTGTGAACTGTGAACTGTGAACTGTGAACTGTGAACTGTGAACTGTGAACTGTGAACTGTGAACTGTGAACTGTGAACTGTGAACTGTGAACTATGATCTGTGAACAGTGAACTGTGGACTGTTAACTGTGAACTGTGAAGTGTGAACTGTGAACTGTGAACTGTCAACTGTGAACTGAGAACTGTAAACTGAGAACTGTAAACTGTGAACAGTGAACTGTGAACTGTGAACTGTGAACTGTGAACTGTGAACTGTGATCTGTGAACTGTGAACTGCGAACTGTGAAGTGTGAAATGAAGACTGTGAACTGTGATCTGTGGACTGTGAACTGTGAACTGTGAACTGTGATTTGTGAACAGTGAACTGTGGACTGTGAACTGTGGACTGTGAACTGTGCACTGTGAAGTGTGAACTGTGAAAACTGAATTGTGAAATAAAGTCTGTGAACTGTGATCTGTGAACTATGATCTGTGAACTGTGAACTGTGAAGTGTGATCTGTGAACTGTGAACTGCGAACTGTGAATTGTGAAATGAAGAATGTGAACTGTGAACTGTGAACTGTGAACTGTGAACTGTGAACTGTGAACTGTGAACTGTGAACTATGATCTGTGAACAGTGAACTGTGGACTGTGAAC
Organism: Lasioglossum villosulum; assembly: GCA_963971365.1. Classification (NCBI taxonomy): domain Eukaryota; kingdom Metazoa; phylum Arthropoda; class Insecta; order Hymenoptera; family Halictidae; genus Lasioglossum; species Lasioglossum villosulum. The sequence continues at coordinate 2,018,728 of CAXARU010000174.1, forward strand.
TGTGAACTGTGAAGTGTGAACTGTAAACTGTGAACTGTGAACTGTGAACAGTGATCTGTGAACTGTGATCTGTGAACTGTGAACTGCGAACTGTGAATTGTGAAATGAAGAATGTGAACTGTGAACTGTGAACTGTGAACTGTGAACTGTGAACTGTGAACTGTGAACTGTGAACTATGATCTGAGAACAGTGAACTGTGAACTGTGAACTGTGAAGTGTGAAGTGTGAAATGAAGACTGTGATCTGTGAACTGTGATCTGTGAACAGTGAACTGTGGACTGTGAACTGTCAACTGTGACCTGTGAACTGTGAACTGTGAACTGTGATCTGTGAACTGTGAACTGTGAAGTGTGATCTGTGAACTGTGAACTGCGAACTGTGAATTGTGAAATGAAGACTGTGAACTGTGAACTGTGCCCTGTGAAGACTGAAGTGTGAAATGAAGACTGTGAACTGTGAACTGTGACCTGTGAACTGTGAACTGTGAACTGTGAATTGTGAAGTATGAAATGAAGACAGTGAACTGTGAAATGTGAACTGTGACCTGCGAACTGGGAACTGTGAACTGTGAACTGTGAACTGTGGACTGTGAACTGTGAACTGTGAACTGTGACGTGTGAACTGTGAACTGTCAACTGTGAACTGTGAACTGTGAACTGTGAAAACTGAATTGTGAAATAAAGTCTGTGAACTGTGATCTGTGAACTGAGAACTGTGAACTGTGAACAGTGGGTTGTGAACTGTGACCTGTGAACTGTGAACTGCGAACTGCGAACTGTGAAGTATGAAATGAAGACAGTGAACTGTGAAATGTGAACTGTGACCTGCGAACTGGGAACTGTGAACTGTGAACTGTGAACTGTGAACTGTGAACTGTGAACTATGATCTGTGAACAGTGAACTGTGGACTGTTAACTGTGAACTGTGAAGTGTGAACTGTGAACTGTGAACTGTCAACTGTGAACTGAGAACTGTAAACTGAGAACTGTAAACTGTGAACAGTGAACTGTGAACTGTGAACTGTGAACTGTGAACTGTGAACTGTGATCTGTGAACTGTGAACTGCGAACTGTGAAGTGTGAAATGAAGACTGTGAACTGTGATCTGTGGACTGTGAACTGTGAACTGTGAACTGTGATTTGTGAACAGTGAACTGTGGACTGTGAACTGTGGACTGTGAACTGTGCACTGTGAAGTGTGAACTGTGAAAACTGAATTGTGAAATAAAGTCTGTGAACTGTGATCTGTGAACTATGATCTGTGAACTGTGAACTGTGAAGTGTGATCTGTGAACTGTGAACTGCGAACTGTGAATTGTGAAATGAAGAATGTGAACTGTGAACTGTGAACTGTGAACTGTGAACTGTGAACTGTGAACTGTGAACTGTGAACTATGATCTGTGAACAGTGAACTGTGGACTGTGAACTGTGAACTGTGAAGTGTGAACTGTAAACTGTGAACTGTGAACTGTGAACAGTGATCTGTGAACTGTGATCTGTGAACTGTGAACTGCGAACTGTGAATTGTGAAATGAAGAATGTGAACTGTGAACTGTGAACTGTGAACTGTGAACTGTGAACTGTGAACTGTGAACTGTGAACTATGATCTGAGAACAGTGAACTGTGAACTGTGAACTGTGAAGTGTGAAGTGTGAAATGAAGACTGTGATCTGTGAACTGTGATCTGTGAACAGTGAACTGTGGACTGTGAACTGTCAACTGTGACCTGTGAACTGTGAACTGTGAACTGTGATCTGTGAACTGTGAACTGTGAAGTGTGATCTGTGAACTGTGAACTGCGAACTGTGAATTGTGAAATGAAGACTGTGAACTGTGAACTGTGCCCTGTGAAGACTGAAGTGTGAAATGAAGACTGTGAACTGTGAACTGTGACCTGTGAACTGTGAACTGTGAACTGTGAATTGTGAAGTATGAAATGAAGACAGTGAACTGTGAAATGTGAACTGTGACCTGCGAACTGGGAACTGTGAACTGTGAACTGTGAACTGTGGACTGTGAACTGTGAACTGTGAACTGTGACGTGTGAACTGTGAACTGTCAACTGTGAACTGTGAACTGTGAACTGTGAAAACTGAATTGTGAAATAAAGTCTGTGAACTGTGATCTGTGAACTGAGAACTGTGAACTGTGAACAGTGGGTTGTGAACTGTGACCTGTGAACTGTGAACTGCGAACTGCGAACTGTGAAGTATGAAATGAAGACAGTGAACTGTGAAATGTGAACTGTGACCTGCGAACTGGGAACTGTGAACTGTGAACTGTGAACTGTGAACTGTGAACTGTGAACTGTGAACTGTGGATTGTGAACTGTGAACTGTGAACTGTGACGTGTGAACTGTGAACTGTGAACTGTGAACTGTGAACTGAGAACTGTAAACTGAGAACTGTAAACTGTGAACTGTGAACTGTGATCTGTGAACTGTGAACTGCGAACTGTGAAGTGTGAAATGAAGACTGTGAACTGTGATCTGTGGACTGTGAACTGTGAACTGTGAACTGTGATGTGTGATCAGTGAACTGTGGACTGTGAACTGTGAACTGTGACCTGTGAACTGTGAACTGCGAACTGTGAATTGTGAAATGAAGACTGTGAACTGTGAACTGTGAACTGTGAACTGTGAACTGTGAACTGTGAACTGTGACCTGTGACCTGTGAACTGTGAACTGTGACATGTGAACTGTGAACTGTGAACTGTGAACTGTGAACTGCGAACTGTGAAGTATGAAATGAAGACAGTGAACTGTGAAGTATGAAATGAAGACAGTGAACTGTGAAATGTGAACTGTGACCTGCGAACTGGGAACTGTGAACTGTGAACTGTGAACTGTGAACTGTGAACTGTGAACTGTGAACTGTGAACTGTGATCTGTGAACAGTGAAGTGTGAACTGTGAACTGTGAACTGTGAACTGTGAACTGTGAACTGTGAACTGGAACTGTGAACTGTGAACTGTGAACTGTGAACTGTGAACTGTGAACTTTGAACTATGATCTGTGAAAAGTGAACTGCGGACTGTGAACTGTGAACTGTGAACTGTGAAAACTGAATTGTGAAATAAAGTCTGTGAACTGTGATCTGTGACCTATGAACTGTGAACTGTGAACTATGATCTGTGAACAGTGAACTGTGGACTGTGAACTGTGAACTGTGAACTGTGAAGTGTGAACCCGTGAACTGTGAACTGTCAACTGTGAACTGTGAACTGTGAACTGTAAACTGAGAACTGTAAACTGTGAACAGTGAACTGTGAACTGTGAACTGTGAACTGTGAACTGTGAACTGTGAAGTGTGATCTGTGAACTGTGAACTGTGAACTGTGAACTGTGATCTGTGAACTGTGATCTGTGAACTGTGAACTGCGAACTGTGAATTGTGAAATGAAGACTGTGAACTGTGAACTGTGAACTGTGAACTGTGAACTGTGAACTGTGAACTATGATCTATGAACAGTGAACTGTGGACTGTGAACTGTGAAGTGTGAACTGTGAACTGTGAACTGTCAACTGTGAACTGTGAACTGTAAACTGAGAACTGTAAACTGTGAACAGTGAACTGTGAACTGTGAACTGTGAACTGTGAACTGTGAACTGTGATCTGTGAACTGTGAACTGCGAACTGTGAATTGTGAAATGAAGACTGTGAACTGTGAACTGTGAACTGCGAACTGTGAATTGTGAAATGAAGACTGTGATCTGTGAACTGTGAACTGCGAACTGTGAATTGTGAAATGAAGACTGTGAACTGTGAACTGTGAACTGTGAACTGTGAACTGTGAACTATGATCTATGAACAGTGAACTGTGGACTGTCAACTGTGAACTGTGAAGTGTGAACTGTGAACTGTGAACTGTGAACTGTGAACTGTAAACTGAGAACTGTAAACTGTGAACAGTGAACTGTGAACTGTGAACTGTGAACTATGATCTATGAACAGTGAACTGTGGACTGTGAACTGTGAACTGTGAAGTGTGAACTGTGAACTGTGAACTGTCAACTGTGAACTGTGAACTGTAAACTGAGAACTGTAAACTGTGAACAGTGAACAGTGAACTGTGAACTGTGAACTGTGAACTGTGAACTGTGAACTGTGATCTGTGAACTGTGAACTGCGAACTGTGAATTGTGAAATGAAGACTGTGAACTGTGAACTGTGAACTGCGAACTGTGAATTGTGAAATGAAGACTGTGAACTGTGAACTGTGCCCTGTGAAGACTGAAGTGTGAAATGAAGACTGTGAACTGTGATCTGTGAACTGTGAACTGTGAACTGAGAACTGTGAACTGTGAACTGTGAAAACTGAATTGTGAAATAAAGTCTGTGAACTGTGAACTGTGATCTGTGAACTGAGAACTGTGAACTGTGTACAGTGGGCTGTGAACTGTGACCTGTGAACTCTGAACTGCGAACTGTGAAGTATGAAATGAAGACAGTGAACTGTGAAATGTGAACTGTGACCTGCGAACTGGGAACTGTGAACTGTGAACTGGAACTGTGAACTGTGAACTGTGAACTGTGAACTGTCAACTTTGAACTATGATCTGTTAAAAGTGAACTGCGGACTGTGAACTGTGAACTGTGAACTGTGAACTGTGAAGTGTGAACCCGTGAACTGTGAACTGTCAACTGTGAACTGTGAACTGTAAACTGAGAACTGTAAACTGTGAACAGTGAACTGTGAACTGTGAACTGTGAACTGTGAACTGTGAACTGTGAACTGTGAACTGTGAAGTGTGATCTGTGAACTGTGAACTGTGAACTGTGAACTGTGATCTGTGAACTGTGATCTGTGAACTGTGAACTGCGAACTGTGAATTGTGAAATGAAGACTGTGAACTGTGAACTGTGAACTGTGAACTGGAACTGTGAACTGTGAACTGTGAACTGTGAACTGTGAACTGTGAACTTTGAACTATGATCTGTGAAAAGTGAACTGCGGACTGTGAACTGTGAACTGTGAACTGTGAAAACTGAATTGTGAAATAAAGTCTGTGAACTGTGATCTGTGAACTATGATCTGTGAACAGTGAACTGTGGACTGTGAACTGTGAACTGTGAACTGTGAAGTGTGAACCCGTGAACTGTGAACTGTCAACTGTGAACTGTGAACTGTGAACTGTAAACTGAGAACTGTAAACTGTGAACAGTGAACTGTGAACTGTGAACTGTGAACTGTGAACTGTGAACTGTGAAGTGTGATCTGTGAACTGTGAACTGTGAACTGTGAACTGTGATCTGTGAACTGTGATCTGTGAACTGTGAACTGCGAACTGTGAATTGTGAAATGAAGACTGTGAACTGTGAACTGTGAACTGTGAACTGTGAACTGTGAACTATGATCTATGAACAGTGAACTGTGGACTGTGAACTGTGAACTGTGAAGTGTGAACTGTGAACTGTGAACTGTCAACTGTGAACTGTGAACTGTAAACTGAGAACTGTAAACTGTGAACAGTGAACTGTGAACTGTGAACTGTGAACTGTGAACTGTGAACTGTGAACTGTGATCTGTGAACTGTGAACTGCGAACTGTGAATTGTGAAATGAAGACTGTGAACTGTGAACTGTGAACTGCGAACTGTGAATTGTGAAATGAAGACTGTGAACTGTGAACTGTGCCCTGTGAAGACTGAAGTGTGAAATGAAGACTGTGAACTGTGATCTGTGAACTGTGAACTGTGAACTGAGAACTGTGAACTGTGAACTGTGAAAACTGAATTGTGAAATAAAGTCTGTGAACTGTGAACTGTGATCTGTGAACTGAGAACTGTGAACTGTGTACAGTGGGCTGTGAACTGTGACCTGTGAACTCTGAACTGCGAACTGTGAAGTATGAAATGAAGACAGTGAACTGTGAAATGTGAACTGTGACCTGCGAACTGGGAACTGTGAACTGTGAACTGGAACTGTGAACTGTGAACTGTGAACTATGATCTGTGAACAGTGAACTGTGGACTGTGAACTGTGAACTGTGAACTGTGAACTGTGAACTGTGAAGTGTGAACCCGTGAACTGTGAACTGTCAACTGTGAACTGTGAACTGTGAACTGTAAACTGAGAACTGTAAACTGTGAACAGTGAACTGTGAACTGTGAACTGTGAACTGTGAACTGTGAACTGTGAACTGTGAACTGTGAAGTGTGATCTGTGAACTGTGAACTGTGAACTGTGAACTGTGATCTGTGAACTGTGATCTGTGAACTGTGAACTGCGAACTGTGAATTGTGAAATGAAGACTGTGAACTGTGAACTGTGAACTGTGAACTGTGAACTGTGAACTATGATCTATGAACAGTGAACTGTGGACTGTGAACTGTGAACTGTGAAGTGTGAACTGTGAACTGTGAACTGTCAACTGTGAACTGTGAACTGTAAACTGAGAACTGTAAACTGTGAACAGTGAACTGTGAACTGTGAACTGTGAACTGTGAACTGTGAACTGTGAACTGTGAACTGTGATCTGTGAACTGTGAACTGCGAACTGTGAATTGTGAAATGAAGACTGTGAACTGTGAACTGTGAACTGCGAACTGTGAATTGTGAAATGAAGACTGTGAACTGTGAACTGTGCCCTGTGAAGACTGAAGTGTGAAATGAAGACTGTGAACTGTGATCTGTGAACTGTGAACTGTGAACTGAGAACTGTGAACTGTGAACTGTGAAAACTGAATTGTGAAATAAAGTCTGTGAACTGTGAACTGTGATCTGTGAACTGAGAACTGTGAACTGTGTACAGTGGGCTGTGAACTGTGACCTGTGCACTGTGAAGTGTGAACTGTGAAAACTGAATTGTGAAATAAAGTCTGTGAACTGTGATCTGTGAACAGTGAACTGTGGACTGTGAACTGTGAACTGTGAACTGTGAACTGCGAACTGTGAAGTATGAAATGAAGACAGTGAACTGTGAAGTATGAAATGAAGACAGTGAACTGTGAAATGTGAACTGTGACCTGCGAACTGGGAACTGTGAACTGTGAACTGTGAACTGTGATCTGTGATCTGTGAACAGTGAAGTGTGAACTGTGAACTGTGAACTGTGAACTGTGAACTGTGAACTGGAACTGTGAACTGTGAACTGTGAACTGTGAACTGTGAACTGTGAACTATGATCTGTGAACAGTGAACTGTGGACTGTGAACTGTGAACTGTGAAGTGTGAACTGTGAACTGTGAACTGTCAACTGTGAACTGAGAACTGTAAACTGAGAACTGTAAACTGTGAACAGTGAACTATGAACTATGAACTGTGAACTGTGAACTGTGATCTGTGAACTGTGAACTGGGAACTGTGAAGTGTGAAATGAAGACTGTGAACTGTGATCTGTGGACTGTGAACTGTGAACTGTGAACTGTGATTTGTGAACAGTGAACTGTGGACTGTGAACTGTGGACTGTGAACTGTGCACTGTGAAGTGTGAACTGTGAAAACTGAATTGTGAAATGAAGACTGTGAACTGTGAACTGTGATCTGTGAACAGTGAACTGTGGACTGTGAACTGTGAACTGTGAACTGTGACCTGTGAACTGTGAACTGTGAACTGCGAACTGTGAATTGTGAAATGAAGACTGTGAACTGTGAACTGTGAACTGTGAACTGTGAACTGTGACCTGTGAACTGTGACCTGTGAACTGTGAACTGCGAACTGTGAATTGTGAAATGAAGACTGTGAACTGTGAACTGTGAACTGTGGACTGTGAAATGTGCACTGTGAAGTGTGAAGTGTGAAGTGTGAAATGAAGACTGTGAACTGTGAACTGTGATCTGTGAACAGTGAACTGTGGACTGTGAACTGTGAACTGTGACCTGTGAACTGTGATGTGTGATCAGTGAACTGTGAACTGCGAACTGTGAAGTGTGAAATGAAGACTGTGAACTGTGATCTGTGGACCGTGAACTGTGAACTGTGAACTGTGATTTGTGAACAGTGAACTGTGGACTGTGAACTGTGGACTGTGAACTGTGCACTGTGAAGTGTGAAGTGTGAAGTGCGAACTGTGAAGTATGAAATGAAGACAGTCAACTGTGAACTGTGAACTGTGACCTGTGAACTGTGAACTGCGAACTGTGAATTGTGAAATGAAGACTGTGAACTGTGAACTGTGAACTGTGAACAGTGAACAGTGAACTGTGAACTGTGAACTGTGAACTGTGAACTGTGAACTGTGAACTGTGAACTGTGAATTGTGAACAGTGAACTGTGGACTGTGAACTGTGAACTGTGAACTGTGAACTGCGAACTGTGAAGTATGAAATGAAGACAGTGAACTGTGAAGTATGAAATGAAGACAGTGAACTGTGAAATGTGAACTGTGACCTGCGAACTGGGAACTGTGAACTGTGAACTGTGAACTGTGATCTGTGAACAGTGAAGTGTGAACTGTGAACTGTGAACTGTGAACTGTGAACTGTGAACTGTGAACTGTGAACTGTGAACTGTGAACTATGATCTGTGAACAGTGAACTGTGGACTGTTAACTGTGAACTGTGAAGTGTGAAGTGTGAACTGTGAACTGTGAACTGTCAACTGTGAACTGAGAACTGTAAACTGAGAACTGTAAACTGTGAACAGTGAACTGTGAACTGTGAACTGTGAACTGTGAACTGTGAACTGTGAATTGTGAACAGTGAACTGTGAACTGTGAACTGTGAACTGTGAACTGTGAACTGTGAATTGTGATCTGTGAACTGTGAACTGCGAACTGTGAAGTGTGATATGAAGACTGTGAACTGTGATCTGTGGACTGTGAACTGTGAACTGTGAACTGTGATTTGTGAACAGTGAACTGTGGACTGTGAACTGTGGACTGTGAACTGTGCACTGTGAAGTGTGAACTGTGAAAACTGAATTGTGAAATAAAGTCTGTGAACTGTGATCTGTGAACTATGATCTGTGAACTGTGAACTGTGAAGTGTGATCAGTGAACTGTGAACTGCGAACTGTGAATTGTGAAATGAAGAATGTGAACTGTGAACTGTGAACTGTGAACTGTGAACTGTGAACTGTGAACTGTGAACTATGATCTGTGAACAGTGAACTGTGGACTGTGAACTGTGAACTGTGAAGTGTGAACTGTAAACTGTGAACTGTGAACTGTGAACAGTGATCTGTGAACTGTGATCTGTGAACTGTGAACTGCGAACTGTGAATTGTGAAATGAAGAATGTGAACTGTGAACTGTGAACTGTGAACTGTGAACTGTGAACTGTGAACTGTGAACTATGATCTGAGAACAGTGAACTGTGAACTGTGAACTGTGAACTGTGAACTGTGAACTGTGAACTGTGAACTATGATCTGAGAACAGTGAACTGTGGACTGTGAACTGTGAAGTGTGAAGTGTGAAATGAAGACTGTGATCTGTGAACTGTGATCTGTGAACAGTGAACTGTGGACTGTGAACTGTGAACTGTGAACTGTGATTTGTGAACAGTGAACTGTGGACTGTGAACTGTGGACTGTGAACTGTGAACTGTGAACTGTGATGTGTGATCAGTGAACTGTGAACTGCGAACTGTGAAGTGTGAAATGAAGACTGTGAACTGTGATCTGTGGACCGTGAACTGTGAACTGTGAACTGTGATTTGTGAACAGTGAACTGTGGACTGTGAACTGTGGACTGTGAACTGTGGACTGTGAAGTGTGAAGTGTGAAGTGTGAAATGAAGACTGTGAACTGTGAACTGTGATCTGTGAACAGTGAACTGTGGACTGTGAACTGTGACCTGTGAACTGTGAACTGTGAACTGTGACCTGTGAACTGTGAACTGCGAACTGTGAATTGTGAAATGAAGACTGTGAACTGTGAACTGTGAACTGTGAACTGTGAACTGTGAACAGTGAACAGTGAACTGTGAACTGTGAACTGTGAACTGTGAACTGTGAACTGTGAACTGTGAATTGTGAACAGTGAACTGTGGACTGTGAACTGTGAACTGTGAAGTGTGAACTGTCAACTGTGAACTGTCAACTGTGAACTGAGAACTGTAAACTGAGAACTGTAAACTGTGAACAGTGAACTGTGAACTGTGAACTGTGAACTGTGAACTGTGAACTGTGAACTGTGAACTGTGAACTGTGAACTGTGAACTGTGAACTGTGAACTGCCAACTGTGAAGTGTGAAATAAAGTCTGTGAACTGTGATCTGTGGACTGTGAACTGTGAACTGTGAAGTGTGAACTGTGATTTGTGAACAGTGAACTGTGGACTGTGAACTGTGCACTGTGAAGTGTGAAGTGTGAAATGAAGACTGTGATCTGTGAACTGTGATCTGTGAACAGTGAACTGTGGACTGTGAACTGTGAACTGTGACCTGTGAACTGTGAACTGTGACCTGTGAACTGTGAACTGTGAACTGTGAACTGTGAACTGTGAATTGTGAAGTATGAAATGAAGACAGTGAACTGTGAAATGTGAACTGTGACCTGCGAACTGGGAACTGTGAACTGTGAACTGTGAACTGTGGACTGTGAACTGTGAACTGTGAACTGTGACGTGTGAACTGTGAACTGTGAACTGTGAACTGTCAACTGTGAACTGTGAACTGTGAACTGTGAACTGTGAAAACTGAATTGTGAAATAAAGTCTGTGAACTGTGATCTGTGAACTGTGAACTGTGAAGTGTGATCTGTGAACTGTGAACTGCGAACTGTGAATTGTGAAATGAAGACTGTGAACTGTGAACTGTGCCCTGTGAAGACTGGAGTGTGAAATGAAGACTGTGAACTGTGAACTGTGAACTGTCAACTGTCAACTGTGAACTGTGAACTGTGAACTGTGAAAACTGAATTGTGAAATAAAGTCTGTGAACTGTGAACTGTGATCTGTGAACTGAGAACTGTGAACTGTGTACAGTGGGCTGTGAACTGTGACCTGTGAACTCTGAACTGCGAACTGTGAAGTATGAAATGAAGACAGTGAACTGTGAAATGTGAACTGTGACCTGCGAACTGGGAACTGTGAACTGTGAACTGGAACTGTGAACTGTGAACTGTGAACTGTGAACTGTCAACTTTGAACTATGATCTGTTAAAAGTGAACTGCGGACTGTGAACTGTGAACTGTGAACTGTGAACTGTGAAGTGTGAACCCGTGAACTGTGAATTGTCAACTGTGAACTGTGAACTGTAAACTGAGAACTGTAAACTGTGAACAGTGAACTGTGAACTGTGAACTGTGAACTGTGAACTGTGAACTGTGAACTGTGAACTGTGAAGTGTGATCTGTGAACTGTGAACTGTGAACTGTGAACTGTGAACTGTGATCTGTGAACTGTGATCTGTGAACTGTGAACTGCGAACTGTGAATTGTGAAATGAAGACTGTGAACTGTGAACTGTGAACTGTGAACTGGAACTGTGAACTGTGAACTGTGAACTGTGAACTGTGAACTGTGAACTTTGAACTATGATCTGTGAAAAGTGAACTGCGGACTGTGAACTGTGAACTGTGAACTGTGAAAACTGAATTGTGAAATAAAGTCTGTGAACTGTGATCTGTGAACTATGATCTGTGAACAGTGAACTGTGGACTGTGAACTGTGAACTGTGAACTGTGAAGTGTGAACCCGTGAACTGTGAACTGTGAACTGTGAACTATGATCTGTGAACAGTGAACTGTGGACTGTTAACTGTGAACTGTGAAGTGTGAACTGTGAACTGTGAACTGTCAACTGTGAACTGAGAACTGTAAACTGAGAACTGTAAACTGTGAACAGTGAACTGTGAACTGTGAACTGTGAACTGTGAACTGTGAACTGTGATCTGTGAACTGTGAACTGCGAACTGTGAAGTGTGATATGAAGACTGTGAACTGTGATCTGTGGACTGTGAACTGTGAACTGTGAACTGTGATTTGTGAACAGTGAACTGTGGACTGTGAACTGTGGACTGTGAACTGTGCACTGTGAAGTGTGAACTGTGAAAACTGAATTGTGAAATAAAGTCTGTGAACTGTGATCTGTGAACTATGATCTGTGAACTGTGAACTGTGAAGTGTGATCTGTGAACTGTGAACTGCGAACTGTGAATTGTGAAATGAAGAATGTGAACTGTGAACTGTGAACTGTGAACTGTGAACTATGATCTGTGAACAGTGAACTGTGGACTGTGAACTGTGAACTGTGAAGTGTGAACTGTAAACTGTGAGCTGTGAACTGTGAACAGTGATCTGTGAACTGTGATCTGTGAACTGTGAACTGCGAACTGTGAATTGTGAAATGAAGAATGTGAACTGTGAACTGTGAACTGTGAACTGTGAACTGTGAACTGTGAACTGTGAACTATGATCTGAGAACAGTGAACTGTGAACTGTGAACTGTGAACTGTGAACTGTGAACTGTGAACTGTGAACTATGATCTGAGAACAGTGAACTGTGGACTGTGAACTGTGAAGTGTGAAGTGTGAAATGAAGACTGTGACCTGTGAACTGTGATCTGTGAACAGTGAACTGTGGACTGTGAACTGTCAACTGTGACCTGTGAACTGTGAACTGTGAACTGTGAACTGTGAACTGTGAACTGTGATGTGTGATCAGTGAACTGTGAACTGCGAACTGTGAAGTGTGAAATGAAGACTGTGAACTGTGATCTGTGGACCGTGAACTGTGAACTGTGAACTGTGATTTGTGAACAGTGAACTGTGGACTGTGAACTGTGGACTGTGAACTGTGGACTGTGAAGTGTGAAGTGTGAAGTGTGAAATGAAGACTGTGAACTGTGAACTGTGATCTGTGAACAGTGAACTGTGGACTGTGAACTGTGACCTGTGAACTGTGAACTGTGAACTGTGACCTGTGAACTGTGAACTGCGAACTGTGAATTGTGAAATGAAGACTGTGAACTGTGAACTGTGAACTGTGAACTGTGAACTGTGAACTGTGACCTGTGAACTGTGAACTGTGAACTGTGAACTGTGAACTGTGAATTGTGAAGTATGAAATGAAGACAGTGAACTGTGAAATGTGAACTGTGACCTGCGAACTGGGAACTGTGAACTGTGAACTGTGAACTGTGGACTGTGAACTGTGAACTGTGAACTGTGACGTGTGAACTGTGAACTGTGAACTGTGAACTGTCAACTGTGAACTGTGAACTGTGAACTGTGAACTGTGAAAACTGAATTGTGAAATAAAGTCTGTGAACTGTGATCTGTGAACTGTGATCTGTGAACTGTGAACTGTGAAGTGTGATCTGTGAACTGTGAACTGCGAACTGTGAATTGTGAAATGAAGACTGTGAACTGTGAACTGTGCCCTGTGAAGACTGGAGTGTGAAATGAAGACTGTGAACTGTGAACTGTGAACTGTCAACTGTCAACTGTGAACTGTGAACTGTGAACTGTGAAAACTGAATTGTGAAATAAAGTCTGTGAACTGTGATCTGAGAACTGTGATCTGTGAACTGTGAACTGTGAAGTGTGATCTGTGAACTGTGAACTGCGAACTGTGAATTGTGAAATGAAGACTGTGAACTGTGAACTGTGCCCTGTGAAGACTGAAGTGTGAAATGAAGACTGTGAACTGTGAACTGTGACCTGTGAACTGTGAACTGTGAACTGTGAACTGTGAATTGTGAAGTATGAAATGAAGACAGTGAACTGTGAAATGTGAACTGTGACCTGCGAACTGGGAACTGTGAACTGTGAACTGTGAACTGTGAACTGTGGACTGTGAACTGTGAACTGTGAACTGTGACGTGTGAACTGTGAACTGTCAACTGTGAACTGTGAACTGTGAACTGTGAAAACTGAATTGTGAAATAAAGTCTGTGAACTGTGATCTGTGAACTGAGAACTGTGAACTGTGAACAGTGGGTTGTGAACTGTGACCTGTGAACTGTGAACTGCGAACTGCGAACTGTGAAGTATGAAATGAAGACAGTGAACTGTGAAATGTGAACTGTGACCTGCGAACTGGGAACTGTGAACTGTGAACTGTGAACTGTGAACTGTGAACTGTGAACTGTGAACTGTGAACTGTGAACTGTGGATTGTGAGCTGTGAACTGTGAACTGTGACGTGTGAACTGTGAACTGTGAACTGTCAACTGTGAACTGAGAACTGTAAACTGAGAACTGTAAACTGTGAACTGTGAACTGTGATCTGTGAACTGTGAACTGCGAACTGTGAAGTGTGAAATGAAGACTGTGAACTGTGATCTGTGGACTGTGAACTGTGAACTGTGAACTGTGATGTGTGATCAGTGAACTGTGGACTGTGAACTGTGAACTGTGACCTGTGAACTGTGAACTGCGAACTGTGAATTGTGAAATGAAGACTGTGAACTGTGAACTGTGAACTGTGAACTGTGAACTGTGAACTGTGACCTGTGACCTGTGAACTGTGAACTGTGACATGTGAACTGTGAACTGTGAACTGTGAACTGTGAACTGCGAACTGTGAAGTATGAAATGAAGACAGTGAACTGTGAAGTATGAAATGAAGACAGTGAACTGTGAAATGTGAACTGTGACCTGCGAACTGGGAACTGTGAACTGTGAACTGTGAACTGTGAACTGTGAACTGTGAACTGTGATCTGTGAACAGTGAAGTGTGAACTGTGAACTGTGAACTGTGAACTGTGAACTGTGAACTGTGAACTGTGAACTGGAACTGTGAACTGTGAACTGTGAACTGTGAACTTTGAACTATGATCTGTGAAAAGTGAACTGCGGACTGTGAACTGTGAACTGTGAACTGTGAAAACTGAATTGTGAAATAAAGTCTGTGAACTGTGATCTGTGACCTATGAACTGTGAACTGTGAACTATGATCTGTGAACAGTGAACTGTGGACTGTGAACTGTGAACTGTGAACTGTGAAGTGTGAACCCGTGAACTGTGAACTGTCAACTGTGAACTGTGAACTGTGAACTGTAAACTGAGAACTGTAAACTGTGAACAGTGAACTGTGAACTGTGAACTGTGAACTGTGAACTGTGAACTGTGAACTGTGAACTGTGAAGTGTGATCTGTGAACTGTGAACTGTGAACTGTGAACTGTGAACTGTGATCTGTGAACTGTGATCTGTGAACTGTGAACTGCGAACTGTGAATTGTGAAATGAAGACTGTGAACTGTGAACTGTGAACTGTGAACTGTGAACTGTGAACTGTGAACTGTGAACTGTGAACTGTGAACTGTGAAGTGTGAACTGTGAACTGTGAACTGTCAACTGTGAACTGTGAACTGTAAACTGAGAACTGTAAACTGTGAACAGTGAACTGTGAACTGTGAACTGTGAACTGTGAACTGTGAACTGTGATCTGTGAACTGTGAACTGCGAACTGTGAATTGTGAAATGAAGACTGTGAACTGTGAACTGTGAACTGCGAACTGTGAATTGTGAAATGAAGACTGTGAACTGTGAACTGTGCCCTGTGAAGACTGAAGTGTGAAATGAAGACTGTGAACTGTGATCTGTGAACTGTGAACTGTGAACTGAGAACTGTGAACTGTGAACTGTGAAAACTGAATTGTGAAATAAAGTCTGTGAACTGTGAACTGTGATCTGTGAACTGAGAACTGTGAACTGTGTACAGTGGGCTGTGAACTGTGACCTGTGAACTCTGAACTGCGAACTGTGAAGTATGAAATGAAGACAGTGAACTGTGAAATGTGAACTGTGACCTGCGAACTGGGAACTGTGAACTGTGAACTGGAACTGTGAACTGTGAACTGTGAACTGTGAACTGTGAACTGTCAACTTTGAACTATGATCTGTTAAAAGTGAACTGCGGACTGTGAACTGTGAACTGTGAACTGTGAACTGTGAAGTGTGAACCCGTGAACTGTGAACTGTCAACTGTGAACTGTGAACTGTATACTGAGAACTGTAAACTGTGAACAGTGAACTGTGAACTGTGAACTGTGAACTGTGAACTGTGAACTGTGAACTGTGAACTGTGAAGTGTGATCTGTGAACTGTGAACTGTGAACTGTGAACTGTGATCTGTGAACTGTGATCTGTGAACTGTGAACTGCGAACTGTGAATTGTGAAATGAAGACTGTGAACTGTGAACTGTGAACTGTGAACTGGAACTGTGAACTGTGAACTGTGAACTGTGAACTGTGAACTTTGAACTATGATCTGTGAAAAGTGAACTGCGGACTGTGAACTGTGAACTGTGAACTGTGAAAACTGAATTGTGAAATAAAGTCTGTGAACTGTGATCTGTGAACTATGATCTGTGAACAGTGAACTGTGGACTGTGAACTGTGAACTGTGAACTGTGAAGTGTGAACCCGTGAACTGTGAACTGTCAACTGTGAACTGTGAACTGTGAACTGTAAACTGAGAACTGTAAACTGTGAACAGTGAACTGTGAACTGTGAACTGTGAACTGTGAACTGTGAACTGTGAAGTGTGATCTGTGAACTGCGAACTGTGAACTGTGAACTGTAATCTGTGAACTTTGATCTGTGAACTGTGAACTGCGAACTGTGAATTGTGAAATGAAGACTGTGAACTGTGAACTGTGAACTGTAAACTGTGAACTGTGAACTGTGAACTATGATCTATGAACAGTGAACTGTGGACTGTGAACTGTGAACTGTGAAGTGTGAACTGTGAACTGTGAACTGTCAACTGTGAACTGTGAACTGTAAACTGAGAACTGTAAACTGTGAACAGTGAACTGTGAACTGTGAACTGTGAACTGTGAACTGTGAACTGTGATCTGTGAACTGTGAACTGCGAACTGTGAATTGTGAAATGAAGACTGTGAACTGTGAACTGTGAACTGCGAACTGTGAATTGTGAAATGAAGACTGTGAACTGTGAACTGTGCCCTGTGAAGACTGAAGTGTGAAATGAAGACTGTGAACTGTGATCTGTGAACTGTGAACTGTGAACTGAGAACTGTGAACTGTGAACTGTGAAAACTGAATTGTGAAATAAAGTCTGTGAACTGTGAACTGTGATCTGTGAACTGAGAACTGTGAACTGTGTACAGTGGGCTGTGAACTGTGACCTGTGAACTCTGAACTGCGAACTGTGAAGTATGAAATGAAGACAGTGAACTGTGAAATGTGAACTGTGACCTGCGAACTGGGAACTGTGAACTGTGAACTGGAACTGTGAACTGTGAACTGTGAACTGTGAACTGTCAACTTTGAACTATGATCTGTTAAAAGTGAACTGCGGACTGTGAACTGTGAACTGTGAACTGTGAAAACTGAATTGTGAAATAAAGTCTGTGAACTGTGATCTGTGACCTATGAACTGTGAACTGTGAACTATGATCTGTGAACAGTGAACTGTGGACTGTGAACTGTGAACTGTGAACTGTGAAGTGTGAACCCGTGAACTGTGAACTGTCAACTGTGAACTGTGAACTGTGAACTGTAAACTGAGAACTGTAAACTGTGAACAGTGAACTGTGAACTGTGAACTGTGAACTGTGAACTGTGAACTGTGAACTGTGAAGTGTGATCTGTGAACTGTGAACTGTGAACTGTGAACTGTGATCTGTGAACTGTGATCTGTGAACTGTGAACTGCGAACTGTGAATTGTGAAATGAAGACTGTGAACTGTGAACTGTGAACTGTGAACTGTGAACTGTGAACTATGATCTATGAACAGTGAACTGTGGACTGTGAACTGTGAACTGTGAAGTGTGAACTGTGAACTGTGAACTGTCAACTGTGAACTGTGAACTGTAAACTGAGAACTGTAAACTGTGAACAGTGAACTGTGAACTGTGAACTGTGAACTGTGAACTGTGAACTGTGATCTGTGAACTGTGAACTGCGAACTGTGAATTGTGAAATGAAGACTGTGAACTGTGAACTGTGAACTGCGAACTGTGAATTGTGAAATGAAGACTGTGAACTGTGAACTGTGCCCTGTGAAGACTGAAGTGTGAAATGAAGACTGTGAACTGTGATCTGTGAACTGTGAACTGTGAACTGAGAACTGTGAACTGTGAACTGTGAAAACTGAATTGTGAAATAAAGTCTGTGAACTGTGAACTGTGATCTGTGAACTGAGAACTGTGAACTGTGTACAGTGGGCTGTGAACTGTGACCTGTGAACTCTGAACTGCGAACTGTGAAGTATGAAATGAAGACAGTGAACTGTGAAATGTGAACTGTGACCTGCGAACTGGGAACTGTGAACTGTGAACTGTGAACTGTGAACTGTGAACTGTGAACTGTGAATTGTGAACAGTGAACTGTGGACTGTGAACTGTGAACTGTGAAGTGTGAACTGTCAACTGTGAACTGTCAACTGTGAACTGAGAACTGTAAACTGAGAACTGTAAACTGTGAACAGTGAACTGTGAACTGTGAACTGTGAACTGTGAACTGTGAACTGTGAACTGTGAACTGTGAACTGTGAACTGTGAACTGTGAACTGTGAACTGTGAACTGTGAACTGTGAACTGTGAACTGTGAACTGTGAACTGTGAACTGTGACCTGTGAACTGTGAACTGTGACCTGTGAACTGTGAACTGTGAACTGTGAATTGTGAAGTATGAAATGAAGACAGTGAACTGTGAAATGTGAACTGTGACCTGCGAACTGGGAACTGGGAACTGTGAACTGTGAACTGTGAACTGTGAAGTGTGAACTGTGATTTGTGAACAGTGAACTGTGGACTGTGAACTGTGCACTGTGAAGTGTGAAGTGTGAAATGAAGACAGTGAACTGTGAAATGTGAACTGTGACCTGCGAACTGGGAACTGGGAACTGTGAACTGTGAACTGTGAACTGTGGACTGTGAACTGTGAACTGTGAACTGTGACGTGTGAACTGTGAACTGTCAACTGTGAACTGTCAACTGTGAACTGTGAACTGTGAACTGTGAAAACTGAATTGTGAAATAAAGTCTGTGAACTGTGATCTGAGAACTGTGATCTGTGAACTGTGAACTGTGAAGTGTGATCTGTGAACTGTGAACTGCGAACTGTGAATTGTGAAATGAAGACTGTGAACTGTGAACTGTGCCCTGTGAAGACTGAAGTGTGAAATGAAGACTGTGAACTGTGAACTGTGACCTGTGAACTGTGAACTGTGAACTGTGAATTGTGAAGTATGAAATGAAGACCGTGAACTGTGAAATGTGAACTGTGACCTGCGAACTGGGAACTGTGAACTGTGAACTGTGAACTGTGGACTGTGAACTGTGAACTGTGAACTGTGACGTGTGAACTGTGAACTGTGAACTGTGAACTGTGAACTGTGAAAACTGAATTGTGAAATAAAGTCTGTGAACTGTGATCTGTGAACTGAGAACTGTGAACTGTGAACAGTGGGTTGTGAACTGTGACCTGTGAACTGTGAACTGCGAACTGCGAACTGTGAAGTATGAAATGAAGACAGTGAACTGTGAACTGTGAACTGTGAACTGTGAACTGTGAACTGTGGATTGTGAACTGTGAACTGTGAACTGTGACGTGTGAACTGTGAACTGTGAACTGTCAACTGTGAACTGAGAACTGTAAACTGAGAACTGTAAACTGTGAACTGTGAACTGTGATCTGTGAACTGTGAACTGCGAACTGTGAAGTGTGAAATGAAGACTGTGAACTGTGATCTGTGGACTGTGAACTGTGAACTGTGAACTGTGATGTGTGATCAGTGAACTGTGGACTGTGAACTGTGAACTGTGACCTGTGAACTGTGAACTGCGAACTGTGAATTGTGAAATGAAGACTGTGAACTGTGAACTGTGAACTGTGAACTGTGAACTGTGAACTGTGACCTGTGACCTGTGAACTGTGAACTGTGAACTGTGAACTGTGAACTGTGAACTGTGAACTGGAACTGTGAACTGTGAACTGTGAACTGTGAACTGTGAACTTTGAACTATGATCTGTGAAAAGTGAACTGCGGACTGTGAACTGTGAAAACTGAATTGTGAAATAAAGTCTGTGAACTGTGATCTGTGAACTATGAACTGTGAACTGTGAACTATGATCTGTGAACAGTGAACTGTGGACTGTGAACTGTGAACTGTGAACTGTGAAGTGTGAACCCGTGAACTGTGAACTGTCAACTGTGAACTGTGAACTGTGAACTGTAAACTGAGAACTGTAAACTGTGAACAGTGAACTGTGAACTGTGAACTGTGAACTGTGAACTGTGAACTGTGAACTGTGAACTGTGAAGTGTGATCTGTGAACTGTGAACTGTGAACTGTGAACTGTGATCTGTGAACTGTGATCTGTGAACTGTGAACTGCGAACTGTGAATTGTGAAATGAAGACTGTGAACTGTGAACTGTGAACTGTGAACTGTGAACTGTGAACTATGATCTATGAACAGTGAACTGTGGACTGTGAACTGTGAACTGTGAAGTGTGAACTGTGAACTGTGAACTGTCAACTGTGAACTGTGAACTGTAAACTGAGAACTGTAAACTGTGAACAGTGAACTGTGAACTGTGAACTGTGAACTGTGAACTGTGAACTGTGAACTGTGATCTGTGAACTGTGAACTGCGAACTGTGAATTGTGAAATGAAGACTTTGAACTGTGAACTGTGAACTGCGAACTGTGAATTGTGAAATGAAGACTGTGAACTGTGAACTGTGCCCTGTGAAGACTGAAGTGTGAAATGAAGACTGTGAACTGTGATCTGTGAACTGTGAACTGTGAACTGAGAACTGTGAACTGTGAACTGTGCAAACTGAATTGTGAAATAAAGTCTGTGAACTGTGAACTGTGATCTGTGAACTGAGAACTGTGAACTGTGTACAGTGGGCTGTGAACTGTGACCTGTGAACTCTGAACTGCGAACTGTGAAGTATGAAATGAAGACAGTGAACTGTGAAATGTGAACTGTGACCTGCGAACTGGGAACTGTGAACTGTGAACTGTGAACTGTGAACTGTGAACTGTGGACTGTGAACTGTGAACTGTGAACTGTGAACTGTGACGTGTGAACTGTGAACTGTGAACTGTCAACTGAGAACTGTAAACTGTGAACTGTGAACTGTGATCTGTGAACTGTGAACTGCGAACTGTGAAGTGTGAAATGAAGACAGGGAACTGTGAAGTATGAAATGAAGACAGTGAACTGTGAAATGTGAACTGTGACCTGCGAACTGGGAACTGTGAACTGTGAACTGTGAACTGTGAACTGTGACCTGTGAACTGTGAACTGTGACCTGTGAACTGTGAACTGTGAACTGTGAACTGCGAACTGTGAAGTATGAAATGAAGACAGGGAACTGTGAAGTATGAAATAAAGACAGTGAACTGTGAAATGTGAACTGTGACCTGCGAACTGGGAACTGTGAACTGTGAACTGTGAACTGTGATCTGTGAACAGTGAAGTGTGAACTGTGAACTGTGAACTGTGAACTGTGAACTGGAACTGTGGACTGTGAACTGTGCACTGTGAAGTGTGAAGTGTGAAATGAAGACTGTGATCTGTGAACTGTGATCTGTGAACAGTGAACTGTGGACTGTGAACTGTGAACTGTGACCTGTGAACTGTGAACTGTGACCTGTGAACTGTGAACTGTGAACTGTGAACTGTGAACTGTGAACTGCGAACTGTGATGTATGAAATGAAGACAGGGAACTGTGAAGTATGAAATGAAGACAGTGAACTGTGAAATGTGAACTGTGACCTGCGAACTGGGAACTGTGAACTGTGAACTGTGAACTGTGAACTGTGATCTGTGAACAGTGAAGTGTGAACTGTGAACTGTGAACTGTGAACTGTGAACTGTGAACTGGAACTGTGAACTGTGAACTGTGAACTGTGAACTGTGAACTGTGAACTGTGAACTGCCAACTGTGAAGTGTGAAATAAAGTCTGTGAACTGTGATCTGTGGACTGTGAACTGTGAACTGTGAAGTGTGATTTGTGAACAGTGAACTGTGGACTGTGAACTGTGGACTGTGAACTGTGCACTGTGAAGTGTGAAGTGTGAAGTGTGAAATGAAGACTGTGAACTGTGAACTGTGATCTGTGAACAGTGAACTGTGGACTGTGAACTGTGAACTGTGACCTGTGAACTGTGAACTGTGAACTGTGACCTGTGAACTGTGAACTGCGAACTGTGAATTGTGAAATGAAGACTGTGAACTGTGAACTGTGAACTGTGAACTGTGAACTGTGAACTGTGAACTGTGAACAGTGAACAGTGAACTGTGAACTGTGAACTGTGAACTGTGAACTGTGAACTGTGAACTGTGAATTGTGAATTGTGAACAGTGAACTGTGGACTGTGAACTGTGAACTGCGAAGTGTGAACTGTCAACTGTGAACTGTCAACTGTGAACTGAGAACTGTAAACTGAGAACTGTAAACTGTGAACAGTGAACTGTGAACTGTGAACTGTGAACTGTGAACTGTGAACTGTGAACTGTGAACTGTGAACTGTGAACTGTGAACTGCCAACTGTGAAGTGTGAAATAAAGTCTGTGAACTGTGATCTGTGGACTGTGAACTGTGAACTGTGAAGTGTGAACTGTGATTTGTGAACAGTGAACTGTGGACTGTGAACTGTGCACTGTGAAGTGTGAAGTGTGAAATGAAGACTGTGATCTGTGAACTGTGATCTGTGAACAGTGAACTGTGGACTGTGACCTGTGAACTGTGAACTGTGAACTGTGAACTGTGAACTGTGAACTGTGAACTGTGAACTGTGAACTGTGAATTGTGAACAGTGAACTGTGAACTGTGAACTGTGAACTGTGAACTGTGGACTGTGAACTGTGAACTGTGAACTGTGAAGTGTGAACTGTGAACTGTGAACTGCCAACTGTGAAGTGTGAAATAAAGTCTGTGAACTGTGATCTGTGGACTGTGAACTGTGAACTGTGAAGTGTGAACTGTGATTTGTGAACAGTGAACTGTGAAATGTGAACTGTGCACTGTGAAGTGTGAAGTGTGAAATGAAGACTGTGATCTGTGAACTGTGATCTGTGAACAGTGAACTGTGGACTGTGAACTGTGAACTGTGACCTGTGAACTGTGAACTGTGACCTGTGAACTGTGAACTGTGAACTGTGAACTGCGAACTGTGAAGTATGAAATGAAGACAGTGAACTGTGAAGTATGAAATGAAGACAGTGAACTGTGAAATGTGAACTGTGAACTGTGAACTGTGAACTGTGATCTGTGAACTGTGATCTGTGAACTGTGAACTGCGAACTGTGAATTGTGAAATGAAGAATGTGAACTGTGAACTGTGAACTGTGAACTGTGAACTGTGAACTGTGAACTGTGAACTGTGAACTATGATCTGTGAACAGTGAACTGTGGACTGTGAACTGTGAACTGTGAAGTGTGAACTGTGAACTGTGAACTGTCAACTGTGAACTGAGAACTGTAAACTGAGAACTGTAAACTGTGAACAGTGAACTGTGAACTGTGAACTGTGAACTGTGAACTGCGAACTGTGAAGTGTGAAATGAAGACTGTGAACTGTGATCTGTGGACTGTGAACTGTGAACTGTGAACTGTGATTTGTGAACAGTGAACTGTGGACTGTGAACTGTGGACTGTGAACTGTGCACTGTGAAGTGTGAAGTGTGAAGTGTGAAATGAAGACTGTGAACTGTGAACTGTGATCTGTGAACAGTGAACTGTGGACTGTGAACTGTGAA
Organism: Lasioglossum villosulum; assembly: GCA_963971365.1. Taxonomy (NCBI): domain Eukaryota; kingdom Metazoa; phylum Arthropoda; class Insecta; order Hymenoptera; family Halictidae; genus Lasioglossum; species Lasioglossum villosulum. The sequence continues at coordinate 2,042,314 of CAXARU010000174.1, forward strand.
CTGTGACCTGTGAACTGTGAACTGTGACCTGTGAACTGTGAACTGCGAACTGTGAATTGTGAAATGAAGACTGTGAACTGTGAACTGTGAACTGTGAACTGTGAACTGTGAACTGTGAACAGTGAACAGTGAACTGTGAACTGTGAACTGTGAACTGTGAACTGTGAACTGTGAACTGTGAACTGTGAATTGTGAACAGTGAACTGTGGACTGTGAACTGTGAACTGTGAAGTGTGAACTGTCAACTGTGAACTGTCAACTGTGAACTGAGAACTGTAAACTGAGAACTGTAAACTGTGAACAGTGAACTCTGAACTGTGAACTGTGAACTGTGAACTGTGAACTGCCAACTGTGAAGTGTGAAATAAGTAGGTAATATAGGCGGGTTCTAAATACTAGTTATCATTGTAGGCAGATTCCTACCTTACCGGCAGTTTACCTTATAGCGCGACTTTGTGTGGGAGGGGGAGGGGGGGAATTAGCTTATAACAGAAACAAATTTTGCGGGTGGAGGGGTGGGGGAATTACCTTATAGCATGAGCATATTTTTGAGGGGGGAGGGGGGGGTATTAAACTGCAGCGTCAGCTTTTTGGGGGTAACCTTGAACGTCAGCTTTATTTTTAAGGGGGAGGGGGGGTATCAAACTGCAGCGTCAGCTTTTTGAGTTTCTCGCACGTGCAAAACTGCAGCGTCAGCTTTTTGGGTAACCTTGAACGTCATCTTTTTGATATTTTTGCGGGGGAGGGGGGTATCTCGCACGTGCAAAAGTGCAGTGTCAGCTTTTTGGGTAACCTTGAACGTCAGCTTTATTTTTAAGGGGGAGGGGGGTATCAAACTGCAGCGTCAGCTTTTTGAGTTTCTCGCACGTGCAAAAGTGCAGTGTCAGCTTTTTGGGTAACCTTGAACGTCAGCTTTATTTTTAAGGGGGAGGGGGGTATCAAACTGCAGCGTCAGCTTTTTGAGTTTCTCGCACGTGCAAAACTGCAGCGTCAGCTTTTTGGGTAACCTTGAACGTCATCTTTTTGATATTTTTGCGGGGGAGGGGGGTATCTCGCACGTGCAAAAGTGCAGCTTTTTGGTTAACCTTGAACGTGTGATGAGTCATGCGTCATGACTCACCATCGTGGTATTCGGAGGTATGTAATATGATACCCCATCGCACGTGCAAAACTGCAGCCGTTTGGGTAACCTTGAACGTGTTCGTAGGGGGAGGGGTTATGTAATATGATACCGCATAGCAACAGCAATCTCGCACGTGTAAAACTGCAGCTTTTGGTTAACCTTGAACGTGTGATGAGTCATGATTGATGAGTCATCTGTAATATGATACCTCTTATCAAGGACAGTTTCCTTGGATAAATAGGACGTCGTCACAGTCGTCTTACGAAGTTATACCATAAGTAAACGCCGACAATAACGGTCATCATATGGATCGTGTTAAAGTTATTCTATACCGTGTGTTAACAAAGCAAGATGATCGAAACGTGTAAAAAAATGTTGAAGTGTTTGACACGCATGTCAGAGTTAGTGAAAACCATGGACGAGTATCGCGAATGGCATCGCTCGTACATCGAGTCTCTGCAGTGTTGCGTCAATTATCTATCCCATGCAAAAGATGAATTGTCAGTAGGCCAGAAATTTAGTTTAACATCGACTATGTGTCGTATGAAAACTTTGAACGTTTCGTTGAATCATCGCGTTTCCTCGTCGCGCGTCGGTAGAGGTTTATACGATCGCAGGGGTGCGAGACCCTCGACGCTTCGTTGGGAAAATGTCGAGTCGGCTTTTAAAAATCGCATATCGACCGGCATCGTTATCAACGTCGAACACATCGACCCCAAACAATTTCTGCAGCACGCGAAACGAATAGTTACGGGACGCGTTACGGAATTTTTAAACGCGCATTCGGCGTTGAAAGCTAACGTAACGTTGGAGGCGGAATTCATGCAGCGGGCCAACGAGGTTTCCGTGAAAAGTTTCGGCACGCGGAACGTTGCATTGTTTCGGACGAGCAATCTGCGACAGTGGTACCAGAAAAACGTTGTACCGACGATTTTGACATCGATGGAGGAGTTTCAAGAGCGAGACAGCGGGTGGGCGCTGTCGAAGATACTACACTTGATCGTGAACTTTAGCAAATACCAGCCATTGCAAGCCGGCTGCACCGCCGCATGCAGCGTGCCTCGAGCGATACAGTTGAAAAGAGCGGTCGTGAACGTGAACAGCAACGACGAAGCATGTTTTTTTTGGGCGATCGTGGCGGGTCTCTATCCGGCCGAGAGAAATCCATCACATTTGTCATCGTATCCAGACTATAAAGAGGTGCTTCCGAAAACCGAAGGTTTTCAACTGCCTATGTCGTTCAAAGACATCCCGAAATTTGAACGAGAAAACGACGTTTCCGTGAACGTGTTCGAATGGAAGCGCAAGAAATGCGTAACGCTTCATTTGACCGAGAAGAAACGGGAGGGAAGACACGCCAACCTGCTGTTTCTACAGGATGATGCAAAGACGCATGGTCATTTCGCGTGCATACGAAATTTGTCAAGATTGGTTTCGTCGCAGCTTACCAAGAAGAAAAATCAGAAGTATATTTGCGATCGGTAAGTTACATTTATTTTTTTAAATTGTTTGAAGGAAAAGACATGATTTTTCCCTTCCCACAGGTGCTTGCAATATTTTCCCACGCCGGAGAGATTAGACGTTCATACGGTCGACTGCGAACGGATGAACGATTGCGCTTTGATGCTTCCAATATCGGAAGAAGACAAGTGGCTGAGGTTTAAGAACTACGCGAACAAAGAACAGGCGCCGTTTGTTATCTATGCTGACTTGGAATGCCTGCTGCTGCCGGGGGAACAGGACGGACAAGGCCGTGCGGCACGCGTACAGTATCAGCGTCACCACGCGTTTAGCATAGGATACTACTTGCATTGCCGCTATGACGAATCGTTGTGCGAGTATCAGGTTTACCGCGATAAAGAGGGATGCGCCGCGTGGTTCGCGAACAGGTTGCACGAACTCAGTCGTAAATTACAGCCGATATTCGATAAAACGGTGCCGATGGATTCGCTAACCGAAATGGAAAAGTTAAATTTTCGTACGGCAACACATTGTCACATCTGCGAGGAACCGTTCGACACTTCCGACGCGACGAGGGTCCACGATCATTGTCATCTCACGGGCGCGTATCGCGGTCCGGCTCATAACGGATGCAATATAAGCTATCAATCTTCGTACGTGATACTGGTGATTTTCCATAATCTATCAGGCTACGACGCGCATTTCATCATCAAGGAATTAGCAAACTCGTTCGAGGGGCGGATAGACGTGTTGCCATTGACGAAAGAGAAGTATATCTCTTTCACGAAAAACGTAAATATCGAGACACAGCCGGGTGAAGAGCGTAAACATGCAAAATTGTTGAAATTTCGCTTCATCGATTCGTTCAAGTTCTTGAACTCGAGTCTGGACAAGCTGTCGTCATACTTGGACGAAAGGAAATTACGCATCGTACGAGGTGAATTTGCGCATCTTTCCCGCGACGATTTCAAATTATTGACCAGAAAAGGCGTCTTTCCGTACGACTATCTGACGTCGTACGACAAATTAAACGACACGTGTTTGCCGCCGCGCGAGGCATTTTACAATCGGTTGTACGGCAGCGAGATATCCGACGTCGATTACATTCACGCGAATACGGTTTGGTCGCGTTTCGCTATACAAACGCTTGGACAGTACAGCGATTTGTACTTAAAATTGGATGTTCTGTTGTTGGCGGATGTTTTTGAAAATTTTCGCGACGACTGTCTCGAGAATTACAAGCTCGATCCGGCGCATTATTACACGCTCCCCGGTTTCGCGTGGGACGTGATGTTGAAAATGACAAAGATCGAATTGGAGTTGTTGACAGACGTTGACATGCTTTTGTTCGTGGAACGGGGAATACGCGGCGGATTGAGCCAGTGTTCTCACAGATATGCGCACGCCAACAACAAATATATGTCTATGCACGACTCGACCAAACCGTCCACCTACTTAATGTATTTCGACGTGAATAATCTGTACGGTTGGGCAATGTCGCAACCTCTGCCGCACAGAGACTTTCGATGGGTGGATGCGGACAATTTCGACGTCGAATCCATTCCGATCGATAGCCCCGTAGGATACATTTTGGAGGTGGATTTAGAGTATCCGCGCGAAATTCACGATGCTCACGCGGATCTTCCGTTTTGTCCAAGTCACGACACGGCGACTGACTCGAGTACGCAGAAAAAGTTGATGGCAACGCTTCGCGACAAGGAACGATACGTTGTACATTACCGATACCTCCAACAAAGTTTAAAACATAATTTGAAATTGCTGAAAATACATAGAATTTTAGAGTTTAGGCAGTCGCGATGGTTGCACGGTTACATCGATTTGAACACAAAGTTACGCGCCAACGCCACCAATGATTTTTCGAAGAATTTATTCAAATTAATGAACAATGCCGTGTTTGGAAAGACTATGGAGAACGTACGAAATCATACGATCGTGAAATTACTTTCTCGATGGAGCGGTAGACACGGCGTCGAACGATTGATAGCTAGACCGAATTTTCACAGCTGTGCGGTGTTTTCCGAGGACTTTGTCGCGGTTCAGCTGAAAAAGATGCTCGTTAAATTTTTCAAACCAATCTACGTGGGCATGTCTATATTAGATATTTCGAAATTTCATTTGTACAGTTTTCATTACGAGTACATGCAGCCAAAATTCCAGCAATATTGTAAGATTTTGTACACTGACACGGACAGTCTGATATACCAGATCGCTTGCGATGACGCGTACGAGGCGCTGTTGAAACGCGATATCCATCGATACGACACCAGTAATTATGCCGCGAACAACGTTTACGGTGTTCCCATCGCGAACAATAAACAGATCGGTTTGATGAAGGATGAGAACGGTGGTAAAATTATGATTGAGTTCGTAGGGCTTCGTTCGAAAATGTATGCGATTCGCGTGCACGGTGACCAGGATACTAAAAAGATCAAAGGTATCAGGACAAACGTTACCGCTCGAGATATAAGTTTCGAAGACTATGTCGAGTGTCTTCGTAATCATACGGAAAAGAGCGTTACCGGTAATCGCATAGTGTCCGTACGGCATCAGGTGTATTCGATGTCGGAAAAGAAATTGGCGTTGAGTTCGCACGACGATAAGCGATATATTTGTAGTAATTTGATCAATACTCTTCCTTGGGGGCATTACAACATCGATTAAGAAAAAACCGAGTCATCAAATTTATCCCCGTAAATGAAAAGGAAGTGGTAGGGAGATTATTGCAAGTCTGTAACTGTCGGGGGGGAGGGGATTGCTGATCTTATCTGTAAAAGAAGTGGTAGGGAGAGATCCTATAAAACGACGTATTCCAACCGTCAAGCTTCAGATTGACCGCTAAAAACGTTGCAAGATGCAGTACAACCGTCATCCGTCCGCTGAATGTGAGCGTTCAAACGTCGAGGAGCCACACAAAAAGAGGAGGCTAAATAATATGTAAGTATAAAAACATGAAAACAATTGTGAAAAAAAAATTTTATTGAAAAACGTCTAATTTGGAAATCTGTTGCAGGGTTTCTCAACAGCAGTCCAGATCATCAATGATGCAACCGCCGAGGAGTTTGCGCAGCGCACGGGTCTTGAGCCGAAGATATTCCATAGCTGGCAATTATTTTAAATATTTTGAGATTGGTGTGCGCGTTGGCGATGGCATTTGCGTGGAACTGGCTATAGGAGATAACCGCGGTAACGAGATCACATTTTTCCTGGATGCATGGACAGAGTTGTTGCGCTCGAAGGAGTATATTTCCGATTTACTGTCATCATCTATTCAAAAACAGTGTCGAAAAATGAGCGATGATTTAACATTTCAAACAGTTAATCGTAATGGTATGAATTTAGTGAAACTATCGAATCAGTTCGTAGCTTTGTACATTACAGAAAAAACTATGTATAACTTGTATAACCTCGAATTCTGCGTGTACAACATGTATTCGTGGCTGAGTGATAATGTTCCCGCGGTGACTGCTAAATTCATGAATTTCGTCGGTGCTGTGAAGGATAGCGACGCGAATAATATCACGAAAACGATTGTCGAGAGCGAATCTTTCGATCAAAGTTCGCTGATCGATTGTGAACTGGCGGCTTCGTGCGTCGATATCATCGCGGCGTTCGCGCAAAACAGATAGGTTAAGAAATATATAATGTGTGTAAAAATTATTGGAGAAGGTCTTTTGTAACAATACATTATTTTAAAAATAAAAAAATTATTTAAGAATATCTCGTTGTATTTTATTTGATTGTAAAATTATTCTTTTGCAATTCCTATAGAAAAATTAATTATCACAATTTCTACATATAAAGTATAGTCGTTTTAGAGAAAAAATGAATTATCATATTATCATCCCTCAACCACATACTAATATGTCAACGTCTAAGGAGAGGGGTTCTCGTTTAGGCTGTTCATCGCGTACAAAATCATTCAGCAGAACTAAGGTTTCCACCCTGACTTATTGATGCGAATGTATTTCGATAGGCATTGATTCACCTTAAGCAGAAAAGATAACTCCTCTACAGTTGATGATTTTGCAATGCACATAAGAACCCCGACCAACCAATTTAGAATTTCTACCAGTAAACGGTACAATTTCTACCAGTAAACGGTACAATTTCTACCAGTAAACGGTACAATTTCTACCAGTAAACGGTACAATGTGGACGGTCTGGGTTCTTATGTGCATGGCAAAATCATCAACTGTAGAGGAGTTATCTTCTACTAGACGGTTGAGGACGGTATATATGCAAATCGTCGACGGATCATGTTCTAGCGAGAAAGGATAGGAACAACGTCGCTATCTTGTGACGAGGGTAGAAAGTTAGCCGACACACATTACTCGACTGCAAGAAGTTTATTTAAATGTTGTATTTTATCGCAAATTACATTTTCACAATTCCTATAGAATAAAAGAATACAATTAAAAGAAGAGAAAAATTAATTATCTTACATATAAAATACGAGTAGAAATACAATTAAAGTATATTCGTTTTAGATATCCATGAATTATGTGACGCATCCATTCCCAACCATTTTACGTATACCTTATTTCCTTTTCTGCGTAATATTTTTTCAACTAAGTATACGTCAGGATATTTTGCCGCGCGTATCTCGTGTTCGTAAAATCCTCCAGCGATAGGTTTGCCCTTCGAATCGGTCAAGAGGTACGTGACGGGATTCGTTCGTTTCACCGCGGTAATCTTGAATATTTCGGTTGACCAGTTTGGTGTGTATCCTTTGTCAAATAGGGTTTTGAACTTGCTGACGCGCACGTGATCATTGACCTTGAATTTGGCAGGACCAGCAATCTTCACGTTGTTGTACACGGTGGACAGAAGGTGTCCGGCATTTTTACGGTTCACGTCGGCGGGTCGCATACGGATGGTACGATGTTTTCGATTATTGTAGTTCTCGGTCAACGTGGGAAGCGCATCGATCCAGCGATATTTTCCACTCAACGAGAAAAATTTCCACATGCTGTTCTTCAACGTACGATTGAAACGTTCCACGACCGATGCTTTCATAGGGCTAAACGTTGAATAATGGTTGATGTTACGTTTCTTCAGATATTCTTGGAACGTTGCATTGTAGAATTCTTTCCCCATGTCGGTCTGCAAGTTGTTCGGAGCTCTGCCGTCCTTCTCCAACGCTGACGCGAAAGCTTTACACACGTCGCTCGCATTTTTACTCTTCAAAGGAACCGTCCACGCGTATTTGCTAAATACATCGATTATTGTGAGAATATATCGATGCCCGCGATTGTTTCGCGCGTAGTTTTGAACTTCAACGATATCGGCTTGCCAAAGATCATCGAATCCTCGCACGATCACACGTCTACGCGGGTAAAAACGTCTCGCCGGAGCATGCAGCTCTTCCACCACGTTTTCTTTACTCATCCTCGCTGTTGTCTCCAGTAATTGAAGCGTAGCGCTCTCGCTCCTCGATACGTCGTATCTGCACGTATACTTATGTGAAACTCGTGAAATAGAACGAACTCGTGGTGATATATCCCTCCCTCATTTTTCCATACAGGTACAGGTACAGGTACAGGTACAGGTACAGGTACAGGTACAGGTACAGGTACAGGTACAGGTACAGATACAGGTACAGGTACAGGTACAGGTACAGGTACAGGTATAGCGGTTGCACAGTACGCAGTATGGCTGTTGTACAGTATGGCTGTTGTACAGTATGCAGTATGGTTGTTGTACATCTATTCATAGATTTCTCAAGATCGGGACGGTCATGAAAGCTTATTCCAAAGTTCTCCAGCCGATCGTCATCGACGATGTTGTTCATATCGCTTTTTTACCTTCTCCTTCTCGAGCATTTGCAACTCATCCGAATGATCGATTTTCGCGTCGATCTCATGGACACGTGAATCCATTGATCTCATATTTTTGCCTGCATCGTATCGAACGCCTTGTATCGTAGCCAGTATTTCAGACTTTATCATTTCTTTGACAGTTTTCAGTTTTTCATCCTGTTTAGCTAATATTTCAGACTTTATCGTCTCTTTAGCGGTTTTCAGTTCTTTGACCAGCGTTTTCATGATCTCGAACTCGAGCTTCGCGTTAAGCGTGTCCACGTATAGTTTGGTTGCTGCGTGATCGTTTGCCTCAGGATTCGCCACGTGCCCGATCCTCGTACCTTTCGCATCGTACAATTTAGCGTCATCGTTCAAACATATAGCGTTATCGCACACATAACTTTTCAAAACGTCAGGATAGAAAATTGAAGAAACATTTGGCTCGCTTTTGTTCGCTTCGCGAAGCACTCTACCAAATTTGTCGATAGACATTTTTTCGCTCGAGTTAGTCTTCTTCTTCTTCTTCTTCTTCTTCTTCTTCGATTATCGCCAACTCGTATCGTTTGCACAACCCTTTTACCTGCTTTTCTATCCACAGCATTCGTTGAAATATCTCATCCAGTTTTATCCTTAGACTTTGAAATCTCAACTTCCAGCTTTCACCGTCGTCGTCTTCTCCCGAGGATATCGTTTGATTCGTTTCGCAACAATTGAGACGAACACGCATTTTTATCGATCGACATTTCATTCATCACTGACTCGACGAACGCACGCGCTTTAATTTATAATTATACCGGCTTCGCGAAGTTCTTCGATTATCGACATTATTTCGTTGTCATGGTTGGAATGGCCGGCGTTCTTCGAAGCGGTTAACAATTTCAGACGATCGACAAGTTCGTTTGGATCGTCCCAATGCACGTAATCGATCGGATGGTCGGTCACACGCATAAAAGTTGGAAGTTCAATCCCTCTCCCACCTCGCGATGAAAACATCGGTCCTATAATTCTCCTATACTTGAATCCTTTGTTTCCCATTATCTGATTCCCGCGTCGATGTGCATGCGTAAGAGTGAGAATTCTTTTGTATGCGTTCTTATCATCCTCGGTGTACAGCTTCTCATCAGGTATTCTGTTGAATATCAATTCGTAAAGACCGCGAGTCCCATTGTACCGTACCCCCTTAACGATGATATCATCGTTGCTGTCCACCTCGAACGTTGAATTTCCCAGCATCAGCTTATCATCTTTCAAACATACTCCGTACACGTTGTCAGAATTTTTCGTCGGTCCGGTAAAAAATTTTTCTAAATATTCACGCGCCAAAGGTCCAAGATTCTCGGTTAGACGTTGATTTTCTTCTTGATGAGTTTCAGGATTTTCAAAAATATTACGCATTGAAGATTCCAAAGATGGCGTGCGCGGTGATTCGAAGGTATCTTGTCGTGGTACCATACTCGTCGATTCGAAGGTATCTTGTCGTGGTACCATGGTCGTCGATTCGATCTCATCGTCATCATAGTTGTCATCATCATCGTCATCATCATCATCATCATCAAGATATATTATTTTTTTCGAGGCGCGCGTTACATCGGCTGCGTCGTTCTTTTCCCTATTTCCATTCTTCTTTATTCTTCTTCTTTTTTTCATGGAGGACGATGGCGTTCCCCTAATATCCGAGAATCTTCTTTTTTTTCGTAGGAAGGACGACGGTGATGTTTCCTTGATATCTGATAACGCGTTGTCGTTCGGTTTGACAGCGGTCGTATTTTGAACTATCTGTTTCAACGGTTCGACGATTGGTTGTAAAGTCGTTCGCAAATTCGTCTCGGCCGTCAGTTTCCCAACTTTCAACGCTAAATACTTTTTACGTATGATATCGCTGGTCTTCGCTATTTCGTTCACGATTGAAGCTCACAGCTTCTCCTTCTCTTGGGCTGACATATTGGTTATGCAAGAGATATTTTACAACCGCGATACAGCACCGACGACTCTTATCGAGCAACTGTATTCGCTACAGTACGACAAACTCGTTAAATCCACGTCTGTAACGACCACGATTCGCAGGGCTGTCTTTATCGATTACGAGAAATCCATACTTCGTTCGCCAGCAATTCGCACATAACGCGCTAAACGTCTCGAACGACATATCGGTATTTACATGATCCTGATGAACGTGACGTAAATTCATGGTATCCTGTTTGAACAGAATCAACAGATTGGCATTGTCACGAATTAAATGTTTAGGTATTCTCGCGTACGACTGACCCAGGTAGAAGCAATCGACGTGCGAATGTCTACCCATCGCGAAATACTCTCTCATGATATCCTGCTCGTCGCACGCCACGTCGTCGAAGATAAAAATCGAATCGGGCCGTGCCTCTGTGGGGGGGATTACGTCAGCGTTATCCGCGAACGCGAAGTATCCTACATCCTTCCCCACGGATGAGAATAGTTTGCTCAAGTATTGGTATTTTGGTTGACACAGAGATTTCGAATACACGTAGACATTGGCGAATCGTAGCCCGTTCGCGCTCTCCAACAGGCTAATCATAACGTTCGTTTTACCACATCCTGACGGGCCGCTTATGACGCATCGTACATTGCCTGGTAACAATGATCCATGTTTCCGCATCGTTTCGTCGCAATCGTCGAACGCGCGACTCGTTGGAACGCGAATATCCAAAGATTGTCTCACAAAACGCATGTTCTGATTGATTCGATGAGGGGGTGGGTGGGGGAGTATTTATACGACAGCCCGAACACCATTGGTATCAGTCGCTCTAAAGGGTTCGTTTCTTTCCAAAGCGAGAGAGAGCAGAAAAAGTAGCTTATGCGTGCGAATCATCGTTCACAACGGTGCCCCGGTTCGCATACGGGTAAGGGATTCTTAAACAGAGCTATAAACGCGTTGCCGGTCGAATTACATATACCCGGTTATCAATTCTGTGGTCCTGGTACGAAACTGACCGCTCGATTAGCTCGTGGGGATCGAGGAATCAATCCGTTGGATGCAGCCTGTCGTGAACACGATATAGCGTATTCACGGTACAAGGATCTTGGAAATCGTCACGCAGCCGACAGCGTTTTGGCAGATCGAGCGTTGCATCGAGTAACGTCTGGGGACGCAACTTTGGGAGAGAAGGTGTCCGCGGCTGCAGTGTTGGCAGCCATGAAAGCTAAAACGAAATTGGGCATGGGCCTGATAAAGAAAAAAGGTGAAAAGAGAAAAAAACAACGAATTCTCCCGATCGCCAAACGCGGTGGTTTTCTGCCGCTGCTGCTGCCTGCTTTGTCGGCTATAGGAGCATTGACGGGTGGTGCCGCAGGAGTAGTCAAAGCCATTAACGCTGCGAAAGCTGCAAAGAAACAATTGCAAGAAGCGGAGCGACACAATCGTGCCATGGAGGGTCGTGGGGTATATCTCGCACCGTATAAGCATGGAAAAGGTTTGAAGAGGGGGAAAAAAAAACAACGGAGAAAGACAACACGACGACAGACGTCGAATTGATGACCTTCTGTAAAGAATTACCATACTTTCGCGGAGTTTTTATGCGTGACGATTTGCCGCCGCATGCGTGGGTAAACGAGCGGGGTATAGTCAATCTAGACGATAGTCGTGGACCGGGAACGCACTGGGTCGCCTATATAAAACACGGCTCGCGCGTCAAATACTTTGATAGTTTTGGAAATCTTCGACCGCCGATCGAGTTGATTCGCTATTTCGGTGCGAACGCGACGATCTTATATAACCACGAACGTTTTCAAAACTACGACGAAAGCGTGTGTGGGCAATTGTGCGTGAAATTTCTCCGAGAAACTACGTTATAAATTCTCTGGAAAGAGTCTCTCTCTCTCTCTCTCTCTCTCTGCACGATGCATGCGAAAAAGTCATTTACGCTCACGTTGTCGGGGAGAAGCAGCATACTGTCGTCCAAGTACTTTCCACCCATAGATCTGGCCAATGGCGAATACGAGCTGGGATTGCTCGATTTACAAACTTATTACACGATACCGAACATCAGCGCCAACATCGGAAACAATCGATTCTACTTCGGTGAAAAAGACGAGGAGATCGTCATCCCCGACGGATCGTACGAATTGGAAGCGATTAACGCATACTTGAGGCGTGAAATACGCGCGCGGTATCCCCCAAAAAATGTTGGCGAGTCGTCCACCGTCTCCGATATCGAATATCCGCTGGTCCTACGAGCGAACAACAACACCATGAAAAGCGAAATTATAAGCAAGTATCAAATAAACTTTACAAAGCCTCGCAACGTGGGATCTATTCTGGGATTTTCCTTGAATCGTGTTTTGTCACCGAACGCGTGGCACACGTCGAACGCACCTGTGAATATCATCAACGTGAATATCGTACGAGTGGAATGCAACATAACCACTGGATCGTACGACAATGGTAAACTCGTTCACACGATACATGAGTTCGCGCCCCAGGTACCACCGGGGTATAAATTATCGGAAACGCCCGCACGAGTCATTTACCTTCCGATCGTTGCACGAGTAATTGACGATTTAACGATTCGCATAGTTGACCAATCCGGACGTTTGATTGATTTTCGAGGTGAAGAAATCACGGTGCGACTACACGTGCGAAGAAGCAATGCTAATTCATAACAATACGGCATTCCATACGTTGAACAACAGCAGCAGCAGCACATTGATTCGCAAGAAACTAACTGTGGAAAAAAACGTAAAGTCAGCGATACGTAAAAAATTAACCGTGGAAAACGCAAAGTATCTACGATCTTTGGGATTTATTGTTAGAAAGTGAGAAGAAAAATCATGTTCGACGACATTTTGAACATCTCTGAAGCGCCGATCTCCGACAATCGCATAACGAAGATTGAGCTGCACACGTACAATCCGTACGCCAACACGACGTTCGAAAACAGCGATGAAGTACGGATACCCATTCAACAACAAGACCTGTACACGCTCCCGTGTAAAAGCTTTCTATATGTTGAGGGAAAACTTAGTTTACCGGGAAAACTCGAATTACCGGCTGGAGCAGGAGAATCACGCATCGATACGGCGACTCTCGAGAACAATGCCGTTGCGTTTATGTTCGAGGAAATACGCTACGAATTGAATGGAGTGGAAATCGATCGGTCCAGAAATCCTGGTGCAACGACAACTCTGAAGAATTACGTGAGTCTATCCAGAACGAGAAGCGACGCGTTATCCAACGCTGGCTGGCTGTATGGTGATGATCGACAGAAGCAAACGGCGACGACCACGGCTGCGATAAATTTCAACTTTTGTGTGCCTATGAACGTTTTATTAGGCTTCTGCGAAGACTACAAACGCGTTGTGATAAATGCTCGACATGAATTGATTTTGATTCGCTCGCGTACCGACGCGAACGCGTTGTTCAGTCCTTCCAACAACGCGAAACCTATTCTGGATCTGTACAAAATTCAATGGCGAATGCCACACGTTGCATTGGATGAACTACATAAGCTGTCCAAGTTACGTATTTTGGACAGCGACAGACCGATTGGCATGAGTTTTCGGTCGTGGGATCTGTTCGAATATCCTCTGCTGCAGACTACTACGAAGCATACATGGGCGATAAAAACGACTCAGCAAATGGAAAAACCGCGATACGTTATATTCGCTTTGCAAACCAATCGAAAGAATAACTTAACGAAAACGGTCACGCGATTCGATCATTGCGCATTGTCAAATATTCGGCTTTACTTGAACTCGGAAACCTATCCGTACGATGATTTAAATATTGATTTCGAGAAAGGTAAATACGCATTGCTCTACGACATGTATGCAAATGTGACGGTTAGCGAACAGATTCCGTTGACTTTCTCACAGGAATCTCTTCAAAAATCGTCTCTGGCAGGAAACGTCCTAGATAACCTTTTCATATCTTAGTTGATCCCTTTTAACGAAGACCGACTTCTGGCTCGACTTAATGGAAATCGACAAAAAACTAGAGTCTGGTCCTAAGCGGCGATTAGGTTATGAACAGTCCACCCCCTTCAATTTTGGGGTATATAAACCCGTACATTTTTACTCTCAGGGGGCAGTACTTCTGTAGTCACGAATCGTGTCGCGTCGTGCTGTATTTTCGTAAGTCGATTTCCAGTAAGATCGGGCTAAAGTTCCCCTTCGGACCAACCTTTGAACCGTATAGATTCCGTAGTCCGGTAATAAATCTATTAAGGCATTACGTAAAATCGCTTCGAAACCCCCGCATCTTGCCAGTGCGTCAACATCGAGCAACCTAGGTAATATTCTTTTATTCTCGCACACACTATCTCGCGACACATACACATATATTTCAATGTAAACTATAACGATTTGAATATATCTAAATTTTACCTACTCACTTCTAAATTCTTTCAACCCTTAATTATTGTTATACCAATCCTAATTTAGTAGTTGAACGTTCCCACATGATACAATCTTACCGCTCGGATTGTATCAATTAAATTATACTTGTTACGAGGCTTACTAACAACCCCATCACCTATCAAACTCTTAGACGACATTCCAATCGCCTAATCGGGATATTTTCCAACCTAGTACCTACCCGATTTCATATTGGGATCATCCACATTACCTATACGTCCACACACAAATTAAACGGCAACCTGACAATCGTATCAAGGATCGTCCGTTTTTCCCTTGAATCCAACCTACTAGCGGCTCCCTGACAATCGCATCAAGGTGCGTCCGCTAAACTCTATAACCTCCTTAATAATCTTTCAAGTCAGAGTTCCCCATTCACACGTAGGTTCATCCCTGAAACTTCACTCATACTAGCGGCAACCTGACAATCGTATCAAGGATCGTCCGCTTTAACTAACAGTTTTTAACCATACTCCCAGGGTAATAACCCTTCGCCGGCCACTCGTGCTGCTCGCGGCCCTGGCTCGTAACAGAACTGGTGACAGCGGTGGGATACGTTCAATTATTTTAGGATTACTTTAATTTTGGGTTTACTATATTAAATTACTCGTAGCTGAGTACTGATGATATACTAGTTTTCCTAGTTTACGTCTCGATATTACTGGCTATATACTAGTTTTCTCTAGTTACGCTTTTATATCAAAATTAATTAAAGTTTTAATATACTAGTTTTCCTAGTTAAAAGACTTCAATATACTAGTTTCCTCTAGTTACATTTTTAAATATAATATACTAGTTTTCGCTAGTTACATTTTTGAATAAAAATGCAGAATTCAGCTGCAAATACATCTTCTGTTGACATGATGAACTTGACGGTTTCACTTGCAACTTCTATGTCGCTGTTGACGCAAAAGACATGCTTACAGAATATTACTTCGACAATTCCTACCTTTAACGGGGAAGACCCCCCTTTGATTCGTTTCGCGCAAACTTTAGAGGACGGGTTAACTTTGATTCCGGAGGGTACGGAGGCCGAGTATCTGGCAATTGTTCTTACGAAACTCGTTGGACCGGCACGTAGAAGTACGTTAGAACACAAGTTTACAACCGTAAAATCATTGGTTCAACATTTGAAAAAACGGTTCGCTCCCGGTAAGAGCTTGTCATATTATCAAGTGGAAATCGCGAAGTTGCATATTCGCGAAGGAGAAAGCCTACGACAATATATCGATAGGACAAGCCATTTGGTTTACTGTACGCGCGGAGCCATGAGGGAAAAATACGAGGTCCATGCCGAAGAATTCATTAAATTGATGGAAAACGATGTCAAGGAAAATTTCATCGACGGTTTGCCGGATCGAGTTTCCTTCAAGGTGTCGGCTCTCTCTAAAGATATCAAGAATCTGGAAGAAGCTTACGACATCGTGCTACAGATAGACAAAAAATTAAGGAATCGGCGACAGTCGCCACGAAATGAATCACCATCAAGGTGGTCCCGCCGAGACTCTTACGACCAGGACTCTCAATATCACGATCGACAAGTGTCGTATCCTCTATCTCCGAGTAGATATGACCGAAACAGAGATCGACACGCGAGGCCATCTGGTTATTCGGAGGAAAAAGGAGGACGAGCTTCTGCCTGGACCTTGCGTCACAGGAGTCCTTCAAATTCCCCTTCCAACCGTACCGACACTTCAAGTGTAAGAGACGATGAAAAACGGTACACCATATTAAAAAATACCGACAAAGAACGTTTTTCAAAATCGTATTGTTGGCATTGCGGAACATCGGGACATGATGGAAAATTCTGTAAGAATCGTCCACATAATCCGAAATTCCGACGAGATTCGCGAGATTCATCGGTCGAATCAAACAAATCTTTAAACTTCGATCGCGCTCACCGTACCGGCGACACGATGAGCGAAACCAAAGAAGTTCGCCCAAGAACTGTCCGCTTCGAGGAAAAACCCTTCTCAAGGAAGCACCAGCCCCGCGAATCAACATCAAAATCCCGGAACTGGAATCAGGAAAGGGAGAATTTTTAATTGATGGCGGAGCCTCAGTCAATCTAGTAGTTCTCAACGCTTTGGGTACAGAAGCAGAAATTATCTCACGTGAAGAAATCGAGATAACGGGACTCACAAGTATTCCAATTCGTACCTTAGGAACTACGATTTTACACATTCATGAAGCTCCTGTGTTTTTCTACGTAGTGAAGCATCTTACAATTGAAGCAGATGGACTTATAGGAAGCCCATTTTTGAAACAGGAACAAGCAGAAATTTCTTATTACCATAGGACAGTGGTATTAAGAAGTAAACCTACCAGACCTATTCGATTCTCCAACTACCAGCAGGAATTGGAAACACCCACCAAACATCGCATAGATGCCCGAACGTCTCAGCAGATTGCAATTACAATAGCTAATCCGAAAGTTAAGGAAGGATATTTACCACGCATAAAAACTCATGATAAACTGTACATAGGAGAAGCTGCAGTCATAAATGACAGAGGAAAATGTCATGTTATGGCAACTAACACATGTGAAGAAGCACTGGACATAGAAATAGAACCACAAATTTTGGAACCTTATGATATTTTGAGTACCTCAGACGAAGATAATTATTCAGAAGTACGACACCATTCCAATTTCAAAACTAAAGAAGATAGGATACAGGGAATCTTCGAAACGCTAAATCTAAGCCACCTGAACAAAGAAGAACGATGCAGCATTACAGCATTGATAAAAGAATTTCCCGATCGATTTTATCTTCCTGGAGATAAATTAGGGAAGGCTTCCGATTTCAAACATTCTCTACATACAACTGATGAGATTCCGATTAACACAAGGCAATATCGCTATCCTCCCATACATCAAGATGAAATTAAAAAGCAGATTAATGGCTTATTATCCGAAGGTATTATAACCCCATCTAAATCTCCGTACAATTCGCCTTTGTGGATTGTACCCAAAAAGCCAGATGCGCAAGGAAACAAGCGTTGGCGCATGGTAATAGATTTCCGTGCGCTAAATGAAAAAACCATTTCCGATAAATATCCGCTTCCTCAGATCACAGAAATATTGGATCGTCTCGGTGGAGCTAAATACTTCTCCGTCTTCGATCTTGCCAGCGGATTTCACCAAATAGAAATGGATCCAAAAGATAGGCAGAAAACAGCTTTTACCACCCCTAATGGGCATTATGAATTTTCACGAATGCCGTTTGGTTTGAAAAATGCACCACCTACTTTTCAACGCCTGATGGACCAGGTATTAACTGGACTCCAGGGAACAGATGTTTTCGTTTATTTGGACGACATCGTGGTTTACGCTTCATCATTACAGGAACATAACATTAAAGTCAGGAAATTGCTGAATCGTCTGCGAGAACATGGCTTGACGCTTCAGACCAATAAATGCGAATTCTTACGGAAAGAAGTCACATATCTGGGACATATTATTTCAAGAAAGGGAGTAAAACCAGACCCTAGGAAACTAAAAGCTGTTCAGAATTTTCCAACGCCTACCTCACAGAAGAATATCCAACAATTTTTGGGTCTAGTGGGATATTACCGTCGTTTCATACAAGATTTTACCATAAAAGCAAAATCATTAATTGATCTTTTAGGAAAGGGCAAGAAATTCAAATGGGCTGAAGAACAAGAAAACAGTTTTAAAATGTTACGTGAAGAACTCTGTCGAGAACCAATCTTGCAGTACCAAGATTTCAACAAGCCATTCATCATCACAACAGACGCTTCTGAATATGCCATTGGAGCCGTGCTTAGTCAAGGCGAAATCGGCAATGATCTACCGATTGCTTACGCATCGCGTAGCCTCAATAAGGCAGAAAGAAATTATTCTGCCACTGAAAAGGAATGTTTAGCAATGGTATACGCCGTTATTTATTTTCGACCGTATGTTTATGGAACAAAATTCACACTCGTTACCGACCATCGCCCGTTGGTTTGGCTACATTCTGTAAAAGATCCAACGTCAAGACTCATGAAGTGGAAACTTCGTCTTTTGGAGTATGACTATCAAGTTCTCCATAAATCTGGAAAAAATAATAAAAATGCGGATGCACTGTCGCGTAATCCGACTACCGTCTGCCTTCCACTTATACCAAGGGAGCTTCAGGACCCCGACTTCAAGATGCAAATACCGAAAACGGATGCTAACGCTAGTTCAATTGGACAACGAATCAGGCAATTACGTCGGGATCGAGAAAACCGACCAAAACATCAACAACCAAATAGCAGTTCAGATGAGACAGAAGAACCCGCTCTTGGTAAGGTTCAGCATTCACCAATAATGTACAGGAACAGATCTTTCCCAAGTTTGTCTCGAGAGGTGACAATGCCAGATGAAAACCAGGACATCATTCAACACCTTCTACCCGTGGCAAACTCCACAGAAATTTTTTCTACGGATAAGAATACGAGTTCGTCCGGTGATTTAATTTCGTTTGAAGAACCGACGGAAAACACTGTCATAGAGAATACGAACAATATACAGGGTGATATATCTAATATACCTCTAGAGGTATTCCCTGAAACAGGTGGAATTTTACAACCTACCATAATCCGATCATCAAACAATACTATAGGCGAAGCAAGGGTACAGCAATTTTTTGACCGCACAGCCGACCCTTACCCATTTTTCGACGCCACCACCGATGGTTCGTCTACCGAAACTGACCTGGAGGCGCCGCCGGAACCGAAACAAAGAATTAGCATTTCTTCAAACACCCTCACCGCAAAAGAGGATCATTATGTACATTTCGTATCGGTTGATTGCAATTTAACAACCCCCGTGGGAAAACTTTTATCAGACACTGGATTAATAAATAAGCAGGAACTTTTAGCTGCACGACCAGAGAAGGGACAGGTCATAATTTCAAGCAATGGGTTATTTAAAACATTTAGCGTAGTAATATCTGACAATTTCCACGATAAACCAAAAAGAGTAGAAATAGTTAATGGATTGAAAACCCTTCAATCTATCCTAGAACGTAACAAGATCAAATCTTTTCGAACATCCGCCACCGGAGATCATCATAAATTATTACCCAACGAGTTTTTCAAAACATTAGAGGAAGTCTTCATAGACTCACCTTATCAAATTACAATATGTAATTGTATCATCACTACACCTTCCATAGAAGACAGGCAAGAAATCATTTATGAAGCACATGATAGCTTAATAGGAGGACATAAGGGAGTTACAAAAACTTATAATCACATCCGTTCAAGATTTCATTGGCCTCAGATGCGCAACGAAATTCAAGAATATATCCGAAAATGCAGAAGTTGCCAAGAACAGAAACTAATCAGAATAAAGACTCGTCAGCCTATGCTGATCACCGACACACCGTTAGACGCATTTGACAAAATTTCCTTGAATACAGTTGGACCTTTACCAATCACACCTGGCGGAAATCGACACATCCTTACCATACAGGATAATCTAACTAAATATTGCATTGCGGTAGCGATACCGAATATCCGAGCCGCCACCATTGCAGATGCTTTTGCACGACATTTCATCGCAATTTATGGGACACCACGAGCAATACTCACGGATAAGGGAACCAGCTTTATTGGAAATCTTATGACAAACCTGTCGGAAATATTCAAAATCAAACAAATCACCACCTCAGGATACCGACCTCAAACTAATAGATCGCTGGAACGAAGTCATATTGTCCTCACAGAATATCTGAAGCATTACATGGAGAATTACGAAGACTGGGATTTATTAATCCCTTTTGCAATGTTCTCTTACAATACGTCAATTCATGAAGCTACCAACTTTACACCGTACGAACTGGTTTTTGGCAAACAGGCTCGAGAACCAAATTCATTTCCAACTGGTACAAATTTGAAGAAATATGGAGATTATTTATCAGAACTAATAACAAATATAGTCAGAATCCGTAATATAGCAGTAGACGGAAGAACTCCATAACAATCCTTTTTATCTACTCTGGCTGCCGCTGACAACACTACCAACCCCAGAAGGAAAATGATTCAACAAACATTCGGGCCAGCCGCCACACGATGTCACCCAGGGTTGGGCCCAACTGGGTTACGCAGTCCCGACCTAATCGACACACCTAGTCTATAAGTATACACACAACACACTACACCGATACAATTTTTCTTTCTCCTTTTTCTGTGACTCGTTTGTTTGCTCCAAAAAATTTTTTTTCTATTTTTATTTTTTCCTTCAAATCTGTGGTACCTAGGACGTTTCCTTCCTGATGAGAAAGCATCACGCGAACCGCGATGTTTCCTCTTGGTGGGGAGATGTGACGGTTAGCGAACAGATTCCGTTGACTTTCTCACAGGAATCTCTTCAAAAATCGTCTCTGGCAGGAAACGTCCTAGATAACCTTTTCATATCTTAGTTGATCCCTTTTAACGAAGACCGACTTCTGGCTCGACTTAATGGAAATCGACAAAAAACTAGAGTCTGGTCCTAAGCGGCGATTAGGTTATGAACAGTCCACCCCCTTCAATTTTGGGGTATATAAACCCGTACATTTTTACTCTCAGGGGGCAGTACTTCTGTAGTCACGAATCGTGTCGCGTCGTGCTGTATTTTCGTAAGTCGATTTCCAGTAAGATCGGGCTAAAGTTCCCCTTCGGACCAACCTTTGAACCGTATAGATTCCGTAGTCCGGTAATAAATCTATTAAGGCATTACGTAAAATCGCTTCGAAACCCCCGCATCTTGCCAGTGCGTCAACATCGAGCAACCTAGGTAATATTCTTTTATTCTCGCACACACTATCTCGCGACACATACACATATATTTCAATGTAAACTATAACGATTTGAATATATCTAAATTTTACCTACTCACTTCTAAATTCTTTCAACCCTTAATTATTGTTATACCAATCCTAATTTAGTAGTTGAACGTTCCCACATGATACAATCTTACCGCTCGGATTGTATCAATTAAATTATACTTGTTACGAGGCTTACTAACAACCCCATCACCTATCAAACTCTTAGACGACATTCCAATCGCCTAATCGGGATATTTTCCAACCTAGTACCTACCCGATTTCATATTGGGATCATCCACATTACCTATACGTCCACACACAAATTAAACGGCAACCTGACAATCGTATCAAGGATCGTCCGTTTTTCCCTTGAATCCAACCTACTAGCGGCTCCCTGACAATCGCATCAAGGTGCGTCCGCTAAACTCTATAACCTCCTTAATAATCTTTCAAGTCAGAGTTCCCCATTCACACGTAGGTTCATCCCTGAAACTTCACTCATACTAGCGGCAACCTGACAATCGTATCAAGGATCGTCCGCTTTAACTAACAGTTTTTAACCATACTCCCAGGGTAATAACCCTTCGCCGGCCACTCGTGCTGCTCGCGGCCCTGGCTCGTAACACAAAATTCCAAGAATCATACTATGGAAACGGCGAAGCGCTACTCGACGTCTCAGATTTCCTGCGATATGGTCCATTCGTCGTTCTCGATTGTTCCCGGCAAAACGATGCGTTAAAAAACGCTACGATTGACGTGCGAATCGAATTTGAATGTCGAACCGACGTCCCCCCATCGACAACAGCCTACTGCATGATGATACACGACCGCATCGTGGAGTACAGTCCATTAACGAATATTGTTCGAAAAATTACTTGAATCGCTTATACCGATAAAAAATATATATATACTTTATTATTTCTCTACTTTAATTGTATTGGAAATGTAAGAAAGGAATTGTAAGAAAGGAATTTGCAATAAAATAAAATAAAATACAAAAGAGATATTTTTAAATAATTTTTATTTTTAAAATACCTTGTGGGAATTACAGGAATTGTACAAAAGGAATTTGTAATAAACTACAACAGAGATGTTCTAAAATAATTTTTATTTTTTAAAGTACCTGCTGGAAATAATTTTTACACACACATATATACAATTAAAGCAAATAACATTAATAATATTATTCCCTCTCGCAATAGAATGAGGGTGGGGGTATACAGTATAAATTGTTCGCCGCAAACGTTAACAATCGCAGTCGCTGTACCAAGTTATATCGCGTGTATAATCTTAATCTACGACAACAAGTACAATAAAATTTCTTCGACAGTAAGTACAATCATAAAAGCTACATCTTTGAATTTTCCCCCGTCAAAACCGCAAACGCGACACATCCTTTTACATTTGATTTTTACACAGAGTATCACAATGATCGCGAAATCCGAGGGAACCGTCGCAATAATCGATCACGCAACACCACCCGATTACCGTCTCGAACGCGACAGACTACAAAGTTTTCACAATTGGCGTTACTCACACGTCATTGAGCCGGAGAAACTCGCCGCCGCAGGATTTTTTAATCTCGGTGATGAGGACTGCGTAGAATGCTTCGAGTGCCGTGTTCGTCTATGCCGATGGGAAGTCGACGATGATCCCGTGGAGGAACATCGCGCCTGGTCCAGATTCTGTTGGTATATCCGCGGGCTGGACTGCGGCAACGTACCGATGGGAGTCGATCCAGATGTAATTCTGCCAAATCCTCGTGGTGTGGATACCTGTGGAATCGCGAAAGAGTTTTCGCTCGAACGATAATAAAAACTACTATATAAACGACGCATACAAATTAACGAATAGGTACTCGGGCGAATATAAAAAAATCTAATATACTGATATATATAAAAAAGAATTTATTAAAAAATGAAAAAAGATACATAATAATAATAATAATAATAATGATAATGATAATGATAATATTGATAATCAAAAATTGAAAATAATGATAATATTTTTTTTTAAATAATTCTTGATAGTTGAGTCTGCAACAAATAAAATAAAAAATGGTATTAAGTTTTAATTTTAAAAAATAGATATATACAATTATTTTAATTTTACTTACCATGATTATGCAAATAGTGTCACAACCCCCTCGATGAATTCTCCTCCCCATTCTTCGAGCTCGATGCGATGGAGACGCATCGCCTTTCGCCATGCTCGAACGAACGATGCTCTATCTTCATCCGACACGAAGTTCTGTTAAAACATATAAAATATGATTATAAATTTTCCACCAATCATGTTGGATTACATAGTACATTTCTTTGTACTTACCAAACTGTTGAGCACCACATCTAGTGGTATGTTTGGGTCCACCAGATAATGTAGAGTTGTGGCAATATATACAAACATTTTGAAACTTTTGTATGTCAACTGTGCTTCACGTCGACGACACCCATTCTTATATACAATGTATCCCCACTAGAAAAGAGGTAACAAAATCTCTCCGCTGACGAGAAAATCTCCGCTCGCGAGATTAGAAAAGATGTTCATTGCAGTAATTTAAAACCTGCATAATGCATTTTACAATTAGCGCAAATCGGGGGAGAACTGATAACAATGGTGTGTCCAGATATCTCGCGGCTTGGACAACTCGATACCCCAAAGCATGAAGGGATACCGTTGCTACAACTCGCTAGATTAGATAAGTTCGACAGGGGGAAAGGACTGTGTGATGCGACGCGTGTCTCGGCCGAGCAACTCGACACCAGCCGCGATAGGATGCTGCTACTCCAGATTATGAGAACGCACAACATACATCTTGAACGATATAAACAAATAAATAAACGATAGTGCACGTACGATTCCACGACTCTATCTTGCATCGTGAACGGTCTCTCTCTCTCTCTCTCTTACATTTAAAGAATGCGCAAATGCATCGTGGGTGTGACTTCGTCATGAAATATTGCATTTTAACCTGATGCATACGTCTGCGGTACCCACGCTGCCTCCGTGACTGTTTATCGTGAACGATAAACCAAATCATACTGGGTGTCATATTTGTGACGCACGCGTTCAGACTAGCGAAAATATTGTCCGCTATAACGTGAGAAACTATCCTTGAGGAATTACCCCATCCCATCCACTCTCAATAAGTAAAAAATTAGAACACGTTCAAGGTTACCCAAAAAGCTGACACTGCACTTTTGCACGTGCGAGAAACTCAAAAAGCTGACGCTGCAGTTTGATACCCCCCCACCCCCTTAAAAATAAAGCTGACGTTCAAGGTTACCCAAAAAGCTGACACTGCACTTTTGCACGTGCGAGATACCCCCCTCCCCCGCAAAAATATCAAAAAGATGACGTTCAAGGTTACCCAAAAAGCTGACGCTGCAGTTTTGCACGTGCGAGAAACTCAAAAAGCTGACGCTGCAGTTTGATACCCCCCTCCCCCCTCAAAAATAAAGCTGACGTTCAAGGTTACCCCCAAAAAGCTGACGCTGCAGTTTCATACCCCCCCCTCCCCCCTCAAAAATATGCTCGTGCTATAAGGTAATTCCCCCACCCCTCCACCCGCAAAATTTGGTTCTGTTATAAGCTAATTCCCCCCCTCCCCCTCCCACACAAAGTCGCGCTATAAGGTAAACTGCCGGTAAGGTAGGAATCTGCCTACAATGATAACTAGTATTTAGAACCCGCCTATATTACCTACTGAAATAAAGTCTGTGAACTGTGATCTGTGGACTGTGAACTGTGAACTGTGATCTGTGAACAGTGAACTGTGGACTGTGAACTGTGAACTGTGACCTGTGAACTGTGAACTGTGAACTGTGAACTGTGAACTGTGAACTGTGAACTGCCAACTGTGAAGTGTGAAATAAAGTCTGTGAACTGTGATCTGTGGACTGTGAACTGTGAACTGTGAAGTGTGAACTGTGATTTGTGAACAGTGAACTGTGGACTGTGAACTGTGCACTGTGAAGTGTGAAGTGTGAAATGAAGACTGTGATCTGTGAACTGTGATCTGTGAACAGTGAACTGTGGACTGTGAACAGTGAACTGTGACCTGTGAACTGTGAACTGTGACCTGTGAACTGTGAACTGTGAACTGTGAATTCTGAAGTATGAAATGAAGACAGTGAACTGTGAAATGTGAACTGTGACCTGCGAACTGGGAACTGTGAACTGTGAACTGTGAACTGTGGACTGTGAACTGTGAACTGTGAACTGTGACGTGTGAACTGTGAACTGTGAACTGTCAACTGTGAACTGTGAACTGTGAACTGTGAACTGTGAACAGTGAACTCTGAACTGTGAACTGTGACCTGTGAACTGTGAACTGTGACCTGTGAACTGTGAACTGCGAACTGTGAATTGTGAAATGAAGACTGTGAACTGTGAACTGTGAACTGTGAACTGTGAACAGTGAACAGTGAACTGTGAACTGTGAACTGTGAACTGTGAACTGTGAACTGTGAACTGTGAATTGTGAACAGTGAACTGTGAACTGTGAACTGTGAACTGTGGACTGTGAACTGTGAACTGTGAACTGTGAAGTGTGAACTGTGAACTGTGAACTGCCAACTGTGAAGTGTGAAATAAAGTCTGTGAACTGTGATCTGTGGACTGTGAACTGTGAACTGTGAAGTGTGAACTGTGATTTGTGAACAGTGAACTGTGAAATGTGAACTGTGCACTGTGAAGTGTGAAGTGTGAAATGAAGACTGTGATCTGTGAACTGTGATCTGTGAACAGTGGACTGTGAACTGTGAACTGTGACCTGTGAACTGTGAACTGTGACCTGTGAACTGTGAACTGTGAACTGTGAACTGCGAACTGTGAAGTATGAAATGAAGACAGTGAACTGTGAAGTATGAAATGAAGACAGTGAACTGTGAAATGTGAACTGTGATCTGTGAACAGTGAACTGTGGACTGTTAACTGTGAACTGTGAAGTGTGAACTGTGAACTGTGAAGTGTGAACTGTGAACTGTGAACTGTCAACTGTGAACTGAGAACTGTAAACTGAGAACTGTAAACTGTGAACAGTGAACTGTGAACTGTGAACTGTGAACTGCGAACTGTGAAGTGTGAAATGAAGACTGTGAACTGTGATCTGTGGACTGTGAACTGTGAACTGTGAACTGTGATTTGTGAACAGTGAACTGTGGACTGTGAACTGTGGACTGTGAACTGTGCACTGTGAAGTGTGAAGTGTGAAGTGTGAAATGAAGACTGTGAACTGTGAACTGTGATCTGTGAACAGTGAACTGTGGACTGTGAACTGTGACCTGTGAACTGTGAACTGTGACCTGTGAACTGTGAACTGCAAACTGTGAATTGTGAAATGAAGACTGTGAACTGTGAACTGTGAACAGTGAACAGTGAACTGTGAACTGTGAACTGTGAACTGTGAACTGTGAACTGTGAATTGTGAACAGTGAACTGTGGACTGTGAACTGTGAACTGTGAACTGTGAAGTGTGAACTGTCAACTGTGAACTGTCAACTGTGAACTGAGAACTGTAAACTGAGAACTGTAAACTGTGAACAGTGAACTCTGAACTGTGAACTGTGAACTGTGAACTGTGAACTGTGAACTGTGAACTGTGAACTGCCAACTGTGAAGTGTGAAATAAAGTCTGTGAACTGTGATCTGTGGACTGTGAACTGTGAAGTGTGAACTGTGATTTGTGAACAGTGAACTGTGGACTGTGAACTGTGCACTGTGAAGTGTGAAGTGTGAAATGAAGACTGTGATCTGTGAACTGTGATCTGTGAACAGTGAACTGTGGACTGTGAACTGTCAACTGTGACCTGTGGACTGTGAACTGTGAACTGTGAACTGTGAACTGTGAACTGTGAATTGTGAACTGTGAACTGTGAACTGTGAATTGTGAAATGAAGACTGTGAACTGTGAACTGTGAACTGTGAACTGTGAACTGTGAACAGTGAACAGTGAACAGTGAACTGTGAACTGTGAACTGTGAACTGTGAACTGTGAACTGTGAATTGTGAACAGTGAACTGTGGACTGTGAACTGTGAACTGTGAAGTGTGAACTGTCAACTGTGAACTGTCAACTGTGAACTGAGAACTGTAAACTGAGAACTGTAAACTGTGAACAGTGAACTGTGAACTGTGAACTGTGAACTGTGAACTGTGAACTGTGAACTGTGAACTGTGAACTGCCAACTGTGAAGTGTGAAATAAAGTCTGTGAACTGTGATCTGTGGACTGTGAACTGTGAACTGTGAACTGTGAACTGTGAAGTGTGAACTGTGATTTGTGAACAGTGAACTGTGGACTGTGAACTGTGCACTGTGAAGTGTGAAATGAAGACTGTGATCTGTGAACTGTGATCTGTGAACAGTGAACTGTGGACTGTGAACTGTGAACTGTGATCTCTGAACTGTGAACTGTGACCTGTGAACTGTGAACTGTGAACTGTGAACTGTGAACTGTGAACTGTCAACTGTGAACTGAGAACTGTAAACTGAGAACTGTAAACTGTGAACTGTGGACTGTGAACTGTGCACTGTGAAGTGTGAAATGAAGACTGTGAACTGTGATCTGTGGACTGTGAACTGTGAACTTTGAACTGTGATGTGTGATCAGTGAACTGTGATCTGTGAACAGTGAACTGTGGACTGTGAACTGTGAACTGTGACCTGTGATTTGTGAACAGTGAACTCTGAACTGTGAACTGTGACCTGTGACGTGTGAACTGTGAACTGTGAACTGTCAACTGTGAACTGTGAACTGTGAACTGTGAACTGTGAACTGTGAACAGTGAACTCTGAACTGTGAACTGTGACCTGTGAACTGTGAACTGTGACCTGTGAACTGTGAACTGCGAACTGTGAATTGTGAAATGAAGACTGTGAACTGTGAACTGTGAACAGTGAACAGTGAACTGTGAACTGTGAACTGTGAACTGTGAACTGTGAACTGTGAACTGTGAACTGTGAACTGTGAATTGTGAACAGTGAACTGTGAACTGTGAACTGTGAACTGTGGACTGTGAACTGTGAACTGTGAACTGTGAAGTGTGAACTGTGAACTGTGAACTGCCAACTGTGAAGTGTGAAATAAAGTCTGTGAACAGTGAACTGTGACCTGTGAACTGTGAACTGTGACCTGTGAACTGTGAACTGTGAACTGTGAATTCTGAAGTATGAAATGAAGACAGTGAACTGTGAAATGTGAACTGTGACCTGCGAACTGGGAACTGTGAACTGTGAACTGTGAACTGTGGACTGTGAACTGTGAACTGTGAACTGTGACGTGTGAACTGTGAACTGTGAACTGTGAACTGTGAACTGTGAACTGTGAACTGTGAACTGTGAACTGTGAACTGTGAACAGTGAACTCTGAACTGTGAACTGTGACCTGTGAACTGTGAACTGTGACCTGTGAACTGTGAACTGCAAACTGTGAATTGTGAAATGAAGACTGTGAACTGTGAACTGTGAACAGTGAACAGTGAACTGTGAACTGTGAACTGTGAACTGTGAACTGTGAACTGTGAACTGTGAACTGTGAACTGTGAATTGTGAACAGTGAACTGTGAACTGTGAACTGTGAACTGTGGACTGTGAACTGTGAACTGTGAACTGTGAAGTGTGAACTGTGAACTGTGAACTGCCAACTGTGAAGTGTGAAATAAAGTCTGTGAACTGTGATCTGTGGACTGTGAACTGTGAACTGTGAAGTGTGAACTGTGATTTGTGGACAGTGAACTGTGAAATGTGAACTGTGCACTGTGAAGTGTGAAGTGTGAAATGAAGACTGTGATCTGTGAACTGTGATCTGTGAACAGTGGACTGTGAACTGTGAACTGTGACCTGTGAACTGTGACCTGTGAACTGTGAACTGTGAACTGTGAACTGCGAACTGTGAAGTATGAAATGAAGACAGTGAACTGTGAAATGTGAACTGTGATCAGTGAACAGTGAACTGTGGACTGTTAACTGTGAACTGTGAAGTGTGAACTGTGAACTGTGAACTGTGAACTGTCAACTGTGAACTGAGAACTGTAAACTGAGAACTGTAAACTGTGAACAGTGAACAGTGAACTGTGAACTGTGAACTGTGAACTGTGATCTGTGAACTGTGAACTGCGAACTGTGAAGTGTGAAATGAAGACTGTGAACTGTGATCTGTGGACTGTGAACTGTGAACTGTGAACTGTGATTTGTGAACAGTGAACTGTGGACTGTGAACTGTGGACTGTGAACTGTGCACTGTGAAGTGTGAACTGTGAAAACTGAATTGTGAAATAAAGTCTGTGAACTGTGATCTGTGAACTATGATCTGTGAACTGTGAACTGTGAAGTGTGATCTGTGAACTGTGAACTGTGAACTGTGAACTGTGAACTGTGAACTGTGAACTGTGATCTCGAACTGTGATCTGTGAACTGTGAACTGCGAACTGTGAATTGTGAAATGAAGAATGTGAACTGTGAACTGTGAACTGTGAACTGTGAACTATGATCTGTGAACAGTGAACTGTGGACTGTGAACTGTGAAGTGTGAACTGTGAACTGTGAACTGTCAACTGTGAACTGAGAACTGTAAACTGAGAACTGTAAACTGTGAACAGTGAACTGTGAACTGTGATCTGTGAACTGCGAACTGTGAAGTGTGAAATGAAGACTGTGAACTGTGATCTGTGGACTGTGAACTGTGAACTGTGAACTGTGAACTGTGATTTGTGAACAGTGAACTGTGGACTGTGAACTGTGGACTGTGAACTGTGCACTGTGAAGTGTGAAGTGTGAAGTGTGAAATGAAGACTGTGAACTGTGAACTGTGATCTGTGAACAGTGAACTGTGGACTGTGAACTGTGAACTGTGACCTGTGAACTGTGAACTGTGACCTGTGAACTGTGAACTGCGAACTGTGAATTGTGAAATGAAGACTGTGAACTGTGAACTGTGAACTGTGAACTGTGAACTGTGAACTGTGAACAGTGAACAGTGAACTGTGAACTGTGAACTGTGAACTGTGAACTGTGAACTGTGAATTGTGAACAGTGAACTGTGGACTGTGAACTGTGAACTGTGAACTGTGAAGTGTGAACTGTCAACTGTGAACTGTCAACTGTGAACTGAGAACTGTAAACTGAGAACTGTAAACTGTGAACAGTGAACTGTGAACTGTGAACTGTGAACTGTGAACTGTGAACTGTGAACTGTGAACTGTGAACTGTGAACTGCCAACTGTGAAGTGTGAAATAAAGTCTGTGAACTGTGATCTGTGGACTGTGAACTGTGAAGTGTGAACTGTGATTTGTGAACAGTGAACTGTGGACTGTGAACTGTGCACTGTGAAGTGTGAAGTGTGAAATGAAGACTGTGATCTGTGAACTGTGATCTGTGAACAGTGAACTGTGGACTGTGAACTGTCAACTGTGACCTGTGAACTGTGAACTGTGAACTGTGAAGTGTGATGTGTGATCAGTGAACTGTGAACTGCGAACTGTGAAGTGTGAAATGAAGACTGTGAACTGTGATCTGTGGACCGTGAACTGTGAACTGTGAACTGTGATTTGTGAACAGTGAACTGTGGACTGTGAACTGTGGACTGTGAACTGTGCACTGTGAAGTGTGAAGTGTGAAGTGTGAAATGAAGACTGTGAACTGTGAACTGTGATCTGTGAACAGTGAACTGTGGACTGTGAACTGTGAACTGTGAACTGTGAACTGTGAACTGTGACCTGTGAATTGTGAAATGAAGACTGTGAACTGTGAACTGTGAACTGTGAACTGTGAACTGTGAACTGTGAACTGTGAACTGTGAACTGTGAACTGTGAACAGTGAACAGTGAACTGTGAACTGTGAACTGTGAATTGTGAACAGTGAACTGTGGACTGTGAACTGTGAACTGTGAAGTGTGAACTGTCAACTGTGAACTGTCAACTGTGAACTGAGAACTGTAAACTGAGAACTGTAAACTGTGAACAGTGAACTGTGAACTGTGAACTGTGAACTGTGAACTGTGAACTGTGAACTGTGAACTGTGAACTGCCAACTGTGAAGTGTGAAATAAAGTCTGTGAACTGTGATCTGTGGACTGTGAACTGTGAACTGTGAACTGTGAACTGTGAACTGTGAACTGTGAACTGTGAACTGTGAACTGTGAACTGTGAACTGTGAACAGTGAACAGTGAACTGTGAACTGTGAACTGTGAATTGTGAACAGTGAACTGTGGACTGTGAACTGTGAACTGTGAAGTGTGAACTGTCAACT
The DNA here is from genome assembly GCA_963971365.1 of Lasioglossum villosulum. Classification (NCBI taxonomy): domain Eukaryota; kingdom Metazoa; phylum Arthropoda; class Insecta; order Hymenoptera; family Halictidae; genus Lasioglossum; species Lasioglossum villosulum. Next base: position 2,074,156 of record CAXARU010000174.1, read on the forward strand.
GTGAACTGTCAACTGTGAACTGAGAACTGTAAACTGAGAACTGTAAACTGTGAACAGTGAACTGTGGACTGTGAACTGTGCACTGTGAAGTGTGAAGTGTGAAATGAAGACTGTGATCTGTGAACTGTGATCTGTGAACAGTGAACTGTGGACTGTGAACTGTGAACTGTGATCTGTGAACTGTGAAATGTGACCTGTGAACTGTGAACTGTGAACTGTGAATTGTGAAGTATGAAATGAAGACAGTGAACTGTGAAATGTGAACTGTGACCTGCGAACTGGGAACTGTGAACTGTGAACTGTGAACTGTGGACTGTGAACTGTGAACTGTGAACTGTGACGTGTGAACTGTGAACTGTGAACTGTGAACTGTGAACTGTGAACTGTGAACTGTGAAAACTGAATTGTGAAATAAAGTCTGTGAACTGTGATCTGTGAACTGTGATCTGTGAACTGTGAACTGTGAAGTGTGATCTGTGAACTGTGAACTGCGAACTGTGAATTGTGAAATGAAGACTGTGAACTGTGAACTGTGCCCTGTGAAGACTGAAGTGTGAAATGAAGACTGTGAACTGTGATCTGTGAACTGTGAACTGTGAACTGAGAACTGTGAACTGTGAACTGTGAAAACTGAATTGTGAAATAAAGTCTGTGAACTGTGAACTGTGATCTGTGAACTGAGAACTGTGAACTGTGAACAGTGGGTTGTGAACTGTGACCTGTGAACTGTGAACTGCGAACTGTGAAGTATGAAATGAAGACAGTGAACTGTGAAATGTGAACTGTGACCTGCGAACTGGGAACTGTGAACTGTGAACTGTGAACTGTGGACTGTGAACTGTGAACTGTGAACTGTGACGTGTGAACTGTGAACTGTGAACTGTCAACTGTGAACTGAGAACTGTAAACTGAGAACTGTAAACTGTGAACTGTGAACTGTGATCTGTGAACTGTGAACTGCGAACTGTGAAGTGTGAAATGAAGACTGTGAACTGTGATCTGTGGACTGTGAACTGTGAACTGTGAACTGTGATGTGTGATCAGTGAACTGTGGACTGTGAACTGTGAACTGTGACCTGTGAACTGTGAACTGCGATCTGTGAATTGTGAAATGAAGACTGTGAACTGTGAACTGTGAACTGTGAACTGTGAACTGTGACCTGTGACCTGTGAACTGTGAACTGTGACATGTGAACTGTGAACTGTGAACTGTGAACTGCGAACTGTGAAGTATGAAATGAAGACAGTGAACTGTGAAGTATGAAATGAAGACAGTGAACTGTGAAATGTGAACTGTGACCTGCGAACTGGGAACTGTGACGTGTGAACTGTGAACTGTGAACTGTGAACTGTCAACTGTGAACTGAGAACTGTAAACTGAGAACTGTAAACTGTGAACTGTGAACTGTGATCTGTGAACTGTGAACTGTGAAGTGTGAAATGAAGACTGTGAACTGTGATCTGTGGACTGTGAACTGTGAACTGTGATGTGTGATCAGTGAACTGTGGACTGTGAACTGTGAACTGTGACCTGTGAACTGCGAACTGTGAATTGTGAACTGTGAACTGTGAACTGTGAATTGTGAAATGAAGACTGTAAACTGAGAACTGTAAACTGTGAACAGTGAACTGTGAACTGTGAACTGTGAACTGTGAACTGTGAACTGTGAACTGTGAACTGTGGACTGTGAACTGTGAACTGTGAACTGTGACGTGTGAACTGTGAACTGTGAACTGTGAACTGTGAACTGTGAACTGTGAACTGTGAAAACTGAATTGTGAAATAAAGTCTGTGAACTGTGATCTGTGAACTGTGATCTGTGAACTGTGAACTGTGAAGTGTGATCTGTGAACTGTGAACTGCGAACTGTGAATTGTGAAATGAAGACTGTGAACTGTGAACTGTGCCCTGTGAAGACTGAAGTGTGAAATGAAGACTGTGAACTGTGATCTGTGAACTGTGAACTGTGAACTGAGAACTGTGAACTGTGAACTGTGAAAACTGAATTGTGAAATAAAGTCTGTGAACTGTGAACTGTGATCTGTGAACTGAGAACTGTGAACTGTGAACAGTGGGTTGTGAACTGTGACCTGTGAACTGTGAACTGCGAACTGTGAAGTATGAAATGAAGACAGTGAACTGTGAAATGTGAACTGTGACCTGCGAACTGGGAACTGTGAACTGTGAACTGTGAACTGTGGACTGTGAACTGTGAACTGTGAACTGTGACGTGTGAACTGTGAACTGTGAACTGTCAACTGTGAACTGAGAACTGTAAACTGAGAACTGTAAACTGTGAACTGTGAACTGTGATCTGTGAACTGTGAACTGCGAACTGTGAAGTGTGAAATGAAGACTGTGAACTGTGATCTGTGGACTGTGAACTGTGAACTGTGAACTGTGATGTGTGATCAGTGAACTGTGGACTGTGAACTGTGAACTGTGACCTGTGAACTGTGAACTGCGATCTGTGAATTGTGAAATGAAGACTGTGAACTGTGAACTGTGAACTGTGAACTGTGAACTGTGACCTGTGACCTGTGAACTGTGAACTGTGACATGTGAACTGTGAACTGTGAACTGTGAACTGCGAACTGTGAAGTATGAAATGAAGACAGTGAACTGTGAAGTATGAAATGAAGACAGTGAACTGTGAAATGTGAACTGTGACCTGCGAACTGGGAACTGTGACGTGTGAACTGTGAACTGTGAACTGTGAACTGTCAACTGTGAACTGAGAACTGTAAACTGAGAACTGTAAACTGTGAACTGTGAACTGTGATCTGTGAACTGTGAACTGTGAAGTGTGAAATGAAGACTGTGAACTGTGATCTGTGGACTGTGAACTGTGAACTGTGATGTGTGATCAGTGAACTGTGGACTGTGAACTGTGAACTGTGACCTGTGAACTGCGAACTGTGAATTGTGAACTGTGAACTGTGAACTGTGAATTGTGAAATGAAGACTGTGAACTGTGAACTGTGAACTGTGAACTGTGAACTGTGAACTGTGAACTGTGAACTGTGAACAGTGAACAGTGAACTGTGAACTGTGAACTGTGAACTGTGAACTGTGAACTGTGAATTGTGAACAGTGAACTGTGGACTGTGAACTGTGAACTGTGAAGTGTGAACTGTCAACTGTGAACTGTCAACTGTGAACTGAGAACTGTAAACTGAGAACTGTAAACTGTGAACAGTGATCTGTGAACTGTGAACTGTGAAGTGTGAAATGAAGACTGTGAACTGTGATCTGTGGACTGTGAACTGTGAACTGTGAACTGTGATGTGTGATCAGTGAACTGTGGACTGTGAACTGTGAACTGTGACCTGTGAACTGTGAACTGCGAACTGTGAACTGTGGACTGTGAACTGTGAACTGTGACCTGTGAACTGTGAACTGCGAACTCTGAATTGTGAACTGTGAACTGTGAACTGTGAATTGTGAAATGAAGACTGTGAACTGTGAACTGTGAACTGTGAACTGTGAACTGTGAACTGTGAACTGTGAACTGTGAACTGTGAACTGTGAACTGTGAACTGTGATCAGTGAACAGTGAACTGTGGACTGTTAACTGTGAACTGTGAAGTGTGAACTGTGAACTGTGAACTGTCAACTGTCAACTGTGAACTGAGAACTGTAAACTGAGAACTGTAAACTGTGAACAGTGAACTGTGAACTGTGAACTGTGAACTGTGATCTGTGAACTGTGAACTGCGAACTGTGAAGTGTGAAATGAAGACTGTGAACTGTGATCTGTGGACTGTGAACTGTGAACTGTGAACTGTGATTTGTGAACAGTGAACTGTGGACTGTGAACTGTGGACTGTGAACTGTGAAGTGTGAACTGTGAACTGTGAACTGTCAACTGTGAACTGAGAACTGTAAACTGAGAACTGTAAACTGTGAACAGTGAACTGTGAACTGTGAACTGTGAACTGCGAACTGTGAAGTGTGAAATGAAGACTGTGAACTGTGATCTGTGGACTGTGAACTGTGAACTGTGAACTGTGAACTGTGATTTGTGAACAGTGAACTGTGGACTGTGAACTGTGGACTGTGAACTGTGCACTGTGAAGTGTGAAGTGTGAAGTGTGAAATGAAGACTGTGAACTGTGAACTGTGATCTGTGAACAGTGAACTGTGGACTGTGAACTGTGAACTGTGACCTGTGAACTGTGAACTGTGACCTGTGAACTGTGAACTGCGAACTGTGAATTGTGAAATGAAGACTGTGAACTGTGAACTGTGAACTGTGAACTGTGAACTGTGAACTGTGAACTGTGAACAGTGAACAGTGAACTGTGAACTGTGAACTGTGAACTGTGAACTGTGAACTGTGAATTGTGAACAGTGAACTGTGGACTGTGAACTGTGAACTGTGAACTGTGAAGTGTGAACTGTCAACTGTGAACTGTCATCTGTGAACTGAGAACTGTAAACTGAGAACTGTAAACTGTGAACAGTGAACTCTGAACTGTGAACTGTGAACTGTGAACTGTGAACTGTGAACTGTGAACTGTGAACTGTGAACTGCCAACTGTGAAGTGTGAAATAAAGTCTATGAACTGTGATCTGTGGACTGTGAACTGTGAAGTGTGAAATGAAGACTGTGAACTGTGATCTGTGGACTGTGAACTGTGAACTGTGATGTGTGATCAGTGAACTGTGGACTGTGAACTGTGAACTGTGACCTGTGAACTGTGAACTGCGAACTGTGAATTGTGAACTGTGAACTGTGAACTGTGAATTGTGAAATGAAGACTGTGAACTGTGAACTGTGAACTGTGAACTGTGAACTGTGAACTGTGAACTGTGAACTGTGAACAGTGAACAGTGAACTGTGAACTGTGAACTGTGAACTGTGAACTGTGAATTGTGAACAGTGAACTGTGGACTGTGAACTGTGAACTGTGAAGTGTGAACTGTCAACTGTGAACTGTCAACTGTGAACTGAGAACTGTAAACTGAGAACTGTAAACTGTGAACAGTGATCTGTGAACTGTGAACTGTGAAGTGTGAAATGAAGACTGTGAACTGTGATCTGTGGACTGTGAACTGTGAACTGTGAACTGTGATGTGTGATCAGTGAACTGTGGACTGTGAACTGTGAACTGTGACCTGTGAACTGTGAACTGCGAACTGTGAATTGTGAACTGTGAACTGTGAACTGTGAACTGTGAATTGTGAAATGAAGACTGTGAACTGTGAACTGTGAACTGTGAACTGTGAACTGTGACCTGTGAACTGTGACCTGTGAACTGTGAACTGTGAACTGTGAACTGCGAACTGTGAAGTATGAAATGAAGACAGTGAACTGTGAAATGTGAACTGTGATCAGTGAACAGTGAACTGTGGACTGTTAACTGTGAACTGTGAAGTGTGAACTGTGAACTGTGAACTGTCAACTGTGAACTGAGAACTGTAAACTGAGAACTGTAAACTGTGAACAGTGAACTGTGAACTGTGAACTGTGAACTGTGAACTGTGAACTGTGATCTGTGAACTGTGAACTGCGAACTGTGAAGTGTGAAATGAAGACTGTGAACTGTGATCTGTGGACTGTGAACTGTGAACTGTGAACTGTGATTTGTGAACAGTGAACTGTGGACTGTGAACTGTGGACTGTGAACTGTGCACTGTGAAGTGTGAACTGTGAAAACTGAATTGTGAAATAAAGTCTGTGAACTGTGATCTGTGAACTATGATATGTGAACTGTGAACTGTGAAGTGTGATCTGTGAACTGTGAACTGTGAACTGTGAACTGTGAACTGTGAACTGTGAACTGTGAACTGTGAACTGTGAACTGTGATCTCGAACTGTGATCTGTGAACTGTGAACTGCGAACTGTGAATTGTGAAATGAAGAATGTGAACTGTGAACTGTGAACTGTGAACTGTGAACTATGATCTGTGAACAGTGAACTGTGGACTGTGAACTGTGAAGTGTGAACTGTGAACTGTGAACTGTCAACTGTGAACTGAGAACTGTAAACTGAGAACTGTAAACTGTGAACAGTGAACTGTGAACTGTGAACTGTGGACTGTGAACTGTGAATTGTGAACTGTGAACTGTGAACTGTGAACTGTGAATTGTGAAATGAAGACTGTGAACTGTGAACTGTGAACTGTGAACTGTGAACTGTGAACTGTGAACTGTGAACTGTGAACTGTGAACTGTGAACAGTGAACAGTGAACTGTGAACTGTGAACTGTGAACTGTGAACTGTGAATTGTGAACAGTGAACTGTGGACTGTGAACTGTGAACTGTGAAGTGTGAACTGTCAACTGTGAACTGTCAACTGTGAACTGAGAACTGTAAACTGAGAACTGTAAACTGTGAACAGTGATCTGTGAACTGTGAACTGTGAAGTGTGAAATGAAGACTGTGAACTGTGATCTGTGAACTGTGAACTGTGAAAACTGAATTGTGAAATAAAGTCTGTGAACTGTGAACTGTGATCTGTGAACTGAGAACTGTGAACTGTGAACAGTGGGTTGTGAACTGTGACCTGTGAACTGTGAACTGCGAACTGTGAAGTATGAAATGAAGACAGTGAACTGTGAAATGTGAACTGTGACCTGCGAACTGTGAACTGTGAACTGTGAACTGTGAACTGTGGACTGTGAACTGTGAACTGTGAACTGTGACGTGTGAACTGTGAACTGTGAACTGTCAACTGTGAACTGAGAACTGTAAACTGAGAACTGTAAACTGTGAACTGTGAACTGTGATCTGTGAACTGTGAACTGCGAACTGTGAAGTGTGAAATGAAGACTGTGAACTGTGATCTGTGGACTGTGAACTGTGAACTGTGAACTGTGATGTGTGATCAGTGAACTGTGGACTGTGAACTGTGAACTGTGACCTGTGAACTGTGAACTGCGATCTGTGAATTGTGAAATGAAGACTGTGAACTGTGAACTGTGAACTGTGAACTGTGAACTGTGAACTGTGAACTGTGACCTGTGACCTGTGAACTGTGAACTGTGACATGTGAACTGTGAACTGTGAACTGTGAACTGCGAACTGTGAAGTATGAAATGAAGACAGTGAACTGTGAAGTATGAAATGAAGACAGTGAACTGTGAAATGTGAACTGTGACCTGCGAACTGGGAACTGTGACGTGTGAACTGTGAACTGTGAACTGTGAACTGTCAACTGTGAACTGAGAACTGTAAACTGAGAACTGTAAACTGAGAACTGTAAACTGTGAACTGTGAACTGTGATCTGTGAACTGTGAACTGTGAAGTGTGAAATGAAGACTGTGAACTGTGATCTGTGGACTGTGAACTGTGAACTGTGAACTGTGATGTGTGATCAGTGAACTGTGGACTGTGAACTGTGAACTGTGACCTGTGAACTGTGAACTGCGAACTGTGAATTGTGAAATGAAGACTGTGAACTGTGAACTGTGAACTGTGACTTGTGACCTGTGAACTGTGAACTGTGACATGTGAACTGTGAACTGTGAACTGTGAACTGTGAACTGCGAACTGTGAAGTATGAAATGAAGACAGTGAACTGTGAAGTATGAAATGAAGACAGTGAACTGTGAAATGTGAACTGTGACCTGCGAACTGGGAACTGTGATCTGTGAACTGTGAACTGTGAACTGTGATCTGTGAACTGTGAAGTGTGAACTGTGAACTGTGAACTGTGAACTGTGAACTGTGAACTGTGAACTGGAACTGTGAACTGTGAACTGTGAACTGTGAACTTTGAACTATGATCTGTGAACAGTGAACTGCGGACTGTGAACTGTGAACTGTGAACTGTGAAAACTGAATTGTGAAATAAAGTCTGTGAACTGTGATCTGTGAACTATGAACTGTGAACTGTGAACTATGATCTGTGAACAGTGAACTGTGGACTGTGAACTGTGAACTGTGAAGTGTGAACTGTGAACTGTGAACTGTGAACTGTGAACTGTCAACTGTGAACTGTGAACTGTAAACTGAGAACTGTAAACTGTGAACAGTGAACTGTGAACTGTGAACTGTGAACTGTGAACTGTGAACTGTGAACTGTGAACTGTGAAGTGTGATCTGTGAACTGTGAACTGTGAACTGTGAACTGTGATCTGTGAACTGTGATCTGTGAACTGTGAACTGCGAACTGTGAATTGTGAAATGAAGACTGTGAACTGTGAACTGTGAACTGTGAACTGTGAACTGTGAACTGTGAACTGTGAACTATGATCTATGAACAGTGAACTGTGGACTGTGAACTGTGAACTGTGAACTGTGAACTGTGAACTGTGAACTGTGAACTGTGAACTGTGAACTGTGAACTGTGAACTGTGAATTGTGAACATTGAACTGTGGACTGTGAACTGTGAACTGTGAAGTGTGAACTGTCAACTGTGAACTGTCAACTGTGAACTGAGAACTGTAAACTGAGAACTGTAAACTGTGAACAGTGAACTGTGAACTGTGAACTGTGAACTGTGAACTGTGAACTGTGAACTGTGAACTGTGAACTGTGAACTGTGAACTGCCAACTGTGAAGTGTGAAATAAAGTCTGTGAACTGTGTTCTGTGGACTGTGAACTGTGAACTGTGAACTGTGAATTGTGAACTGTGATTTGTGAACAGTGAACTGTGGACTGTGAACTGTGCACTGTGAAGTGTGAAGTGTGAAACGAAGACTGTGATCTGTGAACTGTGATCTGTGAACAGTGAACTGTGGACTGTGAACTGTGAACTGTGACCTGTGAACTGTGAACTGTGACCTGTGAACTGTGAACTGTGAACTGTGAATTGTGAAGTATGAAATGAAGACAGTGAACTGTGAAATGTGAACTGTGACCTGCGAACTGGGAACTGTGAACTGTGAACTGTGAACTTTGAACTATGATTTTTGAACAGTGAACTGCGGACTGTGAACTGTGAACTGTGAAAACTGAATTGTGAAATAAAGTCTGTGAACTGTGATCTGTGAACTATGAACTGTGAACTGTGAACTATGATCTGTGAACAGTGAACTGTGGACTGTGAACTGTGAACTGTGAAGTGTGAACTGTGAACTGTGAACTGTGAACTGTCAACTGTGAACTGTGAACTGTAAACTGAGAACTGTAAACTGTGAACAGTGAACTGTGAACTGTGAACTGTGAACTGTGAACTGTGAACTGTGAACTGTGAAGTGTGATCTGTGAACTGTGAACTGTGAACTGTGAACTGTGATCTGTGAACTGTGATCTGTGAACTGTGAACTGCGAACTGTGAATTGTGAAATGAAGACTGTGAACTGTGAACTGTGAACTGTGAACTGTGAACTATGATCTATGAACAGTGAACTGTGGACTGTGAACTGTGAACTGTGAAGTGTGAACTGTGAACTGTGAACTGTCAACTGTGAACTGTGAACTGTAAACTGAGAACTGTAAACTGTGAACAGTGAACTGTGAACTGTGAACTGTGAACTGTGAACTGTGAACTGTGATCTGTGAACTGTGAACTGCGAACTGTGAATTGTGAAATGAAGACTGTGAACTGTGAACTGTGATCTGTGAACTGTGAACTGTGAACTGAGAACTGAGAACTGTGAACTGTGAACTGTGAAAACTGAATTGTGAAATAAAGTCTGTGAACTGTGAACTGTGATCTGTGAACTGAGAACTGTGAACTGTGAACAGTGGGCTGTGAACTGTTACCTGTGAACTGTGAACTGCGAACTGTGAAGTATGAAATGAAGACAGTGAACTGTAAAATGTGAACTGTGACCTGCGAACTGGGAACTGTGAACTGTGAACTGTGAACTGTGAACTGTGAACTGTGGACTGTGAACTGTGAACTGTGAACTGTGACGTGTGAACTGTGAACTGTGAACTGTCAACTGTGAACTGAGAACTGTAAACTGAGAACTGTAAACTGTGAACTGTGAACTGTGATCTGTGAACTGTGAACTGCGAACTGTGAAGTGTGAAATGAAGACTGTGAACTGTGATCTGTGGACTGTGAACTGTGAACTGTGAACTGTGAACTGTGAACAGTGAACTGTGGACTGTGAACTGTGAACTGTGACCTGTGAACAGTGAACTGTCAACTGTGACCTGTGAACTGTGAACTGTGAACTGTGAACTGTGAACTGTGATGTGTGATCAGTGAACTGTGAACTGCGAACTGTGAAGTGTGAAATGAAGACTGTGAACTGTGATCTGTGGACCGTGAACTGTGAACTGTGAACTGTGATTTGTGAACAGTGAACTGTGGACTGTGAACTGTGGACTGTGAACTGTGCACTGTGAAGTGTGAAGTGTGAAGTGTGAAATGAAGACTGTGAACTGTGAACTGTGATCTGTGAACAGTGAACTGTGGACTGTGAACTGTGAACTGTGAACTGTGATCTGTGAACTGTGAACTGCGAACTGTGAAGTGTGAAGTGTGAAGTGTGAAATGAAGACTGTGATCTGTGAACTGTGATCTGTGAACAGTGAACTGTGGACTGTGAACTGTAAACTGTGACCTGTGAACTGTGAACTGTGACCTGTGACCTGTGAACTGTGAACTGTGAACTGTGAATTGTGAAGTATGAAATGAAGACAGTGAACTGTGAAATGTGAACTGTGACCTGCGAACTGGGAACTGTGAACTGTGAACTGTGAACTGTGGACTGTGAACTGTGAACTGTGAACTGTGACGTGTGAACTGTGAACTGTGAACTGTCAACTGTGAACTGTGAACTGTGAACTGTGAACTGTGAAAACTGAATTGTGAAATAAAGTCTGTGAACTGTGATCTGTGAACTGTGATCTGTGAACTGTGAACTGTGAAGTGTGATCTGTGAACTGTGAACTGCGAACTGTGAATTGTGAAATGAAGACTGTGAACTGTGAACTGTGACCTGTGAACTGTGAACTGTGAACTGTGAATTGTGAAGTATGAAATGAAGACAGTGAACTGTGAAATGTGAACTGTGACCTGCGAACTGGGAACTGTGAACTGTGAACTGTGAACTGTGAACTTTGAACTATGATTTTTGAACAGTGAACTGCGGACTGTGAACTGTGAACTGTGAAAACTGAATTGTGAAATAAAGTCTGTGAACTGTGATCTGTGAACTATGAACTGTGAACTGTGAACTATGATCTGTGAACAGTGAACTGTGGACTGTGAACTGTGAACTGTGAAGTGTGAACTGTGAACTGTGAACTGTGAACTGTCAACTGTGAACTGTGAACTGTAAACTGAGAACTGTAAACTGTGAACAGTGAACTGTGAACTGTGAACTGTGAACTGTGAACTGTGAACTGTGAACTGTGAAGTGTGATCTGTGAACTGTGAACTGTGAACTGTGAACTGTGATCTGTGAACTGTGATCTGTGAACTGTGAACTGCGAACTGTGAATTGTGAAATGAAGACTGTGAACTGTGAACTGTGAACTGTGAACTGTGAACTATGATCTATGAACAGTGAACTGTGGACTGTGAACTGTGAACTGTGAAGTGTGAACTGTGAACTGTGAACTGTCAACTGTGAACTGTGAACTGTAAACTGAGAACTGTAAACTGTGAACAGTGAACTGTGAACTGTGAACTGTGAACTGTGAACTGTGATCTGTGAACTGTGAACTGCGAACTGTGAATTGTGAAATGAAGACTGTGAACTGTGAACTGTGATCTGTGAACTGTGAACTGTGAACTGAGAACTGAGAACTGTGAACTGTGAAAACTGAATTGTGAAATAAAGTCTGTGAACTGTGAACTGTGATCTGTGAACTGAGAACTGTGAACTGTGAACAGTGGGCTGTGAACTGTTACCTGTGAACTGTGAACTGCGAACTGTGAAGTATGAAATGAAGACAGTGAACTGTAAAATGTGAACTGTGACCTGCGAACTGGGAACTGTGAACTGTGAACTGTGGACTGTGAACTGTGAACTGTGAACTGTGACATGTGAACTGTGAACTGTGAACTGTCAACTGTGAACTGAGAACTGTAAACTGAGAACTGTAAACTGTGAACTGTGAACTGTGATCTGTGAACTGTGAACTGCGAACTGTGAAGTGTGAAATGAAGACTGTGAACTGTGATCTGTGGACTGTGAACTGTGAACTGTGAACTGTGATGTGTGATCAGTGAACTGTGGACTGTGAACTGTGAACTGTGACCTGTGAACTGTGAACTGCGAACTGTGAATTGTGAAATGAAGACTGTGAACTGTGAGCTGTGAACTGTGAACTGTGAACTGTGAACTGTGACCTGTGACCTGTGAACTGTGAACTGTGACCTGCGAACTGGGAACTGTGAACTGTGAACTCTGAACTGTGGACTGTGAACTGTGAACTGTGAACTGTGACGTGTGAACTGTGAACTGTGAACTGTCAACTGTGAACTGTGACGTGTGAACTGTGAACTGTGAACTGTCAACTGTAAACTGAGAACTGTAAACTGAGAACTGTAAACTGTGAACTGTGAACTGTGATCTGTGAACTGTGAACTGCGAACTGTGAAGTGTGAAATGAAGACTGTGAACTGTGATCTGTGGACTGTGGACTGTGAACTGTGAACTGTGAACTGTGACGTGTGAACTGTGAACTGTGAACTGTCAACTGTGAACTGTGAACTGTGAACTGTGAACTGTGAAAACTGAATTGTGAAATAAAGTCTGTGAACTGTGATCTGTGAACTGTGATCTGTGAACTGTGAACTGTGAAGTGTGATCTGTGAACTGTGAACTGCGAACTGTGAATTGTGAAATGAAGACTGTGAACTGTGAACTGTGCCCTGTGAAGACTGAAGTGTGAAATGAAGACTGTGAACTGTGATCTGTGAACTGTGAACTGTGAACTGAGAACTGTGAACTGTGAACTGTGAAAACTGAATTGTGAAATAAAGTCTGTGGACTGTGAACTGTGATCTGTGAACTGAGAACTGTGAACTGTGAACAGTGGGTTGTGAACTGTGACCTGTGAACTGTGAACTGCGAACTGTGAATTGTGAACTGTGATTTGTGAACAGTGAACTGTGGACTGTGAACTGTGCACTGTGAAGTGTGAAGTGTGAAACGAAGACTGTGATCTGTGAACTGTGATCTGTGAACAGTGAACTGTGGACTGTGAACTGTGAACTGTGACCTGTGAACTGTGAACTGTGACCTGTGAACTGTGAACTGTGAACTGTGAATTGTGAAGTATGAAATGAAGACAGTGAACTGTGAAATGTGAACTGTGACCTGCGAACTGGGAACTGTGAACTGTGAACTGTGAACTGTGAACTTTGAACTATGATTTTTGAACAGTGAACTGCGGACTGTGAACTGTGAACTGTGAAAACTGAATTGTGAAATAAAGTCTGTGAACTGTGATCTGTGAACTATGAACTGTGAACTGTGAACTATGATCTGTGAACAGTGAACTGTGGACTGTGAACTGTGAACTGTGAAGTGTGAACTGTGAACTGTGAACTGTGAACTGTCAACTGTGAACTGTGAACTGTAAACTGAGAACTGTAAACTGTGAACAGTGAACTGTGAACTGTGAACTGTGAACTGTGAACTGTGAACTGTGAACTGTGAAGTGTGATCTGTGAACTGTGAACTGTGAACTGTGAACTGTGATCTGTGAACTGTGATCTGTGAACTGTGAACTGCGAACTGTGAATTGTGAAATGAAGACTGTGAACTGTGAACTGTGAACTGTGAACTGTGAACTATGATCTATGAACAGTGAACTGTGGACTGTGAACTGTGAACTGTGAAGTGTGAACTGTGAACTGTGAACTGTCAACTGTGAACTGTGAACTGTAAACTGAGAACTGTAAACTGTGAACAGTGAACTGTGAACTGTGAACTGTGAACTGTGAACTGTGATCTGTGAACTGTGAACTGCGAACTGTGAATTGTGAAATGAAGACTGTGAACTGTGAACTGTGATCTGTGAACTGTGAACTGAGAACTGAGAACTGTGAACTGTGAAAACTGAATTGTGAAATAAAGTCTGTGAACTGTGAACTGTGATCTGTGAACTGAGAACTGTGAACTGTGAACAGTGGGCTGTGAACTGTTACCTGTGAACTGTGAACTGCGAACTGTGAAGTATGAAATGAAGACAGTGAACTGTAAAATGTGAACTGTGACCTGCGAACTGGGAACTGTGAACTGTGAACTGTGGACTGTGAACTGTGAACTGTGAACTGTGACATGTGAACTGTGAACTGTGAACTGTCAACTGTGAACTGAGAACTGTAAACTGAGAACTGTAAACTGTGAACTGTGAACTGTGATCTGTGAACTGTGAACTGCGAACTGTGAAGTGTGAAATGAAGACTGTGAACTGTGATCTGTGGACTGTGAACTGTGAACTGTGAACTGTGATGTGTGATCAGTGAACTGTGGACTGTGAACTGTGAACTGTGACCTGTGAACTGTGAACTGCGAACTGTGAATTGTGAAATGAAGACTGTGAACTGTGAGCTGTGAACTGTGAACTGTGAACTGTGAACTGTGACCTGTGACCTGTGAACTGTGAACTGTGACCTGCGAACTGGGAACTGTGAACTGTGAACTCTGAACTGTGGACTGTGAACTGTGAACTGTGAACTGTGACGTGTGAACTGTGAACTGTGAACTGTCAACTGTGAACTGTGACGTGTGAACTGTGAACTGTGAACTGTCAACTGTAAACTGAGAACTGTAAACTGAGAACTGTAAACTGTGAACTGTGAACTGTGATCTGTGAACTGTGAACTGCGAACTGTGAAGTGTGAAATGAAGACTGTGAACTGTGATCTGTGGACTGTGAACTGTGAACTGTGAACTGTGATGTGTGATCAGTGAACTGTGGACTGTGAACTGTGAACTGTGACCTGTGAACTGTGAACTGCGATCTGTGAATTGTGAAATGAAGACTGTGAACTGTGAACTGTGAACTGTGAACTGTGAACTGTGAACTGTGAACTGTGACCTGTGACCTGTGAACTGTGAACTGTGACATGTGAACTGTGAACTGTGAACTGTGAACTGCGAACTGTGAAGTATGAAATGAAGACAGTGAACTGTGAAGTATGAAATGAAGACAGTGAACTGTGAAATGTGAACTGTGACCTGCGAACTGGGAACTGTGACGTGTGAACTGTGAACTGTGAACTGTGAACTGTCAACTGTGAACTGAGAACTGTAAACTGAGAACTGTAAACTGTGAACTGTGAACTGTGATCTGTGAACTGTGAACTGCGAACTGTGAAGTGTGAAATGAAGACTGTGAACTGTGATCTGTGGACTGTGAACTGTGAACTGTGAACTGTGATGTGTGATCAGTGAACTGTGGACTGTGAACTGTGAACTGTGACCTGTGAACTGTGAACTGCGAACTGTGAATTGTGAAATGAAAACTGTGAACTGTGAACTGTGAACTGTGAACTGTGAACTGTGACCTGTGACCTGTGAACTGTGAACTGTGACATGTGAACTGTGAACTGTGAACTGTGAACTGTGAACTGCGAACTGTGAAGCATGAAATGAAGACAGTGAACTGTGAAGTATGAAATGAAGACAGTGAACTGTGAAATGTGAACTGTGACCTGCGAACTGGGAACTGTGATCTGTGAACTGTGAACTGTGAACTGTGATCTGTGAACTGTGAAGTGTCAACTGTGAACTGTGAACTGTGAACTGTGAACTGTGAACTGGAACTGTGAACTGTGAACTGTGAACTGTGAACTGTGAACTTTGCACTATGATCTGTGAACAGTGAACTGCGGACTGTGAACTGTGAACTGTGAACTGTGAACTGTGAAAACTGAATTGTGAAATAAAGTCTGTGAACTGTGATCTGTGAACTATGAACTGTGAACTGTGAACTATGATCTGTGAACAGTGAACTGTGGACTGTGAACTGTGAACTGTGAAGTGTGAACTGTGAACTGTGAACTGTGAACTGTCAACTGTGAACTGTGAACTGTAAACTGAGAACTGTAAACTGTGAACAGTGAACTGTGAACTGTGAACTGTGAACTGTGAACTGTGAACTGTGAACTGTGAAGTGTGATCTGTGAACTGTGAACTGTGAACTGTGAACTGTGATCTGTGAACTGTGATCTGTGAACTGTGAACTGCGAACTGCGAACTGTGAATTGTGAAATGAAGACTGTGAACTGTGAACTGTGAACTGTGAACTGTGAACTGTGAACTGTGAACTATGATCTATGAACAGTGAACTGTGGACTGTGAACTGTGAACTGTGAACTGTGAAGTGTGAACTGTGAACTGTGAACTGTCAACTGTGAACTGTGAACTGTAAACTGAGAACTGTAAACTGTGAACAGTGAACTGTGAACTGTGAACTGTGAACTGTGATCTGTGAACTGTGAACTGCGAACTGTGAATTGTGAAATGAAGACTGTGAACTGTGAACTGTGATCTGTGAACTGTGAACTGTGAAAACTGAATTGTGAAATAAAGTCTGTGAACTGTGATCTGTGAACTATGAACTCTGAACTGTGAACTATGATCTGTGAACAGTGAACTGTGGACTGTGAACTGTGAACTGTGAAGTGTGAACTGTGAACTGTGAACTGTGAACTGTCAACTGTGAACTGTGAACTGTAAACTGAGAACTGTGAACTGTGACCTGTGACCTGTGAACTGTGAACTGTGAACTGTGGACTGTGAACTGTGAACTGTGAACTGTGACGTGTGAACTGTGAACTGTGAACTGTCAACTGTGAACTGTGAACTGTGAACTGTGAAAACTGAATTGTGAAATAAAGTCTGTGAACTGTGATCTGTGAACTGTGATCTGTGAACTGTGAACTGTGAAGTGTGATCTGTGAACTGTGAACTGCGAACTGTGAATTGTGAAATGAAGACTGTGAACTGTGAACTGTGCCCTGTGAAGACTGAAGTGTGAAATGAAGACTGTGAACTGTGATCTGTGAACTGTGAACTGAGAACTGTGAACTGTGAACTGTGAAAACTGAATTGTGAAATAAAGTCTGTGAACTGTGAACTGTGATCTGTGAACTGAGAACTGTGAACTGTGAACAGTGGGTTGTGAACTGTGACCTGTGAACTGTGAACTGCGAACTGTGAAGTATGAAATGAAGACAGTGAACTGTGAAATGTGAACTGTGACCTGCGAACTGGGAACTGTGAACTGTGAACTGTGAACTGTGGACTGTGAACTGTGAACTGTGAACTGTGACGTGTGAACTGTGAACTGTGAACTGTCAACTGTAAACTGAGAACTGTAAACTGAGAACTGTAAACTGTGAACTGTGATCTGTGAACTGTGAACTGCGAACTGTGAAGTGTGAAATGAAGACTGTGAACTGTGATCTGTGGACTGTGAACTGTGAACTGTGAACTGTGATGTGTGATCAGTGAACTGTGGACTGTGAACTGTGAACTGTGACCTGTGAACTGTGAACTGCGATCTGTGAATTGTGAAATGAAGACTGTGAACTGTGAACTGTGAACTGTGAACTGTGAACTGTGAACTGTGAACTGTGACCTGTGACCTGTGAACTGTGAACTGTGACATGTGAACTGTGAACTGTGAACTGTGAACTGTGAACTGTGAACTGCGAACTGTGAAGTATGAAATGAAGACAGTGAACTGTGAAGTATGAAATGAAGACAGTGAACTGTGAAATGTGAACTGTGACCTGCGAACTGGGAACTGTGACGTGTGAACTGTGAACTGTGAACTGTGAACTGTCAACTGTGAACTGAGAACTGTAAACTGAGAACTGTAAACTGTGAACTGTGAACTGTGAACTGTGATCTGTGAACTGTGAACTGCGAACTGTGAAGTGTGAAATGAAGACTGTGAACTGTGATCTGTGGACTGTGAACTGTGAACTGTGAACTGTGATGTGTGATCAGTGAACTGTGGACTGTGAACTGTGAACTGTGACCTGTGAACTGTGAACTGCGAACTGTGAATTGTGAAATGAAGACTGTGAACTGTGAACTGTGAACTGTGAACTGTGAACTGTGAACTGTGAACTGTGACCTGTGACCTGTGAACTGTGAACTGTGACATGTGAACTGTGAACTGTGAACTGTGAACTGTGAACTGTGAACTGTGATGTGTGATCAGTGAACTGTGGACTGTGAACTGTGAACTGTGACCTGTGAACTGTGAACTGCGAACTGTGAATTGTGAAATGAAGACTGTGAACTGTGAACTGTGAACTGTGAACTGTGACCTGTGACCTGTGAACTGTGAACTGTGACATGTGAACTGTGAACTGTGAACTGTGAACTGTGAACTGCGAACTGTGAAGCATGAAATGAAGACAGTGAACTGTGAAGTATGAAATGAAGACAGTGAACTGTGAAATGTGAACTGTGACCTGCGAACTGGGAACTGTGATCTGTGAACTGTGAACTGTGAACTGTGATCTGTGAACTGTGAAGTGTGAACTGTGAACTGTGAACTGTGAACTGTGAACTGTGAACTGGAACTGTGAACTGTGAACTGTGAACTGTGAACTGTGAACTTTGCACTATGATCTGTGAACAGTGAACTGCGGACTGTGAACTGTGAACTGTGAACTGTGAACTGTGAAAACTGAATTGTGAAATAAAGTCTGTGAACTGTGATCTGTGAACTATGAACTGTGAACTGTGAACTATGATCTGTGAACAGTGAACTGTGGACTGTGAACTGTGAACTGTGAAGTGTGAACTGTGAACTGTGAACTGTGAACTGTGAACTGTCAACTGTGAACTGTGAACTGTAAACTGAGAACTGTAAACTGTGAACAGTGAACTGTGAACTGTGAACTGTGAACTGTGAACTGTGAACTGTGAACTGTGAACTGTGAAGTGTGATCTGTGAACTGTGAACTGTGAACTGTGAACTGTGATCTGTGAACTGTGATCTGTGAACTGTGAACTGCGAACTGCGAACTGTGAATTGTGAAATGAAGACTGTGAACTGTGAACTGTGAACTGTGAACTGTGAACTGTGAACTGTGAACTATGATCTATGAACAGTGAACTGTGGACTGTGAACTGTGAACTGTGAAGTGTGAACTGTGAACTGTGAACTGTCAACTGTGAACTGTGAACTGTAAACTGAGAACTGTAAACTGTGAACAGTGAACTGTGAACTGTGAACTGTGAACTGTGATCTGTGAACTGTGAACTGCGAACTGTGAATTGTGAAATGAAGACTGTGAACTGTGAACTGTGATCTGTGAACTGTGAACTGTGAAAACTGAATTGTGAAATAAAGTCTGTGAACTGTGATCTGTGAACTATGAACTGTGAACTGTGAACTATGATCTGTGAACAGTGAACTGTGGACTGTGAACTGTGAACTGTGAAGTGTGAACTGTGAACTGTGAACTGTGAACTGTCAACTGTGAACTGTGAACTGTAAACTGAGAACTGTGAACTGTGACCTGTGACCTGTGAACTGTGAACTGTGAACTGTGGACTGTGAACTGTGAACTGTGAACTGTGACGTGTGAACTGTGAACTGTGAACTGTCAACTGTGAACTGTGAACTGTGAACTGTGAAAACTGAATTGTGAAATAAAGTCTGTGAACTGTGATCTGTGAACTGTGATCTGTGAACTGTGAACTGTGAACTGTGAAGTGTGATCTGTGAACTGTGAACTGCGAACTGTGAATTGTGAAATGAAGACTGTGAACTGTGAACTGTGCCCTGTGAAGACTGAAGTGTGAAATGAAGACTGTGAACTGTGATCTGTGAACTGTGAACTGTGAACTGAGAACTGTGAACTGTGAACTGTGAAAACTGAATTGTGAAATAAAGTCTGTGAACTGTGAACTGTGATCTGTGAACTGAGAACTGTGAACTGTGAACAGTGGGTTGTGAACTGTGACCTGTGAACTGTGAACTGCGAACTGTGAAGTATGAAATGAAGACAGTGAACTGTGAAATGTGAACTGTGACCTGCGAACTGGGAACTGTGAACTGTGAACTGTGAACTGTGGACTGTGAACTGTGAACTGTGAACTGTGACGTGTGAACTGTGAACTGTGAACTGTCAACTGTAAACTGAGAACTGTAAACTGAGAACTGTAAACTGTGAACTGTGAACTGTGATCTGTGAACTGTGAACTGCGAACTGTGAAGTGTGAAATGAAGACTGTGAACTGTGATCTGTGGACTGTGAACTGTGAACTGTGAACTGTGATGTGTGATCAGTGAACTGTGGACTGTGAACTGTGAACTGTGACCTGTGAACTGTGAACTGCGATCTGTGAATTGTGAAATGAAGACTGTGAACTGTGAACTGTGAACTGTGAACTGTGAACTGTGAACTGTGAACTGTGACCTGTGACCTGTGAACTGTGAACTGTGACATGTGAACTGTGAACTGTGAACTGTGAACTGTGAACTGTGAACTGCGAACTGTGAAGTATGAAATGAAGACAGTGAACTGTGAAGTATGAAATGAAGACAGTGAACTGTGAAATGTGAACTGTGACCTGCGAACTGGGAACTGTGACGTGTGAACTGTGAACTGTGAACTGTGAACTGTCAACTGTGAACTGAGAACTGTAAACTGAGAACTGTAAACTGTGAACTGTGAACTGTGAACTGTGATCTGTGAACTGTGAACTGCGAACTGTGAAGTGTGAAATGAAGACTGTGAACTGTGATCTGTGGACTGTGAACTGTGAACTGTGAACTGTGATGTGTGATCAGTGAACTGTGGACTGTGAACTGTGAACTGTGACCTGTGAACTGTGAACTGCGAACTGTGAATTGTGAAATGAAGACTGTGAACTGTGAACTGTGAACTGTGAACTGTGAACTGTGAACTGTGAACTGTGACCTGTGACCTGTGAACTGTGAACTGTGACATGTGAACTGTGAACTGTGAACTGTGAACTGTGAACTGCGAACTGTGAAGTATGAAATGAAGACAGTGAACTGTGAAGTATGAAATGAAGACAGTGAACTGTGAAATGTGAACTGTGACCTGCGAACTGGGAACTGTGATCTGTGAACTGTGAACTGTGAACTGTGAACTGTGAACTGTGATCTGTGAACTGTGAAGTGTCAACTGTGAACTGTGAACTGTGAACTGTGAACTGTGAACTGGAACTGTGAACTGTGAACTGTGAACTGTGAACTGTGAACTTTGCACTATGATCTGTGAACAGTGAACTGCGGACTGTGAACTGTGAACTGTGAACTGTGAACTGTGAAAACTGAATTGTGAAATAAAGTCTGTGAACTGTGATCTGTGAACTATGAACTGTGAACTGTGAACTATGATCTGTGAACAGTGAACTGTGGACTGTGAACTGTGAACTGTGAACTGTGAAGTGTGAACTGTGAACTGTGAACTGTGAACTGTCAACTGTGAACTGTGAACTGTAAACTGAGAACTGTAAACTGTGAACAGTGAACTGTGAACTGTGAACTGTGAACTGTGAACTGTGAACTGTGAACTGTGAAGTGTGATCTGTGAACTGTGAACTGTGAACTGTGAACTGTGATCTGTGAACTGTGATCTGTGAACTGTGAACTGCGAACTGCGAACTGTGAATTGTGAAATGAAGACTGTGAACTGTGAACTGTGAACTGTGAACTGTGAACTGTGAACTGTGAACTGTGAACTATGATCTATGAACAGTGAACTGTGGACTGTGAACTGTGAACTGTGAAGTGTGAACTGTGAACTGTCAACTGTGAACTGTGAACTGTAAACTGAGAACTGTAAACTGTGAACAGTGAACTGTGAACTGTGAACTGTGAACTGTGAACTGTGATCTGTGAACTGTGAACTGCGAACTGTGAATTGTGAAATGAAGACTGTGAACTGTGAACTGTGATCTGTGAACTGTGAACTGTGAAAACTGAATTGTGAAATAAAGTCTGTGAACTGTGATCTGTGAACTATGAACTGTGAACTGTGAACTATGATCTGTGAACAGTGAACTGTGGACTGTGAACTGTGAACTGTGAAGTGTGAACTGTGAACTGTGAACTGTGAACTGTGAACTGTGAACTGTGAACTGTGAACTGTAAACTGAGAACTGTGAACTGTGACCTGTGACCTGTGAACTGTGAACTGTGACATGTGAACTGTGAACTGTGAACTGCGGACTGTGAACTGTGAACTGTGAACTGTGAAAACTGAATTGTGAAATAAAGTCTGTGAACTGTGATCTGTGAACTATGAACTGTGAACTGTGAACTATGATCTGTGAACAGTGAACTGTGGACTGTGAACTGTGAACTGTGAAGTGTGAACTGTGAACTGTGAACTGTCAACTGTGAACTGTGAACTGTAAACTGAGAACTGTAAACTGTGAACAGTGAACTGTGAACTGTGAACTGTGAACTGTGAACTGTGAACTGTGAAATGTGAAGTGTGATCTGTGAACTGTGAACTGTGAACTGTGAACTGTGATCTGTGAACTGTGATCTGTGAACTGTGAACTGCGAACTGTGAATTGTGAAATGAAGACTGTGAACTGTGAACTGTGAACTGTGAACTGTGAACTGTGAACTGTGAACTATGATCTATGAACAGTGAACTGTGGACTGTGAACTGTGAACTGTGAAGTGTGAACTGTGTACTGTGAACTGTCAACTGTGAACTGTGAACTGTAAACTGAGAACTGTAAACTGTGAACAGTGAACTGTGAACTGTGAACTGTGAACTGTGAACTGTGATCTGTGAACTGTGAACTGCGAACTGTGAATTGTGAAATGAAGACTGTGAACTGTGATCTGTGAACTGTGAACTGTGAACTGTGATGTGTGATCAGTGAACTGTGAACTGCGAACTGTGAAGTGTGAAATGAAGACTGTGAACTGTGATCTGTGGACCGTGAACTGTGAACTGTGAACTGTGATTTGTGAACAGTGAACTGTGGACTGTGAACTGTGGACTGTGAACTGTGCACTGTGAAGTGTGAAGTGTGAAGTGTGAAATGAAGACTGTGAACTGTGAACTGTGATCTGTGAACAGTGAACTGTGGACTGTGAACTGTGAACTGTGAACTGTGAACTGTGACCTGTGAACTGTGAACTGTGAACTGTGAATTGTGAAATGAAGACTGTGAAATGAAGACTGTGAACTGTGAACTGTGAACAGTGAACAGTGAACTGTGAACTGTGAACTGTGAACTGTGAACTGTGAATTGTGAACAGTGAACTGTGGACTGTGAACTGTGAACTGTGAAGTGTGAACTGTCAACTGTGAACTGTCAACTGTGAACTGAGAACTGTAAACTGAGAACTGTAAACTGTGAACAGTGAACTGTGAACTGTGAACTGTGAACTGTGAACTGTGAACTGTGAACTGTGAACTGTGAACTGTGAACTGTGAACTGTGAACTGTGAACTGCCAACTGTGAAGTGTGAAATAAAGTCTGTGAACTGTGATCTGTGGACTGTGAACTGTGAACGGTGAACTGTGAAGTGTGAACTGTGATTTGTGAACTGTGAACTGTGGACTGTGAACTGTGCACTGTGAAGTGTGAAGTGTGAAATGAAGACTGTGATCTGTGAACTGTGATCTGTGAACAGTGAACTGTGGACTGTGAACTGTGAACTGTGACCTGTGAACTGTGAACTGTGACCTGTGCACTGTGAACTGTGAACTGTGAACTGTGATCTGTGAACTATGAACTGTGAACTGTGAACTATGATCTGTGAACAGTGAA
Source organism: Lasioglossum villosulum (assembly GCA_963971365.1). Taxonomy (NCBI): domain Eukaryota; kingdom Metazoa; phylum Arthropoda; class Insecta; order Hymenoptera; family Halictidae; genus Lasioglossum; species Lasioglossum villosulum. The sequence goes on from CAXARU010000174.1 coordinate 2,097,774, forward strand.
CTGTGAATTGTGAAATGAAGACTGTGAACTGTGAACTGTGATCTGTGAACTGTGAACTGTGAACTGAGAACTGTGAACTGTGAACTGTGAAAACTGAATTGTGAAATAAAGTCTGTGAACTGTGAACTGTGCCCTGTGAAGACTGAAGTGTGAAATGAAGACTGTGAACTGTGATCTGTGAACTGTGAACTGTGAACTGAGAACTGTGAACTGTGAACTGTGAAAACTGAATTGTGAAATAAAGTCTGTGGACTGTGAACTGTGATCTGTGAACTGAGAACTGTGAACTGTGAACAGTGGGTTGTGAACTGTGACCTGTGAACGGTGAACTGCAAACTGTGAAGTATGAAATGAAGACAGTGAACTGTGAAATGTGAACTGTGACCTGCGAACTGGGAACTGTGAACTGTGAACTGTGAACTGTGGACTGTGAACTGTGAACTGTGAACTGTGAACTGTGACGTGTGAACTGTGAACTGTGAACTGTCAACTGTGAACTGAGAACTGTAAACTGAGAACTGTAAACTGTGAACTGTGAACTGTGATCTGTGAACTGTGAACTGCGAACTGTGAAGTGTGAAATGAAGACTGTGAACTGTGATCTGTGGACTGTGAACTGTGAACTGTGAACTGTGATGTGTGATCAGTGAACTGTGGACTGTGAACTGTGAACTGTGACCTGTGACCTGTGAACTGTGAACTGCGAACTGTGAATTGTGAAATGAAGACTGTGAACTGTGAGCTGTGAACTGTGAACTGTGAACTGTGAACTGTGAACTGTGACCTGTGACCTGTGAACTGTGAACTGTGACATGTGAACTGTGAACTGTGAACTGTGAAGTATGAAATGAAGACAGTGAACTGTGAAGTATGAAATGAAGACAGTGAACTGTGAAATGTGAACTGTGACCTGCGAACTGGGAACTATGATCTGTGAACTGTGAACTGTGAACTGTGAACTGTCAACTGTGAACTGAGAACTGTAAACTGAGAACTGTAAACTGTGAACTGTGAACTGTGATCTGTGAACTGTGAACTGCGAACTGTGAAGTGTGAAATGAAGACTGTGAACTGTGATCTGTGGACTGTGAACTGTGAACTGTGAACTGTGATGTGTGATCAGTGAACTGTGGACTGTGAACTGTGAACTGTGACCTGTGAACTGTGACCTGCGAACTGTGAATTGTGAAATGAAGACTGTGAACTGTGAACTGTGAACTGTGAACTGTGAACTGCGAACTGTGAAGTATGAAATGAAGACAGTGAACTGTGAAGTATGAAATGAAGACAGTGAACTGTGAAATGTGAACTGTAACCTGCGAACTGGGAACTGTGATCTGTGAACTGTGAACTGTGAACTGTGATCTGTGATCTGTGAACTGTGAAGTGTGAACTGTGAACTGTGAACTGTGAACTGTGAACTGTGAACTGTTAACTGGAACTGTGAACTGTGAACTGTGAACTGTGAACTGTGAACTGTGAACTTTGAACTATGATCTGTGAACAGTGAACTGCGGACTGTGAACTGTGAACTGTGAACTGTGAAAACTGAATTGTGAAATAAAGTCTGTGAACTGTGATCTGTGAACTATGAACTGTGAACTGTGAACTATGATCTGTGAACAGTGAACTGTGGACTGTGAACTGTAACTGTGAAGTGTGAACTGTGAACTGTGAACTGTGAACTGTCAACTGTGAACTGTGAACTGTAAACTGAGAACTGTAAACTGTGAACAGTGAACTGTGAACTGTGAACTGTGAACTGTGAACTGTGAACTGTGAACTGTGAACTGTGAACTGTGAACTGTGAAGTGTGAACTGTGAAGTGTGAACTGTGAACTGTGAACTGTGAACTGTGAACTGTGATCTGTGAACTGTGAACTGCGAACTGTGAATTGTGAAATGAAGACTGTGAACTGTGAACTGTGAACTGTGAACTGTGAACTGTGAACTGTGAACTGTGAACTGTGAACTGTGAACTGTGAACTGTGAACTGTGAACTATGATCTATGAACTGTGGACTGTGAACTGTGAACTGTGACCTGTGAACTGTGAACTGTGAACTGTGACCTGTGAACTGTGAACTGTGAACTGTGAACTGTGAACTGCGAACTGTGAAGTATGAAATGAAGACAGGGAACTGTGAAGTATGAAATGAAGACAGTGAACTGTGAAATGTGAACTGTGACCTGCGAACTGGGAACTGTGAACTGTGAACTGTGAACTGTGAACTGCCAACTGTGAAGTGTGAAATAAAGTCTGTGAACTGTGATCTGTGGACTGTGAACTGTCAACTGTGAACTGTGAAGTGTGAACTGTGATTTGTGAACAGTGAACTGTGGACTGTGAACTGTGCACTGTGAAGTGTGAAGTGTGAAATGAAGACTGTGATCTGTGAACTGTGATCTGTGAACAGTGAACTGTGGACTGTGAACTGTGAACTGTGACCTGTGAACTGTGAACTGTGAACTGTGACCTGTGATCTGTGAACTGTGAACTGCGAACTGTGAATTGTGAAATGAAGACTGTGAACTGTGAACTGTGCCCTGTGAAGACTGAAGTGTGAAATGAAGACTGTGAACTGTGATCTGTGAACTGTGAACTGTGAACTGAGAACTGAGAACTGTGAACTGTGAACTGTGAAAACTGAATTGTGAAATAAAGTCTGTGAACTGTGAACTGTGATCTGTGAACTGAGAACTGTGAACTGTGAACTGTGACGTGTGAACTGTGAACTGTGAACTGTCAACTGTGAACTGAGAACTGTAAACTGTAAACTGTGAACTGTGAACTGTGATCTGTGAACTGTGAACTGCGAACTGTGAAGTGTGAAATGAAGACTGTGAACTGTGATCTGTGGACTGTGAACTGTGAACTGTGAACTGTGATGTGTGATCAGTGAACTGTGGACTGTGAACTGTGAACTGTGACCTGTGAACTGTGAACTGCGAACTGTGAATTGTGAAATGAAGACTGTGAACTGTGATCTGTGAACTGTGAACTGTGAACTGAGAACTGTGAACTGTGAACTGTGAAAACTGAATTGTGAAATAAAGTCTGTGAACTGTTAACTGTGATCTGTGAACTGAGAACTGTGAACTGTGAACAGTGGGCTGTGAACTGTGACCTGTGAACTGTGAACTGCGAACTGTGAAGTATGAAATGAAGACAGTGAACTGTAAAATGTGAACTGTGACCTGCGAACTGGGAACTGTGAACTGTGGACTGTGAACTGTGAACTGTGAACTGTGACGTGTGAACTGTGAACTGTGAACTGTCAACTGTGAACTGAGAACTGTAAACTGAGAACTGTAAACTGTGAACTGTGGACTGTGATCTGTGAACTGTGAACTGCGAACTGTGAAGTGTGAAATGAAGACTGTGAACTGTGATCTGTGGACTGTGAACTGTGAACTGTGAACTGTGAACAGTGAACTGTGGACTGTGAACTGTGAACTGTGAACTGTGAACTGTGAACTGTGAACTGGAACTGTGAACTGTGAACTGCGAACTGTGAAGTATGAAATGAAGACAGGGAACTGTGAAGTATGAAATGAAGACAGTGAACTGTGAAATGTGAACTGTGACCTGCGAACTGGGAACTGTGAACTGTGAACTGTGAACTGTGATCTGTGAACAGTGAAGTGTGAACTGTGAACTGTGAACTGTGAACTGTGAACTGTGAACTGTGAACTGTGAACTGGAACTGTGGACTGTGAACTGTGCACTGTGAAGTGTGAAGTGTGAAATGAAGACTGTGATCTGTGAACTGTGATCTGTGAACTGTGAACTGTGGACTGTGAAGTGTGAAATGAAGACTGTGAACTGTGACCTGCGAACTGGGAACTGTGAACTGTGAACTGTGAACTGTGAACTGTGATCTGTGAACAGTGAAGTGTGAACTGTGAACTGTGAACTGTGAACTGTGAACTGGAACTGTGAACTGTGAACTGTGAACTGTGAACTATGATCTGTGAACAGTGAACTGCGGACTGTGAACTGTGAACTGTGAACTGTGAAAACTGAATTGTGAAATAAAGTATGTGAACTGTGATCTGTGAACTGTGATCTGTGAACTGTGAACTGTGAAGTGTGATCTGTGAACTGTGAACTGTGAACTGTGAACTGCGAACTGTGAATTGTGAAATGAAGACTGTGAACTGTGAACTGTGCCCTGTGAACTGTGAACTGTCAACTGTGAAAACTGAATTGTGAAATAAAGTCTGTGAACTGTGAACTGTGATCTGTGAACTGAGAACTGTGAACTGTGAACAGTGGGCTGTGAACTGTGACCTGTGAACTGTGAACTGCGAACTGTGAAGTATGAAATGAAGACAGTGAACTGTGAAATGTGAACTGTGACCTGCGAACTGGGATCTGTGAACTGTGAACTGTGGACTGTGAACTGTGAACTGTGACGTGTGAACTTTGAACTGTGAACTGTCAACTGTGAACTGAGAACTGTAAACTGAGAACTGTAAACTGTGAACTGTGAAGTATGAAATGAAGACAGTGAACTGTGAAATGTGAACTGTGACCTGCGAACTGGGAACTGTGAACTGTGAACTGTGAACTGTGGACTGTGAACTGTGAACTGTGAACTGTGACGTGTGAACTGTGAACTGAGAACTGTAAACTGAGAACTGTAAACTGTGAACAGTGAACTGTGAACTGTGAAGTGTGAACTGTGAAGTGTGAACTGTGAAGTGTGAACTGTGAAGTGTGAACTGTGAAGTGTGAACTGTGAAGTGTGAACTGTGAACTGTGAACTGTGAATTGTGTACAGTGAACTGTGGACTGTGAACTGTGAACTGTGAACTGTGAACTGTGAACTGTGAACTGCGAACTGTGAATTGTGAAATGAAGACTGTGAACTGTGAACTGTGAACTGTGAACTGTGAACTATGATCTGTGAACAGTGAACTGTGGACTGTGAACTTTGAACTGTGAAGTGTGAACTGTGAACTGTGAACTGTGAACCGTCAACTGTGAACTGAGAACTGTAAACTGAGAACTGTAAACTGTGAACAGTGAACTGTGAACTGTGAACTGTGAACTGTGAACTGTGATCTGTGAACTGTGAACTGCGAACTGTGAAGTGTGAAATGAAGACTGTGAACTGTGAACTGTGATCTGTGAACTGTGAACTGCGAACTGTGAATTGTGAAATGAAGACTGTGAACTGTGAACTGTGAACTGTGAACTGTGAACTGTGAACTGCGAACTGTGAATTGTGAAATGAAGACTGTGAACTGTGAACTGTGCCCTGTGAAGACTGAAGTGTGAAATGAAGACTGTGAACTGTGACCTGTGAACTGAGAACTGTGAACTGTGAACTGTGAAAACTGAATTGTGAAATAAAGTCTGTGAACTGTGAACTGTGATCTGTGAACTGAGAACTGTGAACTGTGAACAGTGAGCTGTGAACTGTGACCTGTGAACTGTGAACTGCCAACTGTGAAGTATGAAATGAAGACAGTGAACTGTGAAATGTGAACTGTGAAATGTGAACTGTCACCTGCGAACTGGGAACTGTGAACTGTGAACTGTGAACTGTGGACTGTGAACTGTGAACTGTGAACTGTGACGTGTGAACTGTGAACTGTGAACTGTGAACTGTCAACTGTGAACTGAGAACTGTAAACTGAGAACTGTAAACTGTGAACTGTGAACTGTGATCTGTGAACTGTGAACTGCGAACTGTGAAGTGTGAAATGAAGACTGTGAACAGTGAACTGTGGACTGTGAACTGTGAACTGTGAACTGTGAACTGTGAACTGTGAACTGTGAACTGTGAACTGTGAACTGTGAACTGTGAACTGTGAACTGTGAACTGTGAACTGTGAACTGTGAACTGTGAACTGTGAACTGTGAACTGTGAATTGTGAACTGCCAACTGTGAAGTGTGAAATAAAGTCTGTGAACTGTGATCTGTGGACTGTGAACTGTGAATTGTGAAGTGTGAACTGTGATTTGTGAACAGTGAACTGTGGACTGTGAACTGTGCACTGTGAAGTGTGAAGTGTGAAATGAAGACTGTGATCTGTGAACTGTGATCTGTGAACAGTGAACTGTGGACTGTGAACTGTGAACTGTGACCTGTGAACTGTGAACTGTGACCTGTGAACTGTGAACTGTGAACTGTGAACTGTGAACTGCGAACTGTGAAGTACGAAATGAAGACAGTGAACTGTGAAGTATGAAATGAAGACAGTGAACTGTGAATTGTGAACTGTGACCTGCGAACTGGGAACTGTGAACTGTGAACTGTGAACTGTGATCGGTGAACAGTGAAGTGTGAACTGTGAACTGTGCCCTGTGAACTGTGAACTGTGAACTGTGAAAACTGAATTGTGAAATAAAGTCTGTGAACTGTGAACTGTGATCTGTGAACTGAGAACTGTGAACTGTGAACAGTGGGCTGTGAACTGTGACCTGTGAACTGTGAACTGCGAACTGTGAAGTATGAAATGAAGACAGTGAACTGTGAAATGTGAACTGTGACCTGCGATCTGGGAACTGTGAACTGTGAACTGTGAACTGTGAACTGTGAACTGTGGACTGTGAACTGTGAACTGTGAACTGTGACGTGTGAACTGTGAACTGTGAACTGTGAACTGAGAACTGTATACTGAGAACTGTAAACTGTGAACTGTGAACTGTGATCTGTGAACTGTGAACTGCGAACTGTGAAGTGTGAAATGAAGACTGTGAACTGCGAACTGTGAAGTGTGAAATGAAGACTGTGAACTGTGATCTGTGGACTGTGAACTGTGAACTGTGAACTGTGATGTGTGATCAGTGAACTGTGGACTGTGAACTGTGGACTGTGAACTGTGAACTGTGAAGTGTGAACTGTGAACTGTGACCTGTGAACTGTGAACTGTGAACTGTGAACTGTGAACTGTGAACTGTGAACTGTGAACTGTGAACTGTGAACTGTGAACTGCGAACTGTGAACTGTGAACTGTGAACTGTGAACTGTGAACTGTGAACTGTGAACTGTGAACTGTGAACTGTGAACTGTGAACTGTGAACTGTGAACTGTGAACTGTGAACTGTGAACTGTGAACTGTGAACTGTGAACTGTGAACTGTGAACTATGACCAGTGAACAGTGAACTGCGGACTGTGAACTGTGAACTGTGAACTGTGAAGTATGAAATGAAGACAGTGAACTGTGAAATGTGAACTGTGACCTGCGAACTGGGAACTGTGAACTGTGAACTGTGAACTGTGAACTGTGGACTGTGAACTGTGAACTGTGAACTGTGACGTGTGAACTGTGAACTGTGAACTGTCAACTGTGAACTGAGAACTGTAAACTGTGAACTGTGACCTGTGAACTGTGAACTGCGAACTATGAATTGTGAAATGAAGACTGTGAACTGTGAACTGTGAACTGTGAACAGTGAACAGTGAACTGTGAACTGTGAACTGTGAACTGTGAATTGTGAACAGTGAACTGTGGACTGTGAACTGTGAACTGTGAACTGTGAAGTATGAACTCTCAACTGTGAACTGTCAACTGTGAACTGAGAACTGTAAACTGAGAACTGTAAACTGTGAACAGTGAACTGTGAACTGTGAAGTGTGAACTGTGAAGTGTGAACTGTGAACTGTGAACTGTGAACTGTGAACTGTGAACTGTGAACTGTGAACTGTGAACTATGATCAGTGAACAGTGAACTGCGGACTGTGAACTGTGAACTGTGAAAACTGAATTGTGAAATAAAGTCTGTGAACAGTGATCTGTGAACTGTGAACTGTGAAGTGTGATCTGTGAAGTGTGATCTGTGAACTGTGAACTGTGAACTGTGATCTGTGAACTGTGAACTGTGATCTGTGAACTGTGAACTGCGAACTGTGAATTGTGAAATGAAGACTGTGAACTGTGAACTGTGAACTGTGAACTGTGAACTGTGAACTGTGAAATATGATCTGTGAACTGTGAACTGTGAACTGTGAACTGTGAACAGTGAACTGCGGACTGTGAACTGTGAACTGTGAACTGTGAAAACTGAATTGTGAAATAAAGTCTGTGAACAGTGATCTGTGAACTGTGAACTGTGAAGTGTGATCTGTGAAGTGTGATCTGTGAACTGTGAACTGTGAACTGTGATCTGTGAACTGTGAACTGCGAACTGTGAAGTGTGAAATGAAGACTGTGAACTGTGAACTGTGATCTGTGAACTGTGAACTGCGAACTGTGAATTGTGAAATGAAGACTGTGAACTGTGAACTGTGAACTGTGAACTGTGAACTGCGAACTGTGAATTGTGAAATGAAGACTATGAACTGTGAACTGTGCCCTGTGAAGACTGAAGTGTGAAATGAAGACTGTGAACTGTGATCTGTGAACTGTGAACTGTGAACTGAGAACTGTGAACTGTGAACTGTGAAAACTGAATTGTGAAATAAAGTCTGTGAACTGTGAACTGTGATCTGTGTACTGAGAACTGTGAACTGTGAACAGTGAGCTGTGAACTGTGACCTGTGAACTGTGAACTGCGTACTGTGAAGTATGAAATGAAGACAGTGAACTGTGAAATGTGAACTGTCAACTGTGAACTGAGAACTGTAAACTGAGAACTGTAAACTGTGAACTGTGAACTGTGATCTGTGAACTGTGAACTGCGAACTGTGAAGTGTGAAATGAAGACTGTGAACTGTGATCTGTGGACTGTGAACTGTGAACTGTGAACTGTGATGTGTGATCAGTGAACTGTGAAATGTGAACTGTCAACTGTGAACTGAGAACTGTAAACTGAGAACTGTAAACTGTGAACTGTGAACTGTGATCTGTGAACTGTGAACTGTGAACTGTGAAATATGATCTGTGAACTGTGAACTGTGAACTGTGAACTGTGAACAGTGAACTGCGGACTGTGAAGTGTGAACTGTGAACTGTGAAAACTGAATTGTGAAATAAAGTCTGTGAACAGTGATCTGTGAACTGTGAACTGTGAAGTGTGATCTGTGAAGTGTGATCTGTGAACTGTGAACTGTGAACTGTGAACTGTGAACTGTGAACTGTGAACTGTGAACTGTGAACTGTGATCTGTGAACTGTGATCTGTGAACTGTGAACTGTGAACTGCGAACTGTGAATTGTGAAATGAAGACTGTGAACTGTGAACTGTGAACTGTGAACTGTGAACTGTGAACTATGATCTGTGAACAGTGAACTGTGGACTGTGAACTGTGAACTGTGAAGTGTGAACTGTGAACTGTGAACTGTGAACCGTCAACTGTGAACTGAGAACTGTAAACTGAGAACTGTAAACTGTGAACAGTGAACTGTGAACTGTGAACTGTGAACTGTGAACTGTGAACTGTGATCTGTGAACTGTGAACTGCGAACTGTGAAGTGTGAAATGAAGACTGTGAACTGTGAACTGTGATCTGTGAACTGTGAACTGCGAACTGTGAATTGTGAAATGAAGACTGTGAACTGTGAACTGTGAACTGTGAACTGTGAACTGCGAACTGTGAATTGTGAAATGAAGACTGTGAACTGTGAACTGTGCCCTGTGAAGACTGAAGTGTGAAATGAAGACTGTGAACTGTGATCTGTGAACTGTGAACTGTGAACTGAGAACTGTGAACTGTGAACTGTGAAAACTGAATTGTGAAATAAAGTCTGTGAACTGTGAACTGTGATCTGTGAACTGAGAACTGTGAACTGTGAACAGTGAGCTGTGAACTGTGACCTGTGAACTGTGAACTGCGAACTGTGAAGTATGAAATGAAGACAGTGAACTGTGAAATGTGAACTGTCAACTGTGAACTGTGAACTGAGAACTGTAAACTGAGAACTGTAAACTGTGAACTGTGAACTGTGATCTGTGAACTGTGAACTGCGAACTGTGAAGTGTGAAATGAAGACTGTGAACTGTGATCTGTGGACTGTGAACTGTGAACTGTGAACTGTGACGTGTGATCAGTGAACTGTGGACTTGTGAACTGTGGACTGTGAACTGTGACCTGTGAACTGTGAACTGTGACCTGTGAACTGTGAACTGCGAACTGTGAATTGTGAAATGAAGACTGTGAACTGTGAACTGTGAACAGTGAACAGTGAACAGTGAACAGTGAACTGTGAACTGTGAACTGTCAACTGTGAACTGTGAACTGTGAACTGTGAACTGTGAACTGTGAACAGTGAACTGTGGACTGTGAACTGTGAACTGTGAACTGTGAACTGTGAAGTGTGAACTGTCAACTGTCAACTGTCAACTGTCAACTGTGAACTGAGAACTGTAAACTGAGAACTGTAAACTGTGAACAGTGAACTGTGAACTGTGAACTGTGAACTGTGAACTGTGAACTGCCAACTGTGAAGTGTGAAATAAAGTCTGTGTACTGTGATCTGTGAACAGTGAACTGTGGACTGTGAACTGTGCACTGTGAAGTGTGAAGTGTGAAATGAAGACTGTGATCTGTGAACTGCGAACTGTGAAGTATGAAATGAAGACAGTGAACTGTGAAGTATGAAATGAAGACAGTGAACTGTGAAATGTGAACTGTGACCTGCGAACTGGGAACTGTGAACTGTGAACTGTGAACTGTGATCTGTGAACAGTGAAGTGTGAACTGTGAACTGTGAACTGTGAACTGTGAACTGTGAACTGTGAACTGTGAACTGGAACTGTGGACTGTGAACTGTGCACTGTGAAGTGTGAAGTGTGAAATGAAGACTGTGATCTGTGAACTGTGATCTGTGAACAGTGAACTGTGGACTGTGAAGTGTGAAATGAAGACTGTGAACTGTGACCTGCGAACTGGGAACTGTGAACTGTGAACTGTGAACTGTGATCTGTGAACAGTGAAGTGTGAACTGTGAACTGTGAACTGTGAACTGTGAACTGGAACTGTGAACTGTGAACTGTGAACTGTGAACTATGATCTGTGAACAGTGAACTGCGGACTGTGAACTGTGAACTGTGAACTGTGAAAACTGAATTGTGAAATAAAGTATGTGAACTGTGATCTGTGAACTGTGATCTGTGAACTGTGAACTGTGAAGTGTGATCTGTGAACTGTGAACTGTGAACTGTGAACTGCGAACTGTGAATTGTGAAATGAAGACTGTGAACTGTGAACTGTGCCCTGTGAACTGTGAACTGTCAACTGTGAAAACTGAATTGTGAAATAAAGTCTGTGAACTGTGAACTGTGATCTGTGAACTGAGAACTGTGAACTGTGAACAGTGGGCTGTGAACTGTGACCTGTGAACTGTGAACTGCGAACTGTGAAGTATGAAATGAAGACAGTGAACTGTGAAATGTGAACTGTGACCTGCGAACTGGGATCTGTGAACTGTGAACTGTGGACTGTGAACTGTGAACTGTGACGTGTGAACTTTGAACTGTGAACTGTCAACTGTGAACTGAGAACTGTAAACTGAGAACTGTAAACTGTGAACTGTGAAGTATGAAATGAAGACAGTGAACTGTGAAATGTGAACTGTGACCTGCGAACTGTGAACTGTGAACTGTGAACTGTGAACTGTGGACTGTGAACTGTGAACTGTGAACTGTGACGTGTGAACTGTGAACTGAGAACTGTAAACTGAGAACTGTAAACTGTGAACAGTGAACTGTGAACTGTGAAGTGTGAACTGTGAAGTGTGAACTGTGAAGTGTGAACTGTGAAGTGTGAACTGTGAAGTGTGAACTGTGAAGTGTGAACTGTGAACTGTGAACTGTGAATTGTGAACAGTGAACTGTGGACTGTGAACTGTGAACTGTGAACTGTGAACTGTGAACTGTGAACTGTGAACTGCGAACTGTGAATTGTGAAATGAAGACTGTGAACTGTGAACTGTGAACTGTGAACTGTGAACTATGATCTGTGAACAGTGAACTGTGGACTGTGAACTTTGAACTGTGAAGTGTGAACTGTGAACTGTGAACTGTGAACCGTCAACTGTGAACTGAGAACTGTAAACTGAGAACTGTAAACTGTGAACAGTGAACTGTGAACTGTGAACTGTGAACTGTGAACTGTGATCTGTGAACTGTGAACTGCGAACTGTGAAGTGTGAAATGAAGACTGTGAACTGTGAACTGTGATCTGTGAACTGTGAACTGCGAACTGTGAATTGTGAAATGAAGACTGTGAACTGTGAACTGTGAACTGTGAACTGTGAACTGTGAACTGCGAACTGTGAATTGTGAAATGAAGACTGTGAACTGTGAACTGTGCCCTGTGAAGACTGAAGTGTGAAATGAAGACTGTGAACTGTGATCTGTGAACTGAGAACTGTGAACTGTGAACTGTGAAAACTGAATTGTGAAATAAAGTCTGTGAACTGTGAACTGTGATCTGTGAACTGAGAACTGTGAACTGTGAACAGTGAGCTGTGAACTGTGACCTGTGAACTGTGAACTGCCAACTGTGAAGTATGAAATGAAGACAGTGAACTGTGAAATGTGAACTGTGAAATGTGAACTGTCACCTGCGAACTGGGAACTGTGAACTGTGAACTGTGAACTGTGGACTGTGAACTGTGAACTGTGAACTGTGACGTGTGAACTGTGAACTGTGAACTGTGAACTGTCAACTGTGAACTGAGAACTGTAAACTGAGAACTGTAAACTGTGAACTGTGAACTGTGATCTGTGAACTGTGAACTGCGAACTGTGAAGTGTGAAATGAAGACTGTGAACAGTGAACTGTGGACTGTGAACTGTGAACTGTGAACTGTGAACTGTGAACTGTGAACTGTGAACTGTGAACTGTGAACTGTGAACTGTGAACTGTGAACTGTGAACTGTGAACTGTGAACTGTGAACAGTGAACTGTGGACTGTGAACTGTGAACTGTGAACTGTGAACTGTGAAGTGTGAACTGTCAACTGTGAACTGTCAACTGTGATCTGTGAACAGTGAACTGTGGACTGTGAACTGTGAACTGTGACCTGTTAACTGTGAACTGTGATCTGTGAACTGTGAACTGCGAACTGTGAACTGTGAACTGTGAACTGTGAACTGTGAACTGTGAACAGTGAACTGTGGACTGTGAACTGTGAACTGTGAACTGTGAACTGTGAAGTGTGAACTGTCAACTGTGAACTGTCAACTGTGAACTGAGAACTGTAAACTGAGAACTGTAAACTGTGAACAGTGAACTGTGAACTGTGAACTGTGAACTGTGAACTGTGAACTGTGAACTGTGAACTGTGAACTGTGAACTGTGAACTGTGAACTGTGAACTGTGAACTGTGAACTGTGAACTGTGAACTGTGAACTGTGAACTGTGAACTGTGAACTGTGAACTGTGAACTGTGAACTGTGAACTGTGAACTGTGAACTGTGAACTGTGAACTGTGAACTGTGAACTGTGAACTGTGAATTGTGAACTGCCAACTGTGAAGTGTGAAATAAAGTCTGTGAACTGTGATCTGTGGACTGTGAACTGTGAACTGTGAAGTGTGAACTGTGATTTGTGAACAGTGAACTGTGGACTGTGAACTGTGCACTGTGAAGTGTGAAGTGTGAAATGAAGACTGTGATCTGTGAACTGTGATCTGTGAACAGTGAACTGTGGACTGTGAACTGTGAACTGTGACCTGTGAACTGTGAACTGTGACCTGTGAACTGTGAACTGTGAACTGTGAACTGTGAACTGCGAACTGTGAAGTACGAAATGAAGACAGTGAACTGTGAAGTATGAAATGAAGACAGTGAACTGTGAATTGTGAACTGTGACCTGCGAACTGGGAACTGTGAACTGTGAACTGTGAACTGTGATCGGTGAACAGTGAAGTGTGAACTGTGAACTGTGCCCTGTGAACTGTGAACTGTGAACTGTGAAAACTGAATTGTGAAATAAAGTCTGTGAACTGTGAACTGTGATCTGTGAACTGAGAACTGTGAACTGTGAACAGTGGGCTGTGAACTGTGACCTGTGAACTGTGAACTGCGAACTGTGAAGTATGAAATGAAGACAGTGAACTGTGAAATGTGAACTGTGACCTGCGATCTGGGAACTGTGAACTGTGAACTGTGAACTGTGAACTGTGAACTGTGGACTGTGAACTGTGAACTGTGAACTGTGACGTGTGAACTGTGAACTGTGAACTGTGAACTGAGAACTGTATACTGAGAACTGTAAACTGTGAACTGTGAACTGTGATCTGTGAACTGTGAACTGCGAACTGTGAAGTGTGAAATGAAGACTGTGAACTGCGAACTGTGAAGTGTGAAATGAAGACTGTGAACTGTGATCTGTGGACTGTGAACTGTGAACTGTGAACTGTGATGTGTGATCAGTGAACTGTGGACTGTGAACTGTGGACTGTGAACTGTGAACTGTGAAGTGTGAACTGTGAACTGTGACCTGTGAACTGTGAACTGTGAACTGTGAACTGTGAACTGTGAACTGTGAACTGTGAACTGTGAACTGTGAACTGTGAACTGTGAACTGTGAACTGTGAACTGTGAACTGTGAACTGTGAACTGTGAACTGTGAACTGTGAACTGTGAACTGTGAACTGTGAACTGTGAACTGTGAACTGTGAACTGTGAACTGTGAACTGTGAACTGTGAACTGTGAACTATGACCAGTGAACAGTGAACTGCGGACTGTGAACTGTGAACTGTGAACTGTGAAGTATGAAATGAAGACAGTGAACTGTGAAATGTGAACTGTGACCTGCGAACTGGGAACTGTGAACTGTGAACTGTGAACTGTGGACTGTGAACTGTGAACTGTGAACTGTGACGTGTGAACTGTGAACTGTGAACTGTCAACTGTGAACTGAGAACTGTAAACTGTGAACTGTGACCTGTGAACTGTGAACTGCGAACTATGAATTGTGAAATGAAGACTGTGAACTGTGAACTGTGAACTGTGAACAGTGAACAGTGAACTGTGAACTGTGAACTGTGAACTGTGAATTGTGAACAGTGAACTGTGGACTGTGAACTGTGAACTGTGAACTGTGAAGTATGAACTCTCAACTGTGAACTGTCAACTGTGAACTGAGAACTGTAAACTGAGAACTGTAAACTGTGAACAGTGAACTGTGAACTGTGAAGTGTGAACTGTGAAGTGTGAACTGTGAACTGTGAACTGTGAACTGTGAACTGTGAACTGTGAACTGTGAACTGTGAACTGTGAACTATGATCAGTGAACAGTGAACTGCGGACTGTGAACTGTGAACTGTGAAAACTGAATTGTGAAATAAAGTCTGTGAACAGTGATCTGTGAACTGTGAACTGTGAAGTGTGATCTGTGAAGTGTGATCTGTGAACTGTGAACTGTGAACTGTGATCTGTGAACTGTGAACTGTGATCTGTGAACTGTGAACTGCGAACTGTGAATTGTGAAATGAAGACTGTGAACTGTGAACTGTGAACTGTGAACTGTGAACTGTGAACTGTGAAATATGATCTGTGAACTGTGAACTGTGAACTGTGAACTGTGAACAGTGAACTGCGGACTGTGAACTGTGAACTGTGAACTGTGAAAACTGAATTGTGAAATAAAGTCTGTGAACAGTGATCTGTGAACTGTGAACTGTGAAGTGTGATCTGTGAAGTGTGATCTGTGAACTGTGAACTGTGAACTGTGAACTGTGATCTGTGAACTGTGAACTGCGAACTGTGAAGTGTGAAATGAAGACTGTGAACTGTGAACTGTGATCTGTGAACTGTGAACTGCGAACTGTGAATTGTGAAATGAAGACTGTGAACTGTGAACTGTGAACTGTGAACTGTGAACTGCGAACTGTGAATTGTGAAATGAAGACTATGAACTGTGAACTGTGCCCTGTGAAGACTGAAGTGTGAAATGAAGACTGTGAACTGTGATCTGTGAACTGTGAACTGTGAACTGAGAACTGTGAACTGTGAACTGTGAAAACTGAATTGTGAAATAAAGTCTGTGAACTGTGAACTGTGATCTGTGTACTGAGAACTGTGAACTGTGAACAGTGAGCTGTGAACTGTGACCTGTGAACTGTGAACTGCGTACTGTGAAGTATGAAATGAAGACAGTGAACTGTGAAATGTGAACTGTCAACTGTGAACTGAGAACTGTAAACTGAGAACTGTAAACTGTGAACTGTGAACTGTGATCTGTGAACTGTGAACTGCGAACTGTGAAGTGTGAAATGAAGACTGTGAACTGTGATCTGTGGACTGTGAACTGTGAACTGTGAACTGTGATGTGTGATCAGTGAACTGTGAAATGTGAACTGTCAACTGTGAACTGAGAACTGTAAACTGAGAACTGTAAACTGTGAACTGTGAACTGTGATCTGTGAACTGTGAACTGTGAACTGTGAAATATGATCTGTGAACTGTGAACTGTGAACTGTGAACTGTGAACAGTGAACTGCGGACTGTGAAGTGTGAACTGTGAACTGTGAAAACTGAATTGTGAAATAAAGTCTGTGAACAGTGATCTGTGAACTGTGAACTGTGAAGTGTGATCTGTGAAGTGTGATCTGTGAACTGTGAACTGTGAACTGTGAACTGTGAACTGTGAACTGTGAACTGTGATCTGTGAACTGTGATCTGTGAACTGTGAACTGTGAACTGCGAACTGTGAATTGTGAAATGAAGACTGTGAACTGTGAACTGTGAACTGTGAACTGTGAACTGTGAACTATGATCTGTGAACAGTGAACTGTGGACTGTGAACTGTGAACTGTGAAGTGTGAACTGTGAACTGTGAACTGTGAACCGTCAACTGTGAACTGAGAACTGTAAACTGAGAACTGTAAACTGTGAACAGTGAACTGTGAACTGTGAACTGTGAACTGTGAACTGTGATCTGTGAACTGTGAACTGCGAACTGTGAAGTGTGAAATGAAGACTGTGAACTGTGAACTGTGATCTGTGAACTGTGAACTGCGAACTGTGAATTGTGAAATGAAGACTGTGAACTGTGAACTGTGAACTGTGAACTGTGAACTGCGAACTGTGAATTGTGAAATGAAGACTGTGAACTGTGAACTGTGCCCTGTGAAGACTGAAGTGTGAAATGAAGACTGTGAACTGTGATCTGTGAACTGTGAACTGTGAACTGAGAACTGTGAACTGTGAACTGTGAAAACTGAATTGTGAAATAAAGTCTGTGAACTGTGAACTGTGATCTGTGAACTGAGAACTGTGAACTGTGAACAGTGAGCTGTGAACTGTGACCTGTGAACTGTGAACTGCGAACTGTGAAGTATGAAATGAAGACAGTGAACTGTGAAATGTGAACTGTCAACTGTGAACTGTGAACTGAGAACTGTAAACTGAGAACTGTAAACTGTGAACTGTGAACTGTGATCTGTGAACTGTGAACTGCGAACTGTGAAGTGTGAAATGAAGACTGTGAACTGTGATCTGTGGACTGTGAACTGTGAACTGTGAACTGTGACGTGTGATCAGTGAACTGTGACGTGTGAACTGTGAACTGTGAACTGTCAACTGTGAACTGAGAACTGTAAACTGAGAACTGTAAACTGTGAACAGAGAACTGTGAACTGTGAACTGTGAACTGTGAACTGTGAACTGTGAACCGTGAACTGTGATCTGTGAACTGTGAACTGCGAACTGTGAAGTGTGAAATGAAGACTGTGAACTGTGAACTGTGATCTGTGAACTGTGAACTGCGAACTGTGAATTGTGAAATGAAGACTGTGAACTGTGAACTGTGAACTGTGAACTGTGAACTGCGAACTGTGAATTGTGAAATGAAGACTGTGAACTGTGAACTGTGCCCTGTGAAGACTGAAGTGTGAAATGAAGACTGTGAACTGTGATCTGTGAACTGTGAACTGTGAACTGAGAACTGTGAACTGTGAACTGTGAAAACTGAATTGTGAAATAAAGTCTGTGAACTGTGAACTGTGATCTGTGAACTGAGAACTGTGAACTGTGAACAGTGAGCTGTGAACTGTGACCTGTGAACTGTGAACTGCGAACTGTGAAGTATGAAATGAAGACAGTGAACTGTGAACTGTGAACTGTGATCTGTGAACTGTGAACTGCGAACTGTGAAGTGTGAAATGAAGACTGTGAACTGTGATCTGTGGACTGTGAACTGTGAACTGTGAACTGTGAAGTGTGAACTGTCAACTGTGAACTGTCAACTGTGAACTGAGAACTGTAAACTGAGAACTGTAAACTGAGAACTGTAAACTGTGAACAGTGAACTGTGAACAGTGAACTGTGAACAGTGAACAGTGAACTGTGAACTGTGAACTGTGAACTGTGAACTGTGAACTGTGAACTGTGAACTGTGAACTGTGAACTGTGAACTGTGAACTGTGAACTGTGAACTGTGAACTGTGAACTGTGAACTGTGAACTGTGAACTGTGAACTGTGAACTGTGAACTGTGAACTGTGAACTGTGAACTGTGAACTGTGAACTGCCAACTGTGAAGTGTGAAATAAAGTCTGTGAACTGTGATCTGTGGACTGTGAACTGTGAACTGTGAAGTGTGAACTGTGATTTGTGAACAGTGAACTGTGGACTGTGAACTGTGCACTGTGAAGTGTGAAGTGTGAAATGAAGACTGTGATCTGTGAACTGTGATCTGTGAACAGTGAACTGTGACCTGTGAACTGTGAACTGTGACCTGTGAACTGTGAACTGTGAACTGTGAACTGTGAACAGTGAACAGTGAACTGTGAACTGTGAACTGTGAACTGTGAACTGTGAACTGTGAATTGTGAACAGTGAACTGTGGACTGTGAACTGTGAACTGTGAACTGTGAAGTGTGAACTGTCAACTGTCAACTGTGAACTGTCAACTGTGAACTGAGAACTGTAAACTGAGAACTGTAAACTGTGAACAGTGAACTGTGAACTGTGAACTGTGAAGTGTGAACTGTGAACTGTGAACTGTGAACTGTGAACTGTGAACTGTGAACTGTGAACTGTGAACTGTGAACTGTGAACTGTGAACTGTGAACTGTGAACTGTGAACTGTGAACTGTGAACTGTGAACTGTGAACTGTGAACTGTGAACTGTGAACTGTGAACTATGATCAGTGAACAGTGAACTGCGGACTGTGAACTGTGAACTGTGAAAACTGAATTGTGAAATAAAGTCTGTGAACAGTGATCTGTGAACTGTGAACTGTGAAGTGTGATCTGTGAAGTGTGATCTGTGAACTGTGAACTGTGAACTGTGAACTGTGAACTGTGAACTGTGATCTGTGAACTGTGATCTGTGAACTGTGAACTGTGAACTGCGAACTGTGAATTGTGAAATGAAGACTGTGAACTGTGAACTGTGAACTGTGAACTGTGAACTATGATCTGTGAACAGTGAACTGTGGACTGTGAACTGTGAACTGTGAAGTGTGAACTGTGAACTGTGAACTGTGAACTGTGAACCGTCAACTGTGAACTGAGAACTGTAAACTGAGAACTGTAAACTGTGAACAGTGAACTGTGAACTGTGAACTGTGAACTGTGAACTGTGAACTGTGAACTGTGATCTGTGAACTGTGAACTACGAACTGTGAAGTGTGAAATGAAGACTGTGAACTGTGAACTGTGATCCGTGAACTGTGAACTGCGAACTGTGAATTGTGAAATGAAGACTGTGAACTGTGAACTGTGAACTGTGAACTGTGAACTGCGAACTGTGAATTGTGAAATGAAGACTGTGAACTGTGAACTGTGCCCTGTGAAGACTGAAGTGTGAAATGAAGACTGTGAACTGTGATCTGTGAACTGTGAACTGTGAACTGAGAACTGTGAACTGTGAACTGTGAAAACTGAATTGTGAAATAAAGTCTGTGAACTGTGAACTGTGATCTGTGAACTGAGAACTGTGAACTGTGAACAGTGAGCTGTGAACTGTGACCTGTGAACTGTGAACTGCGAACTGTGAAGTATGAAATGAAGACAGTGAACTGTGAAATGTGAACTGTGACCTGCGAACTGGGAACTGTGAACTGTGAACTGTGAACTGTGGACTGTGAACTGTGAACTGTGAACTGTGACGTGTGAACTGTGAACTGTGAACTGTCAACTGTGAACTGAGAACTGTAAACTGAGAACTGTAAACTGTGAACTGTGAACTGTGATCTGTGAACTGTGAACTGCGAACTGTGAAGTGTGAAATGAAGACTGTGAACTGTGATCTGTGGACTGTGAACTGTGAACTGTGAACTGTGATGTGTGATCAGTGAACTGTGGACTGTGAACTGTGGACTGTGAACTGTGCACTGTGAAGTGTGAAGTGTGAAATGAAGACTGTGAACTGTGAACTGTGATCTGTGAACAGTGAACTGTGGACTGTGAACTGTGAACTGTGACCTGTGAACTGTGAACTGTGACCTGTGAACTGTGAACTGCGAACTGTGAATTGTGAAATGAAGACTGTGAACTGTGAACTGTGAACAGTGAACTGTGAACTGTGAACTGTGAACTGTGAACTGTGAACTGTGAACTGTGAACTGTGAACTGTGAACTGTGAACTGTGAACAGTGAACTGTGGACTGTGAACTGTGAACTGTGAACTGTGAACTGCGAAGTGTGAACTGTCAACTGTGAACTGTCAACTGTGAACTGAGAACTGTAAACTGAGAACTGCAAACTGTGAACAGTGAACTGTGAACTGTGAACTGTGAACTGTGAACTGTGAACTGTGAACTGTGAACTGCCAACTGTGAAGTGTGAAATAAAGTCTGTGTACTGTGATCTGTGGACTGTGAACTGTGAACTGTGAAGTGTGAACTGTGATTTGTGAACAGTGAACTGTGGACTGTGAACTGTGCACTGTGAAGTGTGAAGTGTGAAATGAAGACTGTGATCTGTGAACTGTGATCTGTGAACAGTGAACTGTGGACTGTGAACTGTGAACTGTGACCTGTGAACTGTGAACTGTGACCTGTGAACTGTGAACTGTGAACTGTGAACTGTGAACTGTGAACTGTGAACTGTGAAGTGTGAACTGTCAACTGTGAACTGTCAACTGTGAACTGAGAACTGTAAACTGAGAACTGCAAACTGTGAACAGTGAACTGTGAACTGTGAACAGTGAACTGCGGACTGTGAACTGTGAACTGTGAACTGTGAAAACTGAATTGTGAAATAAAGTCTGTGAACAGTGATCTGTGAACTGTGAACTGTGAAGTGTGATCTGTGAAGTGTGATCTGTGAACTGTGAACTGTGAACTGTGAACTGTGAACTGTGAACTGTGATCTGTGAACTGTGATCTGTGAACTGTGAACTGTGAACTGCGAACTGTGAATTGTGAAATGAAGACTGTGAACTGTGAACTGTGAACTGTGAACTGTGAACTATGATCTGTGAACAGTGAACTGTGGACTGTCAACTGTGAACTGTGAAGTGTGAACTGTGAACTGTGAACTGTGAACCGTCAACTGTGAACTGAGAACTGTAAACTGAGAACTGTAAACTGTGAACAGAGAACTGTGAACTGTGAACTGTGAACTGTGAACTGTGAACTGTGAACTGTGAACTGTGATCTGTGAACTGTGAACTGCGAACTGTGAAGTGTGAAATGAAGACTGTGAACTGTGAACTGTGATCTGTGAACTGTGAACTGCGAACTGTGAATTGTGAAATGAAGACTGTGAACTGTGAACTGTGAACTGCGAACTGTGAATTGTGAAATGAAGACTGTGAACTGTGAACTGTGCCCTGTGAAGACTGAAGTGTGAAATGAAGACTGTGAACTGTGATCTGTGAACTGTGAACTGTGAACTGAGAACTGTGAACTGTGAACTGTGAAAACTGAATTGTGAAATAAAGTCTGTGAACTGTGAACTGTGATCTGTGAACTGAGAACTGTGAACTGTGAACAGTGAGCTGTGAACTGTGACCTGTGAACTGTGAACTGCGAACTGCGAACTGTGAAGTATGAAATGAAGACAGTGAACTGTGAAATGTGAACTGTGACCTGCGAACTGGGAACTGTGAACTGTGAACTGTGAACTGTGGACTGTGGACTGTGAACTGTGAACTGTGAACTGTGACGTGTGAACTGTGAACTGTGAACTGTCAACTGTGAACTGAGAACTGTAAACTGAGAACTGTAAACTGAGAACTGTAAACTGTGAACTGTGAACTGTGATCTGTGAACTGTGAACTGCGAACTGTGAAGTGTGAAATGAAGACTGTGAACTGTGATCTGTGGACTGTGAACTGTGAACTGTGAACTGTGAAGTGTGAACTGTCAACTGTGAACTGTCAACTGTGAACTGAGAACTGTAAACTGAGAACTGTAAACTGAGAACTGTAAACTGAGAACTGTAAACTGTGAACAGTGAACTGTGAACAGTGAACTGTGAACAGTGAACAGTGAACTGTGAACTGTGAACTGTGAACTGTGAACTGTGAACTGTGAACTGTGAAGTGTGAAATGAAGACTGTGAACTGTGAACTGTGATCTGTGAACTGTGAACTGCGAACTGTGAATTGTGAAATGAAGACTGTGAACTGTGAACTGTGAACTGTGAACTGTGAACTGCGAACTGTGAATTGTGAAATGAAGACTGTGAACTGTGAACTGTGCCCTGTGAAGACTGAAGTGTGAAATGAAGACTGTGAACTGTGATCTGTGAACTGTGAACTGTGAACTGAGAACTGTGAACTGTGAACTGTGAAAACTGAATTGTGAAATAAAGTCTGTGAACTGTGAACTGTGATCTGTGAACTGAGAACTGTGAACTGTGAACAGTGAGCTGTGAACTGTGACCTGTGAACTGTGAACTGCGAACTGTGAAGTATGAAATGAAGACAGTGAACTGTGAAATGTGAACTGTCAACTGTGAACTGTGAACTGAGAACTGTAAACTGAGAACTGTAAACTGTGAACTGTGAACTGTGATCTGTGAACTGTGAACTGCGAACTGTGAAGTGTGAAATGAAGACTGTGAACTGTGATCTGTGGACTGTGAACTGTGAACTGTGAACTGTGACGTGTGATCAGTGAACTGTGACGTGTGAACTGTGAACTGTGAACTGTCAACTGTGAACTGAGAACTGTAAACTGAGAACTGTAAACTGTGAACAGAGAACTGTGAACTGTGAACTGTGAACTGTGAACTGTGAACTGTGAACTGTGAACTGTGATCTGTGAACTGTGAACTGCGAACTGTGAAGTGTGAAATGAAGACTGTGAACTGTGAACTGTGATCTGTGAACTGTGAACTGCGAACTGTGAATTGTGAAATGAAGACTGTGAACTGTGAACTGTGAACTGTGAACTGTGAACTGCGAACTGTGAATTGTGAAATGAAGACTGTGAACTGTGAACTGTGCCCTGTGAAGACTGAAGTGTGAAATGAAGACTGTGAACTGTGATCTGTGAACTGTGAACTGTGAACTGAGAACTGTGAACTGTGAACTGTGAAAACTGAATTGTGAAATAAAGTCTGTGAACTGTGAACTGTGATCTGTGAACTGAGAACTGTGAACTGTGAACAGTGAGCTGTGAACTGTGACCTGTGAACTGTGAACTGCGAACTGTGAAGTATGAAATGAAGACAGTGAACTGTGAACTGTCAACTGTGAACTGAGAACTGTAAACTGAGAACTGTAAACTGTGAACTGTGAACTGTGATCTGTGAACTGTGAACTGCGAACTGTGAAGTGTGAAATGAAGACTGTGAACTGTGATCTGTGGACTGTGAACTGTGAACTGTGAACTGTGAAGTGTGAACTGTCAACTGTGAACTGTCAACTGTGAACTGAGAACTGTAAACTGAGAACTGTAAACTGAGAACTGTAAACTGTGAACAGTGAACTGTGAACAGTGAACTGTGAACAGTGAACAGTGAACTGTGAACTGTGAACTGTGAACTGTGAACTGTGAACTGTGAACTGTGAACTGTGAACTGTGAACTGTGAACTGTGAACTGTGAACTGTGAACTGTGAACTGTGAACTGTGAACTGTGAACTGTGAACTGTGAACTGTGAACTGTGAACTGTGAACTGTGAACTGTGAACTGTGAACTGTGAACTGTGAACTGTGAACTGCCAACTGTGAAGTGTGAAATAAAGTCTGTGAACTGTGATCTGTGGACTGTGAACTGTGAACTGTGAAGTGTGAACTGTGATTTGTGAACAGTGAACTGTGGACTGTGAACTGTGCACTGTGAAGTGTGAAGTGTGAAATGAAGACTGTGATCTGTGAACTGTGATCTGTGAACAGTGAACTGTGACCTGTGAACTGTGAACTGTGACCTGTGAACTGTGAACTGTGAACTGTGAACTGTGAACAGTGAACAGTGAACTGTGAACTGTGAACTGTGAACTGTGAACTGTGAACTGTGAATTGTGAACAGTGAACTGTGGACTGTGGACTGTGAACTGTGAACTGTGAACTGTGAAGTGTGAACTGTCAACTGTCAACTGTGAACTGTCAACTGTGAACTGAGAACTGTAAACTGAGAACTGTAAACTGTGAACAGTGAACTGTGAACTGTGAACTGTGAACTGTGAAGTGTGAACTGTGAACTGTGAACTGTGAACTGTGAACTGTGAACTGTGAACTGTGAACTGTGAACTGTGAACTGTGAACTGTGAACTGTGAACTGTGAACTGTGAACTGTGAACTGTGAACTGTGAACTGTGAACTGTGAACTGTGAACTGTGAACT
This sequence comes from Lasioglossum villosulum, assembly GCA_963971365.1. NCBI lineage: Eukaryota > Metazoa > Arthropoda > Insecta > Hymenoptera > Halictidae > Lasioglossum > Lasioglossum villosulum. The sequence continues at coordinate 2,122,368 of CAXARU010000174.1, forward strand.
GTGAACTGTGAACTATGATCAGTGAACAGTGAACTGCGGACTGTGAACTGTGAACTGTGAAAACTGAATTGTGAAATAAAGTCTGTGAACAGTGATCTGTGAACTGTGAACTGTGAAGTGTGATCTGTGAAGTGTGATCTGTGAACTGTGAACTGTGAACTGTGAACTGTGAACTGTGAACTGTGATCTGTGAACTGTGATCTGTGAACTGTGAACTGTGAACTGCGAACTGTGAATTGTGAAATGAAGACTGTGAACTGTGAACTGTGAACTGTGAACTGTGAACTATGATCTGTGAACAGTGAACTGTGGACTGTGAACTGTGAACTGTGAAGTGTGAACTGTGAACTGTGAACTGTGAACTGTGAACCGTCAACTGTGAACTGAGAACTGTAAACTGAGAACTGTAAACTGTGAACAGTGAACTGTGAACTGTGAACTGTGAACTGTGAACTGTGAACTGTGAACTGTGATCTGTGAACTGTGAACTACGAACTGTGAAGTGTGAAATGAAGACTGTGAACTGTGAACTGTGATCCGTGAACTGTGAACTGCGAACTGTGAATTGTGAAATGAAGACTGTGAACTGTGAACTGTGAACTGTGAACTGTGAACTGTGAACTGCGAACTGTGAATTGTGAAATGAAGACTGTGAACTGTGAACTGTGCCCTGTGAAGACTGAAGTGTGAAATGAAGACTGTGAACTGTGATCTGTGAACTGTGAACTGTGAACTGAGAACTGTGAACTGTGAACTGTGAAAACTGAATTGTGAAATAAAGTCTGTGAACTGTGAACTGTGATCTGTGAACTGAGAACTGTGAACTGTGAACAGTGAGCTGTGAACTGTGACCTGTGAACTGTGAACTGCGAACTGTGAAGTATGAAATGAAGACAGTGAACTGTGAAATGTGAACTGTGACCTGCGAACTGGGAACTGTGAACTGTGAACTGTGAACTGTGGACTGTGAACTGTGAACTGTGAACTGTGACGTGTGAACTGTGAACTGTGAACTGTCAACTGTGAACTGAGAACTGTAAACTGAGAACTGTAAACTGTGAACTGTGAACTGTGATCTGTGAACTGTGAACTGCGAACTGTGAAGTGTGAAATGAAGACTGTGAACTGTGATCTGTGGACTGTGAACTGTGAACTGTGAACTGTGATGTGTGATCAGTGAACTGTGGACTGTGAACTGTGGACTGTGAACTGTGCACTGTGAAGTGTGAAGTGTGAAATGAAGACTGTGAACTGTGAACTGTGATCTGTGAACAGTGAACTGTGGACTGTGAACTGTGAACTGTGACCTGTGAACTGTGAACTGTGACCTGTGAACTGTGAACTGCGAACTGTGAATTGTGAAATGAAGACTGTGAACTGTGAACTGTGAACAGTGAACTGTGAACTGTGAACTGTGAACTGTGAACTGTGAACTGTGAACTGTGAACTGTGAACTGTGAACTGTGAACTGTGAACAGTGAACTGTGGACTGTGAACTGTGAACTGTGAACTGTGAACTGTGAAGTGTGAACTGTCAACTGTGAACTGTCAACTGTGAACTGAGAACTGTAAACTGAGAACTGCAAACTGTGAACAGTGAACTGTGAACTGTGAACTGTGAACTGTGAACTGTGAACTGTGAACTGCCAACTGTGAAGTGTGAAATAAAGTCTGTGTACTGTGATCTGTGGACTGTGAACTGTGAACTGTGAAGTGTGAACTGTGATTTGTGAACAGTGAACTGTGGACTGTGAACTGTGCACTGTGAAGTGTGAAGTGTGAAATGAAGACTGTGATCTGTGAACTGTGATCTGTGAACAGTGAACTGTGGACTGTGAACTGTGAACTGTGACCTGTGAACTGTGAACTGTGACCTGTGAACTGTGAACTGTGAACTGTGAACTGTGAACTGTGAACTGTGAACTGTGAAGTGTGAACTGTCAACTGTGAACTGTCAACTGTGAACTGAGAACTGTAAACTGAGAACTGCAAACTGTGAACAGTGAACTGTGAACTGTGAACAGTGAACTGCGGACTGTGAACTGTGAACTGTGAACTGTGAAAACTGAATTGTGAAATAAAGTCTGTGAACAGTGATCTGTGAACTGTGAACTGTGAAGTGTGATCTGTGAAGTGTGATCTGTGAACTGTGAACTGTGAACTGTGAACTGTGAACTGTGAACTGTGATCTGTGAACTGTGATCTGTGAACTGTGAACTGTGAACTGCGAACTGTGAATTGTGAAATGAAGACTGTGAACTGTGAACTGTGAACTGTGAACTATGATCTGTGAACAGTGAACTGTGGACTGTCAACTGTGAACTGTGAAGTGTGAACTGTGAACTGTGAACTGTGAACCGTCAACTGTGAACTGAGAACTGTAAACTGAGAACTGTAAACTGTGAACAGAGAACTGTGAACTGTGAACTGTGAACTGTGAACTGTGAACTGTGAACTGTGAACTGTGATCTGTGAACTGTGAACTGCGAACTGTGAAGTGTGAAATGAAGACTGTGAACTGTGAACTGTGATCTGTGAACTGTGAACTGCGAACTGTGAATTGTGAAATGAAGACTGTGAACTGTGAACTGTGAACTGTGAACTGTGAACTGCGAACTGTGAATTGTGAAATGAAGACTGTGAACTGTGAACTGTGCCCTGTGAAGACTGAAGTGTGAAATGAAGACTGTGAACTGTGATCTGTGAACTGTGAACTGTGAACTGAGAACTGTGAACTGTGAACTGTGAAAACTGAATTGTGAAATAAAGTCTGTGAACTGTGAACTGTGATCTGTGAACTGAGAACTGTGAACTGTGAACAGTGAGCTGTGAACTGTGACCTGTGAACTGTGAACTGCGAACTGCGAACTGTGAAGTATGAAATGAAGACAGTGAACTGTGAAATGTGAACTGTGACCTGCGAACTGGGAACTGTGAACTGTGAACTGTGAACTGTGGACTGTGGACTGTGAACTGTGAACTGTGAACTGTGACGTGTGAACTGTGAACTGTGAACTGTGAACTGTCAACTGTGAACTGAGAACTGTAAACTGAGAACTGTAAACTGAGAACTGTAAACTGTGAACTGTGAACTGTGATCTGTGAACTGTGAACTGCGAACTGTGAAGTGTGAAATGAAGACTGTGAACTGTGATCTGTGGACTGTGAACTGTGAACTGTGAACTGTGAAGTGTGAACTGTCAACTGTGAACTGTCAACTGTGAACTGAGAACTGTAAACTGAGAACTGTAAACTGAGAACTGTAAACTGTGAACAGTGAACTGTGAACAGTGAACTGTGAACAGTGAACAGTGAACTGTGAACTGTGAACTGTGAACTGTGAACTGTGAACTGTGAACTGTGAACTGTGAACTGTGAACTGTGAACTGTGAACTGTGAACTGTGAACTGTGAACTGTGAACTGTGAACTGTGAACTGTGAACTGTGAACTGTGAACTGTGAACTGTGAACTGTGAACTGTGAACTGTGAACTGTGAACTGTGAACTGTGAACTGTGAACTGTGAACTGTGAACTGTGAACTGTGAACTGTGAACTGTGAACTGCCAACTGTGAAGTGTGAAATAAAGTCTGTGAACTGTGATCTGTGGACTGTGAACTGTGAACTGTGAAGTGTGAACTGTGATTTGTGAACAGTGAACTGTGGACTGTGAACTGTGCACTGTGAAGTGTGAAGTGTGAAATGAAGACTGTGATCTGTGAACTGTGATCTGTGAACAGTGAACTGTGGACTGTGAACTGTGAACTGTGACCTGTGAACTGTGAACTGTGACCTGTGAACTGTGAACTGTGAACTGTGAACTGTGAACAGTGAACAGTGAACTGTGAACTGTGAACTGTGAACTGTGAACTGTGATCTGTGAACTGTGAACTGCGAACTGTGAATTGTGAAATGAAGACTGTGAACTGTGAACTGTGAACTGTGAACTGTGAACTGCGAACTGTGAATTGTGAAATGAAGACTGTGAACTGTGAACTGTGCCCTGTGCAGACTGAAGTGTGAAATGAAGACTGTGAACTGTGATCTGTGAACTGTGAACTGTGAACTGAGAACTGTGAACTGTGAACTGTGAAAACTGAATTGTGAAATAAAGTCTGTGAACTGTGAACTGTGATCTGTGAACTGAGAACTGTGAACTGTGAACAGTGAGCTGTGAACTGTGACCTGTGAACTGTGAACTGCGAACTGTGAAGTATGAAATGAAGACAGTGAACTGTGAAATGTGAACTGTGACCTGCGAACTGGGAACTGTGAACTGTGAACTGTGAACTGTGGACTGTGAACTGTAAACTGAGAACTGTAAACTGTGAACTGTGAACTGTGATCTGTGAACTGTGAACTGCGAACTGTGAAGTGTGAAATGAAGACTGTGAACTGTGATCTGTGGACTGTGAACTGTGAACTGTGAACTGTGATGTGTGATCAGTGAACTGTGGACTGTGAACTGTGGACTGTGAAGTGTGAAGTGTGAAATGAAGACTGTGAACTGTGAACTGTGATCTGTGAACAGTGAACTGTGGACTGTGAACTGTGAACTGTGACCTGTGAACTGTGAACTGTGAACTGTGAACTGTGACCTGTGAACTGTGAACTGCGAACTGTGAATTGTGAAATGAAGACTGTGAACTGTGAACTGTGAACTGTGAACAGTGAACAGTGAACTGTGAACTGTGAACTGTGAACTGTGAACTGTGAACTGTGAACTGTGAACTGTGAACTGTGAACTGTGAACAGTGAACTGTGGACTGTGAACTGTGAACTGTGAACTGTGAACTGTGAAGTGTGAACTGTCAACTGTGAACTGTCAACTGTGAACTGAGAACTGTAAACTGAGAACTGCAAACTGTGAACAGTGAACTGTGAACTGTGAACTGTGAACTGTGAACTGTGAACTGTGAACTGTGAACTGCCAACTGTGAAGTGTGAAATAAAGTCTGTGTACTGTGATCTGTGGACTGTGAACTGTGAACTGTGAAGTGTGAACTGTGATTTGTGAACAGTGAACTGTGGACTGTGAACTGTGCACTGTGAAGTGTGAAGTGTGAAATGAAGACTGTGATCTGTGAACTGTGATCTGTGAACAGTGAACTGTGGACTGTGAACTGTGAACTGTGACCTGTGAACTGTGAACTGTGACCTGTGAACTGTGAACTGTGAACTGTGAACTGTGAACTGCGAACTGTGAAGTATGAAATGAAGACAGTGAACTGTGAAGTATGAAATGAAGACAGTGAACTGTGAAATGTGAACTGTGACCTGCGAACTGGGAAATGTGAACTTTGAACTGTGAACTGTGAACTGTGTTCTGTGAACAGTGAAGTGTGAACTGTGAACTGTGCCCTGTGAACTGTGAACTGTGAAAACTGAATTGTGAAATAAAGTCTGTGAACTGTGAACTGTGATCTGTGAACTGAGAACTGTGAACTGTGAACAGTGGGCTGTGAACTGTGACCTGTGAACTGTGAACTGCGAACTGTGAAGTATGAAATGAAGACAGTGAACTGTGAAATGTGAACTGTGACCTGCGATCTGGGAACTGTGAACTGTGAACTGTGAACTGTGGACTGTGAACTGTGAACTGTGAACTGTGAACTGTGACGTGTGAACTGTGAACTGTGAACTGTCAACTGTGAACTGAGAACTGTATACTGAGAACTGTAAACTGTGAACTGTGAACTGTGATCTGTGAACTGTGAACTGCGAACTGTGAAGTGTGAAATGAAGACTGTGAACTGTGAACTGTGAACTGTGAACTGTGAACTGTGAACTGTGAACTGTGAACTGTGAACTGTGAACTGTGAACTGTGAACTGTGAACTGTGAACTATGACCAGTGAACAGTGAACTGCGGACTGTGAACTGTGAACTGTGAACTGTGAAGTATGAAATGAAGACAGTGAACTGTGAAATGTGAACTGTGAAATGTGAACTGTGACCTGCGAACTGGGAACTGTGAACTGTGAACTGTGAACTGTGAATTGTGAACAGTGAACTGTGGACTGTGAACTGTGAACTGTGAACTGTGAAGTGTGAACTGTCAACTGTGAACTGTCAACTGTGAACTGAGAACTGTAAACTGAGAACTGTAAACTGTGAACAGTGAACTGTGAACTGTGAAGTGTGAACTGTGAAGTGTGAACTGTGAAGTGTGAACTGTGAAGTGTGAACTGTGAACTGTGAACTGTGAACTGTGAACTGTGAACTATGATCAGTGAACAGTGAACTGCGGACTGTGAACTGTGAACTGTGAAAACTGAATTGTGAAATAAAGTCTGTGAACAGGGATCTGTGAACTGTGAACTGTGAAGTGTGATCTGTGAAGTGTGATCTGTGAACTGTGAACTGTGAACTGTGAACTGTGAACTGTGAACTGTGATCTGTGAACTGTGATCTGTGAACTGTGAACTGTGAACTGCGAACTGTGAATTGTGAAATGAAGACTGTGAACTGTGAACTGTGAACTGTGAACTGTGAACTATGATCTGTAAACAGTGAACTGTGGACTGTGAACTGTGAACTGTGAAGTGTGAACTGTGAACTGTGAACTGTGAACCGTCAACTGTGAACTGAGAACTGTAAACTGAGAACTGTAAACTGTGAACAGTGAACTGTGAACTGTGAACTGTGAACTGTGAACTGTGATCTGTGAACTGTGAACTGCGAACTGTGAAGTGTGAAATGAAGACTGTGAACTGTGAACTGTGATCTGTGAACTGTGAACTGCGAACTGTGAATTGTGAAATGAAGACTGTGAACTGTGAACTGTGAACTGTGAACTGTGAACTGCGAACTGTGAATTGTGAAATGAAGACTGTGAACTGTGAACTGTGCCCTGTGAAGACTGAAGTGTGAAATGAAGACTGTGAACTGTGATCTGTGAACTGTGAACTGTGAACTGAGAACTGTGAACTGTGAACTGTGAAAACTGAATTGTGAAATAAAGTCTGTGAACTGTGAACTGTGATCTGTGAACTGAGAACTGTGAACTGTGAACAGTGAGCTGTGAACTGTGACCTGTGAACTGTGAACTGCGAACTGTGAAGTATGAAATGAAGACAGTGAACTGTGAAATGTGAACTGTGACCTGCGAACTGGGAACTGTGAACTGTGAACTGTGAACTGTGGACTGTGAACTGTGAACTGTGAACTGTGACGTGTGAACTGTGAACTGTGAACTGTGAACTGTCAACTGTGAACTGAGAACTGTAAACTGAGAACTGTAAACTGTGAACTGTGAACTGTGATCTGTGAACTGTGAACTGCGAACTGTGAAGTGTGAAATGAAGACTGTGAACTGTGATCTGTGGACTGTGAACTGTGAACTGTGAACTGTGATGTGTGATCAGTGAACTGTGGACTGTGAACTGTGGACTGTGAACTGTGCACTGTGAAGTGTGAAGTGTGAAATGAAGACTGTGAACTGTGAACTGTGATCTGTGAACAGTGAACTGTGGACTGTGAACTGTGAACTGTGACCTGTGAACTGTGAACTGTGACCTGTGAACTGTGAACTGCGAACTGTGAATTGTGAAATGAAGACTGTGAACTGTGAACTGTGAACTGTGAACAGTGAACAGTGAACTGTGAACTGTGAACTGTGAACTGTGAACTGTGAACTGTGAACTGTGAACTGTGAACTGTGAACAGTGAACTGTGGACTGTGAACTGTGAACTGTGAACTGTGAACTGTGAAGTGTGAACTGTCAACTGTGAACTGTCAACTGTGAACTGAGAACTGTAAACTGAGAACTGCAAACTGTGAACAGTGAACTGTGAACTGTGAACTGTGAACTGTGAACTGTGAACTGTGAACTGTGAACTGTGAACTGCCAACTGTGAAGTGTGAAATAAAGTCTGTGTACTGTGATCTGTGGACTGTGAACTGTGAACTGTGAAGTGTGAACTGTGATTTGTGAACAGTGAACTGTGGACTGTGAACTGTGAACTGTGCACTGTGAAGTATGAAGTGTGAAATGAAGACTGTGATCTGTGAACTGTGATCTGTGAACAGTGAACTGTGGACTGTGAACTGTGAACTGTGACCTGTGAACTGTGAACTGTGACCTGTGAACTGTGAACTGTGAACTGTGAACTGTGAACTGCGAACTGTGAAGTATGAAATGAAGACAGTGAACTGTGAAGTATGAAATGAAGACAGTGAACTGTGAAATGTGAACTGTGACCTGCGAACTGGGAACTGTGAACTTTGAACTGTGAACTGTGAACTGTGTTCTGTGAACAGTGAAGTGTGAACTGTGAACTGTGCCCTGTGAACTGTGAACTGTGAACTGTGAAAACTGAATTGTGAAATAAAGTCTGTGAACTGTGAACTGTGATCTATGAACTGAGAACTGTGAACTGTGAACAGTGGGCTGTGAACTGTGACCTGTGAACTGTGAACTGCGAACTGTGAAGTATGAAATGAAGACAGTGAACTGTGAAATGTGAACTGTGACCTGCGATCTGGGAACTGTGAACTGTGAACTGTGAACTGTGGACTGTGAACTGTGAACTGTGAACTGTGAACTGTGACGTGTGAACTGTGAACTGTGAACTGTCAACTGTGAACTGAGAACTGTATACTGAGAACTGTAAACTGTGAACTGTGAACTGTGATCTGTGAACTGTGAACTGCGAACTGTGAAGTGTGAAATGAAGACTGTGAACTGTGAACTGTGAACTGTGAACTGTGAACTGTGAACTGTGAACTGTGAACTGTGAACTATGACCAGTGAACAGTGAACTGCGGTCTGTGAACTGTGAACTGTGAACTGTGAAGTATGAAATGAAGACAGTGAACTGTGAAATGTGAACTGTGAAATGTGAACTGTGACCTGCGAACTGGGAACTGTGAACTGTGAACTGTGAACTGTGAACTGTGAATTGTGAACAGTGAACTGTGGACTGTGAACTGTGAACTGTGAACTGTGAAGTGTGAACTGTCAACTGTGAACTGTCAACTGTGAACTGAGAACTGTAAACTGAGAACTGTAAACTGTGAACAGTGAACTGTGAACTGTGAAGTGTGAACTGTGAAGTGTGAACTGTGAAGTGTGAACTGTGAAGTGTGAACTGTGAACTGTGAACTGTGAACTGTGAACTGTGAACTGTGAACTGTGAACTATGATCAGTGAACAGTGAACTGCGGACTGTGAACTGTGAACTGTGAAAACTGAATTGTGAAATAAAGTCTGTGAACAGTGATCTGTGAACTGTGAACTGTGATCTGTGAACTGTGATCTGTGAACTGTGAACTGCGAACTGTGAATTGTGAAATGAAGACTGTGAACTGTGAACTGTGAACTGTGAACTGTGAACTGTGAAATATGATCTGTGAACTGTGAACTGTGAACTGTGAACTGTGAACAGTGAACTGCGGACTGTGAACTGTGAACTGTGAACTGTGAAAACTGAATTGTGAAATAAAGTCTGTGAACAGTGATCTGTGCACTGTGAACTGTGAAGTGTGATCTGTGAAGTGTGATCTGTGAACTGTGAACTGTGAACTGTGAACTGTGATCTGTGATCTGTGAACTGTGATCTGTGAACTGTGAACTGTGAACTGCGAACTGTGAATTGTGAAATGAAGACTGTGAACTGTGAACTGTGAACTGTGAACTGTGAACTGTGAACTATGATCTGTGAACAGTGAACTGTGGACTGTGAACTGTGAACTGTGAAGTGTGAACTGTGAACTGTGAACTGTGAACCGTCAACTGTGAACTGAGAACTGTAAACTGAGAACTGTAAACTGTGAACAGAGAACTGTGAACTGTGAACTGTGAACTGTGAACTGTGAACTGTGATCTGTGAACTGTGAACTGCGAACTGTGAAGTGTGAAATGAAGACTGTGAACTGTGAACTGTGATCTGTGAACTGTGAACTGCGAACTGTGAATTGTGAAATGAAGACTGTGAACTGTGAACTGTGAACTGTGAACTGTGAACTGCGAACTGTGAATTGTGAAATGAAGACTGTGAACTGTGAACTGTGCCCTGTGAAGACTGAAGTGTGAAATGAAGACTGTGATCTGTGATCTGTGAACTGTGAACTGTGAACTGAGAACTGTGAACTGTGAACTGTGAAAACTGAATTGTGAAATAAAGTCTGTGAACTGTGAACTGTGATCTGTGAACTGAGAACTGTGAACTGTGAACAGTGAGCTGTGAGCTGTGAACTGTGACCTGTGAACTGTGAACTGCGAACTGTGAAGTATGAAATGAAGACAGTGAACTGTGAAATGTGAACTGTGACCTGCGAACTGGGAACTGTGAACTGTGAACTGTGAACTGTGGACTGTGAACTGTGAACTGTGAACTGTGAACTGTGACGTGTGAACTGTGAACTGTGAACTGTCAACTGTGAACTGAGAACTGTAAACTGAGAACTGTAAACTGTGAACTGTGAACTGTGATCTGTGAACTGTGAACTGCGAACTGTGAAGTGTGAAATGAAGACTGTGAACTGTGATCTGGGGACTGTGAACTGTGATCTGTGAACTGTGATGTGTGATCAGTGAACTGTGGACTGTGAACTGTGGACTGTGAACTGTGCACTGTGAAGTGTGAAGTGTGAAATGAAGACTGTGAACTGTGAACTGTGATCTGTGAACAGTGAACTGTGGACTGTGAACTGTGAACTGTGACCTGTGAACTGTGAACTGTGACCTGTGAACTGTGAACTGCGAACTGTGAATTGTGAAATGAAGACTGTGAACTGTGAACTGTGAACTGTGAACAGTGAACAGTGAACTGTGAACTGTGAACTGTGAACTGTGAACTGTGAACTGTGAACAGTGAACAGTGAACTGTGAACTGTGAACTGTGAACTGTGAACTGTGAACTGTGAAGTGTGAACTGTCAACTGTGAACTGTCAACTGTGAACTGAGAACTGTAAACTGAGAACTGTAAACTGAGAACTGTAAACTGTGAACAGTGAACTGTGAACAGTGAACTGTGAACAGTGAACTGTGAACAGTGAACAGTGAACTGTGAACTGTGAACTGTGAACTGTGAACTGTGAACTGTGAACTGTGAACTGTGAACTGTGAACTGTGAACTGTGAACTGTGAACTGTGAACTGTGAACTGTGAACTGTGAACTGTGAACTGTGAACTGTGAACTGTGAACTGTGAACTGTGAACTGTGAACTGTGAACTGTGAACTGTGAACTGTGAACTGTGAACTGTGAACTGTGAACTGTGAACTGTGAACTGCCAACTGTGAAGTGTGAAATAAAGTCTGTGAACTGTGATCTGTGGACTGTGAACTGTGAACTGTGAAGTGTGAACTGTGATTTGTGAACAGTGAACTGTGGACTGTGAACTGTGCACTGTGAAGTGTGAAGTGTGAAATGAAGACTGTGATCTGTGAACTGTGATCTGTGAACAGTGAACTGTGGACTGTGAACTGTGAACTGTGACCTGTGAACTGTGAACTGTGACCTGTGAACTGTGAACTGTGAACTGTGAACTGTGAACTGTGAACTGCGAACTGTGAAGTATGAAATGAAGACAGTGAACTGTGAAGTATGAAATGAAGACAGTGAACTGTGAAATGTGAACTGTGACCTGCGAACTGTGAAGTATGAAATGAAGACAGTGAACTGTGAAATGTGAACTGTGACCTGCGAACTGGGAACTGTGAACTGTGAACTGTGAACTGTGGACTGTGAACTGTGAACTGTGAACTGTGACGTGTGAACTGTGAACTGTGAACTGTCAACTGTGAACTGAGAACTGTAAACTGAGAACTGTAAACTGTGAACTGTGAACTGTGATCTGTGAACTGTGAACTGCGAACTGTGAAGTGTGAAATGAAGACTGTGAACTGTGATCTGGGGACTGTGAACTGTGATCTGTGAACTGAGAACTGTGAACTGTGAACAGTGAGCTGTGAGCTGTGAACTGTGACCTGTGAACTGTGAACTGCGAACTGTGAAGTATGAAATGAAGACAGTGAACTGTGAAATGTGAACTGTGACCTGCGAACTGGGAACTGTGAACTGTGAACTGTGAACTGTGGACTGTGAACTGTGAACTGTGAACTGTGACGTGTGAACTGTGAACTGTGAACTGTCAACTGTGAACTGAGAACTGTAAACTGAGAACTGTAAACTGTGAACTGTGAACTGTGATCTGTGAACTGTGAACTGCGAACTGTGAAGTGTGAAATGAAGACTGTGAACTGTGATCTGGGGACTGTGAACTGTGATCTGTGAACTGTGATGTGTGATCAGTGAACTGTGGACTGTGAACTGTGGACTGTGAACTGTGCACTGTGAAGTGTGAAGTGTGAAATGAAGACTGTGAACTGTGAACTGTGATCTGTGAACAGTGAACTGTGGACTGTGAACTGTGAACTGTGACCTGTGAACTGTGAACTGTGACCTGTGAACTGTGAACTGCGAACTGTGAATTGTGAAATGAAGACTGTGAACTGTGAACTGTGAACTGTGAACAGTGAACAGTGAACTGTGAACTGTGAACTGTGAACTGTGAACTGCGAACTGTGAACTGTGAACTGTGAACAGTGAACAGTGAACTGTGAACTGCGAACTGTGAAGTGTGAAATGAAGACTGTGAACTGTGAACTGTGATCTGTGAACTGTGAACTGCGAACTGTGAATTGTGAAATGAAGACTGTGAACTGTGAACTGTGAACTGTGAACTGTGAACTGCGAACTGTGAATTGTGAAATGAAGACTGTGAACTGTGAACTGTGCCCTGTGAAGACTGAAGTGTGAAATGAAGACTGTGAACTGTGATCTGTGAACTGTGAACTGTGAACTGAGAACTGTGAACTGTGAACTGTGAAAACTGAATTGTGAAATAAAGTCTGTGAACTGTGAACTGTGATCTGTGAACTGAAAACTGTGAACTGTGAACAGTGAGCTGTGAGCTGTGAACTGTGACCTGTGAACTGTGAACTGCGAACTGTGAAGTATGAAATGAAGACAGTGAACTGTGAAATGTGAACTGTGACCTGCGAACTGGGAACTGTGAACTGTGAACTGTGAACTGTGGACTGTGAACTGTGAACTGTGAACTGTGACGTGTGAACTGTGAACTGTGAACTGTGATCTGTGAACTGAGAACTGTGAACTGTGAACAGTGAGCTGTGAGCTGTGAACTGTGACCTGTGAACTGTGAACTGCGAACTGTGAAGTATGAAATGAAGACAGTGAACTGTGAAATGTGAACTGTGACCTGCGAACTGGGAACTGTGAACTGTGAACTGTGAACTGTGGACTGTGAACTGTGAACTGTGAACTGTGACGTGTGAACTGTGAACTGTGAACTGTCAACTGTGAACTGAGAACTGTAAACTGAGAACTGTAAACTGTGAACTGTGAACTGTGATCTGTGAACTGTGAACTGCGAACTGTGAAGTGTGAAATGAAGACTGTGAACTGTGATCTGGGGACTGTGAACTGTGATCTGTGAACTGTGATGTGTGATCAGTGAACTGTGGACTGTGAACTGTGGACTGTGAACTGTGCACTGTGAAGTGTGAAGTGTGAAATGAAGACTGTGAACTGTGAACTGTGATCTGTGAACAGTGAACTGTGGACTGTGAACTGTGAACTGTGACCTGTGAACTGTGAACTGTGACCTGTGAACTGTGAACTGCGAACTGTGAATTGTGAAATGAAGACTGTGAACTGTGAACTGTGAACTGTGAACAGTGAACAGTGAACTGTGAACTGTGAACTGTGAACTGTGAACTGTGAACTGTGAACTGTGAACTGTGAACTGTGAACTGTGAACAGTGAACAGTGAACTGTGAACTGTGAACTGTGAACTGTGAACTGTGAACTGTGAACTGTGAACTGTGAACTGTGAACTGTGAACTGTGAACTGTGAACTGTGAACTGTGAACTGTGAACTGTGAACTGTGAACTGTGAACTCTGAACTGTGAACTGTGAACTGTGAACTGTGAACTGTGAACAGTGAACTGTGAACAGTGAACTGTGAACAGTGAACAGGGAACTGTGAACTGTGAACTGTGAACTGTGAACTGTGAACTGTGAACTGTGAACTGTGAACTGTGAACTGTGAACTGTGAACTGTGAACTGTGAACTGTGAACTGTGAACTGTGAACTGTGAACTGTGAACTGTGAACTGTGAACTGTGAACTGTGAACTGTGAACTGTGAACTGTGAACTGTGAACTGTGAACTGTGAACTGTGAACTGTGAACTGTGAACTGCCAACTGTGAAGTGTGAAATAAAGTCTGTGAACTGTGATCTGTGGACTGTGAACTGTGAACTGTGAAGTGTGAACTGTGATTTGTGAACAGTGAACTGTGGACTGTGAACTGTGCACTGTGAAGTGTGAAGTGTGAAATGAAGACTGTGATCTGTGAACTGTGATCTGTGAACAGTGAACTGTGGACTGTGAACTGTGAACTGTGACCTGTGAACTGTGAACTGTGACCTGTGAACTGTGAACTGTGAACTGTGAACTGTGAACTGCGAACTGTGAAGTATGAAATGAAGACAGTGAACTGTGAAGTATGAAATGAAGACAGTGAACTGTGAAATGTGAACTGTGACCTGCGAACTGTGAAGTATGAAATGAAGACAGTGAACTGTGAAATGTGAACTGTGACCTGCGAACTGGGAACTGTGAACTGTGAACTGTGAACTGTGAACTGTGAACTGTGACGTGTCAACTGTGAACTGTGAACTGTCAACTGTGAACTGAGAACTGTAAACTGAGAACTGTAAACTGTGAACTGTGAACTGTGATCTGTGAACTGTGAACTGCGAACTGTGAAGTGTGAAATGAAGACTGTGAACTGTGATCTGGGGACTGTGAACTGTGATCTGTGAACTGAGAACTGTGAACTGTGAACAGTGAGCTGTGAGCTGTGAACTGTGACCTGTGAACTGTGAACTGCGAACTGTGAAGTATGAAATGAAGACAGTGAACTGTGAAATGTGAACTGTGACCTGCGAACTGGGAACTGTGAACTGTGAACTGTGAACTGTGGACTGTGAACTGTGAACTGTGAACTGTGACGTGTGAACTGTGAACTGTGAACTGTCAACTGTGAACTGAGAACTGTAAACTGAGAACTGTAAACTGTGAACTGTGAACTGTGATCTGTGAACTGTGAACTGCGAACTGTGAAGTGTGAAATGAAGACTGTGAACTGTGATCTGGGGACTGTGAACTGTGATCTGTGAACTGTGATGTGTGATCAGTGAACTGTGGACTGTGAACTGTGGACTGTGAACTGTGCACTGTGAAGTGTGAAGTGTGAAATGAAGACTGTGAACTGTGAACTGTGATCTGTGAACAGTGAACTGTGGACTGTGAACTGTGAACTGTGACCTGTGAACTGTGAACTGTGACCTGTGAACTGTGAACTGCGAACTGTGAATTGTGAAATGAAGACTGTGAACTGTGAACTGTGAACTGTGAACAGTGAACAGTGAACTGTGAACTGTGAACTGTGAACTGTGAACTGTGAACTGTGAACTGTGAACTGTGAACAGTGAACAGTGAACTGTGAACTGCGAACTGTGAAGTGTGAAATGAAGACTGTGAACTGTGAACTGTGATCTGTGAACTGTGAACTGCGAACTGTGAATTGTGAAATGAAGACTGTGAACTGTGAACTGTGAACTGTGAACTGTGAACTGCGAACTGTGAATTGTGAAATGAAGACTGTGAACTGTGAACTGTGCCCTGTGAAGACTGAAGTGTGAAATGAAGACTGTGAACTGTGATCTGTGAACTGTGAACTGTGAACTGAGAACTGTGAACTGTGAACTGTGAAAACTGAATTGTGAAATAAAGTCTGTGAACTGTGAACTGTGATCTGTGAACTGAGAACTGTGAACTGTGAACAGTGAGCTGTGAGCTGTGAACTGTGACCTGTGAACTGTGAACTGCGAACTGTGAAGTATGAAATGAAGACAGTGAACTGTGAAATGTGAACTGTGACCTGCGAACTGGGAACTGTGAACTGTGAACTGTGAACTGTGGACTGTGAACTGTGAACTGTGAACTGTGACGTGTGAACTGTGAACTGTGAACTGTCAACTGTGAACTGAGAACTGTAAACTGAGAACTGTAAACTGTGAACTGTGAACTGTGATCTGTGAACTGTGAACTGCGAACTGTGAAGTGTGAAATGAAGACTGTGAACTGTGATCTGGGGACTGTGAACTGTGATCTGTGAACTGTGATGTGTGATCAGTGAACTGTGGACTGTGAACTGTGGACTGTGAACTGTGCACTGTGAAGTGTGAAGTGTGAAATGAAGACTGTGAACTGTGAACTGTGATCTGTGAACAGTGAACTGTGGACTGTGAACTGTGAACTGTGACCTGTGAACTGTGAACTGTGACCTGTGAACTGTGAACTGCGAACTGTGAATTGTGAAATGAAGACTGTGAACTGTGAACTGTGAACTGTGAACAGTGAACAGTGAACTGTGAACAGTGAACTGTGAACTGTGAACTGTGAACTGTGAACTGTGAACTGTGAACTGTGAACAGTGAACAGTGAACTGTGAACTGTGAACTGTGAACTGTGAACTGTGAACTGTGAACTGTGAACTGTGAACTGTGAAGTGTGAACTGTCAACTGTGAACTGTCAACTGTGAACTGAGAACTGTAAACTGAGAACTGTAAACTGTGAACAGTGAACTGTGAACAGTGAACTGTGAACAGTGAACTGTGAACAGTGAACAGTGAACTGTGAACTGTGAACTGTGAACTGTGAACTGTGAACTGTGAACTGTGAACTGTGAACTGTGAACTGTGAACTGTGAACTGTGAACTGTGAACTGTGAACTGTGAACTGTGAACTGTGAACTGTGAACTGTGAACTGTGAACTGTGAACTGTGAACTGTGAACTGTGAACTGTGAACTGTGAACTGTGAACTGCCAACTGTGAAGTGTGAAATAAAGTCTGTGAACTGTGATCTGTGGACTGTGAACTGTGAACTGTGAAGTGTGAACTGTGATTTGTGAACAGTGAACTGTGGACTGTGAACTGTGCACTGTGAAGTGTGAAGTGTGAAATGAAGACTGTGATCTGTGAACTGTGATCTGTGAACAGTGAACTGTGGACTGTGAACTGTGAACTGTGACCTGTGAACTGTGAACTGTGACCTGTGAACTGTGAACTGTGAACTGTGAACTGTGAACTGCGAACTGTGAAGTATGAAATGAAGACAGTGAACTGCGAAGTATGAAATGAAGACAGTGAACTGTGAAATGTGAACTGTGACCTGCGAACTGTGAAGTATGAAATGAAGACAGTGAACTGTGAAATGTGAACTGTGACCTGCGAACTGGGAACTGTGAACTGTGAACTGTGAACTGTGGACTGTGAACTGTGAACTGTGAACTGTGACGTGTGAACTGTGAACTGTGAACTGTCAACTGTGAACTGAGAACTGTAAACTGAGAACTGTAAACTGTGAACTGTGAACTGTGATCTGTGAACTGTGAACTGCGAACTGTGAAGTGTGAAATGAAGACTGTGAACTGTGATCTGGGGACTGTGAACTGTGATCTGTGAACTGAGAACTGTGAACTGTGAACAGTGAGCTGTGAGCTGTGAACTGTGACCTGTGAACTGTGAACTGCGAACTGTGAAGTATGAAATGAAGACAGTGAACTGTGAAATGTGAACTGTGACCTGCGAACTGGGAACTGTGAACTGTGAACTGTGAACTGTGGACTGTGAACTGTGAACTGTGAACTGTGACGTGTGAACTGTGAACTGTGAACTGTCAACTGTGAACTGAGAACTGTAAACTGAGAACTGTAAACTGTGAACTGTGAACTGTGATCTGTGAACTGTGAACTGCGAACTGTGAAGTGTGAAATGAAGACTGTGAACTGTGATCTGGGGACTGTGAACTGTGATCTGTGAACTGTGATGTGTGATCAGTGAACTGTGGACTGTGAACTGTGGACTGTGAACTGTGCACTGTGAAGTGTGAAGTGTGAAATGAAGACTGTGAACTGTGAACTGTGATCTGTGAACAGTGAACTGTGGACTGTGAACTGTGAACTGTGACCTGTGAACTGTGAACTGTGACCTGTGAACTGTGAACTGCGAACTGTGAATTGTGAAATGAAGACTGTGAACTGTGAACTGTGAACTGTGAACAGTGAACAGTGAACTGTGAACTGTGAACTGTGAACTGTGAACTGTGAACTGTGAACAGTGAACAGTGAACTGTGAACTGTGAACTGTGAACTGTGAACTGTGAACTGTGAAGTGTGAACTGTCAACTGTGAACTGTCAACTGTGAACTGAGAACTGTAAACTGAGAACTGTAAACTGTGAACAGTGAACTGTGAACAGTGAACTGTGAACAGTGAACTGTGAACAGTGAACTGTGAACAGTGAACTGTGAACAGTGAACTGTGAACAGTGAACTGTGAACAGTGAACTGTGAACAGTGAACTGTGAACAGTGAACTGTGAACAGTGAACTGTGAACAGTGAACTGTGAACAGTGAACAGTGAACAGTGAACAGTGAACTGTGAACTGTGAACTGTGAACTGTGAACTGTGAACTGTGAACTGTGAACTGTGAACTGTGAACTGTGAACTGTGAACTGTGAACTGTGAACTGTGAACTGTGAACTGTGAACTGTGAACTGTGAACTGTGAACTGTGAACTGTGAACTGTGAACTGTGAACTGTGAACTGTGAACTGTGAACTGTGAACTGTGAACTGTGAACTGTGAACTGTGAACTGTGAACTGTGAACTGTGAACTGTGAACTGTGAACTGTGAACTGTGAACTGTGAACTGTGAACTGTGAACTGTGAACTGTGAACTGCCAACTGTGAAGTGTGAAATAAAGTCTGTGAACTGTGATCTGTGGACTGTGAACTGTGAACTGTGAAGTGTGAACTGTGATTTGTGAACAGTGAGCTGTGGACTGTGAACTGTGCACTGTGAAGTGTGAAGTGTGAAATGAAGACTGTGATCTGTGAACTGTGATCTGTGAACAGTGAACTGTGGACTGTGAACTGTGAACTGTGACCTGTGAACTGTGAACTGTGACCTGTGAACTGTGAACTGTGAACTGTGAACTGCGAACTGTGAAGTATGAAATGAAGACAGTGAACTGTGAAGTATGAAATGAAGACAGTGAACTGTGAAATGTGAACTGTGACCTGCGAACTGGGAACTGTGAACTGTGAACTGTGAACTGTGAACTGTGATCTGTGAACAGTGAAGTGTGAACTGTGAACTGTGAACTGTGAACTGTGAACTGTGAACTGTGAACTGTGAACTGTGAACTGTGAACTGCCAACTGTGAAGTGTGAAATAAAGTCTGTGAACTGTGATCTGTGGACTGTGAACTGTGAACTGTGAAGTCTGAACTGTGATTTGTGAACTGCGAACTGTGAAGTATGAAATGAAGACAGTGAACTGTGAAATGTGAACTGTGACCTGCGATCTGGGAACTGTGAACTGTGAACTGTGAACTGTGGACTGTGAACTGTGAACTGTGAACTGTGACGTGTGAACTGTGAACTGTGAACTGTCAACTGTGAACTGAGAACTGTATACTGAGAACTGTAAACTGTGAACTGTGAACTGTGATCTGTGAACTGTGAACTGCGAACTGTGAAGTGTGAAATGAAGACTGTGAACTGTGATCTGTGGACTGTGAACTGTGAACTGTGAACTGTGATGTGTGATCAGTGAACTGTGGACTGTGAACTGTGGACTGTGAACTGTGAACTGTGAACTGTGAAGTGTGAACTGTGAACTGTGACCTGTGAACTGTGAAGTGTGACCTGTGAACTGTGAACTGCGAACTATGAATTGTGAAATGAAGACTGTGAACTGTGAACTGTGAACTGTGAACAGTGAACAGTGAACTGTGAACTATGAACTGTGAACTGTGAATTGTGAACAGTGAACTGTGGACTGTGAACTGTGAAGTGTGAACTGTCAACTGTGAACTGTCAACTGTGAACTGAGAACTGTAAACTGAGAACTGTAAACTGTGAACAGTGAACTGTGAACTGTGAACTGTGAACTGCGAACTGTGAAGTATGAAATGAAGACAGTGAACTGTGAAATGTGAACTGTGACCTGCGAACTGGGAACTGTGAACTGTGAACTGTGAACTGTGAACTGTGAACTGTGAACTGTGAACTGTGAACTGTGAACTGTGAACTGTGAACTGTGAACTGTGAACTGTGAACTGTGAACTGTGAACTGTGAACTGTGAACTGTGAACTATGATCAGTGAAGAGTGAACTGCGGACTGTGAACTGTGAACTGTGAAAACTGAATTGTGAAATAAAGTCTGTGAACAGTGATCTGTGAACTGTGAACTGTGAAGTGTGATCTGTGAAGTGTGATCTGTGAACTGTGAACTGTGAACTGTGAACTGTGATCTGTGAACTGTGATCTGTGAACTGTGAACTGCGAACTGTGAATTGTGAAATGAAGACTGTGAACTGTGAACTGTGAACTGTGAACTGTGAACTATGATCTGTGAACTGTGAACTGTGAACTGTGAACTGTGAACTGTGAACTGTGAACTGTGAACTATGATCAGTGAACAGTGAACTGCGGACTGTGAACTGTGAACTGTGAAAACTGAATTGTGGAATAAAGTCTGTGAACAGTGATCTGTGAACTGTGAACTGTGAAGTGTGATCTGTGAAGTGTGATCTGTGAACTGTGAACTGTGAACTGTGAACTGTGATCTGTGAACTGTGATCTGTGAACTGTGAACTGTGATCTGTGAACTGTGAACTGCGAACTGTGAATTGTGAAATGAAGACTGTGAACTGTGAACTGTGAACTGTGAACTGTGAACTGTGAACTATGATCTGTGAATTGTGAAATGAAGACTGTGAACTGTGAACTGTGAACTGTGAACTGTGAACTGCGAACTGTGAATTGTGAAATGAAGACTGTGAACTGTGAACTGTGAACTGAGAACTGTGAACTGTGAACTGTGAAAACTGAATTGTGAAATAAAGTCTGTGAACTGTGAACTGTGATCTGTGAACTGAGAACTGTGAACTGTGAACAGTGAGCTGTGAGCTGTGAACTGTGACCTGTGAACTGTGAACTGCGAACTGTGAAGTATGAAATGAAGACAGTGAACTGTGAAATGTGAACTGTGACCTGCGAACTGGGAACTGTGAACTGTGAACTGTGAACTGTGGACTGTGAACTGTGAACTGTGAACTGTGACGTGTGAACTGTGAACTGTGAACTGTCAACTGTGAACTGAGAACTGTAAACTGAGAACTGTAAACTGTGAACTGTGAACTGTGATCTGTGAACTGTGAACTGCGAACTGTGAAGTGTGAAATGAAGACTGTGAACTGTGATCTGGGGACTGTGAACTGTGATCTGTGAACTGTGATGTGTGATCAGTGAACTGTGGACTGTGAACTGTGGACTGTGAACTGTGCACTGTGAAGTGTGAAGTGTGAAATGAAGACTGTGAACTGTGAACTGTGGACTGTGAACTGTGAACTGTGACCTGTGAACTGTGAACTGTGACCTGTGAACTGTGAACTGCGAACTGTGAATTGTGAAATGAAGACTGTGAACTGTGAACTGTGAACTGTGAACAGTGAACAGTGAACTGTGAACTGTGAACTGTGAACTGTGAACTGTGAACTGTGAACTGTGAACTGTGAACTGTGAACTGTGAACTGTGAACTGTGAACTGTGAACAGTGAACAGTGAACTGTGAACTGTGAACTGTGAACTGTGAACTGTGAACTGTGAACTGTGAAGTGTGAACTGTCAACTGTGAACTGTGAACTGAGAACTGTAAACTGAGAACTGTAAACTGTGAACAGTGAACTGTGAACAGTGAACTGTGAACAGTGAACTGTGAACAGTGAACTGTGAACAGTGAACAGTGAACTGTGAACTGTGAACTGTGAACTGTGAACTGTGAACTGTGAACTGTGAACTGTGAACTGTGAACTGTGAACTGTGAACTGTGAACTGTGAACTGTGAACTGTGAACTGTGAACTGTGAACTGTGAACTGTGAACTGTGAACTGTGAACTGTAAACTGTGAACTGTGAACTGTGAACTGCCAACTGTGAAGTGTGAAATAAAGTCTGTGAACTGTGATCTGTGGACTGTGAACTGTGAACTGTGAAGTGTGAACTGTGATTTGTGAACAGTGAACTGTGGACTGTGAACTGTGCACTGTGAAGTGTGAAGTGTGAAATGAAGACTGTGATCTGTGAACTGTGATCTGTGAACAGTGAACTGTGGACTGTGAACTGTGAACTGTGACCTGTGAACTGTGAACTGTGACCTGTGAACTGTGAACTGTGAACTGTGAACTGTGAACTGCGAACTGTGAAGTATGAAATGAAGACAGTGAACTGTGAAGTATGAAATGAAGACAGTGAACTGTGAAATGTGAACTGTGACCTGCGAACTGGGAACTGTGAACTGTGAACTGTGATCTGTGAACAGTGAAGTGTGAACTGTGAACTGTGAACTGTGAACTGTGAACTGTGAACTGTGAACTGTGAACTGTGAACTGCCAACTGTGAAGTGTGAAATAAAGTCTGTGAACTGTGATCTGTGGACTGTGAACTGTGAACTGTGAAGTCTGAACTGTGATTTTTGAACTGCGAACTGTGAAGTATGAAATGAAGACAGTGAACTGTGAAATGTGAACTGTGACCTGCGATCTGGGAACTGTGAACTGTGAACTGTGAACTGTGGACTGTGAACTGTGAACTGTGAACTGTGACGTGTGAACTGTGAACTGTGAACTGTCAACTGTGAACTGAGAACTGTATACTGAGAACTGTAAACTGTGAACTGTGAACTGTGATCTGTGAACTGTGAACTGTGAACTGCGAACTGTGAAGTGTGAAATGAAGACTGTGAACTGTGATCTGTGGACTGTGAACTGTGAACTGTGAACTGTGATGTGTGATCAGTGAACTGTGGACTGTGAACTGTGGACTGTGAACTGTGAACTGTGAACTGTGAAGTGTGAACTGTGAACTGTGACCTGTGAACTGTGAAGTGTGACCTGTGAACTGTGAACTGCGAACTATGAATTGTGAAATGAAGACTGTGAACTGTGAACTGTGAACTGTGAACAGTGAACAGTGAACTGTGAACTATGAACTGTGAACTGTGAATTGTGAACAGTGAACTGTGGACTGTGAACTGTGAAGTGTGAACTGTCAACTGTGAACTGTCAACTGTGAACTGAGAACTGTAAACTGAGAACTGTAAACTGTGAACAGTGAACTGTGAACTGTGAACTGTGAACTGCGAACTGTGAAGTATGAAATGAAGACAGTGAACTGTGAAATGTGAACTGTGACCTGCGAACTGTGAACTGTGAACTGTGAACTGTGAACTGTGAACTGTGAACTGTGAACTGTGAACTGTGAACTGTGAACTGTGAACTGTGAACTGTGAACTGTGAACTGTGAACTGTGAACTGTGAACTGTGAACTGTGAACTGTGAACTGTGAACTATGATCAGTGAAGAGTGAACTGCGGACTGTGAACTGTGAACTGTGAAAACTGAATTGTGAAATAAAGTCTGTGAACAGTGATCTGTGAACTGTGAACTGTGAAGTGTGATCTGTGAAGTGTGATCTGTGAACTGTGAACTGTGAACTGTGAACTGTGATCTGTGAACTGTGATCTGTGAACTGTGAACTGCGAACTGTGAATTGTGAAATGAAGACTGTGAACTGTGAACTGTGAACTGTGAACTGTGAACTGTGAACTATGATCTGTGAACTGTGAACTGTGAACTGTGAACTGTGAACTGTGAACTGTGAACTGTGAACTGTGAACTATGATCAGTGAACAGTGAACTGCGGACTGTGAACTGTGAACTGTGAAAACTGAATTGTGGAATAAAGTCTGTGAACAGTGATCTGTGAACTGTGAACTGTGAAGTGTGATCTGTGAAGTGTGATCTGTGAACTGTGAACTGTGAACTGTGAACTGTGAACTGTGATCTGTGAACTGTGATCTGTGAACTGTGAACTGTGATCTGTGAACTGTGAACTGCGAACTGTGAATTGTGAAATGTAGACTGTGAACTGTGAACTGTGAACTGTGAACTGTGAACTGTGAACTATGATCTGTGAACAGTGAACTGTGGACTGTGAACTGTGAACTGTGAAGTGTGAACTGTGAACTGTGAACTGTGAACTGTCAACTGTCAACTGTGAACTGAGAACTGTAAACTGAGAACAGTGAACTGTGAACTGTGAACTGTGAACTGTGAACTGTGATCTGTGAACTGTGAACTGCGAACTGTGAAGTGTGAAATGAAGACTGTGAACTGTGATCTGTGGACTGTGAACTGTGAACTGTGAACTGTGATTTGTGAACAGTGAACTGTGGACTATTGAACTGTGGACTGTGAACTGTGCACTGTGAAGTGTGCACTGTGAAGTGTGAAGTGTGAAGTGTGAAATGAAGACTGTGAACTGTGAACTGTGATCTGTGAACAGTGAACTGTAAACTGTGACCTGTGAACTGTGAACTGTGAACTGCGAACTGTGAATTGTGAAATGAAGACTGTGAACTGTGAACTGTGAACTGTGAACTGTGAACAGTGAACAGTGAACTGTGAACTGTGAACTGTGAACCGTGAACTGTGAACTGTGAACTGTGAATTGTGAACAGTGAACTGTGGACTGTGAACTGTGAACTGTGAACTGTGAAGTGTGAACTGTCAACTGTGAACTGTCAACTGTGAACTGAGAACTGTAAACTGAGAACTGTAAACTGTGAACAGTGAACTGTGAACTGTGAACTGTGAACTGTGAACTGTGAACTGTGACCTGCGAACTGGGAACTGTGAACTGTGAACTGTGAACTGTGGACTGTGAACTGTGAACTGTGAACTGTGACGTGTGAACTGTGAACTGTGAACTGTCAACTGTGAACTGAGAACTGTAAACTGAGAACTGTAAACTGTGAACTGTGAACTGTGATCTGTGAACTGTGAACTGCGAACTGTGAAATGAAGACTGTGAACTGTGATCTGTGGACTGTGAACTGTGAACTGTGAACTGTGATGTGTGATCAGTGAACTGTGGACTGTGAACTGTGGATTGTGAACTGTGCACTGTGAAGTGTGAAGTGTGAAATGAAGACTGTGAACTGTGAACTGTGATCTGTGAACAGTGAACTGTGGACTGTGAACTGTGACCTGTGAACTGTGAACTGTGAACTGCGAACTATGAATTGTGAAATGAAGACTGTGATCTGTGGACTGTGAACTGTGAACCGTGAACTGTGATGTGTGATCAGTGAACTGTGGACTGTGAACTGTGGACTGTGAACTGTGAACTGTGAACTGTGAAGTGTGAACTGTGAACTGTGAACTGTGACCTGTGAACTGTGAACTGTGACCTGTGGACTGTGAACTGCGAACTATGAATTGTGAAATGAAGACTGTGAACTGTGAACTGTGAACTGTGAACTGTGAACAGTGAACAGTGAACTGTGAACTATGAACTGTGAACTGTGAATTGTGAACAGTGAACTGTGGACTGTGAACTGTGAAGTGTGAACTGTCAACTGTGAACTGTCAACTGTGAACTGAGAACTGTAAACTGAGAACTGTAAACTGTGAACAGTGAACTGTGAACTGTGAACTGTGAACTGCGAACTGTGAAGTATGAAATGAAGACAGTGAACAGTGAACTGTGAACTATGAACTGTGAACTGTGAATTCTGAACAGTGAACTGTGGACTGTGAACTGTGAAGTGTGAACTGTCAACTGTGAACTGTCAACTGTGAACTGAGAACTGTAAACTGAGAACTGTAAACTGTGAACAGTGAACTGTGAACTGTGAACTGTGAACTGCGAACTGTGAAGTATGAAATGAAGACAGTGAACTGTGAAATGTGAACTGTGACCTGCGAACTGGGAACTGTGAACTGTGAACTGTGAACTGTGAACTGTGAACTGTGAAGTGTGATCTGTGAAGTGTGATCTGTGAACTGTGAACTGTGAACTGTGAACTGTGATCTGTGAACTGTGATCTGTGAACTGTGAACTGCGAACTGTGAATTGTGAAATGAAGACTGTGAACTGTGAACTGTGAACTGTGAACTGTGAACTGTGAACTATGATCTGTTAACTGTGAACTGTGAACTGTGAACTGTGAACTGTGAACTGTGAACTGTGAACTGTGAACTGTGAACTATGATCAGTGAACAGTGAACTGCGGACTGTGAACTGTGAACTGTGAAAACTGAATTGTGGAATAAAGTCTGTGAACAGTGATCTGTGAACTGTGAACTGTGAAGTGTGATCTGTGAAGTGTGATCTGTGAACTGTGAACTGTGAACTGTGAACTGTGATCTGTGAACTGTGATCTGTGAACAGTGAACTGTGATCTGTGAACTGTGAACTGCGAACTGTGAATTGTGAAATGAAGACTGTGAACTGTGAACTGTGAACTGTGAACTGTGAACTGTGAACTGTGAACTGTGAACTGTGAACTGTGAACTGTGAACTGTGAACTATGATCTGTGAACAGTGAACTGTGGACTGTGAACTGTGAACTGTGAAGTGTGAACTGTGAACTGTGAACTGTGAACTGTGAACTGTCAACTGTGAACTGAGAACTGTAAACTGAGAACTGTAAACTGTGAACAGTGAACTGTGAACTGTGAACTGTGAACTGTGAACTGTGAACTGTGATCTGTGAACTATGATCAGTGAACAGTGAACTGCGGACTGTGAACTGTGAACTGTGAAAACTGAATTGTGAAATAAAGTCTGTGAACAGTGATCTGTGAACTGTGAACTGTGAAGTGTGATCTGTGAAGTGTGATCTGTGAACTGTGAACTGTGAACTGTGAACTGTGATCTGTGAACTGTGATCTGTGAACTGTGAACTGCGAACTGTGAATTGTGAAATGAAGACTGTGAACTGTGAACTGTGAATTGTGAACTGTGAACTGTGAACTATGATCTGTGAACTGTGAACTGTGAACTGTGAACTGTGAACTGTGAACTGTGAACTGTGAACTGTGAACTATGATCAGTGAACAGTGAACTGCGGACTGTGAACTGTGAACTGTGATCTGTGAACTGTGAACTGTGAACTGTCAACTGTGAACTGAGAACTGTAAACTGAGAACTGTAAACTGTGAACAGTGAACTGTGAACTGTGAACTGTGAACTGTGAACTGTGATCTGTGAACTGTGAACTGCGAATTGTGAAGTGTGAAATGAAGACTGTGAACTGTGATCTGTGGACTGTGAACTGTGAACTGTGAACTGTGATTTGTGAACAGTGAACTGTGGACTGTGAACTGTGCACTGTGAAGTGTGAAGTGTGAAGTGTGAAATGAAGACTGTGAACTGTAAACTGTGATCTGTGAACAGTGAACTGTGGACTGTGAACTGTGAACTGTGACCTGTGAACTGTGAACTGTGAACTGCGAACTGTGAATTGTGAAATGAAGACTGTGAACTGTGAACTGTGAACTGTGAACTGTGAACAGTGAACAGTGAACTGTGAACTGTGAACTGTGAACAGTGAACTGTGAACTGTGAACTGTGAACTGCGAACTGTGAAATGAAGACTGTGAACTGTGATCTGTGTACTGTGAACTGTGAACTGTGAACTGTGATGTGTGATCAGTGAACTGTGGACTGTGAACTGTGGACTGTGAACTGTGCACTGTGAAGTGTGAAGTGTGAAATGAAGACTGTGAACTGTGAACTGTGATCTGTGAACAGTGAACTGTGGACTGTGAACTGTGACCTGTGAACTGTGAACTGCGAACTATGAATTGTGAAATGAAGACTGTGATCTGTGGACTGTGAACTGTGAACCGTGAACTGTGATGTGTGATCAGTGAACTGTGGACTGTGAACTGTGGACTGTGAACTGTGGACTGTGAACTGTGAACTGTGAACTGTGAACTGTGAACTGTGAACTGTGATGTGTGATCAGTGAACTGTGGACTGTGAACTGTGGACTGTGAACTGTGCACTGTGAAGTGTGAAGTGTGAAATGAAGACTGTGAACTGTGAACTGTGATCTGTGAACAGTGAACTGTGGACTGTGAACTGTGACCTGTGAACTGTGAACTGCGAACTATGAATTGTGAAATGAAGACTGTGATCTGTGGACTGTGAACTGTGAACCGTGAACTGTGATGTGTGATCAGTGAACTGTGGACTGTGAACTGTGGACTGTGAACTGTGAACTGTGAACTGTGAAGTGTGAACTGTGAACTGTGACCTGTGAACTGTGAACTGTGACCTGTGAACTGTGAACTGCGAACTATGAATTGTGAAATGAAGACTGTGAACTGTGAACTGTGAACTGTGAACAGTGAACAGTGAACTGTGAACTATGAACTGTGAACTGTGAATTGTGAACAGTGAACTGTGGACTGTGAACTGTGAAGTGTGAACTGTCAACTGTGAACTGTCAACTGTGAACTGAGAACTGTAAACTGAGAACTGTAAACTGTGAACAGTGAACTGTGAACTGTGAACTGTGAACTGCGAACTGTGAAGTATGAAATGAAGACAGTGAACAGTGAACTGTGAACTATGAACTGTGAACTGTGAATTGTGAACAGTGAACTGTGGACTGTGAACTGTGAAGTGTGAACTGTCAACTGTGAACTGTCAACTGTGAACTGAGAACTGTAAACTGAGAACTGTAAACTGTGAACAGTGAACTGTGAACTGTGAACTGTGAACTGTGAACTGCGAACTGTGAAGTATGAAATGAAGACAGTGAACTGTGAAATGTGAACTGTGACCTGCGAACTGGGAACTGTGAACTGTGAACTGTGAACTGTGAACTGTGAACTGTGAAGTGTGATCTGTGAAGTGTGATCTGTGAACTGTGAACTGTGAACTGTGAACTGTGATCTGTGAACTGTGATCTGTGAACTGTGAACTGCGAACTGTGAATTGTGAAATGAAGACTGTGAACTGTGAACTGTGAACTGTGAACTGTGAACTGTGAACTGTGAACTATGATCTGTGAACTGTGAACTGTGAACTGTGAACTGTGAACTGTGAACTGTGAACTGTGAACTGTGAACTGTGAACTATGATCAGTGAACAGTGAACTGCGGACTGTGAACTGTGAACTGTGAAAACTGAATTGTGGAATAAAGTCTGTGAACAGTGATCTGTGAACTGTGAACTGTGAAGTGTGATCTGTGAAGTGTGATCTGTGAACTGTGAACTGTGAACTGTGAACTGTGATCTGTGAACTGTGATCTGTGAACAGTGAACTGTGATCTGTGAACTGTGAACTGCGAACTGTGAATTGTGAAATGAAGACTGTGAACTGTGAACTGTGAACTGTGAACTGTGAACTGTGAACTGTGAACTGTGAACTATGATCTGTGAACAGTGAACTGTGGACTGTGAACTGTGAACTGTGAAGTGTGAACTGTGAACTGTGAACTGTGAACTGTGAACTGTGAACTGTGAACTGTCAACTGTGAACTGAGAACTGTAAACTGAGAACTGTAAACTGTGAACAGTGAACTGTGAACTGTGAACTGTGAACTGTGAACTGTGATCTGTGAACTATGATCAGTGAACAGTGAACTGCGGACTGTGAACTGTGAACTGTGAAAACTGAATTGTGAAATAAAGTCTGTGAACAGTGATCTGTGAACTGTGAACTGTGAAGTGTGATCTGTGAAGTGTGATCTGTGAACTGTGAACTGTGAACTGTGAACTGTGATCTGTGAACTGTGATCTGTGAACTGTGAACTGCGAACTGTGAATTGTGAAATGAAGACTGTGAACTGTGAACTGTGAATTGTGAACTGTGAACTGTGAACTATGATCTGTGAACTGTGAACTGTGAACTGTGAACTGTGAACTGTGAACTGTGAACTGTGAACTGTGAACTATGATCAGTGAACAGTGAACTGCGGACTGTGAACTGTGAACTGTGATCTGTGAACTGTGAACTGTCAACTGTGAACTGAGAACTGTAAACTGAGAACTGTAAACTGTGAACAGTGAACTGTGAACTGTGAACTGTGAACTGTGAACTGTGATCTGTGAACTGTGAACTGCGAATTGTGAAGTGTGAAATGAAGACTGTGAACTGTGATCTGTGGACTGTGAACTGTGAACTGTGAACTGTGATTTGTGAACAGTGAACTGTGGACTATTGAACTGTGGACTGTGAACTGTGCACTGTGAAGTGTGAAGTGTGAAGTGTGAATTGAAGACTGTGAACTGTGAACTGTGATCTGTGAACAGTGAACTGTGGACTGTGAACTGTGAACTGTGACCTGTGAACTGTGAACTGTGAACTGCGAACTGTGAATTGTGAAATGAAGACTGTGAACTGTGAACTGTGAACTGTGAACTGTGAACTGTGAACTGTGAACAGTGAACAGTGAACTGTGAACTGTGAACTGTGAACAGTGAACTGTGAACTGTGAACTGTGAATTGTGAACAGTGAACTGTGGACTGTGAACTGTGAACTGTGAACTGTGAAGTGTGAACTGTCAACTGTGAACTGTCAACTGTGAACTGAGAACTGTAAACTGAGAACTGTAAACTGTGAACAGTGAACTGTGAACTGTGAACTGTGAACTGTGAACTGTGAACTGCCAACTGTGAAGTGTGAAATAAAGTCTGTGAACTGTGATCTGTGGACTGTGAACTGTGAACTGTGAAGTGTGAACTGTGATTTGTGAACAGTGAACTGTGACCTGTGAACTGTGAACTGTGAACTGTGAACTGTGAACTGCGAACTGTGAAGTATGAAATGAAGACAGTGAACTGTGAAGTATGAAATGAAGACAGTGAACTGTGAAATGTGAACTGTGACCTGCGAACTGGGAACTGTGAACTGTGAACTGGAACTGTGAACTGTGAACTGTGAACTGTGAACTGTGAACTGTGAACTATGATCTGTGAACAGTGAACTGCGGACTGTGAACTGTGAACTGTGAACTGTGAATACTGAATTGTGAAATAAAGACTGTGAACTGTGAACTGTGATCTGTGAACTGAAAACTGTGAACTGTGAACAGTGGGCTGTGAACTGTGACCTGTGAACTGTGAACTGCGAACTGTGAATTGTGAAATGAAGACTGTGAACTGTGAACTGTGCCCTGTGAAGACTGAAGTGTGAAATGAAGACTGTGAACTGTGATCTGTGAACTGTGAACTGTGAACTGAGAACTGTGAACTGTGAACTGTGAAAACTGAATTGTGAAATAAAGTCTGTGAACTGTGAACTGTGATCTGTGAACTGAAAACTGTGAACTGTGAACAGTGGGCTGTGAACTGTGACCTGTGAACTGTGAACTGCGAACTGTGAATTGTGAAATGAAGACTGTGAACTGTGAACTGTGCCCTGTGAAGACTGAAGTGTCAAATGAAGACTGTGAACTGTGATCTGTGAACTTTGAACTGTGAACTGAGAACTGAGAACTGTGAACTGTGAAAACTGAATTGTGAAATAAAGTCTGTGAACTGTGAGCTGTGATCTGTGAACTGAGAACTGTGAACTGTGAACAGTGGGCTGTGAACTGTGACCTGTGAACTGTGAACTGCGAACTGTGAAGTATGAAATGAAGACAGTGAACTGTGAAATGTGAACTGTGACCTGCGAACTGGGAACTGTGAACTGTGAACTGTGAACTGTGGACTGTGAAGTGTGAACTGTGAACTGTGACGTGTGAACTGTGAACTGTGAACTGTCAACTGTGAACTGAGAACTGTAAACTGAGAACTGTAAACTGTGAACTGTGAACTGTGATCTGTGAACTGTGAACTGTGACCTGTGAACTGTGAACTGCGAACTATGAATTGTGAAATGAAGACTGTGAACTGTGAACTGTGAACTGTGAACAGTGAACAGTGAACTGTGAACTGTGAACTGTGAACTGTGAATTGTGAACAGTGAACTGTGGACTGTGAACTGTGAACTGTGAACTGTGAAGTGTGAACTGTCAACTGTGAACTGTCAACTGTGAACTGAGAACTGTAAACTGAGAACTGTAAACTGTGAACAGTGATCTGTGAACTGTGAACTGTGAACTGCGAACTGTGAAGTATGAAATGAAGACAGTGAACTGTGAAATGTGAACTGTGACCTGCGAACTGGGAACTGTGAACTGTGAACTGTGAACTGTGAACTGTGAACTGTGAACTGTGAACTGTGAACTGTGAACTGTGAACTGTGAACTGTGAACTGTGAACTGTGAACTGTGAACTGTGAACTGTGCACTGTGAACTGTGAACTGTGAACTGTGAACTGTGAACTGTGAACTGTGAACTGTGATCTGTGAACTGTGAAGTGTGAACTGTGAAGTGTGAACTGTGAACTATGATCAGTGAACAGTGAACTGCGGACTGTGAATTGAGAACTGTGAACTGTGAAAACTGAATTGTGAAATTAAGTCTGTGAACAGTGATCTGTGAACTGTGAACTGTGAAGTGTGATCTGTGAACTGTGAACTGCGAACTGTGAATTGTGAAATGAAGACTGTGAACTGTGAACTGTGCCCTGTGAAGACTGAACTGTGATCTGTGAACTGAGAACTGTGAACTGTGAACTGTGAACTGTGAACTGTGAACTGTGAACTGTGATCTGTGAACTGTGAACTGCTAACTGTGAAGTGTGAAAAGAAGACTGTGAACTGTGATCTGTGAACTGAGAACTGTGAGCTGTGAATAGTGAACTGTGGACTGTGAACTGTGAACTGTGATTTGTGAACAGTGAACTGTGGACTGTGAACTGTGAAGTGTGTACTGTGAACTGTCAACTGTCAACTGTGAACTGTAATCTGTGAACTGTGATCTGTGAACTGTCAACTGTGAACTGCGAACTGTGAAATGTGAAATGAATACTGTGAACGGGGAACTGTGAACTGTGAAGTGTGAACTGTCAACTGTGAACTGTCAACTGTGAACTGAGAACTGTAAACTGAGAACTGTAAACTGTGAACAGTGAACTGTGAACTGTGAACTGTGAACTGCGAACTGTGAAGTATGAAATGAAGACAGTGAACTGTGAAATGTGAACTGTGACCTGCGAACTGGGAACTGCGAACTGTGAACTGTGAACTGTGAACTGTGAACTGTGAACTGTGAAGTGTGAAGTGTGAACTGTGAACTGTGAACTGTGAAGTGTGAACTGTGAAGTGTGAACTGTGAACTGTGAACTGTGAACTGTGAACTGTGAACTGTGAACTGTGAACTGTGAACTGTGAACTGTGAACTGTGAACTGTGAACTGTGAACTGTGAACTGTGAACTGTGAACTGTGAACTGTGAACTATGATCAGTGAACAGTGAACTGCGGACTGTGAACTGTGAACTGTGAAAACTGAATTGTGAAATAAAGTCTGTGAACAGTGATCTGTGAACTGTGAACTGTGAAGTGTGATCTGTGAAGTGTGATCTGTGATCTGTGAACTGTGAACTGTGAACTGTGAACTGTGATCTGTGAACTGTGATCTGTGAACTGTGAACTGCGAACTGTGAATTGTGAAATGAAGACTGTGAACTGTGAACTGTGAACTGTGAACTGTGAACTGTGAACTGTGAAATATGATCTGTGAACTGTGAACTGTGAACTGTGAACTGTGAACTGTGAACTGTGAACTGTGAACTATGATCAGTGAACAGTGAACTGCGGACTGTGAACTGTGAACTGTGAAAACTGAATTGTGAAATAAAGTCTGTGAACAGTGATCTGTGAACTGTGAACTGTGAAGTGTGATATGTGAACTGTGAACTGTGAACTGTGAACTGTGAACTGTGATCTGTGAACTGTGATCTGTGAACTGTGAACTGTGAACTGCGAACTGTGAATTGTGAAATGAAGACTGTGAACTGTGAACTGTGAACTGTGAACTGTGAACTATGATCTGTGAACAGTGAACTGTGGACTGTGAACTGTGAACTGTGAAGTGTGAACTGTGAACTGTGAACTGTGAACTGTCAACTGTGAACTGAGAACTGTAAACTGAGAACTGTAAACTGTGAACAGTGAACTGTGAACTGTGAACTGTGAACTGTGAACTGTGAACTGTGATCTGTGAACTGTGAACTGCGAACTGTGAAGTGTGAAATGAAGACTGTGAACTGTGAACTGTGATCTGTGAACTGTGAACTGCGAACTGTGAATTGTGAAATGAAGACTGTGAACTGTGAACTGTGAACTGTGAACTGCGAACTGTGAATTGTGAAATGAAGACTGTGAACTGTGAACTGTGCCCTGTGAAGACTGAAGTGTGAAATGAAGACTGTGAACTGTGATCTGTGAACTGTGAACTGTGAACTGAGAACTGTGAACTGTGAACTGTGAAAACTGAATTGTGAAATAAAGTCTGTGAACTGTGAACTGTGATCTGTGAACTGAGAACTGTGAACTGTGAACAGTGGGCTGTGAACTGTGACCTGTGAACTGTGAACTGCGAACTGTGAAGTATGAAATGAAGACAGTGAACTGTGTAATGTGAACTGTGACCTGCGAACTGGGAACTGTGAACTGTGAACTGTGAACTGTGAACTGTGGACTGTGAACTGTGAACTGTGAACTGTGACGTGTGAACTGTGAACTGTGAACTGTGAACTGTGAACTGAGAACTGTAAACTGAGAACTGTAAACTGTGAACTGTGAACTGTGATCTGTGAACTGTGAACTGCGAACTGTGAAATGTGAAATGAAGACTGTGAACTGTGCTCTGTGGACTGTGAACTGTGAACTGTGAACTGTGAACTGTGATGTGTGATCAGTGAACTGTGGACTGTGAACTGTGGACTGTGAACTGTGCACTGTGAAGTGTGAAGTGTGAAATGAAGACTGTGAACTGTGAACTGTGATCTGTGAACAGTGAACTGTGGACTGTGAACTGTGAACTGTGACCTGTGAACTGTGAACTGTGACCTGTGAACTGTGAACTGCGAACTGTGAATTGTGAAATGAAGACTGTGAACTGTGAACTGTGAACTGTGAACTGTGAACTGTGAACAGTGAACTGTGAACTGTGAACTGTGAACTGTGAACTGTGAACTGTGAACTGTGAACTGTGAACTGTGAACTGTGAATTGTGAACAGTGAACTGTGGACTGTGAACTGTGAAGTGTGAACTGTGAACTGTGATCTGTGAACAGTGAAGTGTGAACTGTGAACTGTGAACTGTGAACTGTGAACTGTGAACTGTGAACTGGAACTGGAACTGTGAACTGTGAACTGTGAACTGTGAACTGTGAACTGTGAACTATGATCTGTGAACAGTGAACTGCGGACTGTGAACTGTGAACTGTGAACTGTGAACTGCGAACTGTGAAGTATGAAATGAAGACAGTGAACTGTGAAGTATGAAATGAAGACAGTGAACTGTGAAATGTGAACTGTGACCTGCGAACTGGGAACTGTGAACTGTGAACTGTGAACTGTGATCTGTGAACAGTGAAGTGTGAACTGTGAACTGTGAACTGTGAACTGTGAACTGTGAACTGTGAACTGTGAACTGGAACTGGAACTGTGAACTGTGAACTGTGAACTGTGAACTGTGAACTGTGAACTATGATCTGTGAACAGTGAACTGCGGACTGTGAACTGTGAACTGTGAACTGTGAAAACTGAATTGTGAAATAAAGTATGTGAACTGTGATCTGTGAACTGTGATCTGTGAACTGTGAACTGTGAAGTGTGATCTGTGAACTGTGAACTGCGAACTGTGAATTGTGAAATGAAGACTGTGAACTGTGAACTGTGCCCTGTGAACTGTGAACTGTGAACTGTGAAAACTGAATTGTGAAATAAAGTCTGTGAACTGTGAACTGTGATCTGTGAACTGAGAACTGTGAACTGTGAACAGTGGGCTGTGAACTGTGACCTGTGAACTGTGAACTGCGAACTGTGAAGTATGAAATGAAGACAGTGAACTGTGAAATGTGAACTGTGACCTGCGATCTGGGAACTGTGAACTGTGGACTGTGAACTGTGAACTGTGAACTGTGACGTGTGAACTGTGAACTGTGAACTGTCAACTGTGAACTGAGAACTGTAAACTGAGAACTGTAAACTGTGAACTGTGAACTGTGATCTGTGAACTGTGATCTGTGAACTGTGAACTGTGAACTGAGAACTGTAAACTGAGAACTGTAAACTGTGAACTGTGAACTGTGATCTGTGAACTGTGAACTGCGAACTGTGAAATGTGAAATGAAGACTGTGAACTGTGCTCTGTGGACTGTGAACTGTGAACTGTGAACTGTGATGTGTGATCAGTGAACTGTGGACTGTGAACTGTGGACTGTGAACTGTGCACTGTGAAGTGTGAAGTGTGAAATGAAGACTGTGAACTGTGAACTGTGATCTGTGAACAGTGAACTGTGGACTGTGAACTGTGAACTGTGACCTGTGAACTGTGAACTGTGACCTGTGAACTGTGAACTGCGAACTGTGAATTGTGAAATGAAGACTGTGAACTGTGAACTGTGAACTGTGAACTGTGAACTGTGAACAGTGAACTGTGAACTGTGAACTGTGAACTGTGAACTGTGAACTGTGAACTGTGAACTGTGAACTGTGAACTGTGAACTGTGAACTGTGAACTGTGAATTGTGAACAGTGAACTGTGGACTGTGAACTGTGAAGTGTGAACTGTGAACTGTGATCTGTGAACAGTGAAGTGTGAACTGTGAACTGTGAACTGTGAACTGTGAACTGTGAACTGGAACTGGAACTGTGAACTGTGAACTGTGAACTGTGAACTGTGAACTGTGAACTGTGAACTGTGAACTGTGAACTATGATCTGTGAACAGTGAACTGCGGACTGTGAACTGTGAACTGTGAACTGTGAACTGCGAACTGTGAAGTATGAAATGAAGACAGTGAACTGTGAAGTATGAAATGAAGACAGTGAACTGTGAAATGTGAACTGTGACCTGCGAACTGGGAACTGTGAACTGTGAACTGTGAACTGTGATCTGTGAACAGTGAAGTGTGAACTGTGAACTGTGAACTGTGAACTGTGAACTGTGAACTGGAACTGGAACTGTGAACTGTGAACTGTGAACTGTGAACTGTGAACTGTGAACTATGATCTGTGAACAGTGAACTGCGGACTGTGAACTGTGAACTGTGAACTGTGAAAACTGAATTGTGAAATAAAGTATGTGAACTGTGATCTGTGAACTGTGATCTGTGAACTGTGAACTGTGAAGTGTGATCTGTGAACTGTGAACTGCGAACTGTGAATTGTGAAATGAAGACTGTGAACTGTGAACTGTGCCCTGTGAACTGTGAACTGTGAACTGTGAAAACTGAATTGTGAAATAAAGTCTGTGAACTGTGAACTGTGATCTGTGAACTGAGAACTGTGAACTGTGAACAGTGGGCTGTGAACTGTGACCTGTGAACTGTGAACTGCGAACTGTGAAGTATGAAATGAAGACAGTGAACTGTGAAATGTGAACTGTGACCTGCGATCTGGGAACTGTGAACTGTGGACTGTGAACTGTGAACTGTGAACTGTGACGTGTGAACTGTGAACTGTGAACTGTCAACTGTGAACTGAGAACTGTAAACTGAGAACTGTAAACTGTGAACTGTGAACTGTGATCTGTGAACTGTGATCTGTGAACTGTGAACTGCGAACTGTGAAGTGTGAAATGAAGACTGTGAACTGTGATCTGTGGGCTGTGAACTGTGAAGTGTGAACTGTGAACTGTGACCTGTGAACTGTGAACTGTGACCTGTGAACTGTGAACTGCGAACTATGAATTGTGAAATGAAGACTGTGAACTGTGAACTGTGAACTGTGAACAGTGAACAGTGAACTGTGAACTATGAACTGTGAACTGTGAATTGTGAACAGTGAACTGTGAACTGTGAACTGCGAACTGTGAAGTATGAAATGAAGACAGTGAACTGTGAAATGTGAACTGTGACCTGCGAACTGGGAACTGTGAACTGTGAACTGTGAACTGTGCACTGTGAACTGTGAACTGTGAACTGTGAACTGTGAACTGTGAACTGTGAACTGTGAACTGTGAACTGTGAACTGTGAACTGTGAACTATGATCAGTGAACAGTGAACTGCGGACTGTGAACTGTGAACTGTGAAACTGAATTGTGAAATAAAGTCTGTGAACAGTGATCTGTGAACTGTCAACTGTGAAGTGTGATCTGTGAAGTGTGATCTGTGAACTGTCAACTGTGATTTGTGAACAGTGAACTGTGGACTGTGAACTGTGAAGTGTGTACTGTGAACTGTCAACTGTCAACTGTGAACTGTAATCTGTGAACTGTGATCTGTGAACTGTCAACTGTGAACTGCGAACTGTGAAATGTGAAATGAATACTGTGAACGGGGAACTGTGAACGGTGAACTGTGAACTGTGAAATGAAGACTGTGAACTGTGAAATGAAGACTGTGAACTGTGATCTGTGAACTGAGAACTGTGACCTGCGAACTGGGAACTGTGAACTGTGAACTGTGAACTGTGGACTGTGAACTGTGAACTGTGAACTGTGACGTGTGAACTGTGAACTGTGAACTGTCAACTGTGAACTGAGAACTGTAAACTGTGAACTGTGAACTGTGAACTGCGAACTGTGAAGTATGAAATGAAGACAGTGAACTGTGAAATGTGAACAGTGAACTGCGGACTGTGAACTGTGAACTGTGAAAACTGAATTGTGAAATAATGTCTGTGAACAGTGATCTGTGAACTGTGAACTGTGAAGTGTGATCTGTGAAGTGTGATCTGTGAACTGTGAACTGTGAACTGTGAACTGTGAACTGTGATCTGTGAACTGTGATCTGTGAACTGTGAACTGCGAACTGTGAATTGTGAAATGAAGACTGTGAACTGTGAACTGTGAACTGTGAACTGTGAACTAGGAAGTGTGAACTGTCAACTGTGAACTGTCAACTGTGAACTGAGAACTGTAAACTGTGAACTGTGAACTGTGAACTGTGGACTGCGAACTGTGAACTGTGAACTGTGACGTGTGAACTGTGAACTGTGAACTGTCAACTGTGAACTGAGAACTGTAATCTGTGAACTGTGACCTGTGAACTGTGAACTGCGAACTATGAATTGTGAAATGAAGACTGTGAACTGTGAACTGTGAACTGTGAACTGTGAACAGTGAACAGTGAACTGTGAACTGTGAATTGTGAACAGTGAACTGTGGACTGTGAACTGTGAACTGTGAACTGTGAACTGTGAACTGTGAATTGTGAACAGTGAACTGTGGACTGTGAACTGTGAACTGTGAAGTGTGAACTGTCAACTGTGAACTGTCAACTGTGAACTGAGAACTGTAAACTGAGAACTGTAAACTGTGAACAGTGAACTGTGAACTGTGAACTGTGAACTGCGAACTGTGAAGTATGAAATGAAGACAGTTAACTGTGAAATGTGAACTGTGACCTGCGAACTGTGAACTGTGAACTGTGAACTGTGAAGTGTGAACTGTGAAGTGTGAACTGTGAAGTGTGAACTGTGAAGTGTGAACTGTGAACTGTGAACTGTGAACTGTGAACTGTGAACTGTGAACTATGATCAGTGAACAGTGAACTGCGGACTGTGAACTGTGAACTGTGAAAACTGAATTGTGAAATAATGTCTGTGAACAGTAATCTGTGAACTGTGAAGTGTGATCTGTGAAGTGTGAACTGTGAACTGTGAACTGCGAACTGTCAAGTATGAAATGAAGACAGTGAACTGTGAAATGTGAACTGTGACCTGCGAACTGTGAACTGTGGACTGTGAACTGTGAACTGTGAACTGTGAACTGTGAACTGTGAATTGTGAACAGTGAACTGTGGACTGTGAACTGTGAACTGTGAAGTGTGAACTGTCAACTGTGAACTGTCAACTGTGAACTGAGAACTGTAAACTGAGAACTGTAAACTGTGAACAGTGAACTGTGAACTGTGAACTGTGAACTGCGAACTGTGAAGTATGAAATGAAGACAGTGAACTGTGAAATGTGAACTGTGACCTGCGAACTGTGAACTGTGAACTGTGAACTGTGAAGTGTAAACTGTGAAGTGTGAACTGTGAAGTGTGAACTGTGAACTGTGAACTGTGAACTGTGAACTGTGAACTGTGAACTGTGAACTGTGAACTATGATCAGTGAACAGTGAACTGCGGACTGCGAACTGTGAACTGTGAAAACTGAATTGTGAAATAATGTCTGTGAACAGTAATCTGTGAACTGTGAACTGTGAAGTGTGATCTGTGAAGTGTGATCTGTGAACTGTGAACTGTGAACTGTGAACTGTGATCTGTGAACTGTGAACTGCGAACTGTGAATTGTGAAATGAAGACTGTGAACTGTGTACTGTGAACTGTGAACTGTGAACTGTGAACTGTGAACTGTGAACTATGATCTGTGAACTGTGAACTGTGAACTGTGAACTGTGAACTGTGAACTGTGAACTGTGAACTATGATCAGTGAACTGCGGACTGTGAACTGTGAACTGTGAAAACTGAATTGTGAAATAAAGTCTGTGAACAGTGATCTGTGAACTGTGAACTGTGAAGTGTGATCTGTGAAGTGTGATCTGTGAACTGTGAACTGTGAACTGTGAACTGTGAACTGTGATCTGTGAACTGTGGACTGTGAACTGTGAACTGTGAAGTGTGAACTGTGAACTGTGAATTGTGAACAGTGAACTGTGGACTGTGAACTGTGAACTGTGAAGTGTGAACTGTCAACTGTGAACTGTCAAC
Source organism: Lasioglossum villosulum (assembly GCA_963971365.1). Classification (NCBI taxonomy): domain Eukaryota; kingdom Metazoa; phylum Arthropoda; class Insecta; order Hymenoptera; family Halictidae; genus Lasioglossum; species Lasioglossum villosulum. The sequence continues at coordinate 2,163,120 of CAXARU010000174.1, forward strand.
TGTGAACTGAGAACTGTAAACTGAGAACTGTAAACTGTGAACAGTGAACTGTGAACTGTGAACTGTGAACTGTGAACTGCGAACTGTGAAGTATGAAATGAAGACAGTGAACTGTGAAATGTGAACTGTGACCTGCGAACTGTGAACTGTGAACTGTGAACTGTGAACTGTGAATTGTGAACAGTGAACTGTGGACTGTGAACTGTGAAGTGTGAACTGTGAACTGTGATCTGTGAACAGTGAAGTGTGAACTGTGAACTGTGAACTGTGAACTGTGAACTGTGAACTGGAACTGGAACTGTGAACTGTGAACTGTGAACTGTGAACTGTGAACTGTGAACTGTGAACTGTGAACTGTGAACTATGATCTGTGAACAGTGAACTGCGGACTGTGAACTGTGAACTGTGAACTGTGAACTGCGAACTGTGAAGTATGAAATGAAGACAGTGAACTGTGAAGTATGAAATGAAGACAGTGAACTGTGAAATGTGAACTGTGACCTGCGAACTGGGAACTGTGAACTGTGAACTGTGAACTGTGATCTGTGAACAGTGAAGTGTGAACTGTGAACTGTGAACTGTGAACTGTGAACTGTGAACTGGAACTGGAACTGTGAACTGTGAACTGTGAACTGTGAACTGTGAACTGTGAACTATGATCTGTGAACAGTGAACTGCGGACTGTGAACTGTGAACTGTGAACTGTGAAAACTGAATTGTGAAATAAAGTATGTGAACTGTGATCTGTGAACTGTGATCTGTGAACTGTGAACTGTGAAGTGTGATCTGTGAACTGTGAACTGCGAACTGTGAATTGTGAAATGAAGACTGTGAACTGTGAACTGTGCCCTGTGAACTGTGAACTGTGAACTGTGAAAACTGAATTGTGAAATAAAGTCTGTGAACTGTGAACTGTGATCTGTGAACTGAGAACTGTGAACTGTGAACAGTGGGCTGTGAACTGTGACCTGTGAACTGTGAACTGCGAACTGTGAAGTATGAAATGAAGACAGTGAACTGTGAAATGTGAACTGTGACCTGCGAACTGTGAACTGTGGACTGTGAACTGTGAACTGTGAACTGTGAACTGTGAACTGTGAATTGTGAACAGTGAACTGTGGACTGTGAACTGTGAACTGTGAAGTGTGAACTGTCAACTGTGAACTGTCAACTGTGAACTGAGAACTGTAAACTGAGAACTGTAAACTGTGAACAGTGAACTGTGAACTGTGAACTGTGAACTGCGAACTGTGAAGTATGAAATGAAGACAGTGAACTGTGAAATGTGAACTGTGACCTGCGAACTGTGAACTGTGAACTGTGAACTGTGAAGTGTAAACTGTGAAGTGTGAACTGTGAAGTGTGAACTGTGAACTGTGAACTGTGAACTGTGAACTGTGAACTGTGAACTGTGAACTATGATCAGTGAACAGTGAACTGCGGACTGCGAACTGTGAACTGTGAAAACTGAATTGTGAAATAATGTCTGTGAACAGTAATCTGTGAACTGTGAACTGTGAAGTGTGATCTGTGAAGTGTGATCTGTGAACTGTGAACTGTGAACTGTGAACTGTGATCTGTGAACTGTGAACTGCGAACTGTGAATTGTGAAATGAAGACTGTGAACTGTGTACTGTGAACTGTGAACTGTGAACTGTGAACTGTGAACTGTGAACTATGATCTGTGAACTGTGAACTGTGAACTGTGAACTGTGAACTGTGAACTGTGAACTGTGAACTATGATCAGTGAACTGCGGACTGTGAACTGTGAACTGTGAAAACTGAATTGTGAAATAAAGTCTGTGAACAGTGATCTGTGAACTGTGAACTGTGAAGTGTGATCTGTGAAGTGTGATCTGTGAACTGTGAACTGTGAACTGTGAACTGTGAACTGTGATCTGTGAACTGTGGACTGTGAACTGTGAACTGTGAAGTGTGAACTGTGAACTGTGAATTGTGAACAGTGAACTGTGGACTGTGAACTGTGAACTGTGAAGTGTGAACTGTCAACTGTGAACTGTCAACTGTGAACTGAGAACTGTAAACTGAGAACTGTAAACTGTGAACAGTGAACTGTGAACTGTGAACTGTGAACTGTGAACTGCGAACTGTGAAGTATGAAATGAAGACAGTGAACTGTGAAATGTGAACTGTGACCTGCGAACTGTGAACTGTGAACTGTGAACTGTGAACTGTGAATTGTGAACAGTGAACTGTGGACTGTGAACTGTGAAGTGTGAACTGTGAACTGTGATCTGTGAACAGTGAAGTGTGAACTGTGAACTGTGAACTGTGAACTGTGAACTGTGAACTGGAACTGGAACTGTGAACTGTGAACTGTGAACTGTGAACTGTGAACTGTGAACTGTGAACTGTGAACTGTGAACTATGATCTGTGAACAGTGAACTGCGGACTGTGAACTGTGAACTGTGAACTGTGAACTGCGAACTGTGAAGTATGAAATGAAGACAGTGAACTGTGAAGTATGAAATGAAGACAGTGAACTGTGAAATGTGAACTGTGACCTGCGAACTGGGAACTGTGAACTGTGAACTGTGAACTGTGATCTGTGAACAGTGAAGTGTGAACTGTGAACTGTGAACTGTGAACTGTGAACTGTGAACTGGAACTGGAACTGTGAACTGTGAACTGTGAACTGTGAACTGTGAACTGTGAACTATGATCTGTGAACAGTGAACTGCGGACTGTGAACTGTGAACTGTGAACTGTGAAAACTGAATTGTGAAATAAAGTATGTGAACTGTGATCTGTGAACTGTGATCTGTGAACTGTGAACTGTGAAGTGTGATCTGTGAACTGTGAACTGCGAACTGTGAATTGTGAAATGAAGACTGTGAACTGTGAACTGTGCCCTGTGAACTGTGAACTGTGAACTGTGAAAACTGAATTGTGAAATAAAGTCTGTGAACTGTGAACTGTGATCTGTGAACTGAGAACTGTGAACTGTGAACAGTGGGCTGTGAACTGTGACCTGTGAACTGTGAACTGCGAACTGTGAAGTATGAAATGAAGACAGTGAACTGTGAAATGTGAACTGTGACCTGCGATCTGGGAACTGTGAACTGTGGACTGTGAACTGTGAACTGTGAACTGTGACGTGTGAACTGTGAACTGTGAACTGTCAACTGTGAACTGAGAACTGTAAACTGAGAACTGTAAACTGTGAACTGTGAACTGTGATCTGTGAACTGTGATCTGTGAACTGTGAACTGCGAACTGTGAAGTGTGAAATGAAGACTGTGAACTGTGATCTGTGGGCTGTGAACTGTGAAGTGTGAACTGTGAACTGTGACCTGTGAACTGTGAACTGTGACCTGTGAACTGTGAACTGCGAACTATGAATTGTGAAATGAAGACTGTGAACTGTGAACTGTGAACTGTGAACTGTGAACAGTGAACAGTGAACTGTGAACTATGAACTGTGAACTGTGAATTGTGAACAGTGAACTGTGAACTGTGAACTGCGAACTGTGAAGTATGAAATGAAGACAGTGAACTGTGAAATGTGAACTGTGACCTGCGAACTGGGAACTGTGAACTGTGAACTGTGAACTGTGCACTGTGAACTGTGAACTGTGAACTGTGAACTGTGAACTGTGAACTGTGAACTGTGAACTGTGAACTGTGAACTGTGAACTGTGAACTATGATCAGTGAACAGTGAACTGCGGACTGTGAACTGTGAACTGTGAAACTGAATTGTGAAATAAAGTCTGTGAACAGTGATCTGTGAACTGTCAACTGTGAAGTGTGATCTGTGAAGTGTGATCTGTGAACTGTCAACTGTGATTTGTGAACAGTGAACTGTGGACTGTGAACTGTGAAGTGTGTACTGTGAACTGTCAACTGTCAACTGTGAACTGTAATCTGTGAACTGTGATCTGTGAACTGTCAACTGTGAACTGCGAACTGTGAAATGTGAAATGAATACTGTGAACGGGGAACTGTGAACGGTGAACTGTGAACTGTGAAATGAAGACTGTGAACTGTGAAATGAAGACTGTGAACTGTGATCTGTGAACTGAGAACTGTGACCTGCGAACTGGGAACTGTGAACTGTGAACTGTGAACTGTGGACTGTGAACTGTGAACTGTGAACTGTGACGTGTGAACTGTGAACTGTGAACTGTCAACTGTGAACTGAGAACTGTAAACTGTGAACTGTGAACTGTGAACTGCGAACTGTGAAGTATGAAATGAAGACAGTGAACTGTGAAATGTGAACAGTGAACTGCGGACTGTGAACTGTGAACTGTGAAAACTGAATTGTGAAATAATGTCTGTGAACAGTGATCTGTGAACTGTGAACTGTGAAGTGTGATCTGTGAAGTGTGATCTGTGAACTGTGAACTGTGAACTGTGAACTGTGAACTGTGATCTGTGAACTGTGATCTGTGAACTGTGAACTGCGAACTGTGAATTGTGAAATGAAGACTGTGAACTGTGAACTGTGAACTGTGAACTGTGAACTAGGAAGTGTGAACTGTCAACTGTGAACTGTCAACTGTGAACTGAGAACTGTAAACTGTGAACTGTGAACTGTGAACTGTGGACTGCGAACTGTGAACTGTGAACTGTGACGTGTGAACTGTGAACTGTGAACTGTCAACTGTGAACTGAGAACTGTAATCTGTGAACTGTGACCTGTGAACTGTGAACTGCGAACTATGAATTGTGAAATGAAGACTGTGAACTGTGAACTGTGAACTGTGAACTGTGAACAGTGAACAGTGAACTGTGAACTGTGAATTGTGAACAGTGAACTGTGGACTGTGAACTGTGAACTGTGAACTGTGAACTGTGAACTGTGAATTGTGAACAGTGAACTGTGGACTGTGAACTGTGAACTGTGAAGTGTGAACTGTCAACTGTGAACTGTCAACTGTGAACTGAGAACTGTAAACTGAGAACTGTAAACTGTGAACAGTGAACTGTGAACTGTGAACTGTGAACTGCGAACTGTGAAGTATGAAATGAAGACAGTTAACTGTGAAATGTGAACTGTGACCTGCGAACTGTGAACTGTGAACTGTGAACTGTGAAGTGTGAACTGTGAAGTGTGAACTGTGAAGTGTGAACTGTGAAGTGTGAACTGTGAACTGTGAACTGTGAACTGTGAACTGTGAACTGTGAACTATGATCAGTGAACAGTGAACTGCGGACTGTGAACTGTGAACTGTGAAAACTGAATTGTGAAATAATGTCTGTGAACAGTAATCTGTGAACTGTGAAGTGTGATCTGTGAAGTGTGAACTGTGAACTGTGAACTGCGAACTGTGAAGTATGAAATGAAGACAGTGAACTGTGAAATGTGAACTGTGACCTGCGAACTGTGAACTGTGGACTGTGAACTGTGAACTGTGAACTGTGAACTGTGAACTGTGAATTGTGAACAGTGAACTGTGGACTGTGAACTGTGAACTGTGAAGTGTGAACTGTCAACTGTGAACTGTCAACTGTGAACTGAGAACTGTAAACTGAGAACTGTAAACTGTGAACAGTGAACTGTGAACTGTGAACTGTGAACTGCGAACTGTGAAGTATGAAATGAAGACAGTGAACTGTGAAATGTGAACTGTGACCTGCGAACTGTGAACTGTGAACTGTGAACTGTGAAGTGTAAACTGTGAAGTGTGAACTGTGAAGTGTGAACTGTGAACTGTGAACTGTGAACTGTGAACTGTGAACTGTGAACTGTGAACTATGATCAGTGAACAGTGAACTGCGGACTGCGAACTGTGAACTGTGAAAACTGAATTGTGAAATAATGTCTGTGAACAGTAATCTGTGAACTGTGAACTGTGAAGTGTGATCTGTGAAGTGTGATCTGTGAACTGTGAACTGTGAACTGTGAACTGTGATCTGTGAACTGTGAACTGCGAACTGTGAATTGTGAAATGAAGACTGTGAACTGTGTACTGTGAACTGTGAACTGTGAACTGTGAACTGTGAACTGTGAACTATGATCTGTGAACTGTGAACTGTGAACTGTGAACTGTGAACTGTGAACTGTGAACTGTGAACTATGATCAGTGAACTGCGGACTGTGAACTGTGAACTGTGAAAACTGAATTGTGAAATAAAGTCTGTGAACAGTGATCTGTGAACTGTGAACTGTGAAGTGTGATCTGTGAAGTGTGATCTGTGAACTGTGAACTGTGAACTGTGAACTGTGAACTGTGATCTGTGAACTGTGGACTGTGAACTGTGAACTGTGAAGTGTGAACTGTGAACTGTGAATTGTGAACAGTGAACTGTGGACTGTGAACTGTGAACTGTGAAGTGTGAACTGTCAACTGTGAACTGTCAACTGTGAACTGAGAACTGTAAACTGAGAACTGTAAACTGTGAACAGTGAACTGTGAACTGTGAACTGTGAACTGTGAACTGCGAACTGTGAAGTATGAAATGAAGACAGTGAACTGTGAAATGTGAACTGTGACCTGCGAACTGTGAACTGTGAACTGTGAACTGTGAAGTGTGAACTGTGAAGTGTGAACTGTTAAGTGTGAACTGTGAAGTGTGAACTGTGAACTGTGAACTGTGAACTGTGAACTGTGAACTGTGAACTATGATCAGTGAACAGTGAACTGCGGACTGTGAACTGTGAACTGTGAAAACTGAATTGTGAAATAATGTCTGTGAACAGTAATCTGTGAACTGTGAACTGTGAAGTGTGATCTGTGAAGTGTGATCTGTGAACTGTGAACTGTGAACTGTGAACTGTGATCTGTGAACTGTGATCTGTGAACTGTGAACTGCGAACTGTGAATTGTGAAATGAAGACTGTGAACTGTGAACTGTGAACTGTGAACTGTGAACTGTGAACTATGATCTGTGAACTGTGAACTGTGAACTGTGAACTGTGAACTGTGAACTGTGAACTATGATCAGTGAACAGTGAACTGCGGACTGTGAACTGTGAACTGTGAAAACTGAATTGTGAAATAAAGTCTGTGAACAGTGATCTGTGAACTGTGAACTGTGAAGTGTGATCTGTGAAGTGTGATCTGTGAACTGTGAACTGTGAACTGTGAACTGTGAACTGTGATCTGTGAACTGTGATCTGTGAACTGTGAACTGTGAACTGCGAACTGTGAATTGTGAAATGAAGACTGTGAACTGTGAACTGTGAACTGTGAACTGTGAACTGTGAACTATGATCTGTGAACAGTGAACTGTGGACTGTGAACTGTGAACTGTGAAGTGTGAACTGTGAACTGTGAACTGTGAACTGTCAACTGTGAACTGAGAACTGTAAACTGAGAACTGTAAACTGTGAACAGTGAACTGTGAACTGTGAACTGTGAACTGTGAACTGTGAACTGTGATCTGTGAACTGTGAACTGCGAACTGTGAATTGTGAAATGAAGACTGTGAACTGTGAACTGTGATCTGTGAACTGTGAACTGCGAACTGTGAATTGTGAAATGAAGACTGTGAACTGTGAACTGTGAACTGTGAACTGTGAACTGTGAACTGTGAACTATGATCTGTGAACAGTGAACTGTGGACTGTGAACTGTGAACTGTGAAGTGTGAACTGTGAACTGTGAACTGTCAACTGTGAACTGTGAACTGTCAACTGTGAACTGAGAACTGTAAACTGAGAACTGTAAACTGTGAACAGTGAACTGTGAACTGTGAACTGAGAACTGTAAACTGAGAACTGTAAACTGTGAACAGTGAACTGTGAACTGTGAACTGTGAACTGCGAACTGTGAAGTATGAAATGAAGACAGTGAACTGTGAAATGTGAACTGTGACCTGCGAACTGTGAACTGTGAACTGTGAACTGTGAAGTGTGAACTGTGAAGTGTGAACTGTGAAGTGTGAACTGTGAAGTGTGAACTGTGAACTGTGAACTGTGAACTGTGAACTGCGAACTGTGAATTGTGAAATGAAGACTGTGAACTGTAAACTGTGAACAGTGAACTGTGAACTGTGAACTGTGAAGTGTGATCTGTGAAGTGTGATCTGTGAACTGTGAACTGTGAACTGTGAACTGTGAACTGTGATCTGTGAACTGTGGACTGTGAACTGTGAACTGTGAAGTGTGAACTGTGAACTGTGAATTGTGAACAGTGAACTGTGGACTGTGAACTGTGAACTGTGAAGTGTGAACTGTCAACTGTGAACTGTCAACTGTGAACTGAGAACTGTAAACTGAGAACTGTAAACTGTGAACAGTGAACTGTGAACTGTGAACTGTGAACTGCGAACTGTGAAGTATGAAATGAAGACAGTGAACTGTGAAATGTGAACTGTGACCTGCGAACTGTGAACTGTGAACTGTGAACTGTGAAGTGTGAACTGTGAAGTGTGAACTGTTAAGTGTGAACTGTGAAGTGTGAACTGTGAACTGTGAACTGTGAACTGTGAACTGTGAACTATGATCAGTGAACAGTGAACTGCGGACTGTGAACTGTGAACTGTGAAAACTGAATTGTGAAATAATGTCTGTGAACAGTAATCTGTGAACTGTGAACTGTGAAGTGTGATCTGTGAAGTGTGATCTGTGAACTGTGAACTGTGAACTGTGAACTGTGATCTGTGAACTGTGATCTGTGAACTGTGAACTGCGAACTGTGAATTGTGAAATGAAGACTGTGAACTGTGAACTGTGAACTGTGAACTGTGAACTGTGAACTATGATCTGTGAACTGTGAACTGTGAACTGTGAACTGTGAACTGTGAACTGTGAACTGTGAACTGTGAACTATGATCAGTGAACAGTGAACTGCGGACTGTGAACTGTGAACTGTGAAAACTGAATTGTGAAATAAAGTCTGTGAACAGTGATCTGTGAACTGTGAACTGTGAAGTGTGATCTGTGAAGTGTGATCTGTGAACTGTGAACTGTGAACTGTGAACTGTGAACTGTGATCTGTGAACTGTGATCTGTGAACTGTGAACTGTGAACTGCGAACTGTGAATTGTGAAATGAAGACTGTGAACTGTGAACTGTGAACTGTGAACTGTGAACTGTGAACTATGATCTGTGAACAGTGAACTGTGGACTGTGAACTGTGAACTGTGAAGTGTGAACTGTGAACTGTGAACTGTGAACTGTCAACTGTGAACTGAGAACTGTAAACTGAGAACTGTAAACTGTGAACAGTGAACTGTGAACTGTGAACTGTGAATTGTGAACTGTGAACTGTGAACTGTGATCTGTGAACTGTGAACTGCGAACTGTGAATTGTGAAATGAAGACTGTGAACTGTGAACTGTGAACTGTGAACTGTGAACTGTGAACTATGATCTGTGAACAGTGAACTGTGGACTGTGAACTGTGAACTGTGAAGTGTGAACTGTGAACTGTGAACTGTGAACTGTCAACTGTGAACTGAGAACTGTAAACTGAGAACTGTAAACTGTGAACAGTGAACTGTGAACTGTGAACTGTGAACTGTGAACTGTGAACTGTGAACTGTGAACTGCGAACTGCCAACTGTGAAGTGTGAAATAAAGTCTGTGAACTGTGATCTGTGGACTGTGAACTGTGAACTGTGAAGTGTGAACTGTGATTTGTGAACAGTGAACTGTGGACTGTGAACTGTGAACTGTGCACTGTGAAGTGTGAAGTGTGAAATGAAGACTGTGATCTGTGAACTGTGATCTGTGAACAGTGAACTGTGGACCGTGAACTGTGAACTGTGACCTGAGAACTGTGAACTGTGACCTGTGAACTGTGAACTGTGAACTGTGAACTGTGAAATGCGAACTGTGAAGTATGAAATGAAGACAGTGAACTGTGAAATGTGAACTGTGACCTGCGAACTGGGAACTGTGAACTGTGAACTGTGAACTGTGATCTGTGAACAGTGAAGTGTGAACTGTGAACTGTGAACTGTGAACTGTGAAATGTGAACTGTGAACTGTGAACTGTGAACTGTGAACTGTGAACTGTGAACTGGAACTGTGAACTGTGAACTGTGAACTGTGAACTGTGAACTGTGAACTGTGAACTGTGAACTGTGAACTGTGAACTATGATCTGTGAACAGTGAACTGCGGACTGTGAACTGTGAACTGTGAACTGTGAAAACTGAATTGTGAAATAAAGTATGTGAACTGTGATCTGTGAACTGTGATCTGTGAACTGTGAACTGTGAAGTGTGATCTGTGAACTGTGAACTGCGAACTGTGAATTGTGAAATGAAGACTGTGAACTGTGAACTGTGCCCTGTGAACTGTGAACTGTGAACTGTGAAAACTGAATTGTGAAATAAAGTCTGTGAACTGTGAACTGTGATCTGTGAACTGAGAACGGTGAACTGTGAACAGAGGGCTGTGAACTGTGACCTGTGAACTGTGAACTGCGAACTGTGAAGTATGAAATGAAGACAGTGAACTGTGAAATGTGAACTGTGACCTGCGATCTGGGAACTGTGAACTGTGAACTGTGAACTGTGGACTGTGAACTGTGAACTGTGAACTGTGAACTGTCAACTGTGAACTGTCAACTGTCAACTGTGAACTGAGAACTGTAAACTGAGAACTGTAAACTGTGAACTGTGAACTGTGATCCGTGAACTGTGAACTGCGAACTGTGAAGTGTGAAATGAAGACTGTGAACTGTGATCTGTGGACTGTGAACTGTGAACTGTGAACTGTGATGTGTGATCAGTGAACTGTGGACTGTGAACTGTGGACTGTGAACTGTGAACTGTGAACTGTGAAGTGTGAACTGTGAACTGTGACCTGTGAACTGTGAACTGTGACCTGTGAACTGTGAACTGCGAACTATGAATTGTGAAATGAAGACTGTGAACTGTGAACCTTGAACTGTGAACAGTGAACAGTGAACTGTGAACTATGAACTGTGAACTGTGAATTGTGAACAGTGAACTGTGGACTGTGAACTGTGAAGTGTGAACTGTCAACTGTGAACTGTCAACTGTGAACTGAGAACTGTAAACTGAGAACTGTAAACTGTGAACAGTGAACTGTGAACTGTGAACTGTGAACTGCGAACTGTGAAGTATGAAATGAAGACAGTGAACTGTGAAATGTGAACTGTGACCTGCGAACTGTGAACTGTGAACTGTGAACTGTGAACTGTGAACTGTGAACTGTGAACTGTGAACTGTGAACTGTGCACTGTGAACTGTGAACTGTGAACTGTGAACTGTGAACTGTGAACTATGATCAGTGAACAGTGAACTGTGAACTATGATCCGTGAACAGTGAACTGCGGACTGTGAACTGTGAACTGTGAAAACTGAATTGTGAAATAAAGTCTGTGAACAGTGATCTGTGAACTGTCAACTGTGAAGTGTGATCTGTGAAGTGTGATCTGTGAACTGTGAACTGTGAACTGTGAACTGTGAACTGTGATCTGTGAACTGTGATCTGTGAACTGTGAACTGCGAACTGTGAATTGTGAAATGAAGACTGTGAACTGTGAACTGTGAACTGTGAACTGTGAACTGTGAACTATGATCTGTGAACTGTGAACTGTGAACTGTGAACTGTGAACTGTGAACTGTGAACAGTGAACTGCGGACTGTGAACTGTGAACTGTGAAAACTGAATTGTGAAATAAAGTCTGTGAACAGTGATCTGTGAACTGTGAACTGTGAAGTGTGATCTGTGAACTGTGAACTGTGAACTGTGAACTGTGAACTGCGAACTGTGAACTGTGAACTGTGAACTATGATCAGTGAACAGTGAACTGCGGACTATGAACTGTGAACTGTGAAAACTGAATTGTGAAATAATGTCTGTGAACAGTGATCTGTGAACTGTGAACTGTGAAGTGTGATCTGTGAAGTGTGATCTGTGAACTGGGAACTGTGAAGTGTGAACTGTGAACTGTGGACTGTGAACTGTGAACTGTGAACTGTGAACTGTGACGTGTGAACTGTGAACTGTGAACTGTCAACTGTGAACTGAGAACTGTAAACTGTGAACTGTGACCTGTGAACTGTGAACTGCGAACTATGAATTGTGAAATGAAGACTGTGAACTGTGAACTGTGAACTGTGAACAGTGAACAGTGAACTGTGAACTGTGAACTGTGAACTGTGAACTGTGAACTGTGAACTGTGAACTGTGAACTGTGAACTGTGAACTGTGAACTGTGAACTGGAACTGTGAACTGTGAACTGTGAACTGTGAACTGTGAACTGTGAACTGTGAACAATGATCTGTGAACAGTGAACTGCGGACTGTGAACTGTGAACTGTGAACTGTGAAAACTGAATTGTGAAATAAAGTATGTGAACTGTGATCTGTGAACTGTGATCTGTGAACTGTGATCTGTGAACTGTGAACTGTGAAGTGTGATCTGTGAACTGTGAACTGCGAACTGTGAATTGTGAAATGAAGACTGTGAACTGTGAACTGTGCCCTGTGAACTGTGAACTGTGAACTGTGAAAACTGAATTGTGAAATAAAGTCTGTGAACTGTGAACTGTGATCTGTGAACTGAGAACGGTGAACTGTGAACAGAGGGCTGTGAACTGTGACCTGTGAACTGTGAACTGCGAACTGTGAAGTATGAAATGAAGACAGTGAACTGTGAAATGTGAACTGTGACCTGCGATCTGGGAACTGTGAACTGTGAACTGTGAACTGTGGACTGTGAACTGTGAACTGTGAACTGTGAACTGTCAACTGTGAACTGTCAACTGTCAACTGTGAACTGAGAACTGTAAACTGAGAACTGTAAACTGTGAACTGTGAACTGTGATCCGTGAACTGTGAACTGCGAACTGTGAAGTGTGAAATGAAGACTGTGAACTGTGATCTGTGGACTGTGAACTGTGAACTGTGAACTGTGATGTGTGATCAGTGAACTGTGGACTGTGAACTGTGGACTGTGAACTGTGAACTGTGAACTGTGAAGTGTGAACTGTGAACTGTGACCTGTGAACTGTGAACTGTGACCTGTGAACTGTGAACTGCGAACTATGAATTGTGAAATGAAGACTGTGAACTGTGAACCTTGAACTGTGAACAGTGAACAGTGAACTGTGAACTATGAACTGTGAACTGTGAATTGTGAACAGTGAACTGTGGACTGTGAACTGTGAAGTGTGAACTGTCAACTGTGAACTGTCAACTGTGAACTGAGAACTGTAAACTGAGAACTGTAAACTGTGAACAGTGAACTGTGAACTGTGAACTGTGAACTGCGAACTGTGAAGTATGAAATGAAGACAGTGAACTGTGAAATGTGAACTGTGACCTGCGAACTGGGAACTGTGAACTGTGAACTGTGAACTGTGAACTGTGAACTGTGAACTGTGAACTGTGAACTGTGCACTGTGAACTGTGAACTGTGAACTGTGAACTGTGAACTGTGAACTATGATCAGTGAACAGTGAACTGTGAACTGTGAACTATGATCCGTGAACAGTGAACTGCGGACTGTGAACTGTGAACTGTGAAAACTGAATTGTGAAATAAAGTCTGTGAACAGTGATCTGTGAACTGTCAACTGTGAAGTGTGATCTGTGAAGTGTGATCTGTGAACTGTGAACTGTGAACTGTGAACTGTGAACTGTGATCTGTGAACTGTGATCTGTGAACTGTGAACTGCGAACTGTGAATTGTGAAATGAAGACTGTGAACTGTGAACTGTGAACTGTGAACTGTGAACTGTGAACTATGATCTGTGAACTGTGAACTGTGAACTGTGAACTGTGAACTGTGAACTGTGAACAGTGAACTGCGGACTGTGAACTGTGAACTGTGAAAACTGAATTGTGAAATAAAGTCTGTGAACAGTGATCTGTGAACTGTGAACTGTGAAGTGTGATCTGTGAACTGTGAACTGTGAACTGTGAACTGTGAACTGCGAACTGTGAACTGTGAACTGTGAACTATGATCAGTGAACAGTGAACTGCGGACTGTGAACTGTGAACTGTGAAAACTGAATTGTGAAATAATGTCTGTGAACAGTGATCTGTGAACTGTGAACTGTGAAGTGTGATCTGTGAAGTGTGATCTGTGAACTGTGAACTGTGAACTGTGATCTGTGAACTGTGAACTGTGAACTGTGAACTGTGAACTGTGAACTGTGAATTGTGAACAGTGAACTGTGGACTGTGAACTGTGAACTGTGAAGTGTGAACTGTCAACTGTGAACTGTCAACTGTGAACTGAGAACTGTAAACTGAGAACTGGGAACTGTGAAGTGTGAACTGTGAACTGTGGACTGTGAACTGTGAACTGTGAACTGTGAACTGTGACGTGTGAACTGTGAACTGTGAACTGTCAACTGTGAACTGAGAACTGTAAACTGTGAACTGTGACCTGTGAACTGTGAACTGCGAACTATGAATTGTGAAATGAAGACTGTGAACTGTGAACTGTGAACTGTGAACAGTGAACAGTGAACTGTGAACTGTGAACTGTGAACTGTGAATTGTGAACAGTGAACTGTGGACTGTGAACTGTGAACTGTGAACTGTGAACTGTGAAGTGTGAACTGTCAACTGTGAACTGTCAACTGTGAACTGAGAACTGTAAACTGAGAACTGTAAACTGTGAACAGTGAACTGTGAACTGTGAACTGTGAACTGCGAACTGTGAAGTATGAAATGAAGACAGTGAACTGTGAAATGTGAACTGTGACCTGCGAACTGTGAACTGTGAACTGTGAACTGTGAAGTGTGAACTGTGAAGTGTGAACTGTGAAGTGTGAACTGTGAAGTGTGAACTGTGAAGTGTGAACTGTGAAGTGTGAACTGTGAAGTGTGAACTGTGAACTGTGAACTGTGAACTGTGAACTGTGGACTGTGAACTATGATCAGTGAACAGTGAACTGCGGACTGTGAACTGTGAACTGTGAAAACTGAATTGTGAAATAATGTCTGTGAACAGTGATCTGTGAACTGTGAACTGTGAAGTGTGATCTGTGAAGTGTGATCTGTGAACTGTGAACTGTGAACTGTGAACTGTGATCTGTGAACTGTTTTCTGTGAACTGTGAACTGCGAACTGTGAATTGTGAAATGAAGACTGTGAACTGTGAACTGTGAACTGTGAACTGTGAACTATGATCTGTGAACTGTGAACTGTGAACTGTGAACTGTGAACTGTGAACTGTGAACTGTGAACTGTGAACTGTGAACTATGATGAGTGAACATTGAACTGCGGACTGTGAACTGTGAACTGTGAAAACTAAATTGTGAAATAAAGTCTGTGAACAGTGATCTGTGAACTGTGAACTGTGAAGTGTGATCTGTGAAGTGTGATCTGTGAACTGTGAACTGTGAACTGTGAACTGTGAACTGTGATCTGTGAACTGTGATCTGTGAACTGTGAACTGTGAACTGTGAACTGCGAACTGTGAATTGTGAAATGAAGACTGTGAACTGTGAACTGTGAACTGTGAACTGTGAACTGTGAACTGTGAACTGTGAACTGTGAACTGTGAACTGTGAACTATGATCTGTGAACAGTGAACTGTGGACTGTGAACTGTGAACTGTGAAGTGTGAACTGTGAACTGTGAACTGTCAACTGTCAACTGTGAAGTGAGAACTGTAAACTGAGAACTGTAAACTGTGAACAGTGAACTGTGAACTGTGAACTGTGAACTGTGAACTGTGATCTGTGAACTGTGAACTGCGAACTGTGAAGTGTGAAATGAAGACTGTGAACTGTGAACTGTGATCTGTGAACTGTGAACTGCGAACTGTGAATTGTGAAATGAAGACTGTGAACTGTGAACTGTGAACTGTGAACTGCGAACTCTGAATTGTGAAATGAAGACTGTGAACTGTGAACTGTGCCCTGTGAAGACTGAAGTGTGAAATGAAGACTGTGAATTGTGATCTGTAAACTGTGAACTGTGAACTGAGAACTGTGAACTGTGAACTGTGAAAACTGAATTGTGAAATAAAGTCTGTGAACTGTGAACTGTGATGTGTGAACTGAGAACTGTGAACTGTGAACAGTGGGCTGTGAACTGTGACCTGTGAACTGTGAACTGCGAACTGTGAAGTATGAAATGAAGACAGTGAACTGTGAAATGTGAACTGTGACCTGCGAACTGGGAACTGTGAACTGTGAACTGTGAACTGTGGACTGTGAACTGTGAACTGTGAACTGTGACGTGTGAACTGTGAACTGTGAACTGTCAACTGTGAACTGAGAACTGTAAACTGAGAACTGTAAACTGTGAACTGTGAACTGTGATCTGTGAACTGTGAACTGCGAACTGTGAAGTGTGAAATGAAGACTGTGAACTGTGATCTGTGGACTGTGAACTGTGAACTGTGAACTGTGATGTGTGATCAGTGAACTGTGGACTGTGAACTGTGGACTGTGAACTGTGCACTGTGAAGTGTGAAATGTGAAATGAAGACTGTGAACTGTGAACTGTGAACTGTGATCTGTGAACAGTGAACTGTGGACTGTGAACTGTGAACTGTGACCTGTGAACTGTGAACTGTGACCTGTGAACTGTGAACTGCGAACTGTGAATTGTGAAATGAAGACTGTGAACTGTGAACTGTGAACTGTGAACTGTGAACTGTGAACAGTGAACAGTGAACTGTGAACTGTGAACTGTGAACTGTGAACTGTGAACTGTGAACTGTGAACTGTGAATTGTGAACAGTGAACTGTGGACTGTGAACTGTGAACTGTGAACTGTGAACTGTGAACTGTGAAGTGTGAACTGAGAACTGTAAACTGAGAACTGTAAACTGTGAACAGTGAACTGTGAACTGTGAACTGTGATCTGTAAACTGTGAACTGTGAACTGAGAACTGTGAACTGTGAACTGTGAAAACTGAATTGTGAAATAAAGTCTGTGAACTGTGAACTGTGATGTGTGAACTGAGAACTGTGAACTGTGAACAGTGGGCTGTGAACTGTGACCTGTGAACTGTGAACTGCGAACTGTGAAGTATGAAATGAAGACAGTGAACTGTGAAATGTGAACTGTGACCTGCGAACTGGGAACTGTGAACTGTGAACTGTGAACTGTGGACTGTGAACTGTGAACTGTGAACTGTGACGTGTGAACTGTGAACTGTGAACTGTCAACTGTGAACTGAGAACTGTAAACTGAGAACTGTAAACTGTGAACTGTGAACTGTGATCTGTGAACTGTGAACTGCGAACTGTGAAGTGTGAAATGAAGACTGTGAACTGTGATCTGTGGACTGTGAACTGTGAACTGTGAACTGTGATGTGTGATCAGTGAACTGTGGACTGTGAACTGTGGACTGTGAACTGTGCACTGTGAAGTGTGAAATGTGAAATGAAGACTGTGAACTGTGAACTGTGAACTGTGATCTGTGAACAGTGAACTGTGGACTGTGAACTGTGAACTGTGACCTGTGAACTGTGAACTGTGACCTGTGAACTGTGAACTGCGAACTGTGAATTGTGAAATGAAGACTGTGAACTGTGAACTGTGAACTGTGAACTGTGAACTGTGAACAGTGAACAGTGAACTGTGAACTGTGAACTGTGAACTGTGAACTGTGAACTGTGAACTGTGAACTGTGAATTGTGAACAGTGAACTGTGGACTGTGAACTGTGAACTGTGAACTGTGAACTGTGAACTGTGAAGTGTGAACTGAGAACTGTAAACTGAGAACTGTAAACTGTGAACAGTGAACTGTGAACTGTGAACTGTGAACTGTGAACTGTGAACTGTGAACTGTGAACTGTGAACTGTGAACTGTGAACTGCCAACTGTGAAGTGTGAAATAAAGTCTGTGAACTGTGATCTGTGGACTGTGAACTGTGAACTGTGAAGTGTGAACTGTGATTTGTGAACAGTGAACTGTGGACTGTGCACTGTGAAGTGTGAAGTGTGAAATGAAGACTGTGATCTGTGAACTGTGATCTGTGAACAGTGAACTGTGGACCGTGAACTGTGAACTGTGACCTGAGAACTGTGAACTGTGACCTGTGAACTGTGAACTGTGAACTGTGAACTGCGAACTGTGAAGTATGAAATGAAGACAGTGAACTGTGAAGTATGAAATGAAGACAGTGAACTGTGAAATGTGAACTGTGACCTGCGAACTGGGAACTGTGAACTGTGAACTGTGAACTGTGATCTGTGAACTGAGAACTGTGAACTGTGAACAGTGGGCTGTGAACTGTGACCTGTGAACTGTGAACTGCGAACTGTGAAGTATGAAATGAAGACAGTGAACTGTGAAATGTGAACTGTGACCTGCGATCTGGGAACTGTGAACTGTGAACTGTGAACTGTGAACTGTGGACTGTGAACTGTGAACTGTGAACTGTGAAATGTCAACTGTGAACTGTGAACTGTCAACTGTGAACTGAGAACTGTAAACTGAGAACTGTAAACTGTCAACTGTGAACTGTGATCTGTGAACTGTGAACTGCGAACTGTGAAGTGTGAAATGAAGACTGTGAACTGTGATTTGTGGACTGTGAACTGTGAACTGTGAACTGTGATGTGTGATCAGTGAACTGTGGACTGTGAACTGTGGACTGTGAACTGTGAACTGTGAACTGTGAAGTGTGAACTGTGAACTGTGACCTGTGAACTGTGAACTGTGACCTGTGAACTGTGAACTGCGAACTATGAATTGTGAAATGAAGACTGTGAACTGTGAACTGTGAACTGTGAACTGTGAACTGTGAACAGTGAACAGTGAACTGTGAACTGTGAACTGTGAACTGTGAACTGTGAACTGTGAAGTGTGAACTGTGAACTGTGGACTGTGAACTGTGAACTGTGAACTGTGAACTGTGAACTGTGAACTGTGAACTGTGAACTGTCAACTGTGAACTGAGAACTGTAAACTGAGAACTGTAAACTGTGAACTGTGAACTGTGATCTGTGAACTGTGAACTGCGAACTGTGAAGTGTGAAATGAAGACTGTGAACTGTGATCTGTGGACTGTGAACTGTGAACTGTGAACTGTGATGTGTGATCAGTGAACTGTGGACTGTGAACTGTGGACTGTGAACTGTGAACTGTGAACTGTGAAGTGTGAACTGTGAACTGTGACCTGTGAACTGTGAACTGTGACCTGTGAACTGTGAACTGCGAACTATGAATTGTGAAATGAAGACTGTGAACTGTGAACTGTGAACTGTGAACTGTGAACTGTGAACTGTGAACTGTGAACTGTGAACTGTGAACTGTGAACAGTGAACAGTGAACTGTGAACTGCGAACTGTGAACTGTGAACTGTGAACTGTGAACTGTGAACTGTGAATTGTGAACAGTGAACTGTGGACTGTGAACTGTGAACTGTGAACTGTGAACTGTCAACTGTCAACTGTGAACTGTCAACTGTGAACTGTCAACTGTGAACTGAGAACTGTAAACTGAGAACTGTAAACTGTGAACAGTGAATTGTGAACTGTGAACTGTGAACTGTGAACTGTGAACTGTGAACTGTGAACTGCCAACTGTGAAGTGTGAAATAAAGTCTGTGAACTGTGATCTGTGGACTGTGAACTGTGAACTGTGGACCGTGAACTGTGAACTGTGACCTGAGAACTGTGAACTGTGACCTGTGAACTGTGAACTGTGAACTGTGAACTGCGAACTGTGAAGTATGAAATGAAGACAGTGAACTGTGAAGTATGAAATGAAGACAGTGAACTGTGAAATGTGAACTGTGACCTGCGAACTGGGAACTGTGAACTGTGAACTGTGAACTGTGAACTGTGATCTGTGAACAGTGAAGTGTGAACTGTGAACTGTGAACTGTGAACTGTGAACTGTGAACTGGAACTGTGAACTGTGAACTGTGAACTGTGAACTGTGAACTGTGAACTGTGAACTATGATCTGTGAAAACTGAATTGTGAAATAAAGTCTGTGAACTGTGAACTGTGATCTGTGAACTGAGAACTGTGAACTGTGAACAGTGGGCTGTGAACTGTGACCTGTGAACTGTGAACTGTCAACTGTGAACTGTGAACTGTCAACTGTGAACTGAGAACTGTAAACTGAGAACTGTAAACTGTCAACTGTGAACTGTGATCTGTGAACTGTGAACTGCGAACTGTGAAGTGTGAAATGAAGACTGTGAACTGTGATTTGTGGACTGTGAACTGTGAACTGTGAACTGTGATGTGTGATCAGTGAACTGTGGACTGTGAACTGTGGACTGTGAACTGTGAACTGTGAACTGTGAAGTGTGAACTGTGAACTGTGACCTGTGAACTGTGAACTGTGACCTGTGAACTGTGAACTGCGAACTATGAATTGTGAAATGAAGACTGTGAACTGTGAACTGTGAACTGTGAACTGTGAACTGTGAACAGTGAACAGTGAACTGTGAACTGTGAACTGTGAACTGTGAACTGTGAACTGTGAAGTGTGAACTGTGAACTGTGGACTGTGAACTGTGAACTGTGAACTGTGAACTGTGAACTGTGAACTGTGAACTGTGAACTGTCAACTGTGAACTGAGAACTGTAAACTGAGAACTGTAAACTGTGAACTGTGAACTGTGATCTGTGAACTGTGAACTGCGAACTGTGAAGTGTGAAATGAAGACTGTGAACTGTGATCTGTGGACTGTGAACTGTGAACTGTGAACTGTGATGTGTGATCAGTGAACTGTGGACTGTGAACTGTGGACTGTGAACTGTGAACTGTGAACTGTGAAGTGTGAACTGTGAACTGTGACCTGTGAACTGTGAACTGTGACCTGTGAACTGTGAACTGCGAACTATGAATTGTGAAATGAAGACTGTGAACTGTGAACTGTGAACTGTGAACTGTGAACTGTGAACTGTGAACTGTGAACAGTGAACAGTGAACTGTGAACTGCGAACTGTGAACTGTGAACTGTGAACTGTGAACTGTGAACTGTGAATTGTGAACAGTGAACTGTGGACTGTGAACTGTGAACTGTGAACTGTGAACTGTCAACTGTCAACTGTGAACTGTCAACTGTGAACTGTCAACTGTGAACTGAGAACTGTAAACTGAGAACTGTAAACTGTGAACAGTGAATTGTGAACTGTGAACTGTGAACTGTGAACTGTGAACTGTGAACTGTGAACTGCCAACTGTGAAGTGTGAAATAAAGTCTGTGAACTGTGATCTGTGGACTGTGAACTGTGAACTGTGGACCGTGAACTGTGAACTGTGACCTGAGAACTGTGAACTGTGACCTGTGAACTGTGAACTGTGAACTGTGAACTGCGAACTGTGAAGTATGAAATGAAGACAGTGAACTGTGAAGTATGAAATGAAGACAGTGAACTGTGAAATGTGAACTGTGACCTGCGAACTGGGAACTGTGAACTGTGAACTGTGAACTGTGAACTGTGATCTGTGAACAGTGAAGTGTGAACTGTGAACTGTGAACTGTGAACTGTGAACTGTGAACTGTGAACTGGAACTGTGAACTGTGAACTGTGAACTGTGAACTGTGAACTGTGAACTATGATCTGTGAAAACTGAATTGTGAAATAAAGTCTGTGAACTGTGAACTGTGATCTGTGAACTGAGAACTGTGAACTGTGAACAGTGGGCTGTGAACTGTGACCTGTGAACTGTGAACTGCGAACTGTGAAGTATGAAATGAAGACAGTGAACTGTGAAATGTGAACTGTGACCTGCGATCTGGGAACTGTGAACTGTGAACTGTGAACTGTGGACTGTGAACTGTGAACTGTGAACTGTGAACTGTGAACTGTCAACTGTGAACTGAGAACTGTAAACTGAGAACTGTAAACTGTGAACTGTGAACTGTGATCTGTGAACTGTGAACTGCGAACTGTGAAGTGTGAAATGAAGACTGTGAACTGTGATCTGTGGACTGTGAACTGTGAACTGTGAACTGTGATGTGTGATCAGTGAACTGTGGACTGTAAACTGTGGACTGTGAACTGTGAACTGTGAACTGTGAAGTGTGAACTGTGAACTGTGACCTGTGAACTGTGAACTGTGACCTGTGAACTGTGAACTGCGAACTATGAATTGTGAAATGAAGACTGTGAACTGTGAACTGTGAACTGTGAACAGTGAACAGTGAACTGTGAACTATGAACTGTGAACTGTGAATTGTGAACAGTGAACTGTGGACTGTGAACTGTGAAGTGTGAACTGTCAACTGTGAACTGTCAACTGTGAACTGAGAACTGTAAACTGAGAACTGTAAACTGTGAACAGTGAAGTGTGAACTGTGAACTGTGAACTGCGAACTGTGAAGTATGAAATGAAGACAGTGAACTGTGAAATGTGAACTATGACCTGCGAACTGGGAACTGTGAACTGTGAACTGTGAACTGTGAACTGTGAACTGTGAACTGTGAACTGTGAACTGTGCACTGTGAACTGTGAACTGTGAACTGTGAACTGTGAACTGTGAACTATGATCAGTGAACAGTGAACTGTGAACTATGATCAGTGAACAGTGAACTGCGGACTGTGAACTGTGAACTGTGAAAACTGAATTGTGAAATAAAGTCTGTGAACAGTGATCTGTGAACTGTCAACTGTGAAGTGTGATCTGTGAAGTGTGATCTGTGAACTGTGAACTGTGAACTGTGAACTGTGATCTGTGAACTGTGATCTGTGAACTGTGAACTGTGAACTGTGAACTGTGAACTGCCAACTGTGAAGTGTGAAATAAAGTCTGTGAACTGTGATCTGTGGACTGTGAACTGTGAACTGTGAAGTGTGAACTGTGATTTGTGAACAGTGAACTGTGGACTGTGAACTGTGCACTGTGAAGTGTGAAGTGTGAAATGAAGACTGTGATCTGTGAACTGTGATCTGTGAACAGTGAACTGTGGACCGTGAACTGTGAACTGTGACCTGAGAACTGTGAACTGTGACCTGTGAACTGTGAACTGTGAACTGTGAACTGCGAACTGTGAAGTATGAAATGAAGACAGTGAACTGTGAAGTATGAAATGAAGACAGTGAACTGTGAAATGTGAACTGTGACCTGCGAACTGGGAACTGTGAACTGTGAACTGTGAACTGTGAACTGTGAACTGTGATCTGTGAACAGTGAAGTGTGAACTGTGAACTGTGAACTGTGAACTGTGAACTGTGAACTGGAACTGTGAACTGTGAACTGTGAACTGTGAACTGTGAACTGTGAACTGTGAACTGTGAACTATGATCTGTGAAAACTGAATTGTGAAATAAAGTCTGTGAACTGTGAACTGTGATCTGTGAACTGAGAACTGTGAACTGTGAACAGTGGGCTGTGAACTGTGACCTGTGAACTGTGAACTGCGAACTGTGAAGTATGAAATGAAGACAGTGAACTGTGAAATGTGAACTGTGACCTGCGATCTGGGAACTGTGAACTGTGAACTGTGAACTGTGGACTGTGAACTGTGAACTGTGAACTGTGAACTGTCAACTGTGAACTGAGAACTGTAAACTGAGAACTGTAAACTGTGAACTGTGAACTGTGATCTGTGAACTGTGAACTGCGAACTGTGAAGTGTGAAATGAAGACTGTGAACTGTGATCTGTGGACTGTGAACTGTGAACTGTGAACTGTGATGTGTGATCAGTGAACTGTGGACTGTGAACTGTGGACTGTGAACTGTGAACTGTGAACTGTGAAGTGTGAACTGTGAACTGTGACCTGTGAACTGTGAACTGTGACCTGTGAACTGTGAACTGCGAACTATGAATTGTGAAATGAAGACTGTGAACTGTGAACTGTGAACTGTGAACAGTGAACAGTGAACTGTGAACTATGAACTGTGAACTGTGAATTGTGAACAGTGAACTGTGGACTGTGAACTGTGAAGTGTGAACTGTCAACTGTGAACTGTCAACTGTGAACTGAGAACTGTAAAGTGAGAACTGTAAACTGTGAACAGTGAACTGTGAACTGTGAACTGTGAACTGCGAACTGTGAAGTATGAAATGAAGACAGTGAACTGTGAAATGTGAACTATGACCTGCGAACTGGGAACTGTGAACTGTGAACTGTGAACTGTGAACTGTGAACTGTGAGCTGTGAACTGTGAACTGTGAACTGTGAACTGTGAACTGTGCACTGTGAACTGTGAACTGTGAACTGTGAACTGCGGACTGTGAACTGTGAACTGTGAAAACTGAATTGTGAAATAAAGTCTGTGAACAGTGATCTGTGAACTGTCAACTGTGAAGTGTGATCTGTGAAGTGTGATCTGTGAACTGTGAACTGTGAACTGTGAACTGTGATCTGTGAACTGTGATCTGTGAACTGTGAACTGCGAACTGTGAATTGTGAAATGAAGACTGTGAACTGTGAACTGTGAACTGTGAACTGTGAACTGTGAACTGTGAACTATGATCTGTGAACTGTGAACTGTGAACTGTGAACTGTGAACTGTGAACTGTGAACTGTGAACTGTGAACTGTGAACTGTGAACTATGATCAGTGAACAGTGAACAGCGGACTGTGAACTGTGAACTGTGAAAACTGAATTGTGAAATAAAGTCTGTGAACAGTGATCTGTGAACTGTGAACTGTGAAGTGTGATCTGTGAAGTGTGATCTGTGAACTGTGAACTGTGAACTGTGAACTGTGATCTGTGAACTGTGATCTGTGAACTGTGAACTGTGAACTGTGATGTGTGATCAGTGAACTGTGGACTGTGAACTGTGGACTGTGAACTGTGAACTGTGAACTGTGAAGTGTGAACTGTGAACTATGATCTGTGAACAGTGAACTGTGGACTGTGAACTGTGAACTGCGAACTATGAATTGTGAAATGAAGACTGTGAACTGTGAACTGTGAACTGTGAACAGTGAACAGTGAACTGTGAACTATGAACTGTGAACTGTGAATTGTGAACAGTGAACTGTGGACTGTTAACTGTGAAGTGTGAACTGTCAACTGTGAACTGTCAACTGTGAACTGAGAACTGTAAAGTGAGAACTGTAAACTGTGAACAGTGAACTGTGAACTGTGAACTGTGAACTGCGAACTGTGAAGTATGAAATGAAGACAGTGAACTGTGAAATGTGAACTATGACCTGCGAACTGGGAACTGTGAACTGTGAACTGTGAACTGTGAACTGTGAACTGTGAGCTGTGAACTGTGAACTGTGAACTGTGAACTGTGAACTGTGCACTGTGAACTGTGAACTGTGAACTGTGAACTGCGGACTGTGAACTGTGAACTGTGAAAACTGAATTGTGAAATAAAGTCTGTGAACAGTGATCTGTGAACTGTCAACTGTGAAGTGTGATCTGTGAAGTGTGATCTGTGAACTGTGAACTGTGAACTGTGAACTGTGATCTGTGAACTGTGATCTGTGAACTGTGAACTGCGAACTGTGAATTGTGAAATGAAGACTGTGAACTGTGAACTGTGAACTGTGAACTGTGAACTGTGAACTGTGAACTATGATCTGTGAACTGTGAACTGTGAACTGTGAACTGTGAACTGTGAACTGTGAACTGTGAACTGTGAACTGTGAACTGTGAACTATGATCAGTGAACAGTGAACAGCGGACTGTGAACTGTGAACTGTGAAAACTGAATTGTGAAATAAAGTCTGTGAACAGTGATCTGTGAACTGTGAACTGTGAAGTGTGATCTGTGAAGTGTGATCTGTGAACTGTGAACTGTGAACTGTGAACTGTGATCTGTGAACTGTGATCTGTGAACTGTGAACTGTGAACTGTGATGTGTGATCAGTGAACTGTGGACTGTGAACTGTGGACTGTGAACTGTGAACTGTGAACTGTGAAGTGTGAACTGTGAACTATGATCTGTGAACAGTGAACTGTGGACTGTGAACTGTGAACTGCGAACTATGAATTGTGAAATGAAGACTGTGAACTGTGAACTGTGAACTGTGAACAGTGAACAGTGAACTGTGAACTATGAACTGTGAACTGTGAATTGTGAACAGTGAACTGTGGACTGTTAACTGTGAAGTGTGAACTGTCAACTGTGAACTGTCAACTGTGAACTGAGAACTGTAAACTGAGAACTGTAAACTGTGAACAGTGAACTGTGAACTGTGAACTGTGAACTGCGAACTGTGAAGTATGAAATGAAGACAGTGAACTGTGAAATGTGAACTATGACCTGCGAACTGGGAACTGTGAACTGTGAACTGTGAACTGTGAACTGCGAACTGTGAACTGTGAACTGTGAACTGTGAACTGTGAACTGTGCACTGTGAACTGTGAACTGTGAACTGTGAACTGTGAACTGTGAACTATGATCAGTGAACAGTGAACTGTGAACTATGATCAGTGAACAGTGAACTGCGGACTGTGAACTGTGAACTGTGAAAACTGAATTGTGAAATAAAGTCTGTGAACAGTGATCTGTGAACTGTCAACTGTGAAGTGTGATCTGTGAAGTGTGATCTGTGAACTGTGAACTGTGAACTGTGAACTGTGATCTGTGAACTGTGATCTGTGAACTGTGAACTGCGAACTGTGAATTGTGAAATGAAGACTGTGAACTGTGAACTGTGAACTGTGAACTGTGAACTGTGAACTATGATCTGTGAACTGTGAACTGTGAACTGTGAACTGTGAACTGTGAACTGTGAACTGTGAACTGTGAACTGTGAACTGTGAACTGTGAACTATGATCAGTGAACAGTGAACAGCGGACTGTGAACTGTGAACTGTGAAAACTGAATTGTGAAATAAAGTCTGTGAACAGTGATCTGTGAACTGTGAACTGTGAAGTGTGATCTGTGAAGTGTGATCTGTGAACTGTGAACTGTGAACTGTGAACTGTGATCTGTGAACTGTGATCTGTGAACTGTGAACTGTGATCTGTGAACTGTGAACTGCGAACTGTGAATTGTGAAATGAAGACTGTGAACTGTGAACTGTGAACTGTGAACTGTGAACTGTGAACTGTGAACTATGATCTGTGAACAGTGAACTGTGGACTGTGAACTGTGAACTGTGAAGTGTGAACTGTGAACTGTGAACTGTCAACTGTGAACTGAGAACTGTAAACTGAGAACTGTAAACTGTGAACAGTGAACTGTGAACTGTGAACTGTGAACTGTGAACTGCGAACTGTGAAGTGTGAAATGAAGACTGTGAACTGTGATCTGTGGACTGTGAACTGTGAACTGTGAACTGTGATTTGTGAACAGTGAACTGTGGACTATTGAACTGTGGACTGTGAACTGTGCACTGTGAAGTGTGAAGTGTGAAGTGTGAAATGAAGACTGTGAACTGTGAACTGTGATCTGTGAACAGTGAACTGTGGACTGTGAACTGTGAACTGTGACCTGTGAACTGTGAACTGTGAACTGCGAACTGTGAATTGTGAAATGAAGACTGTGAACTGTGAACTGTGAACTGTGAACTGTGAACAGTGAACAGTGAACTGTGAACTGTGAACTGTGAACTGTGAAGTGTGAACTGTCAACTGTGAAGTGTGAAGTGTGAAATGAAGACTGTGATCTGTGAACTGTGATCTGTGAACAGTGAACTGTGGACCGTGAACTGTGAACTGTGACCTGAGAACTGTGAACTGTGACCTGTGAACTGTGAACTGTGAACTGTGAACTGCGAACTGTGAAGTATGAAATGAAGACAGTGAACTGTGAAGTATGAAATGAAGACAGTGAACTGTGAAATGTGAACTGTGACCTGCGAACTGGGAACTGTGAACTGTGAACTGTGAACTGTGAACTGTGATCTGTGAACAGTGAAGTGTGAACTGTGAACTGTGAACTGTGAACTGTGAACTGTGAACTGGAACTGTGAACTGTGAACTGTGAACTGTGAACTGTGAACTGTGAACTGTGAACTATGATCTGTGAAAACTGAATTGTGAAATAAAGTCTGTGAACTGTGAACTGTGATCTGTGAACTGAGAACTGTGAACTGTGAACAGTGGGCTGTGAACTGTGACCTGTGAACTGTGAACTGCGAACTGTGAAGTATGAAATGAAGACAGTGAACTGTGAAATGTGAACTGTGACCTGCGATCTGGGAACTGTGAACTGTGAACTGTGAACTGTGAACTGTGGACTGTGAACTGTGAACTGTGAACTGTGAACTGTCAACTGTGAACTGAGAACTGTAAACTGAGAACTGTAAACTGTGAACTGTGAACTGTGATCTGTGAACTGTGAACTGCGAACTGTGAAGTGTGAAATGAAGACTGTGAACTGTGATCTGTGGACTGTGAACTGTGAACTGTGAACTGTGATGTGTGATCAGTGAACTGTGGACTGTGAACTGTGGACTGTGAACTGTGAACTGTGAACTGTGAAGTGTGAACTGTGAACTGTGACCTGTGAACTGTGAACTGTGACCTGTGAACTGTGAACTGCGAACTATGAATTGTGAAATGAAGACTGTGAACTGTGAACTGTGAACTGTCAACTGTGAACTGAGAACTGTAAACTGAGAACTGTAAACTGTGAACAGTGAACTGTGAACTGTGAACTGTGAACTGTGAACTGCGAACTGTGAAGTATGAAATGAAGACAGTGAACTGTGAAATGTGAACTATGACCTGCGAACTGGGAACTGTGAACTGTGAACTGTGAACTGTGAACTGTGAACTGTGAGCTGTGAACTGTGAACTGTGAACTGTGAACTGTGAACTGTGCACTGTGAACTGTGAACTGTGAACTGTGAACTGTGAACTGTGAACTGTGAACTATGATCAGTGAACAGTGAACTGTGAACTATGATCAGTGAACAGTGAACTGCGGACTGTGAACTGTGAACTGTGAAAACTGAATTGTGAAATAAAGTCTGTGAACAGTGATCTGTGAACTGTCAACTGTGAAGTGTGATCTGTGAAGTGTGATCTGTGAACTGTGAACTGTGAACTGTGAACTGTGATCTGTGAACTGTGATCTGTGAACTGTGAACTGCGAACTGTGAATTGTGAATTGAAGACTGTGAACTGTGAACTGTGAACTGTGAACTGTGAACTGTGAACTGTGAACTGTGAACTGTGAACTATGATCTGTGAACTGTGAACTGTGAACTGTGAACTGTGAACTGTGAACTGTGAACTGTGAACTGTGAACTGTGAACTGTGAACTGTGAACTATGATCAGTGAACAGTGAACAGCGGACTGTGAACTGTGAACTGTGAAAACTGAATTGTGAAATAAAGTCTGTGAACAGTGATCTGTGAACTGTGAACTGTGAAGTGTGATCTGTGAAGTGTGATCTGTGAACTGTGAACTGTGAACTGTGAACTGTGATCTGTGAACTGTGATCTGTGAACTGTGAACTGTGATGTGTGATCAGTGAACTGTGGACTGTGAACTGTGGACTGTGAACTGTGAACTGTGAACTGTGAAGTGTGAACTGTGAACTATGATCTGTGAACAGTGAACTGTGGACTGTGAACTGTGAACTGCGAACTATGAATTGTGAAATGAAGACTGTGAACTGTGAACTGTGAACTGTGAACAGTGAACAGTGAACTGTGAACTATGAACTGTGAACTGTGAATTGTGAACAGTGAACTGTGGACTGTGAACTGTGAAGTGTGAACTGTCAACTGTGAACTGTCAACTGTGAACTGAGAACTGTAAACTGAGAACTGTAAACTGTGAACAGTGAACTGTGAACTGTGAACTGTGAACTGCGAACTGTGAAGTATGAAATGAAGACAGTGAACTGTGAAATGTGAACTATGACCTGCGAACTGGGAACTGTGAACTGTGAACTGTGAACTGTGAACTGCGAACTGTGAACTGTGAACTGTGAACTGTGAACTGTGAACTGTGCACTGTGAACTGTGAACTGTGAACTGTGAACTGTGAACTGTGAACTATGATCAGTGAACAGTGAACTGTGAACTATGATCAGTGAACAGTGAACTGCGGACTGTGAACTGTGAACTGTGAAAACTGAATTGTGAAATAAAGTCTGTGAACAGTGATCTGTGAACTGTCAACTGTGAAGTGTGATCTGTGAAGTGTGATCTGTGAACTGTGAACTGTGAACTGTGAACTGTGATCTGTGAACTGTGATCTGTGAACTGTGAACTGCGAACTGTGAATTGTGAAATGAAGACTGTGAACTGTGAACTGTGAACTGTGAACTGTGAACTATGATCTGTGAACTGTGAACTGTGAACTGTGAACTGTGAACTGTGAACTGTGAACTGTGAACTGTGAACTGTGAACTGTGAACTGTGAACTATGATCAGTGAACAGTGAACAGCGGACTGTGAACTGTGAACTGTGAAAACTGAATTGTGAAATAAAGTCTGTGAACAGTGATCTGTGAACTGTGAACTGTGAAGTGTGATCTGTGAAGTGTGATCTGTGAACTGTGAACTGTGAACTGTGAACTGTGATCTGTGAACTGTGATCTGTGAACTGTGAACTGTGATCTGTGAACTGTGAACTGCGAACTGTGAATTGTGAAATGAAGACTGTGAACTGTGAACTGTGAACTGTGAACTGTGAACTGTGAACTGTGAACTATGATCTGTGAACAGTGAACTGTGGACTGTGAACTGTGAACTGTGAAGTGTGAACTGTGAACTGTGAACTGTGAACTGTCAACTGTGAACTGAGAACTGTAAACTGAGAACTGTAAACTGTGAACAGTGAACTGTGAACTGTGAACTGTGAACTGTGAACTGCGAACTGTGAAGTGTGAAATGAAGACTGTGAACTGTGATCTGTGGACTGTGAACTGTGAACTGTGAACTGTGATTTGTGAACAGTGAACTGTGGACTATTGAACTGTGGACTGTGAACTGTGCACTGTGAAGTGTGAAGTGTGAAGTGTGAAATGAAGACTGTGAACTGTGAACTGTGATCTGTGAACAGTGAACTGTGGACTGTGAACTGTGAACTGTGACCTGTGAACTGTGAACTGTGAACTGCGAACTGTGAATTGTGAAATGAAGACTGTGAACTGTGAACTGTGAACTGTGAACTGTGAACAGTGAACAGTGAACTGTGAACTGTGAACTGTGAACTGTGAAGTGTGAACTGTCAACTGTGAACTGTCAACGGTGAACTGAGAACTGTAAACTGAGAACTGTAAACTGTGAACAGTGAACTGTGAACTGTGAACTGTGAACTGTGAACTGTGAACTGTGAACTGTGAACTGTGAACTGTGAACTGTGAACTGCCAACTGTGAAGTGTGAAATAAAGTCTGTGCACTGTGATCTGTGGACTGTGAACTGTGAACTGTGAAGTGTGAACTGTGATTTGTGAACAGTGAACTGTGACCTGTGAACTGTGAACTGTGAACTGTGAACTGCGAACTGTGAAGTATGAAATGAAGACAGTGAACTGTGAAGTATGAAATGAAGACAGTGAACTGTGAAATGTGAACTGTGACCTGCGAACTGGGAACTGTGAACTGTGAACTGGAACTGTGAACTGTGAACTGTGAACTGTGAACTGTGAACTGTGAACTGTGAACTATGATCTGTGAACAGTGAACTGCGGACTGTGAACTGTGAACTGTGAACTGTGAAAACTGAATTGTGAAATAAAGTCTGTGAACTGTGATCAGTGAACTGTGATCTGTGAACTGTGAACTGTGAAGTGTGATCTGTGAACTGTGAACTGTGAAAACTGAATTGTGAAATAAAGTCTGTGAACTGTGAACTGTGATCTGTGAACTGAAAACTGTGAACTGTGAACAGTGGGCTGTGAACTGTGACCTGTGAACTGTGAACTGCGAACTGTGAATTGTGAAATGAAGACTGTGAACTGTGAACTGTGCCCTGTGAAGACTGAAGTGTGAAATGAAGACTGTGAACTGTGATCTGTGAACTGTGAACTGTGAACTGAGAACTGAGAACTGAGAACTGTGAACTGTGAAAACTGAATTGTGAAATAAAGTCTGTGAACTGTGAGCTGTGATCTGTGAACTGGAACTGTGAACTGTGAACTGTGAACTGTGAACTGTGAACTGTGAACTATGATCTGTGAACAGTGAACTGCGGACTGTGAACTGTGAACTGTGAACTGTGAAAACTGAATTGTGAAATAAAGTCTGTGAACTGTGATCTGTGAACTGTGATCTGTGAACTGTGAACTGTGATGTGTGATCTGTGAACTGTGAACTGTGAAAACTGAATTGTGAAATAAAGTCTGTGAACTGTGAACTGTGATCTGTGAACTGAAAACTGTGAACTGTGAACTGTGAACTGCGAACTGTGAAGTATGAAATGAAGACAGTGAACTGTGAAATGTGAACTGTGACCTGCGAACTGGGAACTGTGAACTGTGAACTGTGAACTGTGGACTGTGAACTGTGAACTGTGAACTGTGACGTGTGAACTGTCAACTGTCAACTGTCAACTGTGAACTGAGAACTGTAAACTGAGAACTGTAAACTGTGAACTGTGAACTGTGATCTGTGAACTGTGAACTGTGAAATGAAGACTGTGAACTGTGATCTGTGGACTGTGAACTGTGAACTGTGAACTGTGATGTGTGATCAGTGAACTGTGGACTGTGAACTGTGCACTGTGAAGTGTGAAGTGTGAAATGAAGACTGTGAACTGTGCACTGTGATCTGTGAACAGTGAACTGTGGACTGTGAACTGTGAACTGTGAACTGTGAACTGTGAACTGTGAACTATGATCAGTGAACAGTGAACTGCGGACTGTGAACTGTGAACTGTGAGCTGTGAAAACTGAATTGTGAAATAAAGTCTGTGAACAGTGATCTGTGAACTGTGAACTGTGAAGTGTGATCTGTGAACTGTGAACTGCGAACTGTGAATTGTGAAATGAAGACTGTGAACTGTGAACTGTGCCCTGTGAAGACTGAAGTGTGAAATGAAGACTGTGAACTGTGGTCTGTGAACTGAGAACTGTGAACTGTGAACTGTGAACTGTGAACTGTGATCTGTGAACTGTGAACTGTGAACTGTGATCTGTGAACTGTGAACTGCTAACTGTGAAGTGTGAAATGAAGACTGTGAACTGTGATCTGTGAACTGAGAACTGTGAGCTGTGAATAGTGAACTGTGGACTGTGAACTGTGAACTGTGATTTGTGAACAGTGAACTGTGGACTGTGAACTGTGAAGTGTGTACTGTGAACTGTCAACTGTCAACTGTGAACTGTGATCTGTGAACTGTCTACTGTGAACTGCGAACTGTGAAATGTGAAATGAATACTGTGAACGGGGAACTGTGAACTGTGAACTGTGAACTGTGAAATGAAGACTGTGAACTGTGAAATGAAGACTGTGAACTGTGATCTGTGAACTGAGAACTGTAAACTGTGAACAGTGAACTGTGAACTGTGAACTGTGAACTGTGAACTGTGAACTGTGATCTGTGAACTGTGAAATGCGAACTGTGAAGCGTGAAATGAAGACTGTGAACTGTGAACTGTGATCTGTGAACAGTGAACTGTGAACTGTGATCTGTGAACTGTGAACTGTGACCTGTGACCTGTGAACTGTGAACTGTGACATGTGAACTGTGAACTGTGAACTGTGAACTGTGAACTGCGAACTGTGAAGTATGAAATGAAGACAGTGAACTGTGAAGTATGAAATGAAGACAGTGAACTGTGAAATGTGAACTGTGACCTGCGAACTGGGAACTGTGAACTGTGAACTGTGAACTGTGAACTGTGAACTGTGAACTGTGAACTGTGAACTGTGAGCTGTGACCTGTGACCTGTGAACTGTGAACTGTGACATGTGAACTGTGAACTGTGAACTGTGAACTGTGAACTGTGAACTATGATCTGTGAACAGTGAACTGCGGACTGTGAACTGTGAACTGTGAACTGTGAAAACTGAATTGTGAAATAAAGTCTGTGAACTGTGATCTGTGAACTGTGAACTGTGAAGTGTGATCTGTGAACTGTGAACTGCGAACTGTGAATTGTGAAATGAAGACTGTGAACTGTGAACTGTGCCCTGTGAAGACTGAAGTGTGAAATGAAGACTGTGAACTGTGATCTGTGAACTGTGAACTGTGAACTGAGAACTGTGAACTGTGAACTGTCAAAAAACTGAATTGTGAAATAAAGTCTGTGAACTGTGAACTGTGATCTGTGAACTGAAAACTGTGAACTGTGAACAGTGGGCTGTGAACTGTGACCTGTGAACTGTGAACTGCGAACTGTGAATTGTGAAATGAAGACTGTGAACTGTGAACTGTGCCCTGTGAAGACTGAAGTGTGAAATGAAGACTGTGAACTGTGATCTGTGAACTGTGAACTGTGAACTGAGAACTGAGAACTGTGAACTGTGAAAACTGAATTGTGAAATAAAGTCTGTGAACTGTGAGCTGTGATCTGTGAACTGAGAACTGTGAACTGTGAACAGTGGGCTGTTAACTGTGACCTGTGAACTGTGAACTGCGAACTGTGAAGTATGAAATGAAGACAGTGAACTGTGAAATGTGAACTGTGACCTGCGAACTGGGAACTGTGAACTGTGAACTGTGAACTGTGGACTGTGAACTGTGAACTGTGAACTGTGACGTGTGAACTGTGAACTGTCAACTGTCAACTGTGAACTGAGAACTGTAAACTGAGAACTGTAAACTGTGAACTGTGAACTGTGATCTGTGAACTGTGAACTGTGAAATGAAGACTGTGAACTGTGATCTGTGGACTGTGAACTGTGAACTGTGAACTGTGATGTGTGATCAGTGAACTGTGGACTGTGAACTGTGCACTGTGAAGTGTGAAGTGTGAAATGAAGACTGTGAACTGTGAACTGTGATCTGTGAACAGTGAACTGTGGACTGTGAACTGTGAACTGTGAACTGTGAACTGTGAACTGTGAACTGTGAATTGTGAACAGTGAACTGTGGGCTGTGAACTGTGAACTGTGAACTGTGAAGTGTGAACTGTCAACTGTGAATTGTCAACTGTGAACTGAGAACTGTAAACTGAGAACTGTAAACTGTGAACAGTGATCTGTGAACTGTGAACTGTGAACTGCGAACTGTGAAGTATGAAATGAAGACAGTGAACTGTGACCTGCGAACTGGGAACTGTGAACTGTGAACTGTGAACTGTGAACTGTGAACTGTGAACTGTGAACTGTGAACTGTGAACTGTGAACTGTGAACTGTGAACTGTGAACTGTGAACTGTGAACTGTGAACTGTGAACTGTGAACTGTGAACTGTGAACTGTGAACTGTGAACTGTGAACTGTGAACTGTGAACTGTGAACTGTGAACTGTGAACTGTGAACTGTGAACTGTGAACTGTGAACTGTGAACTGTGAACTGTGAACTGTGAACTGTGAACTGTGAACTGTGAACTGTGAACTGTGAACTGTGAACTGTGAACTGTGAACTGTGAACTGTGAACTGTGAACTGTGAACTGTGAACTGTGAACTGTGAACTGTGAACTGTGAACTGTGAACTGTGAACTGTGAACTGTGAACTGTGAACTGTGAACTGTGAACTGTGAACTGTGAACTGTGAACTGTGAACTGTGAACTGTGAACTGTGAACTGTGAACTGTGAACTGTGAACTGTGAACTGTGAACTGTGAACTGTGAACTGTGAACTGTGAACTGTGAACTGTGAACTGTGAACTGTGAACTGTGAACTGTGAACTGTGAACTGTGAACTGTGAACTGTGAACTGTGAACTGTGAACTGTGAACTGTGAACTGTGAACTGTGAACTGTGAACTGTGAACTGTGAACTGTGAACTGTGAACTGTGAACTGTGAACTGTGAACTGTGAACTGTGAACTGTGAACTGTGAACTGTGAACTGTGAACTGTGAACTTGTGAACTGTGATCTGTGAAGTGTGAACTGTGAAGTGTGAACTGTGAAGTGTGAACTGTGAAGTGTGAACTGTGAAGTGTGAACTGTGAAGTGTGAACTGTGAACTGTGAACTGTGAACTATGATCAGTGAACAGTGAACTGCGGACTGTGAACTGTGAGCTGTGAAAACTGAATTGTGAAATAAAGTCTGTGAACAGTGATCTGTGAACTGTGAACTGTGAAGTGTGATCTGTGAACTGTGAACTGCGAACTGTGAATTGTGAAATGAAGACTGTGAACTGTGAACTGTGCCCTGTGAAGACTGAAGTGTGAAATGAAGACTGTGAACTGTGATCTGTGAACTGAGAACTGTGAACTGTGAACTGTGAACTGTGATCTGTGAACTGTGAACTGTGAACTGTGATCTGTGAACTGTGAACTGCTAACTGTGAAGTGTGAAATGAAGACTGTGAACTGTGATCTGTGAACTGAGAACTGTGAGCTGTGAATAGTGAACTGTGGACTGTGAACTGTGAACTGTGATTTGTGAACAGTGAACTGTGGTCTGTGAACTGTGAAGTGTGTACTGTGAACTGTCAACTGTCAACTGTGAACTGTAATCTGTGAACTGTGATCTGTGAACTGTGAACTGTGAACTGTGAACTGTGAACTGTGAACTGTGAACTGTGATCTGTGAACTGTGAACTGCGAACTGTGAAGCGTGAAATGAAGACTGTGAACTGTGAACTGTGATCTGTGAACAGTGAACTGTGAACTGTGAATTGTGAACAGTGAAATGTGGACTGTGAACTGTGAACTGTGATCTGTGAACTGTGAACTGCGAACTGTGAAGTGTGAAATGAAGACTGTCAACTGTGATCTGTGGACTGTGAACTGTGAACTGTGAACTGTGAACTGTGATCTGTGAACTGTGAACTGCGAACTGTGAAGTGTGAAATGAATACTGTGAACGGGGAACTGTGAACTGTGACCTGTGAACTGTGAACTGTGAACTGTGATCTGTGAACTGTGAACTGTGAACTGCGAACTGTGAATTGTGAAATGAAGACTGTGAACTGTGAACTGTGCCCTGTGAAGACTGAAGTGTGAAATGAAGACTGTGAACTGTGATCTGTGAACTGTGAACTGTGAACTGAGAACTGTGAACTGTGAACTGTGAAAACTGAATTGTGAAATAAAGTCTGTGAACTGTGAACTGTGATCTGTGAACTGAAAACTGTGAACTGTGAACAGTGGGCTGTGAACTGTGACCTGTGAACTGTGAACTGCGAACTGTGAATTGTGAACTGTGAACAGTGAACTGTCAACTGTGAACTGAGAACTGTATACTGAGAACTGTAAACTGTGAACAGTGAACTGTGAACTGTGAACTGTGAACTGTGAACTGTGAACTGTGAACTGTGAACTGTGATCTGTGAACTGTGAACTGCGAACTGTGAAGCGTGAAATGAAGACTGTGAACTGTGATCTGTGAACAGTGAACTGTGAACTGTGATCTGTGGACTGTGAACTGTGAACTGTGAATTGTGAAATGAAGACAGTGAACTGTGAACTGTGAACTCTGAACTGTAGACTGTGAACTATGATCTGCGAACAGTGAACTGTCGACTGTGAACTGTGAACTGTGAAGTGTGAACTGTGAAAAGTGAACTGTCTACTGTGAACTGAGAACTGTAAACTGAGAACTGTAAACTGTGAACAGTGAACTGTGAACTGTGAACTGTGAACTGTGAACTGTGAACTGTGATCTGTGAACTGTGAACTGCGAACTGTGAAGCGTGAAATGAAGACTGTGAACTGTGAACTGTGATCTGTGAACAGTGAACTGTGAACTGTGATCTGTGGACTGTGAACTGTGAACTGTGAACTGTGACGTGTGAACTGTGAACTGTGAACTGCGAACTGTGAAGTGTGAAATGAAGACTGTGAACTGTGATCTGTGGACTGTGAACTGTGAACTGTGAACTGTGATGTGTGATCAGTGAACTGTGAACTGTGAACTGTGAACTGTGAACTGTGAACTGTGAACTGTGAACTGTGAACTGTGAACTGTGAACTGTGAACTGTGAACTGTGAACTGTGAACTGTGAACTGTGAACTGTGAACTGTGAACTGTGAACTGTGAACTGTGAACTGTGAACTGTGAACTGTGAACTGTGAACTGTGAACTGTGAACTGTGAACTGTGAACTGTGAACTGTGAACTGTGAACTGTGAACTGTGAACTGTGAACTGTGAACTGTGAACTGTGAACTGTGAACTGTGAACTGTGAACTGTGAACTGTGAACTGTGAACTGTGAACTGTGAACTGTGAACTGTGAACTGTGAACTGTGAACTGTGAACTGTGAACTGTGAACTTGTGAACTGTGATCTGTGAAGTGTGAACTGTGAAGTGTGAACTGTGAAGTGTGAACTGTGAAGTGTGAACTGTGAAGTGTGAACTGTGAACTGTGAACTGTGAACTATGATCAGTGAACAGTGAACTGCGGACTGTGAACTGTGAGCTGTGAAAACTGAATTGTGAAATAAAGTCTGTGAACAGTGATCTGTGAACTGTGAACTGTGAAGTGTGATCTGTGAACTGTGAACTGCGAACTGTGAATTGTGAAATGAAGACTGTGAACTGTGAACTGTGCCCTGTGAAGACTGAAGTGTGAAATGAAGACTGTGAACTGTGATCTGTGAACTGAGAACTGTGAACTGTGAACTGTGAACTGTGATCTGTGAACTGTGAACTGTGAACTGTGATCTGTGAACTGTGAACTGCTAACTGTGAAGTGTGAAATGAAGACTGTGAACTGTGATCTGTGAACTGAGAACTGTGAGCTGTGAATAGTGAACTGTGGACTGTGAACTGTGAACTGTGATTTGTGAACAGTGAACTGTGGTCTGTGAACTGTGAAGTGTGTACTGTGAACTGTCAACTGTCAACTGTGAACTGTAATCTGTGAACTGTGATCTGTGAACTGTCAACTGTGAACTGTGAACTGTGAACTGTGAACTGTGAACTGTGATCTGTGAACTGTGAACTGCGAACTGTGAAGCGTGAAATGAAGACTGTGAACTGTGAACTGTGATCTGTGAACAGTGAACTGTGAACTGTGAATTGTGAACAGTGAAATGTGGACTGTGAACTGTGAACTGTGATCTGTGAACTGTGAACTGCGAACTGTGAAGTGTGAAATGAAGACTGTCAACTGTGATCTGTGGACTGTGAACTGTGAACTGTGAACTGTGAACTGTGATCTGTGAACTGTGAACTGCGAACTGTGAAGTGTGAAATGAATACTGTGAACGGGGAACTGTGAACTGTGACCTGTGAACTGTGAACTGTGAACTGTGATCTGTGAACTGTGAACTGTGAACTGCGAACTGTGAATTGTGAAATGAAGACTGTGAACTGTGAACTGTGCCCTGTGAAGACTGAAGTGTGAAATGAAGACTGTGAACTGTGATCTGTGAACTGTGAACTGTGAACTGAGAACTGTGAACTGTGAACTGTGAAAACTGAATTGTGAAATAAAGTCTGTGAACTGTGAACTGTGATCTGTGAACTGAAAACTGTGAACTGTGAACAGTGGGCTGTGAACTGTGACCTGTGAACTGTGAACTGCGAACTGTGAATTGTGAACTGTGAACAGTGAACTGTCAACTGTGAACTGAGAACTGTATACTGAGAACTGTAAACTGTGAACAGTGAACTGTGAACTGTGAACTGTGAACTGTGAACTGTGAACTGTGATCTGTGAACTGTGAACTGCGAACTGTGAAGCGTGAAATGAAGACTGTGAACTGTGATCTGTGAACAGTGAACTGTGAACTGTGATCTGTGGACTGTGAACTGTGAACTGTGAATTGTGAAATGAAGACAGTGAACTGTGAACTGTGAACTCTGAACTGTAGACTGTGAACTATGATCTGCGAACAGTGAACTGTCGACTGTGAACTGTGAACTGTGAAGTGTGAACTGTGAAAAGTGAACTGTCTACTGTGAACTGAGAACTGTAAACTGAGAACTGTAAACTGTGAACAGTGAACTGTGAACTGTGAACTGTGAACTGTGAACTGTGAACTGTGATCTGTGAACTGTGAACTGCGAACTGTGAAGCGTGAAATGAAGACTGTGAACTGTGAACTGTGATCTGTGAACAGTGAACTGTGAACTGTGATCTGTGGACTGTGAACTGTGAACTGTGAATAGTAAACTGTGGACTGTGAACTGTCAACTGTGAACTGCGAACTGTGAAGTGTGAAATGAATACTGTGAACGGGGAACTGTGAACTGTGACCTGTGAACTGTGAACTGTGAACTGTGAACTGTGAACTGTGATCTGTGAACTGTGAACTGTGAACTGTGAACTGTGAACTGTGAACTGTGAACTGTGAACTGTGAACTGTGAACTGTGATCTGTGAACTGTGAACTGTGACCTGTCACCTGTGAACTGTGAACTGTGACATGTGAACTGTGAACTGTGAACTGTGAACTGTGAACTGCGAACTGTGAAGTATGAAATGAAGACAGTGAACTGTGAAGTATGAAATGAAGACAGTGAACTGTGAAATGTGAACGGTGACCTGCGAACTGTGAAGTATGAAATGAAGACAGTGAACGGGGAACTGTGAACTGTGACCTGTGAACTGTGAACTGTGAACTGTGAACTGTGATCTGTGAACTGTGAACTGTGAACTGTGAACTGTGAACTGTGAACTGTGAACTGTGAACTGTGAACTGTGAACTGTGAACTGTGAACTGTGAACTGTGATCTGTGAACTGTGAACTGTGACCTGTGACCTGTGAACTGTGAACTGTGACATGTGAACTGTGAACTGTGAACTGTGAACTGTGAACTGTGAACTGTGAACTGTGAACTGTGAACTGCGAACTGTGAAGTGTGAAATGAAGACTGTGAACTGTGATCTGTGGACTGTGAACTGTGAATTATGAAATGAAGACAGTGAACTGTTAAATGTGAACTGTGACCTGCGAACTGGGAACTGTGAACTGTGAACTGTGAACTGTGATCTGTGAACAGTGAAGTGTGAACTGTGAACTGTGAACTGTGAATTGTGAACTGTGAACTGTGAACTGGAACTGTGAATTGTGAACTGTGAACTGTGAACTGTGAACTATGATCTGTGAACAGTGAACTGCGGACTGTGAACTGTGAACTGTGAACTGTGAAAACTGAATTGTGAAATAAAGTATGTGAACTGTGATCTGTGAACTGTGAACTGTGAAGTGTGATCTGTGAACTGTGAACTGCGAACTGTGAATTGTGAAATTGTAGGAGGGTAACTTTAACAAATCAGGACTGAGGTTAAATATATTTATTTCAAATTAACGGCGCGTGTTCGACGGCGAGATTCAGACTGACTGCCTGGATCTTTCGACTCTCTTTTATACTGAATCCTAGCAGCTTAAAATCGACGAATCACGAGGTGGGACTTTGATGGTGTCCGCACCCCGACGACGAGATCGACGATCGTTTCGCTAAAGCGATCGGATCCTTTGGTCGGCAACTATGTCGCGTACAGAGGCGGCGTGCCGCCACCGCGTTGTGCCGCTCGCGGACAGAGACACACTCACACGCCCGTGTGTGTCCCTACAACTCGGCCATCCTAAACTATTAATCGCCCCGATTAAACTAATACAAAGAAAATTTTTCATACATGTAACGTTAACAATACTTAACCTAGTATAACACAATAATGACAAACGGACAAAATGCTGATTTTTGGCATAGCTGTTTAATTCGATAGCCAGGGACGCATTTTGCCCGCAGCCCAGGTCCCCTGGTACGGTACTTGAGTGAGCTGGAATCCCTCGATATCCTTGACGACATATCGGTCGTTGCGCAAGACCCGTGCTATTTCGTATGGCCCCTTAAACTTCGGAATCAGCTTCGTACAGTCGCTGGAATTTACAACATTTTTTATCATTATTCTATCCCCGACTTTATATTCTATGGCTGGTTTTCGCTTTTTATCGTACAGTTTTTTGTTTGCGTCGAAACTGCGGTGCATTCGTAACGCCGCTTTTTCGCGTGTCTCGCTCATATCACGTTTATCCCCTAACGCTCCGGAAGCTTCGAGTGCGTTCCGAACATTGTCGATTGCTTTTCCGCGTTGGAGCACTCCGTACAATAACACGCTGGGGGTCTCGCCGGTCGACTTGTTAACGGAATTATTTATGGCAAACTCTACTTCTTCGATTAGCTCATACCAATGCGTGTTACGTTCATCTGCTAATTTTGCTATCATCGGTATGATTGTTCGGTTCATTCTTTCCGCTTGGCCATTCGCCTGCGGCATTGCGGTGGCGATTTTAATGTGTTGCACATCGTGATTTTCCACGAACTGTTCAAAGTCGCCCGCGGTAAAACAGCTGCCTCTATCCGATACAATACGTAACGGTCTGCTATAGGTCGCGAAATAGTTTTTTAGGCATTTAATTACCTCGTCCGTGCCTGTACTTTTCGTTGGATATATTTTTGTGTATTTTGTAAACCCGTCGACTACTAACAAAATA
This sequence comes from Lasioglossum villosulum, assembly GCA_963971365.1. Taxonomy (NCBI): domain Eukaryota; kingdom Metazoa; phylum Arthropoda; class Insecta; order Hymenoptera; family Halictidae; genus Lasioglossum; species Lasioglossum villosulum. Next base: position 2,205,284 of record CAXARU010000174.1, read on the forward strand.
TGACGATATTTTGAAGACTGTTTCTTCGACAAGGGCCCTAGGTGATCAATGTGCAGTGTGTGAAACGGCTTAATGTCCTTCGGTATCTCGTGTAACATGCCCTCTTGTCGTCCCGATTTTGGGGAAAAAGCTATGCATTTTAAACAGTTTCTTATATGTTTCGTAACTTTGTCTTTCATGTTGGGAAACCAGTAGCTATTCATGATGTTTGCTATTGTCTTTTCTGAACCGAAATGCCCTAGCTCGTTGTGGTATTGGTATATTATACTGCTTTCTAACGTTTCCGGAACAAAAAACAAAGCGCGATCATTAATCTTGCGATAAACCGACCCGTTTATCATTTCGAAAAATTTATCTTCGGACTTTTCTAACTTTTCCCGTATTTTTCGAATTTGTTCGTCCTGTTCCTGGCATAAAGCTAAATTTCTATCTAGCGTGTTATCCCGAAGTACCAAGACTTGTCTGCTCAACGCGTCGACATGCCTCATTCTCGTACCCGCTCTATGTTCGAGAGTATAGTCATAGTCCTGCAGTTCTAAAGTCCATCGCGCGATTCTAGGGTTTGTTTCTTTTTTGTTAAGTGTTAGACTAAGCGCCTGACAATCCGTGACTATTTTAAATGGGACTCCGCACAAGTAGGGGCGAAAACGGCGCAGTGCGTAGATTATCGCGAGTGTCTCTAGTTCGAAACTATGGTATTTCGATTCGGTGTTCGTAGTGCGTTTTGAAAAATAAAAAATCGGGTGGAACTTCTGATCGGCTTTCTTCTGTAATAGAATAGCACCGAAACCTATCGAGCTGGCGTCGCAGTGCAATTCTGTTTCGTCACGCGGGCAGTAAATGCCCAGAATGGGCGCCTGTATTAAACAATTCTTTAACGTGTCGAATGCTTCCTTTTCCTCGGGACCAAATTTGAATTTAATTTTTTCTTTAGTTAAATCATGTAAAGGCTTGGCAATAATTGAAAAATTCTCAATAAACTTTCTAAAATATGAGGAAAGGCCTAGGAAGCTCTGTACCTCGCGGATATTTCGCGGAACCGGGAACTTTTGTACATTATCAATACCTCGTTTCGTGGGTCTGATGCCGTCGCTCGTTACCCTGTATCCTAAATATTCGATTTCTGTCTCTAAGAATTTGCATTTGTCCATGCGTAGTTCTAACTTGTTCGCCACACATAATTTAAAAACTTCCCGCAGTACCTTCAGGTGGTGTTCAATTGTAACCGATGCGATCAGAAAATCGTCTAAATATACCGAAACATCCCCCGTGCTAATTAAGTTTTTAAATATACCCGCCACGTATCTTTGGAATCTTAACGGGCCCCCCTTCAAACCAAACGGCATTTTGGTGCATTCGTATTGCCCAAACGGCGTAACAAACGAGGTATATTTGACCGAATCCTCATGCATTCGGATGTGGAAAAATCCGTCCCTCAAATCCAATGATGAGAAATATTTTTTTCCTTGTAATAAATCTAGCTGATCTTCGATTAGAGGCAGCGGAAAGTTATCGCGTACTGTTACCTTGTTCAATACTCGGAAATCTATGCACATTCGCGTCTCCCCGTTTTTCTTCTTCGTTAGAACAATCGGTGACGCGTATTCGGATGTGCTTTCTCTAATCGCGTCTTTTGCCAACAAGTCGTCCAGGATTCCCCTTAATTTATCTTTTTCTGCAAACGACAATCTACGCGGCGCAAAGTGAAACGGTTTGCTGTCGGACAATCTGAGCTGTAATACGTTTTCTGTTTGCGGGTGCTCCGGGCGAGGTGGATTGACATATTCCTCCTCGAATAACCGATAGAAGTTTTCTATTATTTCGTGTTTTAATGCCCCATTTATCGCGGGACGCGGCTCTGATCTACGAATACCTGGTTCTACTTCAATATTCATTATATCGGCGATTTCTTCGTCTACAGTAAACGAGAGTTTAGCCAATTTTACGAAATCTCGGCCTAAAACTAACGCGCTTTGCATCGTCTTATCTGTTACGACGCGTAGCGGTATATCAAATTCGCGTCGCAGAAAATTAACTTTCGCATTAATAATACCGAGGATTTCCAGCGTACTGTTATTTATCCCGAAAAATCTACCATTCTCAACATTCTTCGTAACTAATCGCCGTGGTACTTGACCTTGTTTTACAAAACTTATTGGGCTACCAGTATCAATTAACGCTCTTACTTCGATTGTCGCTTTATCCTCGTCCCCGACTGTCAGCTGTACCGTCGGGTGGAACTCGTCCGTTTCCTTCGCAGGCTGGTCCACAAAGTTCACCTGCCCCTGCGGTACCACTCGTCGCTCGTCCTCTGCCTTTCCATTGCCGCCGTATCTGCGTACAGGGTCACGTTCCCTCCTCGGCTGCCTGCATTCTGCCGAAAAATGCCCCATGCCGTTGCAATTATAGCAGCGGATCTGCTTAGCCTGTTGTAGCCTGGGTGACTCCCTGACTCTATCCCTCGGTGTGTATTCCTCGCGATGCTGCATCTGCCCCGATCGTCGTGGCTCCAGTGAGAGGGATATTTCCGCAAACGCTTCTAGCAAATCTTTAACTTCTTTGAAGCGTTGTGCGCGAGCCACCGCGCGTAGATTTTCACTGGGTATTCCATCCACCAAGTAATCGATCACCTCGTGGGCAGCTATAGGCACTCTGTTACCCAAGATTATTTTCTCGTGAGCGTAATCGGCGAACGATTCGCCGGTTTTCCACGTTCGCCGTTCGAATTCGCGCCGTAGTGACACGGTGTTAATTCGCTGGCCGTACATAGTAGACAATTCCCTCAGCAATTCTTCCCAAGTCAGATCCACACAATCTTCTCTCGAATGGAACCATCGGAGCGCTTTTCCTTTTAGCTTCTGGCAAGTCAGAGCCTTTGCTGCCTGATCATCCAACCGGTAAGTCTGGATCAGTTTGCGCATCTGGTTGTTCCAACTTTTAAACGTGAGGCTGCACCCGTCATAATCACCAATCATGTCCTTGATTTCCGTCCACTTCAACTCGCGCGTACGCGTGGACGCTGCGCTGCTCGTTCGTGGTGTTTCTAAACGTACGATTGCCAATTCTCTCCGTAGTAGCTGGATTTCGCGATCGGCCAGAATTCCTTCTCGTCGTAGTATATCCATCTCGTGCGTCAGATTGCTATTTTCAGATTGTCCCCGCGGCTCCATTGTTTCCTGTACCTCGAGATCTGCCCTTTCCCTGGAGGTGTTTTGGTTCCCCATGGCCGTTTCGAGAGTTGATTCCGAAACGCCGGCTTCGAACAATCTGTTGATTAGCTCGACCTTTGTCCCGGTTGTCGGCAACTCTTACGCTCGCAGCATATCCTTTAATTCGGCGACGGTACGCGAATTCATATTGAAGCACAGCGGTAACCGCAAGAAAGCGAAATGAAGAGGGAGAAGAAAAAAAACACAAAATCTTCGGTCTGTCCCGACACGCGTTTGAAATTGTTCACTAGATCCCACTTCTCAATTTGTAGGAGGGTAACTTTAACAAATCAGGACTGAGGTTAAATATATTTATTTCAAATTAACGGCGCGTGTTCGACGGCGAGATTCAGACTGACTGCCTGGATCTTTCGACTCTCTTTTATACTGAATCCTAGCAGCTTAAAATCGACGAATCACGAGGTGGGACTTTGATGGTGTCCGCACCCCGACGACGAGATCGACGATCGTTTCGCTAAAGCGATCGGATCCTTTGGTCGGCAACTATGTCGCGTACAGAGGCGGCGTGCCGCCACCGCGTTGTGCCGCTCGCGGACAGAGACACACTCACACGCCCGTGTGTGTCCCTACAAAATGAAGACTGTGAACTGTGAACTGTGCCCTGTGAACTGTGAACTGTGAACTGTGAAAACTGAATTGTGAAATAAAGTCTGTGAACTGTGAACTGTGATCTGTGAACTGAGAACTGTGAACTGTGAACAGTGGGATGTGAACTGTGACCTGTGAACTGTGAACTGCGAACTGTGAAGTATGAAATGAAGACAGTGAACTGTGAAATGTGAACTGTGACCTGCGATCTGGGAACTGTGAACTGTGAACTGTGAACTGTGGACTGTGAACTGTGAACTGTGAACTGTGACGTGTGAACTGTGAACTGTGAACTGTCAACTGTGAACTGAGAACTGTAAACTGAGAAGTGTAAACTGTGAACTGTGAACTGTGACATGTGAACTGTGAACTGTGAACTGTGAACTGTGAACTGCGAACTGTGAAGTATGAAATGAAGACAGTGAACTGTGAAGTATGAAATGAAGACAGTGAACTGTGAATTGTGAACAGTGAAATGTGGACTGTGAACTGTGAACTGTGATCCGTGACGTGTGAACTGTGAACTGTGAACTGTTAACTGTGAACTGTGAAGTGTGAAATGAAGACTGTGAACTGTGATCTGTGGACTGTGAACTGTGAACTGTGAACTGTGATGTGTGATCAGTGAACTGTGGACTGTGAACTGTGGACTGTGAACTGTGAACTGTGAACTGTGAACTGCGAACTGTGAAGTATGAAATGAAGACAGTGAACTGTGAAGTATGAAATGAAGACAGTGAACTGTGAAATGTGAACTGTGACCTGCGAACTGGGAACTGTGAACTGTGAACTGTGAACTGTGAACTGTGACCTGTGACCTGTGAACTGTGAACTGTGACATGTGAACTGTAAACTGTGAACTGTGCCCTGTGAACTGTGAACTGTGAACTGTGAACTGTGAAAACTGAATTGTGAAATAAAGTCTGTGAACTGTGAACTGTGATCTGTGAACTGAGAACTGTGAACTGTGAACAGTGGGCTGTGAACTGTGACCTGTGAACTGTGAACTGCGAACTGTGAAGTATGAAATTAAGACAGTGAACTGTGAAATGTGAACTGTGACCTGCGATCTGGGAACTGTGAACTGTGAACTGTGAACTGTGGACTGTGAACTGTGAACTGTGAACTGTGACGTGTGAACTGTCAACTGTGAACTGTCAACTGTGAACTGAGAACTGTAAACTGAGAAGTGTAAACTGTGAACTGTGAACTGTGACATGTGAACTGTGAACTGTGAACTGTGAACTGTGAACTGCGAACTGTGAAGTATGAAATGAAGACAGTGAACTGTGAAGTATGAAATGAAGACAGTGAACTGTGAATTGTGAACAGTGAAATGTGGACTGTGAACTGTGAACTGTGATCCGTGACGTGTGAACTGTGAACTGTCAACTGTCAACTGTGAACTGTGAAGTGTGAAATGAAGACTGTGAACTGTGATCTGTGGACTGTGAACTGTGAACTGTGAACTGTGATGTGTGATCAGTGAACTGTGGACTGTGAACTGTGGACTGTGAACTGTGAACTGTGAACTGTGAAGTGTGAACTGTGAACTGTGACCTGTGAACTGTGAACTGTGACCTGTGAACTGTGAACTGCGAACTATGAATTGTGAAATGAAGACTGTGAACTGTGAACTGTGAACTGTGAACAGTGAACAGTGAACTGTGAACTATGAACTGTGAACTGTGAATTGTGAACAGTGAACTGTGGACTGTGAACTGTGAACTGTGAACTGTGAAGTGTGAACTGTCAACTGTGAACTGTGAAGTATGAAATGAAGACAGTGAACTGTGAAGTATGAAATGAAGACAGTGAACTGTGAAATGTGAACTGTGACCTGCGAACTGGGAACTGTGAACTGTGAACTGTGAACTGTGAACTGTGACCTGTGAACTGGGAACTGTGAACTGTGAACTGTGAACTGTGATCTGTGAACAGTGAAGTGTGAACTGCGAACTGTGAAGTGTGAAATGAAGACTGTGAACTGTGATCTGTGGACTGTGAACTGTGAACTGTGAACTGTGATGTGTGATCAGTGAACTGTGGACTGTGAACTGTGAACTGTGACCTGTGAACTGTGAACTGTGAACTGTGAACTGTGAACTGTGAACTGTGAACTGCGAACTGTGAAGTATGAAATGAAGACAGTGAACTGTGAAGTATGAAATGAAGACAGTGAACTGTGAAATGTGAACTGTGACCTGCGAACTGGGAACTGTGAACAGTGAAGTGTGAACTGTGAACTGTGAACTGTGAACTGTGAACTGGAACTGTGAACTGTGAACTGTGAACTGTGAACTGTGAACTATGATCTGTGAACAGTGAACTGCGGACTGTGAACTGTGAACTGTGAACTGTGAAAACTGAATTGTGAAAGAACGTATGTGAACTGTGATCTGTGAACTGTGAACTGTGAAGTGTGATCTGTGAACTGTGAACTGCGAACTGTGAATTGTGAAATGAAGACTGTGAACTGTGCCCTGTGAACTGTGAACTGTGAACTGTGAAAACTGAATTGTGAAATAAAGTCTGCGAACTGTGAACTGTGATCTGTGAACTGAGAACTGTGAACTGTGAACAGTGGGCTGTGAACTGTGACCTGTGAACTGTGAACTGCGAACTGCGAAGTATGAAATGAAGACAGTGAACTGTGAAATGTGAACTGTGACCTGCGATCTGGGAACTGTGAACTGTGAACTGTGGACTGTGAACTGTGAACTGTGAACTGTGAAGTGTGAACTGTGAACTGTGACCTGTGAACTGTGAACTGTGACCTGTGAACTGTGAACTGCGAACTATGAATTGTGAAATGAAGACTGTGAACTGTGAACTGTGAACTGTGAACAGTGAACAGTGAACTGTGAACTATGAACTGTGAACTGTGAATTGTGAACAGTGAACTGTGGACTGTGAACTGTGAACTGTGAACTGTGAAGTGTGAACTGTCAACTGTGAACTGTGAAGTATGAAATGAAGACAGTGAACTGTGAAGTATGAAATGAAGACAGTGAACTGTGAAATGTGAACTGTGACCTGCGAACTGGGAACTGTGAACTGTGAACTGTGAACTGTGACCTGTGACCTGTGAACTGTGAACTGTGACATGTGAACTGTAAACTGTGAACTGTGAACTGTGATCTGTGAACTGTGAACTGCGAACTGTGAAGTGTGAAATGAAGACTGTGAACTGTGATCTGTGGACTGTGAACTGTGAACTGTGATGTGTGATCAGTGAACTGTGGACTGTGAACTGTGAACTGTGACCTGTGAACTGTGAACTGTGAACTGTGACCTGTGAACTGTGAACTGCGAACTATGAATTGTGAAATGAAGACTGTGAACTGTGAACTGTGAACTGTGAACAGTGAACAGTGAACAGTGAACTGTGAACTGTGAATTGTGAACAGTGAACTGTGGACTGTGAACTGTGAACTGTGAACTGTGAAGTGTGAACTGTCAACTGAGAACTGTAAACTGAGAACTGTAAACTGTGAACAGTGATCTGTGAACTGTGAACTGTGAACTGTGAACTGCGAACTGTGAAGTATGAAATGAAGACAGTGAACTGTGAAATGTGAACTGTGACCTGCGAACTGGGAACTGTGAACTGTGAACTGTGAACTGTGAACTGTGAACTGTCAACTGTCAACTGTGAAGTATGAAATGAAGACAGTGAACTGTGAAGTATGAAATGAAGACAGTGAACTGTGAAATGTGAACTGTGACCTGCGAACTGGGAACTGTGAACTGTGAACTGTGAACTGTGACCTGTGACCTGTGAACTGTGAACTGTGACATGTGAACTGTAAACTGTGAACTGTGAACTGTGATCTGTGAACTGTGAACTGCGAACTGTGAAGTGTGAAATGAAGACTGTGAACTGTGATCTGTGGACTGTGAACTGTGAACTGTGATGTGTGATCAGTGAACTGTGGACTGTGAACTGTGAACTGTGACCTGTGAACTGTGAACTGTGAACTGTGAACTGTGACCTGTGAACTGTGAACTGCGAACTATGAATTGTGAAATGAAGACTGTGAACTGTGAACTGTGAATTGTGAACAGTGAACTGTGGACTGTGAACTGTGAACTGTGAACTGTGAACTGTGAAGTGTGAACTGTCAACTGAGAACTGTAAACTGAGAACTGTAAACTGTGAACAGTGATCTGTGAACTGTGAACTGTGAACTGTGAACTGCGAACTGTGAAGTATGAAATGAAGACAGTGAACTGTGAAATGTGAACTGTGACCTGCGAACTGGGAACTGTGAACTGTGAACTGTGAACTGTGAACTGTGAACTGTGAACTGTGAACTGTGAACTGTGAACTGTGAACTGTGAACTGTGAACTGTGAACTGTGAACTGTGAACTGTGAACTGTGAACTGTGAACTGTGAACTGTGATCTGTGAACTGTGATCTGTGAACTGTGAAGTGTGAACTGTGAAGTGTGAAGTGTGAACTGTGATCTGTGAACTGAGAACTGTGAACTGTGAACTGTGAACTGTGATCTGTGAACTGTGAACTGTGAACTGTGATCTGTGAACTGTGAACTGCTAACTGTGAAGTGTGAAATGAAGACTGTGAACTGTGATCTGTGAACTGAGATCTGTGAGCTGTGAATAGTGAACTGTGGACTGTGAACTGTGCACTGTGATTTGTGAACAGTGAACTGTGGACTGTGAACTGTGAACTGTGAACTGTCAACTGTGAACTGTAATCTGTGAACTGTGATCTGTGAACTGCGAACTGTGAAATGTGAAATGAATACTGTGAACGGGGAACTGAGAACTGTGAACTGTGAACTGTGGACTGTGAACTGTGAACTGTGAACTGTGACCTGTGAACTGTGAACTGTGAACTGCGAACTATGAATTGTGAAATGAAGACTGTGAACTGTGAACTGTGAACTGTGAACAGTGAACAGTGAACAGTGAACTGTGAACTATGAACTGTGAACTGTGAATTGTGAACAGTGAACTGTGGACTGTGAACTGTGAACTGTGAACTGTGAAGTGTGAACTGTCAACTGTGAACTGTGAAGTATGAAATGAAGACAGTGAACTGTGAAGTATGAAATGAAGACAGTGAACTGTGAAATGTGAACTGTGACCTGCGAACTGGGAACTGTGAACTGTGAACTGTGAACTGTGACCTGTGACCTGTGAACTGTGAACTGTGACATGTGAACTGTAAACTGTAAACTGTGAACTGTGATCTGTGAACTGTGAACTGCGAACTGTGAAGTGTGAAATGAAGACTGTGAACTGTGATCTGTGGACTGTGAACTGTGAACTGTGATGTGTGATCAGTGAACTGTGGACTGTGAACTGTGAACTGTGACCTGTGAACTGTGAACTGTGAACTGTGACCTGTGAACTGTGAACTGCGAACTATGAATTGTGAAATGAAGACTGTGAACTGTGAACTGTGAACTGTGAACAGTGAACAGTGAACTGTGAACAGTGAACAGTGAACTGTGAACTGTGAACTGTGAATTGTGAACAGTGAACTGTGGACTGTGAACTGTGAACTGTGAACTGTGAAGTGTGAACTGTCAACTGAGAACTGTAAACTGAGAACTGTAAACTGTGAACAGTGATCTGTGAACTGTGAACTGTGAACTGTGAACTGCGAACTGTGAAGTATGAAATGAAGACAGTGAACTGTGAAATGTGAACTGTGACCTGCGAACTGGGAACTGTGAACTGTGAACTGTGAACTGTGAACTGTGAACTGTCAACTGTGAACTGTGAAGTATGAAATGAAGACAGTGAACTGTGAAGTATGAAATGAAGACAGTGAACTGTGAAATGTGAACTGTGACCTGCGAACTGGGAACTGTGAACTGTGAACTGTGAACTGTGAACTGTGACCTGTGACCTGTGAACTGTGAACTGTGACATGTGAACTGTAAACTGTGAACTGTGAACTGTGATCTGTGAACTGTGAACTGCGAACTGTGAAGTGTGAAATGAAGACTGTGAACTGTGATCTGTGGACTGTGAACTGTGAACTGTGATGTGTGATCAGTGAACTGTGGACTGTGAACTGTGAACTGTGACCTGTGAACTGTGAACTGTGAACTGTGACCTGTGAACTGTGAACTGCGAACTATGAATTGTGAAATGAAGACTGTGAACTGTGAACTGTGAACTGTGAACAGTGAACAGTGAACTGTGAACAGTGAACAGTGAACTGTGAACTGTGAACTGTGAACTGTGAATTGTGAACAGTGAACTGTGGACTGTGAACTGTGAACTGTGAACTGTGAAGTGTGAACTGTCAACTGAGAACTGTAAACTGAGAACTGTAAACTGTGAACAGTGATCTGTGAACTGTGAACTGTGAACTGTGAACTGCGAACTGTGAAGTATGAAATGAAGACAGTGAACTGTGAAATGTGAACTGTGACCTGCGAACTGGGAACTGTGAACTGTGAACTGTGAACTGTGAACTGTGAACTGTGAACTGTGAACTGTGAACTGTGAACTGTGAACTGTGAACTGTGAACTGTGAACTGTGAACTGTGAACTGTGAACTGTGATCTGTGAACTGTGATCTGTGAACTGTGAAGTGTGAACTGTGAAGTGTGAAGTGTGAACTGTGATCTGTGAACTGAGAACTGTGAACTGTGAACTGTGAACTGTGATCTGTGAACTGTGAACTGTGAACTGTGATCTGTGAACTGTGAACTGCTAACTGTGAAGTGTGAAATGAAGACTGTGAACTGTGATCTGTGAACTGAGATCTGTGAGCTGTGAATAGTGAACTGTGGACTGTGAACTGTGCACTGTGATTTGTGAACAGTGAACTGTGGACTGTGAACTGTGAAGTGTGTACTGTGAACTGTCAACTGTGAACTGTCAACTGTCAACTGTGAACTGTGATCTGTGAACTGCGAACTGTGAAATGTGAAATGAATACTGTGAACGGGGAACTGAGAACTGTGAACTGTGAACTGTGGACTGTGAACTGTGAACTGTGAACTGTGAACTGTGAACTGTGAACTGAGAACTGTAAACTGTGAACTGTGAACTGTGAAATGAAGACTGTGAACTGTGATCTGTGAACTGAGAACTGTGAACTGTGAACTGTGGACTGTGAACTGTGAACTGTGAACAGTGAACTGTGATCTGTGAACGGTGATCTGTGAACTGTGAACTGCGAACTGTGAATTGTGAAATGAAGACTGTGAACTGTGAACTGTGAACTCTGAACTGTAGACTGTGAACTATGATCTGTGAACAGTGAACTGTCGACTGTGAACTGTGAACTGTGAAGTGTGAACTGTGAACAGTGAACTGTCAACTGTGAACTGAGAACTGTAAACTGAGAATTGTAAACTTTGAACAGTGAACTGTGAACTGTGAACTGTGAACTGTGAACTGTGAACTGTGAACTGTGATCTGTGAACTGTGAACTGCGAACTGTGAAGCGTGAAATGAAGACTGTGAACTGTGAACTGTGATCTGTGAACAGTGAACTGTGAACTGTGAACTGTGAATTGTGAACAGTGAAATGTGGACTGTGAACTGTGAACTGTGATCTGTGAACTGTGAACTGCGAACTGTGAAGTGTGAAATGAAGACTGTGAACTGTGATCTGTGGACTGTGAACTGTGAATAGTGAACTGTGGACTGTGAACTGTCAACTGTGAACTGCGAACTGTGAAGTGTGAAATGAATACTGTGAAAGGGGAACTGTGAACTGTGACCTGTGAACTGTGAACTGTGAACTGTGATCTGTGAACTGTGAACTGTGAACTGTGAACTGTGAACTGTGAACTGTGAACTGTGAACTGTGAACTGTGAACTGTGAACTGTGAACTGTGAACTGTGAACTGTGAACTGTGAACTGTGAACTGCGAACTGTGAAGTATGAAGTGAAGTATGAAATGAAGACAGTGAACTGTGAAATGTGAACTGTGACCTGCGAACTGGGAACTGTGAACTGTGAACTGTGAACTGTGATCTGTGAACAGTGAAGTGTGAACTGTGAACTGTGAATTGTGAACAGTGAAATGTGGACTGTGAACTGTGAACTGTGATCCGTGACGTGTGAACTGTGAAGTGTGAACTGTGGACTGTGAACTGTGGACTGTGAACTGTGAACTGTGAACTGTGAAGTGTGAACTGTGAACTGTGACCTGTGAACTGTGAACTGTGACCTGTGAACTGTGAACTGCGAACTATGAATTGTGAAATGAAGACTGTGAACTGTGAACTGTGAACTGTGAACTGTGAATTGTGAACTGTGAAGTGTGAAATGAAGACTGTGAACTGTGATCTGTGGACTGTGAACTGTGAATAGTGAACTGTGGACTGTGAACTGTCAACTGTGAACTGCGAACTGTGAAGTGTGAAATGAATACTGTGAACGGGGAACTGTGAACTGTGACCTGTGAACTGTGAACTGTGAACTGTGAACTGTGATCTGTGAACTGTGAACTGTGAACTGTGAACTGTGAACTGTGAACTGTGAACTGTGAACTGTGAACTGTGAACTGTGAACTGCGAACTGTGAAGTATGAAATGAAGACAGTGAACTGTGAAGTATGAAATGAAGACAGTGAACTGTGAAATGTGAACTGTGACCTGCGAACTGGGAACTGTGAACTGTGAACTGTGAACTGTGATCTGTGAACAGTGAAGTGTGAACTGTGAACTGTGAATTGTGAACAGTGAAATGTGGACTGTGAACTGTGAACTGTGATCCGTGACGTGTGAACTGTGAACTGTGAACTGTGGACTGTGAACTGTGAACTGTGAACTGTGAAGTGTGAACTGTGAACTGTGACCTGTGAACTGTGAACTGTGAATTGTGAAATGAAGACTGTGAACTGTGAACTGTGCCCTGTGAACTGTGAACTGTGAACTGTGAAAACTGAATTGTGAAATAAAGTCCGTGAACTGTGAACTGTGATCTGTGAACTGAGAACTGTGAACTGTGAACAGTGGGCTGTGAACTGTGACCTGTGAACTGTGAACTGCGAACTGCGAAGTATGAAATGAAGACAGTGAACTGTGAAATGTGAACTGTGGACTGTGAACTGTGAACTGTGAACTGTGACGTGTGAACTGTGAACTGTGAACTGCGAACTGTGAAGTGTGAAATGAAGACTGTGAACTGTGATCTGTGGACTGTGAACTGTGAACTGTGAACTGTGATGTGTGATCAGTGAACTGTGGACTGTGAACTGTGGACTGTGAACTGTGAACTGTGAACTGTGAACTGTGAAGTGTGAACTGTGAACTGTGACCTGTGAACTGTGAACTGTGACCTGTGAACTGTGAACTGCGAACTATGAATTGTGAAATGAAGACTGTGAACTGTGAACTGTGAACTGTGAACAGTGAACAGTGAACTGTGAACTATGAACTGTGAACTGTGAATTGTGAACAGTGAACTGTGGACTGTGAACTGTGAACTGTGAACTGTGAAGTGTGAACTGTCAACTGTGAACTGTGAAGTATGAAATGAAGACAGTGAACTGTGAAGTATGAAATGAAGACAGTGAACTGTGAAATGTGAACTGTGACCTGCGAACTGGGAACTGTGAACTGTGAACTGTGAACTGTGACCTGTGACCTGTGAACTGTGAACTGTGACATGTGAACTGTAAACTGTGAACTGTGAACTGTGATCTGTGAACTGTGAACTGCGAACTGTGAAGTGTGAAATGAAGACTGTGAACTGTGATCTGTGGACTGTGAACTGTGAACTGTGAACTGTGATGTGTGATCAGTGAACTGTGGACTGTGAACTGTGAACTGTGACCTGTGAACTGTGAACTGTGAATGTGACCTGTGAACTGTGAACTGCGAACTATGAATTGTGAAATGAAGACTGTGAACTGTGAACTGTGAACTGTGAACAGTGAACAGTGAACTGTGAACTGTGAACTGTGAACTGTGAACTGTGAATTGTGAACAGTGAACTGTGGACTGTGAACTGTGAACTGTGAACTGTGAAGTGTGAACTGTGAACTGTCAACTGTGAACTGAGAACTGTAAACTGAGAACTGTAAACTGTGAACAGTGATCTGTGAACTGTGAACTGTGAACTGTGAACTGTGAACTGCGAACTGTGAAGTATGAAATGAAGACAGTGAACTGTGAAATGTGAACTGTGACCTGCGAACTGGGAACTGTGAACTGTGAACTGTGAACTGTGAACTGTGAACTGTGAACTGTGAACTCTGAACTGTGAACTGTGAACTGTGAACTGTGAACTGTGAACTGTGAACTGTGAACTGTGAACTGTGAACTGTGAACTGTGAACTGTGAACTGTGAACTGTGAACTGTGAACTGTGAACTGTGAACTGTGAACTGTGAACTGTGAACTGTGAACTGTGAACTGTGAACTGTGAACTGTGAACTGTGAACTGTGAACTGTGAACTGTGAACTGTGAACTGTGAACTGTGAACTGTGAACTGTGAACTGTGAACTGTGAACTGTGAACTGTGAACTGTGAACTGTGAACTGTGAACTGTGAACTGTGAACTGTGAACTGTGAACTGTGAACTGTGAACTGTGAACTGTGAACTGTGAACTGTGAACTGTGAACTGTGAACTGTGAACTGTGAACTGTGAACTGTGAACTGTGAACTGTGAACTGTGAACTGTGAACTGTGAACTGTGAACTGTGAACTGTGAACTGTGAACTGTGAACTGTGAACTGTGAACTGTGAACTGTGAACTGTGAACTGTGAACTGTGAACTGTGAACTGTGAACTGTGAACTGTGATCTGTGAACTGTGATCTGTGAACTGTGAAGTGTGAACTGTGAAGTGTGAACTGTGAACTGTGAACTGTGAACTGTGAACTGTGAACTGTGAACTATGATCCGTGACGTGTGAACTGTGAACTGTGAACTGTGGACTGTGAACTGTGAACTGTGAACTGTGAAGTGTGAACTGTGAACTGTGACCTGTGAACTGTGAACTGTGAATTGTGAAATGAAGACTGTGAACTGTGAACTGTGCCCTGTGAACTGTGAACTGTGAACTGTGAAAACTGAATTGTGAAATAAAGTCCGTGAACTGTGAACTGTGATCTGTGAACTGAGAACTGTGAACTGTGAACAGTGGGCTGTGAACTGTGACCTGTGAACTGTGAACTGCGAACTGCGAAGTATGAAATGAAGACAGTGAACTGTGAAATGTGAACTGTGGACTGTGAACTGTGAACTGTGAACTGTGACGTGTGAACTGTGAACTGTGAACTGCGAACTGTGAAGTGTGAAATGAAGACTGTGAACTGTGATCTGTGGACTGTGAACTGTGAACTGTGAACTGTGATGTGTGATCAGTGAACTGTGGACTGTGAACTGTGGACTGTGAACTGTGAACTGTGAACTGTGAACTGTGAACTGTGAACTGTGAAGTGTGAACTGTGAACTGTGACCTGTGAACTGTGAACTGTGACCTGTGAACTGTGAACTGCGAACTATGAATTGTGAAATGAAGACTGTGAACTGTGAACTGTGAACTGTGAACAGTGAACAGTGAACTGTGAACTATGAACTGTGAACTGTGAATTGTGAACAGTGAACTGTGGACTGTGAACTGTGAACTGTGAACTGTGAAGTGTGAACTGTCAACTGTGAACTGTGAAGTATGAAATGAAGACAGTGAACTGTGAAGTATGAAATGAAGACAGTGAACTGTGAAATGTGAACTGTGACCTGCGAACTGGGAACTGTGAACTGTGAACTGTGAACTGTGACCTGTGACCTGTGAACTGTGAACTGTGACATGTGAACTGTAAACTGTGAACTGTGAACTGTGATCTGTGAACTGTGAACTGCGAACTGTGAAGTGTGAAATGAAGACTGTGAACTGTGATCTGTGGACTGTGAACTGTGAACTGTGAACTGTGATGTGTGATCAGTGAACTGTGGACTGTGAACTGTGAACTGTGACCTGTGAACTGTGAACTGTGAATGTGACCTGTGAACTGTGAACTGCGAACTATGAATTGTGAAATGAAGACTGTGAACTGTGAACTGTGAACTGTGAACAGTGAACAGTGAACTGTGAACTGTGAACTGTGAACTGTGAACTGTGAAATGTGAACTGTGACCTGCGAACTGGGAACTGTGAACTGTGAACTGTGAACTGTGAACTGTGAACTGTGAACTGTGAACTCTGAACTGTGAACTGTGAACTGTGAACTGTGAACTGTGAACTGTGAACTGTGAACTGTGAACTGTGAACTGTGAACTGTGAACTGTGAACTGTGAACTGTGAACTGTGAACTGTGAACTGTGAACTGTGAACTGTGAACTGTGAACTGTGAACTGTGAACTGTGAACTGTGAACTGTGAACTGTGAACTGTGAACTGTGAACTGTGAACTGTGAACTGTGAACTGTGAACTGTGAACTGTGAACTGTGAACTGTGAACTGTGAACTGTGAACTGTGAACTGTGAACTGTGAACTGTGAACTGTGAACTGTGAACTGTGAACTGTGAACTGTGAACTGTGAACTGTGAACTGTGAACTGTGAACTGTGAACTGTGAACTGTGAACTGTGAACTGTGAACTGTGAACTGTGAACTGTGAACTGTGAACTGTGAACTGTGAACTGTGAACTGTGAACTGTGAACTGTGAACTGTGAACTGTGAACTGTGAACTGTGAACTGTGAACTGTGAACTGTGAACTGTGAACTGTGAACTGTGAACTGTGAACTGTGATCTGTGAACTGTGATCTGTGAACTGTGAAGTGTGAACTGTGAAGTGTGAACTGTGAACTGTGAACTGTGAACTGTGAACTGTGAACTGTGAACTATGATCAGTGAACAGTGAACTGCGGACTGTGAACTGTGAACTGTGAACTGTGAAAACTGAATTGTGAAATAAAGTCTGTGAACAGTGATCTGTGAACTGTGAACTGTGAAGTGTGAAGTGTGATCTGTGAACTGTGAACTGCGAACTGTGAAGTGTGAAATGAAGACTGTGAACTGTGATCTGTGGACTGTGAACTGTGAACTGTGAACTGTGAACTGTGATCTGTGAACTGTGAACTGTGAACTGTGATCTGTGGACTGTGAACTGTGAACTGTGAACTGTGAACTGTGATCTGTGAACTGTGAAGTGTGAACTGTGAACTGTGAACTGTGAACTGTGAACTGAGAACTGTAAACTGTGAACTGTGAACTGTGAAATGAAGACTGTGAACTGTGATCTGTGAACTGAGAACTGTGAACTGTGAACTGTGGACTGTGAACTGTGAACTGTGAACAGTGAACTGTGATCTGTGAACGGTGATCTGTGAACTGTGAACTGCGAACTGTGAATTGTGAAATGAAGACTGTGAACTGTGAACTGTGAACTCTGAACTGTAGACTGTGAACTATGATCTGTGAACAGTGAACTGTCGACTGTGAACTGTGAACTGTGAAGTGTGAACTGTGAACAGTGAACTGTCAACTGTGAACTGAGAACTGTAAACTGAGAACTGTAAACTGTGAACAGTGAACTGTGAACTGTGAACTGTGAACTGTGAACTGTGAACTGTGATCTGTGAACTGTGAACTGCGAACTGTGAAGCGTGAAATGAAGACTGTGAACTGTGAACTGTGATCTGTGAACAGTGAACTGTGAACTGTGAACTGTGAATTGTGAACAGTGAAATGTGGACTGTGAACTGTGATCTGTGAACTGTGAACTGTGAACTGCGAACTGTGAACTGTGAACTGTGAACTGTGAACTGTGAACTGTGAACTGTGAACTGTGAACTGTGAACTGTGAACTGTGAACTGTGAACTGTGAACTGTGAACTGTGAACTGTGAACTGTGAACTGTGAACTGTGAACTGTGAACTGTGAACTGTGAACTGTGAACTGTGAACTGTGAACTGTGAACTGTGATCTGTGAACTGTGATCTGTGAACTGTGAAGTGTGAACTGTGAAGTGTGAACTGTGAAGTGTGAACTGTGAACTGTGAACTGTGAACTGTGAACTGTGAACTGTGAACTATGATCAGTGAACAGTGAACTGCGGACTGTGAACTGTGAACTGTGAACTGTGAAAACTGAATTGTGAAATAAAGTCTGTGAACAGTGATCTGTGAACTGTGAACTGTGAAGTGTGAAGTGTGATCTGTGAACTGTGAACTGCGAACTGTGAAGTGTGAAATGAAGACTGTGAACTGTGATCTGTGGACTGTGAACTGTGAACTGTGAACTGTGAACTGTGATCTGTGAACTGTGAACTGTGAACTGTGATCTGTGGACTGTGAACTGTGAACTGTGAACTGTGAACTGTGATCTGTGAACTGTGAACTGTGAACTGTGAACTGTGAACTGTGAACTGTGAACTGTGAACTGAGAACTGTAAACTGTGAACTGTGAACTGTGAAATGAAGACTGTGAACTGTGATCTGTGAACTGAGAACTGTGAACTGTGAACTGTGAACTGTGGACTGTGAACTGTGAACTGTGAACAGTGAACTGTGATCTGTGAACGGTGATCTGTGAACTGTGAACTGCGAACTGTGAATTGTGAAATGAAGACTGTGAACTGTGAACTGTGAACTCTGAACTGTAGACTGTGAACTATGATCTGTGAACAGTGAACTGTCGACTGTGAACTGTGAACTGTGAAGTGTGAACTGTGAACAGTGAACTGTCAACTGTGAACTGAGAACTGTAAACTGAGAACTGTAAACTATGAACAGTGAACTGTGAACTGTGAACTGTGAACTGTGAACTGTGAACTGTGATCTGTGAACTGTGAACTGCGAACTGTGAAGCGTGAAATGAAGACTGTGAACTGTGAACTGTGATCTGTGAACAGTGAACTGTGAACTGTGAACTGTGAATTGTGAACAGTGAAATGTGGACTGTGAACTGTGATCTGTGAACTGTGAACTGCGAACTGTGAAGTGTGAAATGAAGACTGTGAACTGTGATCTGTGAACTGTGAACTGTGAACTGTGAAGTGTGAACTGTGAACTGTGACCTGTGAACTGTGAACTGTGAATTGTGAAATGAAGACTGTGAACTGTGAACTGTGCCCTGTGAACTGTGAACTGTGAACTGTGAAAACTGAATTGTGAAATAAAGTCCGTGAACTGTGAACTGTGATCTGTGAACTGAGAACTGTGAACTGTGAACAGTGGGCTGTGAACTGTGACCTGTGAACTGTGAACTGCGAACTGCGAAGTATGAAATGAAGACAGTGAACTGTGAAATGTGAACTGTGACCTGCCATCTGGGAACTGTGAACTGTGAACTGTGAACTGTGGACTGTGAACTGTGAACTGTGAACTGTGATCTGTGAACGGTGATCTGTGAACTGTGAACTGCGAACTGTGAATTGTGAAATGAAGACTGTGAACTGTGAACTGTGAACTGTGAACTCTGAACTGTAGACTGTGAACTATGATCTGTGAACAGTGAACTGTCGACTGTGAACTGTGAACTGTGAAGTGTGAACTGTGAACAGTGAACTGTCAACTGTGAACTGAGAACTGTAAACTGAGAACTGTAAACTGTGAACAGTGAACTGTGAACTGTGAACTGTGAACTGTGAACTGTGAACTGTGAACTGTGAACTGTGATCTGTGAACTGTGAACTGCGAACTGTGAAGCGTGAAATGAAGACTGTGAACTGTGAACTGTGATCTGTGAACAGTGAACTGTGAACTGTGAACTGTGAATTGTGAACAGTGAAATGTGGACTGTGAACTGTGATCTGTGAACTGTGAACTGCGAACTGTGAAGTGTGAAATGAAGACTGTGAACTGTGATCTGTGGACTGTGAACTGTGAACTGAGAACTGTAAACTGTGAACTGTGAACTGTGAAATGAAGACTGTGAACTGTGATCTGTGAACTGAGAACTGTGAACTGTGAACTGTGGACTGTGAACTGTGAACTGTGAACAGTGAACTGTGATCTGTGAACGGTGATCTGTGAACTGTGAACTGCGAACTGTGAATTGTGAAATGAAGACTGTGAACTGTGAACTGTGAACTGTGAACTCTGAACTGTAGACTGTGAACTATGATCTGTGAACAGTGAACTGTCGACTGTGAACTGTGAACTGTGAAGTGTGAACTGTGAACAGTGAACTGTCAACTGTGAACTGAGAACTGTAAACTGAGAACTGTAAACTGTGAACAGTGAACTGTGAACTGTGAACTGTGAACTGTGAACTGTGAACTGTGAACTGTGAACTGTGATCTGTGAACTGTGAACTGCGAACTGTGAAGCGTGAAATGAAGACTGTGAACTGTGAACTGTGATCTGTGAACAGTGAACTGTGAACTGTGAACTGTGAATTGTGAACAGTGAAATGTGGACTGTGAACTGTGATCTGTGAACTGTGAACTGCGAACTGTGAAGTGTGAAATGAAGACTGTGAACTGTGATCTGTGGACTGTGAACTGTGAATAGTGAACTGTGGACTGTGAACTGTCAACTGTGAACTGCGAACTGTGAAGTGTGAAATGAATACTGTGAACGGGGAACTGTGAACTGTGACCTGTGAACTGTGAACTGTGAACTGTGATCTGTGAACTGTGAACTGTGAACTGTGAACTGTGAACTGTGAACTGTGAACTGTGAACTGTGAACTGTGAACTGTGAACAGTGATCTGTGAACTGTGAACTGTGACCTGTGACCTGTGAACTGTGAACTGTGACATGTGAACTGTGAACTGTGAACTGTGAACTGTGAACTGCGAACTGTGAAGTATGAAATGAAGACAGTGAACTGTGAAGTATGAAATGAAGACAGTGAACTGTGAAATGTGAACTGTGACCTGCGAACTGGGAACTGTGAACTGTGAACTGTGAACTGTGAACTGTGAACTGTGATCTGTGAACAGTGAAGTGTGAACTGTGAACTGTGAATTGTGAACAGTGAAATGTGGACTGTGAACTGTGAACTGTGATCCGTGACGTGTGAGCTGTGAACTGTGAACTGTCAACTGTGAACTGAGAACTGTAAACTGAGAACTGTAAACTGTGAACTGTGAACTGTGATCTGTGAACTGTGAACTGCGAACTGTGAAGTGTGAAATGAAGACTGTGAACTGTGATCTGTGGACTGTGAACTGTGAACTGTGAACTGTGATGTGTGATCAGTGAACTGTGGACTGTGAACTGTGGACTGTGAACTGTGAACTGTGAACTGTGAAGTGTGAACTGTGAACTGTGACCTGTGAACTGTGAACTGTGACCTGTGAACTGTGAACTGCGAACTATGAATTGTGAAATGAAGACTGTGAACTGTGAACTGTGAACTGTGAACAGTGAACAGTGAACTGTGAACTATGAACTGTGAACTGTGAATTGTGAACAGTGAACTGTGGACTGTGAACTGTGAACTGTCAACTGTGAAGTGTGAACTGTCAACTGTGAACTGTGAAGTATGAAATGAAGACAGTGAACTGTGAAGTATGAAATAAAGTCTGTGAACTGTGAACTGTGATCTGTGAACTGAGAACTGTGAACTGTGAACAGTGGGCTGTGAACTGTGACCTGTGAACTGTGAACTGTGAACTGCGAACTGTGAAGTATGAAATGAAGACAGTGAACTGTGAAATGTGAACTGTGACCTGCGATCTGGGAACTGTGAACTGTGAACTGTGAACTGTGGACTGTGAACTGTGAACTGTGAACTGTGAACTGTGACGTGTGAACTGTGAACTGTGAACTGTCAACTGTGAACTGAGAACTGTAAACTGAGAACTGTAAACTGTGAACTGTGAACTGTGATCTGTGAACTGTGAACTGCGAACTGTGAAGTGTGAAATGAAGACTGTGAACTGTGATCTGTGGACTGTGAACTGTGAACTGTGAACTGTGATGTGTGATCAGTGAACTGTGGACTGTGAACTGTGGACTGTGAACTGTGAACTGTGAACTGTGAAGTGTGAACTGTGAACTGTGACCTGTGAACTGTGAACTGTGACCTGTGAACTGTGAACTGCGAACTATGAATTGTGAAATGAAGACTGTGAACTGTGAACTGTGAACTGTGAACAGTGAACAGTGAACTGTGAACTATGAACTGTGAACTGTGAATTGTGAACAGTGAACAGTGAACTGTGAACTATGAACTGTGAACTGTGAATTGTGAACAGTGAACTGTGGACTGTGAACTGTGAACTGTGAACTGTGAAGTGTGAACTGTCAACTGTGAACTGTGAAGTATGAAATGAAGACAGTGAACTGTGAAGTATGAAATGAAGACAGTGAACTGTGAAATGTGAACTGTGACCTGTGAACTGTGATCTGTGAACTGTGAACTGCGAACTGTGAAGTGTGAAATGAAGACTGTGAACTGTGAACTGTGAACTGTGATGTGTGATCAGTGAACTGTGGACTGTGAACTGTGAACTGTGACCTGTGAACAGTGGACTGTGAACTGTGACCTGTGAACTGTGAACTGCGAACTATGAATTGTGAAATGAAGACTGTGAACTGTGAACTGTGAACTGTGAACTGTGAACAGTGAACAGTGAACTGTGAACTGTGAACTGTGAACTGTGAACTGTGAACTGTGAACTGTGAACTGTGAACTGTGAACTGAGAACTGTAAACTGTGAACTGTGAACTGTGAAATGAAGACTGTGAACTGTGATCTGTGAACTGAGAACTGTGAACTGTGAACTGTGGACTGTGAACTGTGAACTGTGAACTGTGAACTGTGAACTGTGAACTGTGAACTGTGAACTGTGAACTGTGATCTGTGAACTGTGAACTGTGACCTGTGACCTGTGAACTGTGAACTGTGACATGTGAACTGTGAACTGTGAACTGTGAACTGCGAACTGTGAAGTATGAAATGAAGACAGTGAACTGTGAAGTATGAAATGAAGACAGTGAACTGTGAAATGTGAACTGTGACCTGCGAACTGGGAACTGTGAACTGTGAACTGTGAACTGTGATCTGTGAACAGTGAAGTGTGAACTGTGAACTGTGAATTGTGAACAGTGAAATGTGGACTGTGAACTGTGAACTGTGATCCGTGACGTGTGAACTGTGAACTGTGAACTGTCAACTGTGAACTGAGAACTGTAAACTGAGAACTGTAAACTGTGAACTGTGAACTGTGAACTGTGATCTGTGAACTGTGAACTGCGAACTGTGAAGTGTGAAATGAAGACTGTGAACTGTGATCTGTGGACTGTGAACTGTGAACTGTGAACTGTGATGTGTGATCAGTGAACTGTGGACTGTGAACTGTGGACTGTGAACTGTGAACTGTGAACTGTGAACTGTGAAGTGTGAACTGTGAACTGTGACCTGTGAACTGTGAACTGTGACCTGTGAACTGTGAACTGCGAACTATGAATTGTGAAATGAAGACTGTGAACTGTGAACTGTGAACTGTGAACAGTGAACAGTGAACTGTGAACTATGAACTGTGAACTGTGAATTGTGAACAGTGAACTGTGGACTGTGAACTGTGAACTGTCAACTGTGAAGTGTGAACTGTCAACTGTGAACTGTGAAGTATGAAATGAAGACAGTGAACTGTGAAGTATGAAATAAAGTCTGTGAACTGTGAACTGTGATCTGTGAACTGAGAACTGTGAACTGTGAACAGTGGGCTGTGAACTGTGACCTGTGAACTGTGAACTGTGAACTGCGAACTGTGAAGTATGAAATGAAGACAGTGAACTGTGAAATGTGAACTGTGACCTGCGATCTGGAAACTGTGAACTGTGAACTGTGAACTGTGGACTGTGAACTGTGAACTGTGAACTGTGACGTGTGAACTGTGAACTGTGAACTGTCAACTGTGAACTGAGAACTGTAAACTGAGAACTGTAAACTGTGAACTGTGAACTGTGAAGTGTGAACTGTGAACTGTGACCTGTGAACTGTGAACTGTGACCTGTGAACTGTGAACTGCGAACTATGAATTGTGAAATGAAGACTGTGAACTGTGAACTGTGAACTGTGAACTGTGAACTGTGAACAGTGAACAGTGAACTGTGAACTATGAACTGTGAACTGTGAATTGTGAACAGTGAACAGTGAACTGTGAACTATGAACTGTGAACTGTGAATTGTGAACAGTGATCTGTGGACTGTGAACTGTGAACTGTGAACTGTGAAGTGTGAACTGTCAACTGTGAACTGTGAAGTATGAAATGAAGACAGTGAACTGTGAAGTATGAAATGAAGACAGTGAACTGTGAAATGTGAACTGTGACCTGTGAACTGTGATCTGTGAACTGTGAACTGCGAACTGTGAAGTGTGAAATGAAGACTGTGAACTGTGATCTGTGGACTGTGAACTGTGAACTGTGAACTGTGATGTGTGATCAGTGAACTGTGGACTGTGAACTGTGAACTGTGACCTGTGAACTGTGGACTGTGAACTGTGACCTGTGAACTGTGAACTGCGAACTATGAATTGTGAAATGAAGACTGTGAACTGTGAACTGTGAACTGTGAACAGTGAACTGTGAACTGTGAACTGTGAACTGTGAACTGTGAACTGTGAACTGTGAACTGTGAACTGTGAACTGAGAACTGTAAACTGTGAACTGTGAACTGTGAAATGAAGACTGTGAACTGTGATCTGTGAACTGAGAACTGTGAACTGTGAACTGTGAACTGTGAACTGTGAACTGTGAACTGTGAACAGTGAACTGTGATCTGTGAACGGTGATCTGTGAACTGTGAACTGCGAACTGTGAATTGTGAAATGAAGACTGTGAACTGTGAACTGTGAACTCTGAACTGTAGACTGTGAACTATGATCTGTGAACAGTGAACTGTCGACTGTGAACTGTGAACTGTGAAGTGTGAACTGTGAACAGTGAACTGTCAACTGTGAACTGAGAACTGTAAACTGAGAACTGTAAACTGTGATCTGTGAACAGTGAACTGTGAACTGTGAACTGTGAACTGTGAATTGTGAACAGTGAAATGTGGACTGTGAACTGTGAACTGTGATCTGTGAACTTTGAAGTGTGAAATGAATACTGTGAACGGGGAACTGTGAACTGTGACATGTGAACTGTGAACTGTGAACTGTGAACTGTGAACTGCGAACTGTGAAGTATGAAATGAAGACAGTGAACTGTGAAGTATGAAATGAAGACAGTGAACTGTGAAATGTGAACTGTGACCTGCAAACTGGGAACTGTGAACTGTGAACTGTGAACTGTGAACTGTGAACTGTGAACAGTGAACTGCGAACTGTGAAGTATGAAATGAAGACAGTGAACTGTGAAGTATGAAATGAAGACAGTGAACTGTGAAATGTGAACTGTGACCTGCGAACTGGGAACTGTGAACTGTGAACTGTGAACTGTGACCTGTGAACTGTGAACTGTGAACTGTGAACTGTCAACTGCGAACTGTGAAGTATGAAATGAAGACAGTGAACTGTGAAGTATGAAATGAAGACAGTGAACTGTGAAATGTGAACTGTGACCTGCGAACTGGGAACTGTGAACTGTGAACTGTGAACTGTGATCTGTGAACAGTGAAGTGTGAACTGTGAACTGTGAATTGTGAACAGTGAAATGTGGACTGTGAACTGTGAACTGTGATCCGTGAGGTGTGAACTGTGAACTGTGAACTGTCAACCGTGAACTGAGAACTGTAAACTGAGAACTGTAAACTGTGAACTGTGAACTGTGATCTGTGAAATGTGAACTGCGAACTGTGAAGTGTGAAATGAAGACTGTGAACTGTGATCTGTGGACTGTGAACTGTGAACTGTGAACTGTGATGTGTGATCAGTGAACTGTGGACTGTGAACTGTGGACTGTGAACTGTGAACTGTGAACTGTGAAGTGTGAACTGTGACCTGTGAACTGTGAACTGTGACCTGTGAACTGTGAACTGCGAACTATGAATTGTGAAATGAAGACTGTGAACTGTGAACTGTGAACTGTGAACAGTGAACAGTGAACTGTGAACTATGAACTGTGAACTGTGAATTGTGAACAGTGAACTGTGGACTGTGAACTGTGAACTGTGAACTGTGAAGTGTGAACTGTCAACTGTGAACTGTGAAGTATGAAATGAAGACAGTGAACTGTGAAGTATGAAATGAAGACAGTGAACTGTGAAATGTGAACTGTGACCTGCGAACTGGGAACTGTGAACGGTGAACTGTGAACTGTGACCTGTGAACTGGGAACTGTGAACTGTGAACTGTGAACTGTGATCTGTGAACAGTGAAGTGTGAACTGCGAACTGTGAAGTGTGAAATGAAGACTGTGAACTGTGATCAGTGAACTGTGGACTGTGAACTGTGAACTGTGACCTGTGAACTGTGAACTGTGAACTGTGAACTGTGAACTGCGAACTGTGAAGTATGAAATGAAGACAGTGAACTGTGAAGTATGAAATGAAGACAATGAACTGTGAATTGTGAACTGTGATCTGTGAACTGTGAACTGTGAAGTGTGAACTGTGAACTGTGAACTGCGAACTGTGAATTGTGAAATGAAGACTGTGAACTGTGAACTGTGCCCTGTGAACTGTGAACTGTGAACTGTGAAAACTGAATTGTGAAATAAAGTCTGTGAACTGTGAACTGTGATCTGTGAACTGAGAACTGTGAACTGTGAACAGTGGGCTGTGAACTGTGACCTGT
Source organism: Lasioglossum villosulum (assembly GCA_963971365.1). Classification (NCBI taxonomy): domain Eukaryota; kingdom Metazoa; phylum Arthropoda; class Insecta; order Hymenoptera; family Halictidae; genus Lasioglossum; species Lasioglossum villosulum. The sequence continues at coordinate 2,231,696 of CAXARU010000174.1, forward strand.
GAACTGTGAACTGCGAACTGTGAACTGTGAACTGTGAACTGTGAAAACTGAATTGTGAAATAAAGTATGTGAACTGTGATCTGTGAACTGTGAACTGTGAAGTGTGATCTGTGAACTGTGAACTGCGAACTGTGAATTGTGAAATGAAGACTGTGAACTGTAAACTGTGCCCTGTGCCCTGTGAACTGTGAACTGTGAAAACTGAATTGTGAAATAAAGTCTGTGAACTGTGAACTGCGATCTGTGAACTGTGAACTGTGAAGTGTGATCTGTGAACTGTGAACTGCGAACTGTGAATTGTGAAATGAAGACTGTGAACTGTAAACTGTGCCCTGTGCCCTGTGAACTGTGAACTGTGAAAACTGAATTGTGAAATAAAGTCTGTGAACTGTGAACTGCGATCTGTGAACTGTGAACTGTGGACTGTAAACTGTGAACTGTGAACTGTGAACTGTGACGTGTGACCTGTGAACTGTGAACTGTCAACTGTGAACTGAGAACTGTAAACTGAGAACTGTAAACTGTGAACTGTGAACTGTGATCTGTGATCTGTGAACTGTGAACTGCGAACTGTGAAGTGTGAAATGAAGACTGTGAACTGTGATCTGTGGACTGTGAACTGTGAACTGTGAACTGTGATGTGTGATCAGTGAACTGTGGACTGTGAACTGTGGACTGTGAACTGTGAACTGTGAACTGTGAACTGTGATGTGTGAACTGTGAACTGTGACCTGTGAACTGTGAACTGTGACCTGTGAACTGTGAACTGCGAACTATGAATTGTGAAATGAAGACTGTGAACTGTGAACTGTGAACAGTGAACAGTGAACTGTGAACTATGAACTGTGATCTGTGAATTGTGAACAGTGAACTGTGGACTGTGAACTGTGAACTGTGAACTGTGAAGTGTGAACTGTCAACTGTGAACTGTGAAGTATGAAATGAAGACAGTGAACTGTGAAGTATGAAATGAAGACAGTGAACTGTGAAATGTGAACTGTGACCTGCGAACTGGGAACTGTGAACTGTGAACTGTGAACTGTGACCTGTGACCTGTGAACTGTGAACTGTGACATGTGAACTGTAAACTGTGAACTGTGAACTGTGAACTGTGATCTGTGAACTGTGAACTGCGAACTGTGAAGTGTGAAATGAAGACTGTGAACTGTGAACTGTGAACTGTGAACTGTGAATTGTGAACAGTGAACTTTGGACTGTGAACTGTGAACTGTGAACTGTGAAGTGTGAACTGTCAACTGTGAACTGTCAACTGTGAACTGAGAACTGTAAACTGAGAACTGTAAACTGTGAACAGTGATCTGTGAACTGTGAACTGTGAACTGTGAACTGTGAACTGCGAACTGAGAAGGATGAAATGAAGACAGTGAACTGTGATCTGTGAACTGTGAACTGTGAACTGTGAACTGTGAACTGCGAACTGAGAAGGATGAAATGAAGACAGTGAACTGTGAAATGTGAACTGTGAACTGTGAACTGTGAACTGTGAACTGTGAACTGTGAACTGTGAACTGTGAACTGTGAACTGTGAACTGTGAACTGTGAACTGTGAACTGTGAACTGTGAACTGTGAACTGTGAACTGTGAACTGTGAACTGTGAACTGTGAACTGTGAACTGTGAACTGTGAACTGTGAACTGTGAACTGTGAACTGTGAACTGTGAACTGTGAACTGTGAACTGTGAACTGTGAACTGTGAACTGTGAAGTGTGATCTGTGAACTGTGAACTGCGAACTGTGAATTGTGAAATGAAGACTGTGAACTGTAAACTGAGAACTGTAAACTGTGAACTGTGAACTGTGATCTGTGAAATGTGAACTGCGAACTGTGAAGTGTGAAATGAAGACTGTGAACTGTGATCTGTGGACTGTGAACTGTGAACTGTGAACTGTGATGTGTGATCAGTGAACTGTGAACTGTGAACTGTGAACTGTGAACTATGATCTGTGAACAGTGAACTGCGGACTGTGAACTGTGAACTGTGAACTGTGAAAACTGAATTGTGAAATAAAGTATGTGAACTGTGATCTGTGAACTGTGAACTGTGAAGTGTGATCTGTGAACTGTGAACTGCGAACTGTGAATTGTGAAATGAAGACTGTGAACTGTAAACTGTGCCCTGTGAACTGTGAACTGTGAACTGTGAAAACTGAATTGTGAAATAAAGTCTGTGAACTGTGAACTGTGATCTGTGAACTGAGAACTGTGAACTGTGAACAGTGGGCTGTGAACTGTGACCTGTGAACTGTGAACTGCGAACTGTGAAGTATGAAATGAAGACAGTGAACTGTGAAATGTGAACTGTGACCTGCGATCTGGGAACTGTGAACTGTGAACTGTGAACTGTGGACTGTAAACTGTGAACTGTGAACTGTGACGTGTGACCTGTGAACTGTGAACTGTCAACTGTGAACTGAGAACTGTAAACTGAGAACTGTAAACTGTGAACTGTGAACTGCGATCTGTGATCTGTGAACTGTGAACTGCGAACTGTGAAGTGTGAAATGAAGACTGTGAAGTGTGATCTGTGGACTGTGAACTGTGAACTGTGAACTGTGATGTGTGATCAGTGAACTGTGGACTGTGAACTGTGGACTGTGAACTGTGAACTGTGAACTGTGAACTGTGAAGTGTGAACTGTGAACTGTGACCTGTGAACTGTGAACTGTGACCTGTGAACTGTGAACTGCGAACTATGAATTGTGAAATGAAGACTGTGAACTGTGAACTGTGAACAGTGAACAGTGAACTGTGAACTATGAACTGTGATCTGTGAATTGTGAACAGTGAACTGTGGACTGTAAACTGTGAACTGTGAACTGTGAAGTGTGAACTGTCAACTGTGAACTGTGAAGTATGAAATGAAGACAGTGAACTGTGAAGTATGAAATGAAGACAGTGAACTGTGAAATGTGAACTGTGACCTGCGAACTGGGAACTGTGAACTGTGAACTGTGAACTGTGAACTGTGACCTGTGACCTGTGAACTGTGAACTGTGACATGTGAACTGTAAACTGTGAACTGTGAACTGTGAACTGTGATCTGTGAACTGTGAACTGCGAACTGTGAAGTGTGAAATGAAGACTGTGAACTGTGAACTGTGAACTGTGAACTGTGAATTGTGAACAGTGAACTTTGGACTGTGAACTGTCAACTGTGAACTGTCAACTGTGAACTGAGAACTGTAAACTGAGAACTGTAAACTGTGAACAGTGATCTGTGAACTGTGAACTGTGAACTGTGAACTGTGAACTGTGAACTGTGAACTGTGAACTGTGAACTGTGAACTGTGAACTGTGAACTGTGAACTGTGAACTGTGAACTGTGAACTGTGAACTGTGAACTGTGAACTGTGAACTGTGAACTGTGAACTGTGAACTGTGAACTGTGAACTGTGAACTGTGAACTGTGAACTGTGAACTGTGAACTGTGAACTGTGAACTGTGAACTGTGAACTGTGAACTGTGAACTGTGAACTGTGAACTGTGAACTGTGAACTGTGAACTGTGAACTGTGAACTGTGAACTGTGAACTGTGAACTGTGAACTGTGAACTGTGAACTGTGAACTGTGAACTGTGAACTATGATCAGTGAACAGTGAACTGCGGACTGTGAACTGTGAACTGTGAACTGTGAAAACTGAATTGTGAAATAAAGTCTGTGAACAGTGATCTGTGAACTGTGAACTGTGAAGTGTGATCTGTGAACTGTGAACTGCGAACTGTGAATTGTGAAATGAAGACTGTGAACTGTGAACTGTGCCCTGTGAAGACTGAAGTGTGAAATGAAGACTGTGAATTGTGATCTGTGAACTGAGAACTGTGAACTGTGAACTGTGAACTGTGATCTGTGAACTGTGAACTGTGAACTGTGAACTGTGAACTGTGATCTGTGAACTGTGAACTGCTAACTGTGAAGTGTGAAATGAAGACTGTGAACTGTGATCTGTGAACTGAGATCTGTGAGCTGTGAATAGTGAACTGTGAACTGTAATCTGTGATCTGTGAACTGTCAACTGTGAACTGTGAACTGTGAACTGTGAACTGTGAACTGTGAACTGTGAACTGTGAACTGTGAACTGTGAACTGTGAACTGTGAACTGCGAACTGTGAACTGCGAACTGTGAACTGTGAACTGTGAACTGTGAACTGTGAACTGTGAAATGTGAACTGTGAACTGTGAACTGTGAACTGTGAACTGTGAACTGTGAACTGTGAACTGTGAACTGTGAACTGTGAACTGTGAACTGTGAACTGTGAACTGTGAACTGTGAACTGTGAACTGTGAACTGTGAACTGTGAACTGTGAACTGTGAACTGTGAACTGTGAACTGTGAACTGTGAACTGTGAACTGTGCCCTGTGAACTGTGAACTGTGAACTGTGAAAACTGAATTGTGAAATAAAGTCTGTGAACTGTGAACTGTGATCTGTGAACTGAGAACAGTGAACTGTGAACAGTGGGCTGTGAACTGTGACCTGTGAACTGTGAACTGCGAACTGTGAAGTATGAAATGAAGACAGTGAACTGTGAAATGTGAACTGTGACCTGCGATCTGGGAACTGTGAACTGTGAACTGTGAACTGTGGACTGTAAACTGTGAACTGTGAACTGTGACGTGTGACCTGTGAACTGTGAACTGTCAACTGTGAACTGAGAACTGTAAACTGAGAACTGTAAACTGTGAACTGTGAACTGCGATCTGTGATCTGTGAACTGTGAACTGCGAACTGTGAAGTGTGAAATGAAGACTGTGAACTGTGATCTGTGGACTGTGAACTGTGAACTGTGAACTGTGATGTGTGATCAGTGAACTGTGGACTGTGAACTGTGGACTGTGAACTGTGAACTGTGAACTGTGAACTGTGAAGTGTGAACTGTGAACTGTGACCTGTGAACTGTGAACTGTGACCTGTGAACTGTGAACTGCGAACTATGAATTGTGAAATGAAGACTGTGAACTGTGAACTGTGAACAGTGAACAGTGAACTGTGAACTATGAACTGTGATCTGTGAATTGTGAACAGTGAACTGTGGACTGTAAACTGTGAACTGTGAACTGTGAAGTGTGAACTGTCAACTGTGAACTGTGAAGTATGAAATGAAGACAGTGAACTGTGAAGTATGAAATGAAGACAGTGAACTGTGAAATGTGAACTGTGACCTGCGAACTGGGAACTGTGAACTGTGAACTGTGAACTGTGACCTGTGACCTGTGAACTGTGAACTGTGACATGTGAACTGTAAACTGTGAACTGTGAACTGTGAACTGTGATCTGTGAACTGTGAACTGCGAACTGTGAAGTGTGAAATGAAGACTGTGAACTGTGAACTGTGAACTGTGAACTGTGAATTGTGAACAGTGAACTTTGGACTGTGAACTGTGAACTGTGAAGTGTGAACTGTCAACTGTGAACTGTCAACTGTGAACTGAGAACTGTAAACTGAGAACTGTAAACTGTGAACAGTGATCTGTGAACTGTGAACTGTGAACTGTGAACTGTGAACTGTGAACTGCGAACTGTGAAGGATGAAATGAAGACAGTGAACTGTGAAATGTGAACTGTGAACTGTGAACTGTGAACTGTGAACTGTGAACTGTGAACTGTGAACTGTGAACTGTGAACTGTGAACTGTGAACTGTGAACTGTGAACTGTGAACTGTGAACTGTGAACTGTGAACTGTGAACTGTGAACTGTGAACTGTGAACTGTGAACTGTGAACTGTGAACTGTGAACTGTGAACTGTGAACTGTGAACTGTGAACTGTGAACTGTGAACTGTGAACTGTGAACTGTGAACTGTGAACTGTGAACTGTGAACTGTGAACTGTGAACTGTGAACTGTGAACTGTGAACTGTGAACTGTGAACTGTGAACTGTGAACTGTGAACTATGATCAGTGAACAGTGAACTGCGGACTGTGAACTGTGAACTGTGAACTGTGAAAACTGAATTGTGAAATAAAGTCTGTGAACAGTGATCTGTGAACTGTGAACTGTGAAGTGTGATCTGTGAACTGTGAACTGCGAACTGTGAATTGTGAAATGAAGACTGTGAACTGTGAACTGTGCCCTGTGAAGACTGAAGTGTGAAATGAAGACTGTGAATTGTGATCTGTGAACTGAGAACTGTGAACTGTGAACTGTGAACTGTGATCTGTGAACTGTGAACTGTGAACTGTGAACTGTGATCTGTGAACTGTGAACTGCTAACTGTGAAGTGTGAAATGAAGACTGTGAACTGTGATCTGTGAACTGAGATCTGTGAGCTGTGAATAGTGAACTGTGAACTGTAATCTGTGATCTGTGAACTGTCAACTGTGAACTGTGAACTGTGAACTGTGAACTGTGAACTGTGAACTGTGAACTGTGAACTGTGAACTGTGAACTGCGAACTGTGAACTGCGAACTGTGAACTGCGAACTGTGAACTGCGAACTGTGAACTGCGAACTGCGAACTGTGAACTGCGAACTGTGAACTGCGAACTGTGAACTGCGAACTGTGAACTGTGAACTGTGAACTGTGAACTGTGAACTGTGAACTGTGAACTGTGAACTGTGAACTGTGAACTGTGAACTGTGAACTGTGAACTGTGAACTGTGAACTGTGAACTGTGAACTGTGAACTGTGAACTGTGAACTGTGAACTGTGAACTGTGAACTGTGAACTGTGAACTGTGAACTGTGAACTGTGAACTGTGAACTGTGAACTGTGAACTGTCAACTGTGAACTGTCAACTGTCAACTGTGAACTGTCAACTGTGAACTGTCAACTGTGAACTGTCAACTGTGAACTGTCAACTGTGAACTGTCAACTGTGAACTGTCAACTGTGAACTGTCAACTGTGAACTGTCAACTGTGAACTGTCAACTGTGAACTGTCAACTGTGAACTGTCAACTGTGAACTGTCAACTGTGAACTGTCAACTGTGAACTGTCAACTGTGAACTGTCAACTGTGAACTGTCAACTGTGAACTGTCAACTGTGAACTGTCAACTGTGAACTGTCAACTGTGAACTGTCAACTGTGAACTGTCAACTGTGAACTGTCAACTGTGAACTGTCAACTGTGAACTGTCAACTGTGAACTGTCAACTGTGAACTGTGAAGTGTGAACTGTGAAGTGTGAACTGTGAAGTGTGAACTGTGAAGTGTGAACTGTGAAGTGTGAACTGTGAAGTGTGAACTGTGAAGTGTGAACTGTGAAGTGTGAACTGTGAAGTGTGAACTGTGAAGTGTGAACTGTGAAGTGTGAACTGTGAAGTGTGAACTGTGAAGTGTGAACTGTGAACTGTGAACTGTGAACTTTGAACTGTGAACTGTGAACTATGATCAGTGAACAGTGAACTGCGGACTGTGAACTGTGAACTGTGAACTGTGAAAACTGAATTGTGAAATAAAGTCTGTGAACAGTGATCTGTGAACTGTGAACTGTGAAGTGTGATCTGTGAACTGTGAACTGCGAACTGTGAATTGTGAAATGAAGACTGTGAACTGTGAACTGTGCCCTGTGAAGACTGAAGTGTGAAATGAAGAATGTGAACTGTGAACTGTGCCCTGTGAAGACTGAAGTGTGAAATGAAGACTGTGAACTGTGATCTGTGAACTGAGAACTGTGAACTGTGAACTGTGAACTGTGATCTGTGAACTGTGAACTGTGAATTGTGAAATGAAGACTGTGAACTGTGAACTGCTAACTGTGAAGTGTGAAATGAAGACTGTGAACTGTGATCTGTGAACTGAGATCTGTGAGCTGTGAATAGTGAACTGTGGACTGTGAACTGTGAACTGTGATTTGTGAACAGTGAACTGTGGACTGTGAACTGTGAAGTGTGTACTGTGAACTGTCATCTGTGAACTGTCTACTGTGAACTGTGAAGTGTGAACTGTGAAGTGTGAACTGTGAAGTGTGAACTGTGAAGTGTGAACTGTGAAGTGTGAACTGTGAACTGTAATCTGTGAACTGTGATCTGTGAACTGCGAACTGTGAAATGTGAAATGAATACTGTGAACGGGGAACTGTGAACTGTGAACTGTGAACTGTGAACTGTGAACTGTGAACTGTGAAATGAAGACTGTGAACTGTGATCTGTGAACTGAGATCTGTGAACTGTGAACTGTGGACTGTGAACTGTGAACTGTGAGCAGTGAACTGTGATCTGTGAACGGTGATCTGTGAACTGTGAACTGCGAACTGTGAATTGTGAAATGAAAACTGTGAACTGTGAACTGTGAACTCTGAACTGTAGACTGTGAACTATGATCTGTGAACAGTGAACTGTCGACTGTGAACTGTGAACTGTGAAGTGTGAACTGTGAACAGTGAACTGTCAACTGTGAACTGAGAACTGTAAACTGAGAACTGTAAACTGTGAACAGTGAACTGTGAACTGTGAACTGTGAACTGTGAACTGTGAACTGTGATCTGAGAACTGTGAACTGCGAACTGTGAAGCGTGAAATGAAGACTGTGAACTGTGAACTGTGATCTGTGAACAGTGAACTGTGAACTGTGAACTGTGAACTGTGAATTGTGAACAGTGAAATGTGGACTGTGAACTGTGAACTGTGATCTGTGAACTGTGAACTGCGAACTGTGAAGTGTGAAATGAAGACTGTGAACTGTGATCTGTGGACTGTGAACTGTGAACTGTGAATAGTGAACTGTGGACTGTGAACTGTCAACTGTGAACTGCGAACTGTGAAGTGTGAAATGAATACTGTGAACGGGGAACTGTGAACTGTGACCTGAGAACTGTAAACTGTGAACTGTGAACTGTGAAATGAAGACTGTGAACTGTGATCTGTGAACTGTGATTTGTGAACAGTGAACTGTGGACTGTGAACTGTGAAGTGTGTACTGTGAACTGTCAACTGTCAACTGTGAACTGTAATCTGTGAACTGTGATCTGTGAACTGTCAACTGTGAACTGCGAACTGTGAAATGTGAAATGAATACTGTGAACGGGGAACTGTGAACTGTGGACTGTGAACTGTGGACTGTGAACTGTGAACTGTGAACTGTGAACTGTGAACTGAGAACTGTAAACTGTGAACTGTGAACTGTGAAATGAAGACTGTGAACTGTGATCTGTGAACTGAGAACTGTGAACTGTGAACTGTGGACTGTGCACTGTGAACTGTGAACAGTGAACTGTGATCTGTGAACGGTGATCTGTGAACTGTGAACTGCGAACTGTGAATTGTGAAATGAAGACTGTGAACTGTGAACTGTGAACTCTGAACTGTAGACTGTGAACTATGATCTGTGAACAGTGAAATGTGGACTGTGAACTGTGAACTGTGATCTGTGAACTGTGACATGTGAACTGTGAACTGTGAACTGTGAACTGTGAACTGTGAACTGTGAACTGCGAACTGTGAAGTATGAAATGAAGACAGTGAACTGTGAAATGTGAACTGTGAACTGTGAACTGTGAACTGTGAACTGTGAACTGTGAACTGTGAACTGTGAACTGTGAACTGTGAACTGTGAACTGTGAACTGTGAACTGTGAACTGTGAACTGTGAACTGTGAACTGTGAACTGTGAACTGTGAAAACTGAATTGTGAAATAAAGTCTGTGAACAGTGATCTGTGAACTGTGAACTGTGAAGTGTGATCTGTGAACTGTGAACTGCGAACTGTGAATTGTGAAATGAAGACTGTGAACTGTGAACTGTGCCCTGTGAAGACTGAAGTGTGAAATGAAGAATGTGAACTGTGAACTGTGCCCTGTGAAGACTGAAGTGTGAAATGAAGACTGTGAACTGTGATCTGTGAACTGAGAACTGTGAACTGTGAACTGTGAACTGTGATCTGTGAACTGTGAACTGTGAATTGTGAAATGAAGACTGTGAACTGTGAACTGCTAACTGTGAAGTGTGAAATGAAGACTGTGAACTGTGATCTGTGAACTGAGATCTGTGAGCTGTGAATAGTGAACTGTGGACTGTGAACTGTGAACTGTGATTTGTGAACAGTGAACTGTGGACTGTGAACTGTGAAGTGTGTACTGTGAACTGTCATCTGTGAACTGTCTACTGTGAACTGTGAAGTGTGAACTGTGAAGTGTGAACTGTGAAGTGTGAACTGTGAAGTGTGAACTGTGAAGTGTGAACTGTGAACTGTAATCTGTGAACTGTGATCTGTGAACTGCGAACTGTGAAATGTGAAATGAATACTGTGAACGGGGAACTGTGAACTGTGAACTGTGAACTGTGAACTGTGAACTGTGAACTGTGAAATGAAGACTGTGAACTGTGATCTGTGAACTGAGATCTGTGAACTGTGAACTGTGGACTGTGAACTGTGAACTGTGAGCAGTGAACTGTGATCTGTGAACGGTGATCTGTGAACTGTGAACTGCGAACTGTGAATTGTGAAATGAAAACTGTGAACTGTGAACTGTGAACTCTGAACTGTAGACTGTGAACTATGATCTGTGAACAGTGAACTGTCGACTGTGAACTGTGAACTGTGAAGTGTGAACTGTGAACAGTGAACTGTCAACTGTGAACTGAGAACTGTAAACTGAGAACTGTAAACTGTGAACAGTGAACTGTGAACTGTGAACTGTGAACTGTGAACTGTGAACTGTGATCTGAGAACTGTGAACTGCGAACTGTGAAGCGTGAAATGAAGACTGTGAACTGTGAACTGTGATCTGTGAACAGTGAACTGTGAACTGTGAACTGTGAACTGTGAATTGTGAACAGTGAAATGTGGACTGTGAACTGTGAACTGTGATCTGTGAACTGTGAACTGCGAACTGTGAAGTGTGAAATGAAGACTGTGAACTGTGATCTGTGGACTGTGAACTGTGAACTGTGAATAGTGAACTGTGGACTGTGAACTGTCAACTGTGAACTGCGAACTGTGAAGTGTGAAATGAATACTGTGAACGGGGAACTGTGAACTGTGACCTGAGAACTGTAAACTGTGAACTGTGAACTGTGAAATGAAGACTGTGAACTGTGATCTGTGAACTGTGATTTGTGAACAGTGAACTGTGGACTGTGAACTGTGAAGTGTGTACTGTGAACTGTCAACTGTCAACTGTGAACTGTAATCTGTGAACTGTGATCTGTGAACTGTCAACTGTGAACTGCGAACTGTGAAATGTGAAATGAATACTGTGAACGGGGAACTGTGAACTGTGGACTGTGAACTGTGGACTGTGAACTGTGAACTGTGAACTGTGAACTGTGAACTGAGAACTGTAAACTGTGAACTGTGAACTGTGAAATGAAGACTGTGAACTGTGATCTGTGAACTGAGAACTGTGAACTGTGAACTGTGGACTGTGCACTGTGAACTGTGAACAGTGAACTGTGATCTGTGAACGGTGATCTGTGAACTGTGAACTGCGAACTGTGAATTGTGAAATGAAGACTGTGAACTGTGAACTGTGAACTCTGAACTGTAGACTGTGAACTATGATCTGTGAACAGTGAAATGTGGACTGTGAACTGTGAACTGTGATCTGTGAACTGTGACATGTGAACTGTGAACTGTGAACTGTGAACTGTGAACTGTGAACTGTGAACTGCGAACTGTGAAGTATGAAATGAAGACAGTGAACTGTGAAATGTGAACTGTGAACTGTGAACTGTGAACTGTGAACTGTGAACTGTGAACTGTGAACTGTGAACTGTGAACTGTGAACTGTGAACTGTGAACTGTGAACTGTGAACTGTGAACTGTGAACTGTGAACTGTGAACTGTGAACTGTGAACTGTGAACTGTGAACTGTGAACTGTGAACTGTGAACTGTGAACTGTGAACTGTGAACTGTGAACTGTGAACTGTGAACTGTGAACTGTGAACTGTGAACTGTGAACTGTGAACTGTGAACTGTGAACTGTGAACTGTGAACTGTGAACTGTGAACTGTGAACTGTGAACTGTGAACTGTGAACTGTGAACTGTGAACTGTGAACTGTGAACTGTGAACTGTGAACTGTGAACTGTGAACTGTGAACTGTGAACTGTGAACTGTGAACTGTGAACTGTGAACTGTGAACTGTGAACTGTGAACTGTGAACTGTGAACTGTGAACTGTGAACTGTGAACTGTGAACTGTGAACTGTGAACTGTGAACTGTGAACTGTGAACTGTGAACTGTGAACTGTGAACTGTGAACTGTGAACTGTGAACTGTGAACTGTGAACTGTGAACTATGATCAGTGAACAGTGAACTGCGGACTGTGAACTGTGAACTGTGAACTGTGAAAACTGAATTGTGAAATAAAGTCTGTGAACAGTGATCTGTGAACTGTGAACTGTGAAGTGTGATCTGTGAACTGTGAACTGCGAACTGTGAATTGTGAAATGAAGACTGTGAACTGTGAACTGTGCCCTGTGAAGACTGAAGTGTGAAATGAAGACTGTGAATTGCGATCTGTGAACTGTGAACTGTGAACTGTGATTTGTGAACAGTGAACTGTGGACTGTGAACTGTGAAGTGTGTACTGTGAACTGTCAACTGTCAACTGTGAACTGTAATCTGTGAACTGTGATCTGTGAACTGTCAACTGTGAACTGCGAACTGTGAAATGTGAAATGAATACTGTGAACGGGGAACTGTGAACTGCGAACTGTGAAGGATGAAATGAAGACAGTGAACTGTGAAATGTGAACTGTGACCTGCGAACTGGGAACTGGGAACTGTGAACTGTGAACTGTGAACTGTGAACTGTGAACTGTGAACTGTGAACTGTGAACTGTGAACTGTGAACTGTGAACTGTGAACTGTGAACTGTGAACTGTGAACTGTGAACTGTGAACTGTGAACTGTGAACTGTGAACTGTGAACTGTGAACTGTGAACTGTGAACTGTGAACTGTGAACTGTGAACTGTGAACTGTGAACTGTGAACTGTGAACTGTGAACTGTGAACTGTGAACTGTGAACTGTGAACTGTGAACTGTGAACTGTGAACTGTGAACTGTGAACTGTGAACTGTGAACTGTGAACTGTGAACTGTGAACTGTGAACTGTGAACTGTGAACTGTGAACTGTGAACTGTGAACTGTGAACTGTGAACTGTGAACTGTGAACTGTGAACTGTGAACTGTGAACTGTGAACTGTGAACTGTGAACTGTGAACTGTGAACTGTGAACTGTGAACTGTGAACTGTGAACTGTGAACTGTGAACTGTGAACTGTGAACTGTGAACTGTGAACTGTGAACTGTGAACTGTGAACTGTGAACTGTGAACTGTGAACTGTGAACTGTGAACTGTGAACTGTGAACTGTGAACTGTGAACTGTGAACTGTGAACTGTGAACTGTGAACTGTGAACTGTGAACTGTGAACTGTCAACTGTGAACTGTCAACTGTGAACTGTCAACTGTGAACTGTCAACTGTGAACTGTCAACTGTGAACTGTCAACTGTGAACTGTCAACTGTGAACTGTCAACTGTGAACTGTCAACTGTGAACTGTGAAGTGTGAACTGTGAAGTGTGAACTGTGAAGTGTGAACTGTGAAGTGTGAACTGTGAAGTGTGAACTGTGAAGTGTGAACTGTGAAGTGTGAACTGTGAAGTGTGAACTGTGAAGTGTGAACTGTGAAGTGTGAACTGTGAAGTGTGAACTGTGAAGTGTGAACTGTGAAGTGTGAACTGTGAAGTGTGAACTGTGAAGTGTGAACTGTGAAGTGTGAACTGTGAAGTGTGAACTGTGAAGTGTGAACTGTGAAGTGTGAACTGTGAAGTGTGAACTGTGAAGTGTGAACTGTGAACTGTGAACTGTGAACTGTGAACTATGATCAGTGAACAGTGAACTGCGGACTGTGAACTGTGAACTGTGAACTGTGAAAACTGAATTGTGAAATAAAGTCTTTGAACAGTGATCTGTGAACTGTGAACTGTGAAGTGTGATCTATGAACTGTGAACTGCGAACTGTGAATTGTCAAATGAAGACTGTGAACTGTGAACTGTGCCCTGTGAAGACTGAAGTGTGAAATGAAGACTGTGAACTGTGATCTGTGAACTGAGAACTGTGAACTGTGAACTGTGAACTGTGATCTGTGAACTGTGAACTGTGAACTGTGATCTGTGAACTGTGAACTGCTAACTGTGAAGTGTGAAATGAAGACTGTGAACTGTGATCTGTGAACTGAGATCTGTGAGCTGTGAATAGTGAACTGTGGACTGTGAACTGTGAACTGTGATTTGTGAACAGTGAACTGTGGACTGTGAACTGTGAAGTGTGTACTGTGAACTGTCATCTGTGAACTGTGAACTGTAATCTGTGAACTGTGATCTGTGAACTGCGAACTGTGAAATGTGAAATGAATACTGTGAACGGGGAACTGTGAACTGTGAACTGTGAACTGTGAACTGTGAACTGTGAACTGTGAAATGAAGACTGTGAACTGTGATCTGTGAACGGTGATCTGTGAACTGTGAACTGCGAACTGTGAATTGTGAAATGAAGACTGTGAACTGTGAACTGTGAACTCTGAACTGTAGACTGTGAACTATGATCTGTGAACAGTGAACTGTCGACTGTGAACTGTGAACTGTGAAGTGTGAACTGTGAACAGTGAACTGTCAACTGTGAACTGAGAACTGAGAACTGTAAACTGAGAACTGTAAACTGTGAACAGTGAACTGTGAACTGTGAACTGTGAACTGTGAACTGTGAACTGTGATCTGTGAACTGTGAACTGCGAACTGTGAAGCGTGAAATGAAGACTGTGAACTGTGAACTGTGATCTGTGAACTGTGAACAGTGAACTGTGATCTGTGAACTGTGAACAGTGAACTGTGAACTGTGAACTGTGAATTGTGAACAGTGAAATGTGGACTGTGAACTGTGAACTGTGATCTGTGAACTGTGAACTGCGAACTGTGAAGTGTGAAATGAAGACTGTGAACTGTGATCTGTGGACTGTGAACTGTGAACTGTGAATAGTGAACTGTGGACTGTGAACTGTCAACTGTGAACTGCGAACTGTGAAGTGTGAAATGAATACTGTGAACGGGGAACTGTGAACTGTGACCTGAGAACTGTAAACTGTGAACTGTGAACTGTGAAATGAAGACTGTGAACTGTGATCTGTGAACTGTGATTTGTGAACAGTGAACTGTGGACTGTGAACTGTGAAGTGTGTACTGTGAACTGTCAACTGTCAACTGTGAACTGTAATCTGTGAACTGTGATCTGTGAACTGTCAACTGTGAACTGCGAACTGTGAAATGTGAAATGAATACTGTGAACGGGGAACTGTGAACTGTGAACTGTGAACTGTGGACTGTGAACTGTGAACTGTGAACTGTGAACTGTGAACTGTGAACTGAGAACTGTAAACTGTGAACTGTGAACTGTGAAATGAAGACTGTGAACTGTGATCTGTGAACTGAGAACTGTGAACTGTGAACTGTGAACTGTGAACTGTGGACTGTGCACTGTGAACTGTGAACAGTGAACTGTGATCTGTGAACGGTGATCTGTGAACTGTGAACTGTGAACTGTGAACTGTGACATGTGAACTGTAAACTGTGAACTGTGAACTGTGATCTGTGAACTGTGAACTGCGAACTGTGAAGTGTGAAATGAAGACTGTGAACTGTGATCTGTGGACTGTGAACTGTGAACTGTGAACTGTGATGTGTGATCAGTGAACTGTGGACTGTGAACTGTGAACTGTGACCTGTGAACTGTGAACTGTGAACTGTGAACTGTGAACTGCGAACTGTGAAGTATGAAATGAAGACAGTGAACTGTGAAGTATGAAATGAAGACAGTGAACTGTGAAATGTGAACTGTGACCTGCGAACTGGGAACTGTGAACTGTGAACTGTGAACTGTGATCTGTGAACAGTGAAGTGTGAACTGTGAACTGTGAATTGTGAACAGTGAAATGTGGACTGTGAACTGTGAACTGTGATCTGTGAACTGTGAACTGCGAACTGTGAAGTGTGAAATGAAGACTGTGAACTGTGATCTGTGGACTGTGAACTGTGAACTGAGAATAGTGAACTGTGGACTGTGAACTGTCAACTGTGAACTGCGAACTGTGAAGTGTGAAATGAATACTGTGAACGGGGAACTGTGAACTGTGACCTGTGAACTGTGAACTGTGAACTGTGATCTGTGAACTGTGAACTGCGAACTGTGAATTGTGAAATGAAGACTGTGAACTGTGAACTGTGAACTGTGAACTCTGAACTGTAGACTGTGAACTATGATCTGTGAACAGTGAACTGTCGACTGTGAACTGTGAACTGTGAAGTGTGAACTGTGAACAGTGAACTGTCAACTGTGAACTGAGAACTGTAAACTGTGAACAGTGAACTGTGAACTGTCATCTGTGAACTGTGAACTGTAATCTGTGAACTGTGATCTGTGAACAGCGAACTGTGAAATGTGAAATGAATACTGTGAACGGGGAACTGTGAACTGTGAACTGTGAACTGTGAACTGTGAACTGTGAACTGTGAAATGAAGACTGTGAACTGTGATCTGTGAACTGAGATCTGTGAACTGTGAACTGTGGACTGTGAACTGTGAACTGTGAACAGTGAACTGTGATCTGTGAACGGTGATCTGTGAACTGTGAACTGCGAACTGTGAATTGTGAAATGAAGACTGTGAACTGTGAACTGTGAACTGTAAACTGTGAACAGTGAACTGTGAACTGCGAACTGTGAACTGTGAACTGTGAACTGTGATCTGTGAACTGTGAACTGCGAACTGTGAAGCGTGAAATGAAGACTGTGAACTGTGAACTGTGATCTGTGAACAGTGAACTGTGAACTGTGAACTGTGAATTGTGAACAGTGAAATGTGGACTGTGAACTGTGAACTGTGATCTGTGAACTGTGAACTGCGAACTGTGAAGTGTGAAATGAAGACTGTGAACTGTGATCTGTGGACTGTGAACTGTGAACTGTGAATAGTGAACTGTGGACTGTGAACTGTCAACTGTGAACTGCGAACTGTGAAGTGTGAAATGAATACTGTGAACGGGGAACTGTGAACTGTGACCTGAGAACTGTAAACTGTGAACTGTGAACTGTGAAATGAAGACTGTGAACTGTGATCTGTGAACTGTGATTTGTGAACAGTGAACTGTGGACTGTGAACTGTGAAGTGTGTACTGTGAACTGTCAACTGTCAACTGTGAACTGTAATCTGTGAACTGTGATCTGTGAACTGTCAACTGTGAACTGCGAACTGTGAAATGTGAAATGAATACTGTGAACGGGGAACTGTGAACTGTGAACTTTGAACTGTGGACTGTGAACTGTGAACTGTGAACTGTGAACTGTGAACTGTGAACTGTGAACTGAGAACTGTAAACTGTGAACTGTGAACTGTGAAATGAAGACTGTGAACTGTGATCTGTGAACTGAGAACTGTGAACTGTGAACTGTGAACTGTGAACTATTATCTGTGAAAACTGAATTGTGAAATAAAGTCTGTGAACTGTGAACTGTGATCTGTGAACTGAGAACTGTGAACTGTGAACAGTGGGCTGTGAACTGTGACCTGTGAACTGTGAACTGCGAACTGTGAAGTATGAAATGAAGACAGTGAACTGTGAAATGTGAACTGTGACCTGCGATCTGGGAACTGTGAACTGTGAACTGTGAACTGTGAACTGTGGACTGTGAACTGTGAACTGTGAACTGTGAACTGTGAACTGTGAACTGTCAACTGTGAACTGAGAACTGTAAACTGAGAACTGTAAACTGTGAACTGTGAACTGTGATCTGTGAACTGTGAACTGCGAACTGTGAAGTGTGAAATGAAGACTGTGAACTGTGATCTGTGGACTGTGAACTGTGAACTGTGAACTGTGATGTGTGATCAGTGAACTGTGGACTGTGAACTGTGGACTGTGAACTGTGAACTGTGAACTGTGAACTGTGAAGTGTGAACTGTGAACTGTGACCTGTGAACTGTGAACTGTGACCTGTGAACTGTGAACTGCGAACTATGAATTGTGAAATGAAGACTGTGAACTGTGAACTGTGAACTGTGAACAGTGAACAGTGAACTGTGAACTATGAACTGTGAACTGTGAATTGTGAACAGTGAACTGTGGACTGTGAACTGTGAAGTGTGAACTGTCAACTGTGAACTGTCAACTGTGAACTGAGAACTGTAAACTGAGAACTGTAAACTGTGAACAGTGAACTGTGAACTGTGAACTGTGAACTGTGAACTGTGAACTGCGAACTGTGAAGTATGAAATGAAGACAGTGAACTGTGAAATGTGAACTATGACCTGCGAACTGGGAACTGTGAACTGTGAACTGTGAACTGTGAACTGTGAACTGTGAACTGTGAACTGTGAACTGTGAACTGTGAACTGTGAACTGTGCACTGTGAACTGTGAACTGTGAACTGTGAACTGTGAACTGTGAACTGTGAACTGTGAACTGTGAACTATGATCAGTGAACAGTGAACTGTGAACTATGATCAGTGAACAGTGAACTGCGGACTGTGAACTGTGAACTGTGAAAACTGAATTGTGAAATAAAGTCTGTGAACAGTGATCTGTGAACTGTCAACTGTGAAGTGTGATCTGTGAAGTGTGATCTGTGAACTGTGAACTGTGAACTGTGAACTGTGATCTGTGAACTGTGATCTGTGAACTGTGAACTGTGAACTGTGAACTGTGAACTGTGAACTGTGAACTGCCAACTGTGAAGTGTGAAATAAAGTCTGTGAACTGTGATCTGTGGACTGTGAACTGTGAACTGTGAAGTGTGAACTGTGATTTGTGAACAGTGAACTGTGGACTGTGAACTGTGCACTGTGAAGTGTGAAGTGTGAAATGAAGACTGTGATCTGTGAACTGTGATCTGTGAACAGTGAACTGTGGACCGTGAACTGTGAACTGTGACCTGAGAACTGTGAACTGTGACCTGTGAACTGTGAACTGTGAACTGTGAACTGCGAACTGTGAAGTATGAAATGAAGACAGTGAACTGTGAAGTATGAAATGAAGACAGTGAACTGTGAAATGTGAACTGTGACCTGCGAACTGGGAACTGTGAACTGTGAACTGTGAACTGTGAACTGTGATCTGTGAACAGTGAAGTGTGAACTGTGAACTGTGAACTGTGAACTGTGAACTGTGAACTGGAACTGTGAACTGTGAACTGGGAACTGTGAACTGTGAACTGTGAACTGTGAACTATGATCTGTGAAAACTGAATTGTGAAATAAAGTCTGTGAACTGTGAACTGTGATCTGTGAACTGAGAACTGAGAACTGTGAACTGTGAACAGTGGACTGTGCACTGTGAACTGTGAACAGTGAACTGCGAACTGTGAACGGTGATCTGTGAACTGTGAACTGCGAACTGTGAATTGTGAAATGAAGACTGTGAACTGTGAACTGTGAACTCTGAACTGTAGACTGTGAACTATGATCTGTGAACAGTGAAATGTGGACTGTGAACTGTGAACTGTGATCTGTGAACTGTGAACTGCGAACTGTGAAGTGTGAAATGAAGACAGTGAACTGTGAAATGTGAACTGTGACCTGCGAACTGGGAACTGTGAACTGTGAACTGTGAACTGTGAACTGTGACCTGTGAACTGTGAACTGTGACATGTGAACTGTAAACTGTGAACTGTGAACTGTGATCTGTGAACTGTGAACTGCGAACTGTGAAGTGTGAAATGAAGACTGTGAACTGTGATCTGTGGACTGTGAACTGTGAACTGTGAACTGTGATGTGTGATCAGTGAACTGTGGACTGTGAACTGTGAACTGTGACCTGTGAACTGTGAACTGTGAACTGTGAACTGTGAACTGCGAACTGTGAAGTATGAAATGAAGACAGTGAACTGTGAAGTATGAAATGAAGACAGTGAACTGTGAAATGTGAACTGTGACCTGCGAACTGGGAACTGTGAACTGTGAACTGTGAACTGTGATCTGTGAACAGTGAAGTGTGAACTGTGAACTGTGAATTGTGAACAGTGAAATGTGGACTGTGAACAGTGAACTGTGGACTGTGAACTGTGAACTGTGAACTGTGAAGTGTGAACTGTCAACTGTGAACTGTCAACTGTGAACTGAGAACTGTAAACTGAGAACTGTAAACTGTGAACAGTGATCTGTGAACTGTGAACTGTGAACTGTGAACTGCGAACTGTGAAGGATGAAATGAAGACAGTGAACTGTGAAATGTGAACTGTGAACTGTGAACTGTGAACTGTGAACTGTGAACTGTGAACTGTGAACTGTGAACTGTGAACTGTGAACTGTGAACTGTGAACTGTGAACTGTGAACTGTGAACTGTGAACTGTGAACTGTGAACTGTGAACTGTGAACTGTGAACTGTGAACTGTGAACTGTGAACTGTGAACTGTGAACTGTGAACTGTGAACTGTGAACTGTGAACTGTGAACTGTGAACTGTGAACTGTGAACTGTGAACTGTGAACTGTGAACTGTGAACTGTGAACTGTGAACTGTGAACTGTGAACTGTGAACTGTGAACTGTGAACTGTGAACTGTGAACTGTGAACTGTGAACTGTGAACTGTGAACTGTGAACTGTGAACTGTGAACTGTGAACTGTGAACTGTGAACTGTGAACTGTGAACTGTGAACTGTGAACTATGATCAGTGAACAGTGAACTGCGGACTGTGAACTGTGAACTGTGAACTGTGAACTGTGAACTGTGAACTGTGAACTGTGAACTGTGAACTGTGAACTGTGAAGTGTGATCTGTGAACTGTGAACTGCGAACTGTGAATTGTGAAATGTGAAATGAAGACTGTGAACTGTGAACTGTGCCCTGTGAAGACTGAAGTGTGAAATGAAGACTGTGAATTGTGATCTGTGAACTGAGAACTGTGAACTGTGAACTGTGATCTGTGAACTGTGAACTGCTAACTGTGAAGTGTGAAATGAAGACTGTGAACTGTGATCTGTGAACTGAGATCTGTGAGCTGTGAATAGTGAACTGTGGACTGTGAACTGTGAACTGTGATTTGTGAACAGTGAACTGTGGACTGTGAACTGTGAAGTGTGTACTGTGAACTGTCAACTGTCAACTGTGAACTGTAATCTGTGAACTGTGATCTGTGAACTGTCAACTGTGAACTGCGAACTGTGAAATGTGAAATGAATACTGTGAACGGGGAACTGTGAACTGCGAACTGTGAAGGATGAAATGAAGACAGTGAACTGTGAAATGTGAACTGTGACCTGCGAACTGGGAACTGGGAACTGTGAACTGTGAACTGTGAACTGTGAACTGTGAACTGTGAACTGTGAACTGTGAACTGTGAACTGTGAACTGTGAACTGTGAACTGTGAACTGTGAACTGTGAACTGTGAACTGTGAACTGTGAACTGTGAACTGTGAACTGTGAACTGTGAACTGTGAACTGTGAACTGTGAACTGTGAACTGTGAACTGTGAACTGTGAACTGTGAACTGTGAACTGTGAACTGTAAACTGTGAACTGTGAACTGTGAACTGTGAACTGTGAACTGTGAACTGTGAACTGTGAACTGTGAACTGTGAACTGTGAACTGTGAACTGTGAACTGTGAACTGTGAACTGTGAACTGTGAACTGTGAACTGTGAACTGTGAACTGTGAACTGTGAACTGTGAACTGTGAACTGTGAACTGTGAACTGTGAACTGTGAACTGTGAACTGTGAACTGTGAACTGTGAACTGTGAACTGTGAACTGTGAACTGTGAACTGTGAACTGTGAACTGTGAACTGTGAACTGTGAACTGTGAACTGTGAACTGTGAACTGTGAACTGTGAACTGTGAACTGTGAACTGTGAACTGTGAACTGTGAACTGTGAACTGTGAACTGTGAACTGTGAACTGTGAACTGTGAACTGTGAACTGTGAACTGTGAACTGTGAACTGTGAACTGTGAACTGTGAACTGTGAACTGTGAACTGTGAACTGTGAACTGTGAACTGTGAACTGTGAACTGTGAACTGTGAACTGTGAACTGTGAATTGTGAACTGTGAACTGTGGACTGTGAACTGTGGACTGTGAACTGTGAACTGTGAACTGTGAACTGTGAACTGTGAACTGTGAACTGTGAACTGTGAACTGTGAACTGTCAACTGTGAACTGTCAACTGTGAACTGTCAACTGTGAACTGTCAACTGTGAACTGTCAACTGTGAACTGTCAATTGTGAACTGTCAACTGTGAACTGTGAATTGTGAACAGTGAAATGTGGACTGTGAACTGTGAACTGTGATCTGTGAACTGTGAACTGCGAACTGTGAAGTGTGAAATGAAGACTGTGAACTGTGATCTGTGGACTGTGAACTGTGAACTGTGGACCGTGAACTGTGAACTGTGACCTGAGAACTGTGAACTGTGACCTGTGAACTGTGAACTGTGAACTGCGAACTGTGAAGTATGAAATGAAGACAGTGAACTGTGAAGTATGAAATGAAGACAGTGAACTGTGAAATGTGAACTGTGACCTGCGAACTGGGAACTGTGAACTGTGAACTGTGAACTGTGAACTGTGATCTGTGAACAGTGAAGTGTGAACTGTGAACTGTGAACTGTGAACTGTGAACTGTGAACTGGAACTGTGAACTGTGAACTGTGAACTGTGAACTGTGAACTGTGAACTGTGAACTGTGAACTATTATCTGTGAAAACTGAATTGTGAAATAAAGTCTGTGAACTGTGAACTGTGATCTGTGAACTGAGAACTGTGAACTGTGAACAGTGGGCTGTGAACTGTGACCTGTGAACTGTGAACTGCGAACTGTGAAGTATGAAATGAAGACAGTGAACTGTGAAATGTGAACTGTGACCTGCGATCTGGGAACTGTGAACTGTGAACTGTGAACTGTGAACTGTGGACTGTGAACTGTGAACTGTGAACTGTGAACTGTGAACTGTGAACTGTCAACTGTGAACTGAGAACTGTAAACTGAGAACTGTAAACTGTGAACTGTGAACTGTGATCTGTGAACTGTGAACTGCGAACTGTGAAGTGTGAAATGAAGACTGTGAACTGTGATCTGTGGACTGTGAACTGTGAACTGTGAACTGTGATGTGTGATCAGTGAACTGTGGACTGTGAACTGTGGACTGTGAACTGTGAACTGTGAACTGTGAAGTGTGAACTGTGAACTGTGACCTGTGAACTGTGAACTGTGACCTGTGAACTGTGAACTGCGAACTATGAATTGTGAAATGAAGACTGTGAACTGTGAACTGTGAACTGTGAACAGTGAACAGTGAACTGTGAACTATGAACTGTGAACTGTGAATTGTGAACAGTGAACTGTGGACTGTGAACTGTGAAGTGTGAACTGTCAACTGTGAACTGTCAACTGTGAACTGAGAACTGTAAACTGAGAACTGTAAACTGTGAACAGTGAACTGTGAACTGTGAACTGTGAACTGTGAACTGCGAACTGTGAAGTATGAAATGAAGACAGTGAACTGTGAAATGTGAACTATGACCTGCGAACTGGGAACTGTGAACTGTGAACTGTGAACTGTGAACTGTGAACTGTGAACTGTGAACTGTGAACTGTGAACTGTGAACTGTGAACTGTGCACTGTGAACTGTGAACTGTGAACTGTGAACTGTGAACTGTGAACTGTGAACTGTGAACTGTGAACTATGATCAGTGAACAGTGAACTGTGAACTATGATCAGTGAACAGTGAACTGCGGACTGTGAACTGTGAACTGTGAAAACTGAATTGTGAAATAAAGTCTGTGAACAGTGATCTGTGAACTGTCAACTGTGAAGTGTGATCTGTGAAGTGTGATCTGTGAACTGTGAACTGTGAACTGTGAACTGTGATCTGTGAACTGTGATCTGTGAACTGTGAACTGTGAACTGTGAACTGTGAACTGTGAACTGTGAACTGCCAACTGTGAAGTGTGAAATAAAGTCTGTGAACTGTGATCTGTGGACTGTGAACTGTGAACTGTGAAGTGTGAACTGTGATTTGTGAACAGTGAACTGTGGACTGTGAACTGTGCACTGTGAAGTGTGAAGTGTGAAATGAAGACTGTGATCTGTGAACTGTGATCTGTGAACAGTGAACTGTGGACCGTGAACTGTGAACTGTGACCTGAGAACTGTGAACTGTGACCTGTGAACTGTGAACTGTGAACTGTGAACTGCGAACTGTGAAGTATGAAATGAAGACAGTGAACTGTGAAGTATGAAATGAAGACAGTGAACTGTGAAATGTGAACTGTGACCTGCGAACTGGGAACTGTGAACTGTGAACTGTGAACTGTGAACTGTGATCTGTGAACAGTGAAGTGTGAACTGTGAACTGTGAACTGTGAACTGTGAACTGTGAACTGGAACTGTGAACTGTGAACTGGGAACTGTGAACTGTGAACTGTGAACTGTGAACTATGATCTGTGAAAACTGAATTGTGAAATAAAGTCTGTGAACTGTGAACTGTGATCTGTGAACTGAGAACTGAGAACTGTGAACTGTGAACAGTGGGCTGTGAACTGTGACCTGTGAACTGTGAACTGCGAACTGTGAAGTATGAAATGAAGACAGTGAACTGTGAAATGTGAACTGTGACCTGCGATCTGGGAACTGTGAACTGTGAACTGTGAACTGTGGACTGTGAACTGTGAACTGTGAACTGTGAACTGTCAACTGTGAACTGAGAACTGTAAACTGAGAACTGTAAACTGTGAACTGTGAACTGTGATCTGTGAACTGTGAACTGCGAACTGTGAAGTGTGAAATGAAGACTGTGAACTGTGATCTGTGGACTGTGAACTGTGAACTGTGAACTGTGATGTGTGATCAGTGAACTGTGGACTGTGAACTGTGGACTGTGAACTGTGAACTGTGAACTGTGAAGTGTGAACTGTGAACTGTGACCTGTGAACTGTGAACTGTGACCTGTGAACTGTGAACTGCGAACTATGAATTGTGAAATGAAGACTGTGAACTGTGAACTGTGAACTGTGAACAGTGAACAGTGAACTGTGAACTATGAACTGTGAACTGTGAATTGTGAACAGTGAACTGTGGACTGTGAACTGTGAAGTGTGAACTGTCAACTGTGAACTGTCAACTGTGAACTGAGAACTGTAAACTGAGAACTGTAAACTGTGAACAGTGAACTGTGAACTGTGAACTGTGAACTGCGAACTGTGAAGTATGAAATGAAGACAGTGAACTGTGAAATGTGAACTATGACCTGCGAACTGGGAACTGTGAACTGTGAACTGTGAACTGTGAACTGTGAACTGTGAACTGAGAACTGTAAACTGAGAACTGTAAACTGTTAACAGTGAACTGTGAACTGTGAACTGTGAACTGCGAACTGTGAAGTATGAAATGAAGACAGTGAACTGTGAAATGTGAACTATGACCTGCGAACTGGGAACTGTGAACTGTGAACTGTGAACTGTGAACTGTGAACAGTGATCTGTGAACTGTCAACTGTGAAGTGTGATCTGTGAAGTGTGATCTGTGAACTGTGAACTGTGAACTGTGAACTGTGATCTGTGAACTGTGATCTGTGAACTGTGAACTGCGAACTGTGAATTGTGAAATGAAGACTGTGAACTGTGAACTGTGAACTGTGAACTGTGAACTGTGAACTATGATCTGTGAACTGTGAACTGTGAACTGTGAACTGTGAACTGTGAACTGTGAACTGTGAACTGTGAACTGTGAACTGTGAACTATGATCAGTGAACAGTGAACAGCGGACTGTGAACTGTGAACTGTGAAAACTGAATTGTGAAATAAAGTCTGTGAACAGTGATCTGTGAACTGTGAACTGTGAAGTGTGATCTGTGAAGTGTGATCTGTGAACTGTGAACTGTGAACTGTGAACTGTGATCTGTGAACTGTGATCTGTGAACTGTGAACTGTGAACTGTGATGTGTGATCAGTGAACTGTGGACTGTGAACTGTGGACTGTGAACTGTGAACTGTGAACTGTGAAGTGTGAACTGTGAACTATGATCTGTGAACAGTGAACTGTGAACTGTGAACTGTGAACTGTGAACTGTGAACTGTGCACTGTGAACTGTGAACTGTGAACTGTGAACTGTGAACTGTGAACTATGATCAGTGAACAGTGAACTGTGAACTATGATCAGTGAACAGTGAACTGCGGACTGTGAACTGTGAACTGTGAAAACTGAATTGTGAAATAAAGTCTGTGAACAGTGATCTGTGAACTGTCAACTGTGAAGTGTGATCTGTGAAGTGTGATCTGTGAACTGTGAACTGTGAACTGTGAACTGTGATCTGTGAACTGTGATCTGTGAACTGTGAACTGCGAACTGTGAATTGTGAAATGAAGACTGTGAACTGTGAACTGTGAACTGTGAACTGTGAACTATGATCTGTGAACTGTGAACTGTGAACTGTGAACTGTGAACTGTGAACTGTGAACTGTGAACTGTGAACTGTGAACTGTGAACTATGATCAGTGAACAGTGAACAGCGGACTGTGAACTGTGAACTGTGAAAACTGAATTGTGAAATAAAGTCTGTGAACAGTGATCTGTGAACTGTGAACTGTGAAGTGTGATCTGTGAAGTGTGATCTGTGAACTGTGAACTGTGAACTGTGAACTGTGAACTGTGATCTGTGAACTGTGATCTGTGAACTGTGAACTGTGATCTGTGAACTGTGAACTGCGAAATGTGAATTGTGAAATGAAGACTGTGAACTGTGAACTGTGAACTGTGAACTGTGAACTGTGAACTGTGAACTATGATCTGTGAACAGTGAACTGTGGACTGTGAACTGTGAACTGTGAAGTGTGAACTGTGAACTGTGAACTGTGAACTGTCAACTGTGAACTGAGAACTGTAAACTGAGAACTGTAAACTGTGAACAGTGAACTGTGAACTGTGAACTGTGAACTGTGAACTGCGAACTGTGAAGTGTGAAATGAAGACTGTGAACTGTGATCTGTGGACTGTGAACTGTGAACTGTGAACTGTGATTTGTGAACAGTGAACTGTGGACTATTGAACTGTGGACTGTGAACTGTGCACTGTGAAGTGTGAAGTGTGAAGTGTGAAATGAAGACTGTGACCTGTGAACTGTGAACTGTGAACTGCGAACTGTGAATTGTGAAATGAAGACTGTGAACTGTGAACTGTGAACTGTGAAGTGTGAACTGTCAACTGTGAACTGTCAACGGTGAACTGAGAACTGTAAACTGAGAACTGTAAACTGTGAACAGTGAACTGTGAACTGTGAACTATGAACTGTGAACTGTGAACTGTGAACTGTGAACTGTGAACTGTGAACTGTGAACTGCCAACTGTGAAGTGTGAAATAAAGTCTGTGCACTGTGATCTGTGGACTGTGAACTGTGAACTGTGAAGTGTGAACTGTGATTTGTGAACAGTGAACTGTGACCTGTGAACTGTGAACTGTGAACTGTGAACTGCGAACTGTGAAGTATGAAATGAAGACAGTGAACTGTGAAGTATGAAATGAAGACAGTGAACTGTGAAATGTGGAATGTGACCTGCGAACTGGGAACTGTGAACTGTGAACTGGAACTGCGGACTGTGAACTGTGAACTGTGAACTGTGAAAACTGAATTGTGAAATAAAGTCTGTGAACTGTGATCTGTGAACTGTGATCTGTGAACTGTGAACTGTGATGTGTGATCTGTGAACTGTGAACTGTGAAAACTGAATTGTGAAATAAAGTCTGTGAACTGTGAACTGTGATCTGTGAACTGAAAACTGTGAACTGTGAACTGTGAACTGCGAACTGTGAAGTATGAAATGAAGACAGTGAACTGTGAAATGTGAACTGTGACCTGCGAACTGGGAACTGTGAACTGTGAACTGTGAACTGTGGACTGTGAACTGTGAACTGTGAACTGTGACGTGTGAACTGTCAACTGTCAACTGTCAACTGTGAACTGAGAACTGTAAACAGAGAACTGTAAACTGTGAAATGTGAACTGTGATCTGTGAACTGTGAACTGTGAAATGAAGACTGTGAACTGTGATCTGTGGAATGTGAACTGTGAACTGTGAACTGTGATGTGTGATCAGTGAACTATGGACTGTGAACTGTGCACTGTGAAGTGTGAAGTGTGAAATGAAGACTGTGAACTGTGCACTGTGATCTGTGAACAGTGAACTGTGGACTGTGAACTGTGAACTGTGAACTGTGAACTGTGAACTGTGAACTATGATCAGTGAACAGTGAACTGCGGACTGTGAACTGTGAACTGTGAGCTGTGAAAACTGAATTGTGAAATAAAGTCTGTGAACAGTGATCTGTGAACTGTGAACTGTGAAGTGTGATCTGTGAACTGTGAACTGCGAACTGTGAATTGTGAAATGAAGACTGTGAACTGTGAACTGTGCCCTGTGAAGACTGAAGTGTGAAATGAAGACTGTGAACTGTGGTCTGTGAACTGAGAACTGTGAACTGTGAACTGTGAACTGTGAACTGTGATCTGTGAACTGTGAACTGTGAACTGTGATCTGTGAACTGTGAACTGCTAACTGTGAAGTGTGAAATGAAGACTGTGAACTGTGATCTGTGAACTGAGAACTGTGAGCTGTGAATAGTGAACTGTGGACTGTGAACTGTGAACTGTGATTTGTGAACAGTGAACTGTGGACTGTGAACTGTGAAGTGTGTACTGTGAACTGTCAACTGTCAACTGTGAACTGTGATCTGTGAACTGTCTACTGTGAACTGCGAACTGTGAAATGTGAAATGAATACTGTGAACGGGGAACTGTGAACTGTGAACTGTGAACTGTGAAATGAAGACTGTGAACTGTGAAATGAAGACTGTGAACTGTGATCTGTGAACTGAGAACTGTAAACTGTGAACAGTGAACTGTGAACTGTGAACTGTGAACTGTGAACTGTGAACTGTGAACTGTGAACTATGATCAGTGAACAGTGAACAGCGGACTGTGAACTGTGAACTGTGAAAACTGAATTGTGAAATAAAGTCTGTGAACAGTGATCTGTGAACTGTGAACTGTGAAGTGTGATCTGTGAAGTGTGATCTGTGAACTGTGAACTGTGAACTGTGAACTGTGATCTGTGAACTGTGAACTGTGAACTGTGAACTGTGAACTGTGCACTGTGAACTGTGAACTGTGAACTGTGAACTGTGAACTGTGAACTGTGAACTGTGAACTATGATCAGTGAACAGTGAACTGTGAACTATGATCAGTGAACAGTGAACTGCGGACTGTGAACTGTGAACTGTGAAAACTGAATTGTGAAATAAAGTCTGTGAACAGTGATCTGTGAACTGTCAACTGTGAAGTGTGATCTGTGAAGTGTGATCTGTGAACTGTGAACTGTGAACTGTGAACTGTGATCTGTGAACTGTGATCTGTGAACTGTGAACTGCGAACTGTGAATTGTGAAATGAAGACTGTGAACTGTGAACTGTGAACTGTGAACTGTGAACTGTGAACTATGATCTGTGAACTGTGAACTGTGAACTGTGAACTGTGAACTGTGAACTGTGAACTGTGAACTGTGAACTGTGAACTGCGAACTGTGAACTGTGAACTGTGAGCTATGATCAGTGAACAGTGAACAGCGGACTGTGAACTGTGAACTGTGAAAACTGAATTGTGAAATAAAGTCTGTGAACAGTGATCTGTGAACTGTGAACTGTGAAGTGTGATCTGTGAAGTGTGATCTGTGAACTGTGAACTGTGAACTGTGAACTGTGATCTGTGAACTGTGATCTGTGAACTGTGAACTGTGAACTGTGATGTGTGATCAGTGAACTGTGGACTGTGAACTGTGGACTGTGAACTGTGAACTGTGAAGTGTGAACTGTGAACTATGATCTGTGAACAGTGAACTGTGAACTGTGAACTGTGAACTGTGAACTGTGAACTGTGAACTGTGAACTGTGAACTGTGAACTGTGAACTGTGAACTGTGAACTGTGAACTGTGAACTGTGAACTGTGAACTGTGAACTGTGAACTGTGAACTGTGAACTGTGAACTGTGAACTGTGAACTGTGAACTGTGAACTGTGAACTGTGAACTGTGAACTGTGAACTGTGAACTGTGAACTGTGAACTGTGAACTGTGAACTGTGAACTGTGAACTGTGAACTGTGAACTGTGAACTGTGAACTGTGAACTGTGAACTGTGAACTGTGAACTGTGAACTGTGAACTGTGAACTGTGAACTGTGAACTGTGAACTGTGAACTGTGAACTGTGAACTGTGAACTGTGAACTGTGAACTGTGAACTGTGAACTGTGAACTGTGAACTGTGAACTGTGAACTGTGAACTGTGAACTGTGAACTGTGAACTGTGAACTGTGAACTGTGAACTGTGAACTGTGAACTGTGAACTGTGAACTGTGAACTGTGAACTGTGAACTGTGAACTGTGAACTGTGAACTGTGAACTGTGATCTGTGAAGTGTGAACTGTGAAGTGTGAACTGTGAAGTGTGAACTGTGAAGTGTGAACTGTGAAGTGTGAACTGTGAACTGTGAACTGTGAACTGTGAACTATGATCAGTGAACAGTGAACTGCGGACTGTGAACTGTGAGCTGTGAAAACTGAATTGTGAAATAAAGTCTGTGAACAGTGATCTGTGAACTGTGAACTGTGAAGTGTGATCTGTGAACTGTGAACTGCGAACTGTGAATTGTGAAATGAAGACTGTGAACTGTGAACTGTGCCCTGTGAAGACTGAAGTGTGAAATGAAGACTGTGAACTGTGATCTGTGAACTGAGAACTGTGAACTGTGAACTGTGAACTGTGATCTGTGAACTGTGAACTGTGAACTGTGATCTGTGAACTGTGAACTGCTAACTGTGAAGTGTGAAATGAAGACTGTGAACTGTGATCTGTGAACTGAGAACTGTGAGCTGTGAATAGTGAACTGTGGACTGTGAACTGTGAACTGTGATTTGTGAACAGTGAACTGTGGTCTGTGAACTGTGAAGTGTGTACTGTGAACTGTCAACTGTCAACTGTGAACTGTAATCTGTGAACTGTGATCTGTGAACTGTCAACTGTGAACTGCGAACTGTGAAATGTGAAATGAATACTGTGAACGGGGAACTGTGAACTGTGAACTGTGAACTGTGAAATGAAGACTGTGAACTGTGAAATGAAGACTGTGAACTGTGAAATGAAGACTGTGAACTGTGATCTCGTGAACTGAGAACTGTAAACTGTGAACTGTGAACTGTGAACTGTGAACTGTGAACTGTGAACTGTGAACTGTGAACTGTGAACTGTGAACTGTGAACTGTGAACTGTGAACTGTGAACTGTGAACTGTGAACTGTGAACTGTGAACTGTGAACTGTGAACTGTGAACTGTGAACTGTGAACTGTGAACTGTGAACTGTGAACTGTGAACTGTGAACTGTGAACTGTGAACTGTGAACTGTGAACTGTGAACTGTGAACTGTGAACTGTGAACTGTGAACTGTGAACTGTGAACTGTGAACTGTGAACTGTGAACTGTGAACTGTGAACTGTGAACTGTGAACTGTGATCTGTGAAGTGTGAACTGTGATTTGTGAACAGTGAACTGTGGACTGTGAACTGTGAAGTGTGTACTGTGAACTGTCAACTGTCAACTGTGAACTGTGATCTGTGAACTGTCTACTGTGAACTGCGAACTGTGAAATGTGAAATGAATACTGTGAACGGGGAACTGTGAACTGTGAACTGTGAACTGTGAAATGAAGACTGTGAACTGTGAAATGAAGACTGTGAACTGTGATCTGTGAACTGAGAACTGTAAACTGTGAACAGTGAACTGTGAACTGTGAACTGTGAACTGTGAACTGTGAACTGTGATCTGTGAACTGTGAACTGCGAACTGTGAAGCGTGAAATGAAGACTGTGAACTGTGAACTGTGATCTGTGAACAGTGAACTGTGAACTGTGATCTGTGAACTGTGAACTGTGACCTGTGACCTGTGAACTGTGAACTGTGACATGTGAACTGTGAACTGTGAACTGTGAACTGTGAACTGCGAACTGTGAAGTATGAAATGAAGACAGTGAACTGTGAAGTATGAAATGAAGACAGTGAACTGTGAAATGTGAACTGTGACCTGCGAACTGGGAACTGTGAACTGTGAACTGTGAACTGTGAACTGTGAACTGTGAACTGTGAGCTGTGAGCTGTGACCTGTGACCTGTGACCTGTGAACTGTGAACTGTGACATGTGAACTGTGAACTGTGAACTGTGAACTGTGAACTGTGAACTATGATCTGTGAACTGTGAACTGTGAACTGTGAACTGTGAACTGTGAACTGTGAACTGTGAACTGTGAACTGTGAACTGTGAACTGTGAACTGTGAACTGTGAACTGTGAACTGTGAACTGTGAACTGTGAACTGTGAACTGTGAACTGTGAACTGTGAACTGTGAACTGTGAACTGTGAACTGTGAACTGTGAACTGTGAACTGTGAACTGTGAACTGTGAACTGTGAACTGTGAACTGTGAACTGTGAACTGTGAACTGTGAACTGTGAACTGTGAACTGTGAACTGTGAACTGTGAACTGTGAACTGTGAACTGTGAACTGTGAACTGTGAACTGTGAACTGTGAACTGTGAACTGTGAACTGTGAACTGTGAACTGTGAACTGTGAACTGTGAACTGTGAACTGTGAACTGTGAACTGTGATCTGTGAAGTGTGAACTGTGAAGTGTGAACTGTGAAGTGTGAACTGTGAAGTGTGAAGTGTGAACTGTGAAGTGTGAACTGTGAAGTGTGAACTGTGAACTGTGAACTGTGAACTGTGAACTATGATCAGTGAACAGTGAACTGCGGACTGTGAACTGTGAGCTGTGAAAACTGAATTGTGAAATAAAGTCTGTGAACAGTGATCTGTGAACTGTGAACTGTGAAGTGTGATCTGTGAACTGTGAACTGCGAACTGTGAATTGTGAAATGAAGACTGTGA
This sequence comes from Lasioglossum villosulum, assembly GCA_963971365.1. Classification (NCBI taxonomy): domain Eukaryota; kingdom Metazoa; phylum Arthropoda; class Insecta; order Hymenoptera; family Halictidae; genus Lasioglossum; species Lasioglossum villosulum. Next base: position 2,264,631 of record CAXARU010000174.1, read on the forward strand.
ACTGTGAACTGTGCCCTGTGAAGACTGAAGTGTGAAATGAAGACTGTGAACTGTGATCTGTGAACTGAGAACTGTGAACTGTGAACTGTGAACTGTGATCTGTGAACTGTGAACTGTGAACTGTGATCTGTGAACTGTGAACTGCTAACTGTGAAGTGTGAAATGAAGACTGTGAACTGTGATCTGTGAACTGAGAACTGTGAGCTGTGAATAGTGAACTGTGGACTGTGAACTGTGAACTGTGATTTGTGAACAGTGAACTGTGGTCTGTGAACTGTGAAGTGTGTACTGTGAACTGTCAACTGTCAACTGTGAACTGTAGTCTGTGAACTGTGATCTGTGAACTGTCAACTGTGAACTGCGAACTGTGAAATGTGAAATGAATACTGTGAACGGGGAACTGTGAACTGTGAACTGTGAACTGTGAAATGAAGACTGTGAACTGTGAAATGAAGACTGTGAACTGTGAAATGAAGACTGTGAACTGTGATCTGTGAACTGAGAACTGTAAACTGTGAACAGTGAACTGTGAACTGTGAACTGTGAACTGTGAACTGTGAACTGTGAACTGTGATCTGTGAACTGTGAACTGCGAACTGTGAAGCGTGAAATGAAGACTGTGAACTGTGAACTGTGATCTGTGAACAGTGAACTGTGAACTGTGAACTGTGAATTGTGAACAGTGAAATGTGGACTGTGAACTGTGAACTGTGATCTGTGAACTGTGAACTGCGAACTGTGAAGTGTGAAATGAAGACTGTCAACTGTGATCTGTGGACTGTGAACTGTGAACTGTGAATAGTGAACTGTGGACTGTGAACTGTCAACTGTGAACTGCGAACTGTGAAGTGTGAAATGAATACTGTGAACGGGGAACTGTGAACTGTGACCTGTGAACTGTGAACTGTGAACTGTGATCTGTGAACTGTGAACTGTGAACTGCGAACTGTGAATTGTGAAATGAAGACTGTGAACTGTGAACTGTGCCCTGTGAAGACTGAAGTGTGAAATGAAGACTGTGAACTGTGATCTGTGAACTGTGAACTGTGAACTGAGAACTGTGAACTGTGAACTGTGTAAACTGAATTGTGAAATAAAGTCTGTGAACTGTGAACTGTGATCTGTGAACTGAAAACTGTGAACTGTGAACAGTGGGCTGTGAACTGTGACCTGTGAACTGTGAACTGCGAACTGTGAATTGTGAACTGTGAACAGTGAACTGTCAACTGTGAACTGAGAACTGTATACTGAGAACTGTAAACTGTGAACAGTGAACTGTGAACTGTGAACTGTGAACTGTGAACTGTGAACTGTGAACTGTGATCTGTGAACTGTGAACTGCGAACTGTGAAGCGTGAAATGAAGACTGTGAACTGTGATCTGTGAACAGTGAACTGTGAACTGTGATCTGTGGACTGTGAACTGGGAACTGTGAATTGTGAAATGAAGACAGTGAACTGTGAACTGTGAACTCTGAACTGTAGACTGTGAACTATGATCTGCGAACAGTGAACTGTCGACTGTGAACTGTGAACTGTGAAGTGTGAACTGTGAAAAGTGAACTGTCAACTGTGAACTGAGAACTGTAAACTGAGAACTGTAAACTGTGAATAGTGAACTGTGAACTGTGAACTGTGAACTGTGAACTGTGAACTGTGAACTGTGATCTGTGAACTGTGAACTGCGAACTGTGAAGCGTGAAATGAAGACTGTGAACTGTGAACTGTGATCTGTGAACAGTGAACTGTGAACTGTGATCTGTGGACTGTGAACTGTGAACTGTGAATAGTAAACTGTGGACTGTGAACTGTCAACTGTGAACTGCGAACTGTGAAGTGTGAAATGAATACTGTGAACGGGGAACTGTGAACTGTGACCTGTGAACTGTGAACTGTGAACTGTGAACTGTGATCTGTGAACTGTGAACTGTGAACTGTGAACTGTGAACTGTGAACTGTGAACTGTGAACTGTGAACTGTGAACTGTGAACGGTGAACTGTGATCTGTGAACTGTGAACTGTGACCTGTGACCTGTGAACTGTGAACTGTGACATGTGAACTGTGAACTGCGAACTGTGAAGTATGAAATGAAGACAGTGAACTGTGAAGTATGAAATGAAGACAGTGAACTGTGAAATGTGAACTGTGACCTGCGAACTGTGACATGTGAACTGTGAACTGTGAACTGTGAACTGTGAACTGTGAACTGCGAACTGTGAAGTATGAAATGAAGACAGTGAACTGTGAAGTATGAAATGAAGACAGTGAACTGTGAAATGTGAACTGTGACCTGCGAACTGGGAACTGTGAACTGTGAACTGTGAACTGTGACCTGTGACCTGTGAACTGTGAACTGTGACATGTGAACTGTAAACTGTGAACTGTGAACTGTGATCTGTGAACTGTGAACTGCGAACTGTGAAGTGTGAAATGAAGACTGTGAACTGTGATCTGTGGACTGTGAACTGTGAACTGTGAACTGTGATGTGTGATCAGTGAACTGTGGACTGTGAACTGTGAACTGTGACCTGTGAACTGTGAACTGTGAACTGTGAACTGCGAACTGTGAAGTATGAAATGAAGACAGTGAACTGTGAATTATGAAATGAAGACAGTGAACTGTTAAATGTGAACTGTGACCTGCGAACTGGGAACTGTGAACTGTGAACTGTGAACTGTGATCTGTGAACAGTGAAGTGTGAACTGTGAACTGTGAACTGTGAATTGTGAACTGTGAACTGTGAACTGGAACTGTGAATTGTGAACTGTGAACTGTGAACTATGATCTGTGAACAGTGAACTGCGGACTGTGAACTGTGAACTGTGAACTGTGAAAACTGAATTGTGAAATAAAGTATGTGAACTGTGATCTGTGAACTGTGAACTGTGAAGTGTGATCTGTGAACTGTGAACTGCGAACTGTGAATTGTGAAATTGTAGGAGGGTAACTTTAACAAATCAGGACTGAGGTTAAATATATTTATTTCAAATTAACGGCGCGTGTTCGACGGCGAGATTCAGACTGACTGCCTGGATCTTTCGACTCTCTTTTATACTGAATCCTAGCAGCTTAAAATCGACGAATCACGAGGTGGGACTTTGATGGTGTCCGCACCCCGACGACGAGATCGACGATCGTTTCGCTAAAGCGATCGGATCCTTTGGTCGGCAACTATGTCGCGTACAGAGGCGGCGTGCCGCCACCGCGTTGTGCCGCTCGCGGACAGAGACACACTCACACGCCCGTGTGTGTCCCTACAACTCGGCCATCCTAAACTATTAATCGCCCCGATTAAACTAATACAAAGAAAATTTTTCATACATGTAACGTTAACAATACTTAACCTAGTATAACACAATAATGACAAACGGACAAAATGCTGATTTTTGGCATAGCTGTTTAATTCGATAGCCAGGGACGCATTTTGCCCGCAGCCCAGGTCCCCTGGTACGGTACTTGAGTGAGCTGGAATCCCTCGATATCCTTGACGACATATCGGTCGTTGCGCAAGACCCGTGCTATTTCGTATGGCCCCTTAAACTTCGGAATCAGCTTCGTACAGTCGCTGGAATTTACAACATTTTTTATCATTATTCTATCCCCGACTTTATATTCTATGGCTGGTTTTCGCTTTTTATCGTACAGTTTTTTGTTTGCGTCGAAACTGCGGTGCATTCGTAACGCCGCTTTTTCGCGTGTCTCGCTCATATCACGTTTATCCCCTAACGCTCCGGAAGCTTCGAGTGCGTTCCGAACATTGTCGATTGCTTTTCCGCGTTGGAGCACTCCGTACAATAACACGCTGGGGGTCTCGCCGGTCGACTTGTTAACGGAATTATTTATGGCAAACTCTACTTCTTCGATTAGCTCATACCAATGCGTGTTACGTTCATCTGCTAATTTTGCTATCATCGGTATGATTGTTCGGTTCATTCTTTCCGCTTGGCCATTCGCCTGCGGCATTGCGGTGGCGATTTTAATGTGTTGCACATCGTGATTTTCCACGAACTGTTCAAAGTCGCCCGCGGTAAAACAGCTGCCTCTATCCGATACAATACGTAACGGTCTGCTATAGGTCGCGAAATAGTTTTTTAGGCATTTAATTACCTCGTCCGTGCCTGTACTTTTCGTTGGATATATTTTTGTGTATTTTGTAAACCCGTCGACTACTAACAAAATATGACGATATTTTGAAGACTGTTTCTTCGACAAGGGCCCTAGGTGATCAATGTGCAGTGTGTGAAACGGCTTAATGTCCTTCGGTATCTCGTGTAACATGCCCTCTTGTCGTCCCGATTTTGGGGAAAAAGCTATGCATTTTAAACAGTTTCTTATATGTTTCGTAACTTTGTCTTTCATGTTGGGAAACCAGTAGCTATTCATGATGTTTGCTATTGTCTTTTCTGAACCGAAATGCCCTAGCTCGTTGTGGTATTGGTATATTATACTGCTTTCTAACGTTTCCGGAACAAAAAACAAAGCCCGATCATTAATCTTGCGATAAACCGACCCGTTTATCATTTCGAAAAATTTATCTTCGGACTTTTCTAACTTTTCCCGTATTTTTCGAATTTGTTCGTCCTGTTCCTGGCATAAAGCTAAATTTCTATCTAGCGTGTTATCCCGAAGTACCAAGACTTGTCTGCTCAACGCGTCGACATGCCTCATTCTCGTACCCGCTCTATGTTCGAGAGTATAGTCATAGTCCTGCAGTTCTAAAGTCCATCGCGCGATTCTAGGGTTTGTTTCTTTTTTGTTAAGTGTTAGACTAAGCGCCTGACAATCCGTGACTATTTTAAATGGGACTCCGCACAAGTAGGGGCGAAAACGGCGCAGTGCGTAGATTATCGCGAGTGTCTCTAGTTCGAAACTATGGTATTTCGATTCGGTGTTCGTAGTGCGTTTTGAAAAATAAAAAATCGGGTGGAACTTCTGATCGGCTTTCTTCTGTAATAGAATAGCACCGAAACCTATCGAGCTGGCGTCGCAGTGCAATTCTGTTTCGTCACGCGGGCAGTAAATGCCCAGAATGGGCGCCTGTATTAAACAATTCTTTAACGTGTCGAATGCTTCCTTTTCCTCGGGACCAAATTTGAATTTAATTTTTTCTTTAGTTAAATCATGTAAAGGCTTGGCAATAATTGAAAAATTCTCAATAAACTTTCTAAAATATGAGGAAAGGCCTAGGAAGCTCTGTACCTCGCGGATATTTCGCGGAACCGGGAACTTTTGTACATTATCAATACCTCGTTTCGTGGGTCTGATGCCGTCGCTCGTTACCCTGTATCCTAAATATTCGATTTCTGTCTCTAAGAATTTGCATTTGTCCATGCGTAGTTCTAACTTGTTCGCCACACATAATTTAAAAACTTCCCGCAGTACCTTCAGGTGGTGTTCAATTGTAACCGATGCGATCAGAAAATCGTCTAAATATACCGAAACATCCCCCGTGCTAATTAAGTTTTTAAATATACCCGCCACGTATCTTTGGAATCTTAACGGGCCCCCCTTCAAACCAAACGGCATTTTGGTGCATTCGTATTGCCCAAACGGCGTAACAAACGAGGTATATTTGACCGAATCCTCATGCATTCGGATGTGGAAAAATCCGTCCCTCAAATCCAATGATGAGAAATATTTTTTTCCTTGTAATAAATCTAGCTGATCTTCGATTAGAGGCAGCGGAAAGTTATCGCGTACTGTTACCTTGTTCAATACTCGGAAATCTATGCACATTCGCGTCTCCCCGTTTTTCTTCTTCGTTAGAACAATCGGTGACGCGTATTCGGATGTGCTTTCTCTAATCGCGTCTTTTGCCAACAAGTCGTCCAGGATTCCCCTTAATTTATCTTTTTCTGCAAACGACAATCTACGCGGCGCAAAGTGAAACGGTTTGCTGTCGGACAATCTGAGCTGTAATACGTTTTCTGTTTGCGGGTGCTCCGGGCGAGGTGGATTGACATATTCCTCCTCGAATAACCGATAGAAGTTTTCTATTATTTCGTGTTTTAATGCCCCATTTATCGCGGGACGCGGCTCTGATCTACGAATACCTGGTTCTACTTCAATATTCATTATATCGGCGATTTCTTCGTCTACAGTAAACGAGAGTTTAGCCAATTTTACGAAATCTCGGCCTAAAACTAACGCGCTTTGCATCGTCTTATCTGTTACGACGCGTAGCGGTATATCAAATTCGCGTCGCAGAAAATTAACTTTCGCATTAATAATACCGAGGATTTCCAGCGTACTGTTATTTATCCCGAAAAATCTACCATTCTCAACATTCTTCGTAACTAATCGCCGTGGTACTTGACCTTGTTTTACAAAACTTATTGGGCTACCAGTATCAATTAACGCTCTTACTTCGATTGTCGCTTTATCCTCGTCCCCGACTGTCAGCTGTACCGTCGGGTGGAACTCGTCCGTTTCCTTCGCAGGCTGGTCCACAAAGTTCACCTGCCCCTGCGGTACCACTCGTCGCTCGTCCTCTGCCTTTCCATTGCCGCCGTATCTGCGTACAGGGTCACGTTCCCTCCTCGGCTGCCTGCATTCTGCCGAAAAATGCCCCATGCCGTTGCAATTATAGCAGCGGATCTGCTTAGCCTGTTGTAGCCTGGGTGACTCCCTGACTCTATCCCTCGGTGTGTATTCCTCGCGATGCTGCATCTGCCCCGATCGTCGTGGCTCCAGTGAGAGGGATATTTCCGCAAACGCTTCTAGCAAATCTTTAACTTCTTTGAAGCGTTGTGCGCGAGCCACCGCGCGTAGATTTTCACTGGGTATTCCATCCACCAAGTAATCGATCACCTCGTGGGCAGCTATAGGCACTCTGTTACCCAAGATTATTTTCTCGTGAGCGTAATCGGCGAACGATTCGCCGGTTTTCCACGTTCGCCGTTCGAATTCGCGCCGTAGTGACACGGTGTTAATTCGCTGGCCGTACATAGTAGACAATTCCCTCAGCAATTCTTCCCAAGTCAGATCCACACAATCTTCTCTCGAATGGAACCATCGGAGCGCTTTTCCTTTTAGCTTCTGGCAAGTCAGAGCCTTTGCTGCCTGATCATCCAACCGGTAAGTCTGGATCAGTTTGCGCATCTGGTTGTTCCAACTTTTAAACGTGAGGCTGCACCCGTCATAATCACCAATCATGTCCTTGATTTCCGTCCACTTCAACTCGCGCGTACGCGTGGACGCTGCGCTGCTCGTTCGTGGTGTTTCTAAACGTACGATTGCCAATTCTCTCCGTAGTAGCTGGATTTCGCGATCGGCCAGAATTCCTTCTCGTCGTAGTATATCCATCTCGTGCGTCAGATTGCTATTTTCAGATTGTCCCCGCGGCTCCATTGTTTCCTGTACCTCGAGATCTGCCCTTTCCCTGGAGGTGTTTTGGTTCCCCATGGCCGTTTCGAGAGTTGATTCCGAAACGCCGGCTTCGAACAATCTGTTGATTAGCTCGACCTTTGTCCCGGTTGTCGGCAACTCTTTCGCTCGCAGCATATCCTTTAATTCGGCGACGGTACGCGAATTCATATTGAAGCACAGCGGTAACCGCAAGAAAGCGAAATGAAGAGGGAGAAGAAAAAAAACACAAAATCTTCGGTCTGTCCCGACACGCGTTTGAAATTGTTCACTAGATCCCACTTCTCAATTTGTAGGAGGGTAACTTTAACAAATCAGGACTGAGGTTAAATATATTTATTTCAAATTAACGGCGCGTGTTCGACGGCGAGATTCAGACTGACTGCCTGGATCTTTCGACTCTCTTTTATACTGAATCCTAGCAGCTTAAAATCGGCGAATCACGAGGTGGGACTTTGATGGTGTCCGCACCCCGACGACGAGATCGACGATCGTTTCGCTAAAGCGATCGGATCCTTTGGTCGGCAACTATGTCGCGTACAGAGGCGGCGTGCCGCCACCGCGTTGTGCCGCTCGCGGACAGAGACACACTCACACGCCCGTGTGTGTCCCTACAAAATGAAGACTGTGAACTGTGAACTGTGCCCTGTGAACTGTGAACTGTGAACTGTGAAAACTGAATTGTGAAATAAAGTCTGTGAACTGTGATCTGTGATCTGTGAACTGAGAACTGTGAACTGTGAACAGTGGGATGTGAACTGTGACCTGTGAACTGTGAACTGTGACCTGTGAACTGTGAACTGCGAACTGTGAAGTATGAAATGAAGACAGTGAACTGTGAAATGTGAACTGTGACCTGCGATCTGGGAACTGTGAACTGTGAACTGTGAACTGTGGACTGTGAACTGTGAACTGTGAACTGTGACGTGTGAACTGTGAACTGTGAACTGTCAACTGTGAACTGAGAACTGTAAACTGAGAAGTGTAAACTGTGAACTGTGAACTGTGACATGTGAACTGTGAACTGTGAACTGTGAACTGTGAACTGTGAACTGCGAACTGTGAAGTATGAAATGAAGACAGTGAACTGTGAAGTATGAAATGAAGACAGTGAACTGTGAATTGTGAACAGTGAAATGTGGACTGTGAACTGTGAACTGTGATCCGTGACGTGTGAACTGTGAACTGTGAACTGTTAACTGTGAACTGTGAAGTGTGAAATGAAGACTGTGAACTGTGATCTGTGGACTGTGAACTGTGAACTGTGAACTGTGATGTGTGATCAGTGAACTGTGGACTGTGAACTGTGGACTGTGAACTGTGAACTGCGAACTGTGAAGTATGAAATGAAGACAGTGAACTGTGAAGTATGAAATGAAGACAGTGAACTGTGAAATGTGAACTGTGACCTGCGAACTGGGAACTGTGAACTGTGAACTGTGAACTGTGACCTGTGACCTGTGAACTGTGAACTGTGACATGTGAACTGTAAACTGTGAACTGTGCCCTGTGAACTGTGAACTGTGAACTGTTAACTGTGAAAACTGAATTGTGAAATAAAGTCTGTGAACTGTGAACTGTGATCTGTGAACTGAGAACTGTGAACTGTGAACAGTGGGCTGTGAACTGTGACCTGTGAACTGTGAACTGCGAACTGTGAAGTATGAAATGAAGACAGTGAACTGTGAAATGTGAACTGTGACCTGCGATCTGGGAACTGTGAACTGTGAACTGTGAACTGTGGACTGTGAACTGTGAACTGTGAACTGTGACGTGTGAACTGTCAACTGTGAACTGTCAACTGTGAACTGAGAACTGTAAACTGAGAAGTGTAAACTGTGAACTGTGACATGTGAACTGTGAACTGTGAACTGTGAACTGTGAACTGCGAACTGTGAAGTATGAAATGAAGACAGTGAACTGTGAAGTATGAAATGAAGACAGTGAACTGTGAATTGTGAACAGTGAAATGTGGACTGTGAACTGTGAACTGTGATCCGTGACGTGTGAACTGTGAACTGTCAACTGTCAACTGTGATCTGTGAAGTGTGAAATGAAGACTGTGAACTGTGATCTGTGGACTGTGAACTGTGAACTGTGAACTGTGATGTGTGATCAGTGAACTGTGGACTGTGAACTGTGGACTGTGAACTGTGAACTGTGAACTGTGAAGTGTGAACTGTGAACTGTGACCTGTGAACTGTGAACTGTGACCTGTGAACTGTGAACTGCGAACTATGAATTGTGAAATGAAGACTGTGAACTGTGAACTGTGAACTGTGAACAGTGAACAGTGAACTGTGAACTATGAACTGTGAACTGTGAATTGTGAACAGTGAACTGTGGACTGTGAACTGTGAACTGTGAACTGTGAAGTGTGAACTGTCAACTGTGAACTGTGAAGTATGAAATGATGACAGTGAACTGTGAAGTATGAAATGAAGACAGTGAACTGTGAAATGTGAACTGTGACCTGCGAACTGGGAACTGTGAACTGTGAACTGTGAACTGTGACCTGTGAACTGGGAACTGTGAACTGTGAACTGTGAACTGTGATCTGTGAACAGTGAAGTGTGAACTGCGAACTGTGAAGTGTGAAATGAAGACTGTGAACTGTGATCTGTGGACTGTGAACTGTGAACTGTGAACTGTGATGTGTGATCAGTGAACTGTGGACTGTGAACTGTGAACTGTGACCTGTGAACTGTGAACTGTGAACTGTGAACTGTGAACTGTGAACTGTGAACTGTTAACTGCGAACAGTGAAGTATGAAATGAAGACAGTGAACTGTGAAGTATGAAATGAAGACAGTGAACTGTGAAATGTGAACTGTGACCTGCGAACTGGGAACTGTGAACAGTGAAGTGTGAACTGTGAACTGTGAACTGTGAACTGTGAACTGGAACTGTGAACTGTGAACTGTGAACTGTGAACTGTGAACTATGATCTGTGAACAGTGAACTGCGGACTGTGAACTGTGAACTGTGAACTGTGAAAACTGAATTGTGAAAGAACGTATGTGAACTGTGATCTGTGAACTGTGAACTGTGAAGTGTGATCTGTGAACTGTGAACTGCGAACTGTGAATTGTGAAATGAAGACTGTGAACTGTGCCCTGTGAACTGTGAACTGTGAACTGTGAAAACTGAATTGTGAAATAAAGTCTGCGAACTGTGAACTGTGATCTGTGAACTGAGAACTGTGAACTGTGAACAGTGGGCTGTGAACTGTGACCTGTGAACTGTGAACTGCGAACTGCGAAGTATGAAATGAAGACAGTGAACTGTGAAATGTGAACTGTGACCTGCGATCTGGGAACTGTGAACTGTGAACTGTGGACTGTGAACTGTGAACTGTGAACTGTGAAGTGTGAACTGTGAACTGTGACCTGTGAACTGTGAACTGTGACCTGTGAACTGTGAACTGCGAACTATGAATTGTGAAATGAAGACTGTGAACTGTGAACTGTGAACTGTGAACAGTGAACAGTGAACTGTGAACTATGAACTGTGAACTGTGAATTGTGAACAGTGAACTGTGGACTGTGAACTGTGAACTGTGAACTGTGAAGTGTGAACTGTCAACTGTGAACTGTGAAGTATGAAATGAAGACAGTGAACTGTGAAGTATGAAATGAAGACAGTGAACTGTGAAATGTGAACTGTGACCTGCGAACTGGGAACTGTGAACTGTGAACTGTGAACTGTGACCTGTGACCTGTGAACTGTGAACTGTGACATGTGAACTGTAAACTGTGAACTGTGAACTGTGATCTGTGAACTGTGAACTGCGAACTGTGAAGTGTGAAATGAAGACTGTGAACTGTGATCTGTGGACTGTGAACTGTGAACTGTGATGTGTGATCAGTGAACTGTGGACTGTGAACTGTGAACTGTGACCTGTGAACTGTGAACTGTGAACTGTGACCTGTGAACTGTGAACTGCGAACTATGAATTGTGAAATGAAGACTGTGAACTGTGAACTGTGAACTGTGAACAGTGAACAGTGAACTGTGAACAGTGAACAGTGAACTGTGAACTGTGAACTGTGAATTGTGAACAGTGAACTGTGGACTGTGAACTGTGAACTGTGAACTGTGAAGTGTGAACTGTCAACTGAGAACTGTAAACTGAGAACTGTAAACTGTGAACAGTGATCTGTGAACTGTGAACTGTGAACTGTGAACTGCGAACTGTGAAGTATGAAATGAAGACAGTGAACTGTGAAATGTGAACTGTGACCTGCGAACTGGGAACTGTGAACTGTGAACTGTGAACTGTGAACTGTGAACTGTGAACTGTGAACTGTGAACTGTGAACTGTGAACTGTGAACTGTGAACTGTGAACTGTGAACTGTGAACTGTGAACTGTGAACTGTGATCTGTGAACTGTGATCTGTGAACTGTGAAGTGTGAACTGTGAAGTGTGAAGTGTGAACTGTGATCTGTGAACTGAGAACTGTGAACTGTGAACTGTGAACTGTGATCTGTGAACTGTGAACTGTGAACTGTGATCTGTGAACTGTGAACTGCTAACTGTGAAGTGTGAAATGAAGACTGTGAACTGTGATCTGTGAACTGAGATCTGTGAGCTGTGAATAGTGAACTGTGGACTGTGAACTGTGAACTGTGATTTGTGAACAGTGAACTGTGGACTGTGAACTGTGAAGTGTGTACTGTGAACTGTCAACTGTCAACTGTGAACTGTAATCTGTGAACTGTGATCTGTGAACTGCGAACTGTGAAATGTGAAATGAATACTGTGAACGGGGAACTGAGAACTGTGAACTTTGAACTGTGGACTGTGAACTGTGAACTGTGAACTGTGAACTGTGAACTGTGAACTGTGAACTGTGAACTGAGAACTGTAAACTGTGAACTGTGAACTGTGAAATGAAGACTGTGAACTGTGATCTGTGAACTGAGAACTGTGAACTATGAACTGTGGACTGTGAACTGTGAACTGTGAACAGTGAACTGTGATCTGTGAACGGTGATCTGTGAACTGTGAACTGCGAACTGTGAATTGTGAAATGAAGACTGTGAACTGTGAACTGTGAACTCTGAACTGTAGACTGTGAACTATGATCTGTGAACAGTGAACTGTCGACTGTGAACTGTGAACTGTGAAGTGTGAACTGTGAACAGTGAACTGTCAACTGTGAACTGAGAACTGTAAACTGAGAATTGTAAACTTTGAACAGTGAACTGTGAACTGTGAACTGTGAACTGTGAACTGTGAACTGTGAACTGTGAACTGTGAACTGTGATCTGTGAACTGTGAACTGCGAACTGTGAAGCGTGAAATGAAGACTGTGAACTGTGAACTGTGATCTGTGAACAGTGAACTGTGAACTGTGAACTGTGAATTGTGAACAGTGAAATGTGGACTGTGAACTGTGAACTGTGATTTGTGAACTGTGAACTGCGAACTGTGAAGTGTGAAATGAAGACTGTGAACTGTGATCTGTGGACTGTGAACTGTGAATAGTGAACTGTGGACTGTGAACTGTCAACTGTGAACTGCGAACTGTGAAGTGTGAAATGAATACTGTGAACGGGGAACTGTGAACTGTGACCTGTGAACTGTGAACTGTGAACTGTGATCTGTGAACTGTGAACTGTGAACTGTGAACTGTGAACTGTGAACTGTGAACTGTGAACTGTGAACTGTGAACTGTGAACTGTGAACTGTGAACTGTGAACTGTGAACTGTGAACTGTGAACTGCGAACTGTGAAGTATGAAATGAAGACAGTGAACTGTGAAGTATGAAATGAAGACAGTGAACTGTGAAATGTGAACTGTGACCTGCGAACTGGGAACTGTGAACTGTGAACTGTGAACTGTGAACTGTGATCTGTGAACAGTGAAGTGTGAACTGTGAACTGTGAATTGTGAACAGTGAAATGTGGACTGTGAACTGTGAACTGTGATCCGTGACGTGTGAACTGTGAACTGTGAACTGTGGACTGTGAACTGTGGACTGTGAACTGTGAACTGTGAACTGTGAAGTGTGAACTGTGAACTGTGACCTGTGAACTGTGAACTGTGACCTGTGAACTGTGAACTGCGAACTATGAATTGTGAAATGAAGACTGTGAACTGTGAACTGTGAACTGTGAACTGTGAATTGTGAACTGTGAAGTGTGAAATGAAGACTGTGAACTGTGATCTGTGGACTGTGAACTGTGAATAGTGAACTGTGGACTGTGAACTGTCAACTGTGAACTGCGAACTGTGAAGTGTGAAATGAATACTGTGAACGGGGAACTGTGAACTGTGACCTGTGAACTGTGAACTGTGAACTGTGATCTGTGAACTGTGAACTGTGAACTGTGAACTGTGAACTGTGAACTGTGAACTGTGAACTGTGAACTGTGAACTGTGAACTGTGAACTGCGAACTGTGAAGTATGAAATGAAGACAGTGAACTGTGAAGTATGAAATGAAGACAGTGAACTGTGAAATGTGAACTGTGACCTGCGAACTGGGAACTGTGAACTGTGAACTGTGAACTGTGATCTGTGAACAGTGAAGTGTGAACTGTGAACTGTGAATTGTGAACAGTGAAATGTGGACTGTGAACTGTGAACTGTGATCCGTGACGTGTGAACTGTGAACTGTGAACTGTGGACTGTGCCCTGTGAACTGTGAACTGTGAACTGTGAACTGTGAAAACTGAATTGTGAAATAAAGTCCGTGAACTGTGAACTGTGATCTGTGAACTGAGAACTGTGAACTGTGAACAGTGGGCTGTGAACTGTGACCTGTGAACTGTGAACTGCGAACTGCGAAGTATGAAATGAAGACAGTGAACTGTGAAATGTGAACTGTGACCTGCCATCTGGGAACTGTGAACTGTGAACTGTGAACTGTGGACTGTGACGTGTGAACTGTGAACTGTGAACTGTCAACTGTGAACTGAGAACTGTAAACTGAGAACTGTAAACTGTGAACTGTGAACTGTGATCTGTGAACTGTGAACTGCGAACTGTGAAGTGTGAAATGAAGACTGTGAACTGTGATCTGTGGACTGTGAACTGTGAACTGTGAACTGTGATGTGTGATCAGTGAACTGTGGACTGTGAACTGTGGACTGTGAACTGTGAACTGTGAACTGTGAACTGTGAAGTGTGAACTGTGAACTGTGACCTGTGAACTGTGAACTGTGACCTGTGAACTGTGAACTGCGAACTATGAATTGTGAAATGAAGACTGTGAACTGTGAACTGTGAACTGTGAACAGTGAACAGTGAACTGTGAACTATGAACTGTGAACTGTGAATTGTGAACAGTGAACTGTGGACTGTGAACTGTGAACTGTGAACTGTGAAGTGTGAACTGTCAACTGTGAACTGTGAAGTATGAAATGAAGACAGTGAACTGTGAAGTATGAAATGAAGACAGTGAACTGTGAAATGTGAACTGTGACCTGCGAACTGGGAACTGTGAACTGTGAACTGTGAACTGTGAACTGTGATGTGTGATCAGTGAACTGTGGACTGTGAACTGTGAACTGTGACCTGTGAACTGTGAACTGTGAATGTGACCTGTGAACTGTGAACTGCGAACTATGAATTGTGAAATGAAGACTGTGAACTGTGAACTGTGAACTGTGAACAGTGAACAGTGAACTGTGAACTGTGAACTGTGAACTGTGAACTGTGAATTGTGAACAGTGAACTGTGGACTGTGAACTGTGAACTGTGAACTGTGAAGTGTGAACTGTGAACTGTCAACTGTGAACTGAGAACTGTAAACTGAGAACTGTAAACTGTGAACAGTGATCTGTGAACTGTGAACTGTGAACTGTGAACTGTGAACTGCGAACTGTGAAGTATGAAATGAAGACAGTGAACTGTGAAATGTGAACTGTGACCTGCGAACTGGGAACTGTGAACTGTGAACTGTGAACTGTGAACTGTGAACTGTGAACTGTGAACTGTGAACTGTGAACTGTGAACTGTGAACTGTGAACTGTGAACTGTGAACTGTGAACTGTGAACTGTGAACTGTGAACTGTGAACTGTGAACTGTGAACTGTGAACTGTGAACTGTGAACTGTGAACTGTGAACTGTGAACTGTGAACTGTGAACTGTGAACTGTGAACTGTGAACTGTGAACTGTGAACTGTGAACTGTGAACTGTGAACTGTGAACTGTGAACTGTGAACTGTGAACTGTGAACTGTGAACTGTGAACTGTGAACTGTGAACTGTGAACTGTGAACTGTGAACTGTGAACTGTGAACTGTGAACTGTGAACTGTGAACTGTGAACTGTGAACTGTGAACTGTGAACTGTGATCTGTGGACTGTGAACTGTGAACTGTGAACTGTGAACTGTGATCTGTGAACTGTGAACTGTGAACTGTGAACTGTGAACTGTGAACTGTGAACTGTGAACTGTGAACTGTGAACTGAGAACTGTAAACTGTGAACTGTGTACTGTGAAATGAAGACTGTGAACTGTGATCTGTGAACTGAGAACTGTGAACTGTGAACTGTGGACTGTGAACTGTGAACTGTGAACAGTGAACTGTGATCTGTGAACGGTGATCTGTGAACTGTGAACTGCGAACTGTGAATTGTGAAATGAAGACTGTGAACTGTGAACTGTGAACTCTGAACTGTAGACTGTGAACTATGATCTGTGAACAGTGAACTGTCGACTGTGAACTGTGAACTGTGAAGTGTGAACTGTGAACAGTGAACTGTCAACTGTGAACTGAGAACTGTAAACTGAGAACTGTAAACTGTGAACAGTGAACTGTGAACTGTGAACTGTGAACTGTGAACTGTGAACTGTGAACTGTGAACTGTGATCTGTGAACTGTGAACTGCGAACTGTGAAGCGTGAAATGAAGACTGTGAACTGTGAACTGTGATCTGTGAACAGTGAACTGTGAACTGTGAACTGTGAATTGTGAACAGTGAAATGTGGACTGTGAACTGTGATCTGTGAACTGTGAACTGCGAACTGTGAAGTGTGAAATGAAGACTGTGAACTGTGATCTGTGAACTGTGAACTGTGAACTGTGAAGTGTGAACTGTGAACTGTGACCTGTGAACTGTGAACTGTGAATTGTGAAATGAAGACTGTGAACTGTGAACTGTGCCCTGTGAACTGTGAACTGTGAACTGTGAAAACTGAATTGTGAAATAAAGTCCGTGAACTGTGAACTGTGATCTGTGAACTGAGAACTGTGAACTGTGAACAGTGGGCTGTGAACTGTGACCTGTGAACTGTGAACTGTGACGTGTGAACTGTGAACTGTGAACTGTGAACTGTCAACTGTGAACTGAGAACTGTAAACTGAGAACTGTAAACTGTGAACTGTGAACTGTGATCTGTGAACTGTGAACTGCGAACTGTGAAGTGTGAAATGAAGACTGTGAACTGTGATCTGTGGACTGTGAACTGTGAACTGTGAACTGTGATGTGTGATCAGTGAACTGTGGACTGTGAACTGTGGACTGTGAACTGTGAACTGTGAACTGTGAAGTGTGAACTGTGAACTGTGACCTGTGAACTGTGAACTGTGACCTGTGAACTGTGAACTGCGAACTATGAATTGTGAAATGAAGACTGTGAACTGTGAACTGTGAACTGTGAACAGTGAACAGTGAACTGTGAACTATGAACTGTGAACTGTGAATTGTGAACAGTGAACTGTGGACTGTGAACTGTGAACTGTGAACTGTGAAGTGTGAACTGTCAACTGTGAACTGTGAAGTATGAAATGAAGACAGTGAACTGTGAAGTATGAAATGAAGACAGTGAACTGTGAAATGTGAACTGTGACCTGCGAACTGGGAACTGTGAACTGTGTACTGTGAACTGTGACCTGTGACCTGTGAACTGTGAACTGTGACATGTGAACTGTAAACTGTGAACTGTGAACTGTGATCTGTGAACTGTGAACTGCGAACTGTGAAGTGTGAAATGAAGACTGTGAACTGTGATCTGTGGACTGTGATCTGTGAACTGTGAACTGTGATGTGTGATCAGTGAACTGTGGACTGTGAACTGTGAACTGTGACCTGTGAACTGTGAACTGTGAATGTGACCTGTGAACTGTGAACTGCGAACTATGAATTGTGAAATGAAGACTGTGAACTGTGAACTGTGAACTGTGAACAGTGAACAGTGAACTGTGAACTGTGAACTGTGAACTGTGAACTGTGAATTGTGAACAGTGAACTGTGGACTGTGAACTGTGAACTGTGAACTGTGAACTGTGAAGTGTGAACTGTGAACTGTCAACTGTGAACTGAGAACTGTAAACTGAGAACTGTAAACTGTGAACAGTGATCTGTGAACTGTGAACTGTGAACTGTGAACTGTGAACTGCGAACTGTGAAGTATGAAATGAAGACAGTGAACTGTGAAATGTGAACTGTGACCTGCGAACTGGGAACTGTGAACTGTGAACTGTGAACTGTGAACTGTGAACTGTGATCTGTGAACAGTGAAGTGTGAACTGTGAACTGTGAATTGTGAACAGTGAAATGTGGACTGTGAACTGTGAACTGTGATCCGTGACGTGTGAGCTGTGAACTGTGAACTGTCAACTGTGAACTGAGAACTGTAAACTGAGAACTGTAAACTGTGAACTGTGAACTGTGATCTGTGAACTGTGAACTGCGAACTGTGAAGTGTGAAATGAAGACTGTGAACTGTGATCTGTGGACTGTGAACTGTGAACTGTGAACTGTGATGTGTGATCAGTGAACTGTGGACTGTGAACTGTGGACTGTGAACTGTGAACTGTGAACTGTGAACTGTGAACTGTGAAGTGTGAACTGTGAACTGTGACCTGTGAACTGTGAACTGTGACCTGTGAACTGTGAACTGCGAACTATGAATTGTGAAATGAAGACTGTGAACTGTGAACTGTGAACTGTGAACAGTGAACAGTGAACTGTGAACTATGAACTGTGAACTGTGAATTGTGAACAGTGAACTGTGGACTGTGAACTGTGAACTGTCAACTGTGAAGTGTGAACTGTCAACTGTGAACTGTGAAGTATGAAATGAAGACAGTGAACTGTGAAGTATGAAATAAAGTCTGTGAACTGTGAACTGTGATCTGTGAACTGAGAACTGTGAACTGTGAACAGTGGGCTGTGAACTGTGACCTGTGAACTGTGAACTGTGAACTGTGAACTGCGAACTGTGAAGTATGAAATGAAGACAGTGAACTGTGAAATGTGAACTGTGACCTGCGATCTGGGAACTGTGAACTGTGAACTGTGAACTGTGAATTGTGAACAGTGAACTGTGAACTATGAACTGTGAACTGTGAATTGTGAACAGTGATCTGTGGACTGTGAACTGTGAACTGTGAACTGTGAAGTGTGAACTGTCAACTGTGAACTGTGAAGTATGAAATGAAGACAGTGAACTGTGAAGTATGAAATGAAGACAGTGAACTGTGAAATGTGAACTGTGACCTGTGAACTGTGATCTGTGAACTGTGAACTGCGAACTGTGAAGTGTGAAATGAAGACTGTGAACTGTGATCTGTGGACTGTGAACTGTGAACTGTGAACTGTGATGTGTGATCAGTGAACTGTGGACTGTGAACTGTGAACTGTGATGTGTGATCAGTGAACTGTGGACTGTGAACTGTGAACTGTGACCTGTGAACTGTGGACTGTGAACTGTGACCTGTGAACTGTGAACTGTGAACTGTGAACTGTGAACTGTGAATTGTGAACAGTGAACTGTGGACTGTGAACTGTGAACTGTGAACTGTGAACTGTGAAGTGTGAACTGTGAACTGTCAACTGTGAACTGAGAACTGTAAACTGAGAACTGTAAACTGTGAACAGTGATCTGTGAACTGTGAACTGTGAACTGTGAACTGTGAACTGCGAACTGTGAAGTATGAAATGAAGACAGTGAACTGTGAAATGTGAACTGTGACCTGCGAACTGGGAACTGTGAACTGTGAACTGTGAACTGTGAACTGTGAACTGTGATCTGTGAACAGTGAAGTGTGAACTGTGAACTGTGAATTGTGAACAGTGAAATGTGGACTGTGAACTGTGAACTGTGATCCGTGACGTGTGAGCTGTGAACTGTGAACTGTCAACTGTGAACTGAGAACTGTAAACTGAGAACTGTAAACTGTGAACTGTGAACTGTGATCTGTGAACTGTGAACTGCGAACTGTGAAGTGTGAAATGAAGACTGTGAACTGTGATCTGTGGACTGTGAACTGTGAACTGTGAACTGTGATGTGTGATCAGTGAACTGTGGACTGTGAACTGTGGACTGTGAACTGTGAACTGTGAACTGTGAACTGTGAACTGTGAAGTGTGAACTGTGAACTGTGACCTGTGAACTGTGAACTGTGACCTGTGAACTGTGAACTGCGAACTATGAATTGTGAAATGAAGACTGTGAACTGTGAACTGTGAACTGTGAACAGTGAACAGTGAACTGTGAACTATGAACTGTGAACTGTGAATTGTGAACAGTGAACTGTGGACTGTGAACTGTGAACTGTCAACTGTGAAGTGTGAACTGTCAACTGTGAACTGTGAAGTATGAAATGAAGACAGTGAACTGTGAAGTATGAAATAAAGTCTGTGAACTGTGAACTGTGATCTGTGAACTGAGAACTGTGAACTGTGAACAGTGGGCTGTGAACTGTGACCTGTGAACTGTGAACTGTGAACTGTGAACTGCGAACTGTGAAGTATGAAATGAAGACAGTGAACTGTGAAATGTGAACTGTGACCTGCGATCTGGGAACTGTGAACTGTGAACTGTGAACTGTGAATTGTGAACAGTGAACTGTGAACTATGAACTGTGAACTGTGAATTGTGAACAGTGATCTGTGGACTGTGAACTGTGAACTGTGAACTGTGAAGTGTGAACTGTCAACTGTGAACTGTGAAGTATGAAATGAAGACAGTGAACTGTGAAGTATGAAATGAAGACAGTGAACTGTGAAATGTGAACTGTGACCTGTGAACTGTGATCTGTGAACTGTGAACTGCGAACTGTGAAGTGTGAAATGAAGACTGTGAACTGTGATCTGTGGACTGTGAACTGTGAACTGTGAACTGTGATGTGTGATCAGTGAACTGTGGACTGTGAACTGTGAACTGTGATGTGTGATCAGTGAACTGTGGACTGTGAACTGTGAACTGTGACCTGTGAACTGTGGACTGTGAACTGTGACCTGTGAACTGTGAACTGCGAACTATGAATTGTGAAATGAAGACTGTGAACTGTGAACTGTGAACTGTGAACAGTGAACTGTGAACTGTGAACTGTGAACTGTGAACTGTGAACTGTGAACTGTGAACTGTGAACTGTGAACTGTGAACTGAGAACTGTAAACTGAGAACTGTAAACTGTGAACTGTGAACTGTGAAATGAAGACTGTGAACTGTGATCTGTGAACTGAGAACTGTGAACTGTGAACTGTGAACTGTGAACTGTGAACTGTGAACAGTGAACTGTGATCTGTGAACGGTGATCTGTGAACTGTGAACTGCGAACTGTGAATTGTGAAATGAAGACTGTGAACTGTGAACTGTGAACTCTGAACTGTAGACTGTGAACTATGATCTGTGAACAGTGAACTGTCGACTGTGAACTGTGAACTGTGAAGTGTGAACTGTGAACAGTGAACTGTCAACTGTGAACTGAGAACTGTAAACTGAGAACTGTAAACTGTGATCTGTGAACAGTGAACTGTGAACTGTGAACTGTGAACTGTGAATTGTGAACAGTGAAATGTGGACTGTGAAATGTGAACTGTGACCTGCAAACTGGGAACTGTGAACTGTGAACTGTGACCTGCGACCTGTGAACTGTGAACTGTGACATGTGAACTGTGAACTGTGAACTGCGAACTGTGAAGTATGAAATGAAGACAGTGAACTGTGAAGTATGAAATGAAGACAGTGAACTGTGAAATGTGAACTGTGACCTGCAAACTGGGAACTGTGAACTGTGAACTGTGAACTGTGACCTGCGACCTGTGAACTGTGAACTGTGACATGTGAACTGTGAACTGTGACCTGTGAACTGTGAACTGTGAACTGTGAACTGTCAACTGCGAACTGTGAAGTATGAAATGAAGACAGTGAACTGTGAAGTATGAAATGAAGACAGTGAACTGTGAAATGTGAACTGTGACCTGCGAACTGGGAACTGTGAACTGTGAACTGTGAACTGTGAACTGTGATCTGTGAACAGTGAAGTGTGAACTGTGAACTGTGAATTGTGAACAGTGAAATGTGGACTGTGAACTGTGAACTGTGATCCGTGAGGTGTGAACTGTGAACTGTGAACTGTCAACCGTGAACTGAGAACTGTAAACTGAGAACTGTAAACTGTGAACTGTGAACTGTGATCTGTGAAATGTGAACTGCGAACTGTGAAGTGTGAAATGAAGACTGTGAACTGTGATCTGTGGACTGTGAACTGTGAACTGTGAACTGTGATGTGTGATCAGTGAACTGTGGACTGTGAACTGTGGACTGTGAACTGTGAACTGTGAACTGTGAAGTGTGAACTGTGAACTGTGACCTGTGAACTGTGAACTGTGACCTGTGAACTGTGAACTGCGAACTATGAATTGTGAAATGAAGACTGTGAACTGTGAACTGTGAACTGTGAACAGTGAACAGTGAACTGTGAACTATGAACTGTGAACTGTGAATTGTGAACAGTGAACTGTGGACTGTGAACTGTGAACTGTGAACTGTGAAGTGTGAACTGTCAACTGTGAACTGTGAAGTATGAAATGAAGACAGTGAACTGTGAAGTATGAAATGAAGACAGTGAACTGTGAAATGTGAACTGTGACCTGCGAACTGGGAACTGTGAACTGTGAACTGTGAACTGTGACCTGTGAACTGGGAACTGTGAACTGTGAACTGTGAACTGTGATCTGTGAACAGTGAAGTGTGAACTGCGAACTGTGAAGTGTGAAATGAAGACTGTGAACTGTGATCTGTGGACTGTGAACTGTGAACTGTGAACTGTGATGTGTGATCAGTGAACTGTGGACTGTGAACTGTGAACTGTGACCTGTGAACTGTGAACTGTGAACTGTGAACTGTGAACTGCGAACTGCGAACTGTGAAGTATGAAATGAAGACAGTGAACTGTGAAGTATGAAATGAAGACAATGAACTGTGAATTGTGAACTGTGATCTGTGAACTGTGAACTGTGAAGTGTGAACTGTGAACTGTGAACTGTGAACTGCGAACTGTGAATTGTGAAATGAAGACTGTGAACTGTGAACTGTGCCCTGTGAACTGTGAACTGTGAACTGTGAAAACTGAATTGTGAAATAAAGTCTGTGAACTGTGAACTGTGATCTGTGAACTGAGAACTGTGAACTGTGAACAGTGGGCTGTGAACTGTGACCTGTGAACTGTGAACTGCGAACTGTGAAGTATGAAATGAAGACAGTGAACTGTGAAATGTGAACTGTGACCTGCGATCTGGGAACTGTGAACTGTGAACTGTGAACTGTGAACAGTGAAGTGTGAACTGCGAACTGTGAAGTGTGAAATGAAGACTGTGAACTGTGATCTGTGGACTGTGAACTGTGAACTGTGAACTGTGATGTGTGATCAGTGAACTGTGGACTGTGAACTGTGAACTGTGACCTGTGACCTGTGAACTGTGAACTGTGAACTGTGAACTGCGAACTGTGAAGTATGAAGTGAAGACAGTGAACTGTGAAGTATGAAATGAAGACAATGAACTGTGAAATGTGAACTGTGACCTGCGAACTGGGAACTGTGAACTGTGAACTGTGAACTGTGATCTGTGAACAGTGAAGTGTGAACTGTGAACTGTGAACTGTGAACTGTGAACTGTGAACTGTGAACTGTGAACTGTGAACTGGAACTGTGAACTGTGAACTGTGAACTGTGAACTGTGAACTGTGAACTATGATCTGTGAACAGTGAACTGCGGACTGTGAACTGTGAACTGTGAACTGTGAAAACTGAATTGTGAAATAAAGTATGTGAACTGTGATCTGTGAACTGTGAACTGTGAAGTGTGATCTGTGAACTGTGAACTGCGAACTGTGAATTGTGAAATGAAGACTGTGAACTGTAAACTGAGAACTGTAAACTGTGAACTGTGAACTGTGATCTGTGAAATGTGAACTGCGAACTGTGAAGTGTGAAATGAAGACTGTGAACTGTGACCTGTGGACTGTGAACTGTGAACTGTGAACTGTGATGTGTGATCAGTGAACTGTGAACTGTGAACTGTGAACTGTGAACTATGATCTGTGAACAGTGAACTGCGGACTGTGAACTGTGAACTGTGAACTGTGAAAACTGAATTGTGAAATAAAGTATGTGAACTGTGATCTGTGAACTGTGAACTGTGAAGTGTGATCTGTGCACTGTGAACTGCGAACTGTGAATTGTGAAATGAAGACTGTGAACTGTAAACTGTGCCCTGTGAACTGTGACCTGTGAACTGTGAAAACTGAATTGTGAAATAAAGTCTGTGAACTGTGAACTGTGATCTGTGAACTGAGAACTGTGAACTGTGAACAGTGGGCTGTGAACTGTGACCTGTGAACTGTGAACTGCGAACTGTGAAGTATGAAATGAAGACAGTGAACTGTGACCTGCAATCTGGGAACTGTGAACTGTGAACTGTGAACTGTGGACTGTAAACTGTGAACTGTGAACTGTGACGTGTGACCTGTGAACTGTGGACTGTCAACTGTGAACTGAGAACTGTAAACTGAGAACTGTAAACTGTGAACTGTGAACTGTGATCTGTGATCTGTGAACTGTGAACTGCGAACTGTGAAGTGTGAAAAGAAGACTGTGAACTGTGATCTGTGGACTGTGAACTGTGAACTGTGAACTGTGATGTGTGATCAGTGAACTGTGGACTGTGAACTGTGGACTGTGAACTGTGAACTGTGAACTGTGGACTGTGCCCTGTGAACTGTGAACTGTGAACTGTGAACTGTGAAAACTGAATTGTGAAATAAAGTCCGTGAACTGTGAACTGTGATCTGTGAACTGAGAACTGTGAACTGTGAACAGTGGGCTGTGAACTGTGACCTGTGAACTGTGAACTGCGAACTGCGAAGTATGAAATGAAGACAGTGAACTGTGAAATGTGAACTGTGACCTGCCATCTGGGAACTGTGAACTGTGAACTGTGAACTGTGGACTGTGAACTGTGAACTGTGAACTGTGACGTGTGAACTGTGAACTGTGAACTGTCAACTGTGAACTGAGAACTGTAAACTGAGAACTGTAAACTGTGAACTGTGAACTGTGATCTGTGAACTGTGAACTGCGAACTGTGAAGTGTGAAATGAAGACTGTGAACTGTGATCTGTGGACTGTGAACTGTGAACTGTGAACTGTGATGTGTGATCAGTGAACTGTGGACTGTGAACTGTGGACTGTGAACTGTGAACTGTGAACTGTGAACTGTGAACTGTGAACTGCGAACTATGAATTGTGAAATGAAGACTGTGAACTGTGAACTGTGAACTGTGAACAGTGAACAGTGAACTGTGAACTATGAACTGTGAACTGTGAATTGTGAACAGTGAACTGTGGACTGTGAACTGTGAACTGTGAACTGTGAAGTGTGAAGTGTGAACTGTCAACTGTGAACTGTGAAGTATGAAATGAAGACAGTGAACTGTGAAGTATGAAATGAAGACAGTGAACTGTGAAATGTGAACTGTGACCTGCGAACTGGGAACTGTGAACTGTGAACTGTGAACTGTGACCTGTGACCTGTGAACTGTGAACTGTGACATGTGAACTGTAAACTGTGAACTGTGAACTGTGATCTGTGAACTGTGAACTGCGAACTGTGAAGTGTGAAATGAAGACTGTGAACTGTGATCTGTGGACTGTGAACTGTGAACTGTGAACTGTGATGTGTGATCAGTGAACTGTGGACTGTGAACTGTGAACTGTGACCTGTGAACTGTGAACTGTGAATGTGACCTGTGAACTGTGAACTGCGAACTATGAATTGTGAAATGAAGACTGTGAACTGTGAACTGTGAACTGTGAACAGTGAACAGTGAACTGTGAACTGTGAACTGTGAACTGTGAACTGTGAATTGTGAACAGTGAACTGTGGACTGTGAACTGTGAACTGTGAACTGTGAAGTGTGAACTGTGAACTTTCAACTGTGAACTGAGAACTGTAAACTGAGAACTGTAAACTGTGAACAGTGATCTGTGAACTGTGAACTGTGAACTGTGAACTGTGAACTGCGAACTGTGAAGTATGAAATGAAGACAGTGAACTGTGAAATGTGAACTGTGACCTGCGAACTGGGAACTGTGAACTGTGAACTGTGAACTGTGAACTGTGAACTGTGAACTGTGAACTGTGAACTGTGAACTGTGAACTGTGAACTGTGAACTGTGAACTGTGAACTGTGAACTGTGAACTGTGAACTGTGAACTGTGAACTGTGAACTGTGAACTGTGAACTGTGAACTGTGAACTGTGAACTGTGAACTGTGAACTGTGAACTGTGAACTGTGAACTGTGAACTGTGAACTGTGAACTGTGAACTGTGAACTGTGAACTGTGAACTGTGAACTGTGAACTGTGAACTGTGAACTGTGAACTGTGAACTGTGAACTGTGAACTGTGAACTGTGAACTGTGAACTGTGAACTGTGAACTGTGAACTGTGAACTGTGAACTGTGAACAGTGAACTGTGAACTGTGAACTGTGAACTGTGAACTGTGAACTGTGAACTGTGAACTGTGAACTGTGAACTGTGAACTGTGAACTGTGAACTGTGAACTGTGAACTGTGAACTGTGAACTGTGAACTGTGAACTGTGAACTGTGAACTGTGAACTGTGAACTGTGAACTGTGATCTGTGAACTGTGATCTGTGAACTGTGAAGTGTGAACTGTGAACTGTGAACTGTGAACTGTGAACTGTGAACTATGATCAGTGAACAGTGAACTGCGGACTGTGAACTGTGAACTGTGAACTGTGAAAACTGAATTGTGAAATAAAGTCTGTGAACAGTGATCTGTGAACTGTGAACTGTGAACTGTGAAGTGTGAAGTGTGATCTGTGAACTGTGAACTGCGAACTGTGAAGTGTGAAATGAAGACTGTGAACTGTGATCTGTGGACTGTGAACTGTGAACTGTGAACTGTGAACTGTGATCTGTGAACTGTGAACTGTGAACTGTGATCTGTGGACTGTGAACTGTGAACTGTGAACTGTGAACTGTGATCTGTGAACTGTGAACTGTGAACTGTGAACTGTGAACTGTGAACTGTGAACTGTGAACTGTGAACTGAGAACTGTAAACTGTGAACTGTGAACTGTGAAATGAAGACTGTGAACTGTGATCTGTGAACTGAGAACTGTGAACTGTGAACTGTGGACTGTGAACTGTGAACTGTGAACAGTGAACTGTGATCTGTGAACGGTGATCTGTGAACTGTGAACTGCGAACTGTGAATTGTGAAATGAAGACTGTGAACTGTGAACTGTGAACTCTGAACTGTAGACTGTGAACTATGATCTGTGAACAGTGAACTGTCGACTGTGAACTGTGAACTGTGAAGTGTGAACTGTGAACAGTGAACTGTCAACTGTGAACTGAGAACTGAGAACTGTAAACTGAGAACTGTAAACTGTGAACAGTGAACTGTGAACTGTGAACTGTGAACTGTGAACTGTGAACTGTGAACTGTGAACTGTGAACTGTGAACTGTGATCTGTGAACTGTGAACTGCGAACTGTGAAGCGTGAAATGAAGACTGTGAACTGTGAACTGTGATCTGTGAACAGTGAACTGTGAACTGTGAACTGTGAATTGTGAACAGTGAAATGTGGACTGTGAACTGTGATCTGTGAACTGTGAACTGCGAACTGTGAAGTGTGAAATGAAGACTGTGAACTGTGTACTGTGAACTGTGAAGTGTGAACTGTGAACTGTGACCTGTGAACTGTGAACTGTGAATTGTGAAATGAAGACTGTGAACTGTGAACTGTGCCCTGTGAACTGTGAACTGTGAACTGTGAAAACTGAATTGTGAAATAAAGTCCGTGAACTGTGAACTGTGATCTGTGAACTGAGAACTGTGAACTGTGAACAGTGGGCTGTGAACTGTGACCTGTGAACTGTGAACTGCGAACTGCGAAGTATGAAATGAAGACAGTGAACTGTGAAATGTGAACTGTGACCTGCCATCTGGGAACTGTGAACTGTGAACTGTGAACTGTGGACTGTGAACTGTGAACTGTGAACTGTGACGTGTGAACTGTGAACTGTGAACTGTCAACTGTGAACTGAGAACTGTAAACTGAGAACTGTAAACTGTGAACTGTGAACTGTGATCTGTGAACTGTGAACTGCGAACTGTGAAGTGTGAAATGAAGACTGTGAACTGTGATCTGTGGACTGTGAACTGTGAACTGTGAACTGTGATGTGTGATCAGTGAACTGTGGACTGTGAACTGTGGACTGTGAACTGTGAACTGTGAACTGTGAAGTGTGAACTGTGAACTGTGACCTGTGAACTGTGAACTGTGACCTGTGAACTGTGAACTGCGAACTATGAATTGTGAAATGAAGACTGTGAACTGTGAACTGTGAACTGTGAACAGTGAACAGTGAACTGTGAACTATGAACTGTGAACTGTGAATTGTGAACAGTGAACTGTGGACTGTGAACTGTGAACTGTGAACTGTGAAGTGTGAACTGTCAACTGTGAACTGTGAAGTATGAAATGAAGACAGTGAACTGTGAAGTATGAAATGAAGACAGTGAACTGTGAAATGTGAACTGTGACCTGCGAACTGGGAACTGTGAACTGTGAACTGTGACCTGTGACCTGTGAACTGTGAACTGTGACATGTGAACTGTAAACTGTGAACTGTGAACTGTGATCTGTGAACTGTGAACTGCGAACTGTGAAGTGTGAAATGAAGACTGTGAACTGTGATCTGTGGACTGTGAACTGTGAACTGTGAACTGTGATGTGTGATCAGTGAACTGTGGACTGTGAACTGTGAACTGTGACCTGTGAACTGTGAACTGTGAATGTGACCTGTGAACTGTGAACTGCGAACTATGAATTGTGAAATGAAGACTGTGAACTGTGAACTGTGAACTGTGAACAGTGAACAGTGAACTGTGAACTGTGAACTGTGAACTGTGAACTGTGAATTGTGAACAGTGAACTGTGGACTGTGAACTGTGAACTGTGAACTGTGAACTGTGAAGTGTGAACTGTGAACTGTCAACTGTGAACTGAGAACTGTAAACTGAGAACTGTAAACTGTGAACAGTGATCTGTGAACTGTGAACTGTGAACTGTGAACTGTGAACTGCGAACTGTGAACTGTGATCTGTGAACTGTGATCTGTGAACTGTGAAGTGTGAACTGTGAAGTGTGAACTGTGAACTGTGAACTGTGAACTGTGAACTGTGAACTGTGAACTATGATCAGTGAACAGTGAACTGCGGACTGTGAACTGTGAACTGTGAACTGTGAAAACTGAATTGTGAAATAAAGTCTGTGAACAGTGATCTGTGAACTGTGAACTGTGAAGTGTGAAGTGCGATCTGTGAACTGTCAACTGCGAACTGTGAAGTGTGAAATGAAGACTGTGAACTGTGATCTGTGGACTGTGAACTGTGAACTGTGAACTGTGAACTGTGATCTGTGAACTGTGAACTGTGAACTGTGATCTGTGGACTGTGAACTGTGAACTGTGAACTGTGAACTGTGATCTGTGAACTGTGAACTGTGAACTGTGAACTGTGAACTGTGAACTGTGAACTGTGAACTGTGAACTGAGAACTGTAAACTGTGAACTGTGAACTGTGAAATGAAGACTGTGAACTGTGATCTGTGAACTGAGAACTGTGAACTGTGAACTGTGGACTGTGAACTGTGAACTGTGAACAGTGAACTGTGATCTGTGAACGGTGAACTGTGAACTGTGAACTGCGAACTGTGAATTGTGAAATGAAGACTGTGAACTGTGAACTGTGAACTCTGAACTGTAGACTGTGAACTATGATCTGTGAACAGTGAACTGTCGACTGTGAACTGTGAACTGTGAAGTGTGAACTGTGAACAGTGAACTGTCAACTGTGAACTGAGAACTGTAAACTGAGAACTGTAAACTGTGAACAGTGAACTGTGAACTGTGAACTGTGAACTGTGAACTGTGAACTGTGAACTGTGAACTGTGAACTGTGATCTGTGAACTGTGATCTGTGAACTGTGAACTGCGAACTGTGAAGCGTGAAATGAAGACTGTGAACTGTGAACTGTGATCTGTGAACTGTGAACTGTGAATTGTGAACAGTGAAATGTGGACTGTGAACTGTGATCTGTGAACTGTGAACTGCGAACTGTGAAGTGTGAAATGAAGACTGTGAACTGTGATCTGTGGACTGTGAACTGTGAATAGTGAACTGTGGACTGTGAACTGTCAACTGTGAACTGCGAACTGTGAAGTGTGAAATGAATACTGTGAACGGGGAACTGTGAACTGTGACCTATGAACTGTGAACTGTGAACTGTGATCTGTGAACTGTGAACTGTGAACTGTGAACTGTGAACTGTGAACTGTGAACTGTGAACTGTGAACTGTGAACTGTGAACAGTGATCTGTGAACTGTGAACTGTGACCTGTGACCTGTGAACTGTGAACTGTGACATGTGAACTGTGAACTGTGAACTGTGAACTGTGAACTGCGAACTGTGAAGTATGAAATGAAGACAGTGAACTGTGAAGTATGAAATGAAGACAGTGAACTGTGAAATGTGAACTGTGACCTGCGAACTGGGAACTGTGAACTGTGAACTGTGAACTGTGAACTGTGAACTGTGAACTGTGAACTGTGATCTGTGAACAGTGAAGTGTGAACTGTGAATTGTGAACAGTGAAATGTGGACTGTGAACTGTGAACTGTGATCCGTGACGTGTGAGCTGTGAACTGTGAACTGTCAACTGTGAACTGAGAACTGTAAACTGAGAACTGTAAACTGTGAACTGTGAACTGTGATCTGTGAACTGTGAACTGCGAACTGTGAAGTGTGAAATGAAGACTGTGAACTGTGATCTGTGGACTGTGAACTGTGAACTGTGAACTGTGATGTGTGATCAGTGAACTGTGGACTGTGAACTGTGGACTGTGAACTGTGAACTGTGAACTGTGAACTGTGAAGTGTGAACTGTGAACTGTGACCTGTGAACTGTGAACTGTGACCTGTGAACTGTGAACTGCGAACTATGAATTGTGAAATGAAGACTGTGAACTGTGAACTGTGAACTGTGAACAGTGAACAGTGAACTGTGAACTATGAACTGTGAACTGTGAATTGTGAACAGTGAACTGTGGACTGTGAACTGTGAACTGTCAACTGTGAAGTGTGAACTGTCAACTGTGAACTGTGAAGTATGAAATGAAGACAGTGAACTGTGAAGTATGAAATAAAGTCTGTGAACTGTGAACTGTGATCTGTGAACTGAGAACTGTGAACTGTGAACAGTGGGCTGTGAACTGTGACCTGTGAACTGTGAACTGTGAACTGCGAACTGTGAAGTATGAAATGAAGACAGTGAAATGTGAAATGTGAACTGTGACCTGCGATCTGGGAACTGTGAACTGTGAACTGTGAACTGTGGACTGTGAACTGTGAACTGTGAACTGTGAACTGTGACGTGTGAACTGTGAACTGTGAACTGTCAACTGTGAACTGAGAACTGTAAACTGAGAACTGTAAACTGTGAACTGTGAACTGTGATCTGTGAACTGTGAACTGCGAACTGTGAAGTGTGAAATGAAGACTGTGAACTGTGACCTGTGAACTGTGAACTGTGACCTGTGAACTGTGAACTGCGAACTATGAATTGTGAAATGAAGACTGTGAACTGTGAACTGTGAACTGTGAACTGTGAACAGTGAACAGTGAACTGTGAACTATGAACTGTGAACTGTGAATTGTGAACAGTGAACAGTGAACTGTGAACTATGAACTGTGAACTGTGAATTGTGAACAGTGATCTGTGGACTGTGAACTGTGAACTGTGAACTGTGAAGTGTGAACTGTCAACTGTGAACTG
This sequence comes from Lasioglossum villosulum, assembly GCA_963971365.1. Classification (NCBI taxonomy): domain Eukaryota; kingdom Metazoa; phylum Arthropoda; class Insecta; order Hymenoptera; family Halictidae; genus Lasioglossum; species Lasioglossum villosulum. The sequence continues at coordinate 2,296,118 of CAXARU010000174.1, forward strand.
TGAAGTATGAAATGAAGACAGTGAACTGTGAAGTATGAAATGAAGACAGTGAACTGTGAACTGTGAACTGTGAACTGTGAACTGTGAACTGTGAACTGTGAACTGTGAACTGTGAACTGTGAACTGTGAACTGTGAACTGTGAACTGTGAACTGTGAACTGTGAACTGTGAACTGTGAACTGTGAACTGTGAACTGTGAACTGTGAACTGTGAACTGTGAACTGTGAACTGTGAACTGTGAACTGTGAACTGTGATCTGTGAACTGTGATCTGTGAACTGTGAAGTGTGAACTGTGAAGTGTGAACTGTGAACTGTGAACTGTGAACTGTGAACTGTGAACTGTGAACTATGATCAGTGAACAGTGAACTGCGGACTGTGAACTGTGAACTGTGAACTGTGAAAACTGAATTGTGAAATAAAGTCTGTGAACAGTGATCTGTGAACTGTGAACTGTGAAGTGTGAAGTGCGATCTGTGAACTGTCAACTGCGAACTGTGAAGTGTGAAATGAAGACTGTGAACTGTGATCTGTGGACTGTGAACTGTGAACTGTGAACTGTGAACTGTGATCTGTGAACTGTGAACTGTGAACTGTGATCTGTGGACTGTGAACTGTGAACTGTGAACTGTGAACTGTGATCTGTGAACTGTGAACTGTGAACTGTGAACTGTGAACTGTGAACTGTGAACTGTGAACTGTGAACTGAGAACTGTAAACTGTGAACTGTGAACTGTGAAATGAAGACTGTGAACTGTGATCTGTGAACTGAGAACTGTGAACTGTGAACTGTGGACTGTGAACTGTGAACTGTGAACAGTGAACTGTGATCTGTGAACGGTGAACTGTGAACTGTGAACTGCGAACTGTGAATTGTGAAATGAAGACTGTGAACTGTGAACTGTGAACTCTGAACTGTAGACTGTGAACTATGATCTGTGAACAGTGAACTGTCGACTGTGAACTGTGAACTGTGAAGTGTGAACTGTGAACAGTGAACTGTCAACTGTGAACTGAGAACTGTAAACTGAGAACTGTAAACTGTGAACAGTGAACTGTGAACTGTGAACTGTGAACTGTGAACTGTGAACTGTGAACTGTGAACTGTGAACTGTGATCTGTGAACTGTGATCTGTGAACTGTGAACTGCGAACTGTGAAGCGTGAAATGAAGACTGTGAACTGTGAACTGTGATCTGTGAACTGTGAACTGTGAATTGTGAACAGTGAAATGTGGACTGTGAACTGTGATCTGTGAACTGTGAACTGCGAACTGTGAAGTGTGAAATGAAGACTGTGAACTGTGATCTGTGGACTGTGAACTGTGAATAGTGAACTGTGGACTGTGAACTGTCAACTGTGAACTGCGAACTGTGAAGTGTGAAATGAATACTGTGAACGGGGAACTGTGAACTGTGACCTATGAACTGTGAACTGTGAACTGTGATCTGTGAACTGTGAACTGTGAACTGTGAACTGTGAACTGTGAACTGTGAACTGTGAACTGTGAACTGTGAACTGTGAACAGTGATCTGTGAACTGTGAACTGTGACCTGTGACCTGTGAACTGTGAACTGTGACATGTGAACTGTGAACTGTGAACTGTGAACTGTGAACTGCGAACTGTGAAGTATGAAATGAAGACAGTGAACTGTGAAGTATGAAATGAAGACAGTGAACTGTGAAATGTGAACTGTGACCTGCGAACTGGGAACTGTGAACTGTGAACTGTGAACTGTGAACTGTGAACTGTGAACTGTGATCTGTGAACAGTGAAGTGTGAACTGTGAATTGTGAACAGTGAAATGTGGACTGTGAACTGTGAACTGTGATCCGTGACGTGTGAGCTGTGAACTGTGAACTGTCAACTGTGAACTGAGAACTGTAAACTGAGAACTGTAAACTGTGAACTGTGAACTGTGATCTGTGAACTGTGAACTGCGAACTGTGAAGTGTGAAATGAAGACTGTGAACTGTGATCTGTGGACTGTGAACTGTGAACTGTGAACTGTGATGTGTGATCAGTGAACTGTGGACTGTGAACTGTGGACTGTGAACTGTGAACTGTGAACTGTGAACTGTGAAGTGTGAACTGTGAACTGTGACCTGTGAACTGTGAACTGTGACCTGTGAACTGTGAACTGCGAACTATGAATTGTGAAATGAAGACTGTGAACTGTGAACTGTGAACTGTGAACAGTGAACAGTGAACTGTGAACTATGAACTGTGAACTGTGAATTGTGAACAGTGAACTGTGGACTGTGAACTGTGAACTGTCAACTGTGAAGTGTGAACTGTCAACTGTGAACTGTGAAGTATGAAATGAAGACAGTGAACTGTGAAGTATGAAATAAAGTCTGTGAACTGTGAACTGTGATCTGTGAACTGAGAACTGTGAACTGTGAACAGTGGGCTGTGAACTGTGACCTGTGAACTGTGAACTGTGAACTGCGAACTGTGAAGTATGAAATGAAGACAGTGAAATGTGAAATGTGAACTGTGACCTGCGATCTGGGAACTGTGAACTGTGAACTGTGAACTGTGGACTGTGAACTGTGAACTGTGAACTGTGAACTGTGACGTGTGAACTGTGAACTGTGAACTGTCAACTGTGAACTGAGAACTGTAAACTGAGAACTGTAAACTGTGAACTGTGAACTGTGATCTGTGAACTGTGAACTGCGAACTGTGAAGTGTGAAATGAAGACTGTGAACTGTGACCTGTGAACTGTGAACTGTGACCTGTGAACTGTGAACTGCGAACTATGAATTGTGAAATGAAGACTGTGAAATGTGAACTGTGAACTGTGAACTGTGAACAGTGAACAGTGAACTGTGAACTATGAACTGTGAACTGTGAATTGTGAACAGTGAACAGTGAACTGTGAACTATGAACTGTGAACTGTGAATTGTGAACAGTGATCTGTGGACTGTGAACTGTGAACTGTGAACTGTGAAGTGTGAACTGTCAACTGTGAACTGTGAAGTATGAAATGAAGACAGTGAACTGTGAAGTATGAAATGAAGACAGTGAACTGTGAAATGTGAACTGTGACCTGTGAACTGTGATCTGTGAACTGTGAACTGCGAACTGTGAAGTGTGAAATGAAGACTGTGAACTGTGATCTGTGGACTGTGAACTGTGAACTGTGAACTGTGATGTGTGATCAGTGAACTGTGGACTGTGAACTGTGGACTGTGAACTGTGAACTGTGAACTGTGAACTGTGAAGTGTGAACTGTGAACTGTGACCTGTGAACTGTGAACTGTGACCTGTGAACTGTGAACTGCGAACTATGAATTGTGAAATGAAGACTGTGAACTGTGAACTGTGAACTGTGAACAGTGAACAGTGAACTGTGAACTATGAACTGTGAACTGTGAATTGTGAACAGTGAACTGTGGACTGTGAACTGTGAACTGTCAACTGTGAAGTGTGAACTGTCAACTGTGAACTGTGAAGTATGAAATGAAGACAGTGAACTGTGAAGTATGAAATAAAGTCTGTGAACTGTGAACTGTGATCTGTGAACTGAGAACTGTGAACTGTGAACAGTGGGCTGTGAACTGTGACCTGTGAACTGTGAACTGTGAACTGCGAACTGTGAAGTATGAAATGAAGACAGTGAACTGTGAAATGTGAACTGTGACCTGCGATCTGGGAACTGTGAACTGTGAACTGTGAACTGTGGACTGTGAACTGTGAACTGTGAACTGTGAACTGTGACGTGTGAACTGTGAACTGTGAACTGTCAACTGTGAACTGAGAACTGTAAACTGAGAACTGTAAACTGTGAACTGTGAACTGTGATCTGTGAACTGTGAACTGCGAACTGTGAAGTGTGAAATGAAGACTGTGAACTGTGACCTGTGAACTGTGAACTGTGACCTGTGAACTGTGAACTGCGAACTATGAATTGTGAAATGAAGACTGTGAACTGTGAACTGTGAACTGTGAACTGTGAACAGTGAACAGTGAACTGTGAACTATGAACTGTGAACTGTGAATTGTGAACAGTGAACAGTGAACTGTGAACTATGAACTGTGAACTGTGAATTGTGAACAGTGATCTGTGGACTGTGAACTGTGAACTGTGAACTGTGAAGTGTGAACTGTCAACTGTGAACTGTGAAGTATGAAATGAAGACAGTGAACTGTGAAGTATGAAATGAAGACAGTGAACTGTGAAATGTGAACTGTGACCTGTGAACTGTGATCTGTGAACTGTGAACTGCGAACTGTGAAGTGTGAAATGAAGACTGTGAACTGTGATCTGTGGACTGTGAACTGTGAACTGTGAACTGTGATGTGTGATCAGTGAACTGTGGACTGTGAACTGTGAACTGTGATGTGTGATCAGTGAACTGTGGACTGTGAACTGTGAACTGTGACCTGTGAACTGTGGACTGTGAACTGTGACCTGTGAACTGTGAACTGCGAACTATGAATTGTGAAATGAAGACTGTGAACTGTGAACTGTGAACTGTGAACAGTGAACTGTGAACTGTGAACTGTGAACTGTGAACTGTGAACTGTGAACTGTGAACTGTGAACTGTGAACTGTGAACTGAGAACTGTAAACTGTGAACTGTGAACTGTGAAATGAAGACTGTGAACTGTGATCTGTGAACTGAGAACTGTGAACTGTGAACTGTGAACTGTGAACTGTGAACTGTGAACAGTGAACTGTGATCTGTGAACGGTGATCTGTGAACTGTGAACTGCGAACTGTGAATTGTGAAATGAAGACTGTGAACTGTGAACTGTGAACTCTGAACTGTAGACTGTGAACTATGATCTGTGAACAGTGAACTGTCGACTGTGAACTGTGAACTGTGAAGTGTGAACTGTGAACAGTGAACTGTCAACTGTGAACTGAGAACTGTAAACTGAGAACTGTAAACTGTGATCTGTGAACAGTGAACTGTGAACTGTGAACTGTGAACTGTGAACTGTGAATTGTGAACAGTGAAATGTGGACTGTGAAATGTGAACTGTGACCTGCAAACTGGGAACTGTGAACTGTGAACTGTGAACTGTGACCTGCGACCTGTGAACTGTGAACTGTGACATGTGAACTGTGAACTGTGAACTGCGAACTGTGAAGTATGAAATGAAGACAGTGAACTGTGAAGTATGAAATGAAGACAGTGAACTGTGAAATGTGAACTGTGACCTGCAAACTGGGAACTGTGAACTGTGAACTGTGAACTGTGACCTGCGACCTGTGAACTGTGAACTGTGACATGTGAACTGTGAACTGTGACCTGTGAACTGTGAACTGTGAACTGTGAACTGTCAACTGCGAACTGTGAAGTATGAAATGAAGACAGTGAACTGTGAAATGTGAACTGTGACCTGCGAACTGGGAACTGTGAACTGTGAACTGTGAACTGTGATCTGTGAACAGTGAAGTGTGAACTGTGAACTGTGAATTGTGAACAGTGAAATGTGGACTGTGAACTGTGAACTGTGATCCGTGAGGTGTGAACTGTGAACTGTGAACTGTCAACCGTGAACTGAGAACTGTAAACTGAGAACTGTAAACTGTGAACTGTGAACTGTGATCTGTGAAATGTGAACTGCGAACTGTGAAGTGTGAAATGAAGACTGTGAACTGTGATCTGTGGACTGTGAACTGTGAACTGTGAACTGTGATGTGTGATCAGTGAACTGTGGACTGTGAACTGTGGACTGTGAACTGTGAACTGTGAACTGTGAAGTGTGAACTGTGAACTGTGACCTGTGAACTGTGAACTGTGACCTGTGAACTGTGAACTGCGAACTATGAATTGTGAAATGAAGACTGTGAACTGTGAACTGTGAACTGTGAACAGTGAACAGTGAACTGTGAACTATGAACTGTGAACTGTGAATTGTGAACAGTGAACTGTGGACTGTGAACTGTGAACTGTGAACTGTGAAGTGTGAACTGTCAACTGTGAACTGTGAAGTATGAAATGAAGACAGTGAACTGTGAAGTATGAAATGAAGACAGTGAACTGTGAAATGTGAACTGTGACCTGCGAACTGGGAACTGTGAACTGTGAACTGTGAACTGTGACCTGTGAACTGGGAACTGTGAACTGTGAACTGTGAACTGTGATCTGTGAACAGTGAAGTGTGAACTGCGAACTGTGAAGTGTGAAATGAAGACTGTGAACTGTGATCTGTGGACTGTGAACTGTGAACTGTGAACTGTGATGTGTGATCAGTGAACTGTGGACTGTGAACTGTGAACTGTGACCTGTGAACTGTGAACTGTGAACTGTGAACTGTGAACTGCGAACTGCGAACTGTGAAGTATGAAATGAAGACAGTGAACTGTGAAGTATGAAATGAAGACAATGAACTGTGAATTGTGAACTGTGATCTGTGAACTGTGAACTGTGAAGTGTGAACTGTGAACTGTGAACTGCGAACTGTGAATTGTGAAATGAAGACTGTGAACTGTGAACTGTGCCCTGTGAACTGTGAACTGTGAACTGTGAAAACTGAATTGTGAAATAAAGTCTGTGAACTGTGAACTGTGATCTGTGAACTGAGAACTGTGAACTGTGAACAGTGGGCTGTGAACTGTGACCTGTGAACTGTGAACTGCGAACTGTGAAGTATGAAATGAAGACAGTGAACTGTGAAATGTGAACTGTGACCTGCGATCTGGGAACTGTGAACTGTGAACTGTGAACTGTGAACAGTGAAGTGTGAACTGCGAACTGTGAAGTGTGAAATGAAGACTGTGAACTGTGATCTGTGGACTGTGAACTGTGAACTGTGAACTGTGATGTGTGATCAGTGAACTGTGGACTGTGAACTGTGAACTGTGACCTGTGACCTGTGAACTGTGAACTGTGAACTGTGAACTGTGAACTGCGAACTGTGAAGTATGAAGTGAAGACAGTGAACTGTGAAGTATGAAATGAAGACAATGAACTGTGAAATGTGAACTGTGACCTGCGAACTGGGAACTGTGAACTGTGAACTGTGAACTGTGATCTGTGAACAGTGAAGTGTGAACTGTGAACTGTGAACTGTGAACTGTGAACTGTGAACTGTGAACTGTGAACTGTGAACTGTGAACTGGAACTGTGAACTGTGAACTGTGAACTGTGAACTGTGAACTATGATCTGTGAACAGTGAACTGCGGACTGTGAACTGTGAACTGTGAACTGTGAAAACTGAATTGTGAAATAAAGTATGTGAACTGTGATCTGTGAACTGTGAACTGTGAAGTGTGATCTGTGAACTGTGAACTGCGAACTGTGAATTGTGAAATGAAGACTGTGAACTGTAAACTGAGAACTGTAAACTGTGAACTGTGAACTGTGATCTGTGAAATGTGAACTGCGAACTGTGAAGTGTGAAATGAAGACTGTGAACTGTGATCTGTGGACTGTGAACTGTGAACTGTGAACTGTGATGTGTGATCAGTGAACTGTGAACTGTGAACTGTGAACTGTGAACTATGATCTGTGAACAGTGAACTGCGGACTGTGAACTGTGAACTGTGAACTGTGAAAACTGAATTGTGAAATAAAGTATGTGAACTGTGATCTGTGAACTGTGAACTGTGAAGTGTGATCTGTGCACTGTGAACTGCGAACTGTGAATTGTGAAATGAAGACTGTGAACTGTAAACTGTGCCCTGTGAACTGTGAACTGTGAACTGTGAAAACTGAATTGTGAAATAAAGTCTGTGAACTGTGAACTGTGATCTGTGAACTGAGAACTGTGAACTGTGAACAGTGGGCTGTGAACTGTGACCTGTGAACTGTGAACTGCGAACTGTGAAGTATGAAATGAAGACAGTGAACTGTGAAATGTGAACTGTGACCTGCAATCTGGGAACTGTGAACTGTGAACTGTGAACTATGGACTGTAAACTGTGAACTGTGAACTGTGACGTGTGACCTGTGAACTGTGGACTGTCAACTGTGAACTGAGAACTGTAAACTGAGAACTGTAAACTGTGAACTGTGAACTGTGATCTGTGATCTGTGAACTGTGAACTGCGAACTGTGAAGTGTGAAATGAAGACTGTGAACTGTGATCTGTGGACTGTGAACTGTGAACTGTGAACTGTGATGTGTGATCAGTGAACTGTGGACTGTGAACTGTGGACTGTGAACTGTGAACTGTGAACTGTGAACTGTGAAGTGTGAACTGTGAACTGTGACCTGTGAACTGTGAACTGTGACCTGTGAACTGTGAACTGCGAACTATGAATTGTGAAATGAAGACTGTGAACTGTGAACTGTGAACAGTGAACAGTGAACTGTGAACTATGAACTGTGATCTGTGAATTGTGAACAGTGAACTGTGGACTGTGAACTGTGAACTGTGAACTGTGAAGTGTGAACTGTCAACTGTGAACTGTGAAGTATGAAATGAAGACAGTGAACTGTGAAGTATGAAATGAAGACAGTGAACTGTGAAATGTGAACTGTGACCTGCGAACTGGGAACTGTGAACTGTGAACTGTGAACTGTGACCTGTGACCTGTGAACTGTGAACTGTGACATGTGAACTGTAAACTGTGAACTGTGAACTGTGAACTGTGATCTGTGAACTGTGAACTGCGAACTGTGAAGTGTGAAATGAAGACTGTGAACTGTGAACTGTGAACTGTGAACTGTGAATTGTGAACAGTGAACTTTGGACTGTGAACTGTGAACTGTGAACTGTGAAGTGTGAACTGTCAACTGTGAACTGTCAACTGTGAACTGAGAACTGTAAACTGAGAACTGTAAACTGTGAACAGTGATCTGTGAACTGTGAACTGTGAACTGTGAACTGTGAACTGCGAACTGAGAAGGATGAAATGAAGACAGTGAACTGTGAAATGTGAACTGTGAACTGTGAACTGTGAACTGTGAACTGTGAACTGTGAACTGTGAACTGTGAACTGTGAACTGTGAACTGTGAACTGTGAACTGTGAACTGTGAACTGTGAACTGTGAACTGTGAACTGTGAACTGTGAACTGTGAACTGTGAACTGTGAACTGTGAACTGTGAACTGTGAACTGTGAACTGTGAACTGTGAACTGTGAACTGTGAACTGTGAACTGTGAACTGTGAACTGTGAACTGTGAACTGTGAACTGTGAACTGTGAACTGTGAACTGTGAACTGTGAACTGTGAACTGTGAACTGTGAACTGTGAACTGTGAACTGTGAACTGTGAACTGTGAACTGTGAACTGTGAACTGTGAACTGTGAACTGTGAACTGTGAACTGTGAACTGTGAACTGTGAACTGTGAACTGTGAACTGTGAACTGTGAACTGTGAACTGTGAACTGTGAACTGTGAACTGTGAACTGTGAACTGTGAACTGTGAACTGTGAACTGTGAACTGTGAACTGTGAACTGTGAACTATGATCTGTGAACAGTGAACTGCGGACTGTGAACTGTGAACTGTGAACTGTGAAAACTGAATTGTGAAATAAAGTATGTGAACTGTGATCTGTGAACTGTGAACTGTGAAGTGTGATCTGTGAACTGTGAACTGCGAACTGTGAATTGTGAAATGAAGACTGTGAACTGTAAACTGAGAACTGTAAACTGTGAACTGTGAACTGTGATCTGTGAAATGTGAACTGCGAACTGTGAAGTGTGAAATGAAGACTGTGAACTGTGATCTGTGGACTGTGAACTGTGAACTGTGAACTGTGATGTGTGATCAGTGAACTGTGAACTGTGAACTGTGAACTGTGAACTATGATCTGTGAACAGTGAACTGCGGACTGTGAACTGTGAACTGTGAACTGTGAAAACTGAATTGTGAAATAAAGTATGTGAACTGTGATCTGTGAACTGTGAACTGTGAAGTGTGATCTGTGAACTGTGAACTGCGAACTGTGAATTGTGAAATGAAGACTGTGAACTGTAAACTGTGCCCTGTGAACTGTGAACTGTGAACTGTGAAAACTGAATTGTGAAATAAAGTCTGTGAACTGTGAACTGTGATCTGTGAACTGAGAACTGTGAACTGTGAACAGTGGGCTGTGAACTGTGACCTGTGAACTGTGAACTGCGAACTGTGAAGTATGAAATGAAGACAGTGAACTGTGAAATGTGAACTGTGACCTGCGATCTGGGAACTGTGAACTGTGAACTGTGAACTGTGGACTGTAAACTGTGAACTGTGAACTGTGACGTGTGACCTGTGAACTGTGAACTGTCAACTGTGAACTGAGAACTGTAAACTGAGAACTGTAAACTGTGAACTGTGAACTGCGATCTGTGATCTGTGAACTGTGAACTGCGAACTGTGAAGTGTGAAATGAAGACTGTGAACTGTGATCTGTGGACTGTGAACTGTGAACTGTGAACTGTGATGTGTGATCAGTGAACTGTGGACTGTGAACTGTGGACTGTGAACTGTGAACTGTGAACTGTGAACTGTGAAGTGTGAACTGTGAACTGTGACCTGTGAACTGTGAACTGTGACCTGTGAACTGTGAACTGCGAACTATGAATTGTGAAATGAAGACTGTGAACTGTGAACTGTGAACAGTGAACAGTGAACTGTGAACTATGAACTGTGATCTGTGAATTGTGAACAGTGAACTGTGGACTGTGAACTGTGAACTGTGAACTGTGAACTGTGAAGTGTGAACTGTCAACTGTGAACTGTGAAGTATGAAATGAAGACAGTGAACTGTGAAGTATGAAATGAAGACAGTGAACTGTGAAATGTGAACTGTGACCTGCGAACTGGGAACTGTGAACTGTGAACTGTGAACTGTGAACTGTGACCTGTGAACTGTGAACTGTGACATGTGAACTGTAAACTGTGAACTGTGAACTGTGAACTGTGATCTGTGAACTGTGAACTGCGAACTGTGAAGTGTGAAATGAAGACTGTGAACTGTGAACTGTGAACTGTGAACTGTGAATTGTGAACAGTGAACTTTGGACTGTGAACTGTGAACTGTGAACTGTGAAGTGTGAACTGTCAACTGTGAACTGTCAACTGTGAACTGAGAACTGTAAACTGAGAACTGTAAACTGTGAACAGTGATCTGTGAACTGTGAACTGTGAACTGTGAACTGTGAACTGCGAACTGTGAAGGATGAAATGAAGACAGTGAACTGTGAAATGTGAACTGTGAACTGTGAACTGTGAACTGTGAACTGTGAACTGTGAACTGTGAACTGTGAACTGTGAACTGTGAACTGTGAACTGTGAACTGTGAACTGTGAACTGTGAACTGTGAACTGTGAACTGTGAACTGTGAACTGTGAACTGTGAACTGTGAACTGTGAACTGTGAACTGTGAACTGTGAACTGTGAACTGTGAACTGTGAACTGTGAACTGTGAACTGTGAACTGTGAACTGTGAACTGTGAACTGTGAACTGTGAACTGTGAACTGTGAACTGTGAACTGTGAACTGTGAACTGTGAACTGTGAACTGTGAACTGTGAACTGTGAACTGTGAACTGTGAACTGTGAACTGTGAACTGTGAACTGTGAACTGTGAACTGTGAACTGTGAACTATGATCAGTGAACAGTGAACTGCGGACTGTGAACTGTGAACTGTGAACTGTGAAAACTGAATTGTGAAATAAAGTCTGTGAACAGTGAACTATGATCAGTGAACAGTGAACTGCGGACTGTGAACTGTGAACTGTGAACTGTGAAAACTGAATTGTGAAATAAAGTCTGTGAACAGTGATCTGTGAACTGTGAACTGTGAAGTGTGATCTGTGAACTGTGAACTGCGAACTGTGAATTGTGAAATGAAGACTGTGAACTGTGAACTGTGCCCTGTGAAGACTGAAGTGTGAAATGAAGACTGTGAATTGTGATCTGTGAACTGAGAACTGTGAACTGTGAACTGTGAACTGTGATCTGTGAACTGTGAACTGTGAACTGTGATCTGTGAACTGTGAACTGCTAACTGTGAAGTGTGAAATGAAGACTGTGAACTGTGATCTGTGAACTGAGATCTGTGAGCTGTGAATAGTGAACTGTGAACTGTAATCTGTGAACTGTGATCTGTGAACTGTCAACTGTGAACTGTGAACTGTGAACTGTGAACTGTGAACTGTGAACTGTGAACTGTGAACTGTGAACTGTGAACTGTGAACTGTGAACTGTGAACTGTGAACTGTGAACTGTGAACTGTGAACTGTGAACTGTGAACTGTGAACTGTGAACTGTGAACTGTGAACTGTGAACTGTGAACTGTGAACTGTGAACTGTGAACTGTGAACTGTGAACTGTGAACTGTGAACTGTGAACTGTGAACTGTGAACTGTGAACTGTGAACTGTGAACTGTGAACTGTGAACTGTGAACTGTGAACTGTGAACTGTGAACTGTGAACTGTGAACTGTGAACTGTGAACTGTGAACTGTGAACTGTGAACTGTGAACTGTGAACTGTGAACTGTGAACTGTGAACTGTGAACTGTGAACTGTGAACTGTGAACTGTGAACTGTGAACTGTGAACTGTGAACTGTGAACTGTGAACTGTGAACTGTGAACTGTGAACTGTGAACTGTGAACTGTGAACTGTGAACTGTGAACTGTGAACTGTGAACTGTGAACTGTGAACTGTGAACTGTGAACTGTGAACTGTGAACTGTGAACTGTGAACTGTGAACTATGATCAGTGAACAGTGAACTGCGGACTGTGAACTGTGAACTGTGAACTGTGAAAACTGAATTGTGAAATAAAGTCTGTGAACAGTGATCTGTGAACTGTGAACTGTGAAGTGTGATCTGTGAACTGTGAACTGCGAACTGTGAATTGTGAAATGAAGACTGTGAACTGTGAACTGTGCCCTGTGAAGACTGAAGTGTGAAATGAAGACTGTGAATTGTGATCTGTGAACTGAGAACTGTGAACTGTGAACTGTGAACTGTGATCTGTGAACTGTGAACTGTGAACTGTGAACTGTGAACTGTGATCTGTGAACTGTGAACTGCTAACTGTGAACTGCTAACTGTGAAGTGTGAAATGAAGACTGTGAACTGTGATCTGTGAACTGAGATCTGTGAGCTGTGAATAGTGAACTGTGAACTGTAATCTGTGAACTGTGATCTGTGATCTGTGAACTGTGAACTGTGAACTGTGAACTGTGAACTGTGAACTGTGAACTGTGAACTGTGAACTGTGAACTGTGAACTGTGAACTGTGAACTGTGAACTGTGAACTGTGAACTGTGAACTGTGAACTGTGAACCGTGAACCGTGAACCGTGAACCGTGAACCGTGAACCGTGAACCGTGAACCGTGAACCGTGAACCGTGAACCGTGAACCGTGAACCGTGAACCGTGAACCGTGAACCGTGAACCGTGAACCGTGAACCGTGAACCGTGAACCGTGAACCGTGAACCGTGAACCGTGAACCGTGAACCGTGAACCGTGAACCGTGAACCGTGAACCGTGAACCGTGAACTGTGAACTGTGAACTGTGAACTGTGAACTGTGAACTGTGAACTGTGAACTGTCAACTGTGAACTGTCAACTGTGAACTGTCAACTGTGAACTGTCAACTGTGAACTGTCAACTGTGAACTGTCAACTGTGAACTGTCAACTGTGAACTGTCAACTGTGAACTGTCAACTGTGAACTGTCAACTGTGAACTGTCAACTGTGAACTGTCAACTGTGAACTGTGAACTGTGAACTGTGAACTGTGAACTGTGAACTGTGAACTGTGAACTGTGAACTGTGAACTGTGAACTGTGAACTGTGAACTGTGAACTGTGAACTGTGAACTGTGAACTGTGAACTGTGAACTGTGAACTGTGAACTGTGAACTGTGAACTGTGAACTGTGAACTGTGAACTGTGAACTGTGAACTGTGAACTGTGAACTGTGAACTGTGAACTGTGAACTGTGAACTGTGAACTGTGAACTGTGAACTGTGAACTGTGAACTGTGAACTGTGAACTGTGAACTGTGAACTGTGAACTGTGAACTGTGAACTGTGAACTGTGAACTGTGAACTGTGAACTGTGAACTGTGAACTGTGAACTGTGAACTGTGAACTGTGAACTATGATCAGTGAACAGTGAACTGCGGACTGTGAACTGTGAACTGTGAACTGTGAAAACTGAATTGTGAAATAAAGTCTGTGAACAGTGATCTGTGAACTGTGAACTGTGAAGTGTGATCTGTGAACTGTGAACTGCGAACTGTGAATTGTGAAATGAAGACTGTGAACTGTGAACTGTGCCCTGTGAAGACTGAAGTGTGAAATGAAGACTGTGAATTGTGATCTGTGAACTGTGATCTGTGAACTGAGAACTGTGAACTGTGAACAGTGGGCTGTGAACTGTGACCTGTGAACTGTGAACTGCGAACTGTGAAGTATGAAATGAAGACAGTGAACTGTGAAATGTGAACTGTGACCTGCGATCTGGGAACTGTGAACTGTGAACTGTGAACTGTGGACTGTAAACTGTGAACTGTGAACTGTGACGTGTGACCTGTGAACTGTGAACTGTCAACTGTGAACTGAGAACTGTAAACTGAGAACTGTAAACTGTGAACTGTGAACTGCGATCTGTGATCTGTGAACTGTGAACTGCGAACTGTGAAGTGTGAAATGAAGACTGTGAACTGTGATCTGTGGACTGTGAACTGTGAACTGTGAACTGTGATGTGTGATCAGTGAACTGTGGACTGTGAACTGTGGACTGTGAACTGTGAACTGTGAACTGTGAACTGTGAAGTGTGAACTGTGAACTGTGACCTGTGAACTGTGAACTGTGACCTGTGAACTGTGAACTGCGAACTATGAATTGTGAAATGAAGACTGTGAACTGTGAACTGTGAACAGTGAACAGTGAACTGTGAACTATGAACTGTGATCTGTGAATTGTGAACAGTGAACTGTGGACTGTGAACTGTGAACTGTGAACTGTGAACTGTGAAGTGTGAACTGTCAACTGTGAACTGTGAAGTATGAAATGAAGACAGTGAACTGTGAAGTATGAAATGAAGACAGTGAACTGTGAAATGTGAACTGTGACCTGCGAACTGGGAACTGTGAACTGTGAACTGTGAACTGTGAACTGTGACCTGTGAACTGTGAACTGTGACATGTGAACTGTAAACTGTGAACTGTGAACTGTGAACTGTGATCTGTGAACTGTGAACTGCGAACTGTGAAGTGTGAAATGAAGACTGTGAACTGTGAACTGTGAACTGTGAACTGTGAATTGTGAACAGTGAACTTTGGACTGTGAACTGTGAACTGTGAACTGTGAAGTGTGAACTGTCAACTGTGAACTGTCAACTGTGAACTGAGAACTGTAAACTGAGAACTGTAAACTGTGAACAGTGATCTGTGAACTGTGAACTGTGAACTGTGAACTGTGAACTGCGAACTGTGAAGGATGAAATGAAGACAGTGAACTGTGAAATGTGAACTGTGAACTGTGAACTGTGAACTGTGAACTGTGAACTGTGAACTGTGAACTGTGAACTGTGAACTGTGAACTGTGAACTGTGAACTGTGAACTGTGAACTGTGAACTGTGAACTGTGAACTGTGAACTGTGAACTGTGAACTGTGAACTGTGAACTGTGAACTGTGAACTGTGAACTGTGAACTGTGAACTGTGAACTGTGAACTGTGAACTGTGAACTGTGAACTGTGAACTGTGAACTGTGAACTGTGAACTGTGAACTGTGAACTGTGAACTGTGAACTGTGAACTGTGAACTGTGAACTGTGAACAGTGAACTGCGGACTGTGAACTGTGAACTGTGAACTGTGAAAACTGAATTGTGAAATAAAGTCTGTGAACAGTGAACTATGATCAGTGAACAGTGAACTGCGGACTGTGAACTGTGAACTGTGAACTGTGAACTGTGATCTGTGAACTGTGAACTGCTAACTGTGAAGTGTGAAATGAAGACTGTGAACTGTGATCTGTGAACTGAGATCTGTGAGCTGTGAATAGTGAACTGTGAACTGTAATCTGTGAACTGTGATCTGTGAACTGTCAACTGTCAACTGTGAACTGTGAACTGTGAACTGTGAACTGTGAACTGTGAACTGTGAACTGTGAACTGTGAACTGTGAACTGTGAACTGTGAACTGTGAACTGTGAACTGTGAACTGTGAACTGTGAACTGTGAACTGTGAACTGTGAACTGTGAACTGTGAACTGTGAACTGTGAACTGTGAACTGTGAACTGTGAACTGTGAACTGTGAACTGTGATCTGTGAACTGTGAACTGCTAACTGTGAAGTGTGAAATGAAGACTGTGAACTGTGATCTGTGAACTGAGATCTGTGAGCTGTGAATAGTGAACTGTGAACTGTAATCTGTGAACTGTGATCTGTGAACTGTCAACTGTGAACTGTGAACTGTGAACTGTGAACTGTGAACTGTGAACTGTGAACTGTGAACTGTGAACTGTGAACTGTGAACTGTGAACTGTGAACTGTGAACTGTGAACTGTGAACTGTGAACTGTGAACTGTGAACTGTGAACTGTGAACTGTGAACTGTGAACTGTGAACTGTGAACTGTGAACTGTGAACTGTGAACTGTGAACTGTGAACTGTGAACTGTGAACTGTGAACTGTGAACTGTGAACTGTGAACTGTGAACTGTGAACTGTGAACTGTGAACTGTGAACTGTGAACTGTGAACTGTGAACTGTGAACTGTGAACTGTGAACTGTGAACTGTGAACTGTGAACTGTGAACTGTGAACTGTGAACTGTGAACTGTGAACTGTGAACTGTGAACTGTGAACTGTGAACTGTGAACTGTGAACTGTGAACTGTGAACTGTGAACTGTGAACTGTGAACTGTGAACTGTGAACTGTGAACTGTGAACTGTGAACTGTGAACTGTGAACTGTGAACTGTGAACTGTGAACTGTGAACTGTGAACTGTGAACTATGATCAGTGAACAGTGAACTGCGGACTGTGAACTGTGAACTGTGAACTGTGAAAACTGAATTGTGAAATAAAGTCTGTGAACAGTGATCTGTGAACTGTGAACTGTGAAGTGTGATCTGTGAACTGTGAACTGCGAACTGTGAATTGTGAAATGAAGACTGTGAACTGTGAACTGTGCCCTGTGAAGACTGAAGTGTGAAATGAAGACTGTGAATTGTGATCTGTGAACTGAGAACTGTGAACTGTGAACTGTGAACTGTGATCTGTGAACTGTGAACTGTGAACTGTGAACTGTGATCTGTGAACTGTGAACTGCTAACTGTGAACTGCTAACTGTGAAGTGTGAAATGAAGACTGTGAACTGTGATCTGTGAACTGAGATCTGTGAGCTGTGAATAGTGAACTGTGAACTGTAATCTGTGAACTGTGATCTGTGATCTGTGAACTGTGAACTGTGAACTGTGAACTGTGAACTGTGAACTGTGAACTGTGAACTGTGAACTGTGAACTGTGAACTGTGAACTGTGAACTGTGAACTGTGAACTGTGAACTGTGAACTGTGAACTGTGAACTGTGAACTGTCAACTGTGAACTGTCAACTGTGAACTGTGAACTGTGAACTGTGAACTGTGAACTGTGAACTGTCAACTGTGAACTGTGAACTGTGAACTGTGAACTGTGAACTGTGAACTGTGAACTGTGAACTGTGAACTGTGAACTGTGAACTGTGAACTGTGAACTGTGAACTGTGAACTGTGAACTGTGAACTGTGAACTGTGAACTGTGAACTGTGAACTGTGAACTGTGAACTGTGAACTGTGAACTGTGAACTGTGAACTGTGAACTGTGAACTGTGAACTGTGAACTGTGAACTGTGAACTGTGAACTGTGAACTGTGAACTGTGAACTGTGAACTGTGAACTGTGAACTGTGAACTGTGAACTGTGAACTGTGAACTGTGAACTGTGAACTGTGAACTGTGAACTGTGAACTGTGAACTGTGAACTGTGAACTGTGAACTGTGAACTGTGAACTGTGAACTGTGAACTGTGAACTGTGAACTGTGAACTGTGAACTGTGAACTGTGAACTATGATCAGTGAACAGTGAACTGCGGACTGTGAACTGTGAACTGTGAACTGTGAAAACTGAATTGTGAAATAAAGTCTGTGAACAGTGATCTGTGAACTGTGAACTGTGAAGTGTGATCTGTGAACTGTGAACTGCGAACTGTGAATTGTGAAATGAAGACTGTGAACTGTGAACTGTGCCCTGTGAAGACTGAAGTGTGAAATGAAGACTGTGAATTGTGATCTGTGAACTGTGATCTGTGAACTGAGAACTGTGAACTGTGAACAGTGGGCTGTGAACTGTGACCTGTGAACTGTGAACTGCGAACTGTGAAGTATGAAATGAAGACAGTGAACTGTGAACTGTGAACTGTGAACTGTGAACTGTGAACTGTGAACTGTGAACTGTGAACTGTGAACTGTGAACTGTGAACTGTGAACTGTGAACTGTGAACTGTGAACTGTGAACTGTGAACTGTGAACTGTGAACTGTGAACTGTGAACTGTGAACTGTGAACTGTGAACTGTGAACTGTGAACTGTGAACTGTGAACTGTGAACTGTGAACTGTGAACTGTGAACTGTGAACTGTGAACTGTGAACTGTGAACTGTGAACTGTGAACTGTGCCCTGTGAAGACTGAAGTGTGAAATGAAGACTGTGAATTGTGATCTGTGAACTGAGAACTGTGAACTGTGAACTGTGAACTGTGATCTGTGAACTGTGAACTGTGAACTGTGAACTGTGATCTGTGAACTGTGAACTGCTAACTGTGAACTGCTAACTGTGAAGTGTGAAATGAAGACTGTGAACTGTGATCTGTGAACTGAGATCTGTGAGCTGTGAATAGTGAACTGTGAACTGTCAACTGTGAACTGTCAACTGTGAACTGTCAACTGTGAACTGTGAACTGTGAACTGTGAACTGTGAACTGTGAACTGTGAACTGTGAACTGTGAACTGTGAACTGTGAACTGTGAACTGTGAACTGTCAACTGTGAACTGTCAACTGTGAACTGTCAACTGTCAACTGTGAACTGTGAACTGTGAACTGTGAACTGTGAACTGTGAACTGTGAACTGTGAACTGTGAACTGTGAACTGTGAACTGTGAACTGTGAACTGTGAACTGTGAACTGTGAACTGTGAACTGTGAACTGTGAACTGTGAACTGTGAACTGTGAACTGTGAACTGTGAACTGTGAACTGTGAACTGTGAACTGTGAACTGTGAACTGTGAACTGTGAACTGTGAACTGTGAACTGTGAACTGTGAACTGTGAACTGTGAACTGTGAACTGTGAACTGTGAACTGTGAACTGTGAACTGTGAACTGTGAACTGTGAACTGTGAACTGTGAACTGTGAACTGTGAACTGTGAACTGTGAACTGTGAACTGTGAACTGTGAACTGTGAACTGTGAACTGTGAACTGTGAACTGTGAACTGTGAACTGTGAACTGTGAACTGTGAACTGTGAACTGTGAACTGTGAACTGTGAACTGTGAACTGTGAACTGTGAACTGTGAACTGTGAACTGTGAACTGTGAACTGTGAACTGTGAACTGTGAACTGTGAACTGTGAACTGTGAACTGTGAACTGTGAACTGTGAACTGTGAACTGTGAACTGTGAACTGTGAACTGTGAACTGTGAACTGTGAACTGTGAACTGTGAACTGTGAACTGTGAACTGTGAACTGTGAACTGTGAACTGTGAACTGTGAACTGTGAACTGTGAACTGTGAACTGTGAACTGTGAACTGTGAACTGTGAACTGTGAACTGTGAACTGTGAACTGTGAACTGTGAACTGTGAACTGTGAACTGTGAACTGTGAACTGTGAACTGTGAACTGTGAACTGTGAACTGTGAACTGTGAACTGTGAACTGTGAACTATGATCAGTGAACAGTGAACTGCGGACTGTGAACTGTGAACTGTGAACTGTGAAAACTGAATTGTGAAATAAAGTCTGTGAACAGTGATCTGTGAACTGTGAACTGTGAAGTGTGATCTGTGAACTGTGAACTGCGAACTGTGAATTGTGAAATGAAGACTGTGAACTGTGAACTGTGCCCTGTGAAGACTGAAGTGTGAAATGAAGACTGTGAATTGTGATCTGTGAACTGAGAACTGTGAACTGTGAACTGTGAACTGTGATCTGTGAACTGTGAACTGTGAACTGTGATCTGTGAACTGTGAACTGCTAACTGTGAAGTGTGAAATGAAGACTGTGAACTGTGATCTGTGAACTGAGATCTGTGAACTGTGAACTGTGAACTGTGAACTGTGAACTGTGAACTGTGAACTGTGAACTGTGAACTGTGAACTGTGAACTGTGAACTGTGAACTGTGAACTGTGAACTGTGAACTGTGAACTGTGAACTGTGAACTGTGAACTGTGAACTGTGAACTATGATCAGTGAACAGTGAACTGCGGACTGTGAACTGTGAACTGTGAACTGTGAAAACTGAATTGTGAAATAAAGTCTGTGAACAGTGATCTGTGAACTGTGAACTGTGAAGTGTGATCTGTGAACTGTGAACTGCGAACTGTGAATTGTGAAATGAAGACTGTGAACTGTGAACTGTGCCCTGTGAAGACTGAAGTGTGAAATGAAGACTGTGAACTGTGAACTGTGAACTGTGAACTGTGAACTGTGAACTGTGAACTGTGAACTGTGAACTGTGAACTGTGAACTGTCAACTGTCAACTGTCAACTGTCAACTGTGAACTGTGAACTGTGAACTGTGAACTGTGAACTGTGAACTGTGAACTGTGAACTGTGAACTGTGAACTGTGAACTGTGAACTGTGAACTGTGAACTGTGAACTGTGAACTGTGATCTGTGGACTGTGAACTGTGAACTGTGAACTGTGATGTGTGATCAGTGAACTGTGGACTGTGAACTGTGGACTGTGAACTGTGAACTGTGAACTGTGAACTGTGAAGTGTGAACTGTGAACTGTGACCTGTGAACTGTGAACTGTGACCTGTGAACTGTGAACTGCGAACTATGAATTGTGAAATGAAGACTGTGAACTGTGAACTGTGAACAGTGAACAGTGAACTGTGAACTATGAACTGTGATCTGTGAATTGTGAACAGTGAACTGTGGACTGTGAACTGTGAACTGTGAACTGTGAACTGTGAACTGTGAAGTGTGAACTGTCAACTGTGAACTGTGAAGTATGAAATGAAGACAGTGAACTGTGAAGTATGAAATGAAGACAGTGAACTGTGAAATGTGAACTGTGACCTGCGAACTGGGAACTGTGAACTGTGAACTGTGAACTGTGAACTGTGACCTGTGAACTGTGAACTGTGACATGTGAACTGTAAACTGTGAACTGTGAACTGTGAACTGTGAACTGTGAACTGTGAACTGTGAACTGTGAACTGTGAACTGTGAACTGTGAACTGTGAACTGTGAACTGTGAACTGTGAACTGTGAACTGTGAACTGTGAACTGTGAACTGTGAACTGTGAACTGTGAACTGTGAACTGTGAACTGTGAACTGTGAACTGTGAACTGTGAACTGTGAACTGTGAACTGTGAACTGTGAACTGTGAACTGTGAACTGTGAACTGTGAACTGTGAACTGTGAACTGTGAACTGTGAACTGTGAACTGTGAACTGTGAACTGTGAACTGTGAACTGTGAACTATGATCAGTGAACAGTGAACTGCGGACTGTGAACTGTGAACTGTGAACTGTGAAAACTGAATTGTGAAATAAAGTCTGTGAACAGTGAACTATGATCAGTGAACAGTGAACTGCGGACTGTGAACTGTGAACTGTGAACTGTGAAAACTGAATTGTGAAATAAAGTCTGTGAACAGTGATCTGTGAACTGTGAACTGTGAAGTGTGATCTGTGAACTGTGAACTGCGAACTGTGAATTGTGAAATGAAGACTGTGAACTGTGAACTGTGCCCTGTGAAGACTGAAGTGTGAAATGAAGACTGTGAATTGTGATCTGTGAACTGAGAACTGTGAACTGTGAACTGTGAACTGTGATCTGTGAACTGTGAACTGTGAACTGTGAACTGTGATCTGTGAACTGTGAACTGTGAACTGTGAACTGTGATCTGTGAACTGTGAACTGCTAACTGTGAACTGCTAACTGTGAAGTGTGAAATGAAGACTGTGAACTGTGATCTGTGAACTGAGATCTGTGAGCTGTGAATAGTGAACTGTGAACTGTAATCTGTGAACTGTGATCTGTGATCTGTGAACTGTGAACTGTGAACTGTGAACTGTGAACTGTGAACTGTGAACTGTGAACTGTGAACTGTGAACTGTGAACTGTGAACTGTGAACTGTGAACTGTGAACTGTGAACTGTGAACTGTGAACTGTGAACTGTGAACTGTGAACCGTGAACCGTGAACCGTGAACCGTGAACCGTGAACCGTGAACCGTGAACCGTGAACCGTGAACCGTGAACCGTGAACCGTGAACCGTGAACCGTGAACCGTGAACCGTGAACCGTGAACCGTGAACCGTGAACCGTGAACCGTGAACCGTGAACCGTGAACCGTGAACCGTGAACCGTGAACCGTGAACCGTGAACCGTGAACCGTGAACCGTGAACCGTGAACTGTGAACTGTGAACTGTGAACTGTGAACTGTGAACTGTGAACTGTGAACTGTGAACTGTGAACTGTCAACTGTCAACTGTCAACTGTGAACTGTCAACTGTGAACTGTCAACTGTGAACTGTCAACTGTGAACTGTCAACTGTGAACTGTCAACTGTGAACTGTCAACTGTGAACTGTGAACTGTGAACTGTGAACTGTGAACTGTGAACTGTGAACTGTGAACTGTGAACTGTGAACTGTGAACTGTGAACTGTGAACTGTGAACTGTGAACTGTGAACTGTGAACTGTGAACTGTGAACTGTGAACTGTGAACTGTGAACTGTGAACTGTGAACTGTGAACTGTGAACTGTGAACTGTGAACTGTGAACTGTGAACTGTGAACTGTGAACTGTGAACTGTGAACTGTGAACTGTGAACTGTGAACTGTGAACTGTGAACTGTGAACTGTGAACTGTGAACTGTGAACTGTGAACTGTGAACTGTGAACTGTGAACTGTGAACTGTGAACTGTGAACTGTGAACTGTGAACTGTGAACTGTGAACTGTGAACTGTGAACTGTGAACTGTGAACTGTGAACTGTGAACTGTGAACTGTGAACTGTGAACTATGATCAGTGAACAGTGAACTGCGGACTGTGAACTGTGAACTGTGAACTGTGAAAACTGAATTGTGAAATAAAGTCTGTGAACAGTGATCTGTGAACTGTGAACTGTGAAGTGTGATCTGTGAACTGTGAACTGCGAACTGTGAATTGTGAAATGAAGACTGTGAACTGTGAACTGTGCCCTGTGAAGACTGAAGTGTGAAATGAAGACTGTGAATTGTGATCTGTGAACTGAGAACTGTGAACTGTGAACTGTGAACTGTGATCTGTGAACTGTGAACTGTGAACTGTGAACTGTGATCTGTGAACTGTGAACTGCTAACTGTGAACTGCTAACTGTGAAGTGTGAAATGAAGACTGTGAACTGTGATCTGTGAACTGAGATCTGTGAGCTGTGAATAGTGAACTGTGAACTGTCAACTGTGAACTGTCAACTGTGAACTGTCAACTGTGAACTGTGAACTGTGAACTGTGAACTGTGAACTGTGAACTGTGAACTGTGAACTGTGAACTGTGAACTGTGAACTGTGAACTGTGAACTGTGAACTGTGAACTGTGAACTGTGAACTGTGAACTGTGAACTGTGAACTGTGAACTGTGAACTGTCAACTGTGAACTGTCAACTGTGAACTGTCAACTGTGAACTGTGAACTGTGAACTGTGAACTGTGAACTGTGAACTGTGAACTGTGAACTGTGAACTGTGAACTGTGAACTGTGAACTGTGAACTGTGAACTGTGAACTGTGAACTGTGAACTGTGAACTGTGAACTGTGAACTGTGAACTGTGAACTGTGAACTGTGAACTGTGAACTGTGAACTGTGAACTGTGAACTGTGAACTGTGAACTGTGAACTGTGAACTGTGAACTGTGAACTGTGAACTGTGAACTGTGAACTGTGAACTGTGAACTGTGAACTGTGAACTGTGAACTGTGAACTGTGAACTGTGAACTGTGAACTGTGAACTGTGAACTGTGAACTGTGAACTGTGAACTGTGAACTGTGAACTGTGAACTGTGAACTGTGAACTGTGAACTGTGAACTGTGAACTGTGAACTGTGAACTGTGAACTGTGAACTGTGAACTGTGAACTGTGAACTGTGAACTGTGAACTGTGAACTGTGAACTGTGAACTGTGAACTGTGAACTGTGAACTGTGAACTGTGAACTGTGAACTGTGAACTGTGAACTGTGAACTGTGAACTGTGAACTGTGAACTGTGAACTGTGAACTGTGAACTGTGAACTGTGAACTGTGAACTGTGAACTGTGAACTGTGAACTGTGAACTGTGAACTGTGAACTGTGAACTGTGAACTGTGAACTGTGAACTGTGAACTGTGAACTGTGAACTGTGAACTGTGAACTGTGAACTGTGAACTGTGAACTGTGAACTGTGAACTGTGAACTGTGAACTGTGAACTGTGAACTGTGAACTGTGAACTGTGAACTGTGAACTGTGAACTATGATCAGTGAACAGTGAACTGCGGACTGTGAACTGTGAACTGTGAACTGTGAAAACTGAATTGTGAAATAAAGTCTGTGAACAGTGATCTGTGAACTGTGAACTGTGAAGTGTGATCTGTGAACTGTGAACTGCGAACTGTGAATTGTGAAATGAAGACTGTGAAATGAAGACTGTGAACTGTGAACTGTGCCCTGTGAAGACTGAAGTGTGAAATGAAGACTGTGAATTGTGATCTGTGAACTGAGAACTGTGAACTGTGAACTGTGAACTGTGATCTGTGAACTGTGAACTGTGAACTGTGATCTGTGAACTGTGAACTGCTAACTGTGAAGTGTGAAATGAAGACTGTGAACTGTGATCTGTGAACTGAGATCTGTGAACTGTGAACTGTGAACTGTGAACTGTGAACTGTGAACTGTGAACTGTGAACTGTGAACTGTGAACTGTGAACTGTGAACTGTGAACTGTGAACTGTGAACTGTGAACTGTGAACTGTGAACTGTGAACTGTGAACTGTGAACTGTGAACTGTGAACTGTCAACTGTCAACTGTCAACTGTCAACTGTCAACTGTCAACTGTCAACTGTCAACTGTCAACTGTCAACTGTCAACTGTCAACTGTCAACTGTCAACTGTCAACTGTCAACTGTCAACTGTCAACTGTCAACTGTCAACTGTCAACTGTCAACTGTCAACTGTCAACTGTCAACTGTCAACTGTCAACTGTCAACTGTCAACTGTCAACTGTGAACTGTGAACTGTGAACTGTGAACTGTGAACTGTGAACTGTGAACTGTGAACTGTGAACTGTGAACTGTGAACTGTGAACTGTGAACTGTGAACTGTGAACTGTGAACTGTGAACTGTGAACTGTGAACTGTGAACTGTGAACTGTGAACTGTGAACTGTGAACTGTGAACTGTGAACTGTGAACTGTGAACTGTGAACTGTGAACTGTGAACTGTGAACTGTGAACTGTGAACTGTGAACTGTGAACTGTCAACTGTCAACTGTCAACTGTCAACTGTCAACTGTGAACTGTGAACTGTGAACTGTGAACTGTGAACTGTGAACTGTGAACTGTGAACTGTGAACTGTGAACTGTGAACTGTGAACTGTGAACTGTGAACTGTGAACTGTGAACTGTGAACTGTGAACTGTGAACTGTGAACTGTGAACTGTGAACTGTGAACTGTGAACTGTGAACTGTGAACTGTGAACTGTGAACTGTGAACTGTGAACTGTGAACTGTGAACTGTGAACTGTGAACTGTGAACTGTGAACTGTGAACTGTGAACTGTGAACTGTGAACTGTGAACTGTGAACTGTGAACTGTGAACTGTGAACTGTGAACTGTGAACTGTGAACTGTGAACTGTGAACTGTGAACTGTGAACTGTGAACTGTGAACTGTGAACTGTGAACTGTGAACTGTGAACTGTGAACTGTGAACTGTGAACTGTGAACTGTGAACTGTGAACTGTGAACTGTGAACTGTGAACTGTGAACTGTGAACTGTGAACTGTGAACTGTGAACTGTGAACTGTGAACTGTGAACTGTGAACTGTGAACTGTGAACTGTGAACTGTGAACTGTGAACTGTGAACTGTGAACTGTGAACTGTGAACTGTGAACTGTGAACTGTGAACTGTGAACTGTGAACTGTGAACTGTGAACTGTGAACTGTGAACTGTGAACTGTGAACTGTGAACTGTGAACTGTGAACTGTGAACTGTGAACTGTGAACTGTGAACTGTGAACTGTGAACTGTGAACTGTGAACTGTGAACTGTGAACTGTGAACTGTGAACTGTGAACTGTGAACTGTGAACTGTGAACTGTGAACTGTGAACTGTGAACTGTGAACTGTGAACTGTGAACTGTGAACTGTGAACTGTGAACTGTGAACTGTGAACTGTGAACTGTGAACTGTGAACTGTGAACTGTGAACTGTGAACTGTGAACTGTGAACTGTGAACTGTGAACTGTGAACTGTGAACTGTGAACTGTGAACTGTGAACTGTGAACTGTGAACTGTGAACTGTGAACTGTGAACTGTGAACTGTGAACTGTGAACTGTGAACTGTGAACTGTGAACTGTGAACTGTGAACTGTGAACTGTGAACTGTGAACTGTCAACTGTGAACTGTGAACTGTGAACTGTCAACTGTGAACTGTCAACTGTGAACTGTCAACTGTGAACTGTCAACTGTGAACTGTCAACTGTGAACTGTCAACTGTGAACTGTCAACTGTGAACTGTGAACTGTGAACTGTCAACTGTGAACTGTGAACTGTGAACTGTGAACTGTGAACTGTGAACTGTGAACTGTGAACTGTGAACTGTGAACTGTGAACTGTCAACTGTGAACTGTCAACTGTCAACTGTCAACTGTCAACTGTCAACTGTGAACTGTCAACTGTCAACTGTCAACTGTGAACTGTGAACTGTGAACTGTGAACTGTGAACTGTGAACTGTGAACTGTGAACTGTGAACTGTGAACTGTGAACTGTGAACTGTGAACTGTGAACTGTGAACTGTGAACTGTGAACTGTGAACTGTGAACTGTGAACTGTGAACTGTGAACTGTGAACTGTGAACTGTGAACTGTGAACTGTGAACTGTGAACTGTGAACTGTGAACTGTGAACTGTGAACTGTGAACTGTGAACTGTGAACTGTGAACTGTGAACTGTGAACTGTGAACTGTGAACTGTGAACTGTGAACTGTGAACTGTGAACTGTGAACTGTGAACTGTGAACTGTGAACTGTGAACTGTGAACTGTGAACTGTGAACTGTGAACTGTGAACTGTGAACTGTGAACTGTGAACTGTGAACTGTGAACTGTGAACTGTGAACTGTGAACTGTGAACTGTGAACTGTGAACTGTGAACTGTGAACTGTGAACTGTGAACTGTGAACTGTGAACTGTGAACTGTGAACTGTGAACTGTGAACTGTGAACTGTGAACTGTGAACTGTGAACTGTGAACTGTGAACTGTGAACTGTGAACTGTGAACTGTGAACTGTGAACTGTGAACTGTGAACTGTGAACTGTGAACTGTGAACTGTGAACTGTGAACTGTGAACTGTGAACTGTGAACTGTGAACTGTGAACTGTGAACTGTGAACTGTGAACTGTGAACTGTGAACTGTGAACTGTGAACTGTGAACTGTGAACTGTGAACTGTGAACTGTGAACTGTGAACTGTGAACTGTGAACTGTGAACTGTGAACTGTGAACTGTGAACTGTGAACTGTGAACTGTGAACTGTGAACTGTGAACTGTGAACTGTGAACTGTGAACTGTGAACTGTGAACTGTGAACTGTGAACTGTGAACTGTGAACTGTGAACTGTGAACTGTGAACTGTGAACTGTGAACTGTGAACTGTGAACTGTGAACTGTGAACTGTGAACTGTGAACTGTGAACTGTGAACTGTGAACTGTGAACTGTGAACTGTGAACTGTGAACTGTGAACTGTGAACTGTGAACTGTCAACTGTGAACTGTCAACTGTGAACTGTCAACTGTGAACTGTCAACTGTGAACTGTCAACTGTGAACTGTCAACTGTGAACTGTCAACTGTGAACTGTCAACTGTGAACTGTCAACTGTGAACTGTCAACTGTGAACTGTCAACTGTGAACTGTGAACTGTGAACTGTGAACTGTGAACTGTGAACTGTGAACTGTGAACTGTGAACTGTGAACTGTGAACTGTGAACTATGATCAGTGAACAGTGAACTGCGGACTGTGAACTGTGAACTGTGAACTGTGAAAACTGAATTGTGAAATAAAGTCTGTGAACAGTGATCTGTGAACTGTGAACTGTGAAGTGTGATCTGTGAACTGTGAACTGCGAACTGTGAATTGTGAAATGAAGACTGTGAACTGTGAACTGTGCCCTGTGAAGACTGAAGTGTGAAATGAAGACTGTGAATTGTGATCTGTGAACTGAGAACTGTGAACTGTGAACTGTGAACTGTGATCTGTGAACTGTGAACTGTGAACTGTGAACTGTGAACTGTGATCTGTGAACTGTGAACTGCTAACTGTGAAGTGTGAAATGAAGACTGTGAACTGTGATCTGTGAACTGAGATCTGTGAACTGTGAACTGTGAACTGTGAACTGTGAACTGTGAACTGTGAACTGTGAACTGTGAACTGTGAACTGTGAACTGTGAACTGTGAACTGTGAACTGTGAACTGTGAACTGTGAACTGTGAACTGTGAACTGTGAACTGTGAACTGTGAACTGTGAACTATGATCAGTGAACAGTGAACTGCGGACTGTGAACTGTGAACTGTGAACTGTGAAAACTGAATTGTGAAATAAAGTCTGTGAACAGTGATCTGTGAACTGTGAACTGTGAAGTGTGATCTGTGAACTGTGAACTGCGAACTGTGAATTGTGAAATGAAGACTGTGAACTGTGAACTGTGCCCTGTGAAGACTGAAGTGTGAAATGAAGACTGTGAATTGTGATCTGTGAACTGAGAACTGTGAACTGTGAACTGTGAACTGTGATCTGTGAACTGTGAACTGTGAACTGTGAACTGTGATCTGTGAACTGTGAACTGCTAACTGTGAAGTGTGAAATGAAGACTGTGAACTGTGATCTGTGAACTGAGATCTGTGAGCTGTGAATAGTGAACTGTGAACTGTAATCTGTGAACTGTCAACTGTCAACTGTCAACTGTGAACTGTGAACTGTGAACTGTGAACTGTGAACTGTGAACTGTGAACTGTGAACTGTGAACTGTGAACTGTGAACTGTGAACTGTGAACTGTGAACTGTGAACTGTGAACTGTGAACTGTGAACTGTGAACTGTGAACTGTGAACTGTGAACTGTGAACTGTGAACTGTGAACTGTGAACTGTCAACTGTCAACTGTCAACTGTCAACTGTCAACTGTCAACTGTCAACTGTGAACTGTGAACTGTGAACTGTGAACTGTGAACTGTGAACTGTGAACTGTGAACTGTGAACTGTGAACTGTGAACTGTGAACTGTGAACTGTGAACTGTGAACTGTGAACTGTGAACTGTGAACTGTGAACTGTGAACTGTGAACTGTGAACTGTGAACTGTGAACTGTGAACTGTGAACTGTGAACTGTGAACTGTGAACTGTGAACTGTGAACTGTGAACTGTGAACTGTGAACTGTGAACTGTGAACTGTGAACTGTGAACTGTGAACTGTGAACTGTGAACTGTGAACTGTGAACTGTGAACTGTGAACTGTGAACTGTGAACTGTGAACTGTGAACTGTGAACTGTGAACTGTGAACTGTGAACTGTGAACTGTGAACTGTGAACTGTGAACTGTGAACTGTGAACTGTGAACTGTGAACTGTGAACTGTGAACTGTGAACTGTGAACTGTGAACTGTGAACTGTGAACTGTGAACTGTGAACTGTGAACTGTGAACTGTGAACTGTGAACTGTGAACTGTGAACTGTGAACTGTGAACTGTGAACTGTGAACTGTGAACTGTGAACTGTGAACTGTGAACTGTGAACTGTGAACTGTGAACTGTGAACTGTGAACTGTGAACTGTGAACTGTGAACTGTGAACTGTGAACTGTGAACTGTGAACTGTGAACTGTGAACTGTGAACTGTGAACTGTGAACTGTGAACTGTGAACTGTGAACTGTGAACTGTGAACTGTGAACTGTGAACTGTGAACTGTGAACTGTGAACTGTGAACTGTGAACTGTGAACTGTGAACTGTGAACTGTGAACTGTGAACTGTGAACTGTGAACTGTGAACTGTGAACTGTGAACTGTGAACTGTGAACTGTGAACTGTGAACTGTGAACTGTGAACTGTGAACTGTGAACTGTGAACTGTGAACTGTGAACTGTGAACTGTGAACTGTGAACTGTGAACTGTGAACTGTGAACTGTGAACTGTGAACTGTGAACTGTGAACTGTGAACTGTGAACTGTGAACTGTGAACTGTGAACTGTGAACTGTGAACTGTGAACTGTGAACTGTGAACTGTGAACTGTGAACTGTGAACTGTGAACTGTGAACTGTGAACTGTGAACTGTGAACTGTGAACTGTGAACTGTGAACTGTGAACTGTGAACTGTGAACTGTGAACTGTGAACTGTGAACTGTGAACTGTGAACTGTGAACTGTCAACTGTGAACTGTCAACTGTGAACTGTCAACTGTGAACTGTCAACTGTGAACTGTCAACTGTGAACTGTCAACTGTGAACTGTCAACTGTGAACTGTCAACTGTGAACTGTCAACTGTGAACTGTCAACTGTGAACTGTCAACTGTGAACTGTCAACTGTGAACTGTGAACTGTGAACTGTGAACTGTGAACTGTGAACTGTGAACTGTGAACTGTGAACTGTGAACTGTGAACTGTGAACTGTGAACTGTGAACTGTGAACTGTGAACTGTCAACTGTGAACTGTCAACTGTGAACTGTCAACTGTCAACTGTCAACTGTCAACTGTCAACTGTGAACTGTGAACTGTGAACTGTGAACTGTGAACTGTGAACTGTGAACTGTGAACTGTGAACTGTGAACTGTGAACTGTGAACTGTGAACTGTGAACTGTGAACTGTGAACTGTGAACTGTGAACTGTGAACTGTGAACTGTGAACTGTGAACTGTGAACTGTGAACTGTGAACTGTGAACTGTGAACTGTGAACTGTGAACTGTGAACTGTGAACTGTGAACTGTGAACTGTGAACTGTGAACTGTGAACTGTGAACTGTGAACTGTGAACTGTGAACTGTGAACTGTGAACTGTGAACTGTGAACTGTGAACTGTGAACTGTGAACTGTGAACTGTGAACTGTGAACTGTGAACTGTGAACTGTGAACTGTGAACTGTGAACTGTGAACTGTGAACTGTGAACTGTGAACTGTGAACTGTGAACTGTGAACTGTGAACTGTGAACTGTGAACTGTGAACTGTGAACTGTGAACTGTGAACTGTGAACTGTGAACTGTGAACTGTGAACTGTGAACTGTGAACTGTGAACTGTGAACTGTGAACTGTGAACTGTGAACTGTGAACTGTGAACTGTGAACTGTGAACTGTGAACTGTGAACTGTGAACTGTGAACTGTGAACTGTGAACTGTGAACTGTGAACTGTGAACTGTGAACTGTGAACTGTGAACTGTGAACTGTGAACTGTGAACTGTGAACTGTGAACTGTGAACTGTGAACTGTGAACTGTGAACTGTGAACTGTGAACTGTGAACTGTGAACTGTGAACTGTGAACTGTGAACTGTGAACTGTGAACTGTGAACTGTGAACTGTGAACTGTGAACTGTGAACTGTGAACTGTGAACTGTGAACTGTGAACTGTGAACTGTGAACTGTGAACTGTGAACTGTGAACTGTGAACTGTGAACTGTGAACTGTGAACTGTGAACTGTGAACTGTGAACTGTGAACTGTGAACTGTGAACTGTGAACTGTCAACTGTGAACTGTCAACTGTGAACTGTCAACTGTGAACTGTCAACTGTGAACTGTCAACTGTGAACTGTCAACTGTGAACTGTCAACTGTGAACTGTCAACTGTGAACTGTCAACTGTGAACTGTCAACTGTGAACTGTCAACTGTGAACTGTGAACTGTGAACTGTGAACTGTGAACTGTGAACTGTGAACTGTGAACTGTGAACTGTGAACTGTGAACTGTGAACTATGATCAGTGAACAGTGAACTGCGGACTGTGAACTGTGAACTGTGAACTGTGAAAACTGAATTGTGAAATAAAGTCTGTGAACAGTGATCTGTGAACTGTGAACTGTGAAGTGTGATCTGTGAACTGTGAACTGCGAACTGTGAATTGTGAAATGAAGACTGTGAACTGTGAACTGTGCCCTGTGAAGACTGAAGTGTGAAATGAAGACTGTGAATTGTGATCTGTGAACTGAGAACTGTGAACTGTGAACTGTGAACTGTGATCTGTGAACTGTGAACTGTGAACTGTGAACTGTGAACTGTGATCTGTGAACTGTGAACTGCTAACTGTGAAGTGTGAAATGAAGACTGTGAACTGTGATCTGTGAACTGAGATCTGTGAACTGTGAACTGTGAACTGTGAACTGTGAACTGTGAACTGTGAACTGTGAACTGTGAACTGTGAACTGTGAACTGTGAACTGTGAACTGTGAACTGTGAACTGTGAACTGTGAACTGTGAACTGTGAACTGTGAACTGTGAACTGTGAACTATGATCAGTGAACAGTGAACTGCGGACTGTGAACTGTGAACTGTGAACTGTGAAAACTGAATTGTGAAATAAAGTCTGTGAACAGTGATCTGTGAACTGTGAACTGTGAAGTGTGATCTGTGAACTGTGAACTGCGAACTGTGAATTGTGAAATGAAGACTGTGAACTGTGAACTGTGCCCTGTGAAGACTGAAGTGTGAAATGAAGACTGTGAATTGTGATCTGTGAACTGAGAACTGTGAACTGTGAACTGTGAACTGTGATCTGTGAACTGTGAACTGTGAACTGTGAACTGTGATCTGTGAACTGTGAACTGCTAACTGTGAAGTGTGAAATGAAGACTGTGAACTGTGATCTGTGAACTGAGATCTGTGAGCTGTGAATAGTGAACTGTGAACTGTAATCTGTGAACTGTCAACTGTCAACTGTCAACTGTGAACTGTGAACTGTGAACTGTGAACTGTGAACTGTGAACTGTGAACTGTGAACTGTGAACTGTGAACTGTGAACTGTGAACTGTGAACTGTGAACTGTGAACTGTGAACTGTGAACTGTGAACTGTGAACTGTGAACTGTGAACTGTGAACTGTGAACTGTGAACTGTGAACTGTGAACTGTGAACTGTGAACTGTGAACTGTGAACTGTGAACTGTGAACTGTGAACTGTGAACTGTGAACTGTGAACTGTGAACTGTGAACTGTGAACTGTGAACTGTGAACTGTGAACTGTGAACTGTGAACTGTGAACTGTGAACTGTGAACTGTGAACTGTGAACTGTGAACTGTGAACTGTGAACTGTGAACTGTGAACTGTGAACTGTGAACTGTGAACTGTGAACTGTGAACTGTGAACTGTGAACTGTGAACTGTGAACTGTGAACTGTGAACTGTGAACTGTGAACTGTGAACTGTGAACTGTGAACTGTGAACTGTGAACTGTGAACTGTGAACTGTGAACTGTGAACTGTGAACTGTGAACTGTGAACTGTGAACTGTGAACTGTGAACTGTGAACTGTGAACTGTGAACTGTGAACTGTGAACTGTGAACTGTGAACTGTGAACTGTGAACTGTGAACTGTGAACTGTGAACTGTGAACTGTGAACTGTGAACTGTGAACTGTGAACTGTGAACTGTGAACTGTGAACTGTGAACTGTGAACTGTGAACTGTGAACTGTGAACTGTGAACTGTGAACTGTGAACTGTGAACTGTGAACTGTGAACTGTGAACTGTGAACTGTGAACTGTGAACTGTGAACTGTGAACTGTGAACTGTGAACTGTGAACTGTGAACTGTGAACTGTGAACTGTGAACTGTGAACTGTGAACTGTGAACTGTGAACTGTGAACTGTGAACTGTGAACTGTGAACTGTGAACTGTGAACTGTGAACTGTGAACTGTGAACTGTGAACTGTGAACTGTGAACTGTGAACTGGAACTGTGAACTGTGAACTGTGAACTATGATCTGTGAACAGTGAACTGCGGACTGTGAACTGTGAACTGTGAACTGTGAAAACTGAATTGTGAAATAAAGTATGTGAACTGTGATCTGTGAACTGTGAACTGTGAAGTGTGATCTGTGAACTGTGAACTGCGAACTGTGAATTGTGAAATGAAGACTGTGAACTGTAAACTGAGAACTGTAAACTGTGAACTGTGAACTGTGATCTGTGAAATGTGAACTGCGAACTGTGAAGTGTGAAATGAAGACTGTGAACTGTGATCTGTGGACTGTGAACTGTGAACTGTGAACTGTGATGTGTGATCAGTGAACTGTGAACTGTGAACTGTGAACTGTGAACTATGATCTGTGAACAGTGAACTGCGGACTGTGAACTGTGAACTGTGAACTGTGAAAACTGAATTGTGAAATAAAGTATGTGAACTGTGATCTGTGAACTGTGAACTGTGAAGTGTGATCTGTGAACTGTGAACTGCGAACTGTGAATTGTGAAATGAAGACTGTGAACTGTAAACTGTGCCCTGTGAACTGTGAACTGTGAACTGTGAAAACTGAATTGTGAAATAAAGTCTGTGAACTGTGAACTGTGATCTGTGAACTGAGAACTGTGAACTGTGAACAGTGGGCTGTGAACTGTGACCTGTGAACTGTGAACTGCGAACTGTGAAGTATGAAATGAAGACAGTGAACTGTGAAATGTGAACTGTGACCTGCGATCTGGGAACTGTGAACTGTGAACTGTGAACTGTGGACTGTAAACTGTGAACTGTGAACTGTGACGTGTGACCTGTGAACTGTGAACTGTCAACTGTGAACTGAGAACTGTAAACTGAGAACTGTAAACTGTGAACTGTGAACTGCGATCTGTGATCTGTGAACTGTGAACTGTGAACTGCGAACTGTGAAGTGTGAAATGAAGACTGTGAACTGTGATCTGTGGACTGTGAACTGTGAACTGTGAACTGTGATGTGTGATCAGTGAACTGTGGACTGTGAACTGTGGACTGTGAACTGTGAACTGTGAACTGTGAACTGTGAAGTGTGAACTGTGAACTGTGACCTGTGAACTGTGAACTGTGACCTGTGAACTGTGAACTGCGAACTATGAATTGTGAAATGAAGACTGTGAACTGTGAACTGTGAACAGTGAACAGTGAACTGTGAACTATGAACTGTGATCTGTGAATTGTGAACAGTGAACTGTGGACTGTGAACTGTGAACTGTGAACTGTGAAGTGTGAACTGTCAACTGTGAACTGTGAAGTATGAAATGAAGACAGTGAACTGTGAAGTATGAAATGAAGACAGTGAACTGTGAAATGTGAACTGTGACCTGCGAACTGGGAACTGTGAACTGTGAACTGTGAACTGTGAACTGTGACCTGTGACCTGTGAACTGTGAACTGTGACATGTGAACTGTAAACTGTGAACTGTGAACTGTGAACTGTGATCTGTGAACTGTGAACTGCGAACTGTGAAGTGTGAAATGAAGACTGTGAACTGTGAACTGTGAACTGTGAACTGTGAATTGTGAACAGTGAACTTTGGACTGTGAACTGTGAACTGTGAACTGTGAAGTGTGAACTGTCAACTGTGAACTGTCAACTGTGAACTGAGAACTGTAAACTGAGAACTGTAAACTGTGAACAGTGATCTGTGAACTGTGAACTGTGAACTGTGAACTGTGAACTGCGAACTGTGAAGGATGAAATGAAGACAGTGAACTGTGAAATGTGAACTGTGAACTGTGAACTGTGAACTGTGAACTGTGAACTGTGAACTGTGAACTGTGAACTGTGAACTGTGAACTGTGAACTGTGAACTGTGAACTGTGAACTGTGAACTGTGAACTGTGAACTGTGAACTGTGAACTGTGAACTGTGAACTGTGAACTGTGAACTGTGAACTGTGAACTGTGAACTGTGAACTGTGAACTGTGAACTGTGAACTGTGAACTGTGAACTGTGAACTGTGAACTGTGAACTGTGAACTGTGAACTGTGAACTGTGAACTGTGAACTGTGAACTGTGAACTGTGAACTGTGAA
Source organism: Lasioglossum villosulum (assembly GCA_963971365.1). Classification (NCBI taxonomy): domain Eukaryota; kingdom Metazoa; phylum Arthropoda; class Insecta; order Hymenoptera; family Halictidae; genus Lasioglossum; species Lasioglossum villosulum. The sequence continues at coordinate 2,332,478 of CAXARU010000174.1, forward strand.
CTGTGAACTGTGAACTGTGAACTGTGAACTGTGAACTGTGAACTGTGAACTGTGAACTGTGAACTGTGAACTGTGAACTGTGAACTGTGAACTGTGAACTGTGAACTGTGAACTGTGAACTGTGAACTGTGAACTGTGAACTGTGAACTGTGAACTGTGAACTGTGAACTGTGAACTGTGAACTGTGAACTGTGAACTGTGAACTGTGAACTGTGAACTGTCAACTGTGAACTGTCAACTGTGAACTGTCAACTGTGAACTGTCAACTGTGAACTGTCAACTGTGAACTGTCAACTGTGAACTGTCAACTGTGAACTGTCAACTGTGAACTGTCAACTGTGAACTGTCAACTGTGAACTGTCAACTGTGAACTGTCAACTGTGAACTGTCAACTGTGAACTGTCAACTGTGAACTGTCAACTGTGAACTGTCAACTGTGAACTGTCAACTGTGAACTGTCAACTGTGAACTGTCAACTGTGAACTGTCAACTGTGAACTGTCAACTGTGAACTGTCAACTGTGAACTGTCAACTGTGAACTGTCAACTGTGAACTGTCAACTGTGAACTGTCAACTGTGAACTGTCAACTGTGAACTGTCAACTGTGAACTGTCAACTGTGAACTGTCAACTGTGAACTGTCAACTGTGAACTGTCAACTGTGAACTGTCAACTGTGAACTGTCAACTGTGAACTGTCAACTGTGAACTGTCAACTGTGAACTGTGAACTGCTAACTGTGAAGTGTGAAATGAAGACTGTGAACTGTGATCTGTGAACTGAGATCTGTGAGCTGTGAATAGTGAACTGTGGACTGTGAACTGTGAACTGTGATTTGTGAACAGTGAACTGTGGACTGTGAACTGTGAAGTGTGTACTGTGAACTGTCATCTGTGAACTGTCTACTGTGAACTGTGAAGTGTGAACTGTGAAGTGTGAACTGTGAAGTGTGAACTGTGAAGTGTGAACTATGATCAGTGAACAGTGAACTGCGGACTGTGAACTGTGAACTGTGAACTGTGAAAACTGAATTGTGAAATAAAGTCTGTGAACAGTGATCTGTGAACTGTGAACTGTGAAGTGTGATCTGTGAACTGTGAACTGCGAACTGTGAATTGTGAAATGAAGACTGTGAACTGTGAACTGTGCCCTGTGAAGACTGAAGTGTGAAATGAAGACTGTGAACTGTGATCTGTGAACTGAGAACTGTGAACTGTGAACTGTGAACTGTGATCTGTGAACTGTGAACTGTGAACTGTGATCTGTGAACTGTGAACTGCTAACTGTGAAGTGTGAAATGAAGACTGTGAACTGTGATCTGTGAACTGAGATCTGTGAGCTGTGAATAGTGAACTGTGGACTGTGAACTGTGAACTGTGATTTGTGAACAGTGAACTGTGGACTGTGAACTGTGAAGTGTGTACTGTGAACTGTCATCTGTGAACTGTCTACTGTGAACTGTGAAGTGTGAACTGTGAAGTGTGAACTGTGAAGTGTGAACTGTGAAGTGTGAACTCTGAACTGTAGACTGTGAACTATGATCTGTGAACAGTGAACTGTCGACTGTGAACTGTGAACTGTGAAGTGTGAACTGTGAACAGTGAACTGTCAACTGTGAACTGAGAACTGTAAACTGAGAACTGTAAACTGTGAACAGTGAACTGTGAACTGTGAACTGTGAACTGTGAACTGTGAACTGTGATTTGAGAACTGTGAACTGCGAACTGTGAAGCGTGAAATGAAGACTGTGAACTGTGAACTGTGATCTGTGAACAGTGAACTGTGAACTGTGAACTGTGAATTGTGAACAGTGAAATGTGGACTGTGAACTGTGAACTGTGATCTGTGAACTGTGAACTGCGAACTGTGAAGTGTGAAATGAAGACTGTGAACTGTGATCTGTGGACTGTGAACTGTGAACTGTGAATAGTGAACTGTGGACTGTGAACTGTCAACTGTGAACTGCGAACTGTGAAGTGTGAAATGAATACTGTGAACGGGGAACTGTGAACTGTGACCTGAGAACTGTAAACTGTGAACTGTGAACTGTGAAATGAAGACTGTGAACTGTGATCTGTGAACTGTGATTTGTGAACAGTGAACTGTGGACTGTGAACTGTGAAGTGTGTACTGTGAACTGTCAACTGTCAACTGTGAACTGTAATCTGTGAACTGTGATCTGTGAACTGTCAACTGTGAACTGCGAACTGTGAAATGTGAAATGAATACTGTGAACGGGGAACTGTGAACTGTGAACTGTGAACTGTGGACTGTGAACTGTGAACTGTGAACTGTGAACTGTGAACTGTGAACTGAGAATTGTAAACTGTGAACTGTGAACTGTGAAATGAAGACTGTGAACTGTGATCTGTGAACTGAGAACTGTGAACTGTGAACTGTGGACTGTGCACTGTCAACTGTGAACTGTGAACAGTGAACTGTGATCTGTGAACGGTGATCTGTGAACTGTGAACTGCGAACTGTGAATTGTGAAATGAAGACTGTGAACTGTGAAGTGTGAACTGTCAACTGTGAACTGTCAACTGTGAACTGAGAACTGTAAACTGAGAACTGTAAACTGTGAACAGTGATCTGTGAACTGTGAACTGTGAACTGTGAACTGTGAACTGCGAACTGTGAAGGATGAAATGAAGACAGTGAACTGTGAAATGTGAACTGTGAACTGTGAACTGTGAACTGTGAACTGTGAACTGTGAACTGTGAACTGTGAACTGTGAACTGTGAACTGTGAACTGTGAACTGTGAACTGTGAACTGTGAACTGTGAACTGTGAACTGTGAACTGTGAACTGTGAACTGTGAACTGTGAACTGTGAACTGTGAACTGTGAACTGTGAACTGTGAACTGTGAACTGTGAACTGTGAACTGTGAACTGTGAACTGTGAACTGTGAACTGTGAACTGTGAACTGTGATTTGTGAACAGTGAACTGTGGACTGTGAACTGTGAAGTGTGTACTGTGAACTGTCAACTGTCAACTGTGAACTGTAATCTGTGAACTGTGATCTGTGAACTGTCAACTGTGAACTGCGAACTGTGAAATGTGAAATGAATACTGTGAACGGGGAACTGTGAACTGTGAACTGTGAACTGTGGACTGTGAACTGTGAACTGTGAACTGTGAACTGTGAACTGTGAACTGAGAATTGTAAACTGTGAACTGTGAACTGTGAAATGAAGACTGTGAACTGTGATCTGTGAACTGAGAACTGTGAACTGTGAACTGTGGACTGTGCACTGTGAACTGTGAACTGTGAACAGTGAACTGTGATCTGTGAACGGTGATCTGTGAACTGTGAACTGCGAACTGTGAATTGTGAAATGAAGACTGTGAACTGTGAACTGTGAACTCTGAAGTGTAGACTGTGAACTATGATCTGTGAACAGTGAAATGTGGACTGTGAACTGTGAACTGTGATCTGTGAACTGTGAACTGCGAACTGTGAAGTGTGAAATGAAGACAGTGAACTGTGAAATGTGAACTGTGACCTGCGAACTGGGAACTGTGAACTGTGAACTGTGAACTGTGAACTGTGAACTGTGACCTGTGACCTGTGAACTGTGAACTGTGACATGTGAACTGTGAACTGTGAACTGTGAACTGTGAACTGTGAACTGCGAACTGTGAAGTATGAAATGAAGACAGTGAACTGTGAAGTATGAAATGAAGACAGTGAACTGTGAAATGTGAACTGTGACCTGCGAACTGGGAACTGTGAACTGTGAACTGTGAACTGTGACCTGTGACCTGTGAACTGTGAACTGTGAACTGTGACATGTGAACTGTAAACTGTGAACTGTGAACTGTGATCTGTGAACTGTGAACTGCGAACTGTGAAGTGTGAAATGAAGACTGTGAACTGTGATCTGTGGACTGTGAACTGTGAACTGTGAACTGTGATGTGTGATCAGTGAACTGTGGACTGTGAACTGTGAACTGTGACCTGTGAACTGTGAACTGTGAACTGTGAACTGTGAACTGCGAACTGTGAAGTATGAAATGAAGACAGTGAACTGTGAAGTATGAAATGAAGACAGTGAACTGTGAAATGTGAACTGTGACCTGCGAACTGGGAACTGTGAACTGTGAACTGTGAACTGTGATCTGTGAACAGTGAAGTGTGAACTGTGAACTGTGAATTGTGAACAGTGAAATGTGGACTGTGAACAGTGAACTGTGGACTGTGAACTGTGAACTGTGAACTGTGAACTGTGAACTGTGAACTATGATCAGTGAACAGTGAACTGCGGACTGTGAACTGTGAACTGTGAACTGTGAAAACTGAATTGTGAAATAAAGTCTGTGAACAGTGATCTGTGAACTGTGAACTGTGAAGTGTGATCTGTGAACTGTGAACTGCGAACTGTGAATTGTGAAATGAAGACTGTGAACTGTGAACTGTGCCCTGTGAAGACTGAAGTGTGAAATGAAGACTGTGAACTGTGATCTGTGAACTGAGAACTGTGAACTGTGAACTGTGAACTGTGATCTGTGAACTGTGAACTGTGAACTGTGATCTGTGAACTGTGAACTGCTAACTGTGAAGTGTGAAATGAAGACTGTGAACTGTGATCTGTGAACTGAGATCTGTGAGCTGTGAATAGTGAACTGTGGACTGTGAACTGTGAACTGTGATTTGTGAACAGTGAACTGTGGACTGTGAACTGTGAAGTGTGTACTGTGAACTGTCATCTGTGAACTGTGAACTGTAATCTGTGAACTGTGATCTGTGAACAGCGAACTGTGAAATGTGAAATGAATACTGTGAACGGGGAACTGTGAACTGTGAACTGTGAACTGTGAACTGTGAACTGTGAACTGTGAAATGAAGACTGTGAACTGTGATCTGTGAACTGAGATCTGTGAACTGTGAACTGTGGACTGTGAACTGTCAACTGTGAACAGTGAACTGTGATCTGTGAACGGTGATCTGTGAACTGTGAACTGCGAACTGTGAATTGTGAAATGAAGACTGTGAACTGTGAACTGTGAACTGTGAACTGTGAACTCTGAACTGTAGACTGTGAACTATGATCTGTGAACAGTGAACTGTCGACTGTGAACTGTGAACTGTGAAGTGTGAACTGTGAACAGTGAACTGTCAACTGTGAACTGAGAACTGTAAACTGAGAACTGTAAACTGTGAACAGTGAACTGTGAACTGTGAACTGTGAACTGTGAACTGTGAACTGTGATCTGTGAACTGTGAACTGCGAACTGTGAAGCGTGAAATGAAGACTGTGAACTGTGAACTGTGATCTGTGAACAGTGAACTGTGAACTGTGAACTGTGAATTGTGAACAGTGAAATGTGGACTGTGAACTGTGAACTGTGATCTGTGAACTGTGAACTGCGAACTGTGAAGTGTGAAATGAAGACTGTGAACTGTGATCTGTGGACTGTGAACTGTGAACTGTGAATAGTGAACTGTGGACTGTGAACTGTCAACTGTGAACTGCGAACTGTGAAGTGTGAAATGAATACTGTGAACGGGGAACTGTGAACTGTGACCTGAGAACTGTAAACTGTGAACTGTGAACTGTGAAATGAAGACTGTGAACTGTGATCTGTGAACTGTGATTTGTGAACAGTGAACTGTGGACTGTGAACTGTGAAGTGTGTACTGTGAACTGTCAACTGTCAACTGTGAACTGTAATCTGTGAACTGTGATCTGTGAACTGTCAACTGTGAACTGCGAACTGTGAAATGTGAAATGAATACTGTGAACGGGGAACTGTGAACTGTGAACTTTGAACTGTGGACTGTGAACTGTGAACTGTGAACTGTGAACTGTGAACTGTGAACTGTGAACTGAGAACTGTAAACTGTGAACTGTGAACTGTGAAATGAAGACTGTGAACTGTGATCTGTGAACTGAGAACTGTGAACTGTGAACTGTGGACTGTGCACTGTGAACTGTGAACAGTGAACTGTGATCTGTGAACGGTGATCTGTGAACTGTGAACTGCGAACTGTGAATTGTGAAATGAAGACTGTGAACTGTGAACTGTGAACTCTGAACTGTAGACTGTGAACTATGATCTGTGAACAGTGAAATGTGGACTGTGAACTGTGAACTGTGATCTGTGAACTGTGAACTGCGAACTGTGAAGTGTGAAATGAAGACAGTGAACTGTGAAATGTGAACTGTGACCTGCGAACTGGGAACTGTGAACTGTGAACTGTGAACTGTGAACTGTGACCTGTGACCTGTGAACTGTGAACTGTGAACTGTGACATGTGAACTGTGAACTGCGAACTGTGAAGTGTGAAATGAAGACAGTGAACTGTGAAATGTGAACTGTGACCTGCGAACTGGGAACTGTGAACTGTGAACTGTGAACTGTGAACTGTGACCTGTGACCTGTGAACTGTGAACTGTGAACTGTGACATGTGAACTGTGAACTGTGAACTGTGAACTGTGAACTGTGAACTGCGAACTGTGAAGTATGAAATGAAGACAGTGAACTGTGAAGTATGAAATGAAGACAGTGAACTGTGAAATGTGAACTGTGACCTGCGAACTGGGAACTGTGAACTGTGAACTGTGAACTGTGACCTGTGACCTGTGAACTGTGAACTGTGAACTGTGACATGTGAACTGTAAACTGTGAACTGTGAACTGTGATCTGTGAACTGTGAACTGCGAACTGTGAAGTGTGAAATGAAGACTGTGAACTGTGATCTGTGGACTGTGAACTGTGAACTGTGAACTGTGATGTGTGATCAGTGAACTGTGGACTGTGAACTGTGAACTGTGACCTGTGAACTGTGAACTGTGAACTGTGAACTGTGAACTGCGAACTGTGAAGTATGAAATGAAGACAGTGAACTGTGAAGTATGAAATGAAGACAGTGAACTGTGAAATGTGAACTGTGACCTGCGAACTGGGAACTGTGAACTGTGAACTGTGAACTGTGATCTGTGAACAGTGAAGTGTGAACTGTGAACTGTGAATTGTGAACAGTGAAATGTGGACTGTGAACAGTGAACTGTGGACTGTGAACTGTGAACTGTGAACTGTGAAGTGTGAACTGTCAACTGTGAACTGTGAACTGTCAACTGTGAACTGAGAACTGTAAACTGAGAACTGTAAACTGTGAACAGTGATCTGTGAACTGTGAACTGTGAACTGTGAACTGTGAACTGCGAACTGTGAAGGATGAAATGAAGACAGTGAACTGTGAAATGTGAACTGTGATTTGTGAACAGTGAACTGTGGACTGTGAACTGTGAAGTGTGTACTGTGAACTGTCAACTGTCAACTGTGAACTGTAATCTGTGAACTGTGATCTGTGAACTGTCAACTGTGAACTGCGAACTGTGAAATGTGAAATGAATACTGTGAACGGGGAACTGTGAACTGCGAACTGTGAAGGATGAAATGAAGACAGTGAACTGTGAAATGTGAACTGTGACCTGCGAACTGGGAACTGGGAACTGTGAACTGTGAACTGTGAACTGTGAACTGTGAACTGTGAACTGTGAACTGTGAACTGTGAACTGTGAACTGTGAACTGTGAACTGTGAACTGTGAACTGTCAACTGTGAACTGTCAACTGTCAACTGTCAACTGTCAACTGTCAACTGTCAACTGTGAACTGTCAACTGTGAACTGTCAACTGTGAACTGTCAACTGTGAACTGTCAACTGTGAACTGTCAACTGTGAACTGTCAACTGTGAACTGTCAACTGTGAACTGTCAACTGTGAACTGTCAACTGTGAACTGTCAACTGTGAACTGTCAACTGTGAACTGTCAACTGTGAACTGTCAACTGTGAACTGTCAACTGTGAACTGTCAACTGTGAACTGTCAACTGTGAACTGTCAACTGTGAACTGTCAACTGTGAACTGTCAACTGTGAACTGTCAACTGTGAACTGTCAACTGTGAACTGTCAACTGTGAACTGTCAACTGTGAACTGTCAACTGTGAACTGTCAACTGTGAACTGTCAACTGTGAACTGTCAACTGTGAACTGTCAACTGTGAACTGTCAACTGTGAACTGTCAACTGTGAACTGTCAACTGTGAACTGTCAACTGTGAACTGTCAACTGTGAACTGTCAACTGTGAACTGTCAACTGTGAACTGTCTACTGTGAACTGTGAAGTGTGAACTGTGAAGTGTGAACTGTGAAGTGTGAACTGTGAACTGTGAACTGTGAACTGTGAACTGTGAACTGTGAACTATGATCAGTGAACAGTGAACTGCGGACTGTGAACTGTGAACTGTGAACTGTGAAAACTGAATTGTGAAATAAAGTCTGTGAACAGTGATCTGTGAACTGTGAACTGTGAAGTGTGATCTATGAACTGTGAACTGCGAACTGTGAATTGTGAAATGAAGACTGTGAACTGTGAACTGTGCCCTGTGAAGACTGAAGTGTGAAATGAAGACTGTGAACTGTGATCTGTGAACTGAGAACTGTGAACTGTGAACTGTGAACTGTGATCTGTGAACTGTGAACTGTGAACTGTGATCTGTGAACTGTGAACTGCTAACTGTGAAGTGTGAAATGAAGACTGTGAACTGTGATCTGTGAACTGAGATCTGTGAGCTGTGAACTGTGAACAGTGAACTGTCAACTGTGAACTGAGAACTGAGAACTGTAAACTGAGAACTGTAAACTGTGAACAGTGAACTGTGAACAGTGAACTGTGAACTGTGAACTGTGAACTGTGATCTGTGAACTGTGAACTGCGAACTGTGAAGCGTGAAATGAAGACTGTGAACTGTGAACTGTGATCTGTGAACTGTGAACAGTGAACTGTGAACTGTGAACTGTGAATTGTGAACAGTGAAATGTGGACTGTGAACTGTGAACTGTGATCTGTGAACTGTGAACCGCGAACTGTGAAGTGTGAAATGAAGACTGTGAACTGTGATCTGTGGACTGTGAACTGTGAACTGTGAATAGTGAACTGTGGACTGTGAACTGTGAACTGTGATTTGTGAACAGTGAACTGTGGACTGTGAACTGTGAAGTGTGTACTGTGAACTGTCATCTGTGAACTGTGAACTGTAATCTGTGAACTGTGATCTGTGAACTGCGAACTGTGAAATGTGAAATGAATACTGTGAACGGGGAACTGTGAACTGTGAACTGTGAACTGTGAACTGTGAACTGTGAACTGTGAACTGTGAAATGAAGACTGTGAACTGTGATCTGTGAACTGAGATCTGTGAACTGTGAACTGTGGACTGTGAACTGTGAACTGTGAACAGTGAACTGTGATCTGTGAACGGTGATCTGTGAACTGTGAACTGCGAACTGTGAATTGTGAAATGAAGACTGTGAACTGTGAACTGTGAACTCTGAACTGTAGACTGTGAACTATGATCTGTGAACAGTGAACTGTCGACTGTGAACTGTGAACTGTGAAGTGTGAACTGTGAACAGTGAACTGTCAACTGTGAACTGAGAACTGAGAACTGTAAACTGAGAACTGTAAACTGTGAACAGTGAACTGTGAACAGTGAACTGTGAACTGTGAACTGTGAACTGTGATCTGTGAACTGTGAACTGCGAACTGTGAAGCGTGAAATGAAGACTGTGAACTGTGAACTGTGATCTGTGAACTGTGAACAGTGAACTGTGAACTGTGAACTGTGAATTGTGAACAGTGAAATGTGGACTGTGAACTGTGAACTGTGATCTGTGAACTGTGAACTGCGAACTGTGAAGAGTGAAATGAAGACTGTGAACTGTGATCTGTGGACTGTGAACTGTGAACTGTGAATAGTGAACTGTGGACTGTGAACTGTCAACTGTGAACTGCGAACTGTGAAGTGTGAAATGAATACTGTGAACGGGGAACTGTGAACTGTGACCTGAGAACTGTAAACTGTGAACTGTGAACTGTGAAATGAAGACTGTGAACTGTGATCTGTGAACTGTGATTTGTGAACAGTGAACTGTGGACTGTGAACTGTGAAGTGTGTACTGTGAACTGTCAACTGTCAACTGTGAACTGTAATCTGTGAACTGTGATCTGTGAACTGTCAACTGTGAACTGCGAACTGTGAAATGTGAAATGAATACTGTGAACGGGGAACTGTGAACTGTGAACTGTGAACTGTGGACTGTGAACTGTGAACTGTGAACTGTGAACTGTGAACTGTGAACTGAGAACTGTAAACTGTGAACTGTGAACTGTGAAATGAAGACTGTGAACTGTGATCTGTGAACTGAGAACTGTGAACTGTGAACTGTGAATTGTGGACTGTGCACTGTGAACTGTGAACAGTGAACTGTGATCTGTGAACGGTGATCTGTGAACTGTGAACTGCGAACTGTGAATTGTGAAATGAAGACTGTGAACTGTGAACTGTGAACTGTGAACTGTGAACTCTGAACTGTAGACTGTGAACTATGATCTGTGAACAGTGAAATGTGGACTGTGAACTGTGAACTGTGAACTGTGGACTGTGCACTGTGAACTGTGAACAGTGAACTGTGATCTGTGAACGGTGATCTGTGAACTGTGAACTGCGAACTGTGAATTGTGAAATGAAGACTGTGAACTGTGAACTGTGAACTCTGAACTGTAGACTGTGAACTATGATCTGTGAACAGTGAAATGTGGACTGTGAACTGTGAACTGTGATCTGTGAACTGTGAACTGCGAACTGTGAAGTGTGAAATGAAGACAGTGAACTGTGAAATGTGAACTGTGACCTGCGAACTGGGAACTGTGAACTGTGAACTGTGAACTGTGAACTGTGACCTGTGACCTGTGAACTGTGAACTGTGACATGTGAACTGTGAACTGTGAACTGTGAACTGTGAACTGCGAACTGTGAAGTATGAAATGAAGACAGTGAACTGTGAAGTATGAAATGAAGACAGTGAACTGTGAAGTATGAAATGAAGACAGTGAACTGTGAAATGTGAACTGTGACCTGCGAACTGGGAACTGTGAACTGTGAACTGTGAACTGTGACCTGTGACCTGTGAACTGTGAACTGTGAACTGTGACATGTGAACTGTAAACTGTGAACTGTGAACTGTGATCTGTGAACTGTGAACTGCGAACTGTGAAGTGTGAAATGAAGACTGTGAACTGTGATCTGTGGACTGTGAACTGTGAACTGTGAACTGTGATGTGTGATCAGTGAACTGTGGACTGTGAACTGTGAACTGTGACCTGTGAACTGTGAACTGTGAACTGTGAACTGTGAACTGTGAACTGCGAACTGTGAAGTATGAAATGAAGACAGTGAACTGTGAAGTATGAAATGAAGACAGTGAACTGTGAAATGTGAACTGTGACCTGCGAACTGGGAACTGTGAACTGTGAACTGCGAACTGTGAAGTGTGAAATGAAGACTGTGAACTGTGATCTGTGGACTGTGAACTGTGAACTGAGAATAGTGAACTGTGGACTGTGAACTGTCAACTGTGAACTGCGAACTGTGAAGTGTGAAATGAATACTGTGAACGGGGAACTGTGAACTGTGACCTGTGAACTGTGAACTGTGAACTGTGATCTGTGAACTGTGAACTGCGAACTGTGAATTGTGAAATGAAGACTGTGAACTGTGAACTGTGAACTGTGAACTCTGAACTATAGACTGTGAACTATGATCTGTGAACAGTGAACTGTCGACTGTGAACTGTGAACTGTGAAGTGTGAACTGTGAACAGTGAACTGTCAACTGTGAACTGAGAACTGTAAACTGAGAACTGTAAACTGTGAACAGTGAACTGTGAACTGTCATCTGTGAACTGTGAACTGTAATCTGTGAACTGTGATCTGTGAACAGCGAACTGTGAAATGTGAAATGAATACTGTGAACGGGGAACTGTGAACTGTGAACTGTGAACTGTGAACTGTGAACTGTGAACTGTGAAATGAAGACTGTGAACTGTGATCTGTGAACTGAGATCTGTGAACTGTGAACTCTGAACTGTAGACTGTGAACTATGATCTGTGAACAGTGAACTGTCGACTGTGAACTGTGAACTGTGAAGTGTGAACTGTGAACTGTGAACTGTGATCTGTGAACTGTGAACTGCGAACTGTGAAGCGTGAAATGAAGACTGTGAACTGTGAACTGTGATCTGTGAACAGTGAACTGTGAACTGTGAACTGTGAATTGTGAACAGTGAAATGTGGACTGTGAACTGTGAACTGTGATCTGTGAACTGTGAACTGCGAACTGTGAAGTGTGAAATGAAGACTGTGAACTGTGATCTGTGAACTGTGAACTGTGAACTGTGAATAGTGAACTGTGAACTGTCAACTGTGAACTGTCAACTGTCAACTGTCAACTGTCAACTGTGAACTGTGAACTGTGAACTGTGAACTGTGAACTGTGAACTGTGAACTGTGAACTGTGAACTGTGAACTGTGAACTGTGAACTGTGAACTGTGAACTGTGAACTGTGAACTGTGAACTGTGAACTGTGAACTGTGAACTGTGAACTGTGAACTGTGAACTGTGAACTGTGAACTGTGAACTGTGAACTGTGAACTGTGAACTGTGAACTGTGAACTGTGAACTGTGAACTGTGAACTGTGAACTGTGAACTGTGAACTGTGAACTGTGACCTGTGAACTGTGAACTGTGAACTGTGATCTGTGAACTGTGAACTGCGAACTGTGAATTGTGAAATGAAGACTGTGAACTGTGAACTGTGAACTGTGAACTCTGAACTATAGACTGTGAACTATGATCTGTGAACAGTGAACTGTCGACTGTGAACTGTGAACTGTGAAGTGTGAACTGTGAACAGTGAACTGTCAACTGTGAACTGAGAACTGTAAACTGAGAACTGTAAACTGTGAACAGTGAACTGTGAACTGTCATCTGTGAACTGTGAACTGTAATCTGTGAACTGTGATCTGTGAACAGCGAACTGTGAAATGTGAAATGAATACTGTGAACGGGGAACTGTGAACTGTGAACTGTGAACTGTGAACTGTGAACTGTGAACTGTGAAATGAAGACTGTGAACTGTGATCTGTGAACTGAGATCTGTGAACTGTGAACTGTGGACTGTGAACTGTGAACTGTGAACAGTGAACTGTGATCTGTGAACGGTGATCTGTGAACTGTGAACTGCGAACTGTGAATTGTGAAATGAAGACTGTGAACTGTGAACTGTGAACTGTGAACTCTGAACTGTAGACTGTGAACTATGATCTGTGAACAGTGAACTGTCGACTGTGAACTGTGAACTGTGAAGTGTGAACTGTGAACTGTGAACTGTGATCTGTGAACTGTGAACTGCGAACTGTGAAGCGTGAAATGAAGACTGTGAACTGTGAACTGTGATCTGTGAACAGTGAACTGTGAACTGTGAACTGTGAATTGTGAACAGTGAAATGTGGACTGTGAACTGTGAACTGTGATCTGTGAACTGTGAACTGCGAACTGTGAAGTGTGAAATGAAGACTGTGAACTGTGATCTGTGAACTGTGAACTGTGAACTGTGAATAGTGAACTGTGAACTGTCAACTGTGAACTGTCAACTGTCAACTGTCAACTGTCAACTGTGAACTGTGAACTGTGAACTGTGAACTGTGAACTGTGAACTGTGAACTGTGAACTGTGAACTGTGAACTGTGAACTGTGAACTGTGAACTGTGAACTGTGAACTGTGAACTGTGAACTGTGAACTGTGAACTGTGAACTGTGAACTGTGAACTGTGAACTGTGAACTGTGAACTGTGAACTGTGAACTGTGAACTGTGAACTGTGAACTGTGAACTGTGAACTGTGAACTGTGAACTGTGAACTGTGAACTGTGAACTGTGAACTGTGAACTGTGAACTGTGAACTGTGAACTGTGAACTGTGAACTGTGAACTGTGAACTGTGAACTGTGAACTGTGAACTGTGAACTGTGAACTGTGAACTGTGAACTGTGAACTGTGAACTGTGAACTGTGAACTGTGAACTGTGAACTGTGAACTGTGAACTGTGAACTGTGAACTGTGAACTGTGAACTGTGAACTGTGAACTGTGAACTGTGAACTGTGAACTGTGAACTGTGAACTGTGAACTGTGAACTGTGAACTGTGAACTGTGAACTGTGAACTGTGAACTGTGAACTGTGAACTGTGAACTGTGAACTGTGAACTGTGAACTGTGAACTGTGAACTGTGAACTGTGAACTGTGAACTGTGAACTGTGAACTGTGAACTGTGAACTGTGAACTGTGAACTGTGAACTATGATCAGTGAACAGTGAACTGCGGACTGTGAACTGTGAACTGTGAACTGTGAAAACTGAATTGTGAAATAAAGTCTGTGAACAGTGATCTGTGAACTGTGAACTGTGAAGTGTGATCTGTGAACTGTGAACTGCGAACTGTGAATTGTGAAATGAAGACTGTGAACTGTGAACTGTGCCCTGTGAAGACTGAAGTGTGAAATGAAGACTGTGAATTGTGATCTGTGAACTGAGAACTGTGAACTGTGAACTGTGAACTGTGATCTGTGAACTGTGAACTGTGAACTGTGAACTGTGATCTGTGAACTGTGAACTGCTAACTGTGAAGTGTGAAATGAAGACTGTGAACTGTGATCTGTGAACTGAGATCTGTGAACTGTGAACTGTGAACTGTGAACTGTGAACTGTGAACTGTGAACTGTGAACTGTGAACTGTGAACTGTGAACTGTGAACTGTGAACTGTGAACTGTGAACTGTGAACTGTGAACTGTGAACTGTGAACTGTGAACTGTGAACTGTGAACTATGATCAGTGAACAGTGAACTGCGGACTGTGAACTGTGAACTGTGAACTGTGAAAACTGAATTGTGAAATAAAGTCTGTGAACAGTGATCTGTGAACTGTGAACTGTGAAGTGTGATCTGTGAACTGTGAACTGCGAACTGTGAATTGTGAAATGAAGACTGTGAACTGTGAACTGTGCCCTGTGAAGACTGAAGTGTGAAATGAAGACTGTGAATTGTGATCTGTGAACTGAGAACTGTGAACTGTGAACTGTGAACTGTGATCTGTGAACTGTGAACTGTGAACTGTGAACTGTGATCTGTGAACTGTGAACTGCTAACTGTGAAGTGTGAAATGAAGACTGTCAACTGTCAACTGTCAACTGTCAACTGTCAACTGTCAACTGTCAACTGTCAACTGTCAACTGTCAACTGTCAACTGTCAACTGTCAACTGTCAACTGTCAACTGTCAACTGTCAACTGTCAACTGTGAACTGTGAACTGTGAACTGTGAACTGTGAACTGTGAACTGTGAACTGTGAACTGTGAACTGTGAACTGTGAACTGTGAACTGTGAACTGTGAACTGTGAACTGTGAACTGTGAACTGTGAACTGTGAACTGTGAACTGTGAACTGTGAACTGTGAACTGTGAACTGTGAACTGTGAACTGTGAACTGTGAACTGTGAACTGTGAACTGTGAACTGTGAACTGTGAACTGTGAACTGTGAACTGTGAACTGTGAACTGTGAACTGTGAACTGTGAACTGTGAACTGTGAACTGTGAACTGTGAACTGTGAACTGTGAACTGTGAACTGTGAACTGTGAACTGTGAACTGTGAACTGTGAACTGTGAACTGTGAACTGTGAACTGTGAACTGTGAACTGTGAACTGTCAACTGTCAACTGTCAACTGTCAACTGTCAACTGTCAACTGTCAACTGTCAACTGTCAACTGTCAACTGTCAACTGTCAACTGTCAACTGTCAACTGTCAACTGTCAACTGTCAACTGTCAACTGTCAACTGTCAACTGTCAACTGTCAACTGTCAACTGTCAACTGTCAACTGTCAACTGTCAACTGTCAACTGTCAACTGTGAACTGTCAACTGTGAACTGTGAACTGTGAACTGTGAACTGTGAACTGTGAACTGTGAACTGTGAACTGTGAACTGTGAACTGTGAACTGTGAACTGTGAACTGTGAACTGTGAACTGTGAACTGTGAACTGTGAACTGTGAACTGTGAACTGTGAACTGTGAACTGTGAACTGTGAACTGTGAACTGTGAACTGTGAACTGTGAACTGTGAACTGTGAACTGTGAACTGTGAACTGTGAACTGTGAACTGTGAACTGTGAACTGTGAACTGTGAACTGTGAACTGTGAACTGTGAACTGTGAACTGTGAACTGTGAACTGTGAACTGTGAACTGTGAACTGTGAACTGTGAACTGTGAACTGTGAACTGTGAACTGTGAACTGTGAACTGTGAACTGTGAACTGTGAACTGTGAACTGTGAACTGTGAACTGTGAACTGTGAACTGTGAACTGTGAACTGTGAACTGTGAACTGTGAACTGTGAACTGTGAACTGTGAACTGTGAACTGTGAACTGTGAACTGTGAACTATGATCAGTGAACAGTGAACTGCGGACTGTGAACTGTGAACTGTGAACTGTGAAAACTGAATTGTGAAATAAAGTCTGTGAACAGTGATCTGTGAACTGTGAACTGTGAAGTGTGATCTGTGAACTGTGAACTGCGAACTGTGAATTGTGAAATGAAGACTGTGAACTGTGAACTGTGCCCTGTGAAGACTGAAGTGTGAAATGAAGACTGTGAATTGTGATCTGTGAACTGAGAACTGTGAACTGTGAACTGTGAACTGTGAACTGTGAACTGTGAACTGTGAACTGTGAACTGTGAACTGTGAACTGTGAACTGTGAACTGTGAACTGTGAACTGTGAACTGTGAACTGTGAACTGTGAACTGTGAACTGTGAACTGTGAACTGTGAACTGTGAACTGTGAACTGTGAACTGTGAACTGTGAACTGTGAACTGTGAACTGTGAACTGTGAACTGTGAACTGTGAACTGTGAACTGTGAACTGTGAACTGTGAACTGTGAACTGTGAACTGTGAACTGTGAACTGTGAACTGTCAACTGTCAACTGTCAACTGTCAACTGTCAACTGTCAACTGTCAACTGTCAACTGTCAACTGTCAACTGTCAACTGTCAACTGTCAACTGTCAACTGTCAACTGTCAACTGTCAACTGTCAACTGTCAACTGTCAACTGTCAACTGTCAACTGTCAACTGTCAACTGTGAACTGTGAACTGTGAACTGTGAACTGTGAACTGTGAACTGTGAACTGTGAACTGTGAACTGTGAACTGTGAACTGTGAACTGTGAACTGTGAACTGTGAACTGTGAACTGTGAACTGTGAACTGTGAACTGTGAACTGTGAACTGTGAACTGTGAACTGTGAACTGTGAACTGTGAACTGTGAACTGTGAACTGTGAACTGTGAACTGTGAACTGTGAACTGTGAACTGTGAACTGTGAACTGTGAACTGTGAACTGTGAACTGTGAACTGTGAACTGTGAACTGTGAACTGTGAACTGTGAACTGTGAACTGTGAACTGTGAACTGTGAACTGTGAACTGTGAACTGTGAACTGTGAACTGTGAACTGTGAACTGTGAACTGTGAACTGTGAACTGTGAACTGTGAACTGTGAACTGTGAACTGTGAACTGTGAACTGTGAACTGTGAACTGTGAACTGTGAACTGTGAACTGTGAACTGTGAACTGTGAACTGTGAACTGTGAACTGTGAACTGTGAACTGTGAACTGTGAACTGTGAACTGTGAACTGTGAACTGTGAACTGTGAACTGTGAACTGTGAACTGTGAACTGTGAACTGTGAACTGTGAACTGTGAACTGTGAACTGTGAACTGTGAACTGTGAAGTGTGATCTGTGAACTGTGAACTGCGAACTGTGAATTGTGAAATAAAGTCTGTGAACTGTGAATTGTGATCTGTGAACTGAGAACTGTGAACTGTGAACTGTGAACTGTGAACTGTGAACTGTGAACTGTGAACTGTGAACTGTGAACTGTGAACTGTGAACTGTGAACTGTGAACTGTGAACTGTGAACTGTGAACTGTGAACTGTGAACTGTGAACTGTGAACTGTGAACTGTGAACTGTGAACTGTGAACTGTGAACTGTGAACTGTGAACTGTGAACTGTGAACTGTGAACTGTGAACTGTGAACTGTGAACTGTGAACTGTGAACTGTGAACTGTGAACTGTGAACTGTGAACTGTGAACTGTGAACTGTGAACTGTGAACTGTGAACTGAGAACTGTGAACTGTGAACTGTGAACTGTGAACTGTGAACTGTGAACTGTGAACTGTGAACTGTGAACTGTGAACTGTGAACTGTGAACTGTGAACTGTGAACTGTGAACTGTGAACTGTGAACTGTGAACTGTGAACTGTGAACTGTGAACTGTGAACTGTGAACTATGATCAGTGAACAGTGAACTGCGGACTGTGAACTGTGAACTGTGAACTGTGAAAACTGAATTGTGAAATAAAGTCTGTGAACAGTGATCTGTGAACTGTGAACTGTGAAGTGTGATCTGTGAACTGTGAACTGCGAACTGTGAATTGTGAAATGAAGACTGTGAACTGTGAACTGTGCCCTGTGAAGACTGAAGTGTGAAATGAAGACTGTGAATTGTGATCTGTGAACTGAGAACTGTGAACTGTGAACTGTGAACTGTGATCTGTGAACTGTGAACTGTGAACTGTGAACTGTGATCTGTGAACTGTGAACTGCTAACTGTGAAGTGTGAAATGAAGACTGTGAACTGTGATCTGTGAACTGTGAACTGTGAACTGTGAACTGTGAACTGTGAACTGTGAACTGTGAACTGTGAACTGTGAACTGTGAACTGTGAACTGTCAACTGTCAACTGTCAACTGTCAACTGTGAACTGTCAACTGTGAACTGTCAACTGTGAACTGTGAACTGTGAACTGTGAACTGTGAACTGTGAACTGTGAACTGTGAACTGTGAACTGTGAACTGTCAACTGTCAACTGTCAACTGTCAACTGTCAACTGTCAACTGTCAACTGTCAACTGTGAACTGTGAACTGTGAACTGTGAACTGTGAACTGTGAACTGTGAACTGTGAACTGTGAACTGTGAACTGTGAACTGTGAACTGTGAACTGTGAACTGTGAACTGTGAACTGTGAACTGTGAACTGTGAACTGTGAACTGTCAACTGTGAACTGTCAACTGTGAACTGTGAACTGTGAACTGTGAACTGTGAACTGTCAACTGTGAACTGTGAACTGTGAACTGTGAACTGTGAACTGTCAACTGTGAACTGTCAACTGTGAACTGTCAACTGTGAACTGTCAACTGTGAACTGTCAACTGTGAACTGTCAACTGTGAACTGTCAACTGTGAACTGTCAACTGTGAACTGTCAACTGTGAACTGTCAACTGTGAACTGTCAACTGTGAACTGTCAACTGTGAACTGTCAACTGTGAACTGTCAACTGTGAACTGTCAACTGTGAACTGTCAACTGTGAACTGTCAACTGTGAACTGTCAACTGTGAACTGTCAACTGTGAACTGTCAACTGTGAACTGTCAACTGTGAACTGTCAACTGTGAACTGTCAACTGTGAACTGTCAACTGTGAACTGTCAACTGTGAACTGTCAACTGTGAACTGTCAACTGTGAACTGTCAACTGTGAACTGTCAACTGTGAACTGTCAACTGTGAACTGTCAACTGTGAACTGTCAACTGTGAACTGTCAACTGTGAACTGTCAACTGTGAACTGTCAACTGTGAACTGTGAACTGTGAACTGTGAACTGTGAACTGTGAACTGTGAACTGTGAACTGTGAACTGTGAACTGTGAACTGTGAACTGTGAACTGTGAACTGTGAACTGTGAACTGTGAACTGTGAACTGTGAACTGTGAACTGTGAACTGTGAACTGTGAACTGTGAACTGTGAACTGTGAACTGTGAACTGTGAACTGTGAACTGTGAACTGTGAACTGTGAACTGTGAACTGTGAACTGTGAACTGTGAACTGTGAACTGTGAACTGTGAACTGTGAACTGTGAACTGTGAACTGTGAACTGTGAACTGTGAACTATGATCAGTGAACAGTGAACTGCGGACTGTGAACTGTGAACTGTGAACTGTGAAAACTGAATTGTGAAATAAAGTCTGTGAACAGTGATCTGTGAACTGTGAACTGTGAAGTGTGATCTGTGAACTGTGAACTGCGAACTGTGAATTGTGAAATGAAGACTGTGAACTGTGAACTGTGCCCTGTGAAGACTGAAGTGTGAAATGAAGTCTGTGAATTGTGATCTGTGAACTGAGAACTGTGAACTGTGAACTGTGAACTGTGATCTGTGAACTGTGAACTGTGAACTGTGAACTGTGAACTGTGATCTGTGAACTGTGAACTGCTAACTGTGAAGTGTGAAATGAAGACTGTGAACTGTGATCTGTGAACTGAGATCTGTGAACTGTGAACTGTGAACTGTGAACTGTGAACTGTGAACTGTGAACTGTGAACTGTGAACTGTGAACTGTGAACTGTGAACTGTGAACTGTGAACTGTGAACTGTGAACTGTGAACTGTGAACTGTGAACTGTGAACTGTGAACTGTGAACTGTGAACTATGATCAGTGAACAGTGAACTGCGGACTGTGAACTGTGAACTGTGAACTGTGAAAACTGAATTGTGAAATAAAGTCTGTGAACAGTGATCTGTGAACTGTGAACTGTGAAGTGTGATCTGTGAACTGTGAACTGCGAACTGTGAATTGTGAAATGAAGACTGTGAACTGTGAACTGTGCCCTGTGAAGACTGAAGTGTGAAATGAAGACTGTGAATTGTGATCTGTGAACTGAGAACTGTGAACTGTGAACTGTGAACTGTGATCTGTGAACTGTGAACTGTGAACTGTGAACTGTGATCTGTGAACTGTGAACTGCTAACTGTGAAGTGTGAAATGAAGACTGTGAACTGTGATCTGTGAACTGAGATCTGTGAGCTGTGAATAGTGAACTGTGAACTGTGAACTGTGATCTGTGATCTGTGAACTGTCAACTGTCAACTGTCAACTGTCAACTGTGAACTGTGAACTGTGAACTGTGAACTGTGAACTGTGAACTGTGAACTGTGAACTGTGAACTGTGAACTGTGAACTGTGAACTGTGAACTGTGAACTGTGAACTGTGAACTGTGAACTGTGAACTGTGAACTGTGAACTGTGAACTGTGAACTGTGAACTGTGAACTGTGAACTGTGAACTGTGAACTGTCAACTGTGAACTGTCAACTGTCAACTGTCAACTGTCAACTGTCAACTGTCAACTGTCAACTGTCAACTGTCAACTGTCAACTGTCAACTGTCAACTGTCAACTGTCAACTGTCAACTGTCAACTGTCAACTGTCAACTGTGAACTGTGAACTGTGAACTGTGAACTGTGAACTGTGAACTGTGAACTGTGAACTGTGAACTGTGAACTGTGAACTGTGAACTGTGAACTGTGAACTGTGAACTGTGAACTGTGAACTGTGAACTGTGAACTGTGAACTGTGAACTGTGAACTGTGAACTGTGAACTGTGAACTGTGAACTGTGAACTGTGAACTGTGAACTGTGAACTGTGAACTGTGAACTGTGAACTGTGAACTGTGAACTGTGAACTGTGAACTGTGAACTGTGAACTGTGAACTGTGAACTGTGAACTGTGAACTGTGAACTGTGAACTGTGAACTGTGAACTGTGAACTGTGAACTGTGAACTGTGAACTGTGAACTGTGAACTGTGAACTGTGAACTGTGAACTGTGAACTGTGAACTGTGAACTGTGAACTGTGAACTGTGAACTGTGAACTGTGAACTGTGAACTGTGAACTGTGAACTGTGAACTGTGAACTGTGAACTGTGAACTGTGAACTGTGAACTGTGAACTGTGAACTGTGAACTGTGAACTGTGAACTGTGAACTGTGAACTGTGAACTGTGAACTGTGAACTGTGAACTGTGAACTGTGAACTGTGAACTGTGAACTGTGAACTGTGAACTGTGAACTGTGAACTGTGAACTGTGAACTGTGAACTGTGAACTGTGAACTGTGAACTGTGAACTGTGAACTGTGAACTGTGAACTGTGAACTGTGAACTGTGAACTGTGAACTGTGAACTGTGAACTGTGAACTGTGAACTGTGAACTGTGAACTGTGAACTGTGAACTGTGAACTGTGAACTGTGAACTGTGAACTGTGAACTGTGAACTGTGAACTGTGAACTGTGAACTGTGAACTGTGAACTGTGAACTGTGAACTGTGAACTGTGAACTGTGAACTGTGAACTGTGAACTGTGAACTGTGAACTGTGAACTGGAACTGTGAACTGTGAACTGTGAACTATGATCTGTGAACAGTGAACTGCGGACTGTGAACTGTGAACTGTGAACTGTGAAAACTGAATTGTGAAATAAAGTATGTGAACTGTGATCTGTGAACTGTGAACTGTGAAGTGTGATCTGTGAACTGTGAACTGCGAACTGTGAATTGTGAAATGAAGACTGTGAACTGTAAACTGAGAACTGTAAACTGTGAACTGTGAACTGTGATCTGTGAAATGTGAACTGCGAACTGTGAAGTGTGAAATGAAGACTGTGAACTGTGATCTGTGGACTGTGAACTGTGAACTGTGAACTGTGATGTGTGATCAGTGAACTGTGAACTGTGAACTGTGAACTGTGAACTATGATCTGTGAACAGTGAACTGCGGACTGTGAACTGTGAACTGTGAACTGTGAAAACTGAATTGTGAAATAAAGTATGTGAACTGTGATCTGTGAACTGTGAACTGTGAAGTGTGATCTGTGAACTGTGAACTGCGAACTGTGAATTGTGAAATGAAGACTGTGAACTGTAAACTGTGCCCTGTGAACTGTGAACTGTGAACTGTGAAAACTGAATTGTGAAATAAAGTCTGTGAACTGTGAACTGTGATCTGTGAACTGAGAACTGTGAACTGTGAACAGTGGGCTGTGAACTGTGACCTGTGAACTGTGAACTGCGAACTGTGAAGTATGAAATGAAGACAGTGAACTGTGAAATGTGAACTGTGACCTGCGATCTGGGAACTGTGAACTGTGAACTGTGAACTGTGGACTGTAAACTGTGAACTGTGAACTGTGACGTGTGACCTGTGAACTGTGAACTGTCAACTGTGAACTGAGAACTGTAAACTGAGAACTGTAAACTGTGAACTGTGAACTGCGATCTGTGATCTGTGAACTGTGAACTGCGAACTGTGAAGTGTGAAATGAAGACTGTGAACTGTGATCTGTGGACTGTGAACTGTGAACTGTGAACTGTGATGTGTGATCAGTGAACTGTGGACTGTGAACTGTGGACTGTGAACTGTGAACTGTGAACTGTGAACTGTGAAGTGTGAACTGTGAACTGTGACCTGTGAACTGTGAACTGTGACCTGTGAACTGTGAACTGCGAACTATGAATTGTGAAATGAAGACTGTGAACTGTGAACTGTGAACAGTGAACAGTGAACTGTGAACTATGAACTGTGATCTGTGAATTTTGAACAGTGAACTGTGGACTGTGAACTGTGAACTGTGAACTGTGAACTGTGAAGTGTGAACTGTCAACTGTGAACTGTGAAGTATGAAATGAAGACAGTGAACTGTGAAGTATGAAATGAAGACAGTGAACTGTGAAATGTGAACTGTGACCTGCGAACTGGGAACTGTGAACTGTGAACTGTGAACTGTGAACTGTGACCTGTGACCTGTGAACTGTGAACTGTGACATGTGAACTGTAAACTGTGAACTGTGAACTGTGAACTGTGATCTGTGAACTGTGAACTGCGAACTGTGAAGTGTGAAATGAAGACTGTGAACTGTGAACTGTGAACTGTGAACTGTGAATTGTGAACAGTGAACTTTGGACTGTGAACTGTGAACTGTGAACTGTGAAGTGTGAACTGTCAACTGTGAACTGTCAACTGTGAACTGAGAACTGTAAACTGAGAACTGTAAACTGTGAACAGTGATCTGTGAACTGTGAACTGTGAACTGTGAACTGTGAACTGTGAACTGCGAACTGTGAAGGATGAAATGAAGACAGTGAACTGTGAAATGTGAACTGTGAACTGTGAACTGTGAACTGTGAACTGTGAACTGTGAACTGTGAACTGTGAACTGTGAACTGTGAACTGTGAACTGTGAACTGTGAACTGTGAACTGTGAACTGTGAACTGTGAACTGTGAACTGTGAACTGTGAACTGTGAACTGTGAACTGTGAACTGTGAACTGTGAACTGTGAACTGTGAACTGTGAACTGTGAACTGTGAACTGTGAACTGTGAACTGTGAACTGTGAACTGTGAACTGTGAACTGTGAACTGTGAACTGTGAACTGTGAACTGTGAACTGTGAACTGTGAACTGTGAACTGTGAACTGTGAACTGTGAACTGTGAACTGTGAACTGTGAACTGTGAACTGTGAACTGTGAACTGTGAACTGTGAACTGTGAACTGTGAACTGTGAACTGTGAACTGTGAACTGTGAACTGTGAACTGTGAACTATGATCAGTGAACAGTGAACTGCGGACTGTGAACTGTGAACTGTGAACTGTGAAAACTGAATTGTGAAATAAAGTCTGTGAACAGTGATCTGTGAACTGTGAACTGTGAAGTGTGATCTGTGAACTGTGAACTGTGAACTGTGAACTGTGAACTGTGAACTGTGAACTGTGAACTGTGAACTGTGAACTGTGAACTGTGAACTGTGAACTGTGAACTGTGAACTGTGAACTGTGAACTGTGAACTGTGAACTGTGAACTGTGAACTGTGAACTGTGAACTGTGAACTGTGAACTGGAACTGTGAACTGTGAACTGTGAACTATGATCTGTGAACAGTGAACTGCGGACTGTGAACTGTGAACTGTGAACTGTGAAAACTGAATTGTGAAATAAAGTATGTGAACTGTGATCTGTGAACTGTGAACTGTGAAGTGTGATCTGTGAACTGTGAACTGCGAACTGTGAATTGTGAAATGAAGACTGTGAACTGTAAACTGAGAACTGTAAACTGTGAACTGTGAACTGTGATCTGTGAAATGTGAACTGCGAACTGTGAAGTGTGAAATGAAGACTGTGAACTGTGATCTGTGGACTGTGAACTGTGAACTGTGAACTGTGATGTGTGATCAGTGAACTGTGAACTGTGAACTGTGAACTGTGAACTATGATCTGTGAACAGTGAACTGCGGACTGTGAACTGTGAACTGTGAACTGTGAAAACTGAATTGTGAAATAAAGTATGTGAACTGTGATCTGTGAACTGTGAACTGTGAAGTGTGATCTGTGAACTGTGAACTGCGAACTGTGAATTGTGAAATGAAGACTGTGAACTGTAAACTGTGCCCTGTGAACTGTGAACTGTGAACTGTGAAAACTGAATTGTGAAATAAAGTCTGTGAACTGTGAACTGTGATCTGTGAACTGAGAACTGTGAACTGTGAACAGTGGGCTGTGAACTGTGACCTGTGAACTGTGAACTGCGAACTGTGAAGTATGAAATGAAGACAGTGAACTGTGAAATGTGAACTGTGACCTGCGATCTGGGAACTGTGAACTGTGAACTGTGAACTGTGGACTGTAAACTGTGAACTGTGAACTGTGACGTGTGACCTGTGAACTGTGAACTGTCAACTGTGAACTGAGAACTGTAAACTGAGAACTGTAAACTGTGAACTGTGAACTGCGATCTGTGATCTGTGAACTGTGAACTGCGAACTGTGAAGTGTGAAATGAAGACTGTGAACTGTGATCTGTGGACTGTGAACTGTGAACTGTGAACTGTGATGTGTGATCAGTGAACTGTGGACTGTGAACTGTGGACTGTGAACTGTGAACTGTGAACTGTGAACTGTGAAGTGTGAACTGTCAACTGTGAACTGTGAAGTATGAAATGAAGACAGTGAACTGTGAAGTATGAAATGAAGACAGTGAACTGTGAAATGTGAACTGTGACCTGCGAACTGGGAACTGTGAACTGTGAACTGTGAACTGTGAACTGTGACCTGTGACCTGTGAACTGTGAACTGTGACATGTGAACTGTAAACTGTGAACTGTGAACTGTGAACTGTGATCTGTGAACTGTGAACTGCGAACTGTGAAGTGTGAAATGAAGACTGTGAACTGTGAACTGTGAACTGTGAACTGTGAATTGTGAACAGTGAACTTTGGACTGTGAACTGTGAACTGTGAACTGTGAAGTGTGAACTGTCAACTGTGAACTGTCAACTGTGAACTGAGAACTGTAAACTGAGAACTGTAAACTGTGAACAGTGATCTGTGAACTGTGAACTGTGAACTGTGAACTGTGAACTGTGAACTGCGAACTGTGAAGGATGAAATGAAGACAGTGAACTGTGAAATGTGAACTGTGAACTGTGAACTGTGAACTGTGAACTGTGAACTGTGAACTGTGAACTGTGAACTGTGAACTGTGAACTGTGAACTGTGAACTGTGAACTGTGAACTGTGAACTGTGAACTGTGAACTGTGAACTGTGAACTGTGAACTGTGAACTGTGAACTGTGAACTGTGAACTGTGAACTGTGAACTGTGAACTGTGAACTGTGAACTGTGAACTGTGAACTGTGAACTGTGAACTGTGAACTGTGAACTGTGAACTGTGAACTGTGAACTGTGAACTGTGAACTGTGAACTGTGAACTGTGAACTGTGAACTGTGAACTGTGAACTGTGAACTGTGAACTGTGAACTGTGAACTGTGAACTGTGAACTGTGAACTGTGAACTGTGAACTGTGAACTGTGAACTGTGAACTGTGAACTGTGAACTGTGAACTGTGAACTGTGAACTATGATCAGTGAACAGTGAACTGCGGACTGTGAACTGTGAACTGTGAACTGTGAAAACTGAATTGTGAAATAAAGTCTGTGAACAGTGATCTGTGAACTGTGAACTGTGAAGTGTGATCTGTGAACTGTGAACTGCGAACTGTGAATTGTGAAATGAAGACTGTGAACTGTGAACTGTGCCCTGTGAAGACTGAAGTGTGAAATGAAGACTGTGAATTGTGATCTGTGAACTGAGAACTGTGAACTGTGAACTGTGAACTGTGATCTGTGAACTGTGAACTGTGAACTGTGAACTGTGATCTGTGAACTGTGAACTGCTAACTGTGAAGTGTGAAATGAAGACTGTGAACTGTGATCTGTGAGCTGTGAATAGTGAACTGTGAACTGTAATCTGTGAACTGTGATCTGTGATCTGTGAACTGTGAACTGTGAACTGTGAACTGTGAACTGTGAACTGTGAACTGTGAACTGTGAACTGTGAACTGTGAACTGTGAACTGTGAACTGTGAACTGTGAACTGTGAACTGTGAACTGTGAACTGTGAACTGTGAACTGTGAACTGTGAACTGTGAACTGTGAACTGTGAACTGTGAACTGTGAACTGTGAACTGTGAACTGTGAACTGTGAACTGTGAACTGTGAACTGTGAACTGTGAACTGTGAACTGTGAACTGTGAACTGTGAACTGTGAACTGTGAACTGTGAACTGTGAACTGTGAACTGTGAACTGTGAACTGTGAACTGTGAACTGTGAACTGTGAACTGTGAACTGTGAACTGTGAACTGTGAACTGTGAACTGTGAACTGTGAACTGTGAACTGTGAACTGTGAACTGTGAACTGTGAACTGTGAACTGTGAACTGTGAACTGTGAACTGTGAACTGTGAACTGTGAACTGTGAACTGTGAACTGTGAACTGTGAACTGTGAACTGTGAACTGTGAACTGTGAACTGTGAACTGTGAACTGTGAACTGTGAACTGTGAACTGTCAACTGTGAACTGTCAACTGTGAACTGTCAACTGTGAACTGTCAACTGTGAACTGTCAACTGTGAACTGTCAACTGTGAACTGTGAACTGTGAACTGTGAACTGTGAACTGTGAACTGTGAACTGTGAACTGTGAACTGTGAACTGTGAACTGTGAACTGTGAACTGTGAACTGTGAACTGTGAACTGTGAACTGTGAACTGTGAACTGTGAACTGTGAACTGTGAACTGTGAACTGTGAACTGTGAACTGTGAACTGTGAACTGTGAACTGTGAACTGTGAACTGTGAACTGTGAACTGTGAACTGTGAACTGTGAACTGTGAACTGTGAACTGTGAACTGTGAACTGTGAACTGTGAACTGTGAACTGTGAACTGTGAACTGTGAACTGTGAACTGTGAACTGTGAACTGTGAACTGTGAACTGTGAACTGTGAACTGTGAACTGTGAACTGTGAACTGTGAACTGTGAACTGTGAACTGTGAACTGTGAACTGTGAACTGTGAACTGTGAACTGTGAACTGTGAACTGTGAACTGTGAACTGTGAACTGTGAACTGTGAACTGTGAACTGTGAACTGTGAACTGTGAACTGTGAACTGTGAACTGTGAACTGTGAACTGTGAACTGTGAACTGTGAACTGTGAACTGTGAACTGTGAACTGTGAACTGTGAACTGTGAACTGTGAACTGTGAACTGTGAACTGTGAACTATGATCAGTGAACAGTGAACTGCGGACTGTGAACTGTGAACTGTGAACTGTGAAAACTGAATTGTGAAATAAAGTCTGTGAACAGTGATCTGTGAACTGTGAACTGTGAAGTGTGATCTGTGAACTGTGAACTGCGAACTGTGAATTGTGAAATGAAGACTGTGAACTGTGAACTGTGCCCTGTGAAGACTGAAGTGTGAAATGAAGACTGTGAACTGTGAACTGTGAACTGTGAACTGTGAACTGTGAACTGTGAACTGTGAACTGTGAACTGTGAACTGTGAACTGTGAACTGTGAACTGTGAACTGTGAACTGTGAACTGTGAACTGTGAACTGTGAACTGTGAACTGTGAACTGTGAACTGTGAACTGTGAACTGTGAACTGTGAACTGTGAACTGTGAACTGTGAACTGTGAACTGTGAACTGTGAACTGTGAACTGTGAACTGTGAACTGTGAACTGTGAACTGTGAACTGTGAACTGTGAACTGTGAACTGTGAACTGTGAACTGTGAACTGTGAACTGTGAACTGTGAACTGTGAACTGTGAACTGTGAACTGTGAACTGTGAACTGTGAACTGTGAACTGTGAACTGTGAACTGTGAACTGTGAACTGTGAACTGTGAACTGTGAACTGTGAACTGTGAACTGTGAACTGTGAACTGTGAACTGTGAACTGTGAACTGTGAACTGTGAACTGTGAACTGTGAACTGTGAACTGTGAACTGTGAACTGTGAACTGTGAACTGTGAACTGTGAACTGTGAACTGTGAACTGTGAACTGTGAACTGTGAACTGTGAACTGTGAACTGTGAACTGTGAACTGTGAACTGTGAACTGTGAACTGTGAACTGTGAACTGTGAACTGTGAACTGTGAACTGTGAACTGTGAACTGTGAACTGTGAACTGTGAACTGTGAACTGTGAACTGTGAACTGTGAACTGTGAACTGTGAACTGTGAACTGTGAACTGTGAACTGTGAACTGTGAACTGTGAACTGTGAACTGTGAACTGTGAACTGTGAACTGTGAACTGTGAACTGTGAACTGTGAACTGTGAACTGTGAACTGTGAACTGTGAACTGTGAACTGTGAACTGTGAACTGTGAACTGTGAACTGTGAACTGTGAACTGTGAACTGGAACTGTGAACTGTGAACTGTGAACTATGATCTGTGAACAGTGAACTGCGGACTGTGAACTGTGAACTGTGAACTGTGAAAACTGAATTGTGAAATAAAGTATGTGAACTGTGATCTGTGAACTGTGAACTGTGAAGTGTGATCTGTGAACTGTGAACTGCGAACTGTGAATTGTGAAATGAAGACTGTGAACTGTAAACTGAGAACTGTAAACTGTGAACTGTGAACTGTGATCTGTGAAATGTGAACTGCGAACTGTGAAGTGTGAAATGAAGACTGTGAACTGTGATCTGTGGACTGTGAACTGTGAACTGTGAACTGTGATGTGTGATCAGTGAACTGTGAACTGTGAACTGTGAACTGTGAACTATGATCTGTGAACAGTGAACTGCGGACTGTGAACTGTGAACTGTGAACTGTGAAAACTGAATTGTGAAATAAAGTATGTGAACTGTGATCTGTGAACTGTGAACTGTGAAGTGTGATCTGTGAACTGTGAACTGCGAACTGTGAATTGTGAAATGAAGACTGTGAACTGTAAACTGTGCCCTGTGAACTGTGAACTGTGAACTGTGAAAACTGAATTGTGAAATAAAGTCTGTGAACTGTGAACTGTGATCTGTGAACTGAGAACTGTGAACTGTGAACAGTGGGCTGTGAACTGTGACCTGTGAACTGTGAACTGCGAACTGTGAAGTATGAAATGAAGACAGTGAACTGTGAAATGTGAACTGTGACCTGCGATCTGGGAACTGTGAACTGTGAACTGTGAACTGTGGACTGTAAACTGTGAACTGTGAACTGTGACGTGTGACCTGTGAACTGTGAACTGTCAACTGTGAACTGAGAACTGTAAACTGAGAACTGTAAACTGTGAACTGTGAACTGCGATCTGTGATCTGTGAACTGTGAACTGCGAACTGTGAAGTGTGAAATGAAGACTGTGAACTGTGATCTGTGGACTGTGAACTGTGAACTGTGAACTGTGATGTGTGATCAGTGAACTGTGGACTGTGAACTGTGGACTGTGAACTGTGAACTGTGAACTGTGAACTGTGAAGTGTGAACTGTGAACTGTGACCTGTGAACTGTGAACTGTGACCTGTGAACTGTGAACTGCGAACTATGAATTGTGAAATGAAGACTGTGAACTGTGAACTGTGAACAGTGAACAGTGAACTGTGAACTATGAACTGTGATCTGTGAATTGTGAACAGTGAACTGTGGACTGTGAACTGTGAACTGTGAACTGTGAAGTGTGAACTGTCAACTGTGAACTGTGAAGTATGAAATGAAGACAGTGAACTGTGAAGTATGAAATGAAGACAGTGAACTGTGAAATGTGAACTGTGACCTGCGAACTGGGAACTGTGAACTGTGAACTGTGAACTGTGAACTGTGACCTGTGACCTGTGAACTGTGAACTGTGACATGTGAACTGTAAACTGTGAACTGTGAACTGTGAACTGTGATCTGTGAACTGTGAACTGCGAACTGTGAAGTGTGAAATGAAGACTGTGAACTGTGAACTGTGAACTGTGAACTGTGAATTGTGAACAGTGAACTTTGGACTGTGAACTGTGAACTGTGAACTGTGAAGTGTGAACTGTCAACTGTGAACTGTCAACTGTGAACTGAGAACTGTAAACTGAGAACTGTAAACTGTGAACAGTGATCTGTGAACTGTGAACTGTGAACTGTCAACTGTGAACTGTGAACTGTGAACTGTGAACTGTGAACTGTGAACTGTGAACTGTGAACTGTGAACTGTGAACTGTGAACTGTGAACTGTGAACTGTGAACTGTGAACTGTGAACTGTGAACTGTGAACTGTGAACTGTGAACTGTGAACTGTGAACTGTGAACTGTGAACTGTGAACTGTGAACTGTGAACTGTGAACTGTGAACTGTGAACTGTGAACTGTGAACTGTGAACTGTGAACTGTGAACTGTGAACTGTGAACTGTGAACTGTGAACTGTGAACTGTGAACTGTGAACTGTGAACTGTGAACTGTGAACTGTGAACTGTGAACTGTGAACTGTGAACTGTGAACTGTGAACTGTGAACTGTGAACTGTGAACTGTGAACTGTGAACTGTGAACTGTGAACTGTGAACTGTGAACTGTGAACTGTGAACTGTGAACTGTGAACTGTGAACTGTGAACTGTGAACTGTGAACTGTGAACTGTGAACTGTGAACTGTGAACTGTGAACTGTGAACTGTGAACTGTGAACTGTGAACTGTGAACTGTGAACTGTGAACTGTGAACTGTGAACTGTGAACTGTGAACTGTGAACTGTGAACTGTGAACTGTGAACTGTGAACTGTGAACTGTGAACTGTGAACTGTGAACTGTGAACTGTGAACTGTGAACTGTGAACTGTGAACTGTGAACTGTGAACTGTGAACTGTGAACTGTGAACTGTGAACTCTGATCAGTGAACAGTGAACTGCGGACTGTGAACTGTGAACTGTGAACTGTGAAAACTGAATTGTGAAATAAAGTCTGTGAACAGTGATCTGTGAACTGTGAACTGTGAAGTGTGATCTGTGAACTGTGAACTGCGAACTGTGAATTGTGAAATGAAGACTGTGAACTGTGAACTGTGCCCTGTGAAGACTGAAGTGTGAAATGAAGACTGTGAACTGTGAACTGTGAACTGTGAACTGTGAACTGTGAACTGTGAACTGTGAACTGTGAACTGTGAACTGTGAACTGTGAACTGTGAACTGTGAACTGTGAACTGTGAACTGTGAACTGTGAACTGTGAACTGTGAACTGTGAACTGTGAACTGTGAACTGTGAACTGTGAACTGTGAACTGTGAACTGTGAACTGTGAACTGTGAACTGTGAACTGTGAACTGTGAACTGTGAACTGTGAACTGTGAACTGTGAACTGTGAACTGTGAACTGTGAACTGTGAACTGTGAACTGTGAACTGTGAACTGTGAACTGTGAACTGTGAACTGTGAACTGTGAACTGTGAACTGTGAACTGTGAACTGTGAACTCTGATCAGTGAACAGTGAACTGCGGACTGTGAACTGTGAACTGTGAACTGTGAAAACTGAATTGTGAAATAAAGTCTGTGAACAGTGATCTGTGAACTGTGAACTGTGAAGTGTGATCTGTGAACTGTGAACTGCGAACTGTGAATTGTGAAATGAAGACTGTGAACTGTGAACTGTGCCCTGTGAAGACTGAAGTGTGAAATGAAGACTGTGAACTGTGAACTGTGAACTGTGAACTGTGAACTGTGAACTGTGAACTGTGAACTGTGAACTGTGAACTGTGAACTGTGAACTGTGAACTGTGAACTGTGAACTGTGAACTGTGAACTGTGAACTGTGAACTGTGAACTGTGAACTGTGAACTGTGAACTGTGAACTGTGAACTGTGAACTGTGAACTGTGAACTGTGAACTGTGAACTGTGAACTGTGAACTGTGAACTGTGAACTGTGAACTGTGAACTGTGAACTGTGAACTGTGAACTGTGAACTGTGAACTGTGAACTGTGAACTGTGAACTGTGAACTGTGAACTGTGAACTGTGAACTGTGAACTGTGAACTGTGAACTGTGAACTGTGAACTGTGAACTGTGAACTGTGAACAGTGGGCTGTGAACTGTGACCTGTGAACTGTGAACTGCGAACTGTGAAGTATGAAATGAAGACAGTGAACTGTGAAATGTGAACTGTGACCTGCGATCTGGGAACTGTGAACTGTGAACTGTGAACTGTGGACTGTAAACTGTGAACTGTGAACTGTGACGTGTGACCTGTGAACTGTGAACTGTCAACTGTGAACTGAGAACTGTAAACTGAGAACTGTAAACTGTGAACTGTGAACTGCGATCTGTGATCTGTGAACTGTGAACAGTGATCTGTGAACTGTGAACTGTGAACTGTCAACTGTGAACTGTGAACTGTGAACTGTGAACTGTGAACTGTGAACTGTGAACTGTGAAGTATGAAATGAAGACAGTGAACTGTGAAGTATGAAATGAAGACAGTGAACTGTGAAATGTGAACTGTGACCTGCGAACTGGGAACTGTGAACTGTGAACTGTGAACTGTGAACTGTGACCTGTGACCTGTGAACTGTGAACTGTGACATGTGAACTGTAAACTGTGAACTGTGAACTGTGAACTGTGATCTGTGAACTGTGAACTGCGAACTGTGAAGTGTGAAATGAAGACTGTGAACTGTGAACTGTGAACTGTGAACTGTGAATTGTGAACAGTGAACTTTGGACTGTGAACTGTGAACTGTGAACTGTGAAGTGTGAACTGTGAACTGTGAACTGTGAACTGTGAACTGTGAACTGTGAACTGTGAACTGTGAACTGTGAACTGTGAACTGTGAACTGTGAACTGTGAACTGTGAACTGTGAACTGTGAACTGTGAACTGTGAACTGTGAACTGTGAACTGTGAACTGTGAACTGTGAACTGTGAACTGTGAACTGTGAACTGTGAACTGTGAACTGTGAACTGTGAACTGTGAACTGTGAACTGTGAACTGTGAACTGTGAACTGTGAACTGTGAACTGTGAACTGTGAACTGTGAACTGTGAACTGTGAACTGTGAACTGTGAACTGTGAACTGTGAACTGTGAACTGTGAACTGTGAACTGTGAACTGTGAACTGTGAACTGTGAACTGTGAACTGTGAACTGTGAACTGTGAACTGTGAACTGTGAACTGTGAACTGTGAACTGTGAACTGTGAACTGTGAACTGTGAACTGTGAACTGTGAACTGTGAACTGTGAACTGTGAACTGTGAACTGTGAACTGTGAACTGTGAACTGTGAACTGTGAACTGTGAACTGTGAACTGTGAACTGTGAACTGTGAACTGTGAACTGTGAACTGTGAACTGTGAACTGTGAACTGTGAACTGTGAACTGGAACTGTGAACTGTGAACTGTGAACTGTGAACTGTGAACTGTGAACTGTGAACTGTGAACTGTGAACTGTGAACTGTGAACTGTGAACTGTGAACTGTGAACTGTGAACTGTGAACTGTGAACTGTGAACTGTGAACTGGAACTGTGAACTGTGAACTGTGAACTATGATCTGTGAACAGTGAACTGCGGACTGTGAACTGTGAACTGTGAACTGTGAAAACTGAATTGTGAAATAAAGTATGTGAACTGTGATCTGTGAACTGTGAACTGTGAAGTGTGATCTGTGAACTGTGAACTGCGAACTGTGAATTGTGAAATGAAGACTGTGAACTGTAAACTGAGAACTGTAAACTGTGAACTGTGAACTGTGATCTGTGAAATGTGAACTGCGAACTGTGAAGTGTGAAATGAAGACTGTGAACTGTGATCTGTGGACTGTGAACTGTGAACTGTGAACTGTGATGTGTGATCAGTGAACTGTGAACTGTGAACTGTGAACTGTGAACTATGATCTGTGAACAGTGAACTGCGGACTGTGAACTGTGAACTGTGAACTGTGAAAACTGAATTGTGAAATAAAGTATGTGAACTGTGATCTGTGAACTGTGAACTGTGAAGTGTGATCTGTGAACTGTGAACTGCGAACTGTGAATTGTGAAATGAAGACTGTGAACTGTAAACTGTGCCCTGTGAACTGTGAACTGTGAACTGTGAAAACTGAATTGTGAAATAAAGTCTGTGAACTGTGAACTGTGATCTGTGAACTGAGAACTGTGAACTGTGAACAGTGGGCTGTGAACTGTGACCTGTGAACTGTGAACTGCGAACTGTGAAGTATGAAATGAAGACAGTGAACTGTGAAATGTGAACTGTGACCTGCGATCTGGGAACTGTGAACTGTGAACTGTGAACTGTGGACTGTAAACTGTGAACT
Organism: Lasioglossum villosulum; assembly: GCA_963971365.1. Lineage (NCBI taxonomy): Eukaryota > Metazoa > Arthropoda > Insecta > Hymenoptera > Halictidae > Lasioglossum > Lasioglossum villosulum. The sequence goes on from CAXARU010000174.1 coordinate 2,367,874, forward strand.
GTGAACTGTGACGTGTGACCTGTGAACTGTGAACTGTCAACTGTGAACTGAGAACTGTAAACTGAGAACTGTAAACTGTGAACTGTGAACTGCGATCTGTGATCTGTGAACTGTGAACTGCGAACTGTGAAGTGTGAAATGAAGACTGTGAACTGTGATCTGTGGACTGTGAACTGTGAACTGTGAACTGTGATGTGTGATCAGTGAACTGTGGACTGTGAACTGTGGACTGTGAACTGTGAACTGTGAACTGTGAACTGTGAAGTGTGAACTGTGAACTGTGACCTGTGAACTGTGAACTGTGACCTGTGAACTGTGAACTGCGAACTATGAATTGTGAAATGAAGACTGTGAACTGTGAACTGTGAACAGTGAACAGTGAACTGTGAACTATGAACTGTGATCTGTGAATTGTGAACAGTGAACTGTGGACTGTGAACTGTGAACTGTGAACTGTGAAGTGTGAACTGTCAACTGTGAACTGTGAAGTATGAAATGAAGACAGTGAACTGTGAAGTATGAAATGAAGACAGTGAACTGTGAAATGTGAACTGTGACCTGCGAACTGGGAACTGTGAACTGTGAACTGTGAACTGTGAACTGTGACCTGTGACCTGTGAACTGTGAACTGTGACATGTGAACTGTAAACTGTGAACTGTGAACTGTGAACTGTGATCTGTGAACTGTGAACTGCGAACTGTGAAGTGTGAAATGAAGACTGTGAACTGTGAACTGTGAACTGTGAACTGTGAATTGTGAACAGTGAACTTTGGACTGTGAACTGTGAACTGTGAACTGTGAAGTGTGAACTGTCAACTGTGAACTGTCAACTGTGAACTGAGAACTGTAAACTGAGAACTGTAAACTGTGAACAGTGATCTGTGAACTGTGAACTGTGAACTGTCAACTGTGAACTGTGAACTGTGAACTGTGAACTGTGAACTGTGAACTGTGAACTGTGAACTGTGAACTGTGAACTGTGAACTGTGAACTGTGAACTGTGAACTGTGAACTGTGAACTGTGAACTGTGAACTGTGAACTGTGAACTGTGAACTGTGAACTGTGAACTGTGAACTGTGAACTGTGAACTGTGAACTGTGAACTGTGAACTGTGAACTGTGAACTGTGAACTGTGAACTGTGAACTGTGAACTGTGAACTGTGAACTGTGAACTGTGAACTGTGAACTGTGAACTGTGAACTGTGAACTGTGAACTGTGAACTGTGAACTGTGAACTGTGAACTGTGAACTGTGAACTGTGAACTGTGAACTGTGAACTGTGAACTGTGAACTGTGAACTGTGAACTGTGAACTGTGAACTGTGAACTGTGAACTGTGAACTGTGAACTGTGAACTGTGAACTGTGAACTGTGAACTGTGAACTGTGAACTGTGAACTGTGAACTGTGAACTGTGAACTGTGAACTGTGAACTGTGAACTGTGAACTGTGAACTGTGAACTGTGAACTGTGAACTGTGAACTGTGAACTGTGAACTGGAACTGTGAACTGTGAACTGTGAACTATGATCTGTGAACAGTGAACTGCGGACTGTGAACTGTGAACTGTGAACTGTGAAAACTGAATTGTGAAATAAAGTATGTGAACTGTGATCTGTGAACTGTGAACTGTGAAGTGTGATCTGTGAACTGTGAACTGCGAACTGTGAATTGTGAAATGAAGACTGTGAACTGTAAACTGAGAACTGTAAACTGTGAACTGTGAACTGTGATCTGTGAAATGTGAACTGCGAACTGTGAAGTGTGAAATGAAGACTGTGAACTGTGATCTGTGGACTGTGAACTGTGAACTGTGAACTGTGATGTGTGATCAGTGAACTGTGAACTGTGAACTGTGAACTGTGAACTATGATCTGTGAACAGTGAACTGCGGACTGTGAACTGTGAACTGTGAACTGTGAAAACTGAATTGTGAAATAAAGTATGTGAACTGTGATCTGTGAACTGTGAACTGTGAAGTGTGATCTGTGAACTGTGAACTGCGAACTGTGAATTGTGAAATGAAGACTGTGAACTGTAAACTGTGCCCTGTGAACTGTGAACTGTGAACTGTGAAAACTGAATTGTGAAATAAAGTCTGTGAACTGTGAACTGTGATCTGTGAACTGAGAACTGTGAACTGTGAACAGTGGGCTGTGAACTGTGACCTGTGAACTGTGAACTGCGAACTGTGAAGTATGAAATGAAGACAGTGAACTGTGAAATGTGAACTGTGACCTGCGATCTGGGAACTGTGAACTGTGAACTGTGAACTGTGGACTGTAAACTGTGAACTGTGAACTGTGACGTGTGACCTGTGAACTGTGAACTGTCAACTGTGAACTGAGAACTGTAAACTGAGAACTGTAAACTGTGAACTGTGAACTGCGATCTGTGATCTGTGAACTGTGAACTGCGAACTGTGAAGTGTGAAATGAAGACTGTGAACTGTGATCTGTGGACTGTGAACTGTGAACTGTGAACTGTGATGTGTGATCAGTGAACTGTGGACTGTGAACTGTGGACTGTGAACTGTGAACTGTGAACTGTGAACTGTGAAGTGTGAACTGTGAACTGTGACCTGTGAACTGTGAACTGTGACCTGTGAACTGTGAACTGCGAACTATGAATTGTGAAATGAAGACTGTGAACTGTGAACTGTGAACAGTGAACAGTGAACTGTGAACTATGAACTGTGATCTGTGAATTGTGAACAGTGAACTGTGGACTGTGAACTGTGAACTGTGAACTGTGAAGTGTGAACTGTCAACTGTGAACTGTGAAGTATGAAATGAAGACAGTGAACTGTGAAGTATGAAATGAAGACAGTGAACTGTGAAATGTGAACTGTGACCTGCGAACTGGGAACTGTGAACTGTGAACTGTGAACTGTGAACTGTGACCTGTGACCTGTGAACTGTGAACTGTGACATGTGAACTGTAAACTGTGAACTGTGAACTGTGAACTGTGATCTGTGAACTGTGAACTGCGAACTGTGAAGTGTGAAATGAAGACTGTGAACTGTGAACTGTGAACTGTGAACTGTGAATTGTGAACAGTGAACTTTGGACTGTGAACTGTGAACTGTGAACTGTGAAGTGTGAACTGTCAACTGTGAACTGTCAACTGTGAACTGAGAACTGTAAACTGAGAACTGTAAACTGTGAACAGTGATCTGTGAACTGTGAACTGTGAACTGTCAACTGTGAACTGTGAACTGTGAACTGTGAACTGTGAACTGTGAACTGTGAACTGTGAACTGTGAACTGTGAACTGTGAACTGTGAACTGTGAACTGTGAACTGTGAACTGTGAACTGTGAACTGTGAACTGTGAACTGTGAACTGTGAACTGTGAACTGTGAACTGTGAACTGTGAACTGTGAACTGTGAACTGTGAACTGTGAACTGTGAACTGTGAACTGTGAACTGTGAACTGTGAACTGTGAACTGTGAACTGTCAACTGTGAACTGTCAACTGTGAACTGTCAACTGTGAACTGTCAACTGTGAACTGTCAACTGTGAACTGTCAACTGTGAACTGTCAACTGTGAACTGTCAACTGTGAACTGTCAACTGTGAACTGTCAACTGTGAACTGTCAACTGTGAACTGTCAACTGTGAACTGTCAACTGTGAACTGTCAACTGTGAACTGTCAACTGTGAACTGTCAACTGTGAACTGTCAACTGTGAACTGTCAACTGTGAACTGTCAACTGTGAACTGTCAACTGTGAACTGTCAACTGTGAACTGTCAACTGTGAACTGTCAACTGTGAACTGTCAACTGTGAACTGTCAACTGTGAACTGTCAACTGTGAACTGTCAACTGTGAACTGTCAACTGTGAACTGTCAACTGTGAACTGTCAACTGTGAACTGTCAACTGTGAACTGTCAACTGTGAACTGTCAACTGTGAACTGTGAACTGCTAACTGTGAAGTGTGAAATGAAGACTGTGAACTGTGATCTGTGAACTGAGATCTGTGAGCTGTGAATAGTGAACTGTGGACTGTGAACTGTGAACTGTGATTTGTGAACAGTGAACTGTGGACTGTGAACTGTGAAGTGTGTACTGTGAACTGTCATCTGTGAACTGTCTACTGTGAACTGTGAAGTGTGAACTGTGAAGTGTGAACTGTGAAGTGTGAACTGTGAAGTGTGAACTATGATCAGTGAACAGTGAACTGCGGACTGTGAACTGTGAACTGTGAACTGTGAAAACTGAATTGTGAAATAAAGTCTGTGAACAGTGATCTGTGAACTGTGAACTGTGAAGTGTGATCTGTGAACTGTGAACTGCGAACTGTGAATTGTGAAATGAAGACTGTGAACTGTGAACTGTGCCCTGTGAAGACTGAAGTGTGAAATGAAGACTGTGAACTGTGATCTGTGAACTGAGAACTGTGAACTGTGAACTGTGAACTGTGATCTGTGAACTGTGAACTGTGAACTGTGATCTGTGAACTGTGAACTGCTAACTGTGAAGTGTGAAATGAAGACTGTGAACTGTGATCTGTGAACTGAGATCTGTGAGCTGTGAATAGTGAACTGTGGACTGTGAACTGTGAACTGTGATTTGTGAACAGTGAACTGTGGACTGTGAACTGTGAAGTGTGTACTGTGAACTGTCATCTGTGAACTGTCTACTGTGAACTGTGAAGTGTGAACTGTGAAGTGTGAACTGTGAAGTGTGAACTGTGAAGTGTGAACTCTGAACTGTAGACTGTGAACTATGATCTGTGAACAGTGAACTGTCGACTGTGAACTGTGAACTGTGAAGTGTGAACTGTGAACAGTGAACTGTCAACTGTGAACTGAGAACTGTAAACTGAGAACTGTAAACTGTGAACAGTGAACTGTGAACTGTGAACTGTGAACTGTGAACTGTGAACTGTGATCTGAGAACTGTGAACTGCGAACTGTGAAGCGTGAAATGAAGACTGTGAACTGTGAACTGTGATCTGTGAACAGTGAACTGTGAACTGTGAACTGTGAATTGTGAACAGTGAAATGTGGACTGTGAACTGTGAACTGTGATCTGTGAACTGTGAACTGCGAACTGTGAAGTGTGAAATGAAGACTGTGAACTGTGATCTGTGGACTGTGAACTGTGAACTGTGAATAGTGAACTGTGGACTGTGAACTGTCAACTGTGAACTGCGAACTGTGAAGTGTGAAATGAATACTGTGAACGGGGAACTGTGAACTGTGACCTGAGAACTGTAAACTGTGAACTGTGAACTGTGAAATGAAGACTGTGAACTGTGATCTGTGAACTGTGATTTGTGAACAGTGAACTGTGGACTGTGAACTGTGAAGTGTGTACTGTGAACTGTCAACTGTCAACTGTGAACTGTAATCTGTGAACTGTGATCTGTGAACTGTCAACTGTGAACTGCGAACTGTGAAATGTGAAATGAATACTGTGAACGGGGAACTGTGAACTGTGAACTGTGAACTGTGGACTGTGAACTGTGAACTGTGAACTGTGAACTGTGAACTGTGAACTGAGAATTGTAAACTGTGAACTGTGAACTGTGAAATGAAGACTGTGAACTGTGATCTGTGAACTGAGAACTGTGAACTGTGAACTGTGGACTGTGCACTGTGAACTGTGAACTGTGAACAGTGAACTGTGATCTGTGAACGGTGATCTGTGAACTGTGAACTGCGAACTGTGAATTGTGAAATGAAGACTGTGAACTGTGAAGTGTGAACTGTCAACTGTGAACTGTCAACTGTGAACTGAGAACTGTAAACTGAGAACTGTAAACTGTGAACAGTGATCTGTGAACTGTGAACTGTGAACTGCGAACTGTGAAGGATGAAATGAAGACAGTGAACTGTGAAATGTGAACTGTGAACTGTGAACTGTGAACTGTGAACTGTGAACTGTGAACTGTGAACTGTGAACTGTGAACTGTGAACTGTGAACTGTGAACTGTGAACTGTGAACTGTGAACTGTGAACTGTGAACTGTGAACTGTGAACTGTGAACTGTGAACTGTGAACTGTGAACTGTGAACTGTGAACTGTGAACTGTGAACTGTGAACTGTGAACTGTGAACTGTGAACTGTGAACTGTGAACTGTGAACTGTGAACTGTGAACTGTGAACTGTGAACTGTGAACTGTGAACTGTGATTTGTGAACAGTGAACTGTGGACTGTGAACTGTGAAGTGTGTACTGTGAACTGTCAACTGTCAACTGTGAACTGTAATCTGTGAACTGTGATCTGTGAACTGTCAACTGTGAACTGCGAACTGTGAAATGTGAAATGAATACTGTGAACGGGGAACTGTGAACTGTGAACTGTGAACTGTGGACTGTGAACTGTGAACTGTGAACTGTGAACTGTGAACTGTGAACTGAGAATTGTAAACTGTGAACTGTGAACTGTGAAATGAAGACTGTGAACTGTGATCTGTGAACTGAGAACTGTGAACTGTGAACTGTGGACTGTGCACTGTGAACTGTGAACTGTGAACAGTGAACTGTGATCTGTGAACGGTGATCTGTGAACTGTGAACTGCGAACTGTGAATTGTGAAATGAAGACTGTGAACTGTGAACTGTGAACTCTGAACTGTAGACTGTGAACTATGATCTGTGAACAGTGAAATGTGGACTGTGAACTGTGAACTGTGATCTGTGAACTGTGAACTGCGAACTGTGAAGTGTGAAATGAAGACAGTGAACTGTGAAATGTGAACTGTGACCTGCGAACTGGGAACTGTGAACTGTGAACTGTGAACTGTGAACTGTGAACTGTGACCTGTGACCTGTGAACTGTGAACTGTGACATGTGAACTGTGAACTGTGAACTGTGAACTGTGAACTGTGAACTGCGAACTGTGAAGTATGAAATGAAGACAGTGAACTGTGAAGTATGAAATGAAGACAGTGAACTGTGAAATGTGAACTGTGACCTGCGAACTGGGAACTGTGAACTGTGAACTGTGAACTGTGACCTGTGACCTGTGAACTGTGAACTGTGAACTGTGACATGTGAACTGTAAACTGTGAACTGTGAACTGTGATCTGTGAACTGTGAACTGCGAACTGTGAAGTGTGAAATGAAGACTGTGAACTGTGATCTGTGGACTGTGAACTGTGAACTGTGAACTGTGATGTGTGATCAGTGAACTGTGGACTGTGAACTGTGAACTGTGACCTGTGAACTGTGAACTGTGAACTGTGAACTGTGAACTGCGAACTGTGAAGTATGAAATGAAGACAGTGAACTGTGAAGTATGAAATGAAGACAGTGAACTGTGAAATGTGAACTGTGACCTGCGAACTGGGAACTGTGAACTGTGAACTGTGAACTGTGAACTGTGATCTGTGAACAGTGAAGTGTGAACTGTGAACTGTGAATTGTGAACAGTGAAATGTGGACTGTGAACAGTGAACTGTGGACTGTGAACTGTGAACTGTGAACTGTGAACTGTGAACTGTGAACTATGATCAGTGAACAGTGAACTGCGGACTGTGAACTGTGAACTGTGAACTGTGAAAACTGAATTGTGAAATAAAGTCTGTGAACAGTGATCTGTGAACTGTGAACTGTGAAGTGTGATCTGTGAACTGTGAACTGCGAACTGTGAATTGTGAAATGAAGACTGTGAACTGTGAACTGTGCCCTGTGAAGACTGAAGTGTGAAATGAAGACTGTGAACTGTGATCTGTGAACTGAGAACTGTGAACTGTGAACTGTGAACTGTGATCTGTGAACTGTGAACTGTGAACTGTGATCTGTGAACTGTGAACTGCTAACTGTGAAGTGTGAAATGAAGACTGTGAACTGTGATCTGTGAACTGAGATCTGTGAGCTGTGAATAGTGAACTGTGGACTGTGAACTGTGAACTGTGATTTGTGAACAGTGAACTGTGGACTGTGAACTGTGAAGTGTGTACTGTGAACTGTCATCTGTGAACTGTGAACTGTAATCTGTGAACTGTGATCTGTGAACAGCGAACTGTGAAATGTGAAATGAATACTGTGAACGGGGAACTGTGAACTGTGAACTGTGAACTGTGAACTGTGAACTGTGAACTGTGAAATGAAGACTGTGAACTGTGATCTGTGAACTGAGATCTGTGAACTGTGAACTGTGGACTGTGAACTGTCAACTGTGAACAGTGAACTGTGATCTGTGAACGGTGATCTGTGAACTGTGAACTGCGAACTGTGAATTGTGAAATGAAGACTGTGAACTGTGAACTGTGAACTGTGAACTGTGAACTCTGAACTGTAGACTGTGAACTATGATCTGTGAACAGTGAACTGTCGACTGTGAACTGTGAACTGTGAAGTGTGAACTGTGAACAGTGAACTGTCAACTGTGAACTGAGAACTGTAAACTGAGAACTGTAAACTGTGAACAGTGAACTGTGAACTGTGAACTGTGAACTGTGAACTGTGAACTGTGATCTGTGAACTGTGAACTGCGAACTGTGAAGCGTGAAATGAAGACTGTGAACTGTGAACTGTGATCTGTGAACAGTGAACTGTGAACTGTGAACTGTGAATTGTGAACAGTGAAATGTGGACTGTGAACTGTGAACTGTGATCTGTGAACTGTGAACTGCGAACTGTGAAGTGTGAAATGAAGACTGTGAACTGTGATCTGTGGACTGTGAACTGTGAACTGTGAATAGTGAACTGTGGACTGTGAACTGTCAACTGTGAACTGCGAACTGTGAAGTGTGAAATGAATACTGTGAACGGGGAACTGTGAACTGTGACCTGAGAACTGTAAACTGTGAACTGTGAACTGTGAAATGAAGACTGTGAACTGTGATCTGTGAACTGTGATTTGTGAACAGTGAACTGTGGACTGTGAACTGTGAAGTGTGTACTGTGAACTGTCAACTGTCAACTGTGAACTGTAATCTGTGAACTGTGATCTGTGAACTGTCAACTGTGAACTGCGAACTGTGAAATGTGAAATGAATACTGTGAACGGGGAACTGTGAACTGTGAACTTTGAACTGTGGACTGTGAACTGTGAACTGTGAACTGTGAACTGTGAACTGTGAACTGAGAACTGTAAACTGTGAACTGTGAACTGTGAAATGAAGACTGTGAACTGTGATCTGTGAACTGAGAACTGTGAACTGTGAACTGTGGACTGTGCACTGTGAACTGTGAACAGTGAACTGTGATCTGTGAACGGTGATCTGTGAACTGTGAACTGCGAACTGTGAATTGTGAAATGAAGACTGTGAACTGTGAACTGTGAACTCTGAACTGTAGACTGTGAACTATGATCTGTGAACAGTGAAATGTGGACTGTGAACTGTGAACTGTGATCTGTGAACTGTGAACTGCGAACTGTGAAGTGTGAAATGAAGACAGTGAACTGTGAAATGTGAACTGTGACCTGCGAACTGGGAACTGTGAACTGTGAACTGTGAACTGTGAACTGTGACCTGTGACCTGTGAACTGTGAACTGTGAACTGTGACATGTGAACTGTGAACTGTGAACTGTGAACTGTGAACTGTGAACTGCGAACTGTGAAGTATGAAATGAAGACAGTGAACTGTGAAGTATGAAATGAAGACAGTGAACTGTGAAATGTGAACTGTGACCTGCGAACTGGGAACTGTGAACTGTGAACTGTGAACTGTGATCTGTGAACAGTGAAGTGTGAACTGTGAACTGTGAATTGTGAACAGTGAAATGTGGACTGTGAACAGTGAACTGTGGACTGTGAACTGTGAACTGTGAACTGTGAAGTGTGAACTGTCAACTGTGAACTGTCAACTGTGAACTGAGAACTGTAAACTGAGAACTGTAAACTGTGAACAGTGATCTGTGAACTGTGAACTGTGAACTGTGAACTGTGAACTGCGAACTGTGAAGGATGAAATGAAGACAGTGAACTGTGAAATGTGAACTGTGAACTGTGAACTGTGAACTGTGAACTGTGAACTGTGAACTGTGAACTGTGAACTGTGAACTGTGAACTGTGAACTGTGAACTGTGAACTGTGAACTGTGAACTGTGAACTGTGAACTGTGAACTGTGAACTGTGAACTGTGAACTGTGAACTGTGAACTGTGAACTGTGAACTGTGAACTGTGAACTGTGAACTGTGAACTGTGAACTGTGAACTGTGAACTGTGAACTGTGAACTGTGAACTGTGAACTGTGAACTGTGAACTGTGAACTGTGAACTGTGAACTGTGAACTGTGAACTGTGAACTGTGAACTGTGAACTGTGAACTGTGAACTGTGAACTGTGAACTGTGAACTGTGAACTGTGAACTGTGAACTGTGAACTGTGAACTGTGAACTGTGAACTGTGAACTGTGAACTGTGAACTGTGAACTGTGAACTATGATCAGTGAACAGTGAACTGCGGACTGTGAACTGTGAACTGTGAACTGTGAAAACTGAATTGTGAAATAAAGTCTGTGAACAGTGATCTGTGAACTGTGAACTGTGAAGTGTGATCTGTGAACTGTGAACTGCGAACTGTGAATTGTGAAATGAAGACTGTGAACTGTGAACTGTGCCCTGTGAAGACTGAAGTGTGAAATGAAGACTGTGAATTGTGATCTGTGAACTGAGAACTGTGAACTGTGAACTGTGATCTGTGAACTGTGAACTGCTAACTGTGAAGTGTGAAATGAAGACTGTGAACTGTGATCTGTGAACTGAGATCTGTGAGCTGTGAATAGTGAACTGTGGACTGTGAACTGTGAACTGTGATTTGTGAACAGTGAACTGTGGACTGTGAACTGTGAAGTGTGTACTGTGAACTGTGTACTGTGAACTGTCAACTGTCAACTGTGAACTGTAATCTGTGAACTGTGATCTGTGAACTGTCAACTGTGAACTGCGAACTGTGAAATGTGAAATGAATACTGTGAACGGGGAACTGTGAACTGCGAACTGTGAAGGATGAAATGAAGACAGTGAACTGTGAAATGTGAACTGTGACCTGCGAACTGGGAACTGGGAACTGTGAACTGTGAACTGTGAACTGTGAACTGTGAACTGTGAACTGTGAACTGTGAACTGAGAACTGTGAACTGTGAACTGTGAACTGTGAACTGTGAACTGTGAACTGTGAACTGTGAACTGTCAACTGTCAACTGTCAACTGTCAACTGTCAACTGTCAACTGTCAACTGTCAACTGTCAACTGTGAACTGTCAACTGTCAACTGTGAACTGTCAACTGTGAACTGTCAACTGTGAACTGTCAACTGTGAACTGTCAACTGTGAACTGTCAACTGTGAACTGTCAACTGTGAACTGTCAACTGTGAACTGTCAACTGTGAACTGTCAACTGTGAACTGTCAACTGTGAACTGTCAACTGTGAACTGTCAACTGTGAACTGTCAACTGTGAACTGTCAACTGTGAACTGTCAACTGTGAACTGTCAACTGTGAACTGTCAACTGTGAACTGTCAACTGTGAACTGTCAACTGTGAACTGTCAACTGTGAACTGTCAACTGTGAACTGTCAACTGTGAACTGTCAACTGTGAACTGTCAACTGTGAACTGTCAACTGTGAACTGTCAACTGTGAACTGTCAACTGTGAACTGTCAACTGTGAACTGTCAACTGTGAACTGTCAACTGTGAACTGTCAACTGTGAACTGTCAACTGTGAACTGTCAACTGTGAACTGTCAACTGTGAACTGTCAACTGTGAACTGTCAACTGTGAACTGTCAACTGTGAACTGTCAACTGTGAACTGTCAACTGTGAACTGTCTACTGTGAACTGTGAAGTGTGAACTGTGAAGTGTGAACTGTGAAGTGTGAACTGTGAACTGTGAACTGTGAACTGTGAACTGTGAACTGTGAACTATGATCAGTGAACAGTGAACTGCGGACTGTGAACTGTGAACTGTGAACTGTGAAAACTGAATTGTGAAATAAAGTCTGTGAACAGTGATCTGTGAACTGTGAACTGTGAAGTGTGATCTATGAACTGTGAACTGCGAACTGTGAATTGTGAAATGAAGACTGTGAACTGTGAACTGTGCCCTGTGAAGACTGAAGTGTGAAATGAAGACTGTGAACTGTGATCTGTGAACTGAGAACTGTGAACTGTGAACTGTGAACTGTGATCTGTGAACTGTGAACTGTGAACTGTGATCTGTGAACTGTGAACTGCTAACTGTGAAGTGTGAAATGAAGACTGTGAACTGTGATCTGTGAACTGAGATCTGTGAGCTGTGAACTGTGAACAGTGAACTGTCAACTGTGAACTGAGAACTGAGAACTGTAAACTGAGAACTGTAAACTGTGAACAGTGAACTGTGAACAGTGAACTGTGAACTGTGAACTGTGAACTGTGATCTGTGAACTGTGAACTGCGAACTGTGAAGCGTGAAATGAAGACTGTGAACTGTGAACTGTGATCTGTGAACTGTGAACAGTGAACTGTGAACTGTGAACTGTGAATTGTGAACAGTGAAATGTGGACTGTGAACTGTGAACTGTGATCTGTGAACTGTGAACCGCGAACTGTGAAGTGTGAAATGAAGACTGTGAACTGTGATCTGTGGACTGTGAACTGTGAACTGTGAATAGTGAACTGTGGACTGTGAACTGTGAACTGTGATTTGTGAACAGTGAACTGTGGACTGTGAACTGTGAAGTGTGTACTGTGAACTGTCATCTGTGAACTGTGAACTGTAATCTGTGAACTGTGATCTGTGAACTGCGAACTGTGAAATGTGAAATGAATACTGTGAACGGGGTACTGTGAACTGTGAACTGTGAACTGTGAACTGTGAACTGTGAACTGTGAACTGTGAAATGAAGACTGTGAACTGTGATCTGTGAACTGAGATCTGTGAACTGTGAACTGTGGACTGTGAACTGTGAACTGTGAACAGTGAACTGTGATCTGTGAACGGTGATCTGTGAACTGTGAACTGCGAACTGTGAATTGTGAAATGAAGACTGTGAACTGTGAACTGTGAACTCTGAACTGTAGACTGTGAACTATGATCTGTGAACAGTGAACTGTCGACTGTGAACTGTGAACTGTGAAGTGTGAACTGTGAACAGTGAACTGTCAACTGTGAACTGAGAACTGAGAACTGTAAACTGAGAACTGTAAACTGTGAACAGTGAACTGTGAACAGTGAACTGTGAACTGTGAACTGTGAACTGTGATCTGTGAACTGTGAACTGCGAACTGTGAAGCGTGAAATGAAGACTGTGAACTGTGAACTGTGAACTGTGATCTGTGAACTGTGAACAGTGAACTGTGAACTGTGAACTGTGAATTGTGAACAGTGAAATGTGGACTGTGAACTGTGAACTGTGATCTGTGAACTGTGAACTGCGAACTGTGAAGTGTGAAATGAAGACTGTGAACTGTGATCTGTGGACTGTGAACTGTGAACTGTGAATAGTGAACTGTGGACTGTGAACTGTCAACTGTGAACTGCGAACTGTGAAGTGTGAAATGAATACTGTGAACGGGGAACTGTGAACTGTGACCTGAGAACTGTAAACTGTGAACTGTGAACTGTGAAATGAAGACTGTGAACTGTGATCTGTGAACTGTGATTTGTGAACAGTGAACTGTGGACTGTGAACTGTGAAGTGTGTACTGTGAACTGTCAACTGTCAACTGTGAACTGTAATCTGTGAACTGTGATCTGTGAACTGTCAACTGTGAACTGCGAACTGTGAAATGTGAAATGAATACTGTGAACGGGGAACTGTGAACTGTGAACTGTGAACTGTGGACTGTGAACTGTGAACTGTGAACTGTGAACTGTGAACTGTGAACTGAGAACTGTAAACTGTGAACTGTGAACTGTGAAATGAAGACTGTGAACTGTGATCTGTGAACTGAGAACTGTGAACTGTGAACTGTGAACTGTGGACTGTGCACTGTGAACTGTGAACAGTGAACTGTGATCTGTGAACGGTGATCTGTGAACTGTGAACTGCGAACTGTGAATTGTGAAATGAAGACTGTGAACTGTGAACTGTGAACTCTGAACTGTAGACTGTGAACTATGATCTGTGAACAGTGAAATGTGGACTGTGAACTGTGAACTGTGAACTGTGGACTGTGCACTGTGAACTGTGAACAGTGAACTGTGATCTGTGAACGGTGATCTGTGAACTGTGAACTGCGAACTGTGAATTGTGAAATGAAGACTGTGAACTGTGAACTGTGAACTCTGAACTGTAGACTGTGAACTATGATCTGTGAACAGTGAAATGTGGACTGTGAACTGTGAACTGTGATCTGTGAACTGTGAACTGCGAACTGTGAAGTGTGAAATGAAGACAGTGAACTGTGAAATGTGAACTGTGACCTGCGAACTGGGAACTGTGAACTGTGAACTGTGAACTGTGAACTGTGACCTGTGACCTGTGAACTGTGAACTGTGACATGTGAACTGTGAACTGTGAACTGTGAACTGTGAACTGCGAACTGTGAAGTATGAAATGAAGACAGTGAACTGTGAAGTATGAAATGAAGACAGTGAACTGTGAAGTATGAAATGAAGACAGTGAACTGTGAAATGTGAACTGTGACCTGCGAACTGGGAACTGTGAACTGTGAACTGTGAACTGTGACCTGTGACCTGTGAACTGTGAACTGTGAACTGTGACATGTGAACTGTAAACTGTGAACTGTGAACTGTGATCTGTGAACTGTGAACTGCGAACTGTGAAGTGTGAAATGAAGACTGTGAACTGTGATCTGTGGACTGTGAACTGTGAACTGTGAACTGTGATGTGTGATCAGTGAACTGTGGACTGTGAACTGTGAACTGTGACCTGTGAACTGTGAACTGTGAACTGTGAACTGTGAACTGTGAACTGCGAACTGTGAAGTATGAAATGAAGACAGTGAACTGTGAAGTATGAAATGAAGACAGTGAACTGTGAAATGTGAACTGTGACCTGCGAACTGGGAACTGTGAACTGTGAACTGCGAACTGTGAAGTGTGAAATGAAGACTGTGAACTGTGATCTGTGGTCTGTGAACTGTGAACTGAGAATAGTGAACTGTGGACTGTGAACTGTCAACTGTGAACTGCGAACTGTGAAGTGTGAAATGAATACTGTGAACGGGGAACTGTGAACTGTGACCTGTGAACTGTGAACTGTGAACTGTGATCTGTGAACTGTGAACTGCGAACTGTGAATTGTGAAATGAAGACTGTGAACTGTGAACTGTGAACTGTGAACTCTGAACTATAGACTGTGAACTATGATCTGTGAACAGTGAACTGTCGACTGTGAACTGTGAACTGTGAAGTGTGAACTGTGAACAGTGAACTGTCAACTGTGAACTGAGAACTGTAAACTGAGAACTGTAAACTGTGAACAGTGAACTGTGAACTGTCATCTGTGAACTGTGAACTGTAATCTGTGAACTGTGATCTGTGAACAGCGAACTGTGAAATGTGAAATGAATACTGTGAACGGGGAACTGTGAACTGTGAACTGTGAACTGTGAACTGTGAACTGTGAACTGTGAAATGAAGACTGTGAACTGTGATCTGTGAACTGAGATCTGTGAACTGTGAACTGTGGACTGTGAACTGTGAACTGTGAACTGTGAACTGTGAACAGTGAACTGTGATCTGTGAACGGTGATCTGTGAACTGTGAACTGCGAACTGTGAATTGTGAAATGAAGACTGTGAACTGTGAACTGTGAACTGTGAACTCTGAACTGTAGACTGTGAACTATGATCTGTGAACAGTGAACTGTCGACTGTGAACTGTGAACTGTGAAGTGTGAACTGCGAACAGTGAACTGTCAACTGTGAACTGAGAACTGTAAACTGAGAACTGTAAACTGTGAACAGTGAACTGTGAACTGTGAACTGTGAACTGTGAACTGTGAACTGTGATCTGTGAACTGTGAACTGCGAACTGTGAAGCGTGAAATGAAGACTGTGAACTGTGAACTGTGATCTGTGAACAGTGAACTGTGAACTGTGAACTGTGAATTGTGAACAGTGAAATGTGGACTGTGAACTGTGAACTGTGATCTGTGAACTGTGAACTGCGAACTGTGAAGTGTGAAATGAAGACTGTGAACTGTGATCTGTGGACTGTGAACTGTGAACTGTGAATAGTGAACTGTGGACTGTGAACTGTCAACTGTGAACTGCGAACTGTGAAGTGTGAAATGAATACTGTGAACGGGGAACTGTGAACTGTGACCTGAGAACTGTAAACTGTGAACTGTGAACTGTGAACTGTGAACTGTGAACTGTGAAATGAAGACTGTGAACTGTGATCTGTGAACTGTGATTTGTGAACAGTGAACTGTGGACTGTGAACTGTGAAGTGTGTACTGTGAACTGTCAACTGTCAACTGTGAACTGTAATCTGTGAACTGTGATCTGTGAACTGTCAACTGTGAACTGCGAACTGTGAAATGTGAAATGAATACTGTGAACGGGGAACTGTGAACTGTGAACTTTGAACTGTGGACTGTGAACTGTGAACTGTGAACTGTGAACTGTGAACTGTGAACTGAGAACTGTAAACTGTGAACTGTGAACTGTGAAATGAAGACTGTGAACTGTGATCTGTGAACTGAGAACTGTGAACTGTGAACTGTGGACGGTGCACTGTGAACTGTGAACAGTGAACTGTGATCTGTGAACGGTGATCTGTGAACTGTGAACTGCGAACTGTGAATTGTGAAATGAAGACTGTGAACTGTGAACTGTGAACTCTGAACTGTAGACTGTGAACTATGATCTGTGAACAGTGAAATGTGGACTGTGAACTGTGAACTGTAAACTGTGAACTGTGAACTGTGATCTGTGAACTGTGAACTGAGAACTGTGAAGTGTGAAATGAAGACTGTGAACTGTGATCTGTGGACTGTGAACTGTGAACTGAGAATAGTGAACTGTGGACTGTGAACTGTCAACTGTGAACTGCGAACTGTGAAGTGTGAACTGTGAACTGTGAACTGTGAACTGTGAACTGCGAACTGTGAAGTATGAAATGAAGACAGTGAACTGTGAAGTATGAAATGAAGACAGTGAACTGTGAAATGTGAACTGTGACCTGCGAACTGGGAACTGTGAACTGTGAACTGTGAACTGTGATCTGTGAACAGTGAAGTGTGAACTGTGAACTGTGAATTGTGAACAGTGAAATGTGGACTGTGAACAGTGAACTGTGGACTGTGAACTGTGAACTGTGAAGTGTGAACTGTCAACTGTGAACTGTCAACTGTGAACTGAGAACTGTAAACTGAGAACTGTAAACTGTGAACAGTGATCTGTGAACTGTGAACTGTGAACTGTGAACTGTGAACTGCGAACTGTGAAGGATGAAATGAAGACAGTGAACTGTGAAATGTGAACTGTGAACTGTGAACTGTGAACTGTGAACTGTGAACTGTGAACTGTGAACTGTGAACTGTGAACTGTGAACTGTGAACTGTGAACTGTGAACTGTGAACTGTGAACTGTGAACTGTGAACTGTGAACTGTGAACTGTGAACTGTGAACTGTGAACTGTGAACTGTGAACTGTGAACTGTGAACTGTGAACTGTGAACTGTGAACTGTGAACTGTGAACTGTGAACTGTGAACTGTGAACTGTGAACTGTGAACTGTGAACTGTGAACTGTGAACTGTGAACTGTGAACTGTGAACTGTGAACTGTGAACTGTGAACTGTGAACTGTGAACTGTGAACTGTGAACTGTGAACTGTGAACTGTGAACTGTGAACTGTGAACTGTGAACTGTGAACTGTGAACTGTGAACTGTGAACTATGATCAGTGAACAGTGAACTGCGGACTGTGAACTGTGAACTGTGAACTGTGAAAACTGAATTGTGAAATAAAGTCTGTGAACAGTGATCTGTGAACTGTGAACTGTGAAGTGTGATCTGTGAACTGTGAACTGCGAACTATGAATTGTGAAATGAAGACTGTGAACTGTGAACTGTGCCCTGTGAAGACTGAAGTGTGAAATGAAGACTGTGAATTGTGATCTGTGAACTGAGAACTGTGAACTGTGAACTGTGATCTGTGAACTGTGAATTGCTAACTGTGAAGTGTGAAATGAAGACTGTGAACTGTGATCTGTGAACTGAGATCTGTGAGCTGTGAATAGTGAACTGTGGACTGTGAACTGTGAACTGTGATTTGTGAACAGTGAACTGTGGACTGTGAACTGTGAAGTGTGTACTGTGAACTGTCAACTGTCAACTGTGAACTGTAATCTGTGAACTGTGATCTGTGAACTGTCAACTGTGAACTGCGAACTGTGAAATGTGAAATGAATACTGTGAACGGGGAACTGTGAACTGCGAACTGTGAAGGATGAAATGAAGACAGTGAACTGTGAAATGTGAACTGTGACCTGCGAACTGTGAACTGTGAACTGTGAACTGTGAACTGTGAACTGTGAACTGTGAACTGTGAACTGTGAACTGTGAACTGTGAACTGTGAACTGTGAACTGTGAACTGTGAACTGTGAACTGTGAACTGTGAACTGTGAACTGTGAACTGTGAACTGTGAACTGTGAACTGTGAACTGTGAACTGTGAACTGTGAACTGTGAACTGTGAACTGTGAACTGTGAACTGTGAACTGTGAACTGTGAACTGTGAACTGTGAACTGTGAACTGTGACCTGTGACCTGTGAACTGTGAACTGTGAACTGTGACATGTGAACTGTAAACTGTGAACTGTGAACTGTGATCTGTGAACTGTGAACTGCGAACTGTGAAGTGTGAAATGAAGACTGTGAACTGTGATCTGTGGACTGTGAACTGTGAACTGTGAACTGTGATGTGTGATCAGTGAACTGTGGACTGTGAACTGTGAACTGTGACCTGTGAACTGTGAACTGTGAACTGTGAACTGTGAACTGCGAACTGTGAAGTATGAAATGAAGACAGTGAACTGTGAAGTATGAAATGAAGACAGTGAACTGTGAAATGTGAACTGTGACCTGCGAACTGGGAACTGTGAACTGTGAACTGTGAACTGTGATCTGTGAACAGTGAAGTGTGAACTGTGAACTGTGAATTGTGAACAGTGAAATGTGGACTGTGAACTGTGAACTGTGATCTGTGAACTGTGAACTGCGAACTGTGAAGTGTGAAATGAAGACTGTGAACTGTGATCTGTGGACTGTGAACTGTGAACTGAGAATAGTGAACTGTGGACTGTGAACTGTCAACTGTGAACTGCGAACTGTGAAGTGTGAAATGAATACTGTGAACGGGGAACTGTGAACTGTGACCTGTGAACTGTGAACTGTGAACTGTGATCTGTGAACTGTGAACTGCGAACTGTGAAGCGTGAAATGAAGACTGTGAACTGTGAACTGTGATCTGTGAACAGTGAACTGTGAACTGTGAACTGTGAATTGTGAACAGTGAAATGTGGACTGTGAACTGTGAACTGTGATCTGTGAACTGCGAACTGTGAAGTGTGAAATGAAGACAGTGAACTGTGAAATGTGAACTGTGACCTGCGAACTGGGAACTGTGAACTGTGAACTGTGAACTGTGACCTGTGACCTGTGAACTGTGAACTGTGACATGTGAACTGTGAACTGTGAACTGTGAACTGTGAACTGTGAACTGTGAACTGCGAACTGTGAAGTATGAAATGAAGACAGTGAACTGTGAAGTATGAAATGAAGACAGTGAACTGTGAAATGTGAACTGTGACCTGCGAACTGGGAACTGTGAACTGTGAACTGTGAACTGTGATCTGTGAACAGTGAAGTGTGAACTGTGAACTGTGAATTGTGAACAGTGAAATGTGGACTGTGAACTGTGAACTGTGATCTGTGAACTGTGAACTGCGAACTGTGAAGTGTGAAATGAAGACTGTGAACTGTGATCTGTGGACTGTGAACTGTGAACTGTGAATAGTGAACTGTAGACTGTGAACTGTCAACTGTGAACTGCGAACTGTGAAGTGTGAAATGAATACTGTGAACGGGGAACTGTGAACTGTGACCTGTGAACTGTGAACTGTGAACTGTGAACTGTGAACTGTGAACTGTGAACTGTGAACTGTGAACTGTGAACTGTGAACTGTGAACTGTGAACTGTGATCTGTGAACTGTGAACTGTGACCTGTGACCTGTGAACTGTGAACTGTGACATGTGAACTGTGAACTGTGAACTGCGAACTGTGAAGTATGAAATGAAGACAGTGAACTGTGAAGTATGAAATGAAGACAGTGAACTGTGAAATGTTAACTGTGACCTGCGAACTGGGAACTGTGAACTGTGAACTGTGAACTGTGACCTGTGACCTGTGAACTGTGAACTGTGACATGTGAACTGTAAACTGTGAACTGTGAACTGTGATCTGTGAACTGTGAACTGTGAACTGTGAACTGTGAACTGTGAACTGTGAACTGTGAACTGTGAACTGTGATCTGTGGACTGTGAACTGTGAACTGTGAACTGTGATGTGTGATCAGTGAACTGTGGACTGTGAACTGTGAAGTGTGAAATGAAGACTGTGAACTGTGATCTGTGGACTGTGAACTGTGAACTGTGAATAGTGAACTGTAGACTGTGAACTGTCAACTGTGAACTGCGAACTGTGAAGTGTGAAATGAATACTGTGAACGGGGAACTGTGAACTGTGACCTGTGAACTGTGAACTGTGAACTGTGAACTGTGAACTGTGAACTGTGAACTGTGAACTGTGATCTGTGAACTGTGAACTGTGACCTGTGACCTGTGAACTGTGAACTGTGACATGTGAACTGTGAACTGTGAACTGCGAACTGTGAAGTATGAAATGAAGACAGTGAACTGTGAAGTATGAAATGAAGACAGTGAACTGTGAAATGTTAACTGTGACCTGCGAACTGGGAACTGTGAACTGTGAACTGTGAACTGTGACCTGTGACCTGTGAACTGTGAACTGTGACATGTGAACTGTAAACTGTGAACTGTGAACTGTGATCTGTGAACTGTGAACTGCGAACTGTGAAGTGTGAAATGAAGACTGTGAACTGTGATCTGTGGACTGTGAACTGTGAACTGTGAACTGTGATGTGTGATCAGTGAACTGTGGACTGTGAACTGTGAACTGTGACCTGTGAACTGTGACCTGTGAACTGCGAACTGTGAAGTGTGAAATGAAGACTGTGAACTGTGATCTGTGGACTGTGAACTGTGAACTGTGAATAGTGAACTGTGGACTGTGAACTGTCAACTGTGAACTGCGAACTGTGAAGTGTGAAATGAATACTGTGAACGGGGAACTGTGAACTGTGACCTGTGAACTGTGAACTGTGAACTGTGATCTGTGAACTGTGAACTGTAAACTGTGAACTGTGAACTGTGAAATGAGGACTGTGAACTGTGAACTGTGAACTGTGAAAACTGAATTGTGAAATAAAGTATGTGAACCGTGATCTGTGAACTGTGAACTGTGAAGAGTGATCTGTGAACTGTGAACTGCGAACTGTGAATTGTGAAATAAAGTCTGTGAACTGTGAATTGTGATCTGTGAACTGAGAACTGTGAACTGTGAACAGTGGGCTGTGAACTGTGACCTGTGAACTGTGAACTGCGAACTGTGAAGTATGAAATGAAGACAGTGAACTGTGAATTGTGAACTGTGACCTGCGATCTGGGAACTGTGAACTGTGAACTGTGAACTGTGGACTGTGAACTGTGAACTGTGAACTGTGAACTGTGATCTGTGAACTGTGAACTGCAAACTGTGAAGTGTGAAATGAAGACTGTGAACTGTGATCTGTGGACTGTGAACTGTGAACTGTGAATAGTGAACTGTGGACTGTGAACTGTCAACTGTGAACTGCGAACTGTGAAGTGTGAAATGAATACTGTGAACGGGGAACTGTGAACTGTGACCTGTGATCTGTGAACTGTGAACTGTAAACTGTGAACTGTGAACTGTGAAATGAGGACTGTGAACTGTGATCTGTGAACTGAGAACTGTGAACTGTGAACTGTGAACTGTGGACTGTGAACTGTGAACTGTGAACAGTGAACTGTGATCTGTGAACGGTGATCTGTGAACTGTGAACTGCGAACTGTGAATTGTGAAATGAAGACTGTGAACTGTGAACTGTGAACTCTGAACTGTAGACTGTGAACTATGATCTGTGAACAGTGAACTGTCGACTGTGAACTGTGAACTGTGAACTGTGAAGTGTGAACTGTGAACAGTGAACTGTCAACTGTGAACTGAGAACTGCGAACTGTGAAGTATGAAATGAAGACAGTGAACTGTGAAGTATGAAATGAAGACAGTGAACTGTGAAATGTGAACTGTGACCTGCGAACTGGGAACTGTGAACTGTGAACTGTGAACTGTGACCTGTGACCTGTGAACTGTGAACTGTGAACTGTGAACTGTGAACTGTGAATTGTGAACAGTGAAATGTGGACTGTGAACTGTGACCTGCGATCTGGGAACTGTGAACTGTGAACTGTGAACTGTGGACTGTGAACTGTGAACTGTGAACTGTGACGTGTGAACTGTGAACTGCGAACTGTGAAGTGTGAAATGAAGACTGTGAACTGTGATCTGTGGACTGTGAACTGTGAACTGTGAATAGTGAACTGTAGACTGTGAACTGTCAACTGTGAACTGCGAACTGTGAAGTGTGAAATGAATACTGTGAACGGGGAACTGTGAACTGTGACCTGTGAACTGTGAACTGTGAACTGTGAACTGTGAACTGTGAACTGTGACATGTGAACTGTGAACTGTGAACTGTGAACTGTGAACTGTGAACTGCGAACTGTGAAGTATGAAATGAAGACAGTGAACTGTGAAGTATGAAATGAAGACAGTGAACTGTGAAATGTGAACTGTGACCTGCGAACTGGGAACTGTGAACTGTGAACTGTGAACTGTGACCTGTGAACTGTGATCTGTGGACTGTGAACTGTGAACTGTGAATAGTGAACTGTGGACTGTGAACTGTCAACTGTGAACTGCGAACTGTGAAGTGTGAAATGAATACTGTGAACGGGGAACTGTGAACTGTGACCTGTGAACTGTGAACTGTGAACTGTGATCTGTGAACTGTGAACTGTGAACTGTGAATAGTGAACTGTGGACTGTGAACTGTCAACTGTGAACTGCGAACTGTGAAGTGTGAAATGAATACTGTGAACGGGGAACTGTGAACTGTGACCTGTGATCTGTGAACTGTGAACTGTAAACTGTGAACTGTGAACTGTGAAATGAGGACTGTGAACTGTGATCTGTGAACAGTGAACTGTCGACTGTGAACTGTGAACTGTGAAGTGTGAACTGTGAACAGTGAACTGTCAACTGTGAACTGAGAACTGAGAACTGTAAACTGAGAACTGTAAACTGTGAACAGTGAACTGTGAACAGTGAACTGTGAACTGTGAACTGTGAACTGTGATCTGTGAACTGTGAACTGCGAACTGTGAAGCGTGAAATGAAGACTGTGAACTGTGAACTGTGATCTGTGAACTGTGAACAGTGAACTGTGAACTGTGAACTGTGAATTGTGAACAGTGAAATGTGGACTGTGAACTGTGAACTGTGATCTGTGAACTGTGAACTGCGAACTGTGAAGTGTGAAATGAAGACTGTGAACTGTGATCTGTGGACTGTGAACTGTGAACTGTGAATAGTGAACTGTGGACTGTGAACTGTCAACTGTGAACTGCGAACTGTGAAGTGTGAAATGAATACTGTGAACGGGGAACTGTGAACTGTGACCTGAGAACTGTAAACTGTGAACTGTGAACTGTGAAATGAAGACTGTGAACTGTGATCTGTGAACTGTGATTTGTGAACAGTGAACTGTGGACTGTGAACTGTGAAGTGTGTACTGTGAACTGTCAACTGTCAACTGTGAACTGTAATCTGTGAACTGTGATCTGTGAACTGTCAACTGTGAACTGCGAACTGTGAAATGTGAAATGAATACTGTGAACGGGGAACTGTGAACTGTGAACTGTGAACTGTGGACTGTGAACTGTGAACTGTGAACTGTGAACTGTGAACTGTGAACTGAGAACTGTAAACTGTGAACTGTGAACTGTGAAATGAAGACTGTGAACTGTGATCTGTGAACTGAGAACTGTGAACTGTGAACTGTGAACTGTGGACTGTGCACTGTGAACTGTGAACAGTGAACTGTGATCTGTGAACGGTGATCTGTGAACTGTGAACTGCGAACTGTGAATTGTGAAATGAAGACTGTGAACTGTGAACTGTGAACTCTGAACTGTAGACTGTGAACTATGATCTGTGAACAGTGAAATGTGGACTGTGAACTGTGAACTGTGAACTGTGGACTGTGCACTGTGAACTGTGAACAGTGAACTGTGATCTGTGAACGGTGATCTGTGAACTGTGAACTGCGAACTGTGAATTGTGAAATGAAGACTGTGAACTGTGAACTGTGAACTCTGAACTGTAGACTGTGAACTATGATCTGTGAACAGTGAAATGTGGACTGTGAACTGTGAACTGTGATCTGTGAACTGTGAACTGCGAACTGTGAAGTGTGAAATGAAGACAGTGAACTGTGAAATGTGAACTGTGACCTGCGAACTGGGAACTGTGAACTGTGAACTGTGAACTGTGAACTGTGAACTGTGACCTGTGACCTGTGAACTGTGAACTGTGACATGTGAACTGTGAACTGTGAACTGTGAACTGTGAACTGCGAACTGTGAAGTATGAAATGAAGACAGTGAACTGTGAAGTATGAAATGAAGACAGTGAACTGTGAAGTATGAAATGAAGACAGTGAACTGTGAAATGTGAACTGTGACCTGCGAACTGGGAACTGTGAACTGTGAACTGTGAACTGTGACCTGTGACCTGTGAACTGTGAACTGTGAACTGTGACATGTGAACTGTAAACTGTGAACTGTGAACTGTGATCTGTGAACTGTGAACTGCGAACTGTGAACTGCGAACTGTGAAGTGTGAAATGAAGACTGTGAACTGTGATCTGTGGACTGTGAACTGTGAACTGTGAACTGTGATGTGTGATCAGTGAACTGTGGACTGTGAACTGTGAACTGTGACCTGTGAACTGTGAACTGTGAACTGTGAACTGTGAACTGTGAACTGCGAACTGTGAAGTATGAAATGAAGACAGTGAACTGTGAAGTATGAAATGAAGACAGTGAACTGTGAAATGTGAACTGTGACCTGCGAACTGGGAACTGTGAACTGTGAACTGCGAACTGTGAAGTGTGAAATGAAGACTGTGAACTGTGATCTGTGGACTGTGAACTGTGAACTGAGAATAGTGAACTGTGGACTGTGAACTGTCAACTGTGAACTGCGAATTGTGAAGTGTGAAATGAATACTGTGAACGGGGAACTGTGAACTGTGACCTGTGAACTGTGAACTGTGAACTGTGATCTGTGAACTGTGAACTGCGAACTGTGAATTGTGAAATGAAGACTGTGAACTGTGAACTGTGAACTGTGAACTCTGAACTATAGACTGTGAACTATGATCTGTGAACAGTGAACTGTCGACTGTGAACTGTGAACTGTGAAGTGTGAACTGTGAACAGTGAACTGTCAACTGTGAACTGAGAACTGTAAACTGAGAACTGTAAACTGTGAACAGTGAACTGTGAACTGTCATCTGTGAACTGTGAACTGTAATCTGTGAACTGTGATCTGTGAACAGCGAACTGTGAAATGTGAAATGAATACTGTGAACGGGGAACTGTGAACTGTGAACTGTGAACTGTGAACTGTGAACTGTGAACTGTGAACTGTGAAATGAAGACTGTGAACTGTGATCTGTGAACTGAGATCTGTGAACTGTGAACTGTGGACTGTGAACTGTGAACTGTGAACAGTGAACTGTGATCTGTGAACGGTGATCTGTGAACTGTGAACTGCGAACTGTGAATTGTGAAATGAAGACTGTGAACTGTGAACTGTGAACTGTGAACTCTGAACTGTAGACTGTGAACTATGATCTGTGAACAGTGAACTGTCGACTGTGAACTGTGAACTGTGAAGTGTGAACTGCGAACAGTGAACTGTCAACTGTGAACTGAGAACTGTAAACTGAGAACTGTAAACTGTGAACAGTGAACTGTGAACTGTGAACTGTGAACTGTGAACTGTGAACTGTGAACTGTGATCTGTGAACTGTGAACTGCGAACTGTGAAGCGTGAAATGAAGACTGTGAACTGTGAACTGTGATCTGTGAACAGTGAACAGTGAACTGTGAACTGTGAACTGTGAATTGTGAACAGTGAAATGTGGACTGTGAACTGTGAACTGTGATCTGTGAACTGTGAACTGCGAACTGTGAAGTGTGAAATGAAGACTGTGAACTGTGATCTGTGGACTGTGAACTGTGAACTGTGAATAGTGAACTGTGGACTGTGAACTGTCAACTGTGAACTGCGAACTGTGAAGTGTGAAATGAATACTGTGAACGGGGAACTGTGAACTGTGACCTGAGAACTGTAAACTGTGAACTGTGAACTGTGAACTGTGAAATGAAGACTGTGAACTGTGATCTGTGAACTGTGATTTGTGAACAGTGAACTGTGGACTGTGAACTGTGAAGTGTGTACTGTGAACTGTCAACTGTCAACTGTGAACTGTAATCTGTGAACTGTGATCTGTGAACTGTCAACTGTGAACTGCGAACTGTGAAATGTGAAATGAATACTGTGAACGGGGAACTGTGAACTGTGAACTTTGAACTGTGGACTGTGAACTGTGAACTGTGAACTGTGAACTGTGAACTGTGAACTGAGAACTGTAAACTGTGAACTGTGAACTGTGAAATGAAGACTGTGAACTGTGATCTGTGAACTGAGAACTGTGAACTGTGAACTGTGGACTGTGCACTGTGAACTGTGAACAGTGAACTGTGATCTGTGAACGGTGATCTGTGAACTGTGAACTGCGAACTGTGAATTGTGAAATGAAGACTGTGAACTGTGAACTGTGAACTCTGAACTGTAGACTGTGAACTATGATCTGTGAACAGTGAAATGTGGACTGTGAACTGTGAACTGTAAACTGTGAACTGTGAACTGTGATCTGTGAACTGTGAACTGCGAACTGTGAAGTGTGAAATGAAGACTGTGAACTGTGATCTGTGGACTGTGAACTGTGAACTGAGAATAGTGAACTGTGGACTGTGAACTGTCAACTGTGAACTGCGAACTGTGAAGTGTGAACTGTGAACTGTGAACTGTGAACTGTGAACTGCGAACAGTGAAGTATGAAATGAAGACAGTGAACTGTGAAGTATGAAATGAAGACAGTGAACTGTGAAATGTGAACTGTGACCTGCGAACTGGGAACTGTGAACTGTGAACTGTGAACTGTGATCTGTGAACAGTGAAGTGTGAACTGTGAACTGTGAATTGTGAACAGTGAAATGTGGACTGTGAACAGTGAACTGTGGACTGTGAACTGTGAACTGTGAAGTGTGAACTGTCAACTGTGAACTGTCAACTGTGAACTGAGAACTGTAAACTGAGAACTGTAAACTGTGAACAGTGATCTGTGAACTGTGAACTGTGAACTGTGAACTGTGAACTGCGAACTGTGAAGGATGAAATGAAGACAGTGAACTGTGAAATGTGAACTGTGAACTGTGAACTGTGAACTGTGAACTGTGAACTGTGAACTGTGAACTGTGAACTGTGAACTGTGAACTGTGAACTGTGAACTGTGAACTGTGAACTGTGAACTGTGAACTGTGAACTGTGAACTGTGAACTGTGAACTGTGAACTGTGAACTGTGAACTGTGAACTGTGAACTGTGAACTGTGAACTGTGAACTGTGAACTGTGAACTGTGAACTGTGAACTGTGAACTGTGAACTGTGAACTGTGAACTGTGAACTGTGAACTGTGAACTGTGAACTGTGAACTGTGAACTGTGAACTGTGAACTGTGAACTGTGAACTGTGAACTGTGAACTGTGAACTGTGAACTGTGAACTGTGAACTGTGAACTGTGAACTGTGAACTGTGAACTGTGAACTATGATCAGTGAACAGTGAACTGCGGACTGTGAACTGTGAACTGTGAACTGTGAAAACTGAATTGTGAAATAAAGTCTGTGAACAGTGATCTGTGAACTGTGAACTGTGAAGTGTGATCTGTGAACTGTGAACTGCGAACTGTGAATTGTGAAATGAAGACTGTGAACTGTGAACTGTGCCCTGTGAAGACTGAAGTGTGAAATGAAGACTGTGAATTGTGATCTGTGAACTGAGAACTGTGAACTGTGAACTGTGATCTGTGAACTGTGAATTGCTAACTGTGAAGTGTGAAATGAAGACTGTGAACTGTGATCTGTGAACTGAGATCTGTGAGCTGTGAATAGTGAACTGTGGACTGTGAACTGTGAACTGTGATTTGTGAACAGTGAACTGTGGACTGTGAACTGTGAACTGTGAAGTGTGTACTGTGAACTGTCAACTGTCAACTGTGAACTGTAATCTGTGAACTGTGATCTGTGAACTGTCAACTGTGAACTGCGAACTGTGAAATGTGAAATGAATACTGTGAACGGGGAACTGTGAACTGCGAACTGTGAAGGATGAAATGAAGACAGTGAACTGTGAAATGTGAACTGTGACCTGCGAACTGTGAACTGTGAACTGTGAACTGTGAACTGTGAACTGTGAACTGTGAACTGTGAACTGTGAACTGTGAACTGTGAACTGTGAACTGTGAACTGTGAACTGTGAACTGTGAACTGTGAACTGTGAACTGTGAACTGTGAACTGTGAACTGTGAACTGTGAACTGTGAACTGTGAACTGTGAACTGTGAACTGTGAACTGTGAACTGTGAACTGTGAACTGTGAACTGTGAACTGTGAACTGTGAACTGTGAACTGTGAACTGTGAACTGTGAACTGTGAACTGTGAACTGTGAACTGTGACCTGTGACCTGTGAACTGTGAACTGTGAACTGTGACATGTGAACTGTAAACTGTGAACTGTGAACTGTGATCTGTGAACTGTGAACTGCGAACTGTGAAGTGTGAAATGAAGACTGTGAACTGTGATCTGTGGACTGTGAACTGTGAACTGTGAACTGTGATGTGTGACCAGTGAACTGTGGACTGTGAACTGTGAACTGTGACCTGTGAACTGTGAACTGTGAACTGTGAACTGTGAACTGCGAACTGTGAAGTATGAAATGAAGACAGTGAACTGTGAAGTATGAAATGAAGACAGTGAACTGTGAAATGTGAACTGTGACCTGCGAACTGGGAACTGTGAACTGTGAACTGTGAACTGTGATCTGTGAACAGTGAAGTGTGAACTGTGAACTGTGAATTGTGAACAGTGAAATGTGGACTGTGAACTGTGAACTGTGATCTGTGAACTGTGAACTGCGAACTGTGAAGTGTGAAATGAAGACTGTGAACTGTGATCTGTGGACTGTGAACTGTGAACTGAGAATAGTGAACTGTGGACTGTGAACTGTCAACTGTGAACTGCGAACTGTGAAGTGTTAAATGAATACTGTGAACGGGGAACTGTGAACTGTGACCTGTGAACTGTGAACTGTGAACTGTGATCTGTGAACTGTGAACTGCGAACTGTGAAGCGTGAAATGAAGACTGTGAACTGTGAACTGTGATCTGTGAACAGTGAACTGTGAACTGTGAACTGTGAATTGTGAACAGTGAAATGTGGACTGTGAACTGTGAACTGTGATCTGTGAACTGCGAACTGTGAAGTGTGAAATGAAGACAGTGAACTGTGAAATGTGAACTGTGACCTGCGAACTGGGAACTGTGAACTGTGAACTGTGAACTGTGACCTGTGACCTGTGAACTGTGAACTGTGACATGTGAACTGTGAACTGTGAACTGTGAACTGTGAACTGTGAACTGTGAACTGCGAACTGTGAAGTATGAAATGAAGACAGTGAACTGTGAAATGTGAACTGTGACCTGCGAACTGGGAACTGTGAACTGTGAACTGTGAACTGTGATCTGTGAACAGTGAAGTGTGAACTGTGAACTGTGAATTGTGAACAGTGAAATGTGGACTGTGAACTGTGAACTGTGATCTGTGAACTGTGAACTGCGAACTGTGAAGTGTGAAATGAAGACTGTGAACTGTGATCTGTGGACTGTGAACTGTGAACTGTGAATAGTGAACTGTAGACTGTGAACTGTCAACTGTGAACTGCGAACTGTGAAGTGTGAAATGAATACTGTGAACGGGGAACTGTGAACTGTGACCTGTGAACTGTGAACTGTGAACTGTGAACTGTGAACTGTGAACTGTGAACTGTGAACTGTGAACTGTGAACTGTGAACTGTGAACTGTGAACTGTGAACTGTGATCTGTGAACTGTGAACTGTGACCTGTGACCTGTGAACTGTGAACTGTGACATGTGAACTGTGAACTGTGAACTGCGAACTGTGAAGTATGAAATGAAGACAGTGAACTGTGAAGTATGAAATGAAGACAGTGAACTGTGAAGTATGAAATGAAGACAGTGAACTGTGAAATGTTAACTGTGACCTGCGAACTGGGAACTGTGAACTGTGAACTGTGAACTGTGACCTGTGACCTGTGAACTGTGAACTGTGACATGTGAACTGTAAACTGTGAACTGTGAACTGTGATCTGTGAACTGTGAACTGTGAACTGTGAACTGTGAACTGTGAACTGTGAACTGTGAACTGTGAACTGTGATCTGTGGACTGTGAACTGTGAACTGTGAACTGTGATGTGTGATCAGTGAACTGTGGACTGTGAACTGTGAAGTGTGAAATGAAGACTGTGAACTGTGATCTGTGGACTGTGAACTGTGAACTGTGAATAGTGAACTGTAGACTGTGAACTGTCAACTGTGAACTGCGAACTGTGAAGTGTGAAATGAATACTGTGAACGGGGAACTGTGAACTGTGACCTGTGAACTGTGAACTGTGAACTGTGAACTGTGAACTGTGAACTGTGAACTGTGAACTGTGATCTGTGAACTGTGAACTGTGACCTGTGACCTGTGAACTGTGAACTGTGACATGTGAACTGTGAACTGTGAACTGCGAACTGTGAAGTATGAAATGAAGACAGTGAACTGTGAAGTATGAAATGAAGACAGTGAACTGTGAAATGTTAACTGTGACCTGCGAACTGGGAACTGTGAACTGTGAACTGTGAACTGTGACCTGTGACCTGTGAACTGTGAACTGTGACATGTGAACTGTAAACTGTGAACTGTGAACTGTGATCTGTGAACTGTGAACTGCGAACTGTGAAGTGTGAAATGAAGACTGTGAACTGTGATCTGTGGACTGTGAACTGTGAACTGTGAACTGTGATGTGTGATCAGTGAACTGTGGACTGTGAACTGTGAACTGTGACCTGTGAACTGTGACCTGTGAACTGCGAACTGTGAAGTGTGAAATGAAGACTGTGAACTGTGATCTGTGGACTGTGAACTGTGAACTGTGAATAGTGAACTGTGGACTGTGAACTGTCAACTGTGAACTGCGAACTGTGAAGTGTGAAATGAATACTGTGAACGGGGAACTGTGAACTGTGACCTGTGAACTGTGAACTGTGAACTGTGATCTGTGAACTGTGAACTGTAAACTGTGAACTGTGAACTGTGAAATGAGGACTGTGAACTGTGAACTGTGAACTGTGAAAACTGAATTGTGAAATAAAGTATGTGAACTGTGATCTGTGAACTGTGAACTGTGAAGAGTGATCTGTGAACTG
The DNA here is from genome assembly GCA_963971365.1 of Lasioglossum villosulum. Taxonomy (NCBI): domain Eukaryota; kingdom Metazoa; phylum Arthropoda; class Insecta; order Hymenoptera; family Halictidae; genus Lasioglossum; species Lasioglossum villosulum. The sequence goes on from CAXARU010000174.1 coordinate 2,399,577, forward strand.
TGAACTGCGAACTGTGAATTGTGAAATAAAGTCTGTGAACTGTGAATTGTGATCTGTGAACTGAGAACTGTGAACTGTGAACAGTGGGCTGTGAACTGTGACCTGTGAACTGTGAACTGCGAACTGTGAAGTATGAAATGAAGACAGTGAACTGTGAATTGTGAAATGAAGACAGTGAACTGTGAAATGTGAACTGTGACCTGCGAACTGGGAACTGTGAACTGTGAACTGTGAACTGTGACCTGTGACCTGTGAACTGTGAACTGTGAACTGTGAACTGTGAACTGTGAATTGTGAACAGTGAAATGTGGACTGTGAACTGTGACCTGCGATCTGGGAACTGTGAACTGTGAACTGTGAACTGTGGACTGTGAACTGTGAACTGTGAACTGTGACGTGTGAACTGTGAACTGCGAACTGTGAA